>CM053784.1:85093951-86424576 GCA_028749045.1 Cupressus sempervirens | reverse complement strand
GTGCTAGTGGAGATGTCTTTGATTTTGTCAACATCTAACTGATAGCTACCACTGTATCACTTCTTTATTTATCTTTTTCACCCACCATAAATAGAAATGGTCTTACTTTATTTCTTAAGTAAGGTGTGAGATTATTCAACAATCTCTTAATTTATTTTTCATTATCAGTCTTGCAAATAGTTCTAAGCACAGACTTCTGAAGTTCTAAATCTTCTTCTCTTGCAGGTGCCTTCTTCTCAATAAATCTATCATAGACTTTCTGGTACAATAATCCCTCAATATCTTTCAATTTTAGATTGTTTTCTATAATGTATCTCATAATAGAGACATCAATCTAATCCTTTTTAAAATTGTTGTACAAATCATAAAATTTGTTCATCTGACCAAAGTTAGCTTCATTAGAAATAACTGAGTTAATCTTTTCTATCTTTGGCTTCCAAGGTTGCCAAGATTTTCTTGTTGATTGCTTTGATGTTCTCACCTTCTTTTCTCTCTTGACTTCTTGTTCTTTTTCTTCTTCACTAGATTCAACAATTTATGTCTTTGTAGTCACTGCTTCTACTAATCTCTCAAATTTTATCTTTGGCTCACTAGGTTGCACGTTTGACATTGCTACATATAGAATGCTCTATTATGAAGATGCCTCTGCAATAGATACTAACAAAGGTTTCACATTTAGTATCCCTTGTTTTGTGGTTTGCCTAACTACCTCAGACTCACTCTCAGTCACAATAGGCTTTGATAAGGATTTCTTCATGATTGACTCTATCTTATTGTGTGATGCCTTCTCCAAGGTTGCCTGATGAGCTGACTGGGTAATCTTTGTATTCCACTTTATCCTTCTCTAATTTTAATAATAAATCAATATAACTAACTGCAATATCATCACTCAATTCATAGCCCAAGGGATCAATAAATTTTTCTTGAGGTTCTACTACTTGAATATAAGTATAATCTATATCAACCATAATGAAAATGTCTTCTTTAAATCCATCTACAATTGTAGGTGCAATTCTAAGTCTCTGTCTCATTTCATTCTAAAATGTTTTCATTATCAAGTTCCCACTATCCAATACCTTATCTACAAGATGTTTTTTGCATACTTCTATGATCTTATCCATTGTGCATCTATTACTACTCATTATATCTATGACTGATAAATATGGAAATATTTGAAGTACATGGAAGCATATGTGATTGATTAGTGACTGAAATCTAAACACACTATTCTTAGTCCTCTTGATCTTTTCTAGGTTCTCAAGTAATTGCATTCTCAAAATTTCACTAAGGTTAACTTGTTCCTTCTCTACACATATCTTATATGCTACATATTTAATTTTGACTAATAATTCATCAATCTTTGAGATTGCACATATAGAGTAGGCAATGATTCTACTCAAGAATCTTACATCATCTTGCTTGATGATACTGATCACCATATCCTTTCCATTGTATACTACTTTGGTATAACTCTCAACTTCCTCTTTGACCATTTTCTCACCTATAGTTACACTACCTTGTTCACTAATACTAGTTACCTCATGAATAAGGTTTCCATAAATATCAATTACATTATCTTACATTCATAGTTTTCCATCATGTATCCTACTTAATATGATTTGAGTCCATTCATCTATGTCCAATTCATGGTAGAAATGATATTTGAATAGGTCTATTTCCTTTAAATGTTCAAATCTAGACTTTACAGTCATGTCTTGATTGAAAAAAAATTCCATATCCTTGTTCATGTATTCACTCCTAATAGATTCAAATTTACTATTCAGATAACTTCCTACATCTTCTAAATATACTACATTGTTCAAAGTAATAGATAATGTTGAGTTAGGATTTCCTTTAATAGGTTTCATAGAAATAATCTTTAACTTAGGCATGTCCTCATTCTCAACATTATGTGCTACTAACATATCCATGATTCTATCAAATATGAACTTTTACCAAACAAATTTGTGGAAAAATGATAAAATACCTCTTTTTGAAAATAGGTTTTGCTTCAAAATCACCTTGACAAGTCACTTCTAAGTGCTCTTCACTTTGGATGTATTTGTAATGAAGTGAAAATCAATTTTGTACTCCATTTATTCCATCAACTTGAACTTGCATTAATTATGTACTTTATAAACACAAAAAAGCTACCAATTAGATTATGTAATCAAATAACTAATCATGATCATTTATCCAATCTTCAAATGGCACCCAAGGTTTACTATAGCCTCCTTTCATCATGCAAATTCTCCTGAAGACTTAACTTCACAAAATTCTTCTCAAAAACATAATTTACATCTTCTACTATAGAATTAACCTTTTTTGTAATGTTTGTAACTCTTAATTCCTCAATAAATTGTTTAGCCAAGCTCCAAATTATGCGCGAGCTTAGGTACATTCTAAACTTAACTAGATACACCTTTTCTCAACTTCACTACCTCTAGTTTGATCTCATAATAAAGTCTTCAGATTTTGATGCTATGAACAAACTTAATTAAACTTAGTTGAATCAAACTCAACAACTAATTTCAATCTTCCTATCTCATCATCATCTAGCTTTTCCTTTGAGATATCTACTCCTTTTTAAAATGCCTCATTAAGTTCTTCTCAAAGTTCACTAATAATGTTTCTTTGTTCCTCATTGTCTTTGTTAGTTCTAGAGTTCCTTTTTTCATTTCTAACATTCTTTCCATCATTCCTTCTATTTTCAAAGTATCTTTCATTGTTCCTTCTATCTCTATAGTTTCTATCCATTTTGTAGTACTTTTATGTATGTCTAAAGTTAATGCATAACTAATGTACTAGTGCTCTACTTCTAAGATTTTTTTGATCATCAGGTGCATGCCAATTCTGAGCAATGTGTCCTAAGTTGTTACAATTATAACACATGATTTGTATTCTATCATCATAAGATCTTCTTTCTCTTAATATCCTTTCATTAGATCTTCTTCTATCTATAGGGTTAGTATTTCTAGACATTCTACTATTCCTTCTATCATTATCATACTTAGATTTTCTACAATCAATTACTCTATGACCCATACCATGACATTTATGACAATAAAAGTCCTTAACAAGATTCAATGACTTATTTGTACAATCTCTATTAATATGACCTATTTCATTACATGAAAAACGCTTATCTATAAATTCATACCTAGTTTCCTTAGGAGATTCCACTTTTTTTAGTTCCTCCAAAATTTTAGCTTCTTGTCTTGTCCAACTTCTTTAGGTTTATCAGAATATTGATTGGATTCAATCTTATCATCATATTTATCTTTTACTTTCAGATCAGATCTAATTTTAGGTTTCTTTGCAATCATGTTAATTAGATAACCAAGACTAGTCTGATCATAAGTAGGTCTTTTATTGACATTAAATTATCAAGCTTTTCTTTGCTAGAATAAAGTTTCTCAAGTTGGTGCTTACACTGAGTTAATTCACCCTTTACAATAGTATTGTACTTATGAAGTTCTTCATGATCTTCTTTCAATGTTTCAAATTTAGATGTTTTCTTTGCCAAACTTTCTCTGAGATCTATATTTTTAGTCTTTAATTTAGATTCAACTTTGCTAGGACCATTTCTCAAAGTCAATATCAGATTTTTAATCTTTAATTCATGCTTCATGATTTTGTACTCTATTTTTAGCTTTGATTAGTCATCATCACTAGTTTCAAATTTAGTAGATTCAGGCTTGGATTAGAGATGTTCAATCTTTTCCTTCAATTTACCAATGTATACTTTGGAGTCTTCATATCTATCCTTTAGCTTATCTCTTTCTTCAATAAGGAGATCAATTTGTTCAAGAGCCCCTTCAAGGTTCTTCATTGACTATTCCATATCCATAGGGATCTTACTCAAGCTATTAAGCCTCTTCAAAGCAACTATGCTCTAATATCAAGTGTTAGAAATAGGAATTACTGAGGAGAGAGGCTGAATTAGTAATCTACAAACTCTAGTCACCAACTAGATATTATTTCTTACTTTAAATCATGCATAAAAAAGAAATAAATTAATGTTTAATACTAATAGTAACAATGTATAGAGATAACTCAACACCATTTTTTTTTAACTAGGAAAACCTCGTCCAAGGGAAAACCCTGGTGGGGATGATACCCACTAGATAATATACTGATATATAAGTTCCTTGTTAGAGGATGGACCCTCTAAGGAGTTAATGAGAAAATTTTGTATAAGAAGTCCCTATTAGGAGACTTTGAATCCCTATTAGGAGATTCCAACCCTATTAGAACTTGTAGTATAGTAGATGCAAGATGAGCTCACTACCCAAACATGCACTTATAATTACAAAAGAGCTCATTGCCCAAACAAGTAATTAGACTTCTAGAGTATAGGTACTGTAACTTCTTCCTTGACTAATCTCTTGATCTTTAGTTCGATCTTGGATCACAAAATAGCTTTCACAAAACATCACATATATCACTTTCACAAAAGTTCACATACAATTGCTCAACACCACAATTACATGATAGCACACTTCTTATTGCAAAATGTCCTTTGCATAAATATCGTGCCTTTACACATATTGCTTCTAGGTCAACTAATACCATAATATACTTTTCCAAATTAGAGTAAACATCTAGGATCTCAGCCCTAATCGGACAAGTAATTATTTTTTAAGTAAAATAATCCTTTCCTTCAATTTTACTGCCATGTTTTACTAAAACATGATTATCTCTATTGCATATAGTTCATATTGACTTTTGAGGTTATACACATCATCACTAATGTATACTATCTCCATCTAACTTCTCTAGTCATAATATGACATCACCAACAAGTTATAAACAAAACAATACACTGTTGTATACCAAATTCTATACTTAGACAATTTTTTCATTACCAAACACTAAGTATATTTATTTTTGAGGTTCTTGTAAGCATGTGCATCATGTGTTTCCATAAATGACAATAATTACATATCTCCTTTAGTCAATTGTCAATAGACACTTCAAGGTTTCCAATGTGGAAAGAATTGTCTCTAGTGATGAGCAAGTTGGAATCTATAAGAAAATCTTCTAAGGAATCTGAAATGGGATTAAGCCTAGGAGCACCAATGTGATCCACTAAAGCAATTTGTGAGCCAAACTCATAAAATCATACAAGAAACTCATCAATGAAATTGGCTTGATTAATATGACATACACCACATCAACCCCCACTTTACAAGATGTTTCAGAAAGAGACTCCAATTCAAAATCATTTGATTTAGTACTTTTATTATGTACCATAAGACAAGCAATGTTTCTTCTAACTCTTTCTTTATTAGGGTTTTTAACATCTAATTCATAAAATTTAGGCTACCTAGATGTAGATGCTCCAGTAGTGTAATCATTAAACAATATATATTCCCCCTAAATAAGGGAAGTAGAGGGTTAAAGTCCTCTTCTTGGGGTAAGAAAAAAGCAATGGATGAGACTTCATCTTTAGACTCACTAGCTATAGGGACTTCCTAATAAAAAAAGGGAAAACTGTCATAAACACCATACCTTAATCCTAAGGTATATCTACTTTTTTTTTTTCCCTTTGGTCTAAACCATGGGTTCTATGAGGCAATTTTTGTGATCGTTTAAAGTTCCCTGGCCATGATAACTAATTTTTCTATGAAACTGGTAGCCTTTCCCATATTTATTGGGAGAAATAGGGGTAGCGAGTATGACTTTTTCATTAGTGTTTTCTTCTCTATATATCCCATCTCTAATATCTTGATCCTCTTTTTCATCTTCTAAGGGAATCAAATATTGAACAAAGGTGACAAAGATAATTATAGTAAACAAAGTTGGTTTAATTTTCTCAAATGACTTTTAGTAGGAATGTGGAGAAATAGGTAGTACCATAAGAGATTCTAAGGTGTGTTCTCCCATATCAATTCTCATCATTTTTATCTTCTTCTCACATTCAACAAGTGAGGACTTAATGTCATTGAAAGGTCTATTATGTGGTACTAATGATTTAGTAGGATTTTACATATTGATCGACATAGAGTTATCCCCTGGAATTATAATCTCCATACCATTAAAGGGGAATTTTATGCATTAGTGGTAGGTTGATGATAAATCTTGCATCTCATGGATCCATGGTCTTCCCAAAAAGAAGTTATAGGCTAGTGGAATATCTAATACTTGGAACACAATGTCCTTCTCTATAGGAGCAACCCAAATAGGTAGCACAATAAGAACCTTAGAAGCTCTCTTGACCTTACCATAAGTCTTAATAGGAATTTTGCATTTGGGATCAATGGAAAACCTATATTATCCTAGTTTTTGGACCATGTTAAAGAAAACATAGTTTAGTCTTGCACCATTGTCTACCAATACTTGTCTAGCTTGGGTATGATAAATTAGGACTTCAATATGGAGAGAAAATTTATGGGGATGGCTCAATGGTTTATCATCTTCTTTTGAAAGCATAAGATAATGTGGAAAGGACATGTTATTTTACCATAGCTTGGAATCTATCTGTTTAAATTTCTTTAGTAATATTGGCTACATTCAAGGATTTTTCTAGGATCTCCTTATGTAAAGGAAATAACTCTAACAACTCAAAAAATTGATATCTAGGTAGGGGTCTGATGCAACTGACTCACTAGATTGTAGGTAGAGACAAAAAAAGTAGCCAATTTCTTGGAAGAGAATACTTATTTGGGATCAATAGCCACTTTAAGAAAAACCTTAGATTGTCCCCTAGTGATAAGATTTAAGGTCTCACCATAGGGTGAAGAAGAATATGTCATCCTTAGGGAAGTCCTAGGTCTAGTGCCACAGAAGTATTGAGGGGGGTTGTATGCTCTCAAAAAAACCTTAGGCTTTTCATGGCTAGTTTCATAATTATGTTCATCATCAAATTTGGGACCCATCATGTAGAAATTCTCAATAGGTTTGAACATGTTAATAACATTGTCTATGTTGGAGTCTGCATAGCTAATCTTCCCATCACTTCCCTTTTTGTTATCCTTGGAGGTCTCTCCATTTTTATACTAAAGTAATGGTTTCTTAAAATCCTTGTGATCAAAATTATTAACTAATCCATTAGTAACAACCCTTCCCTCATCAATAAGGTCTTGTATGACATCCTTGAGTCTGGAGGAATTATCAGTATTGTGACCCTTGTTTCTATGATAATTACAAAATTGGTCATCTTTCCAACAATTAGGCTTAATAGGTAGATCATAGGGTCATGATATGTTAGGTAGAATAATGAGATTTTTGAAAAGAAAGGTCTTCAAAACCACATCATATAAATCAACCATTAGAGTATATTCATGCCTAGGTCTAGAAGTCTTTTTAGACTTGTCAAAAGATTGTAATTTGTTGGAAGCATTGGACATTCTTGTCTCTTTTTGTTTTGCAACATAGATAGTGTTGGTAAAATGAAAGGTGGGTTCCTTCATCTTGGGGAAGTCCAAAACCCCATCATTGACAACATACTTTTTTTTATTCCATGATTTATTTTTTTCTTTATTGTTATCATTAACATTCATATCTTTTCTAAGGACAATATCGCCCTTCTTGACAACAACATCCTCGATATGATAAGTGCTTTCAACCATATTATTGAATGAGGTAAATAATTGGTTTCTAAGATTATAGTATAATTATGGTACAAGAGTATTGAAAAATATGTTAATATTTTCACTTTTCAAGATTTGACAAGGGTATCTAGAATGGAATCCTCTCCATCTTTGTAAGTATGTGGAAAAATGTTCTTGTTTTTGTTTGATATTGCATAGATCCAACATGGTAACTGGGTGTTGTATGTTGTAGGATTAGTGTTGGATGAATCTTCATGCAAGCTCATCAAAGGTCTTAAGAGGAGGTGATATCTTTTTAAACCATTCCATGGATTTCCCATTCAAACTCCTAGGGAGAAACCACATAAGATATGTGTCCTCATGCATGAAATCCATGTTAAGAGCATAGAAGTATCTCACATGATTATGTAGATCACTATTTATTGTATGTGTCATACTTGGGAACCTTTATATCCCTAGGAAATGCCATCATGTAAAGATTCTTATACAAAGGAATAGCACATATAGTTTCAACAATTAAAGTTTTAGGCATCTCCTTTCCCATTTGCATAAGTGTGAGTTGGTTTCACAATTCTTGAACCTCTTTATTGATAGGCTCAGTTTTTGTTGGCTCTTTCTTTTTTATAATGCATTTTATATAAACATTATGTGGTATTATCCAACCTCTACTTGTCATATGTGTGAAGTATTGATATCCATTTTTCTCTAAAGATTTGAGCATAAGTTTTTGGAGATATTCATCTTGTTGGAATTTTCTAAGGTCCTCACTATTAACTTCATTGTCTAATTCACTTCCATGATGATAATTTTATTCGTACCTTGGTGGTGACACATACCCTTCAATGTGTGATTTAGGAGTTCTCAGAGGTGTATTGTTTTCCATTATTTCCAAAAAGAGGATGATTGTCAAAAGGGTTGCTATAAGTAGCATTAGTATTTTTCTTCTCAAAGTTAGGCGCATGAGCATCTCCAAATCCTTGATTTTTGTGAGTATTAGTCTTTGCATGTAGGTGAGATGACTCCCTAATGGCCACACATCTAGCTTCCTCAAGTATTCCCTTTTTTAATCATGATTGTTATTTCTTAAATGCAAAGAAGTCCTCTAAATGGTAGTTTTCTTCTTCTTGGTTCATGGTGAGTGACACATTATTCATAGCTCTAGGAGTGTCTAGGGGATTTGTTCCTCTTCCTTGTCAAAGATATGCCCTCCCTCAAAATCTTACTTACATAGATGTCTAGTGGGAGAAGGTAATTTTTCAAAACTAAATGAGGGATGGTTTCCTTAGCCAACTCATTGCATAGTCACAACTAAGATGTAAGAGTAAGCCTTTTAGCATGATAATATTACAAAAAGCCTTTTGAGGATTAAACTTGTATAGATGATGTGTTCACTTGTCAAATAAATGTAATAAAGAGAGTAGCTTGTCAAAAGTGCCAAAGAAATTTATGGCCCTAGTGACTCAAGCCAAGAATGGGGTGAGAATTACAATAGAATTAAATAGCAAAAAGGAGTAAGCTAATTGAGTTTTACAAGTGAATGACCTAAGACATTAAGTTAGCACTCAAAAAAATAAGCTCATATTTTCAGCCTAAGACATAGATAAACATGCAGATTATAGACTAGGTACATATGAGAATCAAGTAGGGACACCCCTAATCAGAAAGAATGCAATTAAAAACCAAATTGTGCAAGAAATAATACCAGACATTAGTTTGTCGAAATCTAGACAATAGAAATGTAGCAAAAAGAACCGTATGATAGTTTCTATAATATCTAGATGATAGTTTCTAATAGTATGATGGTTTTTGAAAGATAGTGTGATGATACATAGTATAACAGTGTGATAGATTCTATAAGGCACTATGATACTTCTTGCAATTGTGAAGTATGGTATGATATTTCTGATAATAGTAGTGTGATACAAGTTTAACATAAATGATAATTAGTGACTTTGTTCTTAAAATGTCTATGTTTTGACTCAATTTTTTAGGTGCTTGGACAAGATGATAGTGTAGGACCAGAATATGGGCTAATATCTAACATACTATGAGAAAATCACAAACTCAATAAACATACATTGATACCCTCTAGTCTACCATGAAAACCAAATAAATAAAGGAAGCAACATAAAGTTAATAAATCTCCTCTTTCATTTGTAGCTCTCATGTCCTTCTTTCTTCTCCATATGATGTAGCTCCAATTGCCTATGATATACATAATTAGGAAGGAAAAGTCTATGATAATCGTATGAGAGTACTAGAAGAAGTGATTTAAGCTTAGGATACCAAAGACCAAGGGACTTGAAAGACTCAAAATTAGAGGAAGAATGCTCAATTTATAATTAACACACAAGATTAGAGCATTGGAATTGTCACCTTGGATATGTGACTTGGAAAGAGATTCCTTTGAGAATCCATGACACATATGACACAAGATGCCAAATGTTGGATTGTGTGATGCATCATGTGACACCTCAAACCCATCTAAAGCCAATAATCTATAATGATGGAAGCCATATATATATATAAATATATATACATATATATATATACATATATATATGTATATATATATACATATATATATATATATATGTGTATATATATGTATATATATGTATATATATATCTATACATGTCTACATGTATATATATGTATATATACATGTACACATGTGTGTATATATATATAGGTATACATGTATAGATGTATATATATACATGTATAGATGTATATATATACATGTATAGATGTATATATACATGTATAGATGTATATATATATATATATACATATATACATATATATATATATACATATATACATATATATATATATATATACATATATACATATATATATATACATATATACATATATATATATATATATACATATATACATATATATATATACATATATATATATATATATATATCTAAACATATATATGTACACACACACACACACACACACGTCTAAGGGGATAAGAATATATGGACTATGGCATATCTTAGCCAAGTGTAAATGGAGAACCCATGATGTGTCATGCCCATTCTTCATGATGATGTCAATATTGCGTGGAATATTTGAATTAAAAAATCCATTATTTCACAAAAATAAAAATTAGTAAAAATGAAATTAATGGTGGAAAATATGACTTCGAAAATTGAGAATTTCCATAGTTTGTGAATGACGAATCAATCAATTAATAAAATTAATTAATTGAGGATGTTAATTAGGAATAATAATTAGAAATGTGAGATGAAAATTATTGGGATGACATAGGATTAAATTATGGGTCATTTAATCCTATAGAGAAAATTAGTAGACGATGACCAATTTGATTAGATAAATGTGACAATATCCTTTGATAAAAATGTGACAACTATGTAGATTGACTAGTATGATAACAAGTAGACCAAAGCCATGGTCAAATTTATTTATTGATTACAATTTATAGGATGCCAAGGACACATGACATGGATTAAGGACACATAAAATGTAATAGATATCATAAATGCTACAGGGATCAAGATTGATTGATATGGTTGATCATAATAACATCAAAAAATAGTGTTAATGTTACTAAAGTGGTTTGATGATGTCATGATATGACACTAAGAGACTAAAAAATGTCAAAGATCAGATGATGTTAGTGATAGTTTGACCTAGCACTGAGAGGTATGATAGTACTAAGGTTGAATTGATAGATTTGATGGATTGATAGATTTCCAAGGCACTGAGAGCCATGAAAATGCCTAGGGTTGGACAAATGATGATAGATTTGGGATGTTTTACACATTTTGGGTTTATTAAGATTAATTATGGGTTATTTTGGTAGATTTGGGGCAATTCTAGGTTGATTTGATATGATTCTGAGTTGATTTGATATAATCTAAAACAGGATACACATGAGGAAGAATATTGTTGAGATATAATCAAATGATGATCAAGTTGGCCAAAATATCAAAATTAGTAAAATTAGAAAATGGGATGAGTTATTATGAATAAGTGATGAAATCATAGTGTATATGGGAAAACCTAACCTATTGGGAGCACGTGTAAACAAGCAAATGTTAGTAGTATATGCATTCAAGATTTGAATAAGATTGATGAAACCACTAAGTCTACTTGAGTTTTAAGACAACTATGCAACCAAAAAATAAAGTCTTCACATAACCTCAAAGCAGCTTAACAAGGGCACCTATAAGAGGCCTTGTTGGTGTGCTCAAGTGTGATGGATGTGGGTGTGCACTCCCAAAACACAACTATTGAATCCCTTGATAAAAATGCAATATGAGATGAATGAATTTAAGACTAAATGAGTGGAGAATTCCTTCAATAAATGGCTATGAGTGAGCCAATCCTCAAAGGATTCTAGGATGTGAGATGGAAATTCAATGCAAGACGAAAACCTATAACATCATACTACCATGAAAGCTAAGTGCAAGCTAGAAATCTAAGTAGTGCAAACAACTACCAAGGGTTAGTTTGAAGCATGAAAATATCTAAAAATCTCTAGAATCACACTAGCATGATAAAAATGCAAATGAGGGAGATGAGAAATGCTTGAGACAATGGCTCTATTTATAGGTTTTAGAGAGGCCTTGGGGAGGTGACATCTATGTGGCATCCACATAGGTGCCACAAGGGAGACACATGGGCTAAGGAGACAAGTCATGCAAAGGTCAACATTCAAAGTTTGCTAACACATGTGTGAGAAAACTTAAAGGAAGGAGTGGGGGACAAAGGTGTAAGAGGTGTGGAAGGTGTGAGAGGTGTGAGAAGTGTGAAGGGTTCCTCACACATGTGTGAGCACACACTTAGGAACTGAAAGGGGTTTAGCAAGGTGTTTAGAATAAATAAGTGGGATTAAGAAGTGGGTAGGCTTAGAAGAATGAGAGTAATGGGTGTAGACTAGGTTTTAGGGTAGGTTTAAGACTAGATTAAGTAGGATTTAATTTAATCATAGGTTTAGAGAATTTAATGAAATGGAGGGAATTAAATAAATAAGATTTATTTAAAAGGGGATTTATGGAGCACCATGCTTTACATAAATTTAATACATTAGGGAGGGAAGTATTTAAATTAAATTTAAATACATTAGGAAAGTGAATCTATTTAATTAAAAAAAATTAATTAAATAAGTAGAAGAATATGAAAAATATAATTAATAAATAATTAACTATAATGTCAAAGGAAATATTAAATGAATTAATATAGTGTTTAGGACAATTATAAGTGTCTACACATAGACATGAACCATTTTTTTAGTGTCTACATTTTACCGCTCTTTGATACAATGTAATATAGAGCATTGTGTCAAAGAACACTGATGAGAAAGCCACAACAACATGCCCTAGTAATGGTGGTATACATTGGTGCCCCCTTGAAAAATTGACTGATATATGAATATGATAGGTCAAATTTTCAATAATGAGATGACAAATCTATAACAACTGGTGAATCACAAATCAAAATCCAAATGTGAAAGTTATGGAATCTAGAGTGCAAAGTGGGGGTCAATCAGGGGCCCAAGAGTAGTCTAAGGGGTTACCACTCAAAATCATGAAAAAATAATTAAAATGATAGCTCAATTTTTTTACAAATAAGATACAAATCCAACACAATTGACGGATTGCAAATCAGATTTGAAACACAAAAGTTATGGGCTCTAGAGTGTAACATAGGGGCTCCAGGAGCAATTCTGGGCATCTAACTACCACAAGTGCACCAAAAATACCAAGTGTGCCCTAGGTGCACATGGGAAGCCCAATTGCACTCTAAAAGTGTAGACAACACCCAGAAGGTTCTAAGGGCCAAAATTAGCCCAACTAGACTTAGAATGACCTAAAACTTTGTGTGCAAGCCCAAAATGATGTAAATAGTTAGAAAATGGACAAAATCAGTTAGAATTGGAGAATTACGATCAAACTTGGATCAAATTGAGACTAGACTTGGTGGAGAGCCATAGAAGGTTAATAGATAGTGTATGAAGATGTAGGAAGATTATTTGGTGTATCAAAATACATGATCATGGTGGAAAATGAAGGAGACACAAAAGATAGAGGAGATGAGATGAGGAATAGTTAGTATGAGGTGAAGACTTTTACTTTTGTAAAGTTCACTATATGTTATTAGAGATTTATTTTGATATGGTAAATGGAATGCAATGCATCATGGCATAAAGGGCCAGAGCACAAATGCAAGCCTTTTCCATAAACAAGCACAATGTAGAAAAAAAAACCTTTTGCTTCCTGAAGCATATATACATGTCCTAGATTCTCAAAGGTACATTTTTATAGATAGAAAATAAGATATGACCATGAATCATCCTAGCCACTCTG
The DNA here is from genome assembly GCA_028749045.1 of Cupressus sempervirens. Taxonomy (NCBI): domain Eukaryota; kingdom Viridiplantae; phylum Streptophyta; class Pinopsida; order Cupressales; family Cupressaceae; genus Cupressus; species Cupressus sempervirens. Next base: position 86,410,669 of record CM053784.1, on the reverse strand, counting down.
ATAGATTAGTTTATATCATCGAGTGACATAGGTGTTGAAAATATAATAGGAGTAATTAAGAGGGGAAGGATGAATCAGTTACTACTAAAATAAATCTCAAATCCCTTAGATGTCAGTACAAACATGGAAACTGAAAATTAAAAACTACTAATGCTTAGTAAACACATAAAATGTTGTAACTTAGTAATAATTGAATGAGCTTGGTAAATGCTTACCATATAAACTTTAGATTTTATTTGTTATTACCATTACTTTAACTTAGTTGCAAACACATAAAAGAAAATGAATACATTTGACACCATGATTTAACGTGGAAAACCAATTTGGGAAAACCACCAATTGCAACTAGTTACTATTTTCACTCTTTTGAAGTGAGCCCTATTAGGAGCCAACCCTATTAAAGGTTACAAAATAGACTGTTAGGTGTGACCCTATTAAAGGATTTAATCACCCTATTAGGAGTGGCCTTTTTAGAGGTCTTGAGACAATTCAATAGAACTACCACCTTGTTAAAATATTTGCAAATAGTTAAGACAACTCTATTAAGAGATTTAGATCACTAATAAAATGGTTAGAGAGTAACAATAAGATGATCTAATTTGAATGCAACTGAATTGCTAATTACATATGTCTATTTGGCTTCTACTTGATCCTTCCTAATCAAATATAGCTTTTCTGCTCCACAAGGATATTCTACTTATCCTTAAAATTCACTTCCTCTCTTCATCATTAAATCCTTAATAACATCTTCATTCTTGCAAACTTTGAAACCACAATTTGACCTTATACTTATATCTTTCACATCATCAAATCAGCTCAAATACAACTTAGAATAATTAATATTCATCACCTTAGTCAAATAGAATCAATAGATAAATCAACTAAACTTAATATGCAAAAATAAGAAAATCTTTCAATATCCAACCTAGCTTAGTAGAAATTAAATCTAAAGTGATTTCCCATGTTAACCAACAAAAGCTTAGTTAACACTGCAAACTTGCAAAAATCCTTTAGCAACCAAGTGAGCTTAGTTAGCACTGGTTCCATCCAACTTTCCTTCATTAATTGAGTGAGCTCAATTAACACTCATCTTCTACACACTTTCCTTCAACACCTCAGTGAACTCAGTAGACACTAGCTTCTAAACTAGGCAATCATAGGAACACTTGGTAGACACATAAAACTATCTTCACTGCCTAAGTGAGCTCAACATATACTGACTGATAATGATATGAAATTTGGGTAACATCAAAGACAATACATAATTAATCAATTGTATCCAACAATCTCCCTCTTTGGCATTGATGGCAACACAACATGTCATAACACAATGAAATTTTAGATTTATTTTTTAGAACTCCCTCTACTAGTATGAGCTCTTCCTTTCACTAGATTCTTCCTTTGACTACAACAACTAATGCCAAGTTCATTCATAGAACTTTCTCTCTCTTAAAAAAAATTCTCCTTCTTTGAATGACAATAAACTTCTCCCTCTTTTAGTTCTTTACTTTATTATTATTCCAAAAATTTCTTAGAGATATGATAATAAACTTCTATCTCTTTGATAACACATGCCAAAGACAACAATTCTATTAATACCAATGCACCTTACGTATTGATTCATTTGCAATATGCCTTTATCAATTTTCCACCAACTAATTTATCTTAAACTTAGATCTTGTTGATACATCACTAAATTTTATTTAGTGAGCTTTAGATAGGGGAATGACCCCTAGCTTACCTCTTAGATACAAGAATGCATCCTTAGGTAATGGCTTGGTGAATATATTTGCAATCTATTCTTTTGTATTAACATATTCCAATCTAACTTCTTTATCCTACACCAACTCTCTTAAGAAGTGATATTTTATAGCAATGTGCTTTGATTTGGTATGCATCATTGGATTTTTTGATATGTTGATTGCACTAGTGTTATCACAGTATATGACTATTGGATCCTTGATCTCTATCTTCATTCCTTCTAACAATTTTTTGAACCAAACAATGTTAGAACAATTAACTGCTACTACCACATATTCTACCTTTGTTGTGGATTGAGATGTACAATTTTGCTTCTTGCTTGTCCAAGACACTAGTCTTTTACCAAGAAAGAATGCTCCACCACTAGTGCTTTTTCTATCATCAATACTTCCTGCCCAATCAGGATTAGTAAATACCTTCAAGTCCAAGTTTCCTCCAAGTTTTTACCATAAGCCATAGTCTTCAGTACCTTTCAGATATCTCATGATTCTCTTGATTTCCATCATGTGATTTTTCTTAGGATTTTCTAAGAATCTTGCCACTATTCCAACTACTGGAGCAATATTAGAAATTGTATGTACTACATACTACAATTTTTCAATCATTGATCTATATGTGGTTTGATTGACTTCTTTGGAATCATCATTTTTGGAGAGCTTATGTCCATTAGACATAGGAGTTCCAACTAGTATTGAATCTTCCATTCCAAACTTCTTTAGTATCTCCTTGATATACTCAGATCAAGTGATGTAGATACCATTTTTATTCTTCTATATTTGTAACCTATCAAAGAATTTTATCTCACCAAACATGGACATCTCAAATTATTTACTCATTTCTTTTAAAAATGCTTTGCACAAGTCATCATTTCCTATAAATAGAGTTTTATGAATAAATATTTTTGCCAACACGATCTTCTTGTCTAGTTCTTCCTTGATATACATACTATTGTTATCATTCGTTCTTTGAAAACCAATCTATATGAAGTAATTATGGGGTCTTTCATACCAAGCTCTAAGAGCTTTCTTGAGACCATATAATGATTTGTGTAGCTTGAAAACCATGTCTCTTTTTCTAAGATCTAAAAAACCTTTTGGTTTTTCAATGTAGTCTTCTTCATCAAGAATTCCATTCAAGAATGTAGATTTAACATCCATTTGATACACTTTAAATCCTCTCTGTGTTGCATATGCTAGTAAAGTTATAACACATTCTAGTCATGCTACAGGAGAAAAAGTCTCACCATAATCAATACCTTCTTCTTGAGAATAACTTTTGCACAACAATCTTTCTTTGTTTCTTAAAACTTCTCCATCTTCATTCAACTTATTTTTGAATACCCACTTTGTACTAATTACATTCTTATCCTTGGGTCTAGGAACAAGAGTCCAAGTTTTGTTCTTTTTTATCTATTCTATCTCTTCATTCATTGCTTCAATCCAAATTTCATTTTCCAAAGCATCTTTAACATTTTTAGGCTCAAATTTAGCAAGTAAACATGTTCCTTTTAATTTTCTTCTTGTCATTGTTCCATCAAATTTGTCTTCAATGATCTAATCAGGTGCATGATCTTTTGACATATCTTGTTAACATAGGTTCTTTGGGATTTGAATGAGTTCCACTGTATTCATTATGAACTTTACTTTCAAGCTTGGGTCCTTCTATCTATGACTTAGGTCCATCAAATTGGGTTTGAAATAGCTTAGTAGTCTATGATTGTGACTTAAGTCCTTTATATTGTAACTCAAGTTGCACTATCTACAACTCGATAACTATTGGAGATTTTGAGGACTCAAGAGATGAAACTTCCTTTCTTTTAGATAGATTTGGTAGGGTATCAGGTTCATAGTAAACAAATCTTCTGTAATCCTCTAGCTCCTTATTGCTTTCTTCTTCACTCTTTTCTTCAAACTCATCAATTCTAACATGTGCACTTTTTGTTATTTTATGAGTAGACAAGTTCAAAAATTTGTGTGCTTTGCTTCTACAAGAGTATCTTAGAAATATGCCTTTATTTCCCTTTACATCAAAATTTCCTTTCTAGATTCTTTCAAGATATAACATTTTCTGCTAGATACTTTCAAGTAACTTACATAAGGTTTGTAGTCATACCATAGCTGATAAGGAGTTTTGTTTGAGTCTTTCTTCAATTGTACTCTATTCAAGATATGTATTGCAGTATTGATAGCTTCCTTCTAGTATTTGAGAGCAACATTCTTTTCAATCATCAGAGTTCTTGCACAACCCGTGAAAGATCAATTTCTTCTTTCAGTTATACCATTATGTTGTGGTGTACCAGGAGTTGATTCTTGTCTTTTAATTCCTCTATTAATGAAAAAATTATTCAATTCATTGGAGATGAATTCACCACTTCTATATGATCTTAAACATTTCAACCTGTTTCTAGTTTATTTTTCTACTCTTGCTAGATACCACTTGAATTTTTGAAAGGCTTCTAATTTTTCTTTTAGATACATTACAATCATAAAAAAAGATAATGAAAAACTTTTCTCCATTGTAACTCTCTATTCCAATAGATCCACATAAGTTTGTATGAACAATTTCTAAGACTTCTTCTGATTGATAGTTTTTTCTTTTGAAACTAGTCTTTCCCATCTTACCAATTTGGCAATTCTTGCATAGACCCATATCAAGCTTTTTCAAACTAGGAATACCTCTTACTCTTTTATGTTTTCTTATCTTAACCAGATTTCCTTTTCCATCCAATAGTTTGGCTTGTCCATTCATGAATTATACCTTGAATCCAATGTTATTCAACTATGCCACACTCAGTAGATTATTCTTTAGTCCTTCAACCCAATAAGCATTGTCACATACAAGTTCTTTAGTTAATGAAATGCATCCTTTTCCTTTTATGTTACAAGGTTCATTGTTTCCAACTCTCACACTACCTCCATCATAATATTCCATGAGGTCAAATTTTGTTTTGTCTCTAGTCATATGATGTGAGCAGCCACTATCAATAATCCATATATCATTCTTGTTAATATGAGAGATAAGTGCCATCTTATATCCTTCATTATCAGATTCATCCTTTATAGCAATGTATACCATTTCATTTTTACTATTATTAGAATCTTTAGCTATAAAACAAGATTTCTTACTTTTTTCCTTGTAATTCTTGTAGTACTTGGAATCCTTCTTGAATTTGTGCTTATTACCTTTCTTTTCATATTTCATTTCCTTATTTGGACACCTTATGGAAATGTGACCAATTTCTTCACAAGAAAAGAAGATTGACGAAACTTTACCTTTGTACTTTCCTCTACCTTTGGAATACTTTCTTGCAAGTAGGGCTTCAACAACTTCAAGATCATTGTCTAAACTTTCTTCTGATGTTCCTTCTTCTTCACTTCCTAATTGACTAGATTTTAATTTCTTATCCTTTTCTTTGAGTGATAGTTTAGCTTTAATAGCATATTTAATAACCTTTGAACTAGGAACATAGTTATCAAAGTTATCTAACTCAAAAGTTGTCAATCTTTCAACTAGAGCATCCAAAGATATTTTATTATTTGGATCACATCTCATCTCTTGAATGGAAGATAATCTAATTGCATTAATAGAAAGAAGAGTTCTAAGTACCTTGCTTACAACTATTTTCTCTTCAATGTCTCCTTCAGATACTTTGATTGCACTTACACTTGCTTTGACCCTTTCTACATATTTTGCAATGTTTTAATCTTCTCTCATTTTCATTTGATCAAAATGAGCTCTAAGACTTTCAACTGTAGCTCTTCTTACATTGTCATCTCCTTTATATATATCTTTTAGTTTGATCCACATCACATGAGCTATCTTGTAGTCTTTGACTTCATCAAATTCAACATAACTAAGAGTAGATGCAATGTCAATCATCATGATGTTATGATTCTTCTTTTCAACAATATCTTCAATAGATAATGTTCCAGTGGGAGTCTTGTATTGAGTATCAAGATATTTTCATCCTAAGTCACTGATGGTAGCCAAGTGTAACCTAATAAGTCCTTGCCATGCTACAAAATTATCTCTATTTAGCTTGGGAATCTCTCTTCTATAAGACATCTTGATCTTTAGCTTAATTCTTTGAAATCTTGTCTAGCACCAAAGGCTCTGATATCAATTGTTGGAAATATAAGAGGAGTAACTAAGAGGGGAGTGGTGAATTAGTTACTACTAAAATAAATCCCAAATCCCTTAGATGTTAGTACAAACATGCAAACTAGAAACTATAAACTATTGATGCTCAGTAAACACGACTAAAATACTATAACTTGGTAATAACTAAATGACCTAGGTAAATTCTTAACATACAAAATTTAGATGTTATTTGTAATTACCATTACTTTAATTTAGTTGAAAACACATAAAATAAAATGAACACATTTGACACTAGGATTTAACGTGGAAACTCAATTTGGAAAAACCACCAATTGCAACTAGTTACTATTTTCACTCTTTTGAAGTGAGCCCTGTTAGGAGCCAAGCCTGTTAAAGGTTATAAAACACATTGTTAGCTGTGAATCTATTAAGAGTGGCCTTGTTAGAGGTATTGATACAATTCAATAGAATTGTGACCTTGTTAGAGGATTTGTAAATAGTTGTTAAGCCAACTCTATTAAAAGATTTAGATCATTTCTACAATGGTTAGAGAGTAACAATGAGATGACCTAATTTGAATACAATTGAATTTCTAATTATAGATCTCTATTTTATCCTTCCTCATCAAATATAGCTTTTCTTCTACACAATGATATTCTTCTTATCTTTCAAATTTTCTTCCTCTCTTCAACATTAAATCTTCAATAATATCTTCATTCTTGCACACTTTGAAACCACAACTTGACCTTATACTTATATCTCTCACATTGTCAAGTTGGCTCAAATACAACTTAGAATTATTTATATTCATCACCTTAGTTAGCTAGAATCAATAGATAAATCAATTAAGCTTAATATGCCAAAATAAGAAAATCCTTCATTAGTTGACCCAACTTGGTAGAAACTAACTCTAAAAAAATTTCTCATGTTAACAAACTAAAGCTTAGTTAACACTACAAACTTGTGAAAATAATTTGGTAATTGAGTGAGCTCAGTTAACACTCATCTTCTACATACTTTCCTTCAATGCCTGAGTGAACTTGGTAGACACTACCTTATGAACTAGGCAATCACAAGAATGCTCAGTAGACACAAAAAAATGTCTTCACTACCTAAGTGAGCTCAGCATATACTGACTAATTATAATATGAAATTTGTGTAACATCAAATACAATACAAAATTAATCAATTATATCCAACAATAGGAACATGATCAAAGAAAAAAGAAAGAAAAAATAAATCACTCACTAAACAACATGAGCCAATGGCTATTCTTGTCCATTATTACTTTCCTTTTAGTGTTTCAGATCTTTAGATAGTGTTTGAAAAGTAGATCATGTGATAGTTCTATTTTTGGATTCATTTGGTAGGTTCACAGTAATCTGGTGGATTAATTCTTGGTTTACATTGCTTAGACAGGTGTGATTGTCATTGGAGTGCAATGCTTTAAGTTTTAGTCTATGAAAGTGCACATGTTTATGCAAAAGGAGTGGTAATCTACAGTGACTATTTACAAGGTTTATTACAACTTTTTGATAGGTTTTGTGATTTTTAGGGTTTTGAGGATATTTGATGTTTTTGTGTGATTAGTTTCTTCAAGATATTTTTGTAATTTTAAGATTTATTTTAGGACATTTTACCATATTTAGGATTTTGTTTAGGTCATTATTTGAAATTTTATTATTTTTTTGGGAATTATATTCAAATTTTGAAGATTTTTTTAAGGATTGTAATAGCATATACAACTGTTAGCTCCAATCTGTAATGCAATAAGTCCAATGGATAAAAGGTGCTTAGGGATATGCCCCTAGTTCAAGTTCAAATTCATGCATTGCGTAGGTAATATGCCCCCAGACAAGATGCATACTATGTACAAGGTGAAAGATAGAGTATGTACAGAATAGTGATGTCTATATAAGATAATAGTGGACATTAACCAGGTTGTGGGCCATGATCAAGGACCAAGGATGTCCTACAGTATGTAGGATATGAAAAAAAGGAGAAAAACTAGATGGGATCTTGATAAATGAACGAGAAATAACTGATTACACATGGCACCTATTTGCAAGGGTTTCACCATGGTACTTGCCCAAAGCACCTATTTTCCAAGTTTTCACTTTTCGATAGAATTTTTCTCTTGACTCAAATTTTCATGCCAAGATGCCTATTTGCTAGGTTTTCATCAAGGCATCCATTTTTCATGACTTTTTTTTCACTTTTTTCTTTCCTTTTTTTCATGACATTTTGTCATTTTCTTTTCATGACTTTTTGCTATTTTTTTGATATTTTTTAAGGACTATTAGATAGAATCATGAATGTTGTGATTGAATGCTAAGAAGAAATATGTTGTTGGTGCTACTAGTTGATAACCTCTAAACAAATAAGTGACTATAACTATGCAAGATTTTTTTTGAATCTATAGCTAAAATCAAACAAATGGAAAGAGCTTGACATATACCATTGTGTACCATATGTAAGACAATGTCTACTTCTTGCAAATTAGGGCATCTAAGGATAATTGGCTTGAAGGATATTTTGTATGGGATTTCATTGATGATGATGTATTCAAAAGGTTGTTGGATAAAGATTTAATCAATGGTATTGGTAAAATTAGGTTGTTGGGTTTGGGAATAAACAACTGGGTATAAGGGAGGATTGGGAGAATTGAAACCAACATCTTGTTGGAAATATTCAAGACTATGCTAGATTAAGCTAGTATTGAGAGGAGAGTGGTGAATCGGTAACCTCTAAAACTTTATCAAATTCAACACTTTATAGCAATATACCAATAATCATTTATTAATCTAATTACATGCATGAGAAATTTAAAACATAAAACATTCATAACTCTTGAACACAATAATTTGGTGACCTAGAAACCTTCCAAATAGAAATTAAAACTATGGTAGGGATGATACCCACAAAACTTTAATATCGCAACATAAAGTTGACTTGTTAAGGCTTACAATGATCACTTATGATGATTTTCCCTATTAGAAGAAAATAAGACTGCTAGGTCCACCTTGTTAGAGGTTTTTACAAACACACAATAAAGTATGCACTCTATTAAGAGATTTAGGAAAGACTATTAAGTCTATCTTGTGAAAGGATTTAGACTGATTCACTTGTTAGAATGAAACAGTAGATCTTTGACTTACAACAGAGTTGTTGTTAGCGATTCCTTGAATTACTGATCATTTTCTATGATGGATATGTCTTAGCTGCTCTATTTTTAATATGGCCTTCAATATATACTTTATTTGCTACTTGATCTCATTCGCATTCTTACACACTTATGTTCATTAATTACATACTCACACACACTAGATATGATACAATACAATACATATATACCAATCCAATTTACAAAATTACAAAGTCGACCATTGTATAAGTTAACACCAATATTTCAAATTTAGCCCATATGAAGACACTCGAGTTCTGAAGACTGACTTGGTGAAGTTTTGATACTTGGCACCCATTGTCATTACTCAACATCATCATGCACTCGGTAGAAGTAGAAGCTTGATTCATACTAATCACCTTAGAGTACTCTTGAACTCAATCTACACTAGTGACTCAGTAGATACTATGTCACTTGACATAAACTAAATCACTAGTTTACCATGACTTCACTTGGTAAAGACTATCTTCACATATGGCTCAGTTAACACTAGCTTCGCATTCCATGAACTACTAGCTCAGTGGAAACTACAAATCTTGGTAACCACTGGAGTGCTTGGGTTGAACTACTAGACTTCACACTGCCTGATTCTACTTGGTTTGAACTATTGTACTTCACACTAACTGAATTCCCTTGGTAACCATTGGAGTGCTCAGTGGCCATTGGAATTAGTCTAGAAGACTCAATAAAAACTATAGAGCTTGGTGGCTATTGAATTACATTACAAATATTGTAGACTATTCAATGAGCTCAATAGCCATAAAAAAATGAAAATGTGTTGTCACTAATAACAAACTTGACTGATATGTCAACAATCTCCCCCTTTGGCATTACTAACAAAAACACTTATCATCCAAAACTTATATACATCACCATGTGATACTGTTAGGAACCTGTGTGTTCCTTCTGTTTATTTTGTTAGAGTAGTGTTGTTGGACGCATATGCTTTGTAGGTCGTCCTGTGAGTATATTTTATTATCCCACATGCATAGGTAGTATTACTTTTCTAGATCGTACCCAGTATATAAGAATAGGTTGAGGCCCTTGATGGGTACGGACGAATTTATTGTATTGAGCTTGCTCAAAGGAGGTTACCCCCTCGAAGTGGCCTGCGATCAGTAGATTCATTCTGAGTTCTGCTATCACTTGGTATTCTGTTATTTCGAGCATTCTCACGATATTGCTATAAGGAGGTTCTTCACATCTGGTATCAGAGCACTCTCTTGGGCTCGCTGGGTGGAAATTACATCAAATTTTTTTTTCTGTCGTGGCCTTCAGGTTCCTCTCACTTCTAATATCTCTTGTTATTGCCATAACTCTTTTCAGTTGTTCTGTCTGTGAGTGAATTTTTCTAAGTCGACTGTTCAAAAAAAAAAAAAAAAAAAAAAAAAAAAAAAAACCTTGTTTTATGGTTGTTACGCGTACAGGAGCAAAAATCATGGAAGAGGAAATTGCATCCCTCAAAACCAAACTTCAAGATCTGGATGACAAAATTCTGGGTCTTAACTTTCAGCAGTCAGCCATGAGCCGAAACCATTCAGGAGATACTGGGTCCTCTTCTGGCAATTTCCGTGGACCAAAGCTTGATTTTCCACGCTTCGATGGTTCTGATCCGACTGGATGGATCTATAGGGCAGAGCAGTATTTCAGCTTGCATAATACTTTGGATAACCACAAAGTCCCCCTTGCATCTTTTCATTTGGAACATGAAGCTCTTCAATGGTTCCGTTGGTACATCAAGGCTAATGTAGGCCCAACGTGGAGCGAATTGTGCACCCTCATTTTGGAGCGCTTTGGCCCTAGTTCCTTTGATGATTTCACAGGAGCACTCACTAAACTGCGTCAAACAGGCACTGTAAGAGAATACCAGACAGAGTTTGAAAAATTAGCTAATCACACAGAGGGCTTGTCTGATGAATTCTTCCGTAGTTGTTTTGTCAGTGGTTTGAAGGATGCACTTCGCTCAGAAGTCAAAATGTTTCGACCTACTACAATGATGGAAGCCCTTGGGTTGGCTAAGTTAGCGGAAGACAAGATTAGTGCTCTACAACGCTCCAGATCTAATTTTGTTCCATTCAGAAATACAGGTTCTCACAACCCTCCAGTCATACCAGCTCCCAGAACTACTCCGATCAAGCACTTGTCTGAAACAGAGATGCGAGTCAGGCGAGACAAAGGGCTTTGTTATAATTGTGATGAGAAATGGTCTCGGGGCCATAGATGTGTTCAGCAAAAGCTCTATCTCTTGGATGTGGATTCTCCACCGGAACTGGAAGAATATGTAGATGCTCAGGAAACAGTGGATGATGAGGTTGAGCCTCACCAGCCTAAACCTCCTTCACCAGAAGCTCCACCAGAGATATCTGTCCATGCTTTGGCAGGAGTCACTACTCCACAAACCATGCGGGTCCAGGGTTTCTTCAAGAAGATCCCTCTTACTATACTCATTGATTCTGGTAGCACTCATAACTTCATTGATCCACGAATAGCCAAACAGGCTGATTGCTTTATCCATCCCTGCTCTAGCTTTGAAGTCATGATTGCCAATGGGGGCACTTTACCTTGTAAAGGGAAATGTCGCAATGTGCGTCTCTCTATTGGAGATTATAACATGCACTCTGACATGTTTGCCTTACCCTTAGGTGGTTGTGATGTGGTTTTGGGTGCCCAATGGTTACGCACTCTTGGCCCCATTCTCTGGGATTTTGCTGAACTTTGGATGCAGTTTTCAGCCGAGGGGCACCAACACACTTTGAAAGGCTTACAACCAGGGTCTCTCAGCATCATCAGTTCACACCGTATGGAAAAACTTCTTAAGAAGAATTCACATGGTGTCATCGCTCAGCTCCATTCCATTCAGATGCAGCCATCAGCAGTCTCTAGCACTCCTGCCGATCTCCAACACATTTTGGACAAGTATTCTGGTATATTTGCTGAACCTGTGGGATTACCTCCTTCTCGTCCAGAGGACCACCATATTTAGCTCCTTCCTGGCAGTGTTCCGCCCAACATCAGGCCCTACCGCTACCCATTTCATCAGAAGACCGAAATCGAGATACTTGTCCGTGACTTACTGAAGCAAGGTATTATTCGCCCTAGTACTAGTTCCTTTTCTTCTCCAGTTCTGCTTGTTCGCAAAAAAGATGGGTCATGGCGACTCTGCATTGATTTCCAAGCACTTAATCATCTCACTATAAAGGACAAGTTTCCCATTCCAGTTGTTGATGAACTTCTTGATGAACTTCATGGGGCTCATTTTTTCTCCAAGTTAGATCTTCGTTCTGGGTATCATCAAATTCGGGTTCATGAGGAGGATATACCTAAAACTGCCTTCCGCACACATGATGGTCACTATGAATTTTTAGTCATGCCCTTCGGCCTCACGAATGCTCCTTCAACATTTCAGGCAGTGATGAATAACATATTTCGACCATACCTCCGGAAATTCATTCTAGTCTTCTTTGATGATATCCTCATATATAGCAAAACTTGGGCTGAGCATCTCCATCATCTGGAGCTTGTCTTGCAACTTCTCTCTGATCATCAACTCTGTGCAAAACTATCTAAATGTGTGTTTGGCCAGGAGGAAGTGGAGTATCTTGGACATATTGTTGCACACCATGGAGTGCGGGTGGATCCTACAAAAATAGATGCCATGAAAACTTGGCCGCATCCTAAAACTCTCAAGAGCCTTCGAGGTTTTTTGGGGTTGACTGGCTACTACCGCAAGTTTGTCAAAGATTACGGGAAAATTGCAGCACCATTGACAGCTCTGTTAAAAAAGGATGCCTTCTCCTGGACCCCTGTTACTGAGACTACATTTGAACAACTGAAACAGGCTATGTGCAGTACACCTGTTCTCGCGATGCCAGATTTTTCCAAACCCTTCACTATTGAGAGTGATGCTTGCGGCAATGGATTGGGTGCTTTTCTCCTGCAAGATGACCATCCTATTGCGTTCACTAGCAAAGCCCTCTCTGGTAAGAATCTAGCCCTCTCTACTTATGAAAAAGAAATGATGGCTATTTTGCATGCTGTACAAAAGTGGCGGCCATACCTCTTAGGGAGTCATTTTTGCATCAGAACCGATCACCAAAGTCTGAAATACTTCCTGGAACAACGGGTATCCTCTCCTACACAACAGAAATGGGTCAGCAAACTCATGGGGTATGATTATGAGATCACCTACAAGAAGGGTAAGGAGAATATTGTGGCAGATGCTCTTTCTCGCACATTTGATAATCAAGCTTCCCTTTCCGCTATTTCTATGCCCATTCCCAATTGGTTAGCGTCTGTTCAGCAGGGCTATGACAGTGACTCTTCTTTATCTCAAATCATTCACCAGCTAGCCAATAATCCTTCTGCTATACCACATTACTCTTGGGATGGTGCTTCTCTTCGATACAAGGGTCGGCTAGTGCTTCCTCAGAACCCAGCTCTACATCAGGCTATTTTTTATGAACTCCATGCTTCTCCTTCAGCAGGGCACTCAGGCTTCCTCAAAACTTATGAGCGAGCAAGGAGAAACTTCTTTTGGAAAGGGATGAAACAGACGATTCAACAGATGGTGGCTGAATGTGATACTTGCCAACGCCACAAGGGTGAAACGACCCTCCTTCCTGGCTTGCTCGAACCATTGCCCATCCCTACACGGATTTGGACTGATATTTCTATGGATTTCATTGAAGGGCTTCCTAAATCCGGTGGCAAGACAGTGATCTTGGTTGTGGTTGATCGTCTCTCGAAATATAGTCATTTTTGTGCCCTCAGCCACCCCTATACTGCCTCCTCTGTTGCACAAATTTTCATGGACCAGATATTTCGTCTTCATGGACTCCCTTCTTCCATTGTCTCTGATCGTGATGCAACTTTTACCAGTCATTTTTGGACTGAACTTTTTCAGAAAACTGGCACCAAACTGAAGATGAGTTCGGGCTATCACCCACAAACTGATGGTCAAACTAAAATTGTCAATAAATGCTTGGAAACTTATCTTCGTTGCTTCACTTCCGAGCAGCAACATCAGTGGGCCAAGTGGCTCCCTTTAGCTGAATGGTGGTACAATACCTCTTACCACACTGCCTCTAAAATGACTCCATATGAAGCAGTCTATGGTCAGGCACCTCCAGTGCTCCTTCCCTACACTCCCAACAGCTCACCAGTCCAGGCAGTTGACATAGTTCTCCGCAGCAGGGATCAGATTCTTCGTACCTTACAGGATAATCTTCACATGGCCCGTAATCGGATGAAATAGCAAGCAGATCAACACCGTTCTGAGCGATCATTTCAAGTTGGGGATATGGTTTTTCTTCATCTACAGCCATACAAACAATCCTCCCTAAAGCTGAAAGGGCGTCATAAGCTGGCCCCAAAATTTTATGGGCCTTATAAGGTTCTGCAGAAGATTGGTTCAGTTGCTTATAAATTGGAACTTCCTCCTTCTTCCCGCATTCATCCAGTCTTTCATGTTTCTTGTCTAAAGAAAGTTCTGGGTACCACTGTCAGAGCACAAACTACTCTCCCTGAAATGGATACGGAAGGATCCATTATCCTGGAGCTGGTGGCAATCATTGACCAGCGCACTCGCCAGCTTCGCTCTCACTCCATCTCTGAGGTCTTGATTCAGTGGCATGGCATGCAACCAGAGGATGCTACCTGGGAACCCCTTCTTCAGATTCAACAACAATTTCCACACCTTAAGCTTTGAGGACAAAGCTTTTTTCTAAGGGAGAGGGGATGTTAGGAACCTGTGTGTTCCTTCTGTTTATTTTGTTAGAGTAGTGTTGTTGGACGCATATGCTTTGTAAGTCGTCCCGTGAGTATATTTTATTATCCCACATGCATAGGTAGTATTACTTTTCTAGATCGTACCCAGTATATAAGAATAGGTTGAGGCCCTTGATGGGTACGGACGAATTTATTGTATTGAGCTTGCTCAAAGGAGGTTACCCCCTCGAAGTGGCCTGCGATCAGTAGATTCATTCTGAGTTCTGCTATCACTTGATATTCTGTTATTTCGAGCATTCTCACGATATTGCTATAAGGAGGTTCTTCACAGATACTAGCTTGGTAGGATATACTATTTTGATATTTTTCAAAATCTGTCTTTGTAAGTATATACAGTATACTATATAACATATCTACAAAATTCTCATATGCTATATACATTTTTCATTGCATGATTCTCCCCCATTCAATATGCATAGTGTCTCACTATACATAGTCTCTCCCCCTTTTGATAATAATGGCAAACATTTACTCAAAAATTATTTACATGGAGACACAAAGATGAGATAAAAAATCAAAATGTACCTTAAGAATAAGTGCTAGAGTTTTATCCCAATTCTCTTGTAAAATCTTGCATGTTTGAAGAGAAATTTACACTTCTATAGAGATTTCTATCATGTGATCTACAATAGAGAAGTTATTGTCATGGATCAAGATTTGTGAGTAAACAATATGTTTTTGCATTGTATCCATGATAGGAAGGATCATATTATGAATATCTATCAATGTAGACTAGATCCTTGCTTCTCTCAACAACTCTACCTGCATGCCTGACATAAATTTGATTTTCATATGATGTGCAGAGCTTGAACTAGAGTCAAGTTGCAATTGTTGTGCATTGGCTTTCAGATCCTCATCAATCTTTGTTAGTTTTCTCTTTATCTCCTCTGTAAACTTATTAACATCACATAACTTCACAAAAAGTGATGTCATAGTAGTGCAAGATGATTCAAGATTGGTCAAAATTGACAAAAGCTCAACTTGTTGAATAGCAATTTTCTGAGCAATGTGCTCAAGCACTTTATTATCAAATTTATTTTCTACTTTCTCAATTAACTTATCTTGACCACTAGTGTCCTCATTAAAATTTTGGGCTGCCTTTGCTAATTGTAATAAAATACGTTGAGAAGAATCTACCTCAATACCTATTGCCTGAGACAAAATGTTCTTGGCATCATCTATACTTTTATATTCTCTATCTCTTTCTTCTCTCAATTTCTACTGCTTTTCCTTCTTTTGGAGGAGTTCACCACCTATATGCATTTGGTCCATAGTGAGATTATCAAAGTCTCATTTGGGAATTTCTATTTTCTCATTTAGGTCTATATCCTCTTTTGTCTCCTTACCTCTACTCAAAAATCTTGTATTCGGTTGAGCCTTTGGTTCAACTATCCTTTTACTTAATGCCTTTGTATCCGAGATGGAAATAATTGTAGATATACTAGGACTTGCTATGAAAATAGATATAGTACTAATTGATGGAATACTAATTGGAGTGCTTGTTGAATCCAAAATTGAAGAATTCATAACTAAAATATCCATTACTAAAGTAGACAAAATAGTAGAATTCAAAACTGAAGTACTTACTATTGAAGAGCTCAAAATTGTAGAAGCCACTATATCCATTGTTGATGACTACAACTCAGGAGTTGAAGAAGAGGGAGGCTACACTCAGTAGATGAAGTGGTATTCACTTCTATCAATGATATGTTGAGCTATGTGGGGGCAAAGAGTGATTGGATGTTTGAAGTACCTATAGTTGTCACAATCAAACTTGTTGAAGTTGTCTCCAAGCTTGATATGACTAATAGTTTTCTTGGAGAGTGAAGAAGTGAGGCAATGACTGTAGCTACTATCTTCATAGGGTTAGTCTCCTCATCATCTTCTTTTTCTTCCTTGGTAGCTTCCTTCTCTTTATCTTCTCCAACTTCCTCATTATCAAAATGTGTGGGCTTTGTATAAGTTTTTTCATCATCATCATCACTGTCATCATCATTATCCTTAACATATACAAGGAAGTCACCTAGTTTATGAAAATAATAAACATTTTTCCACATGTTTGTGGAATTCTTAATCACATGCTCTATATCCTTGATCAAAATTAAACAAGTATTAAATCTAAGAGTCATTTTGTCTTCATTTTTCTTCAAGGACTTTTTTACCTTATCATCTATCATGCCAAGTAGTAATTGCCTTAGGGTTTGTGAATAAATATCTTTTGTTTTTTGCATTGAAAAGTCCCATCTTGTCTTTATTTTCTCTAATAATTCATTAGAGATTTGGGAGGCTATTTGATTTGGTGAATATGTCCATTTACCCATTTTGGCTAACATCAATTATTCCACTTGTTTCTTCTCTACCTCTGACCTAGTTTCATACTTCAAGAATTTGAATTTGCTTATGCTTGCACCTTCTTCCATTTGTTTCAATTTTTCTTGGAAGGTGGGAGGAGTTTTTCTAAAGACAATATCACTACCTTTCTTCATAGAACTCCTTGTGAAGACTATAGTGGATGGCTTAGGTGGCTTGGTGATAATCACCTTGCCTTTCTTCTTCAAGGCTTTTTCTTCCTTTTCTAATTCCTCAACATCTTTTTCTTCTTCATCTATATCTTCTCCTTTTCCCTTGATTAACATAAGATTTGTGCTTGATTTTAGTTTTGTTATCCTCCTCTTACCTTTGTTAACCACTTGTGGGAGCTTTATCTCCAGCTCTATCCTTGCCTTTTCCTCATCATATGTTCCAAAGTATGATGCCTTTGGATCAATAGATTCATTAATCAAAGTTTCAATAATGTCCTTTGTTTCATCAATTTTTACCTCATAGGGAAGAGGTTTTACCAATATAATTTTGGGCTTTACTGCCTAAATGTAGATTCTATCACTATCTACCATGAAACAAGCATCATATTTGTAGTCTTCTACTAGTTTATTAGGTATTCTAAATGTGTTATTCATTTTATCTTTGAAAAATTCAAAGTAATTGTCCATAATGCTAAAAAAAATTTCTCCCATTTCTACATTGTATTCATTAATCTAGTATAATATAGGCACATCTTTCCTCCATACTACCATGCCTTTGGAAGGGAAGAACTTTTGAACATAGAAAAGAAAACAAGTCAATAGAGAGCCAAATTTGTAGGGCTTCTTGGAAGTCTAAATACTTTCCATGTTCTTGTTGAATTGCTTCAACAATAGATCTGCCAAGTCATAAGACAAATTGTTCTTCACAACTTTATAAGCTAAATCCACAACTTCACATGTTACACTATTGAGGTGGCTCGAAATATATATCTTATGAGCTATTACTGTAGACACCTAAATTTGATTACACTACTTTGGTAATCTAATTTAGCCATCTCTAAAGGCATCATTAATTAAATTCTTATTTAATTAATCCTTTGTCATCCCCTAGTTGATTAATTTAATTAATCATCTATAGTCCTAATTGATAAATCAAATAATCTATTATTTATCAATTAAATCCTTTTCTCCTATCTAATTCCAAAAATCCCCATTTATTAAATAAATCTATTTGATAAATGAAATCCTCAAATTCAAAAAAAACCCTAACCTATCTCTAATCCTCCATTTAGCCTAATCCACCCCATCCACCCATACTAACCAAGCTTAGCCACTAACTCACCCACCCTCATTAATGCCATCCACTTGCACATCTCTAACATCCCTAATCTAATCCTAAACCCAAGCCTAATCCACCCCCTAATGTTTTCACATTCCTTAAACAAGTTTAAGACTTTCCTAATCCAAACCAAAGTCTCCCCTCAAAAAAAACCCAACCACTAAGTCATGAGTGCTCTTACAAAACATAAAGACTCTTACAAGCCCACTCATGACTCTTACACCCATCTTCCACACTCTTCCCTCTTCCAAACTCATTCCTCTTACATCCCTCTTACATACTCAACCCCACTCATCATGCCCTTAACCAACCCTTAACCCTACCCTCTCACACTCATCCTCCTTGTGACAAGTGTCACCTTCCCATTGGTGCTAAACAAGCACAATCCATGTGCTCCCCTTTGAGTGCATATTAGCCCTCCTTAAGCCTTCATCCATCCTTGCATCTAAGCCCTCCATCCCTCTACCCCTTAGCCTATAAATTGAATCCCATCCCAAGCCATTTCATCAACAATCTTTGAGCTAAAGTTACCATGCTATTTTGAGAACCAAAGCCATCAACCATACCCTTATAATGCCAAATTGAGAGCTCACAAAGCTACCAATTTTCCATTACCCATCTCCATTGAAGCAACTTTTGAGCATCTTGAGCATACATCCACAGTAAAAGGACACATCTATAGAATCAAGAAAGCATGGAGTGTTTTCTCTCATGAGGTTTGCACTTCTTATTTTCTTTCTTAGTCTAAGCATATATGTGAATTTAGTTTTTGGTTTGTGAATGTTTACTTTATTTGTTAATGTTCTTTGCATACTGATTCTGGTTCTACAATCACATGTATCTTGAATTTTAGTTTTGCATCTATTACACTACTGATTTTCATGCCTCTATCATCCCACTTGGCTAGGGTTTTCTTTTCTATCTTAGCCAGACCTAGGGTTTTGGTAATTTTGGCTTTAGTGAGCATGGGAAGGCCGATGATGCAATGAATCATTTTCTTTGTAATCAAAAAAGGTTTCTCAAGCCATAGCTAACCATTATGCACCCAAATTAGAATGTATCTAATCCATTTGATTTGAAAACCTTGGGGCATGTGAGGAAAGTGGATCAAACCTTTATCTTCCAAATGTTTATGCTCTAGTTTGAGAACTCCATTAACACATAATTCACCTAGGCCATCATCCATTTCTAGGGTTCCAATTTCTTGAATAGAACACTTGAAATGAGTACAAATATTGTTAGTAAGGAGTACCTTAGGTGGGATTTTTTATTGAGCTCCACTTGGGTTGAGGGTTTCTGTGATTGTGGGCACAAGTTTGAAGTCTAGTGTTTTCCACTTGATTCCTCAAACCAACATCTCAGACCCTTTCTTTGCTTTGCTACTACTACTGCTAGATGCCATGATTACTCAATAAATTATCAAAACCTTGAAAACCTTGCTGTATATTTTCTTGAAGTTGCTTGATCGCACTAAAATTCACTTCTTTGCAATAGCACTTAGATTTCACAGTGAAAAATGAATTTGATTTCATGCTTTTTGTTAAAACTTTTCCATTAATGCTTGGTATGAAGGTAGCTAGGTAGTATGCTTGATAGGCTATCATCCACTATTCAATTGATTACTCGATGAAGGTTTTGTGACTCGGTAACCATGTGTGTCTTGTTACTCCTGACCTTGCTCGATAAAGTCTATGACTCGACCTTACTCGATAGAGAAGGTAACTTGGTGATAACTGATATTGCTCTTTCTTAGTGATCCTTTTATATCTTCAATATTGATTTGGATCTTGGTCACTTTTTAATTGGAACTATTTGAATGTGATCTTGATAATGTAGTTCCAGCTCTCCTTTGGAAACCTAGTTGAAAATGGTGGAGTCATCCACTTCTTGAGTGACATGACCATCATTACTTGAACTAGCTTCCTTGGTAGATTTAGGAATCCATTGCTACCTCATCTAATTTCAAATTTTATCTACTTTGGCTTTCTTTTCATCTTCAACTCTACCTATATTCATGCAATTCGTGGCTAGATGATCAAGTTCGGTACAAGTAAAACATCTTATGGTGGTATCTCTCTTCCTTGTGTGATGTTTAACACAATTCATGCCAATGTGTCCATATTCTCTATAGCAATGACATCTACACCAAGTGTTGTATTCCCATTCGAATATTGCTTTCACAATTTTCTCTACTATATTGAATGACTTAGTTCTACAATTTGATGCCTTGTGACCTTGTTTCTTGCATTTGTGACACTTGCCCTCAAATTTTGGTTTCTATTTGCATTCATTAGCCCTATGAACATGCTGAGTGCAATTGTAGCATTTTCCATTAAATATTTCTTTACCATTACTCCAATATTTTTTTGATGTATGACCTAACTTACCATAGTGATTGCAAGTAGGTCTTTGATTCCTTTGAGCACCTTGTTTGGAGGATTCACCTTCTTCTTTGTATCCAATTGTTGCTTTTTTCTATAAAGACTCTGCTCATTCAGTTGATTTAATTGATTCATGTCTACTTCGGATTTCATCATTCTTTCATTGATTTTCTTTTTAATGTTTAGGTCATTTTTTAATCTTTCACTAATTTTCTTTTCAGACCTCAACTCATTTCTCATTCTTTCACTGATTTGTCTTTCCAAATTTAGATCATTTCTTAATCTTTCATTGATCTATCTTTGGCTCATCATTTCCTCATTTGCATTGGAGATTTGATCCATAAAATCTACATGTTGAAGGGATTGGTTATGGATTTCATTATTTCTTCCATCCATTTCTTCTTTCATCTTGTTCCTCTATTCCAAGATTTCACATAGCCTTACTAACTAAATTTATTGTTCTCTTCTCAGCTTTCTTTCTTCTCCTTGCAAGGAACCATTCTTCTCTAGGAGTTCTTTGATTGCATCATTTTCTTCATCTAAACTACTTGAAGGGAAAAAGTCTTCAATTCTTTCTTCAATGTATTGATGATCATTCATTTGATTTGCAAGTTCCTTCTTTCTTTTCATGGATTGGAAAAGTTGCTCTTTTTATTTTATTGAGTTGTACAATGGCCATTTCCAAATCCAACTTTTCATTGTCAATTACTTTATCAAGTTTGAATATCTCCATATTCTTGATCTTTTCTCATGCTATTAAACTTTATCCTAAAAACCAAAAAGATCTGATACCAATTGTTAGAAATATTCAAGACTATGCTAGGTTATTGAGAGGGGAGGTATGAATTAGTAACCTCTAAAACTTTATCAAATTTAGTAGTTTATAGCAATATACCAGTTATCATTTATTGATCTAATTGCATGCATGAGAAACTGAAAACATAAAACATTCATAACTCTTGAACATAATAATTTGGTGACCCATAAACCTTCCAAATAGAAAGTAAAATTGGGGTGGGGATGATACCCACAAAACTTTAATACTATAGCATAAAGTTGGCCTATTAAGGCTTACAACGATCACTTTTGATGATCTTCCCTATTAGGAGCAAATAGGACTACTAGGTCCACCTTGTTAGAAGTTTTTACAAACACACAATAAAGTATGCACTCTATTAAGAGATTTAAGAAAGACTATTAAATCTACCTTGTGAAAGGATTTAGACTGATTCACTTGTTAGAATGAAACAGTAGATCTCTAACTTACAATTGAATTGCTAATAGAGATTCCTTGAATTACTGATCATCTTTTATGATGGATATGTCTATGCTACTCCTTTTTTGATATGGCCTTCAATATATACTTTATCTACTTCTTGATCTCATTCTCATTCTTACACACTTATGTTCACGAATTACATACTCACACACACTGGATATGATATAATACATTACATATATACCAATCCAATTTACAAAATTACAAAGTTGGCCATTATATAAGTTGACACCAATATTACAAAGTTAGCCCATATGAAGACACTCGGGTTCTAAAGACTGACTTGGTGAAGTTTAGACACTCAACACCCATTGTCATTACTCAGCATCATCATGTACTCAGTAGAAGTAGAAGCTCGGTCCATACTAATCACCTTAGAGTAGTCTCAAATTTGGTCTGCACTAGTGACTCGGTAGATACTGTGTCACTTGACATAAATTGAATCACTAGTTTACCATGACTTCACTTGGTAAACACTACTATGCATATGGCTCAGTTAACACTAGCTTGGTAGAAACTACAAAGCTTGGTAACCACTAGAGTGCTTGGGTTGAATTTCTAGACTTCACACTACTTGATTCTACTCAGTTTGACCTATTGTACTTCACACTAACTAAATTCCCTTGGTAACCACTGGAGTGCTTGGTGGCCAATAGAATTAGTCTAGAAGACTCGATAGAAACTATAGAGCTCGGTGGCTATTGAATTGCATGGAAAATATTGTAGACTATTTAATGAGCTTGGTAGCCATACAAAATCTGAACAAGTGTTGTCACTAATAAAAAACTTGACTGATATGTCAACACATCTTCCCACATGAAGGTTGATCAAGAGCACTCAAAAAGACTTCATGGCATCTTGAACTTTGGAATACTAATATTCATGGCATTATCTTTTTCATCTCATATCCTTGGGAGCTTCTTAGATTTTGATTTTTCATGGTTTAATGCTGCCTTTCAATTTTCACCAAGAGACCTACTTTTGTCATTTTTTTCTCTTTTTTCTTTGCAACTAGAATGTGGATTTGGATCCCCAAAAAATGCCACTATGTTCACTTTAGGATAAATTGCTTCTTTATGATTGTCAATCATAATTCCTTCATAGATTTCAAAGTTTGTTGTGAGAGCATTATTATTGTCAATTTGATCAAAAATCAATGGTCCATGCTGGTTTCAATCCAATAATTTAGGATAACTTGAGGGGATCTATCATCATTAGTGGTGAATGGGCTTTGGTTGTAGGTATATATATTGATATCTAATTTAGTGGTATAATTTTGGTCATGCTCAGAAGCTAAATGACTATTAGTTTTAGGTTGGGTATCTTTAGACAGCTTTTTATCGTTCAAAACATCCATAGTCTTACACATAAGTATCATACTACTTAGAGGACCTACTCATAATGGTTTGAATCTAAGCCCCAAACTAGGAGGTTGTCCTTTTGTAGTGATAGGTTCAATTAATCCTTGTTTATAACATCCAAGACCACTACATTCATCATAGCCTTATTTTTGCATGATGATAAACCCAGGTCTATACTTGCTAGGAGATATCAAATTGGGTTCTTATTCTACTTTTCCTTTCTCAATACAAATAGATGTATTCTCATAGACATGTTGATAGAAGTATAAGTTTATGTACTAATCTTAGAATGTTGTGCTTGTGATAGTTGTGATTGACCATAAGAATGGGGAGAAAGTGGTGACTACCTAATGTAGAATACTTGAGACATAGAGTACTCTCCACACCCATTCTCTTCAATATTCATCTTTTCCTTGGACTTACTAAGGAGTATATCTACATCTACATATTTAGAGGAATCTATGGGTTGCACTTCATCATTTATTGGGACTTGGTATGCAGTAGCATCTCTCACATTAGCACAAACATCTAGATCACTAGGGATGGTAACCTAGACATTGTTATAGCAAAACATAAAACATTGATGATATGTAGAGGGCATTTGTTTCATACCATGAATTTGAGGGTGTCCTAGTATCATATTGTAATTCATTTTGATATATAGGACTTGGAATAATGTGCCTTTAGTAGCTGGACCAACTCTTATGGGTAATATGATGATGCCCTTAGAGAAGATTTCTCCATAATCATTAGAATTTATTGTGATTTTTTGAGAGGGATCTACATCTTCTTCAAAGTAACCTAGACCCTTGACAACTTTAAGGGTATAGATGTTCAGTCCTACTCCTCCATCTATTAAGACATGCCTGACCTTGACATTATAGATACAACTTTGAGATGAAGGGGATCATTGTGGTTGGGTTTTTCTTTAGGAATATCTTGGGGGGGGAAAGGTGATATACTATAATGTGGATAGGTTCCCAAACATGGACTAGAACTGGGCAACATCAATGTTATCTAGGACTACTAACTCTTTAAGGGCTTGATCCAAGATCTTCTGATGTTTGGGGGATGCATGCAATAGGTCCAAGATGGATAGTTGCATAGGGGTCTTGCTAATTTTTTCAACAAGGCTATAATTAGATGAAGTAGGAGCATTAGGTCTACTAGGAGGTGTAGGTCTAGTAGAGGTAGTAGGTCTAGAAGGAGCTCTAGGTAGGGTGATCTTGGTACAACATGTAGTGATAGTACAATAAGGGTCTTCAACCTTCAAGGTGAATGTAGATATGTGAGTGAGACCCATTGAAGTAGTTGATGGTGTAGTCATATCTAGTGCATGTGTAATTATGTTGGGAGTAAGATTTTGAATTAGAGGTTTTTCCTTTGTCATGATTACTCAAAAGGTTTTTGAACATAGTGTGATCAGAATTGGATGCTAGTAGTGATGGATCAACTATGATCACACCATCATCAATAAGGTCTTGTATTGCATGTTTTAGCTAGAAACATGATGAGGTCTTATGTTCTTTGGTGTAGTGGTAATCATAGAATTTTTTATCATCCCACCAATCCGCTTTAGTTAATGGTTCATCTTTGCTCAAGAGTAACTATAGGAAGTTATTATTGAGTAATTTTTGTAGTGTAGTCTCAAGAGGTATCCCCAAGGGTATGAATTTCTTATCTTTGGTTTGAGGATGTCTCTGAGGTCTATCATGTGTGGATGTATCAGTTTTCTTTTGTTGAGGTGATGTTTGATTGGGAGTTTGTGAATTTGTAGGGTTTTCACCTTTCAAAGTCAATTGAGGTTGTGTTGTGCTAATTGTTCATGCATCAACAATACCATCATTGGTCACATTCTTATTTTTGGAGAAATTTTTTGCCTTGCCATTAGATGAGTTGGTTTTTTTGTTTTCCTTGTTCATCTTGAGGATTCCTTTAAGGATAAGAGCATCTTCAATGCTAGCCCCTTTTTTCATTAGCTTGGAAATGGTGCTTGGACTTAAGTTTGTACATTAGGTTGGGGACTAGGTTCTCAATGCATAGGTTATCTTTTTATTCTTTAAGAATGTTTAGTGAGCATTAACTAACCAATCTCCTCCAACATAATAAGAATGTGATAAATAGTTCTCCTATCTTCTGTTTAGTTGAGCACAAATCAAAAAGTGTCATATCATTTGTAATGTTGAAGGAAAAGTGGGAGATGAACTTGTCTACTAGTTCTAACCAATATTTTATGGTACTAGGAAGTTTTGAGCACCATTCAAGTGCAAGCCCACCCAGAGAATGAGGGAATAGTCTCATGAGGTAAGTGGGATCATCACCAAGATAAGTACAAGAGGCATAGAATTCCCTAATGTGATTAATGTGGTTTCCTTTCCCTCAATATTTTTTGAATCTTGGAGCCTCAAAGTGTTTTGGGAGTGGAGGCATATACAAAATTTTATCACATAGATTAGAACATAGGTCTCTTTCTATATATAGATCTTGTTTCTTCTAGACTCTGAATGCCTTAACTTGTTTGGAGAGTTATTTGAATTGTTGTGACAACTCTTGTTTCTTCTAGACTCCCAATGCCATTTCTTCATCATTTATGCCATAATCTATGTCAAAATCATTTCTTAGGTGTAAAGTACCTTGTATGTTTGAGGTGTCAAAGGTACTTATGTTGGGTTTGTTGAATTTCAAGCAGTGTGTTTGTTCATCCTCGGGTATGGTTGGCATACTTCCCCCTCTAGGTAGTATTAGTATGAATATGGGTTCAAAGTTAAGGCTTTGATTTGGCCTTCATCAAATTTTTGTTGGGTTTTCTTTCTCTTCTTTGGTGTTGGATGAGGTTTTAGTTGTGTTTGCACCTCATAAATGAAGGTTTGATAAAGTTCTTCAAGTCTCTAAGCTGATTGTGTCCTTGTAAGTGTTGGCATGATACTTAAGGATGCAGATGCAATGGAGGAAACCTAAATGGACTCTTTCCCTCCCATGTGTGCACCTAAGCTACCAACTATGCTCAAAAAATACCAAGTGCACCCTTGGTGCACTTGGGCCCCTAAAGGTATGTAGTTGGTAAGAAAAAGGTATGCAATTGGCAAGAAGAGGTGTTAAGGTGACTAAAATGCAGAATGTGAATGATTTGAGTGATTTTGAGTGTTTTCTAGAGTTTAAGGATGCAATATAAGCTATGGAAGTGTATATTAGGGTTTTGGAACCTACTATGAAATTTGTAATTACCAAATGCAGACTGAAACTACCAACTATGCACCTAAAGTGTGTAGTTGGCAAAATAGGGAAACAAAATTGGAAATCTGGACGTGGGTATGCAAGATATAAGTATTTTTTCAAATTTTAAGTGTTTAGGGTTATTATGAAATGTGAGGAAGTGCCAAATAAACTAGGGTTTTGGTATGAAAGGTAAAAATGTCTTAGGAAAATTATGCAAATGCAAATGTAAAGTGACATTTTGGATTTTGACTAAAGGAGATGAAGATGACTCTATGGTATGAAAATAATGATTAGGGTTGGACCTTGGAATTGGTACTAATACTAGAGGTTGATGTATGAAACATGGAATATGAAAGGGATGGTGTACTAAGGTTGATAGTGACATTTAGGATATGATTGAAGTGTTTGACACAAGATTTGGACAAGATGATTGTTGAATTTGATGATGGGATTTGATGTTTGGAGATGAATTCTTAGGGTCCTAGGCTATGCAAAATGGAGTGATTATGCAATTAGGGATAATTAGAATGATGTTTAGGGAGCATAGGAATATGGAAATTCTATGATAAGGGTATTTGAAAGTTATTAACCTAAGAGTTTAACATTATGACAATAGACTTTGGATCTTGGCCAAAAAGAGATAAAAGTGAAAAGATCAAAATGACAAAGTCAAATCCATCTTGACATAGATAGAGTTTGACAAAAGAAAATGATAAAAAACCATGGTCAAGATCCATTATTCATTGACACAATGAAATACTCTAGGGTCCATACTTTTGTTTAGATTTTTGACTAAATTTCAAAGGGTTTAGATTCAAAATGAGGTTTAGGGTAATTGATGTAGGAGCATCCAGAGGTATAAGGGCAATCCTGTGTCACCCAAAAAAAAAAGTACTTAGACTTAGTTTCTGTTTCATGTGTTTTCATTTTTGGATACCCATTTGGGTCAAATAAAGGTTCCAACTCTCACAGTTCCACTATTAGTGTTCATGTAAATCTCAAAAAATAGGAGTATGTAATTGAGCCATCATTTTGGTGAACTAGAAGGTGTGAATTGGCTAGATGAATGTAATTGTGATTTAGAGCATTCCAAAAAAAGAATCAGGTCAAAAGGCCCACGATTTGAAAGTTATTGCAATTTTTCAAGTTTTGGAGACCTCCTAAGAATGCTTCAAAGTCAAGTTAGGGGCATTAAATGACCTCAAAAAGGGCCAAAAAATTGGGGACGAGTGAAGCTTGTCCATAGGGCTATAGAGCACTTTGAGAGCTTTCCAAAAATGTAAACGATTTGTCAATTGGAGCTACGGTTCAAAAGTTATGCCTCCTGAAAGTTCGGTTACCGTTTTTGGATTCTTCTAGATTTGCGCTGACTTCTACCACAGCTTTCAGAACCTTCTATTTGGTTGGTGGATGCCTACTAGTACTTTATAGAATGTACTCCTAGTGCTTAATCCTCTGGGGTCTATTTAAGGAGATTTTTGGCATTGTAAAAGGCAGTTTGGAGTGGAGTTTGAGAGGAGGTGCTGAAAGGAGAAATTATCTCCAGATTTATGCTATTGTAAGCCTTAGGGCATGTTTTGAAGTTTATTTTCTCTATACTAAATGTACTAGCTTACTTTTTAGTTAATCCAATTTTCCCTTTTCTATTGTGTCCATTATGTTCTTGGGTTGTGTCCCCATCAAGTGGTATTAGAGCAGGTTTTCTTGAGTGTGTAGACAGAGCGCCGACTGTGAGGCAGTTTGCACCAGGACTATGTGGTTGCGGGCTTGAGTTAAGAAGATGCCTCCATGAAGAGAGCGTGGCATAAGGGATAGAGCTATTAATCCTGAGGAGGTTAGAGCCCTCAAAAGGAAAGTACAAGCATTGCAGGAGGAGCTCCGTAGAGGAACAATTGTGACCGCAGGTGATGAAAGTGAAGATGACAACGAAGAAGAAGAAATTGGATTAGAAGGGGAATTTGATGGGGAAGTTCTAAATCATGAAGAGGAAAGGCTTTTTAGGGCCATTACTAAGTTTGGGAAAAGACCCACAATTGAAGTGGGTGTATTTTTAGGAAATTTGAAACTAGATGAGTTGATCGATTGGATCAATGAACTGGAAGAATACTTTGAGTATGAGGATATCAGGGACCTAGATAGGGTTAAGTTTGCAAAGACCAAACTAAAAGGCCATGCCAAAATCTGGTGGCAAGAGGTCCAATTGGAAAGAAACAGAAGAGGAAAGGAGAAGATCACAAGGTGGGATTGCATGGTGGACAAATTGAAGAAGCAGTTCATTCCTATGGACTACGAGCTTGATTTGTTTAAGAAGATGCATGGGTTAAAGAAAGCAGGAAGATCAGTCCAGGAATATACAGAGGAGTTTTACCAACTCTTGATTAGAGCAGGGCATGCAAAAGCAAATAAGGAGAAGGTTGCTCATTATATCAGTGGGTTGCGACCTAGCATCTAGGAGGAATTAAGTCTAGTAGGAATGACCAGCATTGAAGAGGCATACTAGTTTGCCCTACGAGTTGAAGAGAAGCTGAATAAAAGGTTTGAAGGAAGACAAAGAGGGGGCAATCAAGGAGGAAGGAGAAGTAGTAGATCATCTGGAGGCCACAATGAAACCCAAAAGAGAAATAAAGATGTGGGTACTAGCAGGAACCAGAGGAATGAGGGTTTCAACCGCTCCCATGATCAAGACTTTGGAAATCAGAGAGGAAGAGGTAGAGGACATGGACAAGGAAGAGGAAGCTTTCATGGTACCTATTTCCATTGCAATGAAGAAGGTAATCATGCCTTTGAATGCCCTCAAAAACAAGGAAGGATAGATAGGAGAGCTGAGGGCCAAGCTAGGGTTGCTCATGTGGATGAAGATGTACAATCATCACATTCAGAGGATGTAGAAAGAGGAGAGACCTTGGTAACTAAAAGAGTCCTACTAAGTGGTGAGATTGAACTAGGACAATGGAGGATTTTGTTCCGTACCAGATGCAAGTGTGAGGATAAATTTTGTGACGTGATCATTGATGGTGGTAGCACTGATAACTTGGTATTAGAAGAGATGGTCTCTAAGCTAAAGCTCAAGAGGGAGAAACATCCCCAGCCCTATCGAATTGCTTGGGTAAAAGATGATCATAAGGTCTTGGAAAGTGAACAATGTTTAGTGAAATTCAAAATTGGGAGTTACCATGATGAAGTTCTTTGTGATGTTATTTCGATGGATGTTTGCCATCTATTGTTGGGTAGACCATGGCAGTTTGATAGACATGTAGTACATGATGGACATGAAAATACATACTCTCTGACAAAGGATGGGGTTCGCCACAAATTCAAGCCCATGAAAAAGGAAGGTGAAAAGGTATGTAGCAGTGCTAGGATTTGTCTTGTTAATGAAAGGAGGTTTTTAGATGGCATGAAACATCAGCATATGTGCTATGCTTTGATTCCTAGGAAAGATAAAGAAGGTAGTAGTGAAATACCACTTGAAGTTTCAAATTTACTAAGGGAGTTTGGAGATATTATCTTTGATAATGTTCCAGATGGATTGCCACTAGTAAGGCAAATTAGTCATTAGATAGATCTGATTCTAGGAGCTAGTTTGCCTAACAAGACTGCTCACAGGACGACTCCTACTGAAATAGAGGAGCTAAATAGACAGGTTCAGGAGCTGTTGAGGAAGTGCTTGATTCGAGAGAGCCTAAGTCCATGTGTAGTACCTGCAGTACTCACACCAAAGAAGGATGGAGAGTGGAGGATGTGTACAGATTCTCAAGCTATAAATAGGATAACCATCAAGCACCGGTTTCCTTTGCCAAGGATGGATGATCTTATGGACTGCTTGACTAGAGCTGAGTACTTCACAAAGATAGATCTGAAGAGTGGCTATCATCAGATATGGATTTGAGAAGGAGATGAGTGGAAAATAGCCTTCAAGACCAAGGAGGGTCTTTATGAGTGGTTAGTCATGCCCTTTGGATTGATGAACGCCCCAAGCACCTTCATGCGGCTCATGAATGAGGTACTTAAGAAGTTCTTGGGAAAATTTGTTATTGTCTATTTGGATGATATTTTAATTTTCAGCAAGACTTTGGAAGAACATTTATTGCATATTCATAGTGTCCTTGAAAGGCTAAGGGAAGAGAAACTGTTAATTAATCTGAGGAAGTGTATCTTTGCAAAAAGGGAGTTAGTCTATTTCGGGTTTGTTATATCACCCGAAGGTCTCAAAATGGATCCAGAGAAGGTAAAAGCCATCTTGGAATGGCCTACTCCAAGGTCTGCTACTGAGGTAAGATTATTTCATGGTCTAGTTAGTTTTTACAGGAAGTTTATTAAGAATTTCAGTGGCATATGTGCACCCCTAACTGATACAATAAGAGGGGATAGAAAAGAGTTCAAATGGACTGTAGTAGCTATGAGAAGTTTTGGATATTTGAAGAAGAAGGTAACAGAACAACCTATATTGGCACTTCCAGATTTTAAAAAAGGTTTTCCAGGTGGATTGTGATGCCAGTGGTAGCACTATTGGGGCTGTATTAAGCCAAGAAGGTAAGCCTATTGCATATTTTAGCGAAAAATTGAATCATGCAAAAAAGAAGTATTTTGTTTATGATCAAGAGTTCTATGCAATAGTTTAGGCCTTAAAGAAATGGAGGCATTATTTATTGCCAAAAGAATTTGTTTTGTATACTGATTATCAGGAATTACAGTACCTAAATAGCCAAGGTAAATTGAATCAGAGGCATATGAAGTGGGTAGAATTCTTGCAGAGTTATACATTTGTGTTGAAGCATAGAAGTGGAAAATATAATAGGGTTGCAGATGCACTAAGTAGGAGACAGTTGTTGCTTACAGTAATGCAGGTTGAAGTAGTTGGGTTTGATGAACTCAAGAATTTGTATCCCGAGGATCCTGATTTTGCTGAAGCATGGAAAGCTTGTAAAGAACCTATTACTGTAGATAGAACCAAGTGGTTAGACTATTTGATTTAGGATGGCATGTTGTTCAAAGGTAGTCAATTGTGCATTCCAAGGAGTTCCATGAGGGAAAATTTGATTAAGGAGAAACACAGTGGAGGGATGGCAGGACATTTTGGTCGAGATAAGACCATTGCCATTCTTAGAGAACATTATTTTTGGCTTCAAATTTCATAGGATGTAAAGAAGTTTGTACAAAGTTGCCAGGTTTGTCAAGTTGCCAAGGGGTTTAGTCACAATACTGGCCTACATCAGCCATTGCCTGTTCCATCAAGGCCATGGGAGGACATAAGTATGGATTTTGTTCTTGGATTGCCAAGGACACAAAGGGGTAATGACTCAGTATTCGTGGTGGTTGATAGGTTCTCCAAAATGGCACATTTCATTCCATGCCACAAAACTCATGATGTTGTCCATATTGTAGACTTGTTTTTCAAAGAGGTGGTAAGACTACATGGTCTTCCAAGGAGTATAGTTTCTAACAGAGATACTAAATTTGTGGGGTATTTCTAGAGGACATTGTGGAAAAAGTTGAGAATAGAATTGAAATTCAGTTCCATGCATCACCCACAAACTGACAGCCAAATAGAAGTCTAGGCAATTTGCTGAGATGTTTAGTTGGGGATAAGCCCAAGGGATGGGATTTGATTCTACCACAAGTAGAGTTTGCTTACAATAAATCTATAAATAGGAGTACTGGAAAATCACCATTCCAAATTGTATATGGGAATAGCCTAAGGACTGCACCAGAGCTGAGGAAGATAGAATAAGGGGAGAGGACAAGTGCTAAAGCTGAGGAATTTGCTAAACATATCAAGCATCTACATGAGGAGGTTCAAGCACACATTACCAAGATGAATCAAGAGTATAAAGCTAGGGCTGACCAAAGGAGAAGACATAAGGAATTCCAAGTAGGAGATTTAGTCATGGTGCACTTACAAAAAGAAAGATTTCCAGCCGGTACTTACAACAAGCTGAAAATGAAGAAATTTGGCCCCTACAAAGTTTTGAAGAAACATGACTCAGGAAATGCATATGAGGTGGAGCTGCCAGATGGTATTCACATTTCTCCCATTTTCAAAATTGTAGATTTAATAGAGTATCATGATGATGGTGCAGATGAGGAGCTGGTGTTAAAGCCATGTCCAATTCCTACTTCTAAGAAGGAGGAAATAGAAGACATTCTGGATCATCGTATGAATAGGAGTACTAGAAACAGGCAGTATGAAGAGTATTTGGTGAAGTGGAAAGGAAGGTTGATCGAGGACTCAACTTGGATTTTAACAGCTGAGGTTTCCCATTTGGGATTTCCTCTACCATTCATAAAGTGACAGGGTCACTTTTCATTCTACCCTAGGTGTCTGATGTAGGAGCATCCAGAGGTATAAGGGCAATCGTGTGTCACCCAAAAGAAAAATGTACTTAGACTTAGTTTTTGTTTCATGTGTTTTCATTTTTGGATACCCATTTGGGTCAAATAAAGGTTCCAACTCTTACAGTTCCACTATCAGTGTTTGTGTAAATCCCAAAAAAATAGGAGTATGTAATTGAGCCATCATTTTGGTGAACTAGAGGGTGTGAATTGGCCAGATGAATGTAATTGTGATTTAGAGCATTCCAGAAAAAGAATCAGGTCAAAAGGCCCCATGGTTTGAAAGTTATTGTAGTTTTTTGGGTTTTGGAGATCTCCTAAGAATGCTTCAAAATTAGGTTAGGGGCATTAAATGACCTCAAAAAGGGCCAAAAATGGGGGATGAGTGAAGCTTGTCCATAGGGCTATAGAGCACTTTGAGAGCTTTCCAAAAATGTAAACGGTTCGTCAATCGAAGCTATGGTTCAAAAGTTATGCCTCCCGAAAGTTCAGTTATCATTTTTGGATTCTTCTAGATTTTCATTGACTTCTATCGCAGCTTTCGGAACCTTCTATTTGGTCGGTGGATGCCTACTAGTACTTTCTAGAATGTACTCCTAGTGCTTAATCCTTTAGGGTCTATTTAAGGAGATTTCTAGCATTGTAAAAGGCAGTTCGGAGTGGAGTTTGAGAGAAGGTGTTGAAAGGAGAAATTATCTCCAGATTTATGCTATTGTAAGCCTTTGGGCATGTTTTGAAGTTTATTTTCTCTGTACTGAATGTACTAGCTTAATTTTCAGTTAATATAATTTTCCCTTTTCTGTTGTGTCCCCATCAATAATAAAAATGATGATTAT
This sequence comes from Cupressus sempervirens, assembly GCA_028749045.1. NCBI lineage: Eukaryota > Viridiplantae > Streptophyta > Pinopsida > Cupressales > Cupressaceae > Cupressus > Cupressus sempervirens. Next base: position 86,376,788 of record CM053784.1, on the reverse strand, counting down.
GGTAATCAGATATACAATATGAAAAGGTATTAAGATGTAAAATAAATTTTTGGGTCATATGTAGAATGAGGACCTATAGAGGCTTCCAGATGCAGCTTTAGTGTTCCAAAATGTAGTTGGGAGACCCAAAATGGTCATGCAGGTACCCATGTGTGCTTTGTTAGTACCAAGTGTGCTTCAAAAGTACCAACTAAGCCTATGGTGCACTTGGGGTTAATTTGAGCACATTTGGTAGTTTCATGGTGAAGTTGGGAGACTGCGTTGAATGTTTGCTAATTTTGAGATGGGTGATGGATAAGTTGCTATACTAGAGAGCTAGGATGATGGGGTAATATTATGATTGGATAGGAGATGCAAAATAAAGGTTAAAACCTAAGGAATAAAGCCCTAAGTGAAGAAAATGATGGCTAGGACATGCAAAATGCTAATCAAGACATGCTAAGATAGGGAGGCCTATCTAGGTACCTAAGGACACTTCTAAAGTCTCAAAATTTTATTTGGAAGTCCAAAATAGGTTCTTAGACTACCAAGTGTTCTTAGATAGTACCAACTAGACCTATGGTTCTATTGGGGCTAGTTAGAGTGAAGTTGGTAGGTCTGGAGAATAGTTAGTAAACTAGGTTAAAGCTAAGATGATTTTGTGTGCTAAGGTTTCCAGATTGATGTGACCATGAGAAAAATAGTAGAGGACAGTGGTAAGACCAAAATGAAAGTGTAGAATTATTATTAGGACACCTTAAATGATGGTTAAAGTGTACAAGGTGAAGGTTGGCTAATGTAAAAATGCAAATGAGAGATGCAAGATGCAGATTTTGAGGTTGAAATGCAAAGACTAAGGGATGCAAAGTGAAGTCTAAGGAATGTATTATGAATGATGAGAGATGCAAAATGAGGACTAATGAGATGAAAAATGAGACCCAGAGGATACAAGTATGAAGCTCAAAATATGGTGAATGCAAGTGGATGTAATACAAAGATGAAATCTAAGTTATGTCAAGCACATCTAAGGTTACAAGTTGTCATGTTTTCCAAGTCTTGAATGTTTTGGATGAAAGTTTGCAAATTTTTGACAAGAGGTGTGATGTTTTGACAATGTGTAATTTTTTGACAAGGTTTGAATAGTATCCAAGGTGTAAATTTGCAAGTTGGATTTTATCTTGATTAATGTTTTACACACACAAGACATAATAAGACAAAAATAGTTGTTGTTAAAGTGAAAAGACACACCACAAACTAGGCTTTAGGATTGTATCCACTAAATTCTCACTTGAATTGAAGTTCAAACATCCTTATCTAGAGTGGAAAACTTAGAATCTTGGCACTATAGGCTCCCCCCTTATAGTGCACTCACTTCTCAAGGCTACTAAGATCTGCTTCCCAAGTGACTATTGTCTCTACTAAGGACCATGAGAATGTGGGATGTCTTCATCGGCATGGGTAAACCCCTAAGCTAGTGGATAGAAAGGATTTTGGCCTCTAAAAAAAGGTATTTAGTATGTGCATTCTATTTTTCAAGTGAATGATAAAATTCCTTAGAAGGTCTCCTAGCCCTAAGATTTAGGGTTTGACACACCACAAGGGTACTGGAGGAGAGCTATCACACAACAATATCACCAAGATCACATTAACTATATTGCATTTTATATACTAACGAGAACATTGTTCTGGCTTTGGCTCATTACCACTTTGAAGACATCCCCTAGCATCCCATATATTAGGTATCTTGGTCTAAGTTAGGCTTCTCTATAGAAGTCACATGGATTTCTCTTACACCCAAGATCCACAAATGGTGAGGGGAGAGGATACATCCATATAACTCCTAGGGTTATAAAAATGCATGGACACCAAGTAGAATAGAAAGTTCATTTTAGTGAACCAAATGAAGTGTTATCTAATCTAGGAAATCCACACACATAGTTTAGACAAGCACATATGGTCTTTGATAGTGTCGTACAAACAAGCATTAGTAGTTTGTAATGATCATATATTCATCGAAAAATCACCACATGCTAAAAATAGATCATCAATAACACACAAAAATCTAATCTAGGTCCTAGAAGGAAATAAAAACCCTAGATGTAGATTTTGAGTGAAATATGTCCTTTTTGTGAACCAACTGTGCTCTGATAGGGTAGACTGCACTCTAGAACACTAGAATGACCCAAGATGTCTCCAAGTGCACTCAGATAGTTCTAACTATGCCCATGGTGCACTTTGGGCTAGTTTGAGCATAGTTGGTAGGTTTGGTGAGCAGTTGAGAGATCAAGTGTAGACTATGGGGAAATGAGGCCTTAACAATACCCAAAAATTGAAAATTTGAAAACTACTCAATCAAGTGCACCTAGAAAATGTAAAGGACACCCATGGTGCACTTGGGGCCTAGAAGGGTGTATATGGTTGTTTCTAAGCATAGTTGGTAAGATGTGAACAATAGATGGGGGTTATGGTGGCTTCTAGGCCCCTAAAACTTCTTCCTAACGGTCCTAAGTGTGCTCTGATAGAGTAGAGTACACCTTAGGAAAAAAAGCTAATAGAATGCATGAATAAGAGCATATAATTATGTTATTGGGTCCCATAATTAATCTAGATGTGATAAGGAAGTGCAGATAGCCATTATACCTTTCCAAGTGAGCTCCTTCCTCACACCTACAAGAACAATAACAAGAAACCCAAGTTAGTTAGGCATGTTCATGTTAGGTTAACCAATTGTAGGACTATAAAATAGGATAATATCTAACATACTATGAGAAAATCACAACCTCAATAAACCTACATTGATACTCTCTAGTATACCATAAAAGCCAAATAAACAAAGGAAGCAACATAAAGTTAAAAGACCCCTTCTTCCATTTGTAGCTCCCATGTCCTTCTTTCTTCTCCATATGATGTAGCTCCAATTTCCTATAATGCACAAAATTAATAAGAAAAAGTATCTAATAATGGTACGAGAGTACTAGAATAAGTGATTTAAGCTTAAGAGACCAAGGGACTTGAAGGACTGAAAATGAGAGGAAGAATGCTCAATTTATAATCAACATGCAAGATGAGAGTAATGGAATTGTCAACTTGCATATGTGACTTGGTAAGAGCTTCCTTGGAAAATCCATGATACATATGACACATTTGGATAGAATTGTATGATGCTTGGAATTCAAACATGGCTATAAATAGAAGAGGATCTATGACGTGTCATGTGACACCTCAAACCCACTTAAAGCCAAGAATCTATCACGATAGAAGCCAAATATAGACATGTGTAAGGGAATAACAATATATGGTTAATGGCATATCTTAGCCAAGTGTAAATGGAGAATCCATGATGTATCATGCCCATAAATTTTGTGATGATGTCAATATCATCTGGAATATTTGAATTAAAAATCCATTATTTCACACAAATAGAAATTAGTAAAAATAGAATTAATGGTGGAAAATATGACTTGGGAAATTGTGAGTTTCCATATTTTGTGAATGATGAATCAATTAATTAATTGAGGATGTTAATTAGGAAGAATAATTAGCAATTCAAGATTAAAATGATTGGGATGACATAGGATTAAATTATGGGTCATTTAATTCTATACAGAAAATTAGTAGATGATTGGCTAATTTGATTAGATAAATGCAACAATATCCTTTGATGAAAATATAATGACCATGTAAATTGACTAGTATGATGATGGGTAGACCAAATCCATGTTCAAATTGATTGATTGATTACAATTGATAGCATGCCAAGGACACATAACATTTAATTGATATCATAAATGCTATAGGATCGAGATTGATTGATATGGTTGATCATAATAACATTGATAGATGCTATCAATTTTACTAAAATAGCTTTATGATGTCATGATATAACACTGAGAGACTAGACAATGTCAAAGATAAGATGATGTGAGTGATAGTTTGACCTAGAACTAAGAGCCATGATAGTACTAAGGTCAAATTGATAGATTTGATGGATTGAGATATTTACAAGGCACTAAGAGCCATTACAATGCTTAGGGTTGGATAAATGATGATATATTTGAGATGTTTGACACATTCTGGGTTGATTAAGACTGATTCTAGGTAGATTTGGGGGTGATTTGATATGATTCTGAGTTGATTTGATATGATGTGAAAGAGGATACAAATGGTGAAGAATATTATTGAGATATAATCAAATGATGATCAAGTTGGCCAAAATATTAGAATTATTAAAATTAGAAAATGGGATGAGTTAGTATGAAGAAGTGATGAAACCATAGACACGAACCATTTTTGAGCATCTACAAATAGTTAGACAAAGTGTTTTCTAGTTTGTAGTACTAAAATGTAATGTTTGAAAACAAGTAGATGTCACAAACACACATCTCCAAACAATTGAAAAAAGGACAAATCAACATTTTTAATACAAGCATATGTGAAGTTTTTAAATAATAGCCCTATAAATGATACCATCATTTGTATATTCAAATTATTCCCACAGGTCTAACACGTTGAAGAATACATCAAGAAAGATCTACCTACAGGTCCTGACTCATTTCTCAAAAACTTGCCCCATGCTTGTTTTAGAAAATTTTCTATGTTGATAAGTTGGAGTTTTCATTTATGGAAATATATATCTAGTATTAAGAAGGTAGGTCTTGAAGATAAAGATTCACCAGTTAGACTTAAAAAATTGTCTGAGTATCAGCTAAGCTATTTGGAAGAGGAGATATATGTATACTTGAATAAGGCATTATGGGAACATGCACAATTACGTATGGAAAATAAATTTTTTTATAATGATATGTTCAAGTGTGCAAGTTAGTACAATTAATATAGAAGAAGATATGACAGTTTTACTACTTGCAACAGTATACAGAAATGAATAGAGCATAATACAAAATGGTTATTATGAGTTAAAGAATTATTTTATTTACAAAATAATTACTTGATTAATTATGAATGACATCTTAGATGTTAACCCTAAGAAGGAAAGTGTTAATTTTCTACTTGTCCAAGCATGTGAAAGCTTGAAGGCCAACAGGACAATGTTTTGTAACTTATACAAGTATAATAGAAGATTACAATATGTGAAAATAAGTGTGTTTCTAAGGAAGACTATGAAAACTTTATGTGATGAAAATAATAATGTATCATCAAAGGATTGCAATTTATGTGATGAGAAGAAAAGGAAAATATCAGATAGTGAACATAGTAGTATTGTAAAGAGGTTTTTGTAATTATCCCTTATATTGAAGAAGTTCATTGTAAGTTATATGTTTGGGCAATGGGCTCAACTTGTACAACATTCTTTATGTGTATTTACGAACTCCTAATAGGCTTGAAGAAACTCCTAGCAAGGTTGAGGCTTCTAACAAGGACCGACACACTATATGCATGTAATAGACTCCTAAGAGGGTCAATATCTCGAACTAGATACTTTTGGTTAGTGGATCATTTTATACATACCATCCCCACTTGGGTTTTCCCTTGCCAGGGTTACCCTAGTTTTAAAATAATAGTTTATATGAGTTATTTTATTGTGTGGTTATGTTTACCATTTAATATAATTAGTTTTATTTTATATACAAGTTATAAGGAAATTAATAATATCTTGTTTTGGGCTAAAGTTTTTAGAATGTTGATTGACACCCCCACACCACTCTCTTAGTATTCCCTATTTATAACAATTGGTATCATAGATTATTTATTTAGAAGATGCTTAAAAACTTGAGTAAGATCCATATGGATATGGAATAGTTATAGATAAACCTAGAAGAAGCTCTTCACAAGATTGATATTCTCACTATAGAAAGAGACAACTTGAATGAGAGATATGAAGATGCAAAAGACGTTGGAATACTTTAGAATAACAAAGAGTGGGGGGGAAGGGGGTGAATAAGTTGAAATAGACATTAGGTTTCTTAGCTACTTATGGGAGGTCTATGTTAGCATGAATGCTAATGATACTACATTGGGGGAGTATTCTAAACATTGGAGAGTATTAGCATGTTGCATTCATGACTATGTTTTCCATTAATGTCAATATAATAGTAAGTCTATAAAGATTGGCAAAGTAATAGATAGAGATATTAGTTGTATTGACAATTTTTTGATTTTTTGGTTATGCGCATTCATGGACATATTCTCTACACTATTGTGATGACAAGGTTGCATGCGCAGAGTCTAAGTTGAAGACATATGGAAGTCATAATTGATTTAAAGAGAGTAGTAGAGTGATAGAGTACCTAAGAAGCAACTTTTGATGATCATATTATACCTTCTAGTAGATATATAATCTCATGATATGTGGTTAGCCAATGATAGAGGATAGTTAGATTGTGATGATAGAAAGTGTGTAGGTCCTAAATTAATAAGTGTAAATTTTTTACATACAATGAGCTGACAGTACTATTGTAATTATGAATTAATTAATTGTATTATTATAATTTATTGGGAAAGCCTTAAGGCTGACTCAAGGAATTATTTTGAAGATACAGTATAAAGGAATGATGTGTTCCTTGTTTGTAAAAGTGAATCGAGTGTGTATTTTCTATATGAAGTGGGAAAAGAAGTAAAGTGTTTACTAAATGTGAGTAAGTGACTAAGGGATTATTAGATGTGAGATTTTTGATCTAGTTACAAGATCAAAAGGAGAAAAAGTCTAGTTGTTATGATAGAGAAAGAAAAATGAAGTAGAATTCATTTCTATTATTCTACAAGGAATAATACAAAGATCATTTGGATAGTGGGTTCATTGATCTTTCCCTTGAAGTTGTTTAGGTAGTGGGTCCAGCTATCTTCTACAACTCATAACAAGGTTGGCACAACTCCTAATAGGTTGGAATATCCTAATAGGGATTCAAATTCTCCTAACTAGGATTGATATATACTAAATGTTATTATTTACTCCTAATAGGTCCATCCTCTAACAAGGAATATTTATATTAGTACATCATCTTATGGGAACCATCCCTAGTGGGGTTTTCCCTCTAATCAAGGGTTTCCCTAGTTAATATATCTAGTGTTATTGTGTATGAGTATCTTGGTTTTTTTGTTTTTAATATTGATCATATGGTTAAAGTTTAAAAAGTTTGATAATTGTGATATTAATTGTATAACTAATTTACCCCCCCACCCGCTCTCAGTTATATTGGTGGACTATATATTCTAACAATTGGTATCAGAACCTTAGATCCTTGAAGGATAAGATTAGCATCTATAGGAGATCGATGATGAATATTTTCAAAAAAAGGATATTCCTACATTTTATGGGGCCAACTATGATAGTTGGAAGGAGAAGATGAAAAATCATCTCCTATGTATGGTTCTAGGTTATTGGCTCTTGACAATGAGTGAAAAGATAATTGTCAAAGAAGGGAAACTTGAAGAATTCAGTAAAGAAGAGAGAAATATGTTCATGTACAACATGAGAGCTAGAGAAGCTCTACTATTAGTCCTTCTATAGAATGAATATAGTTAGGTAAAATCAGTAGAAACATCTCAAAAGATTTATAAAATACTAGAATCTATTGTTGAAGGTGATACATGCACAAAAAGAGTAAAATTGCAGAATTGGATATGTGCATTTCACAATGCTAACATGATGGAAGATGAATCTATAAGTATCTATATGGGTAGGATATCATATATTTTTGCAAGAATTAAGTCATATGGTGGAACCAGGGAAGAAGATGAAGTGGTGTGGTAGACTTTGAAGAGTTTGACACCACCATATAGGCAAGTAGCTCAAATGATTCAACTACTTATACCCTATACTAAGGAGTTTAGGGAAATGTTTCTTGGAAGATTGGAATTAGAAAAATTAGTTCTAATATACTCAAGAGAACTAACAAGAGTGAAGAAAACTTTTAGAGCCTTAAATATTTGACCAAGTCTATCTAGATGTGTGAGTACACATAGAGATTTTTCTAGTAGAAGCAGAACTAGATCTAATGTAAACAAGAAGATTGAAGAAGGTATAACACTTCTTGTGTGAAGGGAAAAATATGGTAAGAATATCCTTAAATTTTGGACTTGTAGTGAGTTTGGTCATTATGCATCTCAATTTCCTAAAAGAGAGAAAAAGTATAAGGGGAATTTTAATCCTAGAGACCTAGGAATTGCTTGTATGCTAATGAAGAAGAGGAATCTAATGAAAAAGGTCAAAGTAAAAGTGATGATGATCTAAGATTTGTAGCTATTGAGGAAGATGATATTAATAAAGAAATTAGAGAAGAAAAGGCTATATTTTCCCAAGTTGAAAACAAATCTGATTGAATAATAGATAGTGGTAGTTCACATCACATGATTGGTGATATGAATACATTTTTTTAATTTAGAAACTATGATGGAGGTACTATTAGAGTTTGAAACAATGTAGAATTCCATATTATAGGGTTGGATCCATTACTTTAGATGTAAAAACGAAATTTGATGATGTTTATTTTGTTGATGGAGTAAAACATAATTTTTTGAGTGTTGGACAGTTGGTGGACAAAGGGTATCAATTGCAATTCACAAAAAAGACTTGTACTATCAATGATACAGATGGTAACATGATTGCAACTAGAACTTGGTCTAGAGGTAATATATTTCAGTTGAATCCCACTAAACTAACATGTTTGGTATGCTAAAGTGGATAACAATTGGTTATGGCATAGGAGATTTTATCATAAATTTTTTGATAATATTGTAAAGGTTAGAAGCATGTTTCTAGTCAGAGATTTGCCTAAGATAATAAAGCCCACTAATGTTGTTTGAAAATAATATATTTTGGTTAAGCAGAAGAAGGTATCATTTCCCAACAAGAAGTTCAAAACCACAAAGAAATTAGAGATTGTTCATAGAGATCTAAGTTGTTCCTCTAGAACAAGAGGATTCTTTGGTGAAAGGAATTTCATGAATTTTGTTGATAATTTCACTAGAATGATGTGGGTAGCATTTCTTAAAGAGAAGTTTAGGATATTTAAGAATATAATTGAGAATGAATCTAGTGTTAAGATAACATTTTTGAGATCAAATAAAGGAGGAGACTTCACCTTTAGAGAGTTTAATATGTTCTATGAAGAGAATTGAATCAAGAGACAATTATCTTCACCTAGGACACCTAAATAGAATAGGATTATATAAAGAAGAAATAGATTAGTAGTAGGGAATAAAAATAGATTTTTTTTTGAGAATGATGTACGTAAAACATTTTGGAGAAAACAAATCCATATAGTAGTTACACTATGTGTTAGTTTATGGTGAGTAATCGTGGAAGTACTGTACATATTTTTGGGCCCTATTCTATTAGAAATTTTGGGCCGATGTGTTGTAATTAATTATAACCATAAAGTGGAAAAAATAATTTTATAAAAGTGCTTAGGATTAGGGATTTTCATAATGTGTGATGCAATAATTTTTTCTTGCGGCGATATTGAGTTGTAAGGGATGACCGATTGTAATCAAGTTGTAATCCATGGCTTGGTAATGGTTGTGAGTAATTTTGTTTCTAGATATAATACCCTAAAATATAATGATGTCATTGGTGTTATTGTGAGTTAGGAAACTCATAGAAAAACCTTAGGTGGATCTACATTAGAAATTTTTTAAATGAAAAAAGAAAAGGCAGAATGACTGAGAGAGGAAACAATTCATGAAATCATGGGAAATCGAGAGGAAAGTCAAAGGGAAGGAGGTCTTAATCTAGAGGACCAAGAGATTCCTAGTATTATGGTGAACTGAAGCATAAGAAGAAATATTTCTAGACTCAAAAGAACAATGAAGGAGATAAACTAGAAGGGAGCAATGAGGCAAATGTGGTAAGTAACAAATCGGAAGAGGATGCTTTGCTTCTTTATTTAGAAAGTGTTGATGATTCATGGGTTTTAGATTTTGATGCTTCATTTCATGCTACACCTCATAGAGGTTATTTTATTGATGATGTCCATGGGGATTTTGAGCTTGTTTATTTGGGGGATAATGAACCCAATCAGATTGTTGGAAAGGAAGAAGTTAAGATTAAGTTGCAAAATCAGAATCATTAGCTACTACATGATGTAGGACATGTTCCAAGGTTGAGTGGTAATTTAACATCAATAGGGAAACTTGATGATAAGGATTGTGTAGTTAATTCTAATGATAAAAATTGGAAGGTTTCAAAAGGTTCAATTATAGTAGAAAAAAGTGTGAAAGAAGGCACTCACTAGTACATTTGACCCCATTTTTAACCAATATTGGTCAAAATTTTGACCCAGGTTAGTCTAAATTTTGACCAACTAGTTGGTCGAAGTTTTTCTTGTCAAAATTTTCACCAACTTGCTGGTTGGTTAAAATTTTGACCAATATGTTGGTTGAAAACTTTTCGAATATTGGCTACTGTTTCTACCAAGAATTGGTCAAAATTTCAACCAATACATAGGTCAAAACTTACAAAACTTTGGATATTGTTTTTGTTAGGGGTTGGTCAAAATTTTGACCAATGTAAGGTAGAAAACTTTTTGGCATTGGTCAAAATTTTGACCAATGCTGGTAGAAAACTTTCTGGCATTGGTAAAAATTTCAACCAATGCTAGTAGAAAACTATCAGGCATTGGTCAAAATTTTGACCAATGCCTGGGTGTAATTTTTTTTAGACATTCTATAAAACAATTCACATGCCTTGCATATGATTTAACATTTTTCATGCATCTTGCACTCTCTCATCCAACTGATGATGGATTACAAAGAGTGATCTAAAATGATGATGCTAAAAAACACACACAATCAAATCCAAAATGAACTTGCACTACAAATGGATTGCGGAAATCTGATATTGTTAATTTTTCATGCATTTCTACTAGGACAATCACAACTTAAACATATATAAATCTCAATTTATCTATGTTTAAGTTGTGATTGTCCTAGTAGAAATGCATGCAAAGATTTATATATGTTTAAGTTGTGATTGTCTTGGTAGAAATGCATGCAAAATTAACAATATTTGATTTCCACAATCCATTTGTAGTGCAAGTTCATTTTGGATTTGATTGTGTGTGTTTTTAAGAATCATTGTTTCATATCACTCTCTATAATCCATCATTAGCTGGATGAGAGAGAGTGCAGGATGCATGCAAAATGTCAAATCATACACAAGGCATGTGAACTATTTTATAGAATGCCTAAAAGAAGCTAACCAATATTGAAATGAAAGATAGATGTGAACTGTCCACCATTACATAGTCAACACCCTAATAAACAATCACATACACAACAACATGTCTATGAATGTTTTTGCACATACAGAGATAATCATTCAATGTACTATGAGGATTTATTTCTGATACCTCCAAAATCCTTCATAAGTTATGATGGACATAATTACATTGTAAGAAAAAAATGCAAAAACTATAATGATCTCACCATGGAATAGGTGATAGCACAAGCATGCTACTATATGATTCATTTCTTTCTATAAGGTTCCACCGAATCATTTATTCAAATACTAAGAGATGTTTTAAATCTAAAAAAGTTTTGTGATACCACTGCATATAATGTACCATCTCCAAAGTCTCAATCAAGTCATGCTTTTTAGTTCCATGATCAATATGCACTGTGATAGGCACCTATCAAAGAATCTTTTATGTTAAGCACTATTCAAAAATGAGCCAAATTTAACTATAAGAATAAAATTGGGATAATTAAGTATGTAATTCTATTGAAAAGACTTCACTTCACATTTAAATAGGATAGAGAACAATCAACTTTAGTTTATGGATACCATCCTACATGATATCATTCATTTTTCTTGAACTTCAAGCTTAAGTGCTAAATAAATTGTAAAGCATCTTCATAACTACTTATGCAAATCACATGCTCCAAAGAACCAACACTTGCTAGCTCAAAAAGTAGTAGTAGATCATTGAGTAGAAATAGAAAAGAAAGTAGTGGTAGTATTTTAAGTCATTACCGTACTTGATATTGAAATACTATATAAGAAGCCCCTTGTGGATATGCATTACAGGATTGTTTTCCATTTACCTTTACATAATATTTAGAATACTCATGGGTGCTCTGACCCTATGACAGAATAAATTCAAACTTGAAAATAGATAAGGTTTAATGTGTCATGATTTAATATTAGTGATATGGTCAAAGAAATACCTAGAAAAGATTACATCCTACCACACAAATTTCTGTTGTTGCACTTTAAAATATTTTGATAAAATTTGTTTCTCATTGTAAGTCCTATACATACATACATTACACTACCATTTTATTTTTTGTGACTCTACAAGGACACTGCCTTTTGTTCCATGCATGATTTTCATTTCTAAGATCACTTATAATATTCATAAGAACCTATTTGCTCCATAAAATAATTAATTCCAACATGCAAAAATAGCTTAATTATTTTTACAATGATATTTTGATGTACACAACATGATAAGCTCTCTAGATACATACATTAGCATGCTCTGTAGTAGAGATACAACATGCAACCAAAGGTGCTCCCCCATGCTTTAGGGAACTTGGATGGATTTGTGAATACAAGAAGAATAAATCAAATCAGAAAAGACCAAAAGAAACACGTCATTCCAGAAAGGCTACCTAGTACAATTATGTTACTAAGAAAGTAAAATTGTCATTAGTTTTGATTATTATACTAACAAATAGATATCACCTTTGGTGTCCTTTTATTGTGGATTGAATGATATAAAAGCTCAAGAAGAAAACAAGTCATGTAGTGAGGAGTTCGATGGAAGTGTAGTCATAGAAGAGATGGAAGTCTAAGCATTTTTATAGATTTACTTGGTACTAAAGGAGTAATAGGGGTCACTGGATACTGATAACCTTAATCCCAATCACTATTTTTGTTAAATTCTCTTCTAATTGTCTTTTGGAATTTTTTGGCTAAACCATCCTATAAAATTTTAAAAATAGAATCATAAATAACCTAACCTGCAAAATAACTAGGTTTTTTTCAGACTCAACTACTATAATAGCTGCAACTACCTCAAGATTGTATACATTGAATGCTCCAACAATGTATTGATGTCTTTTAGCTTCTTGAAGAAATAAATTAGCATTTTCCAACAAATATAGTCTTAATTTTTACAAGAAATCCATGCAGTGATTACCAACTCTTACCAAAAGAAGATCTTTCATTGAAGATCTTGCTGGAACAACCCAATTCTTAACAACCTAAGCCAATGCATCATTACCCCAAAAATTACCTATAGGAAAACTTATCAGTACTTGTATGGGAGTAGACTTATAGATTGGGGGATGTTATTTGCATATTTTGAAATACCTAGAAATACAATGTAAGGAACATGAGGGTGACTACTTTCATGTCCTAGCTGCTACAGGAGAACCCCAGCCAAGGCTTGTCCAACCACCTCTGCATGATGTGCTCCCATTAGTTTAGTGGATAGATCTAATGATGTGATACCTCCCTAAATAGAAGTCAATCAAAATCCATACAAAAATGATTTTTATAATATTTCATATTACTAAGAGAAAAATGCACCCAAACAACCTCCAATATGTATTATTTTGGCTTCATTTTTATCACGACTAATTTTACCTATTGAGAAAATTTTCTTGATGTGGGAAATACTGGATTTTTTTTATCATGCATTCATAATAAATAAAAGAATTTGAACTTTTCAATAGAGGTTATGTATAATAATCCAAAGGAAGAGGTTTTCATGGATATTATTACTAAAAACTCATGCCAATACCTAAAAATAATTTTTGGTTAACTACCTATGGGAAGCTTTAGTGAATAGGGGACCTAATTCTTTTTACTAAGTAACCAGTAAGATTTTATAAGTTCGCTCTTCATTCCATGTTGAAGGAAAAGGGAAAAAATATGCTAAACCTACTAAGGGAATGCATCAACTTTAGCTTAAACAAACCAAATACACAGGCTATTCTGAAAGATGGAATATAAAAGAAAATCTTGGATCAAATATGAATGTAGAATAGTCATAGATCTAAGAACAACTATTCAGAAACAAGATAAAGTAAAATGCTTACTAATAATTACAAAATAGAAAAGCTAGTAGCATTGGTAGTATAATTTAAAATGGCTTACTCCTTATCAAGAATTCTTTGCTATTTTGTATTCAAAAGTTTTGTCTAACATATAAAATATCATTTTTCTATATCATAAGTAAAATTATTTAAACTAGTCAATTGTGAAATGTGGAGGACTAAAGAGAACATGAGATGGACATGAGATTATGATGCAGGAGCATTCTGGGTTGCCTTGTTATCCTGCTCATTTTTGTTCATTCTGCCAGTTGGTGCCTAGCAAGTCCTTCATGTGCCTAGCAGTTCCTTCATGTGCTCGGTAGTCCTTCATGTGCCTAGAAATCCTTCATGTTCCTAGTAGTCCTTCATGTGCCTAGTAGTACTTCATGTGCCTACCAGTCCTTCATGTGCCTAGCAATTCAGTTCTTCATGTGTCTAGCAGTTCAATTCCTTCATGTGCCTAGTAGTTTAGTTCCTTCATGTGTCAAGTTACTTTAGCAATTCCTTCATGTGTTGAGTCCTTCATGTGCCTAGTAGTTTAGTCCTTCATGTGCCTAGCAGTTTAGTTCCTTCATGTGCCTAGCAATTCAGTTCCTTCATGTGTCAAGTTACTTTAGCAATTCCTTCATGTATCGAGTTACCTAGTGTATGTCAAGTGACTCTTCATGTGCTGAGTTATCTAGTGTATGCCAAGTGACTCTTCATGTGCCAAGTTATCCAGTGTATGCCAAGAAACTCTTCATGTGCTGATTTATCTAGTGTATGTCGAGTGTAAGTATTTGGATGTGATTTCTGCTAGCTAACTGGCGAGATTTATTTCAAGCACAAAATTTATGTTAAGATCTTTTCTTGGGATGTGTCCAGGCCATTATTGATCAGCCCTCCTCTTATGTAATGTTCTAGAATAATCCATAATCCATTTTGGCAAGTATATATAGAGTGTTTAGGCTTAGAGTTATGCAAGTTTTTGGGGAATAGATTGGAGAGCAGAATTGAAAGTGAAAATTTGTAGTTAGATCTTTGAATGTGAATGTATTTGTAATTGGTTGTAACCCAGAAGGCCTTATAGCTATGCATGCATGTTGAATATTTTAAGAATCAATAAAATCATTTCGTTCTTCTTTCTCCTTTGGTTGTTATTCCTTGTGTTTGCTCCCATTGTGTTACTATTGTAGGGTGGTTTGGATAGCTAGGTGAGCCTTTGGCCCTAGTTATTCATCCCTTTTCCTATGCTAGTTGCTATCAGAGCTTGAGGTTCATCCTTGTGGAGATTGGATCGTGTCAAACATTGATTCAAATTTGGTTGTAGGGTTGCAAATTTTTGGATTTCACCTATAATTTGCAAAGGGTTATGATCTTACAAGAATCTAATTTGTAAAGATGGTTTGTGGTAGAAGAAATGTTGATGATTCTATATTGAATCAGTTGAGATAAATTGCAACTAGATTAGATGTTGTGGAGACAGCCCAGAGGAGAGGATCACATCTTGATGATGTAAGTGATGATGAAGCAACAGTACCAAACCATAATCCAAAACCTAAAAAAGATCAAGATAAGGAAATATTGTTGTGAGTGTTGTTGAGGGAAAATTCAAAGCCTACTGTAGAAGTTGTTCCTTATGATGGAAAATTGGATATCAATATTGTGTTGGATTGGATCTCTGATATGGAGAAGTTATTTGAGTATGAAAAAATGCCTAATAATAGAAAGGTGAAGATTGTTTTCACTAGGTTGAAAGGTCATGCATAATTATGGTTGGAGCACTTACAAATTGATAGACAAAGGAGAGGAAAAGAGAAGATCTAAATTTGGCCAAAGATGGTGAACAAGGTAAAGAAAAAATTTCTCCCTACTGATTACCAAGTTAGCCTATTGAGAAAGATGCAAATTTTGAAATAAAAGGACATGAATGTGAAAGAATATATTGAAGAATTCTATAGATTGGACATCAGATTTGGACATGTGGATGCTGATGTTGAGAAAATTCCAAGGTACATTAATGGATTGAGATCTGGAATTCAAGATGAAATAAGTTTTGTGAAGTTGGAAAGTGTAGAAGAATCATATCAATATGCCTTGAAAGATAAGGAGAACTTGACAAAGAAGCATGAACAAAGACAAAGAGGTAGAGGTGGTAGATTCCATAGAGGCAAAGGTAGATCTTATGGAGAAAGTGGCAGATCTGACAGCTCTATGTAGGATAAAAAGAAAATTTGAATGGAAGAATGATGACAAAGGCAAGACCAAATGGAAAAGTGGTAATTCTTACCGAGGAGGCACTAATTCTTACCAAGGAAGAGGTAATTCCTATTCTAGAGGTGGATTTCATGGTAATTGTTTTAGATGTGGTAAAGAGGGACATAGATCTTTTGAATGTAGATCCTTTGAAATTTGCAAAGGTAATATAAATTTTGTGATTCAAGAAGATGATGAGCATTCACCAAGTGGAATTGAGGTCGGAGAAAATTTGATGGTGAGAAGAACCTTATGTAATAGGGGAAGTGATGAGGAACCTATTTTAAGGAGAAGTCTTTTCAAGACAAGATGTAAGATGGCTAAAAAATGTTGCAAAGTGATCATTGATAGTTAAAGTTCTAAAAATTTGGCATCAGAAGAGTTGGTTACCAAGTTGAAGTTTCAGAGGCTAAAGCATCCCAAATCTTATCACATTTCATGCAGAAGATATTGGTAAGTGAGCAATGCCTTGTGAATTTCAAAATTGGACATTACTTTGATGAAGTTTTGTGTGATATTATGCCCATGGATTGTTGTCATATTTTGTTGGGTAGACCTTGGCAATATGATAGATTTGTTGTACATGATGGAAGATTGAATCAATATACTCTTTGTATAAATGGAAAGAAAAAAATATTGCCACTTTTAGTTGAAATTCCAAATGAGGTTAATCATACTGCTGTAAAAATTTGCATGGTTAATGGGAAACAATTTGAAAAGGAAATGAAAAAGAATCAAGTCTATTTTTCCATAGTTCCTAGAGGATTGGGTGTTGGTGGTAATGACCAAGTAGTAGAAGCTAATAATGACCAAGTGACAACATATAGTAATAGCTAAGTACTGGTAGAAATTATATAATTATTGAATGAGTATAAAGACATTATTGCTAATGATATTCTTGACACTTTACCTCTAGTAAGAAGTATAAGTCATTGTATGGATCTGATTCCTGGAGCTACTTTGCCAAATAAAGTACCATATAGATTGACACCTATTGAGAATAAAGAACTTAACAGATAAGTGCATGAGTTGTTACAGAAAGGTTTGATCAGAGAAAGCTTGAGTCCATGTGCTATACCCAATGTATTAGCACCTAAAAATAATGGAGAATGGAGAATGTGTACTAATTCCACAACTATTAACAAGATAATAGTGAAATATAGGTTTCCTATGCCAAGGATGGATGACATAATGGATTGTTTGAGTGGAGCAAAGTATTTTACCATGATTGATTTGAAGAGTGGCTATCATAAACTCAAAATTAGAGAAGGTGATGAATGGAATACTGCTTTCAACACAAAAGATAATTTGTATGAATGGTTGGTTATGCCTTTTGGTTTGACTAATGCACCTAGTACTTTCATGAGGTTGATGAATGAAGTTCTAAAAAGATTTTTGAGTAAGTTTTTGATTGTTTATTTGGATGATATTTTGATATTTAGTAAGAATAAGGAAGAAAATCTTGAGCATATTAGACAAGTATTGTAGAGGTTGAAAGAGGAAAAGTTGTTGATTAATTTGAAAAAGTGTTCTTTTATGCAAGAGGAGATTATGTATTTGAGATTTGCGATTTTGAAATGACCTACACCTAAGAATGTGGGTGAGGTAAGATCATTTCATGGTTTGGTTAGTTTTTATACAAAGTTTATATAGAATTTCAGTGTTGTTTGTAATGCTATGACTGAGAAAATGAGGGGAGATAAAAAAGAATTCAAGTAGACACACAGAGTTGATAAGAGTTATAAGACTTTGAAAAAAAAGTTTTATTAGAGTAAATAATTAATTTACTAATTATTTATTCTATTTAATTAAGCTTACTTAGGTAAATGCATTCATTAATTAGTTGTAGTCTAGGAGTTAGTTATAAGTTGTTCACAATACAGGAGTTTGTTTTCTCCTAAGTCATACTTATCCTCTCACATTGTTCGAAGAATTTCCACCTTATGTGGATGTAAGCTTAGTTGTCATACTTATCTCCTAGCATCTTCTAGCTTGTTCTAGAAGATTTCTGGAGCTCTTTATATTCGAGCTCCCTCTTTGTATCACAATAATCACTTCTAGCATATTGTAAATACATATTTCTTGTGTTGTAATATCTTCTCTCTTCTGTCCATTTACGGTTTTTCCCTTCCTCCACACTCTTCCTTCCTTAGCTTCTCTTTGATAGGTTTTTGCATGCTTGTGATCTTGAGAATCTTCAAAGTTGGATTTCATCAACTCTAACATGGTATCAGAGCCTCCCTACTGCTGCTTTGTTGAAGAATTTTTGAAGTTGTAATTTGGAGTCACAAACCCTAGTTTGTTTGTGCATTTTTTTTCTCAAATTGGGGGAACAACAAATTTTTGGATCACTTTCAGCCCAAATGGACACTGCCATTGGATCCAGAAGGACATTTGCAATTAGGATTCATATAAAGCTTTTTAATTTTGGAGACAGGGCTCTGGGAGGCAAAAAAAATTTGTTTCAGGCCTTCCGTACAAACTGTATGGATGATTTTGTCAAAATAAATTTAAAAAAAACATTTGTGGGTGCTCCACCAATGTGCCACCTAGCAGCCACCTACCTGCCACCATGGCTAGGCAGTGCTCCCAGATTCTCCACTTGGCCTGGTCTTTTGCACCACCCACCACTCCTTCTCTACTTGCCCTATTAGCTTTTGACAGCTTAATAGTTGCAGCAATGTCAACACCAGGGTCCAGTCTATGGCAAACACGTGGTAGGTCTACCACGTGGCCCCTGCCACATGGCATCCATGTGGCACTACCACATGGCCTATTTGCATTGATAGCTAGAAAGTCATCAATTTTATTCATGTGAAATGCTGACATCAGCATGACATCAAAACTACATTGGCCTTCTTCTTGCACCTCTCTAGGGTCCTTTTTGACCTAATCCTCATTTTTTGGCCATAACTTGAGCATACGAAGGTATTTTTTTGATCCAAAAGAAGCATCAGAAAGTTGGTTCCAAAACGGACACATTGGTGTAGTTTTTTTTAGGTTTTGATACATTTTTATTATCCTATTTTTAGTTAAAGTCTAAAGTTCTATTTTTGACTTCGGCATGCATATCTTTTGCGTCCCATGCCCGTATTTTGAAAATGTTATATTTTTGAAAGTTGGTTCTATCATCTTTTTAGAAATGTGGTCATTTTTCTCATTTTTTGGCCCATGCTCTTTCTGTAGACACCTAAAAATCCTTTAGAAAATAAAGTATTTTTATTTTTTGAAAAAATTCCTGATGACATCATCATTTATTAATTAATTAACTATTTAATTAATTAATTTATTTTTATGCCATTAAATCCCTTTATCTTAATTAAAAATATTTAATTAAGGAATCCCTCCCAAAAATGTTTAAATCTTATTTAAACATTATTTCCTTATTTATTAATTATTTAATTAATAAATTGACCAAAAAACTCAAAATAAATAAAAAATTTATTTTTTGCCCAAAACTTGGCCAATTTCCTTAAGACCACTAACCTCTTCCATAATCTTCTAATCCTTTTTTAATTTTGATTAAGGGCTAATGCCATCATTTCCTACCCCTAATCCCAACTCAAAATATTTAATTAAGATTAAATATTAATCCTCATGTTTATTAAAAAAGTTTTAATAAATATCTCCTCAAACCAAACCCTTGAAATAAATAAAACTTTATTTATTTCCTAAAAATCTAATTTATCCTCATCCTAAGAAGTTCTAGACTCTTCTAGAAAGTCTTCATCCTCATCCTAGGAAATTCTAGACTATTCTAGAAAGTCTTTATCCTCATCCAAAGTCTAGACTCTTCTAGAAGATGTATTTAAACCTAATCCTAATCCCCTCCTAACCTTGTCACATTTCCTAAACATGGGTTAAGACTTACTAACCAAAGCCAAAGTTAACAAATATCTCCTCCTTCACCCACCCTCATTAAATGCCATCCACTTGCCTATCCCTAAGCTAATCCTAAACCATCCTAATACATCCTCTAATCATTTGTACAAGCCTAAACAAGCTTAAAACCTTCCTAATCAAGTCCAAGTCAAAATTTCTCTCATCACCCTCAAAATATCTCAACCATAAAACTTTATGAAGTCCACTAGGTCATAAATGACTCTTACAAGCCCTTTTATTGCTCTTACAAGTCATTATGAGGGTCTTTATGAAGATTTTATCCCTTGATCCTCCTTTGTTGACTCATCCTTCCCCTTTCCTCCATCCTCTCACCATGTGAAATGTGTCACTCCTTGATTGGCTGTAAGGAAGCACAATCCATGTGCTCTCCTCTCATGCAATCTAAGCCCTCCATGAATTTTTCCCCATCCTTGCATCTTAGCCCTCAATTCCTCAAGCCTCTTGCCTATAAATTGGATCCTTTCCCTTTGCAAAATAACACAATCCATGAAGTAAAGTCATAATGCCATTTTGAGAAGCCATTTTACATCAAAACCATACACTCACACCCAAATTCCAACTCCATTTGAAGCCCTTTTTGAAGCATAAGCTTGAGCATACATCCTATCTATTTAGACAAAGCTACTCAACAAGAGAGCTTCTTATTGAGAGAGTCCATTAATGGCTCATATTCTCAATTGAGAGCTCATCTTAGTCTATCTTGAAGTTTATGAATTTTGTTTAGTTTGTAGAAGCTTTATTTAAATTTGGTTTCTATTAGCATACTAACATTGCTCATATACACTTTCTATCATATTTTTGGCATTTTTGGTATATGGTGGATATCTTGAGTGTTTTAGGCTCAAAGATCATATTCCTAGCATGGTTTCCTTTGTTTTAGGTTGTACTTTGCTTTGTTGTAGCTTATTTTTGGTTTTGATCATTCTAGCTATCATTTTGAAGCACTGTTATGTATCACACTAAGATAAAATGTCACTCTTGCATTCTAAGGGTCATGAATGTTGTTTTGAGTTAGTTGTACTTGCACTATTTTCATAAAGCGCCATGGGGGGGATAGTTGTTTGCTATTTTATGCATTCTCCCTTTGTCAAGTGAGTGTCCCTTTCATGACATTAGCCCCATGCAGTGTCAGTTTGATCGTGTCTTCATAGGAGTTTGTACCTCTTCCTCTCTCGTCGTTCTTGGTTCGTCTGTAGGAGACTTTTTCCCACCTTCTTAGTTGCCTATCATCACACCCTGTTTGCATTAAGGGGGGGTTATGATGTTGTTCTAATGCATTTTTGGTTTGATGGTTCATTAGTGTGAGCTATGTATTCAGTAGTTGATCCTATATACAATGATTTTAGTGGCTGGCTACCTATGCATTTCGGTGAGATGGATCATCTACCATATAGACATGCTCAATTTGTGCCTTCTTCTTCCATGGAGGTTCTTCAAATCAGAAATTTTTTTCTTGATGGTAGATTTGCATCTTTTTCTTGGTTCAGTGATGCTGTTCATGATCACTCCTTGTTCCTATTTTAGGGGACAATTCCCTAGTTGGAGGTTTCTTCAGTTCTTCACTATGTTACCTCTTTTTGGGGGAGGGTTTTTCCCATGTGGTTTTCTCTCTTTTCTCATTTTTAGAGGTTTCTTCTTTTGCATTATACATGGGTACCTAACATGGCCTCATTGCTAGGACCCATTTTTCATTTCATCTTAGTTTTGTGAGCTTAAGATATTTCCCTAAGTTGCACTTAAGGAGGGGTGTTAGAGTAAATAATTAATTTACTAATTATTTATTCTATTTACTTAAGCTTACTTAGATAAATGCATTCATTAATAAGTTGTAGTCTAGGAGTTAGTTATAAGGTGTTGACAATACGGAAGTTTCTTCTCTCCTGAGTCATACTTATCCTCTCACATTGTTTGAGGACTTTCCACCTTATGTGGATGTATGCTTAGTTGTCACACTTATCTCCTAGCATCTTCTAGCTTGTTCTGGAAGACTCCTAGAGCTCTTTATATTTGGGCTCCCTCTTTGTATCACAATAATCACTTCTAGCATATTATAAATACATATTTTCTTGTGTTGCAATATCTTCTTCTCTCTCATGTCCATTTAGGGTTTTTTCCTTTCTCCACACTCTTCCTTCCTTGGCTTCTCTTTGACAGGTTTTCACATGCAGGTGATCTTGAGCATCTTTAGAGTTGGATTGCATCAACTCCAATAGCTAAATTACATGTATTATCTTTACCTAATTTTAACAAAGTATTTCAAGTTGAATGTGATGCAATTGGTAATGCAATAGGAGATGTATTAAACCAAGAAGGTAAGCATGTTGCCTTCTTTAGTGAAAAGTTGAATGATGCTAAAAGGAAGTATTTTGTGTATGATCAAAAATTTTATGCCATTGTTCAAGAATTGAAGAAGTGGAGACATTAGTTGATTCCTAAGGATTTTGTCTTGTATACTAATCATAAAGCTTTACAATACTTGGGAAGTCAACATAAATTGAATCAGAGACATATGAAGTGGGTTGAGTATTTGTAGAGTTTTAAATTTTTCATTTAGCATAAGAGTGGAGTTACTAATAGAGTTGCTAATGCATTGAGTAGGAGATGTTCCTTGCTGACAGAAATGAAGGTTGAAGTTCTTGGTTTTGATGAAATGGAAGAGTTGTCTGATGTTGATCCTAATTTTTTTGATGCATGGAGAGAGTGTAGAGCACCAAATCTAATAGATCATAGAAATAAGTATGATGAGTACTTCATTCAAGAAGGTATGTTATTCAAAGGTATTCAGTTTTTTATTCTTAGAAGTTCTATGAGGTTGAATCTGATTAAGGAAAAGCATAGTGGTGGATTAGTTGGACATTTTGGAATTGATAAGACACTGAGTTTTCTAAAAGAAAAGTATTATTGGCCAAAAATGTATAAGGATATTCAAAAATTTGTAAAGAGTTGTGGAGTTTGTCAAGTTTCAAAAGGGGTGAGTCAAAATACTGGTTTGTATACACCTATTACTGTTCCCAAGAAACCTTGGACTGACATTAGTATGGATTTTTTTCTTCGATTACCTAAGATAATGAAAGGGTATGATTCCATATTTGTTGTAGTGAATATATTTTCTAAGATGGCTCATTTCATACCATGTAAGAAGACATCAAATGCTGAGCATGTTGTTGAACTTTTCTTTAAAGAGATTGTGAGATTGCATGGATTACCAAGTAGTATTATTTCTGATAGAGATAGTAAGTTTGTTGGTTGCTTTTGGAAGGCTTTGTGGAAGAAGATGTGTACTAAATTGAAGTTTAGTTCCACATTCCATCCTCAAAAAAATGTATAGACTAAGGTTGTGAATAGAAGCTTAGGTAATTTTCTAAGATGTTTAGTTGGCAATAAGCCAAGTAACTAGGAGATGGTATTGGCACAAGCTAAATTGCATATATTAATTTTGTGAATAGGAGTATAGGGAAGACACCTTTTGAGATTGTTACTGGAATGCATCCTAGAGGTCTATTAGATTTGAGAGATGTTTTTGGTGAAGAAAAGAAAAGCATTGTAGGAGAAGAATTTTCTAATTTTATGGAGTCTTTGCATAAGAAAGTAAAGTTGAGGTTGGAACAAAGTAATCAGAAGTATAAGAAGAATTCTGGTCAGTCTAGAAGACACCATGATTTTCAATTTGGTGATGAGGTGACGGTTCATTTGAAAAAAGGAAGGTTCCCAGCTGGAACATATAGTAAGCTAAAAATGAAGAAATTTGGACCTTGTAAGATCTTGAAGAAGTTTGATAGTGGTAATGCTTATGAAATTGAGTTACCTAAGGAGATGGATATATCTCCTATATTTAATATTTCTGATTTGTATAACTATCATGAGTTAGAGGATGAAGTTATTGTATTAGAAGATTATCCTAAGAAGAAAATTGAAGAAGTTGAACAGATATTGGATCAGAGAGTTGGCAAGAGCACAAGAGGAAAAGATTACTATGAATATTTGGTGAAGTGGAAGAACAAGCTTATTGAAGATGCTTCATGGATTTCTCAATTTGAGTATGATTTAGCTTAGGTTGTGACATCTCAATGATTCAAGAGAATCATTTCTTTCAACCCCAGTTGTCTAATGTAGGAGCATCCTAGGTTGCCTTGTTATCTTGCTCATTTTTGTTCATTTTTCAAGTTGGTGCTTAGCAAGTCCTTCAACATGCCCAGTAGTTCCTTCATGTGCCTAGCAATTCCTTCATGTGCCTAGCAATCCTTCATGTTCCTAGTAGTTCCTTCATGTACCTAGCAGTACTTCATGTGCCTAACAGTCCTTCATGTGCCTAGAAGTTCCTTCATGTGCCTAGCAGTCTTTCATGTGCCTAGCAGTTCCTTCATGTGCCTAGCAATTTAGTTCCTTCATGTGCCTAGCAATTCCTTCATGTGCCTAGTAGTTTGGTTCCTTCATGTGCCTAGTAGTTTAGTTCCTTCATGTGCCTAGTAGTTACTTCATGTGCTGAGTTATCGTAGAAATTACTTCATGTGTCAAGTTATTGTAGAAATTCCTTCATGTGTCAAGTTACCCAGTGTATGGTGAGTGACTCTTAATGTGCTAAGTTATCCAGGGTATGTCGATTGTTAGTATTTGGATGTGATTTCTGTGAGCTGACTTGCAAAATTTATTTTGAGCATGACATTTATGTTAAGATATTTTCTTGGGATGTGTCTAGACCATTGTCGGGTCAACTTTCCTCTTATGTAATGTTCTAGAATAATCTGTAAACCATTTTGGCAAGTATAAACAAAGTGTTTAGGCTTAGAGTTAGAAAAATTTTTGGGGAGTAGATTGGAGAGCAGAACTAAAAGTACAAATTTATAGTTGGACCTTTGAATGTGAATGTATTTTTAATTGGCCTAGAAGGCCTTACAACTGGGCATGTATGTTGAATATTTAAAGAATCAATACAAGTATTTAATTCCTCTTCCTCCTTTGGTTGTTGTTCCTTTTGTTTTCTCTCATTGTGTTAACTCTTGTAGGGTGGTTTGGATAGCTGGGTGAGCCTTTGGACCTAGTTATTCATCCCTTTGCCTATGTTAGATTAATAATTAACAACAAAACAAAACTACACATCTTAAATGCATTGTCTTTCACAACATAGATTCTCCTCTACTTCATACCTCCCATCATTTCTTTTGATTTTCTATTCTACCTAGTTCTATTTATCATCTTTCTTCTTTTGCAAATAGATAAGGTTATCTTCATCTAATTAGTGTCATAGGATATGTCTGTCATAGATTTCCAAAAATAAAGATTCTTATTATTATTCCAAAAAAATAATGGAACACATAAAAAAGAATATTAGGCCAATATTGCACATTCATAAATGCTCAACCAAAACAATTACCTTATGTGAATCAATGTTGGGCTAAAAAAATTGATCTTTTACCTTGGCAAGAAGATAGCATGGTCGAATCTAAATTTGTCTAACAATCTCAACCAACGCAGAGCTCATGTTACTATTTATGTCTAGACTTTCATAAGCACCTGTTACAATCAGTTTCAGCATGTCTACAAATAAATAATCATGTTGCTTGCAACAATGCCTAGGTACAATGTAATGAGGGAGACAATTCTATGAAATAAAATGTGATAATACAAATTTTCATCTGTATAAATATACAAAAGAATAACTCAATGGAAAACAAATCTACCAAGTTTAGTATGAAAACTTGAACTTAGCTAAAACTTGTAGCACAAAAATTTGACAGGGACTTGGCACTCAACAATAATGTAGAAAATAATACATTTACATAAATACACACAATAAACTTAATTAATTTTAATTCTTTAACTTCATAATCTTACTATTCTGATAAAATAGGTCATACAAATTTGATTATAGAAATAATGGCTTTGAAGACCTATAACTATGTTATACTATCCTCTAGATAACTGACATCTATCTTAGGTTAATTCTTGTTTGTCTAAACACTAACAAAGATTAGTTAAGTGTTACCTTGTGTAAGTCCTAAATAGGTGATGATTTGTAAGAGACAGTCTTGGCCGACCTAGGAAAGGACATGTCCCTTCTAGGGTCATGTTCCTTAGTCACCATATTTATGGTGAAGTCACAAGGAATAAGGAAATTTAGTTTGTAAAGGATATGCACACGAAGACGGGATTGACTATGGAAAATATCCTCCAAGTGGGTTGAAGGAAAAAGGAAGGAATTATGTAAATAATCTTTATTATGTTTCATATCATTTTCCACAAGCTTAAAAAGGAAGTAATTATGTGATACTTATGATTATGTATATTTGTTCATAAAATTGTTAAAGACTTTTGCACATATTTTTGGTCACATATACCCAATAAAGTGCTCCGGGCTCTTTAATAAGATAGTATAGCAACTTCTATCATTTTTTTAATCTAAATGGATTCCAAAAATAATTTAAATAAGTTTCTAATATGGGATATGAAGCGAGCCCACATTGTTCAAAGTTCATAATGATTGTAAGATTTCTTTTAAGGATTTCAAAGAATTCATTTGAATACAAAGGATAAGAAAAGTAAAGGTCATGTCTCTTTGTTTCTTGAATGTGAGGTTAGATTTCATAAGGAAAAGCTAGACATGACAGTTGTGTGTTCCTTTGTTATGAGTAATAATAAGTAGTGTGGAACCAGATCTTAGTATGCAAAGAACATTAACATTAAAGAAAGCATTCACAAACCAAAACTAAGTTTACATATATGCTTAGACAAAGAAAACAAACAAGAGATGCAAACCTCAAAAGATGAAGCACTTCATTGCTTTCTTGATTTTGTAGATGTATCCTTTGATGTGGATGTATGCTCAAGATGCTCAAAGTTTCTTCAATGGTGGAGATGGGAAATGGCAAATTGGTAGCTTTGTGAGCTCTCAATTTGGCATTATAAGGGTATGAATATGGATTTTGGCTCTCAAAAGGGCATGATAACTTTACTCAAGGATTGTGATTAGAATGGCTTGGGAGGGGATTCAATTTATAGGCTAAGGGCTTGAGGGATGGAGGACTAAGATGCAAGGAGAGATGAAGGCTTAAGGAGGGCTAGGATGCACTCAAAGGAGAGCACATGGATTGTGCTTGTTTAGCACTAATGGGAAGGTGACACTTGTCACAAGGAGGATGATTGTGAGAGGGTAGGGTAAAGGGTTGGTTAAAGGCATGATGAGTGGGGTTGAGTATGTAAGAGAGATGTAAGAGGAATGAGTGTGGAAGAGGGAAGACTGTGGAAGATGGATGTAAGAGTCATGAGTGGGCTTGTAAGAGTCTTTTATGGTTTGTAAGAGCACTCATGACTTGGTGGTTGGGATTTTTGAGGGGAGACTTTGGTTTGGTTTAGGAAAGTCTTAAACTTGTTTAGGGAATGTGACAACATTAAGGAGTGGATTAGGCTTGGGTTTAGGATTAGATTAGGGATGTTAGAGATGTACAAGTGGATGGCATTAATGAGGGCGGGTGAGTTAGTGGCTAAGCTTGGTTAGTATGGGTGGATGGGGTGGATTAGGCTAAATGGAGGATTAGGGGTTTTTAGATTTGAGGATTTTATTTATCAAATAGATTTATTTAATAAATGGGGAATTTTGGAATTAGATAGGAGAAAAGGATTTAATTGATAAATGATAAGTTATTTGATTTATCAATTAGGACTATAGATGATTAATTAAATTAATTAGCTAGGGGATGACAAAGGATTAATTAAATAGGAATTTAATTAATGATGCCTTTAGAGTTAACTAAATAGGATTACCAAAGCGGTGTAATCAAATTTAGGTGTCTACAAGTAGAGGACAAGTTTTTCTGATAACTAGATTTTCAACCCCAATGTGTGGATATCCTAGCTCAAATTTGTTATACTGTGGCACTTTTTAAAAAAAGTATCTAACGATGTTCCTCTAACTTTTATTTTTCTTCAATTTTTTAATGATGCTACTCTAATTTCTAATTTGTTTTCTATTTATGATTTTGATGATGCTACTCTAAATTTTTATTTTATTTTTTTTCTTATGATGACTAAAGAGAGATTTGTTGCATAAACTTAAGTTGGGAAGTACTGAAATTCATAAATCGATTGAAGATAGCACAATCTTTAGATGTTGTAGTGTTTCCACAATACTAATATTGCTTAGTTAATGTAAAAGTAGCCTAGACAACTCATCTAGACACAAATATTTGAAAAGAAAAGTTGAAGCAAATAAACTACTTCCTATTGAGTGCACTCAAAATTCTAGTCTTTTAATTTTACATTTTGGGTGTTTAGTGCTCAATCACCATTCTAGTGATTCAACTTTACATTTTAGGTGCATAAAGAACCTATAGAATAGGAAGATATCTATAGAAATTTGGTGCATAAAGAAACTATAGTTATAGTATGCCTATATAGCATTGCTACATATGCCCCTATTGTTGGGTCATTTGAAATCATTAGGTAACTTCATTGTCTTATGCTTCACCCTCAATTGGTAAGCATGTAATCTTGGTGAATTGTTTCCACCTAACATGTGGCTCTTGGTCCTACCTTTAAGAATGATACATATAATTCTGGGTGTGCCTAGAAATCGAACATCAATGGTATTTATAGCCTCAATGGAAGCAAAGCGTTGTTGACCTAGAATCTAATAAAGAGTACAAATCAAGCTCGTGATTATTTTTGAGCTCATTTTTATTGAGACTATTTAACTGACACAACTATGATTTTAATCACTCCTTTTAGACATAAATGTGTTGTAATTTTATTGTATTTACAAGAAGATAAATAAAACCCACCAAAAATCACAAACTATAGAAATTTCATTCACACTACCTACAATTGCACCATGAAGATTGTATAAAGCTTCACAAATTGTACATCGTAGAAGTCCCCAAAATTGAGGGCTACAACTTGAATAGAGACTATTAATTAGGCATGCAAGGAGAAAAAATAAAAAAGAACCTTACTGCTATAGTAAAGTTACTCACAATACAATTAAACAAATGAGTAGAGAGAATATACTATATAAGTGCAAGGATGGATACCTCATTTGCAAAGCCAAATTTTTGTAAGTGGGCATAGGAAAAATATTTAGCAAAGTATTGAGCTATAAGTATTAAAGAAAAACAAATGGTTAGCAACATTACAAACTAGGAGGACTCTTGACACACATAAAGATAGACATCACTATGTTTTAGTAATTTAAAGTATTCAACATTCTTATTTAAAAAAAAATGTGATAATAACATAATTAACGAGAAAAAGGCATTTAGATGAGATGATATATGCTAGATGAGAAACAAACTAGGGGAGATTCAAATATATAACCAAGAGGAATCCATGTTAAAAATGCATGAAGAGTGGCTAGAGTTTCCCTTTTAAGTTCAAGACGTTGTGATGTCGATAATACACAGAGACATAGTTCATGTATAAGCTAGAGTTTACTATAATTATCAAAGAGTTGACTCAGATTGCATTGAAAAAAAATTATTCAATATACCCATTCAAATTTTATAAATAGAATTATCCATCAATATTTTATAAACAAAATTCCCATCTTGTCAAAATTCAATCTTTTGAAACTGAAAAGACACTTTCTATGTAATGCTTAAACTGACATATTGCTCTACTTGTTCAATGACTACTTTAGTTCCTTAATCTTCTACTATGTCATCTGATGCAGGACCATCCAGAGGTATAAGGGCAATCCTGTGTCACCCAAAAAAAAATATACTTAGACTTAGTTTTTATTTCATGTGTTTTCATTTTTGGATACCCATTTGGGTCAAATAAAGGTTCCAACTCTCACAATTCCACTATCAATTTTTGTGTAAATCCCAAAAGAATAGGAGTATGTAATTGAGCCATCATTTTGGTGAACTAGGAGGTGTAAATTGGCTAGATGAATGTAATTGTAATTTAGAGCATTCCAAAAAAAGAATCAGGTCAAAAGACCCCACAGTTTGAAGGTTATTGCAGTTTTTTGAGTTGTGGAGACCTCCTAAGAATGCTTCAAAGTTAGGTTAGGGGCATTAAATGACCTCAAAAAGGGTCAAAAAATGGGGGATGAGTGAAGCTGGTCCATAGGGCTATAGAGCGCTTCGAGATCTTTTCAAAAATGTAAACGGTTCATCAATCGGAGCTACGGTTCAAAAGTTATTCCTCTTGGAAGTTTGGTTACCATTTCTAGATTCTTCTAGATTTGTGTCGACTTCTAATGCAGATTTTGGAACCTTCTATTTGGTTAGTGGATACCTACTAGCACTTTCTAGAATGTACTCCTAGTCCTTAACCTTTCGGGGTCTATTTAAGGAGATTTCTGGCATTGTAAAAGGCAGTTCGGAGTGGAGTTTGAGAGGAGGTACTAAAAGGAGAAATTATCTCCACATTTATGCTATTGTAAGCCCTTAGGGAATGTTTTGAAGTTTATTTTCTCTGTACTAAATGTAATAGCTTATTTTTTAGTTAATACAATTCCCCTTTTCTGTTGTGTGCATTCTGTTCTTGGGTTGTGTCCCCATCATCATCTCACCTTGAGAGAAGTCAAAAAATTCTTCATTAAGCAACTGAGGATAAAAAAATATAATATTGTTAGTAACATCTTTACCAGATATAGAGATATATGAAATCTAAAATACCTAATGAATTTCCTTACCTTCAAAATAGAGATACAATTTTCACATATTATTTCACTACTTTTTGTAGTAGAAACAAGATCAGGTATAAAACTTTGCCATTTGCCTGGCCATTCATGCTTCAACACTTGGAATATTGTAGCTTTACTATTAGCTTCGAGATTTAATGTAATACTTGAAATTTCTTCTTGAAGTATCAAAAATTCAAAATTAAAATAGAAGGATTATTATGCTATCTTCTATATAGAAAACCCAGTTTTGAGCAATTGTCTATTAAGAATCATAGAGTAAAAACCCTCCTCAATCATGTAAAATAGAAGAGAAAATCCCTTTGGCCAAAAGAAAATCTCATTTGTAATTTTTGTTTGAACTTTGGGGTCATAGATCTTATGTGTATCAATTTTGCATTAATGTACTATCACAATAGCCATGATTGTAAGCATTCGACTTTCAATTTGTAATAGCTATTGAAGTAATGTAATCTAATTTGTACATAGACCCCCTTCTTTTAATAAATGATTCCAATGTTTTATTCATTTTGTGAACCCAACCTTACCATGTTTGGCATTGCAAGTTCAATGTAACCTCATTAACAATTGATAACATTGCATCTATTTTTGTTACAACATTTTGTTGAAGTACTTTCATAATTTTATAATATAGAAAATCTCTATGATTTAGCAATCTTTTGGACCTAGTTCCTAAACTGCATGTTCATTATTAATGCAAAATCAAATTTTTTTGTACAATGGGTATAAGTGTTAATGTATAAATCTGAAGAAAGATTGAAGGTCTTGGTTGAATTCTACTAAAACCCAAAATATAAGGTGGATTTTTTAGTTTGAGTGGGCAATCAGATGTGCAACATATTAGTTTTTCTACCAGAATAACCTATAATTTTAGGATTCAAGTTGTTTACCTACAACTGGAGATATTTTAGTTTTGTTAATACATTGTAGATATATTCATAGGACAAGCCCTTAAAGTGATATCATAGCAATAGAACAAATAACATTAAAAGAAGGTTAGTAAACTAATTCCTCTAGTATTTTAACCACAAAAATATTTCAAGTGTTTTTACTTATATGGATACATGCAAGCACACAATGCAAGACATTTAGTAGCCTTCCTTGTTTCCCTGATAGCAGCAAGCGAAAAAAACTTGAACTGATTATGTGATCTGAGGATTTAAATTGCTAATTTTATTAAAAGGCTATTTACTTAATATTAACAATAAGAAAATTTCTAAGAACCAAATTTAATTTAGGACATGTAGACCAAAAGCACTAACTAATACTAATGAACAAGAAGCAAGGTGAATGCAGATGTTAAATCAACCATCCATATAAGTTTATCAAAAAAACACAAGAACCTATGTAAAACTCAGCACTCCCCCCACATTAAAAAAAAAATATGGACCAAAAAACCTAAATAGATTTAAGGAATCACTAAAATTTGGGATATTTAGACCAATCAAGAAAACATCATACTTCAAAAATTTACCTAGACCAATATTTCTAAGTATAGATGTTTATGGACACAAAATAAATGTTAGCACAATTCAATCATTGACAACTTCCCTAGAACAAAATTTCTAGGTATGGTAGTTTATGCATGCAAAAAAAATGTTAACACAACTAGTTTATGTCATATTCTTGAATTCTACTACATATTTCAGAATTTGAATACAACTACTTTACTATTTTGAAGGCATGCTCATGTTGCTCCAAGGACATAAAGCGTCATCCTATTCTCATCCCATGCATTTTTAGATAATAAAATCTCATCATCATTCAAAGTCTCCCATGATTTTGAAACTACATTGATTTTCATAAAATTCTCATTTCAACATTATTATGAACAAGTCAACCATTTCATTACCCTCTTTCTTGTTATGCTGGACTCTTTGAATCACTTGCATGCCTATCTTAGTTTTTTGTTTTCTTTGGTAGTTTTGGTTCCACAAAAGGAAATGAAATATGATGATTATCTAAAACAATAACCAAAAAACCCTCTCCACCTTCTTCTTATTATATCCAAACTCTAAAATTGCCCACTTTTCCAATGGTGACTTCTTGTTATAACTACATTCAATCTTAGAATATACTTCTTCCAGTTTGGTTTGGCTTAAACAACATATTCAAGCTCTAATTTATTAAGATGATCTGAAATCATGCTAATAGATGGATATTATTGAAAAACTACTGTATTTTTAAATGAACCATCTAAACATTTTAAAACTTAAAATTTATTATATGATTCTAGCTGCCTCTACTCCATGGAATCATAAAGTAACTATCATCTTTGTCCTCTTTATGATCCAATTCATATGTTAAGTAGTCACAAATTCTACTACAAATGAGTTAATATTCTATGCATTATGTCTTATATTTTGGTGTGTATTGATTGTTATATAAATTTTTATGCTTGTGAATGTAGTGTGAGGGTAGCCAATGAGCTAGGGGCTAGAAATGGAAAAGGAGTCAAATTTGTAGTTATTATTTTTGAAATTAATTCAACCATGATAGGCCTTGTTTTTCTAGGAACTTGAACTAACATGATGATCAGTATGCACAACCTACTCTAGAGCAGTATAGAATTGGTAAAAAAATTGGTAATCTACTAAATGGAATAAGTGTTTAAGTGTGTACCATTTAAGCTCATGAGAATTAAACAATGGTTTATGAAGATTGTCTTAACATAAAACTCCAATTGCATATAAACAAGATGATTAAGACATGATAAAATTCACTAAATTTTACTTACCTGCAAGAGATCACCAATGTTGACAATGAGTGATCTAGGAATAGGGGATACATTAAACCATTCTCCATATTTCTTAACTTGAAGACCCTCAACCTAAACATCTAGCAGGGCAATGATCACACTCCCATCTGAATGGGATCTCAATCCATTCACCAAATTTGGATGAGGGAAAGGAGGATAATAATTGATTTTGAGTTGAAGTAGTGGTTCCTTGATAAGGGTTTGAACATAATCAGTATCCAACCCCAAACCCTCATAAATCATACAAATAAACTTATTTGTAAGATTGAGTACCTCTTCTCCATATTTTTCATAGGTTTCCCTTCATTGTCGTCCACCAATTAATCAACATCAATTTATACTCCAGATTACAAATTTCTTATGCATGTTGTAGTTAAATTTACTTACCTATATGAGAGAGGTGTTTTTGGCCAATGTTCAATTTCCTTTACAGAGGGTGGGGAGATAAAATGAACAAGAGCAACAACCCAATCCAAGACTATGTCATCAAATATGTCAAAGAAGCAACCGTAGCCTTCAAGCACATGAGTATCGGGTCTTACTAGGCATTGTCTTCTTTTTTGTTCCAAAGGAAGATCAAAAGAATCTTTTGACATGCCTTTAACCCTCTCTAACAATGAAAGATCTATCCTATGATTTATTATCTTCAAAAGAAAAAGCCAAACCCCTATAATCATTGACCTAGATAGAAAATTTTTAAAATACCTAATTTGGGTATGTATGTTTTAATGGTGTTAGGGTACAAACTTGGAAGAATCCCTAGTCTTGGGCTACTTGGGTCAATTGTGTTACTATCTCAGAGTGTTCACCTACTAAATCAATGACATGAATAGATTGAGAAGCTTGAAAAGCAAGAGATGACCTTTGAACAGACAGAAGAATATATCAAGTAGGAATTTCTTTGATTTAATGGTCATGGAAAGTTTGGACTAGGTCTATTAGCCTTTGTAGCCTCTCATATTGCTTTAGAAGAGCTTCCATCACTTAGAAAAACCTCTAGCCCAAAATCAACTTCACAAAAGAAATTCTTTAGTAATCAATGAAGCCTTTCTTTAACTCACAACTGCTTACCACTGGGAAAACCCTTGACTCTCTCGACGACAATTACAGCTCCCGCACGCACATTGAAACCCTTTTTAATTTTAACATGTTAAACTCATGTTGGTCAAAATTTTGACCAATGCGAGCATGGATTTGAAAAAAACATATTTTCCTTGCATATTCTGACCAATCTAAAACATTTTAATAGATGGTCAAAAATTTTGGTCTAAAAATGGGGTCAAATGTACTAGTGACTTTATATCCTTGCACATTTCATATTGTTCCTTCTACTTTAATTATTTCAGAGAAAATGAATATTTAGGAATAATTGTTACAGTTGAGCAAGGAGCAAAAATAAATGATTTTGATTTTGATACAGCACTATGGCACCATAGACTTGGGCACATGAGTGAAAGAGATGTTGGGACTCAAAATTGAAGCCCTGATTTTGAGTGTCATCCAAAAATCAAGCCCTATAAGCACTTTTTGATGCATGTGTACCCAGCCTAAGAGGTGTTTAATGTTTCTAACACCTTGCATTTAGTATAACCACTTATCCCATGAAGATAAATTTCCATTCTGAGTCATTCTATGAAGTTTCATTTTGAGCAATGTCCAAATCTACATTTGTGCCTATGTCAAATAGTGAGAGGAGACATTGTTTGCATTTGAATATCTTGCACATAGTAATGTTTCATGACTCACCACTTTGGGAGTGTTTAATATCCATATTAGAGAACCTATGTTTCATATTTTGAGTTGTTTTGATATATCTTGAATCCCTTAAAGTCAATCATTTATTGTTGCCATGTTGATGCAAATTTTTCAAAATTTTGGGGGGCCCTATTTGACTTCTTGTAACTTTGACCTAGTTGACCAAAATTAGAGAATTTCTTTTATATTGCATTCAAGATTCAAAGACTTTCTATGTTTCAATTTTTAGCTTATGACAAATATGTTTGATCAATTTTCAAACACGATCCCAAAAGAAATTTGTAAAATTTTTATTGGTGTCATAAAATGTAGTTGTCAGTACCCCTATTTGGGATATCATAATTTTGAATCCATGATAGATGAGATCAAATGAATTTTATTATTGCATTCTACTCTAAAAATTATTTAAGTATGTCAGTTTGCAAATCTTGATGAATCCATCTACACACATTCCCAGGTTCATTCCACTAGTACAAAAATAACAATATATTACTAAATAAACTACTAAAAATTGTAGATATGTGACTAATTTTGATCACGTGACCAATGGTAGTTTATTGCCAAACATTTATCTCCCAACCAAATTTATGACTAAACTATTTTAATCATTGATTTGGTCATTGATTTAGTCATTTATTATTGTTATTTGGTAGTTTATATGGTAGTTTATTTGGTAATTTGGTAGTTTATTTGGTAGGTTATTTGGTATTTTTTTAGTAGTTGATTTGGTATTATATTTGGTAGTTGATTTGGTAGTATATTTGGTATTTTTTGGGTAGTATATATGGTAGTATATATGGTAGTATATTTGGTATTATATTTGGTGGTATATATGGTAGTATATTTGGTAATATATTTGGTAAATTATTTGGTAGTTTATTTAATCATTACTTTAGTCATATTAGGGCACGATGGAATTGAACCACCATCCTCCTACTTATAAAGCAGGTGCTCTTCCATTGAGCTAGTACCCTTTAAAGAATAATGCAAACAAATTGACAAATTTGTCTTCCCAACATTGGATCTACCATGATCATGGTCACTATAACATGATATACTCTTCTCAAAAAACAAAATTTTTAGTTATTATGAAAAATAATAATCTAAATCTTTAGCAATAACAATTGAACAATTTTAAATTCTTTGTTCATGAATTTTAATATTATATTTCATGTCAATTATACTTCTCTAAATTATTGTAGTAATATACTAGATTATAAAATATAATTTGGAGCACTTTGGCGACACACAAGTATTGTTTCTTATGCTAAATTCTCAGAAAAAGATACAAATGATTATGCAATTTATGTCAAGAAAATAGGCATTTGCATTAAATAAAAGCATAAAACCCCATTAAAAATCACATCTATTAAAAACTATGAAACACAATTAATTGAAATAATTGCTTTAACATATGGAGGTGCCAAAGGATCAAATATTTCCTCTTCCTTATGCTCAGGTGGGTGCTAAAAGTGTTCATTACACCTAATGTTGGCATTTATTGAACCTTAGTCTACAAAAAATATAAAAATGGGGATTCGATAAAAATAAGGCAAATGAAAAGAAAGTTTTTATCAATGAACTATATAATAAAGTTATTCCTAGTAATAGGGAAAGTGATGCCAATTCATAAATGTAATAAAGAACTAAATAATATGTTTATGATAAATTGCTTTAAAAAAACTATAACAAAAGAAAATAATGGACTAGTAAAGTCTGGTAGGCAATGGCTATGATTCACTTGTTGATAACCCCAATTATAGGATAAGCCCTAGAACCATACATTGATGGATCCTAAGATGGTTGATCATAACCATAAACTTCATATCCTTGACCATAATGTAATGTCCCCTTTTTAGAGCTAGATTTGAATGATAATAGAGCCTAAATACAAAATTAAACAAAAAATTTAATTAAATATAATCATAATCATAATAATCATTTTAACTATCAAATAAATAATAATACACTATGAATTTTTTTTTATAAAGAGATTCAAACCCCTAATTTGGTTCATCATCAAAAATTGCACTATCCAAATAAAAAATAAATTTAATTAAAAAGAAGAATCATGTCTTGAAATTTTAGAAAACTTTGAAGAAAATGTGATTATCTAAAGGCACTTTTTACATCATTTAATCATTTGCTATAAGATCTTTAAGAGTAGTTATAGAAGAAAAATTACAGGCTTAGAGAAACATACAATTGACTTGCAATTGAGGGAAAATAACTATTGTCAAAATTACTATGTGAATAGTATGCAAGACATTGTAGGTCTCCACCAGCTATTTTTTCTTTTCATAGTCTTTGCAATAATTGAGACTAGCTTGTGTGCATTACAAAAATAGAGTCACAGAAAATCAATTTGTAAAAACATTTAAGAAAAGGTTTTTTTTAATAATTGAGTCACAATTCAAGGAAATCAAACAAATAATTAAATCATGCAATTTTCTTTCATAAAATGGATACCTTATGAATATATATTTTAAGAGCAACTCTAGTTTGATCATCCAAATATAAATTTGGTTTCATCACACGACATTGGATGCAAACTCCCCACATAAATCCTGGATGGGGAGGGCATGTTGAACTATTGCTAGATGCTTCTATATTATCTAGAAAAGAGTGTCAGTGTGTGAAATAATAGTAAATCATTTTCAATCAAATGTGTCACAATACAAAACAAATAGACCTTTAAAATAGGGATAAAAAACCTTTCATGAAAGCCTATTTGTAGATACATTTAATTTCTTCAAGCATAGAAGCTTGCACCTCTCTGCTTCACATAGGCGCCATTCCTCAATCACACAATCTCTGTCTTTTCCTTCTAATTATACCCAAAGAAAAAAAATTGTAATGCAATATTTGTAAAATTTTAGAGAAAAATACTCAACAGATACAACAACAATAATTAATACTTATAATCAATAGCTTTTTTGAAATATATTTTTTGCAAATAGGAACTCTAGAGATGCCAAATACTTAAGACATGATACTTGAGCTTAGAGTGCCATAGCAATTTTCCTTTGAGGAGAGGTATCATTTTCAATAAAATGTGCAAATCTAGGTACTTCATCTTGTAAAATTTGTGCATGAACAATATAGGAAGTACAATCTTTGGATTTCTACTTTCCATCTATTCTATTTGTTTTGTACTCTATTTAATCTATACTAATGTAAAATTCCTAGTTGACAGTAAAATTTGCACCAAGCTACCTCCAAGAATAGATAGCTTGACAAAATAGCCTAATATCAATTAAAATACTTCTTCAAAATATTTTTAATTTTTTGTCATCCCCCCATTTCAATATTAAGAGATAATATTTAATAATAATATGTACAACTCCATTTTAAATATATTTAAGAGCAACTCTAGTTTGAATTTTTTTTGATTTGTGAACTGCTGTAATCATATAATTTTATGTGTCTAATTGAGCTTTATAAAATCATTACCTTCATGATTTGTAAATCCAATTTGGTTTGTAAACAATAACTAGTTCTTGTTTGGATTAATTTATGAGAATGTGTTTGGTCTCTAAGTAGAGTATTGCATCTGACACTGATTCCATTAGGTTATGAAGGAAAGCAACTTTAAATTCATAAAAACTAATTTTTATTTTATTCAGCCTATTATCAGTCTAAAGTGACCTAGCTTTGTTGGCAATTTTGTCAAGATTATAAAAGACAAATTTCTAGTTTTTATTGTTTGGTCTTAATTTCCATTGCTTGCATGAAAAAATTGATGCAAAAATTTCATGAGTATTGATATTGCTATTAGGAAAGTCTATTTCTTTTTTCTTTAAATTAGTTAATTCTGAAATTAATCCATTGAAAATTTGTTGAGAATTTGCTTCAAATATTAGTTTCCTTCATTTGGGTATCAAATTTTCTTGGCTAAGAGTGTCTAGATTAAACAAATTTATTTATATTTTCATACTTGTTTTCAATCTATTTTTAATCATTGTGTCCTTGTGATTGAATTAGTCTTCTAAAGACCCAATGCTAGATCTAACTTTGTGTATTTATCGATGGCATGGAGTTGAGAAACCACCAAGCATGAATCAATTATGTAGTTGAGTTTTAATGTTTTCATGATATCTTATTTTTCTTGAATAGATTCTTTGGGAATATGATTATTTCTTCCCTTAATTAAGTTTGGGAAACTAGTTGAATTTCCTTACTTAATGTTCTTGATTCTGATTTTCTATTGGGTGCAAGGCATGTGATAAAGAATTTTGATAGTTAACATAGTCTCTGCTATAAGGGTCACATCTCCACATTCCATTGTTGTATTTGGCCTCTTTTTGGATATGTTGTTGGAAACCTAATTTTATAAGATGTGACTAAAGAAATTGAGGATATCTTGTCTAAAATAGGAGTTACAAATGATTATGTTTGGGTCTATACAAAATTAACAAGGGCTTATATAGGGCAGCTTAGTTGCTGCTCAAGAATCTTAGGTTATG
The DNA here is from genome assembly GCA_028749045.1 of Cupressus sempervirens. NCBI lineage: Eukaryota > Viridiplantae > Streptophyta > Pinopsida > Cupressales > Cupressaceae > Cupressus > Cupressus sempervirens. The sequence continues at coordinate 86,337,049 of CM053784.1, read as the reverse complement.
ATAATAGTCAATATTAAGCTATGATAATAGCCATTAGAAAATGAAAAATCAGCCTAATCAATTGTGCAAGAATCTTAGGCTATGATAATAGCCATTAGCAAATGCCAAAGGATCATAATCAATTTTAGTTAAGAAAGAAAATTTTAGGTCTACACATTCTAATCTTTGATTTCCATGTTGATGGTAATCTAACCAACATAACCAACTATATCAAATCAATTTCAGAATGAGACTTAGAGTAGATGATTGCTTCACCAGTTGATGCTTTGGAGCTTAGCCATCTTTGGATTTAAAGAAAGGTTTTAAGTGATGTACTTTGCAATCTTTTAGGTTAGTGGGTCATTTATTTTATCAAGGTGATGAATGAATATATTGTTAATCTTTATGGTGAAGTCAATACAAAAAACATTAATAGTAGAAGAAAAATGAGATAGTAATCAAATGGAATGATGGTCTTATTGCTCAGTCAGAATTTACAATTTTGTTATAAGTGCTTAGAGTAGCATGAGGCTTGAGACTTCAATTTACAACTTCCAAGATGATCTATAATATTGGTGTGAGGAAGGGTTGGGAATCCACATGAGGGCTATGAAACCTTGCAACAACTCTTATCCATGCATCCATAAGCACAAATAATCTATTATTTTCTTACAGCTTAATACAACATGCTTACAAAAATGTTATTATGCTACAAAAGCTATCTATAATTCCTATAGCCTCCATCTTTCTCTCTCACTACAAGGCTTCACACAACTCCCTTGTCAAAATTATATGCTTTATCAGTCTTTCAAACTCTGATATCCTTTCCTCTGTTCTATTGTTTTAATCTATCAATAGAGAATTGTGTAAAACAAAGAGTGTTTCTTGCAATAGAAAACAATGTGATTATATAGTTGTGGCTTCACCGTGACAAAGATAAGTTGAGTTTTCCATCATGAGCCAGTGATGATAACATTCGTGCTACTAGAGATGAAATAGTTTTTAAGATGAAGAAGGTGATTAGGAACATGAACTAACATAAACCACACAACCCTAGGTTAACTCAACAATAATACCATTTGAAAGGAGATATAGTTTGAAAAGATAGCAGAAATACATGTCATGCTCTCAAGAGGCAAGTGAAAGGATTTTTCCAAATAGGAAGCTGTTAATGCACATTGAAAAGAAAACCATAAACTTGCAGTAAATGTGGCTAAAACTGTGCAAAAATTTTAGAAACAAGCTTTGGAAAACTAGTCACGTGGTTAAAGAAAACATGTGGAAGCTCAAGCTTTGGCATGAAATCAGCAAAAGAAAAATAAAGCTTCCCCTTTTAGGTTAAATTCATAGCTGACAATTTCAAAAAATTCAAACATATTGCTGATTTTCTAATTTAGAAATGCTTCAAACTTAGCCAAATGTCCAACTTAACACTTAAATTAGTGTTCAAAGAAATATTAGAAACTAGAAATAATCTCAAAATACAAGTTCCATTACCCATTGAGGCCAAATCTGCAAACATAGCCAAATGTCCAACTTAACACTTAAGAGTGTTTGAATGGGTTTTGATGGTATGAATAATCAATATTTCTTACTCTGAGGCCAAATGGGTATTGAGAGTTTGGTTGCATCTACTCTCTAAAATAAAGGATAAAAGATAATTATAATTAGTGCAAGAATCTAAAAATGATTCTTTAATAAAGGAAAAGATACCAAATTTTCCATGGAGCATTAACCTAGGAAAAGGAAGGAGGGAGGTGGAGACATTCGTATAATGGCATCTAGACTTAAGTCAAAGTGTAGATATTATGCATGCTAGAAATGATTGTGGCAATCTTGTCTCAATCATAGATGATATTTTTAGTAATTCTGGACCAAACAAATGTCCAATGCACATTACTTTGATAGACAAATGACCATTCTAAAATTGATAGTGAATTAAAAGGCCTTTCCCTATAACCTTACCTCATGTCCCCTCATCTTTCTTTTTAGTTTATTGATTTGCAATCAACAACTTTTTTGAGGTCTCTTTAGCTCTTTATTATAATTATTGATAAATGATAGAAAATGATGTAGAATATAAGAAATTATAATTTTTTTTACCCAAAAAAAATATATAAGAGAACCTAATTACAAATTAAGACTAATAATAATCATGCCCATTTTTTCCAAAAAAATATAGAGTCAAACATAATATAGTGTACATGAATAGCACAATATAATATTTTAGGTTGGATTTCTTTTGGTTTCCTTTGAGATCCTTCTTAAAAGTAATTATCATGGAGAATGTCTCAAAATATATGTAGTAGGAAATCATAGAACTCATTTATTTTCCTTCCATGACTAATCCTTCTCACTGCCCTGCACAAAGAGGATTCCACATACAAGCATTAGTTTCATGAGAATTTTACATGTAGGGTTGAAAGTTTTTCCTTCTTAGTATAATTTATTGTAATAAAGAAATGCATTAGTCATTGACAACTAACCATTGAAATGATACCAAGAATATCTTCTTAACAAGCTTAATTGTGAAACTCCTATCCTTTCCAAAATAAATACTAAAATGAATGGTTTTATTGCATTTAATGAAACTGCATCAAGCTAAACTGTGCAACATTGGTATTAATAGTATTTTAAGTAATGCTAGTGTTGGCTTTGATAAATTTGAAAACATAGAAATTCAAAGGAAAATTTGAAATCCAATATAAACAGTCAGAGATTGAAACAAAGCACACAGTTTATGGCCTGTCTATATTTGTCATACTAATAGTAAATACAAATGATATAATTGAAAAATCACATATTCAAAGCTTACCCTTAATATAGTAATTGAAAAAACTGGTAACCTGCAACAAAGACAAAGAGGAACTTGAATTGGCAGCCATATTGAAGAAGTAAAGTGAATCCAATCAAAGAGATGCTACCCACCAACTTTACCACCCTAAATTGATCAAAGAAAATGATAATTTAAGAACTAGACTTTAATAATGCAAGTTTACAGGCAGTGATGAAGCTGGAGTTTATTTCAGATACTTTTCATTATTTTGCATAAATAAAAACCCTACATATCCTCATATTATTGTCATTCAGATAAGAGTGTGACTATGTATACAATGACTCTTTGGTGCATATATGATAGTATACACATTGAAAAGAATGAAACAAAAGAACTATAATGATATCTCATAGTCTAAAAGAGATGACAATTACATGTTCTATGCTATGTATTAAAAGGAAAGTATTCTTTCATTTGATAGTACATATTAAGAGTGTAAGAAGTGGTGAGAAAAAAATTATCTTACTAAATAGTAGAACAATCAGCAAGTCCCTCTAAAGAGGCAAAGCACTTGTCCTACTAAATATGTCCACCCCTATTCTCAACTCTAAAACTAGAAACATAAAAAACCTTAAAGTTGAATAAACATTACTAGAAAACAAGCATTGAAAAATCCAATAAGCTAATTAACAAATCACATCAACTTGATATCAAAACTTTCATATTTGATGGTGTAGTCCTCCCATCATTGGTAGTGTTCACTTTTTCTACAAGTTTGATGTACTCCTCCCATCTCAGGCAGTGTTCACCTTTTCTACAATTGCAAGCTACTACTACATAATAGGTGAAACAACATGGACTGGGATGATAGCAGATTATGCCAAAAATAGTGTTTTTGAGGAAGCTCTAGGTTTTTTTGACAAAATGCAAAAGAAATCTATGAAACCAAATCAATTTACCTTTGTAAGAGTAATAAGAGCTTATCCTAATTTAGCCATTATTAAAGAAATTCATGAGTAGATTGTTATCAATGGGCTTTAACCTAATGTGTTCATGGATATTTCTCTAGTTAACATCTATGGGAAATTTAGAGATTTAGAGAATGCACACAAAGTGTTCAACAAAATACCTAAACCAATTTTTGTAACTTGGATTACAATGGTGGTGGGATATGTGAGGAATGGGTATCTAGAAGAGGCTCTGATTTTTTTTCAAAAAATGGGAAAGAGGGCTATTAAGTTGTGGAATGGAATGATTACAAGATATGCACAGAATGGGTTGGTCCATAAGGAAATGGATTTATTCAATAGAATGCCTTAGAAAAACCCAGTGTTGTGGAATAGTGTGATTAGTGGGTATGGAAAGATTTCCCAAGTTGAGGAGGTGGCACTGGAAGTGTTTGACAAAATGAATCAAAGAGACATCGCATCAAGGAAAAATATGGTTGTAGAATATGTGAATAGTGGGGATATTGATAAGACTTGTGAGCTCTTTCAAAAATGCCTCAACCTGACATGGTATCATGGAACTCCATGTTCATAGTATATGCATAGAATGGGTATCTTGACGAAGCCCTTGAACTCTTTCACAAGATTGCCAAACCAAATGATATGTCATGGAATTCAAAGATTGTAACATATGCACATAGAAGGTAGGGAGTAAAGGCCCTAAAGATTTATGAGAAAATCCAAATTGTAGGAGTGAAGCTAGATTGGAAAACCTTTGCCACTTTTCTTTCTACATGCAGCAAACTCAGCAAACTGGTAGGTTTAGAAGAGGGAATTGATATCGACAAGGAAATAAAAAAGGAGATATTTGAGTTAGGTACTTGTAGATATGTATGCAAAATGTGTTCAAAAAAAAAAAATGGAAGCCAGATGGCATAGCACATTGCTCCCCTGCATGAAAAAACACATGCGAACTATCCTAATGCCCTCAAATCCTTTTGCTAAAATAGTAGCCCCAAAGCTTATTTCACTCGCCTTATGCCAAAATAGAACAGTTGGTAAAGTTTGGTAAAGTATTCTACAAAAAATGGTAAATCTAAGAATGATACTTTTATTTTCACGCCTTCTCTTGTCTAGAAACTTGCAAAAGCTATCAATGTAGCCAAAACAAATGTGACAGCATTTGAATTGAGTAAGAAACCTATAACATTGTTCATCTTTTTATTGTGAAAGTTTTGAAATATACATGATATGAGAAAAATAAACAATTTTATTGGTAGTAGCAGAGAAGATTAATCAAGATTTATGTTCATGCCTTGCCAAGAGATTTCTGCTATGGCAGGAACTAAAAAGTAAGCGTTGTGCTGACAATATTTTGTTAGAATGAGACAAAGTGTAGGATAAATGAGTTGGTTATGGTTATTTAATCCAATTTGGAATTCAAAGGTTTTTATTGGATGACACCAATGATGATGTGGTAAGAGCTCAATGAGGATCTGTTTGATCAAATGCATAGATAAGAACTAAATGGAATGAAATCATAAAAACATAGGACTCTAAGAAGGTAAGTCTACAAAGTTTTTATTGGGGTTATATACATAAGAATTTGCAATGTGAAATTGGGGGAAGTTTTGTAACAAAGATTTGTGCATAGATTTGACTATTCAGAGTTAATAGTAAGGTAGAGATGAGACTGTGGATATGTAATGATAATGCAAGAAAGGTTTAGAATGTGTTTTGTTTTTTATTGGCTTTAGTTTTTAGTACTATGCATAGAAGCTAACAATCTTCAGTATAAGAAGAGAATGAAAAAATGCTAATTATTTAATTTTGAAAATTTGCTATCTCAATCTACAGTCGCAGAGAAAATCTCTTATTTTACAGCATCTTAGTTGTAATAAAAAATATTACTAATAGGTTTATCTTGAACTATCTTCAACTAGACTTACCTAAAAGATAGAGAAAATAGTATAACAATTCCCCATATTGACTTTGAACTCATTCTGGAATTAAAGAAGTGAGAAGACATGAGATATGATCAAGCCAAAATAATTGGATGTAACCCCATGGATCTTGACCACTATCATACCCCAAGAAAATAGAAACACAATCAAGCACCTATCCCCCAATGTCAAAATGATTAAATCCCCCCACAACGTGGAAAAATGTCACTCAGCAGCAAAGAGGATGCATAGAGCTAGGGCATGATGACCCTATCTCGCATGAGCAGAATTCCAATGAATGCCAACTTGACATCATATCCTTCTTGCAATGTGAAATATATATTTAGTAACACTACCATGATGCTTACTTAACAAGCACAATCCCTTCTCGAAATAAAAAAGTAGTAACCCAGTAGCTTTGCAGCTCCCATTTTGGCACAGGCACAGAGATCCCAATATAGGTTGTAAAATTTGGCCTTGAGCCTACCAATTCATTTTCTTTAAAGGTTTTAAAAACTGTCAACAAATAATTTTTGTACATATTCTACAATCATTAGATTCCATTAGATAAGATATCTTTGAAGAATTTTGTCAAACAATTCAAGTTCCTTCTCAATGCTTCTACATTTCATATACATACCTACCAACATGAATTCCAATATTATTTATGCATTGATGAATTCTTGTTCCCTATTCAAAATCTCCCATTTTGAAATGAGGAGGATATTGCCAAAAGTTTTTGTCCTACATTACGCTTGTCAATTGCTTATTTTTTAATGTTTCTAAATTTTTTCAACCAAATTTTATGTCTATCCTAAAATAATTACAGTCCAAAATAGTAAACTTCTTTTGGGTTTTCTATCAAACAAGTAATTCACAAAGGTAGTTTTAATGAAGAATACATATGGGGATAAAAAAATGAACAAGTATTGAATGAGATGAGAGGCCTATCAAACCTGCTAAAGCTTTTGGGTTGTAGGGAGGCAAAAAAACCATTATCAATCTACAAATACATGGAACCCTCTATGGTCGCCTCCATAAATCAAAAACTTCATGGAAAATGCTTTTGACTTTTTCAGAATCAGCAAGCAATCAAGATGTTTTTAATGGTCTTTTGTCTCTCTTAGATACTCTAAATCATTGATCGATATATAAACTCATTCACATTTTGCATAATAATGCTTTCACATAAATATATATTTCAGTAAGATTTAAAATATATGATTATTTAATAGTATAGTATTATTCTTTTACTTTTAATCAAATTATTAATTTATTATTTATTAAAAATATAGGTTATTATTTTAAAATATTAATATTTTTATTTACATTTTCTTTTTATGTATAGAAATTTGGAACTCTAAAATCTACACTCATTATATTTATTATTCTAATTACATTGCATCATTTATGTGTTATGTGGAAAGAAATTTGATGCAAGGGTTTATTATTAAGTATTTATACCTTTATTTTAAAGTATGATAACATATTTCTTTAAGGCATTGTGACAAAAAATTCACACATATTGTCTATGCTTCTACATTTTTAAAATATGTATGTCAATGCAATTACAACTATGTCTAACAATATTTATGAATCCTATAAGATTTTGTAAATAACCATACCCTCCTCCTAAGCTCCCATTGTGGCATAGGCAAGGAGAATGTTGCATAGGTTGTAGAATATGCTTTTATGCCTTTCCATTGCATTATATTGAAAGTTTCTTAAGTCATTACAAAAAATCCAATTCAACTTTCCTCTTTCTAGATTTGGCATAAAGGTTTTTCTAGTTGTTCCCGCTTGAATCATTCTTGCAATATTTTCCCCTCAATGATAAGCCCTCTAAAGGATCTAAACAATCATTGATGACAAGTCAAGGTCTAGATTTCTAATTTTCCTAAAAATGAAAACACCATAAAATCCTATTTCACATGGTTCTTTGAAACACACCAAGACCTTATTAATTAAGGTCACCAAAAACCTTCTCCTAACTCACTTATTAAAAAGTTAAAGAATGTATTAATATGATATAATAAATCATCGCTCATTCATTTAGTCATTTGTTTGGGTGATTAATTATTAGTGACCAATTGCTTAGTCATTTATTTACTCACTTATCTTAGTTTAACCTTGTGATTTTACCCAATGACCAAATTAGTCATTTATTTAGTCACTCATACATATAAATTACAATATATTTCTAGAATTTGATCACTTATAGTCACATGATTAAAAGTTGATCACTTATAGTCACATGATTAAAAGTTTTAGTCCTGTGACTAAATTTATTAGTCACGTAGTCATTTATTTGCCAAAATTCTACTAGTGATTCTATTTGCAAAAATCACTTTTCTGCTAGTGTTTCTAATCCTGCAAATCTGAGTAGCCTACTTTGACCACTTGCCAAATGTGTCTAGTTATTTATCATGAGCCCTAATCATAGATTTATATTTTCCTCATGAAAATGAACCAATTCCCTAATTTTTATGCCCCCAAGTATCCGTTTACCCTATTTTCAAAGTCAAAATAGAATGCATTTTATGGTTTTATGACTTGTTTTCTTGTAGGCAGTTCTAAATGAGCAACTTCAATGCTCAATATCATTTGACTGAGAATTTTTCATGACAGAAGATTTGACAGGGTGCAAACATGTGGAACAAATAATCAATGTGTCTATTTTTAGAGCTCAATCATGTGTTTTTGTCATATTTTAATGCTAGTTAAAGGACCTCCTGGCACAAATTTGGCAAGTTGCAGAAAGAGGTGAATTGAGTTTTAAAAGCTGATTCAATAGTGATTGAATGGTTTTCAGTCAAGATTTAGGTTTTCTATGGATCAATTTGATGTATCAATTGTTTGAAAATGATTTTTTTTTTAGTCGGACACTCTTTGGGGCCCAATTAATTACACTAGACTGATAGAATAGAAATGTGAGGACAATATATTTTAAAGCCAAGAATGATATATTGTTTTCTTTAGTGGGTGTGGGTAGAAGAAAATTGATGAGGGTAGGATTGTCAAAATGATAAAGGACAATTTATGATTTAAAATATTATCCTCAATTCAATTCCACAAAATGTCTTGGTATTCATATTTTTCTATCATCCACAAGGTTCTTGCTATGTGAATATTACACATGTGCATGAAAGGCTTGATCACTCACACATTTTCACACAAAAAAATAGAATATGAACCTAATGATTGTAGAGGGAACCTATGCCCACAAACACACAAATAAATAAGTATATTATTTCAAGTTTGAAAAGGGATTGCCATACGTGGATGAAACCATTTTCTTATAAGAGATACCAACAAGAGATTCATTTTGAATATATCAGCATGGTCAAAGCTAGTAAAACAAACTTGAGTGTTTCATCTTTTGTGAAATAGGCATCCTCACACAGAAGTTGCTAATTTTTCTTTTCACTTAGACTCTATTCTCCTTTCTCCCTTGAGGTTGTTCTGATTTGGGGTGTGAGATTTCCAAGTCTTAAATTAAAATCAAGTTCTTATATGTAGAAATTAAGTTTTCAAAGAAGTTATACATGGAAGGGGAAATGTATGGAAAATGAAGAAGTCTCCAAATTAAATTTAAGATGCAGGTCATCCATGAAAATAAGGAGAATGAGCCCCATGGAAAGAGAAAACCATAGGGAAGAGAGCATGGCATAGGAAAAAATTTGAAACAATAGTTGCAAGGAGGGAGCACCAGTCAAGTGAGGAGCATGATTGTTTTGCAAAGGTGGTGATGCTTTTCACAAATCTCAAGAAAATAGGTCTAAAAAGGAGATGCCATCATGTGTTATGATAGAGGTAGGACGACACCCATACTATGATAGAAGTCATTGAGGGTCAGATTTATTTGGGATTTGCTACATCTTTCATGGTCATGATCTCCCTTCATCAAGAAGAGTGAGCTACATTGAAGCATCAATAGATAATTACATTTGAGGGTCCTCTCTTACTTGCCCTATCACCACATTAGGTTCCTTTATTACTAACATTCTACAATGTGTAGATTTTTGTGGCGATGTGGAAGGCTAGAGTGAGAAATAAAGCTACCATGTTGGACCATATCCTTAGCTTGTTCATCATTGTCATCCTAGGTAGAAGACAACCCATGAAAATACACATTATGAGCCTCGTTGCATCCATTCTCAACTAGTTATGAACCAACTATTGCATGTTCTTCACACTCAATGGTCCCAACACATTTATTCTTTCGACATATACATAGCCCAATAAATGGATCATGGCAACACTTAAAGTTAAGGGATTTCTCAAAACCTACATAGGAATATTTTGAATCTTTTGAAGGTGTAAGGCATAAGGCACGGGTTATGTAAAGTATTAAATTAAAAAAATGAAGAAAAGCTATAATCCCACATTCATATGGTGAAATAGTACATTTTATTCTTTAAATACCACAAGACACACTTTGTAGGTGTCTTAAGAGACACATGGCTTTTCAAGCTGCAACTTTGTGTGGAAGGCCCCACCATGGATGATGGCCAACTAGGAATAGAGACCAAATAAATTTTGAAATAAAATATAAGCACAAATCAAAGCCAAAATGATGACATCAAGGACAACATGAAATCAATCGACCAATTAGTAGCCAACACATGGAAACATATTGCAGATTGGATGGTTGTCACCATGTCGCCAAGGAAAGATAAAAGGAGAATAACCATGCAACATGGCAACCAATGACATCAGCAATGATGAGGCACCTATGGACCAACTAGAGGATGACATGTGGTAATGATTTGGCACTAGATGGACTGATTTGGATGAGTCAAAAATTGACACATGGTGGAGGCTTTAGCCATGGCATGCTTCTCAAGGTGTTGACATGGACTAAAGTGACACATCTTGCAAGGTCACTATGTCACAATGACATGGCAAAATGCTGACTAGGATAGCGACATAACAATTGGTGATGTGTTAGTGATGTGGCATGTTGACATGGTTTGATGACATGGTAGAGAAGAGGACTAATAGATGATGACATGTGGTGCCCAGGTGGTGAGTGTGAAATGATGAAGAACTTTTTAGCCAACTAGAGTGTGTTAGGGTTAGTCAAACATGTTTGACCTAGATGGAATTTCTAAGGAACTTTTTCAAAATTAAAAATTCATTATTTGATTATATCCTTTAGAAAATCATGTGCAACAGAGGTTTAAATAAATTTTATTATAAACCTATAGTCCAAACTTTGGGAAATTTTAAATTTTTGTATTAAAAAATTAAAATGAAGTGCAAGCTAAGGCCATAACAGAGGTATGTTTTTCAAACTAAGATTCTGGGCACTTCTGTTAAGTCGATATAACACTATTATTTATCACTAGAATTGAGAGAGAATGAACTTTTCTATTTACGGAGTTTTTTTTCACACAAGAGGTCAATAGTTTAAGTTATACGAGGATTTTTCTTAGGTGCCTAGTTTTCAGTTTCATTCTATTGGGGCAATCTAGATTTAATTTCTAGTGAAATGATGAATTCATTGAATGTAAAAGACAACATGAATGGCCTTATGGCTGAGTTTTGTCACATTCAAATTAGTTGAATCAAAGTATCATCAGCATTTAATGATGCATTTTAGATATTTGTTAACATAAGGGTTTTCATCATTGAGGAAGAGATATTTTAGATTTGTTACAAAACAATGATGAGAACCAAATGAAATCTAATGGGTAGAAACATTGGAGATGTTTTACAACTATAAGAATGGAGATTCAAGTGGACACATGTCATTTCTAGATCAGATATGGGATTCCATTTTTCCTCCATATCTTTCTCTTTCTCATCCATTGTAAGGGTTGGTAACTTTTAGTGTGGTACCACATTGTTGGTTCTATTTTTGTCTATGAGAGCACTTTATTGGATGCAAGACTATGATTCCACCACATTCATCAGCATATTCTTTCTTGTATGAACAATAGTAGTTTAGATAATATAGCTAGTTTTGATCTGTTTAGTGGTTTGATAAAAAAAATTTACATGCATCTGAATGTATAGTTTCAAAGAAATGAGTACAAATGAGTAGCAATCTCGTCGTTTCATTATGATTCTCATATCCTATCTCTATAATTTGCTATCTAATGTGGTTTAGCGTCAAAGAAATGAGACCCATTTGCATCCCCTTAAGGTTGTATGTTTGGTATATTTTCCACTAGAACAAAGGGCCAAGTAAATGCTTGATGTGTTTGATAGGGTTGTTAGTTATTTTGAGAAGGATACTTTATGAGAATGAGGTCTTTATGAGTACCAATGTTTGATTCACAAGGTGATAGGATAGATATTATATTGTAATGTATGGAATATGTCATTAGTATTACAGGTGTATGTATTTAATTTGTAGAATTTCCCAATAGATAAGGCATTGATTAGCTACAAGATCAACTTGCTCTTACTATTGTATATTTGAGTTTTTTTTTAAATCAACATCATTTATCAAATATTTCTCCTTTGAATGTTGAAGAACTGAAAAGGATACCCTCACTCAGCTTAGCAATTTCTTTGGCCATGCTATTAGATATTCCATGTCTGAGATCCCTACATAAGTGTTAGAAGATTAAGGGTTTTAATCTACTTTATTTATATTTAATCTATGCTTTGACAATTTTGGTACCATATGAAGAATCTAATAGGTACACCCACCTAGGTTTTGTAGAGCCTAAAGTAGAAGAAGGGTCTAGCCTTATAGTTAGCTCAATGTCTAAAAGGGTATGTTGAAAATGGGAAGTAGCTATCCCTAGTGTAAGGAAACTGACATGCAAAAACAACTTCCTACACTGATCCCTTAAGGAAAGTATTGTGCAAATTCTATTTAAATCCTTACAATTTTAGATTTGATTTTATGTAAACAACAATATTGTAGTCAACCATGAATATAGAAAATAGATAGAGAAAGAAAACACAAGCACAAAGATATGTCAGTGGGAAAATACCTTTCGATAAAACAAATCTACCCCTCCAAAACCAGCACAATATATTATCTTCAACACAAAGGTTACAACATATTTGCAATGCAAATTCTTTCAGGATATGGAAGAAAAATTGAGTCGCAACAAAATACTAATAAGAATACACTTTCACTCTCTCCTATTTGCAACCCTTAAAGTTTCTTATATCATGTGTTGTCCATTTTATGGAAACTTCCAAAGAAGAACTGAATTAGGGTTTTACTATTCTCTAAAAAAGTAGGAACCCAAAAATTTATTTGGGCCAATGCCCCAAACCTTTCATGCTAGATGGAGACTTGAGTGCACAGTACTTGATGATCAATTGCCACATGTGTTCACATCTTCACCCATCATCATATCTTCTAAAGATAGCTCTTACATGTCATAGGAATCCGTTATAACCATTTTGGTCATGATCTCCTTACACACAAGTCAAGATGCTGACACATGCAAGTGGAGTGACACATCAAAATGCCAACTAGATATGTACACTCACACTTAATTACATTATTTGCAAAAAATACATTTACAAAAAAAAAAAAAAAAGAATAGGAATTATCCAAGGTTGAGACACCTTATTCCTAACATTCTCCTACTTGTTGAACACCTTGTAGGAGCAACAGGAACATAACAAGAATTAACTACTATAAGCCGAAAGGCCTAGAGACTCCAAATACCATATGAACTTCTCTATGCCCATTGGTTTGATCAATGCATCTGCAAATTTTTTTATAGTATTTACCTTCTCCAAATTTACCTTTCCATCTTCCACCATATCTCTCACAAAGTGAAACTTAACATCAATGTGCTTTGTTCTAGCATGGAAAGTTAGATTCTTTGCAAGAAAAATATCACTCTAACTACCACAATAAATAGTAATCTATTTTGCATCAACACAATATCATAACACAATCTCCTAAGCTAAATGGCTTCCTTGCAATCATGAGTAGTAGCCATGTACTCAACTTCTGTAGTGGACAAAGAAACCAAAAGTTGTTTCTTACTCATAAAATTGATGGCACCACCAAACATAGTGAACACATAAGAACTGGTGGATCTCCTATTGTTAATATCACATGCCCAATTTGAATCCACAAATCCATGAATACAAACTAAATGTAGAGCTCTAGAAGAGTTACCATGATAAAAAAAATGGAGTAATCTAATGTACCCCTCAAATATCTAATACTTGCTTAACTACATCCCAATGTACCCATCTAGGATTAGCCATAAATTGGTTTAGAACTCCCACTACTTAGGCAATGTATGGTCTAGTATAGACCATAGCATACGTAAGACTACCAACTAAACTAGCATAAGGTACTCTACTCATGTCCTCCACCTCACTACAAGATCTTGGACAATCATATATAGATAACTTTGTTCCCATACAAACAAGAACACTCAATGGTCTATAATTTTCCATGATGAACCTATCCGCATAGACTTCACATACTTGCTCTAACTCAACAAAAAATTTCTATTTCACCTATCTCTACTAATTTCCATACCCAAGATGTACCTTTTTGCTCCAAGATATTTCATCTCAAACTATGCTGACAACTGAGATTTAAAATTAGAAATCATACCCTTACCCTTCCCAAACAACAACATATCATCAACATATAATGCAACAATAAGAAGGTGAAATAAACACAATGATCTAATTTTGATCTTACAAATCTAATTGAAAACACAAAGGCATCAAACTTAAGGTACCACATCCTAGGAGATTGTTTCTAACCATACAGAGACTTCTTTAATCTTCAAATCAAAGATTCTTTACCTTTAACAATGTAGTGCTTAGGATGTGATATATAAATCTCTTCCTCCAAATCACCATGAAGGAAAATCATCTTCACATCCATCTATTCTATCTCTAAATCATATGATGCAACAAGAAATAACAAAAATCTAATGAATGTCAACTTTGCAATAGGAGAGAATATTTCTCCATAATCTATTCCCTGTACTTGTGAGTACCCCTTCACAACCAGCTTAGCTTTGTACCTCTCAACACTTCCATCTACATAGAATTTCTTCTTGAACACCAATTTGCTACCAACAAGTTTCTATCCTTTAGGCAAAGGTACAAGATCCCAAGTTTTGTTTTTATCAATGAAGCCATCTCATCATCTATGGCCTCAATCTAGGAACCTACATCTTCCATATCCAAAGCCTCTTTCATAGGTCTAAGATCATCAATGTTAGTAATCAAAGTGAAGGCGCAAATGGAATCTAACATAGAATAACCAAACCTTTCTAGTTTTTTTCTTACTCTTGTGGATCTAATCAATGGTTGAGGTTGAGGTTGTTCTTCCTCTTCTTCTAAACTATCAAAGCTACTAGAGCTCTCCTCATCATTTGACCCAACATGGTCTTTCTATTCAATCTACTTATGGGGAGGAGGAAACTAAACCATATCTTCTTTCTTTTCTTTTTCATCTAGTTTTAGCACAATAGGAAATGTTAGCTCTTTAAAAATAACATTTCTTCTATACAACACTTTACTAGTCACATGGTCCCAAAGCTTGTATCCTTTCATACCAATGTTGTATCTAATGAAAATACATTTGAAAACTTTGTTTTCCAACTTAGATCTTTTCTCCTTTGGAACATGTGCATAAGCTTCACAACCAAAAACATGAAGATGTCTAATTGAAGGATTCTTAATAGACCACACCTCCATGGGTGTCTTACCAAAAAGGGTTGATGTAGGAGATCTGTTAACCAAATAGCAAGTAGTGGCCATAGCTTTAATCCAAAACCTTTGTTGAAGGCTAGCTCCACTAAGCATACTCCTAGCCTTCTCCATCAGTGTCCTATTCATTCTTTCTATTTATCTTATGCCTCTCAATACCTTCTTCTTTACAAAACTATTTGAACTCTACTTAGAAAAAATTACCACCATTGTCAGTTCTTGCACACTTAATCTTCTTACTAGTTTGATTCTCTACAAGGGATTTTAATTCCTTAAACTAACTAAAGACTTGTGTCTTTCTTTTTAGGAAATAAATCCATGTCCTTCTACTATAATCATCTGTAAAAGATACAAAATAATAGACTTGGAGATTGAAGGAACTTTTATAGGACCAAATACATCAGAATGAATAAGATCTAAAACATCAAAAGATTTAAAATAACTAGAGTAAAATTAAACATAGTTTTTCTTACCATAGACACAATGTTCACAAAAGTCAAACTCAAGATTACAATAATTTAACCCATCAATGAGGTTCTTTTTTTTTAGGGTTCTAAGACCCTTCTCACCAATGTGGCCAAATATCATATGCCACAACATTTTCTTTTTTGTAGGAAGCTTTCCTTCCAATGTGTTTGCACCCTTAGGTACACATGTTGCACTTCCATCAGAACCAATAACCACAATCTTCTTTATTGCTCATTCAAATGGTGGGGATGAAGTGATAGCTTCTCTCTTCTTTGAAACAAAAGAACTATTGCACTAAGAATTGCATGCATCAAGCTGAAATAGATTACCTCTCCTAGTACCCTTAGCAAGCATCATAGCTCCTCTCATCATCTTACATCCATCTTTAGAAAAAAAAACTTGCACACCTACATCATTCAGTGTAATAGGCTTCATGCCAAATCAAGGATGTACATTACTCCGTTGATCCCCTTTACTTGTCCATCGGGGAATCTGATAGTGACCCATCCTTTTCCAACTATCTTTAGGTGAGAATAATCATCCAAGTACACCTTTCCACCATCAAAAACTTCATACTTTAAGAACTAGCTTCAATAAGAGATCATGTGGAAAGAAGCACCCGAATCTATCAACCATACATCATTAGATGGATATGCTACCAAGGCTACAATGAAAGCATCGCCATCTTCTTTAGATTTTTCTAAACCTAAATCTAAGGCCTTATTGTTCTTTTTTCTCTCTTTATAGTCTTTATGAAAATAACCAATCTTATCATAGTTCTAGCATTTTTACTTAGACTTTCTAGGATTTTTTGATATTCCCTAGGATTTGGATCTACCCCTTCTAGACTTTTTGTCATTTTGCTCCCCTCTATCATTGGATCTACCACAAACAACAAGAGCTTCCTTAGCTGAATATAAAGACTTTCTCTATGTCTCCTTAGATAACAGTGAAGACACCACATCATCCATTCTAAAAGTGACTAAAGTACTTCCAAGAGCCATGACAAGATGGTCCCATGAATTTAGCAAGGAACATAATAGGATCATACTTTGATATCCTCCTCTATCTTGACACCAGATGATGTCAACTATGCAATTAGTAAATTAAAAGAATTTAGATGATCTATAATAGATCCTCTTTCCTCCATTATTAGAGAATACAACTTCTTTAGGAACAACTTGTTCAACAGAGATTTTGCCTAATACATAGATCCAAGCTTTGTCCACAAAATATTTTTGATCTTCTCATCAAGAACATTCAGGAGAACTAAATCAGCTAGACAGAGTCTAATGAGACCCTTAGCTTTCCAATTCTTGAGATCCAAATCTGCTTGAAATATTGTTGCAGATCTCACATCAAGTGAAGTCACCTCCCATAGATTATGACCTTAAAGCAAGTATTCCATATTGAGTTTCCACAACTCAAAATTACTTCCATTAAATTTCTCCACCTCCATTTTTCTATATAATGAACTAGCCATCTCAATCTACAAATAATATTCAGAATGCTCTACACAAAACTCCCACTCGACTTGAGATTAGCTCAAAAAACCCTACCCAACAACTAGGATCAAAATTTGATCAAGCTTTGATACCACTTGTAAGGAAACTCAAGTGCAAAAATAACTTCCTACACTAATTCCTTAAGGAAATTATTTTGCAAATTCTATTTAAATCCTTACAATTTTAGATTTGATATTATGTAAACAACAATATTGCAGTCAACCATGAATATATAAAATAGATAGAGAAAGAAAACACAAACAAAAAGATATGATAATGGGTAAAAGCCTTTTGGTAAAACAACTCCACCCCTCCAAAACCTACACAATTTATTATCTTCAACACAAAGGTTACAACACACTTGCAATGCAAGTTCTTTTAGGACATGAAAGACAAATTCACTCGCAACAAAACACTACCAACAATACACTTTCACTCTCTCCTATCTACAACCCCTAAAGTCACTTATAGCATGTGCTTTCCATTTTAGGGAAACTTCCAAAGAAGAACTATAGTAGGGTTTTACCATTCTCTAGAAAAGTAGGAACCCAAATTTTTTTTTTTAGGCCAATGCCCTAAACCCTACACACTAGATGGAAACTTGAGTGTATAATACTCAATGATCAATTTCCACATTTCTTCATATTTTCACCCATCATCATATCTTCCAATGATAGCTCTTATGCATCATAGGAATCTATCATAACCATCTCATTCATGATCTCCTTACACACAATTCAAGATGCCAACATATGCAAGTTGAGTGACACATCAAACATGCCAACTAGACATGTATAATCACACTTAATTACATTATTTGCAAAAATTACATTTACAAAATAAATAATAAGAATATCAATTATCCAAGGTTGAGATACCTTATTCCTAACACGTAGATTTATCTTCTCATCAAGGTAATTTGAAACCATGATGTTTCAAAACATGAACAAAATGGTGACTCTATTGGGAATGTATTTAATCTGAAAGAGAGATTCAATACAATTGAAAGAAAGGCATGTGCAAAGTTTGCTACAGTAGCAAGTTCATGAAGTGTTTTCCATCTCTTTGCTAAAGATTTATGTCTCCTAGTAATATTTTATCCATTTGGAGCAATAGCTTTTAGATTGAGTGTAAATTGTATTGTTAAGAGAATTCACCTTCAATCAATTCAGTCGGATTTTTTATTCAAAGTGTTATTATAAAATTAGAGTCAAGAATGAACAAAAGTGGTTTGATGATTTTAATTTCTCCTACATCTGAAGGTCTGGTTTAGATTAGTCAAGTGAAAAATTATGTTTTATTCCTCACATGTGTGAGCATAGACTCTAAATCTCTGCACTAGTTGTTTCCCAATTGATTTCATTACAATATTTTGAAGGACTTTCAGTTGTATGGGTAGATTTGAAGCTTTTGATAGTTTCTTGAAAAGGAAGTATAAGTTCTTTATAAGTTTTAGAGTGTTGTTTGATGTTGTTATAAGAAAGTGAAGTGTTAAAAAGTAAATCATAGTAGTGATTTATTTATCAACTTACAAGGAGGTGGCAACTCTACAAATTTTTATCAATGGTGTGAAGGATTTTTAGTATGCACCCATGTGAAACTAGTAGATCAAAGTCTTACATTGGCACTTGAGGTGTTTTTGATTTTCATGTTCCTCTTTCATGGAAGTCAAGAGTTAAAAATGGTTGCCTCTATTCAATGATTTTCAACACTAGAAGAAAGAGGTAGAAATTTTATTTTGTGATGGAGTCAAATCTCAGATCTGAGATTTGTTTGTAGAGTTGTGAAAGTTTGGATACTATAATTTACAACATTGCTTTGTTGAATAAACTGATCTACAATAAGATTGTCAGTACCATAAGAATTGAAGTAGAAAGTACTCAAGGTCTAAATGTCAAACAATGTTATCTAAAGCTTAAATCATTAATTAGCAAGATACCTTTTCATTCTAGGCCTGAGGAATCTTCCCTGCCCAAAGTTTTCCTTGATGTTCTAATGCCTAATTTAGTTGATTGGCCAATACTTATAAGACTACAAGATTTTCTGCAAGTTAAAAGATTCATTAAGGAGATGGAAAGTGATAATTATAAATTTCATTTTATATATCCTAATGATAATAATAGGCATTTGAAAGTCAAGGTAGTAATGAATGTAACAAATTTGTAGAGAAATATAATTTGTCTTCTAAATGTGAAGAGAATTATTCAAATGCAAATGAATTAGGTAATTGCAATCAGTATGAGAAAGATGGACATGAAAGTGAAAAAAAACTTTGTTACAATGAATATGAAGTTGAGGAATTATATAATAGCAATGGAGGTAGTTCTTGCCATGATGAGAATGAATGTTGTAATAATGTTGATTTTCTAGATTGTTATACTAATAGTTTTTCTATTGTAAGTTCTTCATGTCATTCAGATGATAATCACAGGTAGGAGAATATTTGTGAGGCAGTCTTCTCGAGCCCTAATGAAATTTCAGCTTTGTTGGCTTGTGAGTTTGAAAAATGTGTAAGTGTTTTCAAGGATGCTCATATTTTTCCTCATAATGTTTTTTCATTTAGTCAAATTACTTCCCCAATGTTTTATGTGGAAAGAGATATAGAATTCAAACAATCTTTGTCAGATTTTGGAGGTGTATATGAAAGTACCTCAAATGTCTTTGCACATGACAACTTGTTGGATGTGGGGGATGTTAGTGAAGGGAAGTTTGTTTTTTTTTTAGATTCTTCTTATGTTGGTTTTGCTACAATATGTTTTGATGTTTCATGTAATGAAGGGGAAAATAGTGAAAGTTGTCAATCTGAATGTGGATTTTCTTTATGTGTTGATAAGTTATGTAGAGATAAGTTCAAAATTCATTCTAAAATTTTGTTAGATGAAGAAAATGATTGTGATCAGCATAGATTAGATGAACACTTTCAAGATGAGTTTTCATACTTGGTGACTAATCAATTGTTTGAATGTGGAGAGGTTTTAGAAAAAGATAGATCTTATTTGATGAGTAACATGATTGCAAGTGGGCAGTGATCAGATTTCACACACTCTTCAAATTCAATTACACAAGGTGAGTTGCAAAATTTTGACACATGCAACTTCTTGAACACAATAGAATATGAATCATTTGTGTTTCTAGCTAATAGAATGAAGTAGTAATATGTATATAATGGTTTTAAGATGGATCCTAGTTTACATGAGTATGCTGATCTGTACTTTCATAGTGAACATGATGAAGTTAATGTTGATTTGTACATGCACTATGAGAATGAAGGTGTGAATTTAGTTTTGTCAAGTATTTTTTTCAAGATGCTAATCAGATTAGTGAAACTAATAGAATAAATTTTTCTAGCTTACTTCATGAAAGTGTAGATGAAAATCAGATATATGAAAGAGCTAAGAAGTTTTGATAAGTTCAGTGGCCTAGGGCCATCGTTTGTACTGTTTAGGAGTAATTATTTTTTCTTTCAATAAAGTTATTTGAGAGAAGTTTTTGTTTCCAAGTGTGTGTTCTACTTCTTCTAGAGATCTAAATCCTTGCCATTCCCACAAGGAACATGCAACTCCAGACAGAGCCACTATTGAGACTCAAAATTGAAGCCCTAATTTTGAGTACCATCCAAAAATCAAGCCCTATAAGTGCTTTTTGATACATGTGTACCTAGCTATCTATTTGAGGCCTAAGAGGTGTTTAATGTTTATAACACCTTGCATTCAGTATATCCACTTGTCCCATGAAGATAAATTATCATTGCGAGTCATTCTGTGAAGTTCTGTTTTGACCAATGTCCAAATCTGCATTTTTACCAAGTGTCAAATGACAAGAGTAGGCATTGTTTGCATTTGAATATCTCACACCCAATAATTTTTCATGACTCTCCACTTTGGAAATTTTTGATATCCATATCAAAGAACCTATGTTTCTTATTTCAAGTTGTTTTCATATGTTTTGACTATGCTTTGACTCCCTCAAATTCAGTTGTTTATTGTTGTCATGCTGATGCAAATTGTTCAAAATTATAGGAGGCCCTATTTGACTTGTTGTAACTTTGATCCAGTTGATAAAAATGAGAAAATTTATTTTGTGTTGCATTATAGAGGCTAGAGAAATACTATGTTTCAATTTTGAGCTTATGAAATATCCATTTGATTAGTTTTTGAATGTGATTCCAAAAGCAATTTGTAAAGTTTTTACTAGTGTCATAAAATGCAATTGTCAATACCCCTATTTGGGATGTCATAACTTTGAATCCATGATAGGTGAGATTGAATGGATTAAATCATTTTCATTCTACTCTAAAAATTCTTTAAGTATGTTAGTTTTTAAATCTTGACAAATCAATTTGCACACTTTCCCAGGTCCATTCTGTTTGCAAAAATCACTTTTCTGCCAATGTTTCTAACCTTGCAAATCTGAGTAGCCTACTTTGACCACTTTCCAAATGTGTTCAATTATTCTTCATGAGCCTTAATCACAAATTTATATTTTCCTCATGATAGTGAAATAATGTCCCAATTTTCATGCCCCCAAGTATCCATTACCCAGTTTTCAAAGCCAAAACATAATGCATTTTATGGTTTTTAAACTTTTTTTCTTATAGGCAATTCTAAATGAGCAAATTCGACGGTCAATATCTTTTGATTGAGAATTTATCATGAGGCTAGATTTGACAGGGTACAAGGATGCAAAACAGAGAATCAATGTGTCTATTTTCAAAGTCTAGTCAAGTATATTTGTCATTTTTTAAAGGTAGTTAAAGCACCTCCTGGCACAAAGTTGACAAGTTGGAGAAAGAGGTAAATTGAGTTTTAAAAGTTAAGTCAATATTAATCGAATGGTTTTCAATCAAGAGTCAGAGGTTTAGTGGATCAATTTGATATATCAATTGTTTGAAAATGAAATTTTTTTAGCTAGGCCCACTTTGCGGCCTGACTGATTACACTAGACTGATAGAATAGAAATGTGAGGACAATATGTTTTAAATCCAAGAATGATATATTGTTTTCTTTAGTGGGTGTGGGTATAAGAAAATTGATGAGGGTAGGATTGCCAAAATGATAAAGGAGGATTTATTATTTGAAACATTTTCCTCAATTCAATTCCATAAATGTCTTGGCAATCATATTTTTCTGTCATCCCTAGGGTTCTTGCTATGTGAATGTTACACATATGCATGAAAGACTTGATCACTTGCATGTTTTCACAAAAAAAATAGAATATGAACCAAATGATTGTAGAGGAAACCCATTTGTACTCCTCTCTTATAGTCTACCTGCTAACACACAAATAAATAAGTATATTATTTCAAGTTTGGAAAGGGATTACCATACACAGATGAAATTGTTTGCTTATAAGAGATACCAATAGGAGGATCATTTCAAATATATTAGAGAGGTCAGAGCTGGTCAAACAAACTTGAGTGTGCCATCTTTTGTGAAATAGGTATTCTCACACAAAAAATTCAGTTTTTCTTTTCATTTAAGCTCTTTTCTCCTTTCTCCGTTTTGGCTATTCTGTTTTGGGGTGTGAGTTTTCCAATTCTTAAATTAAAATTAAGTTCTTATCTTTGCAAATTGATTTTTCAAAGAAGTTATATATGGAAGGGGAAATGTCTAGAAAATAAAGAAGTCTCCTAATTAAAGTTAAGATGTAGGTCATGCATGATAGAAAGGAGAATGAGCCCTATGGAAAGAGAAAATTGTAGGGAAAAGAGCATAGCACAAGAAAAAGTTTGTAACCATAGTAGCAAGGAGGGAGAACTAGTCAAGTGAAGAGCATGATTGTTTTAGAAAGGTGATTATGCTTTTCACAAAGCTCAGAAAAATAGGTCTAAAAAGGAGACACCATCATGTATTACAACAGAGGCAGGGTGGAAACCATGTTGTGATAGAAGCCATTTAGGGTCAGCTTTGACTAGGATTTTCTATGCCTTCCATGCTCATGATCTCCCTTCATTAAGAAGAGTGTGCTAAATTGAAGTATCAATAGATAATTACATCCAAAGGTCCTTTCCTATTTGCACTATCACCAACCAAGTTCCTTCATTACTAAAATTGTACAATGTGTAGATTTTTGTGGTGATGAGGAAGGATAGAGTCGAAAATAAAGCCACTGCATTGGCCCATATCCTTAGCCTTCTCACCATTGCCATCCTGGGTAGAAGAAAACCCATGAAAACACACATTGTGAGCCTTGTTGTGTCCATTCTCAACTAGTTATGAACCAAATATTGCATTTTCTTCACATTTGATGGTCCCAACATGTTTATTCTTTCAACATATATGTAGCCTAGTAAATGGATCATGAAAACACATAAAGTAAAGGGATTTCTTGAAACCCACATAGGAAGATTTTGAATCTTTTGAAGTCACAGGGTAGAAGGCACAAGTTGTGCAAAGTGATAAATTTAAAAAATAAAGAAAAGTTGTAATTTCACATTCATGTGCTGAAATAGTATTTTGTTGTTTAAATACCACAAGACACACTTTGTAGGTGTCTTGAGAGACACACAACTTTTGAAGCCATAGCTTTGTGTGGAAGGCCCCACCATAGATGATGGCTAGCTAGGTGTGAAGAGAAAATAAATTTTGAAATAAAATGCAAGCACAAATCATAGTGAAAATGATGACATTAGTGACAACATGGCAACATAATGATGAATCAAGCAACGATGTTATAGTCTAAGATTAGAGGCATTGGATGGTGACACATGGAAAATTGGACAATTGTCACCATGTTTCCTAGGAAAGATGCAAGGAGGATAACCATGCAACATGGTGATCAATGACATCAATAGTGATGAGGCACCCCTAGACCAATCAAAGGATGACACATGGTAGTGATTTGGTGCTAGATGGACTAAGTTGGATGAGTCAAAAATTGACACATGGTAGAGGCTTCATACATGGAACACTTACTAAGATTCTAACATGGACTAAAGTAACACATGTCACAAGGCCAATATGTCATGATGATGTGGAAAAATGTTGACTAGGATAGTGAGATAGTGACCAATGACAAGGTAGTGATGTGGCAGAGTAGAAGACCAATGAGATGATGATATGTGGCACCCAAGTGGTGATTGTCACATGATGAAGCAATTTTTAGCCAATCAGAGTGTTACATTTGTCAAGGCCAGTCAAACATATTTGACCTAGATGAAATTTCTAGTGAACTTTTTCAAAATTCAAAAATCATTATTTTATTATATCCTCTAGAAAATCACATCCAGTAGAGGTTTAAATAAATTTGATTTTAAACCTATAGTCCAAACTTTGGGAAATTTTAAAATTTTGTATTCAAAATTTAAAATGAAGTGCAACTTTAGGCCATAATAAAGATATGTTTTTCAAACTAAGATTTTAGGAACTTTTGGTAAGTCCATATGTTACTATTATATATCGTCAGAATTGTGAGAGAACAAACTTTCCATTTCTCAAGTTTATTTTTGCACAAAAGGTTAGTGGTTCAAGTTATACGAGGATTTATCTCAGGTGCCTAGTATTTAGTTTCATTTAGTTGGGGCTATCCATATTTGATTTCTAGTGAAATGGTGAATTGACTGAATGTAAAAGGTAACATGACTATAGTCATGGGCAAGTTTTGTCACATCCAAATTAGTTGAATCAAGGTATCATCAACATTTCATGATACATTTCATGATACATTTTAGATATTTGTTAATATAAGGGTTTTCATCATTGAGGAAGAGATATTTTAGATTTGTTAAAAAACAATGATGAAAACCAAATCAAATCTCATGGGTTGAAAGATGAGAGATGTTTTAAAACTACAAGAATGGAGATTCAAGTGGACACATGTAATTTTTAGATCAAATCTAGGATTCTATTTTTCCTCTATATTTTTCTCTTTCTCATCTATTGTAAGTGTAAGAATTTTCCTAAGGGAAAAATTCACCCAAGAATTAAGAACTCAAACACAAGCACAACTGTAGACCAAGAGAGAGAGAGAATATGATCAGAATGATGATATATTCAATATGCCATGATGAGAGTACACTAGGACTGCTTGTATATAAAGGCCTCTAAGATACATCTAGAATGCCTCGTAATCAAATACATGATATGTCAACAACTAGGCACATGTCCACCAGATATGGGTTATCCTCCATTAAGTATGGAAGTAAGTGTGGTGATGAGAGGATAAGCCTACAAGGGTGTGACATGCAAATCAGTGTTGTAGACACCATGGGCTAAAATAGATTTGCATACTCCTATGATGTCAACATGACAACTCACAAAGGTGTGCAAACTCCTAAGTTTTTCATAAATACAATTAATAAAATAATGTAAAATAATAAAATAATGCATTAACCTAAGTAAACTTAAGTAAGTGTAAATAGTGAATACTTATTTACACCAACACCCCCCCTTAAGTGCAACTTAGGGGAATACCCTTAAGCTTACAGAAACTAGGATGAAGATGCATAATGAGTCCCGACTACTCGGCTATGTTAGGTACCCATGTGCATAATGAAGATGCAATCTCTCATAAAGCGAAGAAAGAGGGAAAACCTCATGGGAAAAACCCTCCCCCAAAAAGAGAGAAAAATAAGGATGCACGGATGGATGGAGTAATCAAGACACCCCCCCCCATTATGACATGCATCTAGTATATACATAAGAGAATGAAGAGAGAAGGAAGAGAGATAGAATAGCCCCCCCCACCCCCCAAAGAAGAATGCTGACAAGTGAAAGCTACTCTGATGAAGAAGTTGGTCCAGGAATGCTGAATGGCGTTCCTCCCCTTAGGAAGAAAAAATGGAAAAGGTACACCCTTAAAGATGTATGGTGGCCCTAAAACCTACTAAAGTATCCTTATACTGATGCTTGTGATTGACCTTTCCAACTATGCTTAAAATAATGAATGTAGATCTATCAAGGATGTTTGTTGAACTTGTTCCACTGAACCATCTATCTCCTCTACTGACAAAGAGACCTCCACTAATTGATGTTCATAAGGATCCACCATCATGCCAACCTATGAAGATTGATCATGTAGAGAATGGACATGAGGGTCAAAGTGAGCCCTCACAACAACTATAGAAGGATCACCTTCATCAATGAGAAGATGTGAATCCTCAAGTCTATCTCCCAAGTCAACTGAAGCTAGAGTTGGAAGATGAGATGTACCATGCTATGATGAACCTTTCACTATGGCAATGCAAGCATGTGGACTAAACTGATATGACCTCTCACTACAACTGTCGATAGAACCCCATGTGTCTAAGCATTTTGAAGCACTATTGCATGTGTAACTATTAGTTCCCATTATGTATGATGTGTGAAGAGGAGTAGAGGATAAGCCAAGAGAACTTTCCTCAAAGTGAACATCCTTCTCCACAAAGATCTCATTTGTATCTGGATCCATGATTTTGTAAGCCTTTGCATTGTCTTCATAACCAATAAAGGTACAAGCCCTAGGTGTTGGTGTCTTGTAACCCCTGGAAGATAGGTTTTCCTATGCTAGACAACTAAAGACTCTACGGTGACTCACAAATGGTTTTCTACCACACCATGCCTTGAAAGGAGTCTTCCCATCTAAGGCATAATGAGGAGACCTATTAAGTATGTGAGTAGCACTACTAATAGCTTCAACTTCAAATGTTGGATCAAGAGACTTGGTCTTTATCATGCAACTTGACATGGTCGTGAGAGTCCTAATCCTCATAGTTGCAACATTTGTCTTGTGTGGACTAAATGCTAGTGATTTCTAAAGATCAATCCCCTTAATTCTACAAAAGTTCTTAGTCTTTTATCTATATATCTGTTCTCATTGTCCACCCTTACTACCTTGATGGCTTTCCTTGACTTGTATAAGTCTTGAAGCTTATGAACCACTTCATTCTTGTGATGAAGGAAGTAGACCCAAGTGAATCTTGAAAAGTCATCAACAAATGTGAGGATGTAGTGGCCTTAGCTGAATAACGTCACTACAAAGGGTCCTGCTAAAACCATGTGAACTAACTAAAGAAAAACTATGGCTCAAGAAGACTTCCCTTTATCATACTTCTCCTTGAGATTCATATCCATTGAACAAGATGAAAACTCTCCCTTAGAAAAGTTGATATTAGGTAGACCTTTGACCATATGTTTAGAGAAAAGTTGCTAAAGAGGGTAGAAGTCAAGGTGACCAAACTACTCATGCCATAAGTTGATGTGTGAAGTAAAGTGAGTCAACATGGCTTGAGAAGGATACTTAGGCACAAAGTGGGAGAAGGAATAAAGCCTCTTGTCATCATTGAATTTCCCCAATGCAACCAATGAATCATCTCTAAGACTTTGTACCATCACTAAATTTGGAAGGAACTCAACTTTGTGACCATCTCCAAGGTGAGTGATTTGGAAAATTGATAGGAGATTGGAGCTAAGGTTTGGAATGTAGAGAACATATTTGAATTCCACATTTTCCATTTTCACATGTCCTTTCCCTTCAACTTCCATTTTAGTATCATCTCCCATGAAGATGTGTGGTACCTTTGACTGCTTCAATGAAGAAAAGTCTTCCTTTAAAGAACCCATGTGATAGGAGGCACCTGAGTCAAGTATCCATTCCAAAGAAGAACTTGTGTTTTTCATAAGGGCTTGCCCTTTACCCTTTGAAGAGGTTGGAGTTGAATCCTTGGAAGTACCTAGCACTTGAATCTTGTTCTTCCTGAGTATCTTTTCTAACTCATTGATTATTTTTGTCTTGCAATGATGCTCATCATGATTTGGCTTTTTAGAGTATGCACAAAATAGTTTTTCCTTCTTATCATTACTTCCACTACTTCTTCTTCTTGTTGCTTTTCCCTTCTTGACTTAATTTGTGCTCATCACTAGCCACCAAGGCCTTGAGAAGTCCTAAATCCATCAAGTGAGATTGTTCAAAAATCAACATCTTTGCAAATGTATCAAATGAAGGATTCTAGTAAGCAGATCCCATGGTCAACCTGTGAGTATTAAAACTTGAAACAAAGTTAGCGTACTCAGAAGGTAGCCTCATCAAGATGTGATGAATCAACCTATCATCCTTCATGGGATTTCTACAATATTTTAGAAGTGACCTATACTCATAGGCTTTGATGATGTAATCCTAAATTGTGTTAAAATTCTTTGGATCCAAGAGAAGTAGATCATCCTCAATCTGAAATCCCTTTCCTTCATCCACCTTACCATACAACTATTCAAGTTTATCCCAAGATTCTTTCAATTCTGAACAATTTTTAAAGTGAAAGAGAAGATCACCATGTACACAACTCTTGATAACTCATATAGCCTGGCAATCTTAAATTTTCCAATCAATGAGTTCTTTAGCATTAGTAGGTTTTGTAATTGTACCATCAACATAAAGACTATATCCTTTATCCATTATTCTACTCCATGTAATATCTTTCCATGTAGAATAGTTGTGTGAAGTTAGAGGAGGACATTTAAAACTGATGATGTAAAAATTGAAAAGAGCACAATAGAGAGACACAAAAACATAGTACACCCCCCTTTTCACCCAATCAAAATACCCCCCCAAAAAAGATGCTTTTGGCACTTTATAAGTAGTGCATATACAATGGGCCACTTGTCAAAATGAACAAGGTGGACTTTCTAATTTTTTTTTTACAACTACCTTATGAGGCTCAAATCTGTCACTTAAGCACTATAGCTTAGATTTACAACAATTCCAAAAAGGAATCAAAGCTTTATAATGCCAAAAAAGGCCTAATTTTGAAAGTGAGATTTTGGTCCACACAACCCTAGAATCTAACTTTAAATCTAGAAAGTAGACAAAAAAATGCACTTTCAAAAAAAATAGAACCTAAAAAAGTGACCAGATGTGCTTGTACGGAGCATTTGAAGTTGCAAAACATAGGATTATGTAGGTATAGCTGCTAAAAATTGAAATTTCTACAAAATCTATGCACCAAAACTAGAAAACACCACCACCACTGGAAAATAGAAAATTTTACCCAACTTAAAAAAAAATTATACCTAAATTGGAGACTAAATGTCAGAATTATGGGCTCACAAAGTCAGGCTACCAAACTAAAAAGCAATCTAGCGAGAGATCTAGAGCAAAAATTGCAAGTCTAAAATTGATGGTGAAATGGCCATTGCAGCAATTATAAAATTCCTGGTTTTGATGGTCATATAGATGTCAATTTTAACCCAATGAAAATGTGATGTCAGCAAAAAAATCCCCCTTGCTAACATGTCAAGCTGACTTGGCCATCTGTACTATACATAATGATGACATGGAAGACATAACTAGTCATGAAACTACCTACATGAGGATGATGATAGCTGACATGTATGAGTGGATGTGGTGGATGGGTGCTCAGGCAGCATCTGCTATTGACATGTGTCCTATGTAGAAGGGTCCACATGGCTTGTGTGCATATCTATCTTGCTGACTATCTAAAAGTGGAGTGAAAATGCCATGTGGCAGATCTGAACATGTCCATGTGTCTCTACATGGGTGGGAGTTGAAATTACAATGCCCAAAATATGTGAATATTTTTTTGGGAACAAGGCTGAAAATCTTAATGTAGTTGCCAGGAACAATGCAGATTCGCCAGAGTTTAGAACTGCGCATAGGATTGGAGGAATTTAAAGCATTTCTTGCGACTTGTAATCGTGCTAAAAAAGGTCTGTTCTTTATTGGATTTTTTCAAAAAAAGCATTTGAAAAGAGGATACCCTTATCAAGTTTAATCACCAACACCAGAATATGTTAATACTCACCGAAGACAGAAACTAAGGCATGTCATAAAATGGAAACAATGAAAGTTAAAGATGCATTGAAATTTTGCAATATAGGTGCTGCTATTTGCAAAAGTTTGTCCCACATGCACTATGGGATGGGTTGCAAGGTGAATAAAAGAAAAAAAACATCGAGGTAAAAATAAAGGAAGCCTACCAAGGTTTGAGGTGGGCTCGGCCGCTGGAAAATGGCCTATTTGGTTTGCTTGCTCACCAAAAATGTTAGACTATCCAAAAAATGAGAGAAGCCCACTGTGGATATTTGATGGTATGGCCGCTGGTTTGGCCACAAATTTAATAAACCTCTTGCAAAAAAATAAATACCTCCACACTATAGAGCTAGGATCTAATAGCCCAGTTCTACAAAAAAAAAAAATTCTATTGAGAAATAAATTTCAAAGATTTGCACAAAAATATGATGAAAATACAGAGAAAATATAGATCCAAATTAAAATTAAATTATAGATCTTAAAATAATGACCATACCCAAACTACAAATTGGGGCCTCTGGGGTCCAATTTGCAAAAAAAATTGCCTCATGGTCAACTTTGGGCCAAGGTAGCTGAGTTTATAGTCAATTTTTAGTAGTTCAGTATTCTGGACACAATGGTGAGGTTAGATCTGGCTCTAAATGCTCCCAATTTCTATAGTACTCTAGATTTAGGTTGATGTGTTGAAGCAAGTGTGGTCTCAAATGACTATGTGATGAGAAAATCTCCAAGCTCTGATACCATGTAAGAATTTTCCTAAGGGAAAAATTCACCCAAGGACTACGAACTCAAACACGCACAACTATAGACCAAGAGAGAGAGTATGATTAGAATGATGATATATTCAATATGCCTTGATGAGAGTACAATAGGAGTGCCTATATATAAAGGCCTTTGAGATACATCTAGAATGCCTCATAATTAGCTACATGATATGTCAACAACTAGGCACATGTCTGCCAGATATGGGTTATCCTCCATTAAACACGAAAGTAAGTGCAGTGATGAGAGGATAAGCCTACAAGGGTGTGACACACAAATCAGTGTTGTAGACACCATGTGCTAAAATAGAGTTATCTTCTCCTATTTTGTCAACATGACAACTCACAAAGGTGTGCAAAATCCTAAGTGTCTCACAAATACAAATAATAAAATAATGCAAAATAATAAAATAATGCAATAACCTAGGTAAACTTAAGTAAGTGTAAATAGTGAATACTTATTTATAGCAACAGTAAGGGTTGGAAATTTTTAGTGTGATACCACATTGTTTGTACTAGTTTTGTCTGTGAGACCACATTGTTGGATCTAGGACTATGATTCCACCACATTCATCAATATATTCTCTCTTGTATGAAAAATAGTAGTTAAGATAATATAGCTAGTTCTGATCTATTTAGTGGTTTGATGAATTATTTTTCATGCATCTAAATGTATAGTTTCAGTAAAATGAATACAACTGAGTAGGAATCTCTTAGTTTCATTCTAATTCTTGTCTCCTATCTCTATAATTTGCAATCTTATGTGGTTTAGGGAAAAATAATCGAGACACATTTGCATCCCCTTAAGGTTTTATGTTTTGTTGTTGGAACAAAGGGCCAACTAAATGCTTGATGTGTTTGATAGGGTTGGTGATTGTTTTGAGAAGGATTGTAAGAATTTGGTATAGCTCTGATACCATGTAATATTTTTTCTTAGGGCAATATTCACCCAAGATCATAGAATTTGAACACAAGCACAACTGTAGACCAAAAAGGAGTATGATCAATATATCAGAGTATGTCCTCATACATTGCTCTATATTGTATGTGATGAATGTACACACTAGGAGTACCTGTATATAAAGGCCTCTCAAGAAGCACCTAGAATGTCTCTAGAAAGAACTAAGAGATAAGATAAGCATGACAACTAAGCACATGTCTTATCCATTATTCTAGATGAGAGGATAAGAATGACAAGGTGTATCTCAAATGGAGTTGTTGTAGACACCATGTGCTTAATTAGTGTTTTAACTCCTATGTTGTTAACATGACAACTCACAAGAGTGCACATACTCTTATGTGACTAATAAATAAATATTAGAATAATGCATTAACCTAAGTAAACTTAAGTAAGTGTAAATAGTGAATGATTATTTACACCAACACCCCCCCCCTAAGTGCAACTTAGGGGAATGCACTTAAGTTTACAAGAACTGGGATGAAATGCATAATGGGTCTCAGCTACTAGGCCATGTTAGGTACCCATGTACATAATGAAAATGCAATCTCTCATAAAGTGAAGAAAGAAGGAAAATCCCTCTCACAAAAAAGAGATGAAAAGACAAGATGCATGGATGGATGGAGTAATCAAGACCCCTCCATTACGACATACATCAAGTATATACAAGAGAGAAATGGGAGAAGGAAAAAAATCCTTAAGAGGAAAAAGTCCCCCCTAAAAAGGAGAAGAAGAGACAAGGTAGTCTACCCCACTCCTAAAGGTAGTGTGTCAATTAGTGAGAAATGCTCCAATCTAGAAGTTGATCCATAACCACTGAATGATGTTCCTCCCCTTTGGAAGAAATAATGGCAAGGGTACCTATGAGATGATTCTCTTGTTTTTAAAAAGAATCTCTATGATGAAAGGTGTCTTTGAAACCTGCTCAACTATCCCTATGTTGATACTGATGGTGGCTCCTTCCAAAACTGTTGAGAAGAAATGCAAATCTAGCAAGGATTTCTATAGAACTTGTTTCAAAGAATAATCTATTTCCTCAAATGACAAAGAGACCTCTGATAATTGCTATACATAATGATCCACAATCACATCAGCCTGTAAAGATTGATCATGTACAGAATGGACATGAGGATCAGAGTGTTCCCTTGCAACAATTGTAGAAGGATCATCCTCAACAAAAAGAAGTGATAGATCATCAAAGAAGTCCTCCAAATCTGTTGTGTGACTCCACAAACAAACCTAAAATGTCTATCAAGAAGTCATCACCTAAGACACAAAGTGTACCTTGTTGTGTTGAAGTACATGAATCTATCACTGAGGTAATGGATGAAGAATTCACCTCAAAGAGAAGATGAATATCATTAATAGTGTCTCCCACATTTTCAATGTGAGACTTCATGAATAGGATTGTAATGGAAAGAAGGAATTCATCACATGAAGGTAAAGTAGGAAGACATGAAGTGTCCTACTGCACTGAATTCGAAGCATCTATGGCTAAAATAGGATTACTAGGAGCAACATGAGCATCTGGAGGTGTGATCACATCTAGAGTTGAAGAAACTAAAGTTGGAGTGACTGGATGTAGAATATCCTCTAGAGATTGAGGAACACATGTATTTCCATATGCTTCCTAAATAGACATCCAAATATCATGAGGAAAACTTTCCATTCTAAGAGGAGCAAAAGATTCCTTACTCATACTATTATACAAAAAGTGATGAAGGTGCACTAGATGTGTCCAATTAAAATGTGGTGGCAATGAATAGAGATGAGGAAGCAATTCTTGATGGTCTCTTAGATGATCAAGTATCAAAGTACTCCATTTGTGATAGTTCCTTGTGGTCAACTATGGTCTAATAACAAACTGACATATCTAACAAGACTCCATGAGATTAATCAATGAGCCTCCCAAGATGTAAAAGAAATCAAAAAACCTCCCCTAATGTATGATATAGGCACTTGGTATCCACTTGCAAATTTAGGGCCTATTTTTGAAAGTAGTATTTATCTCCATACAACCTATAATATGATTACACAGATCTAAAAAGTAGACAAAAAAAACCACTTTAAAAAAAAATGGAACCTAATTTGGAGTCTAGATGAGCCTGTACTAAGCATTTTAAGTGGCAAAAATTGGGATTTACTAATTGTAGAAAAATTCAGGAATAGAGATCTCAAACCGCCTACACCAATGTGTAGATCATGAAATTCTACCACAAAACAAAAAAAAAAGTTCGCAAAAAAGAGTTTGTATGAGGGAGATATCATTGTTTGAAAATTGTTGCTATAATTATTTTTCCTGAATCATCATGTTGTACCTCCAAAAATTGAATGGCTCTAGATTTTGTTTCAGATGTCCGATTTGGATGAAACAAAATTTAATTTGGTGTTTTTTTGACCTTTTGAATGTGATGCAAATATATGATTTGCACCAGCAAGCTTCAATCTTCACTTGTAAAAAAATTCTTCTATGGCCTGATGGTCAAAAAAATCTTGGAAAATAATGCAAGTCTAAAAAAAAGTAGAGATGTAGATGAAAAAAATGTAGACCTGAAAATTAAATGTATAGATCTGAAATGATCATACCAATTTTACAAATCAGTCCTTCAGGTGCCAGTTTGCAAAAAAAAATTGCCTCATGATTGACTTTGGCCTAGGGTAGGCAACTTTATAGCTGATTTTTACCAAATCAGCATTTCAGATGCAATGACGAGATCAAATCTGGCTCAAGACACTCCTAATTTTTGTGATACTTCAAATTAAAGCTGAGGTGTTGAAGCAAAAAATGGTCTTGAATGGCTATATGAAGAGAGATTCTCCAAGAGCCTTGATACCATGTAAGAATTTGGTGTAGGTTTGATACCATGTAAGAATTTTCCTTAGGGCAATATTCATCCAAGATCATAGAACTCAAACACAATCACAACTATAGACCAAAAAGGAGTATGATCAATATATTAGAGTATGTCCTCATACATTTCTCTATATTGTATGTGATAGATGTATACACTAGGAGTGCCTGTATATAAAGGCCTCTCAAGAAGCACCTAGAATGTCTCTAGAAAGAACCAAGAGATAAGATAAGTATGGAAACTAAGCACATGTCTTATCCATCATTCTAGATGAGAGAATAAGAATGACAAGGTGTATCTAAAGTGGATATGTTGTAGACACCATGTGCATAAAAGAGGTATGAACTCCTATGTTCTCAACATGACAACTCATAAGAGTGCACAAACTCCTAGGTGAGTAATAAATAAATATTAAAATAATATATTAACCTAAGTAAACTTATGTAAGTGTAAATAGTGAATAATTATTTACACCAACAAGGATACTTCATGAGAATGAGGTCTTTATGAAAACCAATGTCTAATTCACAAGGGGATAGGATAGATCTGATATCGTGATGCATGGAATATGTCATTGGTATTAGAGATGTATGCATTTAATTTGTGGAATTGGTCAATAAATAAGGCACTAATCAACTACAAGATCAATAGGCTCTTACTGCTATATATTTGGGGTTTTGCTAAAATCAACATCATTAATCAAATATTTCAATATTTCTCCTTTAAATGTTGAAGAATTGAAAAGGATGCCCTCACTTAGCTTAGTAATTTCTTTGGCCATTTTATTAGCTATTCCATGTTTGAGATCTCTACATAAGTTTTAGAAGATTAAGGATTTTGATATGCTTTATTTGGATTCAGTCTATGCTTTGACAACTGGTACCATATGAAGAATCTAATAGGTACACCCACCTAGGTTTTGTAGAGCCTGAAGTAGAAGAAGGGTCTAGCCTTATAGTTGTCCTGGTGTCTAAAAGGGTATGTCAATAATGGGAAGTAGCTACCCCTAGATGTATCTTGTTCTCATTGGGGTAATTTAAAATTGTGATATTTCAAAACACCAACAAGAGGTATGAAATAATTTCATTTGAAGAAATGTTTACTTGGTCTGAAATATGTTAATATAAATTTTTGTGAAAGTTGTGTGTATGGAAAACAAAAGAGAGTGAGTTTTGTAAAGAGTGGAAAGGGAAAGAAACATGACAGATTAGAGCTTGTGCACATAGATGTATGGGGACTAGCTCAGGTATCTTCCCTTGGTGCCTCTCATTATTATGTTATATTTATTGATGATGCAACTTGTAAATTATGGATTTATTTCCTTAGATAGAAATCTAATGTATTTCAAACTTTTAAGAAATGGAAATGCTTGGTTGAAAATGAGACTGCTAGGAAATTAAAGTGTCTCAGATCTAACAATGGTGGTGATTATTGTAGTCAATAATTTGAAGATTATTATTCCACTAATGGTATTCATAGAAAGAAATTTGTTCTAAGGGATCCACAAGAAAATGGAGTGGATGAATGCATGAATAGGACTATAATGGAGTGTGCAAGGAGCATGAGGTTGCATACAGGGTTTTCCTTAAACATGTGGGTGGAGGCTATCAATACTATTGTATATTTGATTAATAGATGCCCCTCTACTCCTTTTGGCTATGGTATTCCAAAGGAAGCATGAACTATTAAGAAGGTGAGTTATTCTTTTCTGAAAACCTTTGGTTGTGAAGCATTTACTCATATAGATTCTGAAAATAAAATCAAGCTGCAAGCTAAGTTAAAGAAATGTGTATTTGTTGAATATGGCATTGATGACTTTGGTTATAGGCTTTATGGTTTTGAAATTTATAAAATTATAAGAATTAGGAATTTCATATTCAATGAGTAAGTGTTATACAAAGATCCATTCCAGCAACATGAGACGAAAGAAGATGATTTTTTAGTGTTGGATGATACTCCAAAAGATGATGTTCCAACAGTTCCTCATGATCTAAAACAACTACAACAACAAATACCACATAGCCCACTGAATGTTAGATGATCAACAAGGTCAAGTATGTTAGATGATCAACAAGGTTAAGTAGACCTCTAGAAATATTTTCTCCTTCTTTGTACTCTATTTTACTAACAAATGGTGGTGAACCTAAATGTTATCATGAAGTTATGCTGGTGGATGCTAATATTCATTAAGAAACTATAATGGAAAATTAAATTACCTCCTTGCTGAAATATAAGACTTGAGATTTATGCAAGTTGTCTACAGGTAAATGGGTTTTATAGAATAAATGGGTTTATAGGTTGAAAGAAGAGGATGTAGTAAGAAAATGTTTAAAGCCAGGCTAGTTGTAAAAGGATTTGCATAGAAAAAACGACATTGATTTTGATGAGATATTCTCTCATGTTGTTAAAATGTCTTCCATTCATACAATTTTAAGTATTGTGGCTACTAAAGATTTTCATTTGGAGTAGCATGAAATTAAAAAAACCTTCCTTCATGTTTATTTGGAAGAAGAGATATATATGGCATAGCCTCAAGGTTTTGAGGTCAAAGGTAAGGAGAACATAGTGTGTAGATTGAAGAAAAGTTTATATGGTTTGAAGCAAGCACCTCAATAATGGTATCTAAAATTTGATAGTTTTATGCATAAGAATGGATATAGTACATGTCATTTAGACCATTCTATTCACTTTAAGATTTTGGATAATGACAACTACATTTTTTTATGTTTATATGTTGATGATATGCTCGTAGTTGGGTCTAACATGGATCGCATTAAGAGACTGAAACACTAGTTAGCACAATCATTTTCTATGAAGGATTTGGAGGTAGAAAAAAAAAATCCTTGGTATGAAGATTTGTATAGTTAGGTAGCTTTGGAAATTAACATTATCTCAAGCTGATTATATTGTGAAGGTGTTGCAACATTTCTCTATGGAGAATGGTAAAGTTGTAAGCACACCTTTACCTATTCATTTGAAGTTGACTAAGGAGATGTGTCCAAAGAGAAAAGAAGAGGAGGATAAGATGTACAAGGTACCTTATGCTTCAGCTATAGGAAGCTTGATGTATTATATGGTAAGTATGAGGTCAGATATTGTACATGCAATAGGAATCATTAGGAGGTATCTGACTCATCTAGGAATTGAGCATTGGAATGTAGTCAAATGGATTCTTAGATGGTTGAGAGGAACATATAGTGAGTGTTTACATTTTTTAAGCTCTACTACTAATTTAAAGGGCTATGTTGACTCAAATTTGGTAGGGGATATTGATACCAGGTAGAGTACTATAGGTTATGTACTTACTATTGGTGGTGTAGCAATGAGTTTGGTTTCTAAATTGTAGAAGGTTAATACTTTATCCACTATAGAGGTAGAGTATGTTTCTACTACAAAGGTAGCCAAGGAGATGATATGGTTTTAGTTCTTCATGGAATATTTAGGACATCCATAGAGGGATAATTATTTGTTTAAAGATAGCCAGAGTATCATTCATCTTGCAAAAAAAATGTCTCTACATTCAAAGACAAACCACATTCAACTGTAGTATCATTTTATTTAGTCATTTTTGGATGTGGATAGTTAAAGCTAGATAAGATACATACATATAAAAATCTAGAAAATATTTTTATGAAGGTAGTGACAAGGGAGAAGTTGAACTCCTATTTAGCTTTAATTTCTTTTCTAGACTAAAAAAAATAAAAGAACACCAAAGTCTAGGATAGTTTGATCCAGTAGGAGCCCCATGTCGTAGAAATATTGCTATAGGATAATTCTCCAAGTAGGAGATTATTGTCTAGTGTTGAATTTGATTAGTCCCCAAGTGGGAGATTATTAGTTTGTGGTGACTAGTTAGAGAAGTACTATACATACTTTATAATTTTGGTAATTTTTGGGCCCTATTTTATCAATAATTTTTGGCCAACATGTTTTAATTAATTTTAAAAGATGGTATTTTCATTTCACAAGATAAGTGCTTAAAATATTTGTTGAAGAGATTTAGATTGGAAAGTTGTAAGCCTATTGGTACACCTATGATAACTTGGTACAAGTTATCTAGTAAAGATGAGACACCTATAGTTGAGAAAAATAAATATAGATCCAAGATTGGAGATTTGCAATATCTAACTCATAGTAGACAAGATATAGAAAATTTAGTTAGGATTGTAGCTAGATTTCAAGCTGATATTTAAGAGTATCATTATGTAGTAGTGAAGAGGATATTTAGATATTTGATAGGAACATCTGACTATGGATTTTAGTATGATAGATTGAGTGATTTTACTCTATGTGCATAAACTAATATAGATTCATCAGGTAGGATGGATGACAAAAAGAGCACCAGTGGTGGAGCATTTTTTCCTGAGGGAAGATTGGTTTCTTGGCTGAGCAAGAAACAAGATTTTGTTTCACAAAGTACAACCGAGGAAGAGTATGTTGCAGTAGAAAAAAATTGTAATCAAGTGATGTGGATGAAATAAATGTTGAAGGATATTAGGATTAAGATTGTAGGACCTATTATCATATACAGTGATAACAAAAGTATAGTGAGTATGTCTAAGAATCCTGTGTTGCATTCCAAGACAGCATATATCTATTAAGTTTCATGTCCTAATAGAGAAGGAAATAGAAAAAGAGATTATACCAGATTATGTGAGTACTAAAGATCAGATTGTAGATATCTTTATGAAGCCCTTACCTAAAGATACATTTGAGTACTTAAGAAGTATGCTTGGGGTTATGCCCCTACCTACTTTTGAGTAGATGATGTAGAGATTGAATTAGTCTAGTGCTATAGAACACTATTGTTAGACTGGATTCAGTACTAATGATTCCTAAATCAAGGAGTATTTGTGATGTGTTGAGTCATTGAGTACTCTTGGTATTTGGTCTTAAATAGTGTCTTTGGAAACTTGAGCTAGATGAAGACATGGAGTAGTAAATTGACATAATGAGGCCTTTGTCATTTATGTCAATGGGGGAGAATATGGATGAAAAAAATCTCCTATGTATTGGGGAGAAGAGTGTGAGAAGAGTGCATGGAAGTCTTTACTTCATTAGGGAGATTTAGAAATATTCATGTAAAGGAGGAATATCTCTATGGGGGAGATATTTAGTATAAGAAATTTTGATGTATTACAAGTTGTTTAGTGTGAACAGCTATTGTTAATCCTAAACAAGATGCAGAATAGAGAAATATTCTAGAGTATTTCATATTTAATTGATGGAGAGGATTTGAAAAGATGAGAATAGCAACAATAGTAGTAGAGTACTATTTGGTATTCTTAGAACTTAGACATTTTATCTATTTTTCCATAAATTCCAAAGGGGGAGACTATTAGCATGAATTATGATGATACTGCTTTGGGGAAGTATTGACATGTTGCATTCATAATTGTGTTTATCATTGATGTCAACATAGCAGTAAATCTATGAAGACTAGTAGAGTAATAGATAGAGACCTTAGTTGTACAGACAATGTTTTGATTGTCTAGTGATGCGTGTTCATGTACATGTTTATTACAGTGTCATGATGATGAGGTTACATGCGTAGAGTCTAAGTAAAAAATGTACAAAAGTTTTACCTAATTTATAGAGAGTAGTATAAAGATGGAAAATAGGAGAAGCAATTTCTGATGATCTTATTATATCTTCTAGTAGATATATAATCTAGTGATGTGCAGCTAGCTAGTGATAGAGGATAGCTTGATGCTGACATCAACAAGTACGCATGTCCTAAAGTTGCATGTGTAAAGTTTGTATATACAGTGAGCTGACAGTGCTATTATAATTGTGACTTAATTAATTATATTATTATAATTAATTAGGAAAGCCTTAAAGCTGACTCAAGGAATTATTTTGAAGATATGATATAAAGGAAAGATGTAAATTCCTTGTTTGTAAGAGTGAATTGTGTGTATGTTATATGCAAAGTGTCAAAAGAATTAGAGTGTTTATTAAATGTGATTAAGTGATCCAAGGGATTATTAAATGCGATATTTGTAATCTAGTTGCAAGATCAAAAGGAGCAGAAGTCTAGATAATAGGATAGATAAAGATGAAGATGTTGGCAATATTACCAATCATTTAAATAGGGATAGTTATATGGTTTTCATTTATGGTAACATATTTGTTTTGTAGATTAGTCATGTTCATTTGTGAAGGAAAATTGCCTATGTATTAGATAGTGTTACAATAGCATAACAAATTTGATGATAGTTGAATATTCCCTTGGAGTATTCTCTTATGCAATTAACTAGAGATGAATGACATTACACAGATGACATATACTAGTGTTCATATCTATACGACCAACCAAGTTTGAGTTATGATGGAATTAGTAATGCAGTGATGATATAATGTAGAATAGAGCATATTAGCAAAATGTGTTAAACGACTTGATTTATTGTTTTAATTACTATTTCTTAATGAGCCAACTCTAATGATGTTATGTGAGCCAACTAAGGAAGAATTTACCCATATTTTTGGCATAAGTAAAGGAATTCATTTGCAAAGTTAGAGAGGAACATAGAAAAAATTTAATTAGTGATTGCGAACTCGATATGATCTTGTAAAATGAGATTAATAAGTAAATGTGATATTACATGATGCAAAGCATTACTATGCAAGATATGATGTAGATTGACATGTGCATAGTCACTCTTGTATGAAGAATTTCCAATCAAAAGATTTGAAAAGTATAGCAAGTATCTCAGTATTGTATGTATACTTATTTCTTGAAAATATTATTGTATAGTTTCATGTTAGAATAGTGGGCTCTTCTTGCACACATTTGTATATGATCTACCAACTCCTAATAGGGTTGAAGAAAACCCTAATAGGGTTGAGGCTTCTAACAAGGCCTTGACTCCTAAACAGGGACTTGACACACAATACATGCTTCATAGACTCCTAACAAGGTCAATATCCTTAATTGGATCCATTATATAGTGAATCATCTTGTGGGATTCAACCCTACTGGGGTTTTCCCTTAGCCAAGGTTTCCCTAGTTAACAAATCATGGTGTTATGAGTTCTCTTCTTGTATGGTTGATTTTTTTTTACCACTATTGGTATTCTTTTTCATGCATGTGGAAAAGTAATTAATTAAATTGAGTTGTGGATAAAAAGATTAGTAATACTAATTCACCCCCCCCCCCCTCTCAGTATTATATATTTCTAGCAATTGGTATCAGAGCTTGGTTATTTAGAAGAGGCTTAATAACTTGAATAAGATCACTATAGATATGGAACAATTGAAGAAGAATCTTGAAGAAGCACTTGAACAGATTGATCTCCTTACTGATGAAAGAAATAGCTTTAAAGATAGATACAAGGATGTAAAAGCCTACATTAGTGAATCAAAGGACAAAATAGATGACCTAAAGCAAAAAGGATCTAGGAAGCAAACCAATTATGATCATATTAAAGATCTAAAAAAAGAAAATGAGATCCTAAAACATGAGTTAAAGATAGTTGAACTTAAGC
The DNA here is from genome assembly GCA_028749045.1 of Cupressus sempervirens. Classification (NCBI taxonomy): domain Eukaryota; kingdom Viridiplantae; phylum Streptophyta; class Pinopsida; order Cupressales; family Cupressaceae; genus Cupressus; species Cupressus sempervirens. The sequence continues at coordinate 86,294,963 of CM053784.1, read as the reverse complement.
TAAGTCTTAAGAAAAATGGAGGAAAGAATGACTCTAAAATTAAAGCGAAAAATGTAGATCTAAGATCCCAATTAAGCAAGGTAACATCTAAATTAGAATCTATTAAGTTAGAGCATGTAGACTTAGAGAAATACAACACTATTATGAAAGGTGAGTTGGTACAAACCAAATAGAAACTTGAGAAATTATATACTAACAGTGATAAGATTGAAGAAAAAATATCTGCACAAAGACCCAATTATGACAAAACTAGACTTGGATTCTATCTTGGACAATCTGCTAAGAAATCTATTGAGAGAAAAGAACCTGATACTCCTGAAGTCAATAAGGATGATAGATGATACATCTAAGGACAAAGAAAATGTTGCTCAATTTGATAAAGTTAAAGAATTTGATCAAGTTATGGATAACAAAAGAAAGGAATTTTATGCTTGGTGTGATGAACTTGAAGACACTGAAGTTGATTGAAAAGATAAGTCCTTCAAGCCTATTTCAAAATTTTATTTCCATAATTATCATCAATATGGTCATTATGTAGTAGATTTTAAGAAACCTAAATTTTATAGTAATAATGAAAATAGTAGGATATATATAGGAACATTAACCATGCAAGAAATAGGAGAAGATATCATAGCAACAAAAGTGGAGAAAGAAGACAAATTGTTTGCTATAAATGCAACAATCTTGGACACATTGCAAGGAATTGTAGAGCACCTAACAACCAGAAGAATGAACAAAAAAGAAATGTACCTATATGTCAATTATGCAATATCTTTGGACAGACAATGAAGTTTTACAAAATGGATTGAAGAGACCTAATTAGGACTCAAAATTATAGAAGGAACAATAGAAGAAATGATATGGAGTAGACAAGTGAATTAAAGGAATCATTTGTAGAAGCAAAGGAACCAGAAAGCTCTCATATAGTTATAGAAGATGTACCTAACAAAATAATGAAGTCACTTATTATTTGTGATTCCTCTTACCAAAATTAAGCATTCTCAATGAAATAGAGTATTAGTTATTGATAACTAATGTTAGAGAAAGTATAAAAGGTTGTATGCAGTAGACATTGAGAGAAGGCTACAGTGAAGTGTGCATTTCCTAATAAGATTAGGATAAGGATATGAAAGAATAATAACCTCTTTGTTATACATAGATAGTACACTAAACTAGTGGTAGATATGCATTTAATGTGAAGTACAAATTGCAAAAGATTTAAAGGATGTGAATTAATTTTCAAACATCACTTGTCTATGCAAAATCAAAGTGCATGATCATAGCAAGATTTGAAGAATTAAAGAGGCTTGTAGTTATGCAAAGTCACCAAAAACCACAATACACAAAGTTGAGGTATTTTCTAAATTATTGAATATAATCTTTTAGAAATGGCAAGACAAGAAGTTTTTAATGTGAGCAATAGACCTAGATACAATTTCAAGAAGCACCAATTTGTCTCTTTGCTTGATGACCCTATTGGAGCATTTTTGCAAGTTCTAAAAAATGTTCTTCACATCAAAGATATAAGAAGTTATATCCATTGCAAGATTGAAAGCATAGGTGATACCGAAATACATAAGGAAATGGAGAGGATGTACAAAAATGATTTGTCACTAAAGCCTGAATATGGTTATCTAGAACAAATTAACCTAGTTAAGCATATGTTCTACATGGACTTTGATAATCATGAGTGAACATGGATAATACTAAGAAAAATATATGATGATCTTTTATGGCTAGGAGGCTGTATCATATGTATTGATAATGACCTAATTCACAAGGTCACAGGTCTAAGTGATGAAGGAAGTAATCTAGTGAATATCAAGAATGTGCACAAGATAGTTGAGAAAAACCTTAACACATGTTTTGATGCTAGAAAAATGAAGGTCAATAGCATTCAAGATGAATGATTAAGATTGATTTGCAAAATCTTGGGATACAAATTCAATCATGGATCTAGGATAGATTCAATACCTACAAGATTTCTCCATGTAGCCTATGTGGTAGTAAGAGGAAAAGATGTTAATTTATGTGGCATTATCTAAGTGTAGTTGTTGGGCAATATATCAAGAATCATGAAATCTAGGAATGTAGTCTTTAGGTTTGAATCCCTACTGACTCACATATTTTTCTACTCATCTAAGAAGTTTCCTAGAATCATGAATTGTGATGGAAGTGAGTGCACAATGTAGATAATCACTTGTGCATATAGATCAAGACCTGAAGCAGTCAGAGACAATGATATTGATAGAATAATGAAGCCTTTCCAAGCAAAAATGAAGAAAATATATAGGATACCTCCTATGCTAGTGGAAAAGTACAAGGATGAATTGTGTTTTATGATTTAAACAAATTTCACTTGTATGAAAGTTGTAGTTCCTCGAGTCAAATTCATTGAACCTATGGGTTATGAGATGAGTGAGGAATTAATTGAAGGATAGACATAGATAATTCTTCACTCAAAAGTTGATTTTGAATTACCTAGATGGGGGACATATTCTGAGAAAATGAGAGAAGTTAGAACTAGTCAACTAATAAAGGACTCTAATAAAAAGGTGGAAAATGTGATTAATTCTATTTTGAAAGAATTAGAAATGACAAGAAAATAATTTAATGAGGTGAAAGGGATAGCTATGGAAATGAAGGCTAGTGGTCAATTTGAGATATTGACCCCTACACCCATTGTAGTGGTAGGAACTACTGAAGAGGTCACAGTTGCCTAGACAAGTACACAAGCACCTACTCTGCCATATGTAGCAATCACAAAGGAATCCAGTAAAAACTAAGGAAGTATCTGCATCCAAGAAGTCTACAAGACTTGAAAGGACCAAAACCCCTCCTAAGAAGAGAGTCAAATAGACAACAAGTTGTACAAGCAAGAAAAACCTTGCAAATTAGTTCTTCTAAATCTAAGGAAGAAATGGGCGATAGACCAGTACAACCAATTGATGAAGAGGCAAAGACATCAACAGGATGCAAAGCATGGAAACACAATGTAGAGAATATAAACATGAAAATTATTAATGATAATAATTTTGTACAACTAAATAAATACTATGATTTGTACAATAATATGGATAGAAGATAGCTAGAGAATGTTGTAGTTAGAAATATGATTCTTAAAGGTAAGAGATTTGATAGTATAAGAGGTTAGATACCTAAAGATTTTTATAATAGATTAAGAAATAGAAAAAGTAGAGTATTGGAGGAAGACAAACAAATAAGAATTAATATGGTGAGAAAGTTATGCATTATAAATAATGAGGAAGAGATAACATAAATTTTGAAAGGTATAGCACCATTGTTGAGACACAAAAAGAGATCCATTCTCCTCATGGGAGGAAATTGTGAAGAAGTAAACATGGAATTTAAAAAGGCTATAGTCTGATATATGTCCACTATGTCTAAGAAGATTGCGTAGCTAGAAAAGGAAAGCCCAATGACAGAAAAGAGTGTGTAGCCAAAGAAGGAAAGCACTATAATAGAGAAAAGTGCACAAATAGAGAAGGAAAACCCTATGCCTAAAGAATTTGAGGAGTATGCATAGACACAAGAATCTAGTCCCATAGTATGTAATCCTCTTCATAATTTTGAACAACCAACAATAACACCAAGTTCAAGTGATTTGTCACATATCATCATTGGTAGTGAATCTATGCAAGTATATAACACCAATGTGATAGTTGATAGAATTGAGGACCCATTCAAAGAGTTTGGTACTAGCATTGTTGGAAATATTGTATACTATAGTAGCTCTAATGAAGAAATAGATTAGGTGCCTGAGAAAGAAGATGCACGTTCTTAGAAGAAAATTGAGCCCAGCATTGAAGCAGCTACCTCAAGCATACCCTTGACAATAGTAGCAGTAACACCCTCCACACCACCTACCCAAGCAACATCAAGAACAGTTCAATTAGATGAAGAAGATGAATTGAAGAATCTAATATCTTCTTTAAGTAAATTTATTGAGAAAAAAAAATTAGTCAAGTCCTTTGAGAAGACTTTGACTTTAGTTTTGGATAGAATGGAGAAGGTAGTAGGCCTTGTTGACACCCCTATAGATATTCAATAGTGCGCAACAATTTTGTGCAAATCTTTTGATAATGAATTCACAACACTTTCTAATGTGGCTTCAATTCAAGCACAAACAGAGCATGATGGTAAACTCCTTAATACCATGTGCACTAATATGAGGAATGATATAGAAACTTTGAATATATTCATTAAGGCATTAGGATAGTGTATAGAAGCAAGAAAATAGGCTTATACTAATTGTAACTTGGCATACATTCATCTTCAAGATTTCATGATCAAATTAAAGAAAAGGTAACTGAGCTTCAGACACTCACTAACAACTTTCTAAAATAGAATTAGAAGATAGATACCATTGAGCACACAACGTAGAAACTTCATGATAGCATTAGAAATATGCAAGAAGAAAAGAGAAATCTCTAAAGAGATTCAATCTCCTAAGAGAACACTTATTCCTACAGGCAACATTGCTAGAGAATTAGTTGGAAGAATGCTTGGCAACAAAGACCTCATATGACAAGTTTGTGGCTATAGACTTGAATGTAGCAAAGCTAGATACATATGCCTTATGTGCACTAATTAGTATATCTAATGCACTAAAAGAAAGTTGGAAGAAACTATTTGCATAGTTGAAGACCAATTTTAGTGATTTTTTTTCAAAGTTTTGATGCAGCTACCAAATTTTGACAAACTTTTTCTTTTTCTTTTCTACACCTTTGTCATTGATGTCAAAGGGGGAGAAATTTGGAAAATTGTATTGTAATTGTAAATTTTAAGGGGGAGCAATAAGTTTTCATTGGAGTTATAAGGGATGTAATCCTTTCAAAAGATGAATACAATGTTTTTACTACGTTATGGTTAGTTGTTTTGATTGGTATGACAACATGTTTGGGACTTAGCCAATTTTCCCAAAATGTTGCCATCAGTGCCAAAGGGTGAGATTGTTGGAAATATGATCAATAAATTAGATAAGGTAAGTTATATGGTTGTCATTTATGGCAACATATTAGTTTTGTAGATTAGTCATGTTCATTGTGAAGGAAAATTGTGTAAGTATTAGATAGTGTAACACCAACATAACAAATTTGATGATAGAAAATTATTCCCTTGGAATATTCTCTTACATAGTTAAAGAGAGATGCATTACATCATGCTAATGATGTATACTAGTGCGTATGTACATACAACCAACCAAGTTTGAGTTATGAAGGAATTAGTAATGCAGTGATGATATAGTGCAGAGCAAAGCATATCAACAGGATGTATTAAATGATTTGATTTATTGTTTTAATTACTATTTCTTAGTGAGATGACTCTAAGGATTTTATGCGAGCCAACTAAGGAAGAATTTACCAATATGTTTGGTATAAGTAAAGGAATTCATTTGTGAAGTTAGAGAGGAGAGTAGAAAAAGTGTAATCAATGATTGTGAACTTGATATGATCTTGTGAAATGAGAATAATAAGTGAATGCAATATTATATGATGTGTAGCATTACTATGTGAGATATGATGTAGATTTATATGTGCATAGTCACTCTTGTATGAAGAATTGTCAGTTAGAAGATTTGTGAAGTACATGTATCCCAATATTGTATGTATACTTATTTTTTGAAGATCTTATTGTATAGTTGCATGTTAGGGAAATGGGCTCTCCTTGTACAAATTTGTATATGATCTATCAATTCCTAATAGGCTTTAGACTTCTAACAAGGCCTAGTCTCCTAAACAAGGACTCGAGACACTATATATGCTTCATAGACTCCTAATAGGGTTAATATCCTTGACTAGATCCTTTATATAGTGAATCATCTTGTGTGTTTCATCCCCACTAGGTTTTTCCCTTGGCCAAGGTTTACCATTTAAAAATTCATGGTGTTATGAATTCTCTTCTTGTATGGTTGATTTTATTTTTAGCACTATTGGTATTCTTTTTCATTCATGTGGAAAAGTAATAAATAAAATTCAGTTGTGGGTAAAAAGATTAATAATATTGATTCACCCCTCCCACTCCGTATTATCTATTTCTAACAAAATAAATTACAATTCATTTCTATTATTCTGCAAGGAATAATACAAAGATCATTTGGACAGTGGGTTCATTGATCTTTCACTTAAAGTTGTTTGGGTAGTGGGTCTAGCTATCTTCCACAACTCCTAACAGGGTTGGAATCTCCTAACAAGGATTCAAAGTCTCCTAATAGGGATTGATATCTATTGAATGTTGTTATTGACTCCTAATAGGGTCCATCCTATAACATATAATATTTATATTAGTACATCAACTTTTGGGTACCATCTGCACCAGGGTTTTCCCTCTAATTAGGGGTTTCCTTAGTTAACATATCTAGTGTTATTGTGTATAAGTATCTTGTTGTGGTTTTTGGTTATATTTCTCATATGATTAAAGTTTAATAAGCTTGATAATTGTGATATTAATTGTATAATTGATTCACCCTCCACCAACACCCCCCCTCCCCTAGCCCTTTCTTAGTAATATTGGTGGACTAAGTAGTCTAATAATCCTTAGTTTCTTGGTTGAATGTGATGTCTAGATTGTTCAAATGTATGGGTATGCACAAGGATTGCCATTTTCACCTTAGAGATCCTCCATAAAAGAAAAATAATCAAATGATTTGAAAGTGACCCTTTGGCACCTTGTATAGGTGTTGACCTAATTTTCAAAGTGCTCTAGTGGATGTGAAAATCACCCCTAGCTAATTGGACTACTGTGAACTCATTTTTTGGTTCAAAATCAAAATCTAACACACTTAAATAGCTCAAAATTGCATTTGAGAATTTTCAAACCAACATGATTGAACACTTGTGCACTCTATTTTTTTAATACTATACAAAATCTTGGAACATCACCAATTCTAAATATTCTCAAAATTTTCAAAAAAATCAAAGTTAACTATGGTCAAACTTGGTCAATTAGACCTTTAAATCACAACTCAAAATTTTCTATGTGCTCTTCTACTTTTTTATACTATCTTCATATCTATTGCTTGTATCTATCATCTTTGAATTTATCTCCTGAGGGGGCAAGGTGTTTACATCTTTGAATCTTTCAAATTTGGCTTCAACTTAATTTGAACACAATTTCCTAACTAGTAGGGGCATCTCATCACTCGGGGCATCTTTGTGTTAGAATATATAGTACACCAATATATCTAAGAGTGGGGGTGAATGAGTTATCCAACTATTATCACACTTATCAACCTTAATCAAACTTAACCATGTAAAAAATATAATAAAAAACCACAACTAGATACTCATGCACAATAACACCAAATATGTTTACTATGGAAACCTTTGATCAAAGGGATATCCTAGGTGGAGATGATAACCACAAGATGATGTACTAATATAATATTTCTTGTTAGAGGATGGACCCTGTTAGGAGTCTATAACAATATTCAGTACATATCAACCCATTTTAGGAGAATTTGAATCCCTATTAGGAGATTTTAACCCTTTTAGGAGTTGTGCCAACCTTGTTAGGAGCTGTGGAAGGCAAATGGACTCACTATCCAAACAACTTCATGGGAAAGACCAATGAACCCATTATCCAAATGATCTATGTATTATTCCTTGTAGAATAATAGATTTAAATTGCACTTCCTTCCTCTTTCTTTGTCTTGTTAACTGGACTTTTCCTCCTTATGATCTTGTAACCAGATCACAAATCTCACATCCAATAATCCCTTGGATTGATTACTCACATTCACCCAACTCTCTACTCCTTTTTGCACTTCACATAGAATATACACTCCAATACCATTTACAAATAAAGGAACTATCTTTCCTTTATACCACATCTTCAAAATAATTACTTGAGTTAGCCTTGAGGCTTTCCCAATTAATTACAATAAGATAATTAATTAATTCATAATTACAATAGCACTATCAGCTCATAGTATATACAAAAATTCACATGAGCAAATTTAGGACTTGTGCACTCACTAATGTCACAATCTACCTATCATTTTTCATTAGCTAACTACACATCACCAAATTATATCTCTGCTAGAAGATATAATAGGATCATTAGAAACTACTTTCCATGCACCCAGTCTTTTCACTACTTTCTACAAATCACTTATAGCTTCATTATATCTTTGACTTTGATTCTATGCATTTAACCTCATCATCAAGACACAATATGGAACATGTCCTTGACTACATGTCTCTAGATAATCAAAACATTGTTCATATTACCATGATCTCTATTTTCTACTCTACCAATCTTTACACAATTAATGCTATGTTGACATCAATGACAAACATAGTCATGAATGCAGCATGTCAATCATGCTAATAATCTCCCCAATTTTTCTAGCAATGCTTAGGATACTCCCCCAAAGGAATACCATTAGTATTCATGCTAACAATATCCCTGTTTGGCATTGATGGCAACATAGATGAAAAACATCTAGGTTCCAAGAATACCAAATAATACTCAATTGATGTTGTTGCTATTCTCATCTTTTCAAATCATCTTCATCAATCAAATCTTAAATCCTCTAGAACACTACTTTTCCTTATATGTTTATGTTGTATATCTTCCCTATAGAGATATTTATGAATCCTTCTAAATCTCTCTACTAAAGTAGAGATTTGTATGCAATCTTCTCCCCCATACACACACTTTTCTCCCCCATACATGCTTAGGAGATGTTTTTGATATTTTCTTCTTCCCCATTGACATCAATGATAAAAGACCTTATTATGTCAAGTTCTGCTCAAAGACTTTACCAATCTCAATTTCCCAAAGACACTATTTAATACTAAATACCAAGAGTCCTTAATAACTTGGCTTATCATAGATACTCCCTCATACAAAAAGAATCATCATTTAGTCTGATCAAACAATAGTACTTTGCATTACTAGACTGATAAAATCTCTGCATCATCTACTCTAAAGTAGGTAGGGGCATAACCCAAAGCATACCTCTCAAGTACTCAAATGTATCTTTAAGTAAAGGCTCCATAAAGATATCTACATTATGAGGTTTTGTACTCACATACTCCAATCTAATATCATTTTTTGTTGCTTTCTCTCTCAAAATATGATACTTAAAATATAAATTATTAGTCTTAGAATGCAATACAAGATTCTTAGACACACTCATTGTACTTGTGTTATCATAGTATATGATAACAAGTTTTGAAAATTCTATCATAATGTCTTTTAGCATCTACTTTATCTACATCACTTGATTACAATTATTTGTTGCTGCTAGATATTCTATCTTAGTTGTGCTCTATGAAATCCAATCATATTTCTTTCTTAGCCAAGAACCCAATTTTCCTCCAAGAAAGAATCCTCCACCACTAGTACTCTTTTTTCCATCCATACTACCTACCCAATCCACATGAGTATATGCACATAGAGTGAAATCACTCAATCTATCATACCATATTCCATAATCAAATGTCCCCTTTAAATCTTTGAATATTCTTTTTAATATTTCATAGTGATACTCCTTAGGATCAACTTGATAATTGGCTACAATGCCAACTACATTTTATATATCTGGTCTAGTGTGAGATAGATATTGCAAACCTCCAATTATGGATCTATACTTCTACTAAACTATAGGTGTTTCATCTTTCCTAGATAACTTATGAACATTTATCATTGGTGTACTAATAGGCTTACAACTTTCCAAGCCAAATCTCTTCGACAAATATTTCAAGTACTTATTGTAATACCCCAAAATTGGCTCATTGCCATTATACCAATTCTGGTCTATTCTTGATAATTTCAAAGTCCTATTCTAATAGGCAATTCTCATTCTGCTATTCGCTACTTGACTTAATTGTAAGATGCAGAAAACCTAAATTTGCATTCATCATGCTTATTATTTAATTCCTATAGTATTTACTAATTATTAGTCACATTAAACCTATTGATTAATATTTAATTTAATTATTAAGTATTTATACTTTAATTAAATTATAATTATATCCTAGGGCTAATGTACTATGGAATTAAATTTATTTAATTTAATAAATACGCATATCTTAATTAATTAAATGTAATTATTTAATTAAATGGGAAAGGTATTTCTAATTAATTAAAAGAAATTATTTAATTAAATGGAGTACTTACTTCTAAATAATTAAACAAAGTTATTTAATTAAATGGGAAAACATTCCTAATTAATTAAATGAAGTTATTTAATTAAAAAAAAGTGTCTCTAATTAATTAAAGATTATTTAATTAAATAGAAAAAGTAATTATGAGAGCATATTTCATTTTATTAAATTAAATATCTCAACAAAATCTCTCTTCAGTTCAAAAAGGGGAATTTCCAGTTCACTATTGATCAAAAATGAGTTAACTCAATTAACTCCTTTTTCTACTCAAATTAAAACAGTTAACTTCTTATTTTACTCAAATTAAGTCTATTAACTCCCTTTAATTTGGGAATCTCCCACTATGACTGAAACTCATCTTCAATCCTGATCGTTGATCTGAATCGATCTCAACCGTTGATGGATTCCAGGAGACTCTATTTAAGAGACCCCCATCTCCTCATTTTAGAGGATGAATTGATTTGCTATCGAATTTCTATTGAAATTCATGCTCATATTTACTTACATTTCTTGCATACATTCTCATTCTTAGTTTAATCTCATTTTAGTTTAATCATGCATATTCTTAATCTAGTTTTCTTCATTTGTTCTTAGATTACATTGCATCTTTCATTTTTTTTAGATTAATCGGTATACTCATTCGTAGCTTAATTCCATTATCAAATCCTTCATTCTTAGAGGGTCTAGTTGCCTGCACCTCGATTCTGAGGATATTAATAGGAAAAATCCCTTTAGATAGAAGCCAACAGGTCGCTTTGCAGGGAAAATTTTAGATGAACAATTCAATGTTCATTCCGCAATAAATCCACAAATAAGGATCGTGTTGAACTGTGTATGTTAGCATAGGCTGCATTTTCACATATACATCTCTGGCACCCACCGTGGGGCTCAAAAATCAATTTTTCTGGCCTCTTTCTATATTTTTTTAATCATTTTTTTGTTCTCTGTCTGTACTGTTCCGTACAGATTCGGATCTTCATGTGAAACTATTCATTTTCACGCGAGGATCTAGAATCTACGCGCGAAGATTCTTTCCGCATCGCGCGAGAAAGTTCTTTGGCGCACGAGACTTGTTTCTTCGTGCGAGTTGAGTTTAATTTCGCGCGAGCCAAATTTAATCTCGCATGAGCCGAATTTTATTTTGTGCAGGCCGTAAAAATTCTTCGCGCGGACTGTCAGGAATTTTGCGCGAAACTCTGCTGATAGAGGCAAAAAAAAAAAAAAAATTTTGCATTGATTTGTGTGTTTTCTGTTTTTTTCTACTAACTGTTCATGGTTTCTAGTGTTTCTGTGTTTTCTGATTTTTTTGAATAGCATAGCAGCGGTTTGTGGAACAATGGGAAAGCATGCTAAAGTTGTCAGAGACAAGTAAAAATCTACTAATCGCGTTGCGAGGATCACCAGGTAATCTTCTTCAACTGATAACACTTCATTTGGATCTAAAACAAACATCTTTTGTGTTGAGCTTGTCTATTTCCTTCTGTATTTTCATCTTACAACACATGCATAAATTGATACTAGGGTGTGATCTCTGTTAGTATTCATTTAGCAGGCTTAGTCTTTAGTGATAGATTTGATTAGCTATCTTGGGTTATTAGACTCGCTAATCCGCCGACCCCTCATTCCACCCTATGGTTGCAAGCTCAGCACCACGTTAAATAAGGGAGGGGTCTATAGGACATAAGCGTTAAATGCTCCACTAGGCAACCCTTTTGTGCTTTTTAGAACTCACTAATTTCTGAGTTGTGGACTTGTTTTGGCTTGTGTGAGGGGTTAAATGTTCCACATCTTTGGACTCACCTCACATTAATTAAAACATTAAGTGTACCACTTTTGTGCTTTTTGATTACTTTTAGATAGATTTGCTTTCAGGAATTAACATTTGTACACACATAGTGATTAAGCCCCCATGAACACTATTCGTGGATCTTGAGGGAGTGGATTCCTAGTGAAACTCCTCTCTAAGATGGATTCCTTATGGGTGGGGAGGATACTTTGAGCATCTCGTAGATAGATAAATCTTTGACTTGTTGATTAAGGCATCCTTTCTCCGGAGAGGTTGATAGATCACAGGAAGATGATATCATAGATCTTTAAGAGATAATCTTAGTTTAGCGTGTCAGATTAATCTATTTTTTTTTATTAGGCTAAAGGTGAAAAGGTGTCAAAACCTTGAATCTAGAAGCTAATTCCCCTCGTGGTACACTATTGTGAGTCGGTCACCTTTAGAGAGGGTTAACTGTAGCAGACAATCCCTCTACAGGGAAAACTGCGTTGACGAAACCTCAAGCGATAATAGCCATTTTTGCCATGGTAGTGACAACTGCTATATAAATGTCCTTGTGGAAGAAATCTCCATGAGTGTGGTTCATTGTGGGTTGTTAGATCTCCCTAGCAGCTCTTGAAGATTAAGTTCTCAGACTGTGTCAAAACCTCGGTGCACCAGGATTGGAGGTCACCCCTTTGAGTCATAAAAGTTGCAGAGTCAAACCATTACTAAATACCTTAGAGAAGCCAACTTTTATTTTCTAGGAATGTGTGCAATGATTGCAAAACTCTTTGAAAATGTACACAAATAGCTCTCTTAAGGATTAGCACAAACTAAGTCACTTGATTGTTCATGCGCAAGGTTGCTTTTGCCCTTGCTCATTATTTTTAGACGTGCTTGAAATCACTTTCTTGCTATTCTACGTGCCTGTTTATCTGCCTGGTTATTGCATCAATCAAAAATTTTGTCAAAATTAGTCATTGTTGTAAAACTGTTCTGTCCTTTCACGCGAAATATTTTGGTCTCACACGAAATCAGATTGCTCTCGTGCGAAGCCATTTTTTTCCCTCGCACGAAATTAAAAATTGTTATTGATCTTCACACGAGACAGAAACATCTTCACGCGGTGCTTAAAACTTCTTTGTGTGGCCCGTAAAAGTATTTTACTCAAGATTTTGTATTAGCATTAACAATCTGGGCCTGTTCTAGCTATCTGCGACCTACATGCTGTCCTTTTCTGCGTCCGTTCATCGATCTCTATTTGCAAATAGTCCTAGAACGGTGACACTTCACTTAACTAAAACTTGTGTCTTATACCTTGACTAGTCTCGTCTCATATGTAATCTTGGTCCTCGTCTTAATGCTTGTCATACTTTGTGCTGTAGTGGTCATAAACTCTGGCTATTCTAGCCTTTAAATCAAACCATTTGTGCCTTAGTGAACATCATTCTTGCTACTATCTTGTCCTTTTTGAGACTCAGTTTTAGTATAGTCCTTGTCCAGGTTCTAGCTTCTTGTCCTTGCCTATGACTGTCACAACCAGAAGCGGCAACGTGTTTTGTCTTGATAACATTAGACGTGGTCATGCTAGGGGTCATAATTGTGACAGAGGTAGCTTACCTTTCACCACGCAATCTATATCCAGTTTCGCTAGTGAGGCGTCTTCACGGTCTTCCTCACCTGCAAGGTCATCTCAAGATCAATGAACATTTTCCAATTTGCAAAAAAGTAGGAATCCTTTTTACCAAAAGGATACTAAGACAGGTAGGAATCCTGCATTCTCAAACACAATGTATAATCCTTTCTCCATTGACCCTTTTGAAACACAATGTACAAAAACTAAACAAGTCCCTATAATGACTAATTGTGAACCTAAACGGGGTAGTCATAGTCGATATCAAGAACAACCTAGCGATGACAAGGAGAAAGAGAAAGAAAATGACACTGATGAAGAACAAGAAGAGGTGGAAATCCTTCCTGAACACATAGCAAGATTTCGAAGAGACAAAAACTTTCAGAAGGTCATGGGAATCCTACTCAATGAAAAGAAAGAAAAGTACTTTCTCAAACTTGCCCAAGAGGGAGCTAAACTGCCCACACATTTCAATGTGGAGACCATTATCACACGTGAAGAAGAAACTGAGAACACTAAGCTCCAAAAACAACTAAAAATTATGCAAGACCAATTGGCTCAAATGATGCATGAGAAAGAGAAACCCAAAAAGACATACACATTGGACGCTCTTTGTTCATTTCCATTTGACAAAAGTATAAACATGCCGCCTTTCCCAAGAGGCGTAGAACTACCCAAATATGACAAGTACTTTGGTACTACTGATCCCCAAGATCACTTTTGGGAATTTGGTGCTTTGTCTATGGAGTTTATACACAATCAAACGTACCTCGTGCGTTTATTCCCTCGAAGCCCAGGTGGTCAAGCTTTGGAGTGGTTCTCACATCTACCTCTTGGTATCAAGACATTTGATGAAATTGCTAATTAATTTGTTCAGCAATATTCTCATAACATTCAACATTCTATAAATATTTGAGATCTATGCAACCTTAAATAGAAGGTTGGTGAGCCTTTTCTCACTTTCCTCCAATGGTGGAGACAACTTTACACCAAGTACTCCCGTAAAATCCTAGAAACGGAGAAGCTCGACATTTTCACTAATAACCTCTTACCTGATTTCAGGTATAGAGTCCAACTACAAGGTCCACGTACCTTTGAAGACATGATTACACAGGCTATCTGTATCGAAGAATTTATGGTCAAGAAAGGTGAGCTCACTCTTCAGAGAGACTCAAAACAAGGTTCCACTTCCAACAAGGATAAAACCAAACATGTCAACAAGAACTGAGAAATTGTACATGATGGGGTTTTTGATAATGTCACACCAAAAACTGCCAAAGCAACATTTAATCTTACAAACTGCTTCAAAGTGGCCAAAAGTGCTGAGAAGTCTCCTCATGACAATAAAACATCTGGGAACAAACTGAGAAACTCATGGGCAGCACAACCCAAGCGAGAGTATACGCCTTTAGGAGAACCTTTGGATGTGGTTTACAAAACATTGCTACAACACAAGCTTATCTCACCAATGGATAAACCTCATCCCTATGATCCACAACCATGTCCACCATGGTGGAATATGACCTCATTTTGTGAGTATCACCAAAACAAGGGACATAAAACCATCAATTGTATAAACTTACGTCATAAAGTCCAAGACATGATTGATGCTGGTGAACTTGTGGTAGATGGACATAACAAAAACTCGGACCACAAGGCGTTCAAAGAGCCTTTCCCACCTTATGAAAAAGGAGATACTTCAAAACCAGAACCCTATAATAAGGTCAACTATACATATTCCAATGAGGACAATGTCATTCACATGGCTGAACCTGTAGATTCTGAATACTGCGACATTATTACCATAAAGGGGAAGCAAGATAACGATAAACCCAAGACACCATTTGTCTTGAAAGGCCCTACTTCCAATAACATGGATAATGCATCGTCGCAACACTATGCTAACATTGTTACTCGCTCTCATGCAAAATTGGTGCTCAAAGGCCCTACACCTCCTACTTCAAATCTAGAACAACACAAGGACAAAGCCCTTACTAGTCTATCTGGTAAAGGTGCAAAACACATGACAAACTTGACTGCAACAAGTTATAGTGTTCTAGATCAATTGAAATGAAGCAATGCTCACATTTCCATATTTCAGCTACTTAAAATCTCACCTGCTCATAAGAAAATTCTGGACAAAGCCCTCACTGAGGCAAACGTTCCTCAAGATCTTGATCTTGAGCAATTTCAATCCATGGTAGGTCACTTGACCTCACCTCATCTTATGACCTTCTCTGAGGAGGATGACAACTCATTGAATCACCCACACAATCAACCTCTACACATTGAGGTAATGATACACCAGACATGTGTTCGTCGGGTACTCATTGACAATGGCGCTGGCCTAAATATTGTTTCTGCAACTTTTCTTAGACAATTAGATTATTCTAAGGACTCTGTTGATCCTTGATGAAAGATCACTATTAAAGCATACGATGAAGTAGAATGAAAGTCACTAGGTCTTGTGACTTTACCAATTCGCATTGTTCCTGTTGAAATGGATGTCACCTGTCAAGTGCTTGACATTCCCTTAGCCTACAACATTCTGTTGGGATGGCCATGGATACATAGATGCGCGTTGTACCATCCACATACCACCAATGCATTAAATTCCCATTTCATGGCTCCGAAGTTACTATTCCTGCTACTACTAGCTACACTTGCAATATGCTCAAAGTTGCTGATTCTTTCGTCCCTGCTAACCGTGAGTCTACTGATTATCACAACAGTAAGCTAAAACAAATTGAGTAGTCATTTAAATTGAAAGAAACTGGTATGGGAGAGTACCACATGGAACCAGTGCTATCATTAACATCTATTCCAGAGTCCCCTCAACATTTTGGGAGACCCTCAGTAGCAAAGAAGCCATTCGTGTTGATACCTCAAACCAAGTTTAATGGCTCTTTTGTCAAAGCTACAATTCCCTTAGAAGATGAAAGCAAAAACAGAGCCATTGCTGCATGGCTTTACAAAGAAGAGTCTCCAGTAGACCTAACAGAACAAGCTCGAGAAATCACTCCTAAGAAGTATGGACCTGGTCTTAAGCTTATGAAGCATTTTGGCTACAAGGGAACCGGCCCTATTGGGTGCAATAACAATGGTTTAATAGATCCTGTCAAAGCAATAGCTCGAAGCAACAGTGACACAACTGGCCTAGGGTTCAAGAAAGTCCCTTTCCATTTTGGATCCAATAAATTCATACCCATACCTGAGAGTTCATTTAAAAATGAGTCACAATCTGAGTCAGGTACTCGAGAGGAAGAATCTAATGATGAAGATTCTTACCCTCATCCTATTCCTTATGATCTTGCTAAATTCTTTGCTGAGCTAGATGACTTTGTGCCACGTGTTAGCACTGTGGATGATACTAGTGATTCTTCTGAGGACAATGCTGAGCAACTCAAATATCATTCAGAAAAGGGAGAATCTAGTTAGTCATGCCATGTTGAGTATTTGTGTAAGAATCCAGAGTCTGAAGGAGAGTATGTCCCTATCACTATTGGGGATTTCTATAGTCTCTCACTATGTAGCACCGATTCTCATGAATATGAATTCGACAATCTTTCAGAAGTGACTACTGATAAAGACATTGACCAAGTGCATGTCTATTAAAATCAAATCGAAGTGAGTAAAATGTCTAGGGATAGGTCACAGGGGTCTGATCCAACTAGTGTCCTAGAGTCATCAATTACTAACGTTTGTACTTCAAGGCGTTTGAATACACCTATGGGTGAGGTCGCCGTAGGTCTCAAATTTCTAGTCCATGCATTTAATGACTATACTGTGAATGCAATTGAACTAGCCACTACTCTCTCACTCGCACATCCCAAGCTTATAGATTGGAACCCCAATGCATCTAACAAAGTCCCCACATTCTAGAATGACTATGCTCTTGCCTGTTACTTAAACACTATCGAACCTATAATGTCTTCCACCAATGAGTAGAGCGTCAACATGACTGAGGCTAACATCAAATATCTCAGTCACAAGATTAAAAAGAAAAAATGCAAGAGGTCCGATGGTGAAAACCACATTGTGGCAGTGTCGGATCCAAAAAAAGTAAAAACAAAAGACGTATCTAAGGGTGAAAACCTCTCTAAGGTGCCCACAGATGAGATATTTGATGTCCTTCCCAATCACTTTCAGGAGAGATCATCAGTGTTGATAGAGCCAACACAGCTGATTAACCTGGGCACAGAAGAACATCATCATGTGATACATTTGGCTCAGTCATTGTCAACTGAAGAAAAGGAAAAATTCATTGCCTTTTTCAAAGGAAAGAAAATTTCTTTTTCCTGGACATATTCTGACATGCCAGGATTGGATCCTGATCTTATTATGCATCACTTGTCCATAACACTAGGCATTAAACCAGTTAAACAGAAGCTTCAAAAAATGCATCCTCATGTTGCATTACTAGTCAAAGCCAAATTGGAGAAACTTCTGAAGGCTGGTTTCATTCGTGTAATTGATTATGCTGAATGGATATCCAATATTTTCCCTGTGTCCAAGCATGATAAGTCTATTAGAGTTTGTACAGATTTTCGTGATCTTAACTTGGCATGTCCTAAAGATGACTTCCCACTCCCTAATATTGACATGATTGTGGACATGACGGCTGGCTATGATATGTACTCACTTATGGATGGTTTTTCTAGATACAATCAGATAAAAATTGCACCAAAAGATCAAGATAAAATAGCCTTCACATGTGCATGGGGAACCTTTTGTTGGAATGTGATGCCATTTGGTTTAAAGAATGTTGGAGCTACATATCAGCGGGTTGTTACTACAATTTTCCATGACATGATGCATAGAACTATGGAAGACTATGTTGATGATACTTTGGTCAAAAGCGCTAAACGCAATACCCATTTGCATGATTTGGGACCAATCCTAGATCGTATGGAAAAGTTTAGTCTTCGGCTCAATCCTAAGAAGTGTGCATTTGGTGTCACATTAGGAAAACTGTTTGGATATATTGTTTCTGCAAAGGGAATTGAAGTAGATCCAGAAAAAGTACAAGCAATAATGGACATGCCACCACCTGGAAACATCAGTCAAATGAGAGGACTGCAGGGAAGGCTTCAATCTATTCGCAGATTTATTTCACAATTGGCAGATAAATCACAACCCTTCACAAAGACCTTACATAAGGGTGTGAAATTCAATTGGAGCCAGGATTGTGGGCAAATCTTAACACAAATTAAACAATATCTTGTCAATCCACCAATCCTGATGCCTCCTATGCATGGGAAACCTTTGCTTTTATACATTTCAGCCACTGAAACATCTTTGGGAATCCTGTTGGCTCAGGAAGACAATGATAAAAAAGAAAGAGCTATTTATTACTTGAGTCAAACATTGGTCTCTTATGAGAAAAACTATAGTATTGTCAAGAAAGCTTGCTTGGCAATTGTCTTTGCTTCCCAAAAGTTGAGACACTACATGCTTGCCCACACTACACGGCTTGTGGCTAAAATAGATCTATTAAAGTATTTTCTCAGTAAGGCAGCTCTCACAGGAAGATTGGCTAAATGGGTCATGATACTAAGTGAGTTTGACATCCAATATTTTGAACGCAAAGCTATAAAGGGACAGACAATAGCAAACCAGCTAGCTGAGGCACCCATACAGAGTCTTCTACCAATAAACATTGATTTTCCATATGAGTCAATTCTAACACTCACTCACCATACATGGGTTATGTTCTTCGATGGATCCTTCACACAACAAGGATCAGGTGCTGGATTAATTTTCATCACACCATAGAAATACTCATTTCCCAAAGCATACAAGATTTTTTTTCCTTGTACAAATAACATTTCTGAATATGAAGCTTTGATCAATGGTATGAAAATTGCATCTGAATGGAGAGTAGATCAATTGGATATCTTCGGTGACTCTCAACTTGTCATCAACCAAGTAAATGATGTGTATCAAACAAAGGATGAAAAAATAATTCCTTACAAACGCATGGTTGATGACTTGACAAAATATTTTGCACACATCACATTCCAACAAGTTCCACGCGTAGATAATAAAGCGGTTGACGCCATGGCCACTCTAGCCTCCCTTCTACAAATGACAGAAAATGATCTCCGACATGAGTTCTTGGTGGAAACATTACACTAACCAGCCTATGACACACCTGATTCCAAGATGATCTATTCTATTATAGGACAAGAATCATCCTGCTACCATCACATCTATTCCTACCTTCATAATCAAACCATTCTGGAAGGTCTAACCCAGAATGAGAAATGTTGCCTAATCCGTAACGCTTCACATTATGTTATTATTGCTGACGATCTATATAGGAGAGGTCTCGATAGAACACTCCTTAGGTGTTTAGAACCTGATGAGTCCAAATGTGCACTAATTGATGTTCACAAAGGCATTTGCGGATCTCATTCCAACGGCCTAACACTAGCTCACAAACTCTTTCGTGTTGGTTACTACTAGCCTAAAATGGAGCAAGAAGCTATTAAATATGCTAAGTCCTACAAACAGTGTCAGCTATATGGGAATCTCATTTACGCTCCAGCTAGAGAGTTGATTCCCTCTACTACAACATGGCCATTTCAACAATGGGCCTTTGACTTGGTCGAATAGATTCACCCAACCTCTTCTAATGGACATAAGTTCATTATCACCGCTACAGATTATTTTATGAAATGGGTAGAGGCAGTCCCTCTCACAATTGCTGATGGAAAATCTATAGCACTTTTTATCACAAACTACATCATCTGTAGATATGGTATACTGTCCTCAATCATTACTGACAATGGAGGACAGTTCAAAAATAAAGACCTTAAGGAACTGTGCAAGAAATTCAAAATTACACAACATTGGTCTTCCATTTATTACCCTGGCCAAGCTGAGGCATCCAATAAGGTGATCCTCAAAATTCTTCATCGCACAGTCAGTAAGTTAGGGAGAGACTGGCATCTCCAGATCAATCCAGCCTTGTGGGCATATAGAACAAGCATTAGAACTCCAACAGGCATGACTCCTTTTGCATTGGTATATGGGGTGGATGTTGTGCTTCTGATAGAGGTCGAGATTCCTACCTTGAGAATCTCTATGAAAGGTATTATCATGGATGATGACTATAGGATAGCCCGGCTTCAAGAGCTTGTGTTGCTGGATGAACGACGACAAGTGGCCTGTGATCATCTATGAGTATATCAACAAAGAATGGCACAAAGCTACAATAGAAGAATTAGGCCACGTGACTTCTAGCTGGGTGATCTTGTCCTGAGAGAGAATCCTAAGAATCAACAACAACAAATGCAAAAGGGAAAGTTTGAACCAAACTGGCTAGGTCCTTACATCATTACTACAGTATATGGATCTGGCACCTATCAGCTTTCCACAATCGAAGGAGAAGTGCTTAAAGAGCCTATGAACACTCTCCACCTGAAGCGGTTTTACAGTTGATTCAATCTCAGCAAGCTCTCTATACATATCTAAATGTCCTGCAAAAAATCCTAAAAATCAGAAAAGTCCTGAAAAGATTGTTACCCTGGTAAAAACCTAGCAATAGGCACCTTCGTAACACCGAAAAAAAAAAAAATTTGCCAAGAAGGTGAAAACTTGGTAAACAAGCGCCTCTTGTTCCTAATGTTCCATCTTGCAATGCATCTTCTGGCTATTCTATACAGTCACTTTCATGCTTTCACTTCATTGCTTCCTGCTCATGTATCCATGGATTGAGTCTTGTCATAGCTCGGGGGCATTCCCCCCTTAGTGTCACTTTCTTTTCGAGATTCTCCTCATAGAATCTCCTTTGCGACAGTCACCAGTCATTCTGACTGCGTCTGCCTATTGTTGCTAGTGTCACTCTTTTCGAGATTCTCCTCATAGAATCTCCTTTGCGATAGTCACCAGTCATTCTGACTGCATCTGCCTACTATTGCTAGTGTCACTCTTTTCGAGATTCTCCTCATAGAATCTCCTTTGCGACAATCACCAATCATTCTGACTATGTCTGCCTACTGTTACTAGTGTCACTCTTTTTGAGATTCTTCTCATAGAATTTCCTTTGCGATAGTCACCAGTCATTCTAATTGCATTTTCCTATTATCGCTAGTGTCACTCTTTTCGAGATTATCCTCATAAAATCTCTTTCACAATGGTCACTAGTTGTTATAGCTGTGTTTGCCTACCGTTGCTCGAGTCATGTCTCTAGATTCCTTTATGAAAGATCTCTTTTGCGACAGTCACCAGTCATCCTGGCTGTGTCTGTCTACTGTCGCTTAGTCCTTCTTAGGTTCTCCATCATGAAAATTCCTCTTTGACCTCAGTCACCAGTCATTCTGACTGCGTCTACCTACTGTTGTTACCCTACTATAGAGATTTCTTTCTTATATGTTCTGGACATTGACACTTGACATCAATCCCAAAAACATTAAACTCAAAAAAAAGAATGATATACTTATTTGGATATGCTGAGCATTTTCTTTGTTTTCTTTTTTTTGCTTTATCATATCTCCTCGAGCAACTTGATGATGTCATCTTCGACTAGAGAAGTAATGACTAGGGGCATGATCTTTTTCTTTGCTTTTTGTTTCAGTTTAGTTCTAATAAGTTGATCTATTCCTATAAGCGGGGTGTCCACTATAAGAGCCTCTATCTTGTATTGGATGGTCGTGTGTACCTCGACTCCTTTTATACAAATACATCAATGACATTGGTTCTTCTCCTTCTTTGTTGGAGTGAACTCTTCATGCTATAGTACATATGGATACTCGTCCTATTAAGTGAATGTACAAGTCACTACAAGTATATCAAGAATATTTCTGTCTCAGGTTACGAACGCAAGGGTCATTGTGGACAGAATGAATACTGAATACTTAGCATAAGAAGAATCTCCCGTGTGTTTGGTGTGCCTATCATGCAAGCAACATTCAGGTCATCCTAGTATTCATGCTTTGATGCTTATGTTAACTTGCTACATTAAAAGGGACAAATGTTCTGGTCATTCTGGCATCTTGTGCCTCAAATGCTTACATTTAATCCCAACATCCCAATAACGTATGTTATATTCATGTTTTCATGATTGCAATGTCAGTGGAAATTGTATAACATACAAGCCTTATTTTCTATCCAATGAAGATAAATCGTCGAAGCTTGGTAACCAGACCTAGGGTTGCATTTAACATAGTCTTGCATTACATACTCCATTTGCATTAGCATGCAATTCGATGGTAATTCTGTTCATAATCCACATGCATCAAATTATTCCATGGCTGCACAAGCATTTGATTCATCAATACTCGCTCCTCAATGGAATACCTGTGACTGTCAAACAAAAACACACAACACTACGTCATATGTTAGTTCACACATATGCGTTCTATCTAAATATACATCTCATATACATTAGAGCAAAAAAAAATAGACAATGACATGTATACAGAAATACTCGGTTCAAAATCTCGTATATATGTATATCAAAGAATGGGTCAGTACAAAAATGGGCGCTACTCGAGTGCAATCAATCAAAAATTATACATGTGGTGCTGGCACACCAATCGATACATAGCCAAAGATCAAAATCAAAAATCAAGCACAGAGCGTCTAACTCTATCCCAAACTCTCGTCTCCAGGAGGAGCAGGAGGAACTAGGGCAATAGGTGGTGGAGGTGGTGGTGGCATATCCGACTTGACAGGAGGTCGTGCACCTCCAGACTCTCGTGCATACCGAGAGAATCGCTACACCTGCAATGTCTCATCAGGTACTGCACTAGTATATGCTGCATAATAATATGTAGCCTGAGCAGACTGGAAGCAAATATCATCCTGTGCCAGCTCTAGCCTCCACTCTGTAGCCTCCGTGCACTCTCTCTGATGATCTGTCTCTCTCTGTCTCTCTACCAGCTGCGCATCCCTGACTGCCATTGTAATCTGCAACTCTCCCAACTGTCAGGAGGCTGCATGAACCCACTCTCAATCCTACCATACAGCATCTTGTACCCCACCTACTGACTGATCCGGCATATCCTCATCGACTATCTCTAGTGCATGCTACGGTGGAGGCACCTGCTGCTATGGGACCTCCTGTTGAGAGGTCTGCTCCTCTGTCCTCTGCCTCCTCAGCCGATTGTGTCCTGCCCCACTACCCCTAGCACCTAGGTCTGATCCCATCTGTCGTGGGGGAATAG
Source organism: Cupressus sempervirens (assembly GCA_028749045.1). Lineage (NCBI taxonomy): Eukaryota > Viridiplantae > Streptophyta > Pinopsida > Cupressales > Cupressaceae > Cupressus > Cupressus sempervirens. The sequence goes on along the minus strand of CM053784.1, from coordinate 86,271,254 downwards.
GTATCTGCTATACCCAGTGCTGGACCTGTTGTGGCATCTGTGGCTGTGCCTGCTACTGCTAGGCACCTGTCTCTATCCTTGTACCTTCCCTGCCATCCCTAGTGGATCTGTGAAGCGTGGGAACGAATGGCTCATCAAAAATTCCTAATATGTAGGTGTCATCCTAGCATCTACTACCTCTAGCAGGTAGTCCCACTGAACTACAACTAGGTTGTGGATATCTATCATGGATCATCCCGGATCCATCCGTGGAGGCCATCCCCGCTCTATATCCTTCTGCACCCTGGCATAGGCACAATACTAAGCTAAAATGTCTTGTGGTTGGCCATACTACCACCACACTCATGAGATGATGAATCTCTCTATGACGGATGTCGTCCTACCTGCTAGCGGTTGAGAAGTAAACATCCAAGGTAACTCTCTCAGGGCATCATCCTAGTCCTCTATCTCTCTCTAGGGTTGCCATATAATAGACACCAGGTCATCAAGATGTGTCCACCAATGCTTAGTCTTATCCAAGTGGGCCTGGGTAATATGCCCTTTTTATCTGTAGATGTAGGGCTCCATGGGCTCCTGAGAATCCTCAAAAATTGGCCTACATACAGGGAGATGCTCCCAGGCCCAAATCTGTAGCACATAAACACCTGATGCCATGGTCTTCTTCTCATGGAAGACAACCTCATGCATCTCATGAAAAATATGGGCCAACATGCACTGAATCCATCCAAAGATCTCAGGTGCCTCAACCATCCTACGGAGCATGACACCCCATCCACACTCCAATCCATGTTGTCCCCTGTCAGGACATAGGAAGCAGCTCAAGAAAATACCCAACACATATGCCAACCTCTGTGTGGGTCCATAAGTATGTATTAGCTCATCCTAGCTGATGGCTCTGCCTCTCGATAGCTCTCTCCCAAATACAATGGAAAGTAGCTCTGTCCCTAATCGAGGCACTATATCATAAATGACTCAAGCACCGTGAAATGGGATCCTCAGTATCCTCCAAATATCCTCTAGGGTAATCGTCATCTCACCCATCGGTAAATTAAATGTGTTCATCTTTGAATGGAAATGCTTTACCAATGCAGTGAGAAGGTTGTGATTCACCATCATAGTTGGAATCTGGCATAGTGAAGACAAGCCCAATTGGGCAATGTGTGCCCAATTTGCATCATCCAAACTCCGCAATAACTCTCCATACCGTGGATAATGAGATCTGAATGACACATGTCCAAAAATCTCCTGCACGCACAACAAAAAAACAACAATCAAATGATCAGTATCAAGTCAAATCAAAGCATCAAAATGAAATAAAGTGCGATTTCTAAATGCGAAAACACAAAACTGTCACAAAATTTTGCTCAAAATTTGTAAAATCTTGTGCAAAGATGTTCAGTTTCACGTGAAACTAATTTTTCATCGCGTGAAGAATCTCTCCTTCACACAAAAAAAGATATTCTCGTGCGAAGATGGATCTTCATGCACGAGAAAAGAGGTTCTCGCGCGAAACACGAATTGGCTCGCATGAAGAATCTCCACCTTCGCGTGAAACCAAAATCGCCTCGCGCGAAGATATTTCGGCCCCGCGTGAAGAAACAGCACATCTTGTTTCTTTGTGCGAAGAAAGAAGATCTTCGTGCGAGAAGAGATCGGTCTCACACGAAGAAAGAATTGAACATCCTAAAACATGCTAAAAACATGCATAAAAGACCTCGAAATGCATGACAAAAAAAAAGTACAGAGATAGGAAATCAATGACTCACCGGTGGTCCATACTCTACTGGCTGGTTGTGTCATCTAAAGCACTCAAAGTGATGATATCTCAGGTTCACTGCTATGTCTCTATCAGAGCTCAAAATCACTAGAAGACAAAAGTACAAATGAATTGAAAATGACCCTTCGAGCCATTATATAGGTGTTGACCAAATTTTTCAAAATGCTCACATTTGCACAAAAATCGCACCCCTAGCTAATTGGACCATTTTGGATCCATTTTTGGGATCAAATTCAAAATTTGACACAACTAAGAGCCTTTAAAATGTGTTTTAAAATTTTGGGGACCAACATGATCGAACGCTTGTGCAGCCCAAATCTTTCTAATACTTTATGATTCTAGGGAATCCTTTCAACTTTACATTCTCCATATTTTCAAAATTCATTTTGAAAATAGTCAACTTAAGTCAACTGTGGCTGACTCTGGTCAAATTTTGGTCAAATTTGGTTTTTTGTGACTTCGCAATCATTTCAAATCAACCCAATCTTTAGATTGTTCTGATGCCTTCTAGATTCTGCTAACATGATATACTGCTTCAAATCATATTTTTGGTGTGTCATCTTTCGATTTTTCTCTCGAGGGGGCAGGATGATTACATCATTAAATACTTATTTCTTGGGGAATCTAGTTCCCATCTTATGTCCTAGTCACTTGGGGCATCTCATCACTTGGGGCTTTTTATTCCCTTCTATCTGACATCTCTGCCATCTATCTTATCTTTTCATCAATTGATCAACCTTATAACAACTCTTCTCAGAGTTTGATGGATAGGTATTGGGATAGTCTAAACCCCAACTCCTGAGGATCAAGCCTCGTTCTGGGGATGATTCTATGACTCATGATGGGACCTTGTTATCTTTTATCAATTTTGGGTATCTAGGTGTTTTATCTGGATCCTTGAAGGTTAAGCTCTATTCTGGAGATAATCTTCTAAATTCTATTACTCTCAGGTATCTAGGTGTTTTATTTGGATCCTTGAAGGTTAAGCTCTGTTCTGGAGATAATCTTCTAAATGCTTATCAATCTTAGGTATCTAGGTGTTCTATCTGGATCCTCGAAGATTAAACTCTGTTTTGGAGATAATCTTCTAAATGCTATCAATTTTAGGTATCTAAACATTCTATTTGGATCCTCAAAAATTACACTTCATTCTAGAGGTAGTCTTTTAAATGCTATTAGGTATCTAAGTGTTCTACTTGGATACCTTATGATTAAGCTTTGTTCTAGAGATGGTCCTTAAAAACTTATCAATTGGTCTCCATGTCATCAACTTCGGAACCAATCTCATCTTTGCATCATGCTTTCTGATTTTTTTTGAATTAAACATGCTACTCGCACATTCATTCAAAGAGGGGCAAAATGTAATACCCCAAAATTGGCTCATTGCCATTATACCAATTTTGGTCTATTCTTGATAATTTCAAAGTCCTATTCTAATAGGCAATTCTTATTCTGCTATTCGCTACTTGACTTAATTGTTAGATGCAGAAAACCTAAATCTGCATTCATCATGCTTATTATTTAATTCCTCTAGTATTTACTAAGTATTATTCACATTAAACCTATTGATTAATATTTAATTTAATTATTAAGTATTTATACTTTAATTAAATTATAATTATATCCTAAGGCTAATGTACTATGGAATTAAATTTATTTAATTTAATAAATACGCCTATCTTAATTAATTAAATGTAATTATTTAATTAAATGGGAAAGGTATTTCTAATTAATTAAAAGAAATTATTTAATTAAATGGAGTACTTACTTCTAAATAATTAAACAAAGTTATTTAATTAAATGGGAAAACATTCCTAATTAATTACATGAAGTTATTTAATTAAATGGGAAAACATTCCTAATTAATTAAATGAAGTTATTTAATTAAACAAAAGTGTCTCTAATTAATTAAAGATTATTTAATTAAATAGAAAAAGTAATTATGAGAGCATATTTCATTTTATTAAATTAAATATCTCAACAAAATCTCTCTTCAGTTCAAAAAGGGGAATTTCTAGTTCACTATTGATCAAAAATGAGTTAACTCAGTTAACTCTTTTTTCAACTCAAATTAAAACAGTTAACTCCTTATTTTACTCAAATTAAGTCTGTTAACTCCCTTTAATTTGGGAATCTCCCTTTATGACTGAAACTCATCTTCAATCATGACCGTTGATCTGAATCGATCTCAACCGTTGATGGATTCCAGGAGACTCTATTTAAGAGACCCTCATCTCCTCATTTTAGAGGATGAATTGATTTGCTATCGAATTTCTATTGAAATTCATGCTCATATTTACTTACATTTCTTGCATACATTCTCATTCTTAGTTTAATCTCATTTTAGTTTAATCATGCATATGCTTAATCTAGTTTGCTTCATTTGTTCTTAGATTACATTGCATCTTTCATTTTTTTTTAGATTAATCGGTATACTCATTCTTAGCTTAATTCCATTGTCAACTCCTTCGTTCTTAGAGGGTCTGGTTGCCTACACCTCGATTTTGAGGATATTAATAGGCAAAATCCCTTTAGATAGAAGGCAATAGGTCGCTTTGCAGGGCAAATTTTGGATGAAAAATTCAATGTTCATTCCATGATGAATCCGCAAATAAGGACCATGTTGAAGTGTGTGTGTTAGCATAGGCCGCATTTTCACATATATACTTATCTTGTGATATAAAGATACCATTATTGTTATGTACAATTTGCAAACTTAGAAAAAACTACATTTCTCCTATCATGCTTATCTCATACTCATTCTTCATTTCTTCAGAAAACTTACTTGCTTTATCATCACCTCTAAATATTATTTCATCAACAAATATTACTATTATCAACAAACCATTCCCTAGTTCCTTCAAATGCAAGTTACTATCTGTCATAACTTTAGCAAATCCAAGTTTTTCCAAATAGTTGTCCAACCTTGCATACCAAGTTCTAGGTACTTTTTTTAGACCATATAGAGCTTCCTTTAGTCTTCATACCATTTCTTTTTCTTCTATTAAAGGGAGACCTTTACGATTCTCAATGCTTACCTCTTCTTCAAGTTCTCCATTTAGGAAGGTTGATGTTGCATCCATCTGATACAATTTCAATTTCATGTTCACTACATATGCCAAGAGCACTCTTACTACTTCCATTATGACTATAGGAGCATAAGTCTTTTCATATTCTATTCCTTATTTCTATGAATATCCTTTGTATACAAGTCTAGCCCTGTTCCTTACAACTTTTCCTTGCTCATTCATCTTGTTTCTGAATACCAATTTGGTTCTAATAACATTATTGTCTTTAGGCCTTGGAAATAATTCCCATGTTTTATTCTTCACAATCTAATCTAATTCTTCCCTCATTGATTGAATCCAATGATCATCATTACATAATTCATCTACACTTTTAGATTTAACTTGAGAAATCAAGCACATCTCTTCATTAACTCTATTTCTTGTCATCACTACTTTATCTTTGCTTCCAATTATTTGATCTTGGGGATGATTCTTTGTTTGATTCCTATTAGAGGTATGAGTTACCAACTCAACTCGTATCTCTTCTCTTGGTTTATATCTCTCTCCTCTTTTCTTAGCAATTTTTACATTATTCTACAAATCATTATTAGTCACAAAGAAAACTACTACATTATGTCTAACAATTCTAGTATTATCTCCTTCTTCACTAGAGTTGTAGTCCATAATCTTTTTTGTACCTCCAAACATTTCATCAACTTTTAGATTTTTCCATTCAACTATAGTCTTAGTTCTATGGTTAAAATGTCTGTAAGATTTACTTTTCAATGAATAAACAAGAAACATACCTTCATCGCTTCTTGGATCAAAATTTCTAATATCATCATCTCTCTTTATATAAAATTTTCTTCCAAAGATTCTAAATTACTTAATTGATGGTCAATGACCAAACCATAATTCATAGGGAGTCTTATCCATACCTTTTTTGATATGTACTTTGTTCATAGTGTACACTGTTATATTGAGTGCTTCTTTCCAAAATGTCTTTGACACATCATTGCTCTTACTACCTCTACTAATAATCTATTTCTTCTTTTAGAAATCCCATTCTTCTCAAGTGTCTTGGGTGAAGACAATTGTCTCTTGATTCTATTTTCCTCACAAAACATGTTAAACTCTCTAGAGGTAAACTCTCCTTCTCTATCAAATCTTGAACATTTTATCTTAACACTAGATTCATTCTCAAAACTATTCTTAAATATCTTAAATTTCTCAAATACTTTATATTTTTCTTTAAGAAATGTCACCCACATCATTCTAGTGAAATCATCAACAAAAGTCATGAAATACCTTTCTCCATAGAATCCTCTTTTCCTTGACAAACCATTCAAATAAGTGTGAATAATCTCTAGCTTCTCTATAGTAGTTAACTTCTTGTTGGGAAAGGATATCTTCTTTTTCTTAGACAAGATACATTCTTTGCAAAAAAAATTATTAGGATTTATTATCTTAGGTAGATCTATAACTACAAATTTACTTCTAACCTTCACAATGTTATCAAAATTTCTATGAGAAAACCTCCTATTCTATAGCCAAATGTTCCACTTTAGCAACTAAACATGTAATTTTAGTAGGATTCAACTACAATACATTACCTTTGGACCTTGTTCCAGTTTCAATTAGCTTATTATCTTTGTCTTTGATAATGCAAGTCTTCTCTATGAATTGCAACATATAACCTTTATTTACCAAATATCCAACACTCAAGAAGTTATGGTTTAATACATAAACAAATTCAACATCATCAGTGTTAGTCTTTCCATCTAGAGTAATAGATCATATCCATGTGATGTCACAGGTTGTATTATTAACAACTCTAATAATACCTTTGTAATGATTCTAGAATTTAACAAACTTATTCACATAACTAATCATGGGATGTGAACATCCACTCTCTATTACCCAATCAAACTTCTTTTCAACTTGGGAAACTAGAGATTTTTCTTCTCTAATTTCTATGTCAAGATTATTTTCCTTAATGGCTATGAATCCTATCTCATCATCACTTTCACTCTAAAAATTTAAATTAGATTCCTCATCTTCATTTTCATAAAGACAATTTCTAACTCTTCTAGGCCTAAAATTTTCCTTATACTTTTTATTTCTTTTAGGACATTGAGATGCATAATGACCAAATTCATTTCAAGTCCAACATTTATAAATATTCTTACCATCTAGTTCTCCTCTTACAAGAAGGGTTATAACTTCTTCAATCTTCTTGTATTAATTAGATCTAGTTCTACTACTGCTAGCAAAATCTCCATGTGCACTTACACTTCTAGTCAAAATAGGTAAGACACTTAAAGCACAAAAAATTGTTTCAACTCTTGTAAATTATCTAGAATATCTTAGACTTGATTCTATTGATTCGAATCTTCCATGCAAATTTTCTCTAGAAAAATTCTTATTATAGGGTATCATAAGTTCAATCATCTAGGTGGATTTCTTGAATGGTGGTGTCAAGGTTTTCAAGATCTTCTATACTACCTCATCTTCTTCTTTGGATCCACCATATGATTTAATTCTTGCAACAATCTTAGATATTCTACTAACTTAGCTTCTTAAAAATTCATCTTCCATCATTTTAGCATCTTAAAATGCACATATCGAATTATGCAATCTTATTTTCTTTGTATGGGTATCAACTTAAAAAGTGGATTCTAATGCTTTCCAAATATCATAAGATGTTAATAAAGATTTTACCTTACTATATCCATTTTCTTGAAGGGATGATATTAAGGCTTCTATGGCTAGCATATTACACATAAATAGATCTCTTTCTACCTCACTGCATTCTTCACACTTTTCTTCTTTTACAATTTCCTTGCTACTTTTCGTCAAAAGCTAATAACCTAGACCCATACATAATAGATGATTCTTCATCTTATCCTTCTAATTTTCATAGTTGATCTCATAAAATTAAGGAATATCCTTTCTGAAAAAATTTTCCATAGATCTCCCAAAGTTGTTAAGTTTCCTCTTCAAGGAACTTATACTGTAATACCAATTTCTAGAATATATAGTCCACTAATATAACTAAGAGGGAGCTAACTCAATTATCCAACTATTATCACAATTATTAACCTTAATCAAACTTAAAAATGTTGATTACAATATAATTAGAAACCACAACTAGATACTCATGAACAATAACACTAGATATGCTAACTAGGGATGATGTAAAAATATAAATGTTTCTTGTTGGTGAATGGACCCTATTATAACAACATTTAGTACATATCCATTCCTGTTAGGAGACTTTGAATCCCTATTAGGAGATTCCAATCCGGTTAGGAGTTGTGCCAACCCTATTAAGAGTTGTGGAAGGAAGATGGACCCACTATCTAAATAGCTTCAAGGGAAAGACCAATGAACCCATTCTCCAAATGATATTTGTAACCAAATCACAAATCTCACATCAAATAGTCCCTTGGATCACTTACTCACATTCACCAAACACTCTTCTCATTTTTGTACTTCACATAGAACATACACTCAATACCATTTATAAAGAAGGAAAACATCTTTCCTTTATACTGTATCCTCAAAATAATTCCTTGATTTGGCCTTCAAGATTTTTCCAATTAATTAGAATAAGATAATTAACTAATTTGCAATTATAATAGTACTATTGGCTCACATTATATACAAAAATTCATATGTGCAAATTTAGGACTTGTGCACTTGCTAATGTCACCATCTACCTATCATCTATCATTAGTTGATTGCGCATCACCAGATTATATCTCTACTAGAAGATATAATAGGATCATCAAAAATTGTTTTCCATACACTCCATCTCTACACTATTTTATAGAAATGACTTATAGCTTCCATAGATCTTCAACTTAGAATTTTCACATTCAACCTCATGATCAAGACACAATATGGAACACATCCTTGATTGTACATCTCTAGATAATCAAAGTATTGTTCGTACGACCTTGATCTCTATCTAGTACTCTGCTAGTCTTTACAAAATTGCTCCTATGATGACATCAATAACAAACATAGTCATGAATGCAACATTTCAATCATGCTAAAAATCTCCCCAAGTGCTCTAGCAATGCTTAGGATACTTCTCGAAATGAATACTATCAACATTCATTCTAGCACTTTGTTCCCTCTATCTAGCATCATATGCTACCTAATCTTACTTATTGATAAGCTAATCAAACTCATAACAGTCCTTGTCATAGCTTGATGGATAAGTATTGTGGCATTCTAACCTGGACTCCTAAGGATTAAGCCTCATTTTGGGGATAATCCTAAGACTCATGATAATATTTGTTATCTTTTTCTTTATAGACCAGTGTTTAAGTGTACTATCTGGACTCTAGAAGATTAAACTTCATTCTAGAGATAATCCTAGGCTTTCTTTTAATCACTATTTAGTGGATAGGTATGGGGGCATTCTAATCTTGACTCCTAAGGATTAAGCCTCATTATAGGGACAATCCTAAGAATTGTGATTAATCTTATCATTTTTTTATGGATAGGTATCAGAGCATTCTAACTCTGAATCTTAAGGATCGAGTCTCATTCTAGAAATGATCCTACAAATTTTGACAATATTTTTCCTATTAGAATAGTATCTAGGCATTCTATCTGGACTCTAGAGGGTTAAGCTTCATTCTAAAGATAACCCTAAAAATCTCATCAATTGGGTTTCATGTCATCAATCTTGGAATCAATCTCAGTTCTTATTTTATACTTTAGACTATGAATCAATCTCAGTTCTTGTTCTACACTTCATACTTTTGACTTCTTTGAATCAACATGTTGCTCACACATTTATTCGAAGAGGGGCAAATGTAATACCCCTAAATTGGCACATTGGCGTTCTGATCCAATTTTGGTTCATCAATCCTACAATATCAATTCCTAGATCAATTAAGTCCTATTGTACCAGCCATTTATGGTTCTAATTATGTTTAGTTGGCCTAAGAGTCAAATGTAGAAAATCCCTAATTGTTATTAATTATATACTTATTTAATTCCTAAATATTGATTGAAATTGGCTAAATTAACCTCCTAATTGAATTAATTTAATTATAAGTTCTGGCACTTTAATTAAATTAAATCCACCCTCTATAGCTAGTACAAATGAAAAATGACTTAAATACATTAATTTAATTTAATATACACATTAGAATTGTTAAAACTAATTATTTATTTAATTACGATATTAGATTATGATATTATATTTGAATAAATCAAAATTCTTTCCTAATTCATCTCACATGAAAATGGAATTAAATATATTGATTTAATCAAATATCCTCATCATAATTTTTGAAACTAATTATTTAATTAATTAGAATAATCATTATGAACTCATATTGAATGGACCAATGTTATACCCTAATACATCTCATTCAACTCCATAAAAAAATGGAGGATGCAATCTCTCATTTGATTTGAACCATACACTCAGTTTAATCTTGACTGTTGATTGGATCCAAGATTCTATAAAAGAGACCCTTGGCCTCTTATTTGAGGGGATGCAAGTGAAGAGTATCAAATTGTTGTTCGATTGAGCACTCAAGAATTTTATGTTCAAACCTCCATTACTTTTTACATGTTCATCATCTAGATTATAATGCACTCATTTAGCTTAATTTTTATATCATTATTCTTAGATTAATTTGAATGTCATCTAGATTAATTCATATCTTTGCATACAAAATCTCAAAAACATAGATAAATATTGCATTTGCATTCATTCAAATCCTTTGTATTAGTTTGGTCTAGTTACTAAACTCTTAATTTTGAGAGCATATAGCAAAACCCCATCTAATTAGAAGGAAAAAAATTGCCTTGTGCAAATACTATGGATGAATAATCTCATGTTCATTCTAGTATATTACTAATAGAGAATGATCATGTTGAAGTGTGTGGTCGAATTAGAGGGCCATATTTAACACTCACAATAGTAGACTTTGTGTTAAGGTTTGCATAATTAGTATGAGGTAGTGCATGATGAGTTGAACCTATGGTTTAGAGTGCATGTCATTTGGATATCATATGTGACTGCATAAAAGAAAACAAGTTTATAGGTAACAAGAAATAGTTTTTTTAACAAAATGAGTACTTGTCCAATTAATGCATAGATCTATTTGGTGAGATTTAAAGGATGCAAAAGAGATTTTATGTGCCATTTGATCATGTGAAGATCCAAGAAGCAATAAAGAATCAATTAAGAGTGAATTGAAAGTGAATTGAAGGTGATTTGAAGTGAAAATTTTAGAAAGCTCTAGTTAATTATTGAATCAAGGTATTTATCAAATTTTAAGAATTCATCTATGAGTTTAAAATTAAAGTTTGGATAGGAGTATGATTCATAATGTTTAGGATAAGGTTAAACCTAAAATGAAGATAAACCCCATTCAAAATTTATAAAAGGACCCTGCAGTAGCATTTTCCATTATTCTAGATGCAGTATTATATTTTGAGAACATAGGAAGCTATTTTAGGAGAAAATTTGAAAGAATAGGTGAAGATAAAATTTAAAAGGAATTTGATCATATTTACAACCAGAACATGAAGTTCAAGAGTGGCTATCAATACCTAGAATAGAATGAAATGATTAAGATTTTGTTTTCACATGACTTTGATGATGAGGATTGGGAAAAGATCATATTAAACAGGATTCATAATGGAAAAATCTGGTTAAGGGATAATGTGGTAGAAATATTAGCTAACCTAATTCATGAGGTGACTAGTCTATGCAATGAAGGATCAATCCTTGTAAATGAAAAGAAGGTTAAGAAACTAGTGCTGGAAAACACCAAGTCTAAGTATAATTGGAGAGACATTATAATAAATTAATAAAATAACATGATGTAAGATTTATATATAGAATTATCACATTAAAGATAGAATTTATTTCCAAAGAGGATGACTATTGACATATTAGTCAAGTTTCACTTATTTGGATTCTATATAGCTACTGAGCTCATTGAATAGTTTACAGTGTTTTCCATGTAATTTAGTAGCCACTAAGCTTCTACAATTGCTATTAAGTCCTTTGGACTAGCTCTAGTGGTTACTAAGTAGATTCAATTAGTGTAAAGTTTAGTAGTGCAAACTAAGTAGTTCAGTGGATACCAAGTTTACTAGTGGTTACCAATCATTATAGTGTCTACTAAGTACATAGTTCATGTGATGAGAAGATAGTGTTAACTAAGTTACTCCATGGTAACTAATTAATTTAGTGTTTTCCAAATTGCACAATATCTACTGAGTCACTAGTGTCGACCAAGTTAAAGACTACTTGAAAGTGATCAGTATGGACCAAGCTTCTATGTCTACAAAGAGCATGACGATGCCAAGTAGTGACAGTGGATGCCAAGTATCAGAACCTCATTGAGTCAATCTTTAGAACCCAAGTATCTTCATTTGGGCTAACTTTGTAATATTTGTGTTAACTTGTGTCATGGCTAACTTTGTAATTTTGTAAATTGGATTGATATGTGTGTGTGTGTGTGTGTGTGTGTGTGTGTGTGTGTGTGTGTGTGTGTGTGTGTGTGTGTGTGTGTGTGTGTGTGATGTATTGTATCATACCCAATGTATGAAATACAATGAATGTGTAATGCAAGTAGGAATGTGAATGTGAAATAAATGTAGTAGATAAAGAATTGTAAAGGCCAAATCAATACAAGGAGCAGTAGTGACAAATCTATCATTGAAAGGTGATCTATACACTAAAGATTCTCTATCAACAAATTTAGTTGCAAATTAGAGATCTATTGCTTCATCCTAATAGGTGAACTAGTCAAAATCCTCTAACAAGGTAGACCTAACAGTCTTTTCTAAATATCTTTACTAAGTGTATACTTCATTGTATGTTTATAAATCCTCTCACAGGGTGGACCTAGCAATCCTATTTGCTCCTAATAGGGCAGATCATCAAAAGTGATCAATGTAAGCCTTAACTAGACAACTTTATAATGTAGTACTAAAGTTTGTGGATATCATCCCCAACCCAGTTTTGCTTTCTATTTGGAAGGTTTTTAGTTCACCAAATCATTGTGTTCAAGTGTTGTGAATGCTTTTATATTTTTAGTTTTTCATGCATGCAATTAGATTAGATGTGATAAATTAAATTCTATTAGACCATATTCTTGAATATTTTCAACAATTGGTATTAGAGAATTTTGGTTCTCTGAAGAAAGTTAATAGCTTAAGCAAAGATCAAGGATATGGAGATTTTCAGACTTAACAAAGCTATTGATAGTGAAAAGTTAGATTTGGGAATTTCCATTATCCAACTCAAGAAATCTAAGGAAAATCTTTCCCAATCACTAAAAAGAAGAAAGGAACTTGCAAATCAAATAAATTATCATGTCTACATTGAAGAAAGAATTAAATATTTTTTCTCTTCAAGCAGTTCAGATGAAGTCAATAATGCAATCAAAGAATTTTTAGAGAAAAATGGTTCCCTATAAGAAGTAAGAAAGCTGAAAAGAGAACAAGAAATTTAGTCAATAAGGTTATGTGAAGTCTTCGAACGAATAAATAAGATAAAAGATGAAATGGATAAATAATGAGATCCAGAACCAATCCCTTTAGCATGTAGAGCTTGTTGATTAGCTCTCTAATGCAAATGAGGAAATCATGACTGAAAGATAGATCAATGAAAGATTAAGAAATGATCTAAATTTTGAAAGATAAATCAATGAAAGAATAAGAAATGAGCTGAGATCTATAAAAAAAATTTGGTGAAAGATTGAAAAATGACCTAAACACTAAGAAGCAAATCAATGAAAGAATGATGAAATCTCAAGAAGACATGGTTCAACTAAATGAGAAAAATGTCTATAGGAAAAAAGGAAAAGTAGGAATTGGATACAAAGAAGAAGGTGAATCCTTCAAACAAGGTGCTCAAAGGAATCAAAGACCTACTTGCAATCACTATGGTAAGATAGCTCATACATCAAACAAATGTTGGAGTAATGAAAAAGAAAAGTTCAATGGAAAATACTACAACTACAATCAACATGGTCACAAAGCTAATGAATGCAAAGAGAAATCTAAATTTCAAGGAAACTATCATAAATGTAAGAAACATGGAGACAAGGCATCAAAATGAAAAAAAAAAGACATTGAATCTTGCAGAAAAAATTGTGAAGGCAATATTTGGTTGGGATTACAATACCTGGAGTAGATGTCATTATTGTGGAGAATACAAATACATTGGTATGAATTGTGTTAAACATCATATGAGGAGAAGAGATACCACTATAAGATATTACATCTGTACAAAACTTGGTCATATTGCCAAGAATTGTATGAATGCTGGTAAGATTGAAGATGAAAAGAAGGAAAAAGATGATAACATTCAATAGAAAATGAGATAGTAATGGATTCCAAAGTCTACCAAGGATACTAGTCTAAGAAATGATAGTCAAGTCACTCAAGAATTGGGTGACTCTACCATTTCTAATTAAGTTCTCAAGGAAGAACTAGAACTAGGCTATCAAAGAAGACATCAGAATCAGTTCCAGTTGAAAGGTGTCAAAGATCCAAATCTGTATACAAGATAAAAAGGGATCAGTAAGCAAGATCTATATTAGTCATTACCATGTTACCTTCTCCACCAAGTGAGGTTGAGTCATAAACTCCATTGAGCAAGGTCAAGAATAAAAAAAGTACTTATGGTTACTAAGTCACAAAGACTTAACAAAGTGATCTATATAGAGTAGTGGATGACAACCTATCAAGCATAATGGTAGCTCATCTACCTCTGTAGTGAGCATTAATAGAAATTTTTTGACAAAAGGCATGGAAGTGAATTAATTTTTTACTATGAATTTTAGAGAGCTATTGCGAAGTGTTATTTGTTGTGTGACCAAGTGACTTGAAAAAAATTCCTACAATCATTTTTGAAGTTCTTTTTCAACTACCAAGAAAAATGGCATCCAGCAGCAACAACAAGGCAAAGAAAGGTTCTGATATGTTGGTTCATGGTGTTGAATGGAAGGCACCAAACTTCAAGCTTGTACCCATAGTTGCAGAAACCTTAGACCCTAGTGGAGCTCAATCACAAATCCCTCCTAAGGTACTTCTTCCCAATGACATTAGAACTCATTTTAAATAAGAAATTCAAGAAATTGGTACTCTTGAGATGGATGATGCCCTAGCTCAGTTGTGTGTTGATGGAACCCTAGAACTCAAGCATCACCATTTGGAAACAAAAGGTTTAACTCATATTCCCCATATTCCCTAAGAGTTTCAAATAAAATGAATTAGGTATATTCTTAGTTGGGTACATAATGGTCAATTATGGTTGGAGCAGCCAATATTGATTACCAATAAGATGATTCATCAAATCACTAGTCTTCCCATGCTTGCCAAAGCCAAAACCACCAAAACCATAGGTCAAGTTGAGTTGGAAAAGAAAACCCTAACTAAGTGGGATGGTAGAGGCATGAAAGAAGTAGTGTTACAAATGTAAAACTCAAATTTGGTATTCATGTTATAGCTCAAAAGACATATAGTTTAAGCTATCACAACAGTGTATCATGTGAAGTTGTGGATTGGGCATAAAAAGTGGTGAAGAATAACTTGTCTTGTGACCTTCAATAACTTGTCTTATGATGTCGCCAAGTTGTTATTAAGACAATTCAATAAGAATATGGAAACCATTAGAACCTCCAAGAATAACTCTGTAAATTCAGTTCTTTGTTAACATGTTTATTCTTTTATGTGCAAAAGTTTTTTCCTTCCAAAGGCATTTTAGTTTGGAGAAAAGATGTGCCAGTATTGTACCAAATAAATGAATACATTACAGAAATGGGAGAAAAACTATGGAAATATCATGGACATTTATTTTGATGTGTTCAAAGACAAAATGAAAAATAGGTTCAGGATACCTAAGAATTTAGTTGAGGACTACAAGGATGATGTGTGCTTCATGGTTGATTTTGACAAGGTATACATCCAGGCAATCAAGCCTAGAAATGTGTGGGTCAAGCCTCTTGGTTATGAAGTAAACATTGATGAGACCAAGGATATCATTGAAGCCCTTGTTAATGAACCTATGGATCCCAAGGCTCTTTACATTGGTACTTATGAAGAGGCAAAGGAAATAATAGAGCTATAAATAAAGCTCCCTCAGGTAGTTAACAAAGGAAAGAGGAGAATAGAAAAACTGAAATCTAGTACACCTCTCATGTTAACCGAGGGTAAAGGTGAAGATGAAGAGTAGGTAGAGGATGAAGATGAAATAGAAGAAGAAGAAGAACCTTTGAAGAAAAAGGGCAAGGTGATCATCACCAAGCCTACAAAGGCATCCACTACAATCTTCACAAGGAGGTCCAAGAAGAAAGGAAGTGACATTGTACTTAGCAGACCTCCTTCCACCTTTCAAGAAAATTTATAGCAAATTGAAGAAGGTGCTGGCATAAAAAAAATTAAAATATTTGAAGTATGAGACAAGGACAGAGGTAGAGAAAAAACAAGTTGAAGAGTTGGTGCTAACCAAAATGGGCAAATGGAAGTACTCACTAAACTAGATTGCCTCTCAAATCTCTAATGAATTATTGGAGAAAATAAAGCCAAGATGGAATTTTACAATGCAAATAGTAAAAGAAATATATGCACATACCCTAAGGCAGTTACTATCGAGCATAACAGATGCTAAGGTTAAAGAGTCTTTAAAGAAAAAAGAATAAAAATTGACTCTAAGATTTAATACCTGTTTAGTTCTAATTAAGAATAGAGCATGTTGTGAGAAATGCTACAAACACTTGGAAGAATGTTTACCATCTTCATAAGCCATGTGAATATATAATTGAAGTAAAGGATGATGAAGAAGAAGAAGGTAAGGATGAAGAAGATGATGAAGGATCAACTCATTATGTTACTATTGATCATGAAGAGTATAAGGAGAAAGAAGCTAAAGAAAAGGAAAATGTAGAGGAGCAAGGTGCAGAAGCTATCAAAGAAGATAAGGAAGATAATGAGGAAAATGACCCAGTAAATATAGTAGTTGTAGTCATTGCATAACTTCCTCACTTCTTGAGCAAACCTTTGAAAAATCAAGCATGGAGGCAGCTTCAACAACTTTGGTTGTGACTACATCAAATGTCTAATCACTCTTTGCACCAACACAACTCAGCATATCATTGACAAAAGTGAATTCCACTTCATCAATTAAGTTGTAGTCTCCCTCTTCATCTATCAAGTTAAGTTCTTCAATCATCTCCTCTCCAATTTTGACTTCTTCAGTTTTGAGCTCATCCATGGTAAGCATTCCAATTTTTTCTACCTTAGTTTTGGATTCTTCTAGCATCTCTATAAGTATTCCACCAGTTAGTGCTATAACAATTTTTACTACAAGCCTGAGTATGTCAACTATTGTTTCTATTCCAAATACTAAAGCAATAAGTGCAAGGATAGTTGAGCCTAAGGCTCAATCGAGTACAAAATTTTGGAAAGGAAAGGATATAGAAGAAGATATATATTTGGATGAGGAAATAGAAATTTCCAAATGGGATTTCTACAATCTTTCTCTAGACCAAATGCACATAGTTGACAAACTTCTTCAAAAAAAGGCCAAGCAACAAAGATTGAGAGAAGAAAGAGACAAATAATACAAGATATTAGATGATGCTAAGAACATTTTATCTAAGGCTATTGAAATTGAGGTTGATTCTTCTCAACCTAGTTTTTTTTTAGCTTGGTGAAGCAGTTCAAAAGTTTAATGAGGACACAGAAGGACAAGAGAAATTGGTTGAAAAGGCAAAACAAAAATTCAATAATAAAGTGTTGGAGCACATTTCTCAACAAATTTCTACTAATCAAGTGTAATTATCAACAATGTTGGTCAATCTTGAGGCATCCCATTTCAATGTGTTATCACTTTTTGCAAAGCTATGTGATGTCACCAAGTATACCAAAGAAGTTAAGGATAAATTGCCCAAAATTGATACTAATCTTAAGGCAAGTGCTTAGTAGTTGCAACTTGACCCCATTTCAAGCTCTACATATTTTAAGAAGATCAAATTTTTGTTAGATATGCAAGTAGAGTTATTGAGAGAAGAAGCAAGGATCTGCTCAACACTGGTTGATATCCAAAATATGATCCTTCATGTCATGGACTCTATGCAGAAACATATTATTTGTTTAAAACTCTAATTCATGATAACAGCTTTTCTATTACTAACCACATGATTGAACTATCAGCTGAAGTGAAAATTTCCATTCATACATGTAAGGCTCTTCAAGAGAATTGGGATAAATCATTGGCAATTACCCTCAAGGTACACTCTGAATTCTTATCTCATTTTGGTGTCTCCATGTAAATATGTTGAATAAATCTTTGGAATTACTATCAAAAAGAAGGAGAAGAGAAAAGTTAAAGGGGAAGATAAGATATGGGACAAAAGTAAAAAAGAGAGAAGAGAAGAGTCATAAGGGGAGAAATGTATATAAGAAAAAAAGTTGCATGTACATAATAGATCACATAGTATGTGCGAGAAATATGCTATGGTGTAGATATACTCTGTATATATCTTACAAAGATCAATTTTGAAAAATTTCAAAAATAAAACCAAGCTAGTATCACATGGTGATGAATACAAGGTATTTAGATTTGGGCTAATAAGTATTTTTGTCACTAATGCCAAAGGGGGAGATTGCTGAAATATTAGTCAAGTTTTTTATTAGTGACACACACACTATTCAGATTATGTATAGCTATTGAGCTCATTGAATAATTTATAGTATTTTCCATGTAATTAGGTAGCCACTAAGGTTCTATAGTTGCTACCAAGTCCTTTGGACCAGCTCCAGTGGTTGTCGAGTAGATTTAGTTAGTGTAAAGTTTAGCAGTGCAAACTAAGTAGTTTAGTGTATACCAAGTTTACCAATGGTTATCAAGCATTGCAATGTCTACCAAGTACTCAGTTCATGCGATGAGAAGATAGTGTTAATCAAGCTACTCCATGGTAACCTAGTAATTTAGTGTTTTCCAAGTTGCACAATATCTACTGAGTCAATAGTATAGACCAAGTTCAAGACTACTTGAATGTGATCAGTATGGATCGAGCTTCTACATCTACCAAGAGCATGATGATGCCACGTAGTGAGAGTGGATTCGATGTATCAAAACCTATGTATCTTCATGTGGGTTGACCTTGTAATGTTTGTGTTAACTTGTGTCATTGCCAACTTTGTGATTTTGTAAATTGGATTGATATATATATGTGATGTATTATATCATATCCAATGTATGGAATATAATGAATGTGTAATGTTAGTAATAATGTGAATGTGAAATAAATGCAATAGATAAATAATTGTAAAGGCCATATCAATACAAGGAGAAACAGTGAAAAATCTATCACAAAAAGGTGATCTTTACACTAAGGATTCTCTATAAGAAAATTTAGTTGCAAGTTAGAGATCTACTACTTCATCAAGTGAACCAGTCAAAATCCTCTAACAAGGTAGACCTAATACCCTTTTCTAAATCTCTTTACCAAGTGCATACTTCATTGTATGTTTATAATTCCTCTCATAAGGTGGACCTAGTAGTCCTATTTACTCCTAACATGGCAGATCATCAGAAGTGATCAATATAAACCTTAATCAACCAACTTTATAGTATAGTACAAAATTTTGTGGGTATCATACCCACCCTAGTTTTACTTTCTATTTGGAAAGTTTTTGGGTCACCAAATGATTGTGTTCAAGTGTTGTGAATACTTTTATATTTTTAGTTTCTCATGCATGCAATTAGATCAGATGTGATAAATTAAATGCTAAAAGGTTTATTGGATCAAGAATTGATATTCGTAGAAGTTTTAGAAGTTACTAATTCACCCCTCCCCTCTTAGTAACTTAGCATAGTCTTGAATATTTCCAATAGATGGCATGGCAGGAGGATTCATTCATGTCCTCTACAAGATATGCATAGAAAGAGTTAAGTTCAATATGTGTGAAATCCTAAGAGTGTACTTAGAAGAATACTTGGAAAGGGTAAAAGAGTTAAAAATTGTCAATTCAAATTTAGATCAATGACTATTTATGTGTTTTTGCATTTGATAAAAATATATGTATTCTTATCTATGACTGAACTAGTTGATAGTGATAAGTGCACATTTGAGAAGATAACCAACATGTATATAAGCCATCTAATAGACAAGATTGATAGTGGTGCAAATTTGATCATAAGATCATTCCAAATAAAGATTAGACAAAGATACAAAATTCCACCTTCACTAGTGAAGAAATTCAAAGATGATATATGTTTCATGGTTGATACAAATTTCACCTATATAGAACTAGTTGAACCAAGAATGTTCTATGTTGAACCACTTGATTATGAAGTTATTGAGGAATAAGGAGAAGGGTATGTGAAAGAAATCTTGAAATCACTCAAAGATGAAGAATTTGATAGATTTGGAAATTATGAAGAGATAATGCAATTGATATCTCAAGTTCAGCTTGAGAAATCTTTTTTTTAAAAGTTTGAGGCCATAATGAGGAAAACCATATAGGAAGCACATATGACACTTGAAGAAGTAGAAGTAGTAAGAAAAATGGTTACTAGAATGAGGTAGATTGTACAAGAAGGAATCATGTATGTGCAACCATTAGCAATGGGAGGAACATTTGAGGACATAACAACTATAGAACCACAAGCAGTAGTATCAGTCGTACTATATGCTATAGTTTCATAGATACAACCTATTGTGGCCTCACAACACATGACACATTTTGAGTCACAAAATGGGGAACCACTAGTTTCAAAATTCCCTATGAGTCATCTACTCTAAAGCCTCAATGATTTTGGACCCTCCCTGAGGTCTAGGTCAAACACTAGTCTCTAACCAAGAAAGATCAGGTAGTGAGAGAGAAGAAAAACTTGAGGATAGACTTCATAGTTCATGAAGTGTGCATATGTACACTTGTACACATGTGCAATGCACCAAGTGTGCATAAGAACACTTCATCCCACTCTAGGGATAGGTGTGCATTTTTTAAGGTGTGCACCCACAAAGGTGTCCACAAGGCTTCCCCCCCACTCTCTTTGCACAAACACACTGATGCACATGTGTTCTATTTCACAACTATGCACGTAGCCACTTAAGAGGCAAAAAAGGTGCGTACTAGCACAGCCTTCACACCTACATAAGTGCACTAGTGCACAAAACTACTTATTGCAGGGGAATTCACTTTTTGGATAGTCTAATTAGTTTTTACACTTTTTTTGTTAGTCTAAGTCTTGTGGTCTTCTTTTTGGTCTTTCAACATGAGATAACTAATTTTTTCTTCTTTGTGTAGATAAAATTACATCCTCATTATCCATAGCACAAAAAATATCCATGGTATTGCATGTGCATTTTCAAAATAGGTGCCTTGGGATTTCAAATAGAAGAAGCGGAAGGAGTTCAAGTCTATGACAATATTGGGCTATAAAGAGGGTATAAATTATCAAAAAGGAAAAATAAGTACACTATAAGATGCATCCTTATGAACATTCACATCTATCTTCAATTGACCAGATTTTAGTAGGTCACAAGATTGCCCAAAACCTTAGAGTTGATCCTCAATTAGCTTTTCAACAAAGGAGTTTGAAAGAATTCCTATCAATCAGCATCATGCAAAATGATAGTTCGACAAAAGTAGCACTACATGGAGGACCTAAAAACCATTCATCTCAAAAGCTCAAGTTGTTTGAAAATTCTACAATTTTTGGAAGTTAAGAAGATTTTCCAAGTCTATTACTGTACGTACGTGCGCTAGTGCATAGGTGCAATTTTTTAATGATGCTTTCAAAGGTGATCTTTTCCAAAATAAACACAAACTATAAGGTCTTGATTCACCATCTCCATTTTAGTGAGCTTTAAGGTCTTCACCCAATGCACATGAGCTCCTAGAATGTAGTTATTTTTACAAGCCTCATAATGATAAAGGGATACTTAGGCTTTACCATTCACACTATGAATTCCATCATCATTATCTACTCTAAATTTTTCATTAAACATTCCCATAATTATGTAACATGGCTTTCTTCAATGGCCAAAGTTCACCTTTGAACCTACCTAGTCAATTACATGACTTGCCCAAAAATCCTAAAAAGTTTTCAGCATAGTTCATCTATGGAGAAACATGAACAATAGAAGATAATATTAAAATTTTCAAGAAAATTTGTAATTGAAACCATATTCAGCATATGGATGTGGTCTATCACCTTTTCGCTTACACTTTGGGGTAAATGACATTCAATTGGTACCTAAATCTACCACCAACATCAATAAGGGATTGAAACTCTTTTGAGGGAAATTTTCTAGCACAATTAAAGGTCTATATTGATCTATCTATCATACATCATTAGTTCATCTCAATTAAGAGGGATCCCCATGAGACTATTTCACGGTTTAATCATCACTTCTATAGGATGTATCAAAGAATGGAGTTTCCTTATACTATACCACAACAGGCTGTCATCTAGATCTATTTGGGAACAATGGATTCATTAACTTCTATTTTTCTAAGAAGGTTCCCACCCAAAGATATTGATACCATTGAAAAGGTCTTCAAAGAGATTGTTACATTTACTACTGCTCCAATACAAATAATTACATATTTAGGGTATGAGCCCTAAAAGACTATATTCTTTGAGCAAAAGTCTTCTCCACCTACTAAACTCAAGAACAATATGGATAGTGAGGTTAAAGCCCTAAAGAATATAATGTCTCTTTTATCCAATGAAATTATGAGAATAAAGTTGAATTCCTCAAGAAATCAAGGAAAATATCCAAGACAAGTTGTTTTCCAAAACAATTATTCTCAAAATTAGAGCAAAAATTATGGCCCCTATAACAACATCAACAATGAGAATAATGGTATTATAGGTATGAGTCCAAGTGAAAATGGATATGGGTACAATGATTTTTTATACCAACTCCCCAAATAATGGAGGAACAACCTTTGTAGTTTAGTGAAACGATGCCTAAATCATATGATAAATCTATAGGAAGAGAAAATTGTGAATATGATTAAGATGAGTTTGTGTTCCCATTCAATCAAGAGAATGAGCATGGACACTGTGTCATACATGTTTATTGTAGAAATAATATGACCACACAAAGTGTACAAAGTAGAGAAGAATCTCTAATGGATGGTGTCTCTCTGTGGTTACATCTCACCCCTATAGACATGCAGGTCTGTGACACTCCAATCAATTATGAGTCTCTAACAAGCATTACCTCAATAGTTCAAAAGGATTTATAGGTAAAGGATGAGGTTTTGAAAGGTTTCATGGATAACATAACAAGAAATTTGAAGTATCTTAAAGAAGGTTAGAATCCAAACATCCTTTGCTTCCTAGCTATTGGTGTCTCCATCAAAGGATTCATTTGAAGTTGGAATGTGCTAACTTCCAAGATGTAGTATCTAATGTGTTAGTGTAGAAAAATCAGCCTATTGAAATTGTCGGAAGTAATGAAATTTTTTCAAGTTTTGATGTTGCAATAAGTGTGGATATCCCAAGAAATTTTGAGGATGCAAAAAATTTTGAAGTTCCAAAACTCCATGGGGTTGCAAAAATATCAAAGTTGCAAAAAAAGATGGAAATGTAGAAGATCTTAAGGTTGGTGAAATTTTTATATCAAGAAGTCATCAAGAACAAGAAGATACTAATTCTTCTTATTGTGATATTGATCCCCCATTGATTAATGATAAGATACTTCTTTCAAGAAAACATATGTCATTAGAAAAGTGGATAGAGTGCTTAATTTGGTCTCAAGATTGACTAAATAAATGTCTATTTTTGGGTATTCTACACATATATTATACCATGCAATCATTGAGTCATTTAGAATCCATCCATTTGGATTCCATTTAGAAGTAAGTTGTCCTAATTTCTTGTTAGCTTGGGAGATCACAATGGAGGGTACGTATAATTTTGAACATGGTTCATTGGGATATAAGGGAAAAACCACATTGGTTAATGATATTAATGAATCCTATAATTCAAAAGGAAGGGTTATGATTGAGTTATAATGTGCTAGTTGCTAAGATACAATATCTAATGTGTTAGCATAGACAAATTAGCATGTTGAAATTTTTGGAAGTAATGAAATTTTTTAAAGTTTTGATGCTGCAATAACTATGGATATCCCAAGAAATTTTGAGGACATAGAAACTTTTGAAATTCCAAAACTTCATGGATTTACAAAAATTCTCAAAGTTGCAAAAAATGATGGAAATGAAAAATATCCCAAGGTTGGTGAGATTTTTGAATCAAGAAGTCATCAAGAAGAAGATACCAATGCTTCCTACTATGATATTGATCTCCCATTGGATAATGATAAGATAATTCCCTCAAGACAAGATATAACATCAAACAAGATGGATAGGGTCCTTAAATTGGTCTCAAGCTTGATTGAGGAAATGTCTATTTGCTAGTATTCTACACATATTTTAGACCATGCAATAACCGAGACATGTAGAATCCATCCATTTGGGTTTCATTCAAAAGTAAGTTGTCCTAATTTCTTGTTAGCTTAGGAGATTGCAATGGAAGGCAAGTGTTATTTTTAACATTCTTCATTGGGATATGAGGGAGAAAACACCTTCATTAATGATATTAATGAATCTTGTAATTCAAAAGGAAGGTGTATAATTGAGTTTTCTAGTCCTAAGGATCCTAAAGGTGATAATTCATGGTTTAAGGCTAATTATGCTGATAATAAGGACCATAAACATAATATTATATCTTTTGGGCCTTGTTCTAATAGCTATATTACATTTTTAATGCTATTATTTCCATGTGTGCATGGAGTTGTGCACCATGAGATAAGACCACTAGAAGCAGAAATTACAATGTTTCAATGTACGCCTATGGTAGGGGACTCACTAGATCTGGTGATATCTTTCCATTATCCCTCTCAATTTGACAATTTTCAATTTGAATATGATGCTAAAGGTAAGAGAACTTGTTTGTGGATTAATCATGGTCATGTAGAGTTACCAAAATTTCTAATTTTGCGTGATTTGTGCCCAAAATTCAAATCAAGATTTCCTAAATTTTATTTTTCTGAGTACAAAGATGAGTCAGCATTTTTTAGGACTATATAGGTTGTTTTATTAGTTATTCACATAATGAGAAATCTACTGACAACCATGCCACATTCTTATAATTCAAGTTTTTTGTATATATGTTTTTTATTTTATTTTTTATCTTTTTAGTTAGGTGTTATTTTTCTTTGAGTCAAGTCTATTTGTTTGGGTTTTTTCATCATTTTTCCTCTTCTTATTTTTTAGTTTTTGATTCACGAAGCCAGTATGTTTTTTTAGGGTCCCAACTTGTGGTCCATCCCAACTAGTCTCAAGTTTAGGGAAGAGGTATTTCTTTATCAAAGCATTCAAATGATTTATTTTCTTGTACCAACTAAAAATAGGTGTTACTTGTAGTTGTAGAGGACTTATAGTCTTAAAATCAAAAATCATAGATTGATATCTCTCAACACTTTATAAATTTAAAAATTTGATTGTCTAGGTTTTTTTTGAATATAGGTTGATAGTAGCAAGGGAAAATTGAAAACTTGTTGGTTTAGACAAAGGGTCTCTTAAAAGAAATGTTAAGATCACTATTTGGAATGAGAGTTTCCTAAAAGTTCATGAAAATAGGAATACAAGAGTTATCAATTGAAGTATAGATCATGAAAAAAATAACAATGCCTTGGCCACATAGTCTAAGCATGGCTAGGGTATAAAAGAAACAAAATAAGAATCACAAAGGTGTTGCATCTAGAGATTCTAGACCATTGTAAAAGGTAATCAAATATATAGGAATATTCACTCCAAAATGGTTATCCTATTCTATTAAAATGCTCCAAGGAAGAATAAAGTGGAAACACATGAGTTATACAAATTAAGTTAAAGAAGATTACCATATACTCAAAAGGAAAGAATTGATAACTCGCTAAGAGCCCCCAACATAGATTTTGGTGTATATGTTCCAAGCTGTGCTTGCACTGCTTCTCAAGAGACCTAGCTTGTCTCTTTTAGGTACCTAGTCCTCCTAGGTCCTTGGTTGACTTAGATAATTATCTAATACCAATCCAAAATCCTCTCCGAGAGCTTGATCCTTTGTGCTTAACCTTAGAATACTAACACCCTAGTTTTAGTACTCTTCTCCACACTCACTTAGAAAGCTCTAAGTGCAACTTGTTGACAAGCATCATTGTTTATTTCAGGGATATGCATCAACAAGTGAACATTCCATTTCCATCCTTTTGAGTCCATTTATAAAGATCTTTAGGCTTCTTTCCTATCGATTTCAAGATTTGGTCTCTAGGAAGCCTAATTAGGCCTATTACCAACTAGCCCTTCAAAATAGCTAAATCCACTTTCTTGCCAAAATATTCCAAAAAAATTGGAAAAATAATCACAAACCTAAATACCATTTTTAATCCTCTAAAATATTTTGTAGGTTTTGGACTCCTAGGTTATCCATACAGCGGTTTCCCATTACCTAGGTCTAATAGGGCTAAAAGGCCTAATTTATAGGAACTCACTAGTTTCTTGCTCAAAACCCACTCAAATAGTTTGGTATTATCTCAAACCTTCTAATTTACAAAGATATACTCATATCCCACCTATAACTATACTTTTTTTTGTATTGTACTACTCTAACTTGCAACAATTCTTCTTTTATCTTACCTTAAACCTCTAACTAGGCTCTGTTTGCTCGCCTAGGGCTTAGCATTAAAAATAGTTCCCCAAAATTCCACAACTTATAATCCTAGAACTATGTATACTAATTACTCCCCTATAATTTCCATCTATCCTTAGGTGTTTCCCATGGCTAGATTTCATGGGGGAGCCATATCTATACAAATTGGTCAGCAAAGAACTAGTGAACTATTCAGAATTTAAGCAATTTATTTAACCCTTAATACCTACTCAAATATAATTTCATATCAAATTAAAAACTCTAAAAACTAAACAAAGAATAGTATTAAAGAACCAGGTCAAGTCTTTCAATCCATTTCAAATAACTTTCATCGCAAAAGATCAAGAATTTATTTTAACATTGTTGTAAAGTACTATTCCACACACAAAATTAATACAATAACCTCTCCCATCATTCAAGATTTGAGTCTTAGTTAATATATGATTCCATCTTCATTCTAGGGCTTTTTGGTCAATCACCATCTATTAGACTTTAGGAAATCTAAGGATAATAATGTTGCATGTAACTTTTACAATTATTGCAAATGTTGTCATGACAACACTTTAACAACATTTGGAAACTTCTTGTTAAGACATGATCCTATTTCTTAGGACCTCTATCCTCATGAATTTTTTATGAATAAACTAGCTTAATGACCCTAAGGCATCATAATAATATTCACTAATAATATTTATGTGCCTAAGACACATTAAAGACTCCAACTCACTATCACCTCCTAGCACTAAGAAATTGAAATAACAACTAACAATGGCTACATAGTGACCTCATTCCTAGTGGCTAATTCACTTAGCCAACATTAACAATGGCCTTCTAAAGTCTTCAATGAAACTAATATATGGTCTTGACTTGGCTAGAGTCAAGTACAAGCCAAAAATCTTTTGAATAATGGAGGTAGCCTAGTTTTGCTCCTACACCATCCTCCCCAAAATAAGAAGATCAATCCACCCTTGGATTGATGATGATAGGATAAACTCTCATATTCTTTAACACAGACTCTTTTATCCAAATATCATTAGCATCACTTGGTCCATACCTCTTGATGAGGTATTCCTTGTACTCCTTTGTTCTAGTTTGTTTGTAGATTTCTTGTGTCCAATATATTGTTTGGTCCTATGGTTGTAATAATGGGTAATTGTAGATCTTCCACATCTTTGATCACTTCATGAAGAGTCTGACCCACACCTTGTTGTGGTCCTCTATAATAGACTAAGTTTTTAATATTAAAGATTGGTGAGAGTCCACTATCTTCTGGCAGTTCAACCTTGAATGCATTGTCACCATATTTAGCTAATATAGGACAAGGTCTTATCCTTCTCATTTGTAGCTTGTGAGGGATTCCCTTCTTCATACTTGACTTGTTAAGATGAACCACAACTAAGTTACCAATATTGAACTCAACTACCCATCTACTTTCATCCACCTTTTCTTTTTATTTCATGAAATTCTCTATCAAGGTATTCCTCACTATTTCATGAATGATCTATAAACTAAGATTTATAAGTTTTATAACTTTAATCCAAATATAGATTTAATCACTGATCTAGGTAGTAATTGTGTGGTATGTATTTTAAACCATTGAAATTACAAGAAGATTTATGTTTAAATACTTAATTTAACAATGTGTTTAATTACATAAAATAATAAATTAATTAAAGGAACTAAGAGAATAAGAAAGAGACAATAAAGAGATGCAAACACTTTCATAATAGAGTTCACCCTGACTATGTCTCTAAGTTTTCCTCTCAATTTGGGGATTGCTTTATTAAATTTTCCAAGAAAAATTTCTTTGTTACAAATTCCATGCTTCGAGCATTCACAGTATCTCCTATGCTCTTGAAGATACTTCACAGAGTCTGTGTTCTTATAAAATCTCTCACAAGGAAAAATTATTCCTCCCTTTACAAAACTCCCTCTTTAGAAATTCTCCAAAACTATTTTTTTCTCCCACAAACTAACTGTCTTCCAAAAAAGAATAACTCCACTTTTATACATAATTTTTTACTTATTATGGTGTAACCAGAATATTTACTAGAATTTCTCATATCTCTCATTTACATCAACAAATCTTCCATAAAAGACCTTGCCTTTTAAATAATGGCCCACATAATTTTTTACAGAAAAATAAATCTTTAAATCTTAGACTTATGTAATTGGCCCACCAAAATTAATATAACAAAACTAATCAATACTCCAAAAATCTTGAGCAACTCACTGCGATGGAGGAGTAATTGAAAGGGAGCGGTTGCATGTTCAAACCACTTAGCTCCCATTTTGGTGGTTTACCAATGATTTGGCACACAATAAATACTATAATGCCAATTCATATAACAAGATTTGTGGATGATCTAGTAGTGTGGAGGGAAAGCTACCTTCGGGAGGATATGAGTTTGAAACTCATAACTAAATTTTGCTTCAAGCAAACCAACCAAACTAGATAAGATTGCCAATTGGATGCCATGTGGCATTTTTTTTTCTAATATCTTGCCACATTTCAACTTGTTACTAGTCCATATGAATCTAGTTATTTACTATTCCCATTTATGTCATGCTAACATCATCATTTTGACTTAATCTATTTACTATCTTCAAACAAGCATATCTTCCACATACAAACTCCATTTTTGACAAAATGAACATCATTGGAAAGCTCTTCATGAGCTCCTCAATTTAAAACCCACTATTGACAACTTTTAAGATGTTTCAACTTCACCTTTTTTTATGAAGTCAGCCTTTGGTTTTCTAGTTTGACCTAAACTTTGACCAAGCATAACTTTTGCACATGAGACTCCTTTTTCACCCATTCAAGTTGCACTGGGTTCAATTTTTATAGCTCTTTGTATGCATGTTGAATTTGAGAGATTTTGAGACTATAAATTTTTTGACTTTCCTAGATCCACCTAGATTATTTATATTTCTACAAATTGATTTGATAGTAACCTACAAGTTTAAGTGATTGTATAATCTAATGAATGCATGCATGATGAAAATGTTTTATGCGTATGGTTTCACTAAGTTGTGAAAAGTTTTAATTGTACATCTAGACCTTGGATAACTAATTCACCCCTCTCTCAGTTATTTTAAAGAATTCCAATAGGGATATCATGAATTTAGAAGCTTGAATATTGACCTAGAGCTCCCTAATCATGATGTGCAAAGGGTACAAATCAAGTGTTTGCACTCTCAAATGAGCTTAGAAATGTAATTCCTTAAAGTGCACCATGAAATGGGAGATTCAAGAACAAGAGAAAAAGTGAAAATGTCCAAGAATCAAAGATGATATGAAATGAAAATAAAGCTAAAACTAAGAAAATGAGAAATGCAAGATTAACTACTAAGAATGAAGTGTTATAATCCCCCATTTAAGTTAGATTTGATATCATAATACATAAGACAAGAAACTATGATAATGCTACTATGATATGCAAGAGATGAGATGATGCAAAAAGTCTTCAAGTGCTCCCAAGAGTACCTAGAATTCATGTAGCATAACATTAGTACAAAAATGAGTGGTTGTGAGATGAGGAGAGAGCTCTCCCTTTTAAAGAATAATGAATGGTGAAGATCATAGAGCAAGAGGATCTAATCAAGGGTGAAGGATGAAAGTAGACTAATCCATGTGCACAAGTGTTTTCACCAATTGTAATCAAGAGTTAAATTTTCTACCACATGTGAGACAAAAAAAATATTTTCTTTTATTTTTAAAGTGGGAATAATACTTTGTGTGTGCACAACTTAGGATAAGTTGGGAATGGGGTTTTTTTTAATTAAAAGGGGACAAGTTCCTTTTAATTAAATAATGAGTTAGGATATAATAGTCAAACTATAAGATAAAATAAAATAAATTATTATTTGAGGATTTGATCAAAATAAGTGAATTAATAAATTAAGAAAAAGTTCTAGAAAGGAAGCTAATAGTCTAGGTGACTATTTTTGGGTGATTATAGTATAATGGGCCCTAGTGGTGCTCACATAGTTGGATTCAATTTTTGATTTCCCAGTAGGTCTCTCTTCCTTCCAACTTGTCCTTTTACTCTAAGGTTTAGTGTTTAGTGTGATTTTTTCTAGACTTTATAGTTTTAGTTGTGTTTTAGAGTTTCAAACTTTTGGAGGTCTTGGGACCTTTGAAATCTTTAAATGCTAAAAAGATCAATCACCTTCAATATATCTAAGGTAGTGTTGGAAATTTTTTATTTTAACTTCCATTAAAAAAAAAATTGTCTGAACTTTTGTTAGTCTTTCACAATATGAAGTTTTGATGTATATTTGGAGAACAAAGTTTCAAGGCTTTAGATTTGTTTAGGTGGAAAAGGGAGACTTCAAAAATGGTTGTAGATGTCCCCTTTTCTAGGCCACTAATCCATTCAAATACATGTGAAAGAGAAAGAGGGGAATTTCCAAATATGAACCCACTTGTGATCCAAATTAGATTAGCTAGAACCCAAACGAAGAAGATCACCAATAATAAAATCAAATTATAAAGAGGAATGTAATAGGAAATTTACTCTTTATCCCTTAATAGGATAATGTGAATGTGAAATTGAACCAATTTCTTACATAATGTAAGTCTAGATGCTATGTACATACAATTAACCCAATTAAGATATAGATATAGGTTAAATATATGAAATGAAATAAAATATTAAATAGTCAACTTGTAATACAAGGAAATGTACTATTTAGCCCTTAATAGGATAATGTGAATGTAAAATTGAACCAATTGCTTAAATAATGTAAATTTAGATGTTATGTATATACAATTAGTCCAATCAAGATATAGATCTAAGGTAAAGATATGAAATGAAATGAAATGCATAAAGGAATGTTGGAATACTTTAAGAATAACTAGGGGGGGCTGAATTAGTTATCCAAGTTCCAGATGTATAAATAAAACTTTTCAGAACTTAGTGAACTCATTAAACAATTATCTTCACGTATGCATCCATAAGATTATGCAATCACTTAAAAATTGTAGGTTGCCATCAAATAAACTTGTAAAAATGTAAACATGAAACATAACAGATTCATCAACACACTTGACACAATGATTTATGTGGAAACCCAATTTGAGAAAAACCACTACTAACATGCTACTCTTTTTCACTCTTCTGAAGTGATTCTTTCTAAAAGGCCAACCTTGTTAAAGGTTATAATTCACATTGCTAAATGTGATCCTATTAGGAGTGAGCCTTGTTAGAAGACTTTAGACCATTCACTTGGAATGTCACCTATTTAAAGGATTTACAAATGGTTGTTAGGTTAACCTTAATCCAAAGGATTTACCCTAGATTGATACAATTATAAGAGATTAATAGTAAAGCTTGATCTAATAACAACTTATAACTCCATTTATAGATTATAGATCTTTGTTTCAGTCCTCCATTCTACCTAGTCTTCATACATTTCAGCTCTAATAGCTTATTCACTCTTCAAAAATTCATATCCTTAAGCCTTCTTGGTTAACATGCCAATGTAGACTCTTCTCTTAGGTCACTTGATGAAGCAAAACCTTTGACTCCTTATCTTCCTTAGGTTCTCACACATGACATTTTGCTCCTGACTAGCCATTCTTATAAATAGGAAATTAAAATATTTTTTCACTCATTTTTCATCATCCAATTTAGGGTTAGGATGGATTAGGTAGATACAATGAATCTACCCCACATTCCATATCTCTTCTAGAGACTTCTCCTTCAATCCTCTTTGAATTTTCCAAAAAATGGTTTACCTTGAATTCTATGCCACTAGCTCATCAATCTTATCTTCCACCTAGTTCATACATTCCAAAAAAGCAAACTTTTCAATTCAAATCCATCAAATTCATGATCTTTTAAATAATGCAACCACTTGGCATCATCTGGCCTCTAATGCTTGGCACATACTATGTTGCTCGACATCCGTTATGAAATTACTTAGCATGAACCAAAGTTTATTGATGCTTGACATCAACTAAAATTTACTCACCATCCACTATTTTTCTTGGCATACACTAGAATAAACTTTTACTCAGCTCTAACTGATTTTCTAGTTGGCTTCCACTAATTTTTTTCAATACCTACTATCCATTCGGTCAAGCTTAGTAGACAAATTCTATGTAATTTTTTCTTCTAAAATTTCATAGTGTAACCAACCTTTATAACCTTAAGTAGATTATCAATGCATCATGTTATCACTATCTTAACTGATTCTTGTACTTCTTTACATAATCATAACTCAACCTTTCCTCTAGGTGCTATTGTTACATCTTTTAATCAAATCCTCTTCATCAATCAAATAAGTGATAGTACTTAAATTATATAAGTATTTGTCTTACCAGAAAATAGTAGGTTTGACATCGCAAGTTTGACATCAATGGCAAAATAATTATTGAAGCATATTGATCATACTTGTATCATTTTTTTCTCAACAATCTCTCTCTTTAATAGTCTTCTTTAATCTATTTTCAACAATCTCCCTCTTTGGCATTGATGGTAAACCAAACTAATAAACCAAACTAACTAGGTTAAAATAGTAACACAATACCAAAAAGAAAATAATCCCTTGTGCTAAAATCTCTCCCTCTATCAACAACTTCCATCTTTTGAGTTGGTTACAAAATTCTTCCTTATAACTCCCTTTGAATTTCTTTTTGCCATATCTCCCTCTTACTTTGTAGATGTTAGGATTTCTCCTTCTTTATTCTTCAAATCAATAACTATCTCCCTCTTTCTTTCTTTTTACTATCTCCCTCATTATTATTGTATTATCCTTGATCAACAATATCAGCAATTATCTCCCTCGGTAACTATACTAGCTTGATTAGCAATTATCTCCCTCATTGACAACAATGCCAAAGACTTGTAATCTTAACATGTAGATATAAGCTTTTTCATTTTCTTTAGTTTTTTCCTATGTAACCTTACTTGTGACTAATTTTGAAGTTTTAGCTCTTTGGTTACTTTAGGCAACTCCTAAAGTAAGATCCACTGCATCAATGTGTAAAGTATGAAAATTAGCTTGTTTGATGTAGGGCACTCCTTTTGTTACTTAGATAGCCTTTGATAGGGGTATCACCCCTAGTTTACCTCTTAGATACTCATGAGCATCCTTAGGTAGTGTTTTTGTGAAGATATCATCAATTTTTTCATTTATGTTGACATATTCCATCTTCACCTCTTTATCTTGAACTAATTCTCTCACATAATGATACTTGATTGCAATGTGCTTAGCCTTTGTGTGCATCATAGGATTCTTTGATATATTGATAGAACTTGTATTATCACAATAAAGTGTTACTAGTTCTATGATCTCTTCCTTCATTCCTTTGAGTAGCTATTTGATTCATACAATGTTTGTACAATTTACAAAAGCAATAACATATTCAGCTTTAGCAATAGATTGTAAAGTGCAGTTTTATTTCTTACTAGTCCACGTAACTAGCCTCTTACCTAAGAAAAATGCTACTCCATTGGTTCTCTTTCTGTCATCAATGTTTCCAGCCCAATCAGCATTAGTATAGGCTCTTAATTCAAATTTTTCTTTTTTCTTATAGTATAGACCATACTCTATTCCTTTTAGATATCTCATTATTGTCTTTACATGCATTAAATGATTCTCCCAAGGATTAGTAGAGAATCTTGTAACTATCCCTACAAATAATGTAATGTAAGGTCTGTTATGTACTACATATTATAATTTACCAATCATAGACATATACAATGTTTGATTTACCTTGACTAAATCATCATTTTTGACAACTTGTGTCCTATCACTATAGGTGTACTTACTAGTTTTGAATCCTCCAATCCAAAAAATTTTGATATTTCTTTGACATATTTTGACTGAGTGATGTATATACCATATTTCATCTAATATACTTGTAAACCCACAAAGAATATGATTTCTCCAAACATAGATATTTCAAATTCTTGCTTTATTTCATTTGCAAAAGCCTTACATAAAGCATCTTGACCTCCAAATATGATATCATCAAAAAAAATTCAGATAACAAAATACCTTTGCCTTTCTCTATCTTTATGTAAAGATTGTTGTTATCATTAGTCCTTTCAAATCCAATCTTCACAAGATTCTTATGAAATCTCTCATACCATGCACTTGGTGCTTGTTTCAAACCATATAGAGATTTGTGTAATCTACATACCATATTCTTATTGTTAACATCAACAAAATCTTCTAGTTATTCTATGTAAACATCTTCCTCTAATATGCCATTCAGAAATCTAGATTTAACATCCATTTGATAAACTTTGAAATCTTTGTATGCAGAATAAGAAAGTAATGTTCTTACTCCTTCTAATCTAGCAATAGGGGCAAATGTATCTCTATCATCTTGTGCATATCCTTTGTAAACTAATCTTTCCTTGTTCCTTGTGACTTCACCATTTTCATCTAGCTTGTTTCTAAATACTCACTCGGTGTTAATCACATTTTTGTCTTCTAGTCTAGGAACTAGAGTCCATGTTTTGTTTTTCTCAATTTGTTCAATCTCTTCTTCCATGGCTTTACTCTATTCTACATCTTCCAATGCATCTCTCGCTAATTTAGGTTCTTTCATACTCAACAAACATGTATCATTTCTCAATTTTTTTCTTACCATTGGTCTTGCATCTTTAGCTCCAATCATTTTTGTAGTAGGATGATGTCTTTTGACATATTTGGACAATCTTAGTTCAACTCTTTTTTCTTCATTTGATCTTTCAAGTTAAGAATCATTTTGTACATCTATGTCAGGTAACTCAACATCTATACTAATCTTAGAATTGGAATGTGCTTAAACTTCATTCTATAACTTAGCATTTGAATGTGGTTTACTTCCTGAATGCAACTCAACATTCATAGTCTATGACCTGACAGTCATTGAAACTTGTTTCTAATTTGTAGCATTATTTGTAGCATCTTCTTCAATAGACATACCTTCATAAGAGTATACAAATGATTTGTATTTAGCCTCATATACTTCTATATATTCATCAAATTTCACATTTGCACTTTCCACAACTTTGTTAGTGTTAGTATTCAAACACTTATAAGCTTTACTTCTTGTGGAATATCCTAAGAATATGCCTTCTTCACTTTTTGCATCTAGTTTAAACCATTCTTGAGGTCTTTAAGAATGTAACAATTGCTTCCAAATACCTTAAAGTATTTTACATTGTGTGAGTATCCATACCATAACTCAACAAGTGTTGAATGAGTACCTTTCTTGACTTGTACATGGTACAAGGTATAGACAGTTGTACTTATAGCTTCTCTCTAGTATTTCAAAGCAACATTTGTCTCTACCATAAGTGTTCTAGCATAGTCCATTATAGATTTTTTCTTTCTTTTAGTAATTCCATTTTGTGGAGGGGTTCTAGGGGTAGATGTATGTCTTTTAATTCCTCTATCATTGTAAAACATTTCAAACTTATTTGATATGAATTCTCCTCCTCTGTCATATCTTAAACACTTTAGACTTTTACTTCTTTCCTTCTCAACTCTTGCTAAGTACCACTTAAACATTTGGAAGGCATTAAATTTCTATTTTAGAAACATAACTATCATCATTCTAGAATAATCATCAACAAACAACATAATGTACTTATCTCCTCTGTAGCTTTTCACTTTAATTGGTCCACACAAGTCAGTATGAACAATCTCTAATATTTCTTTAGAGGTATGAGTTTTACTATTAAGACTTGATTTTTTCATTTTGCCCAACTAACATTGTTTTCACATTATATTATTAGGCTTCTTTAACTTAGGCAACCTCTAACCTTTCTCATGTTACTGATACTGACTAGGTTGTCAAAATTGACATGACATAACCTCTTGTGCCATAGCTATACACCATCAAATTTTACAACAAGACAAGTAGCATCCTCTATATCAAGATAGAATAGATTACTCCTAGTTTGATCACCCTTTCCCATTAGTCTTCCATTTCTTTCATATATCTTGGTAGCCTTGTTTTCAAACTCAACCTTACATCCCAAATTATTCAGTTGTGACACACTCAAGAGATTATAGTTAAGTTCTTCAACATAGTAAGTATTGTCACATAGAATCTTATCTGTGAGCTTGATAGAACCTTTTCCTTTTATCATACATGGTTCATCATTACCAAATCTTACACTATTTCCATCATAACAATTCAAGGTAATGAACTTACTTTTTTCTCCAATCATGTGATGTGAACACCCACTATCAATGATCCATCTATCATTCTTGTTTACACAAGTCACAAGTGCAATTGCCTCATTTTCATCAGATTCTTCCTTCATTTCAACATACACCACTTCATCATCATGTTCATCAGATTCATCTTTTGTTTCCTCTTCAACAATATAGCATGACTTTTTGCCTTTTTCTTTGTATTCCTTGTTGTCTTCATATCTCCTACTTTTGTAGTTATCACCACCTCTATAGTTCTTATTCTTTGGATATCTAGCAGCAATATCACCAACCTCATTGCAATTGAAACAAATAATAGGTAATTTACCTTTGAACTTACCTTTACCTTTACGGAATCTTCTTGCCATTAGTGCTTCAAGCTTTTCTACATCCTCCTCATCTATATCACTATCACTAGATACATACTTTTTTTTTTCTTCTTCTTCTCATATGGTTCCTTCAATGATACCTCAGCTTTGAAAGTAAATTCAATATTCTCATATTTGTAATTATCAAAGTTAGATATCTCAAAAGTAGTGAGTCTACCTACTAGACCTTCGACTAATAGATCATTTCCTAGCATGTATCTTAGTTCTTGAATTAAAAAAACTCTAATAGCATATATAAGTAGTAGTGTTCTTAGGACTTTGTTTAGCATAGTATCATCATCTATTTTACCATTAGCTCCTCTTATTGAAAGAACAACTTCTTTTATCCTTATAACATATTGATCAATATTGTTACCTTCTTCCATTCTCATATCATCAAGCTTACCTCTGAGACTTTTAGCTTTGGCTCTAAGAACATTAGTATATCCTCCATAGATGGTGGCTAAGTCATCCCACATTTTTTTTTCACTGTAAGACATTTGATATCATCAAATTTTGCATAACTTAGGGAAGAGGCAATCTCCAACATTGTTTGGTTATGTTCTTTCTTCTTTTTCATATCCTTAATAGCTGGGGCTCCAGCAGGGTCAACATGCTCAGTAGTAATGGTAGAATATGCATGATCTCCAAGTCCTCCAAGGTGTAGTTTCATCAAACTTTTACATGTAGGAAAGTTATCTCTGTTGAGCTTTGGTACTTCTTTTTTTGACATCTTGATCTTTGTGCTTCTAGTACCTTCAAATTGGTCATCTTAAGTAGATGGCTCGAATACCAATTGTTGGAATAATTTTAGAATAACTAGGGGGATGAATCAATTATCCAGGGTCTAGATGTATAAATAAAACTTTTCATACCTTAGTGAACCCATAAGAGATTTATCTTCATGCATGCATCCATAAGATTATGCAATCACTTAAAACTTGTAGGTTATTGTCAAATCAACTTGTAGAAATGTAAGCATGAAACATAACAGATTCATCAATACACTTGATACAATGATTTACATGGAAATCCAATTTGGGAAAAACCACCAGTAACATAGTACTATTTTTCACTCTTCTGAAGTGATGCCCTATGAAAGGCCAACCTTGTTAAATATTACAATACACACTATTAAATGTGACCCTGTTAAAGGATTTCAATTACCCTATTAGGACTGAGCCTTGTTAAAGGACTTTAGACCATTCACTTAGAATGTCACCCAATTAAAAGAATTACAAATGATTTTTAGGTCAACCTTAATCCAA
This sequence comes from Cupressus sempervirens, assembly GCA_028749045.1. Taxonomy (NCBI): domain Eukaryota; kingdom Viridiplantae; phylum Streptophyta; class Pinopsida; order Cupressales; family Cupressaceae; genus Cupressus; species Cupressus sempervirens. The sequence goes on along the minus strand of CM053784.1, from coordinate 86,232,948 downwards.
AGGATTTACCCTAGATTGATACAATTATTAGAGAGTAATAGTAAGGCTTGATCTAATAACAACTTACAACTCCATTTACAAATTACAGATCTCTTTTTTAGCCCTCTATTATGCCTAATCTTGATATATTTCAGCTCTGATAGCTTGTTCATCGTTCAAGCAATCATATCCTTAAGCCTTATTTCTTAACATGTCAATGCTGACTCTTCTCTTAAGTCACTTGATGAAGCAAAATCCTTGACTTCTTGTCTTCCTTAGGTTCTCACACATGACACTTTGCTTCTATCCAGCCTTTCCTATAAATAGGAAATTAAAATCTTTTGCCACTCATTTTCCATCGTCCAACTTAGGGTTAGGATGGACTAGGTATGATACAATGAATCTACCCCACATTCTGTATCTCTTCTAGAGACTTCTTCTTGAATCCTCTTTGAATTTTCCTAAAAATGGTTTATCTTGAATTTTGTGCCACCAACTCATCAACCTTATCTTCCACCTAGTTCACACATTCCAAGAAAACAAACTTATCAGATCAAATTCATCAAATTCGTGATCTTTTAAATAATGTAGCCACTCAAAATTATTTGGCTTCAAAAGCTTGGCATATACTATGTTGCTTGGCATCCTTTGTGAAATTATTTGGCATGAACTAAAGTTTACCAGTGCTCGACATCAACTAAACTTTACTCAACATCCACTATTTTACTTATCATACACTAGAATAAAATTTTACTTGGCTCCAACTAATTTTCTACTTTACTTGCACTAACTTTTCTCAGCACCTACTATCCACTCGATAAAGCTTAGCAGACAAACTCTATGTAACATGTTCTTCTAAACTTTCTTAGTGTAACCAACCTTTGTAACCTTAAGTAGATAATCAATGCATCATTTTATCACTATGTAATTGATTCTTGTACTTCTTTGCATAATCATAACTCAACCTTTCCTCTAGGTTCTATTGTTACATGTTTTGATCAAATCCTCTATATCAACTAAATAAGTGATAGTACTTAAATCATATAAGTAGTTGTGTTACCAAAAAATAGAAAGTTTTAGATCAGTGACAAAATAATGATTGAAGCATATTGATCATACTTGTATCAATCTATTCTCAACAATGTATCTCTTTAATAGTCTTCTTCAATCTATTTTCAACAAGGAAGATGTATTTTAGCTCCAAAAGTTGTGGAACTAAACTTTTTCCTGAATATCTAGTCATAGATCTTTGATTGAAATAACAAAAGGAACCAAACCCAGAAATCTTTTGACAAGAAGGCATTGAAGGGCTAGGTCGACTTGGAAGGACATCTTATGATATATTTGAAAAATTTCAATGATTCTCTAACAAAATCCTCTAGAAATATTCTGAGGTGTAGGTTTTAGATTTATAAGCTCCAATTGATACCATGCAAATAAACACAAAAAAGAAGGGTTTTTATGGTTGGGTTGGAAGAGGTCTTTCCTTGTTCAAGCCCTAGGTTAAGGAATTAATAATAAATGAGAAAATTAAATGACTAAAAAGTAAGATAAATATTAGGATTCACTTTGCTAAAAGACCATGTCAATAAGAGATTTTGTATGTAATGTATTATAGATCTTGAACAAGGTGTGTAGGGTATCTCCACACTTCACAATGGATCTACCATAATCTCATGATGTTGTCATTGATTTAAGTGTATATAAATGAATAAGATGATGAATTTTTCAATATAGATATCCTCCCTTGATGGAAAAAAATAAGCTATACCTTCAAGAGGAAACTCTCACAAAAGATCCTTCAATGCTAGATAGAAATATCCTTGCTTGAATGCTTAAAAATGCTTGATAATCTTGAATACTTGAATTCCTTGAATGTGAAAGGTAGAAATATTGACTTGAGAGAAAGAGTTTGAGAATGAAAGGTGATATTGAAAATGAATTATGAAAATGAAGTCTCCAAGCCTCTTTACATATGTGTTTTCGGGTAGGAAAATAATGCAAGCTAACCAAAGAGAAAAATAAAACTAATTAAACCCCTAAAAAATTTTAGGCACCAAGCCCATAAATCACCAAGGAATAGGTTGACCTAGCTTGACCTTGTACAAAATAGGTTTGCTTGAGTTGACTTCATCCTTGAGGTCAAGTCTAGAGTGCCACGAAAAGAAGAGGTAGATACTAGAAGAAATAGAGTGGAAAGAGAAAGAAGATAGGAGAAAATGAAATCAAGCATAGGTACATCCAAGGTCCAAAGAAGGCATTACAAAAATAGTGCTAACATTTGAAACTACACTTGAAGCAATTGTTTTATTGTCATTGATGTCAAATCTATTGATGAGTCATGTTTTTATCTGATATAAATGTCATATCCATTTGATTGATGAAGAGGATTTTAGAAATTTCTCATAATAAAAATGCCTAGAGGAAATGTTGAGTTATGAAAATGAATCTACAATGGACATTTGATTACTTATACTTTGACAAGACAAAGTTATTTTTTAAATCATGATGATGTTCAAGTCTTGACGGTGCAAGCCAAGATAGATCATGTGTGTAAGGCTTGACTGAGCAACAAGGTAAAAGATCAAGAGACTTTGAAGTTCATGCCAAGTGATGCTAGTTTCTACTGAGCCACAATAAATGTTGAGTAAATTCAATTTTGACCAAGCATCAATATTGAATGATCAAACTACATTTATGCTAAGCTAAAAGCTCTATAGTGACTGAGCAATTCAGTGATAATTGAATGTCAAAAATTATTAATGGCTGAGTGATAGTATTTTAAATGAGTATGAGAAATCATGATTTCCATCTAACTCAGTTGATTTCTTGGGATATGGAAAGAACATTGAAGATGCGGAGTGATGATATTAGGAAAATGATCTAATAGATGAATTTGATGAGAAGTTTCTAGAAGAGAAGTCAGATGAATAGGTACAATAAACCTAATGAATCAAATCAAGAACCCTAAGATCTATGGTGATCATGAAAAATGGAAAAGGACTAGAATTACCTATTTAAGGAAGTATAGAGATGAACTTTTTTTTTAAATCACATGAATGGGGAGAGAAGAGAACATAAAAGAGAAGTTGTGTGTGTTTCTAGGAATATGGAAAAATTTTGCTGAGGTTGATAAGAAAATTTAAGCAGAAGTCTTAAGTGTGTTATGAAGAGAAGGGTAATTTCTTGAAGGGTTCCCAAGTGAATCAAGGACAAAGGTGGCAAGGAAGGCTTATCAAGGAATCAACACATTAACTAAAAAAAGATCTAAAACTACAAAGTGAGTTGTAATCATACAAATCAAACCCTACTATTTTCTTTCTAATCATTCTAAACATTTTTTATTGAAGTCCTTTTAATCAAAGATTGACCTAACAGTCATTGAAGGACTTAACAAGTCCACTCTTAACAAGGTGATTAAATCCTCTAACCAGGTTACATCTAACAATGTGTAGTGTAACCTTTAATTGGGTTGGCTTCTAATAGGGATCACTTTAGAAGAATGAAAAAGTGGTGATATGTTACTCGTGGTTTTTCCCAAATTGCGTTTCCACATTAAATCCTAGTGTCAAACTTGTGTTGAATGTTTTATGGTGTCTTATATTTTAGATGTTTACATTCAGCAATTCTATTATATTAAGGCATTGAATTACTAGTTAATATTGTTATTTAGATTATGCTAAAAATTGAGTTATAGAAGGATAATAAGAATAGATAATATTTAATTGTTTGACTTTTCAATTGGTACTTAAGGACCTTGAGTAACTGATTCACCCCCTCCCCCCAAGTTATATTAAACATTATAGAAATTAGTATCAAATCAATTGGTGTTTATCAAGAGAAGTTTGAAGGTACTTAAAGCTAAAGATCATGACTTGGAAAAGGTAGGTACCAAAAATGAACAAGGAGAACCTTCCTGCATGAAAAATTCCAATGAGGCTACACATATCCAGTATTAGTAATGTAATATTAAAATTTGTGGAAAATCAATATGTGAAGATAAAAAATGTTCCTCTGACTATTCAACAAGTGAAAGAAAAAAAAAACACAATCAAGCAATGTTGAAGATTGCTTCAGCCCTAAGCTATGTTGATTTTTGATGATATAAAAGATTGTGATAGTTGAAAATATATGTTGAACAAATTGGAGACCATATATGGAGGAGATGAAAATGTTTCAAAGCCAAATTAGAGATCCTAAGAGGAAAATTTGATGAAATGAAAATGATGGAAGGTGAGAAGATAGTGTAGTATTGCACAAGAATCAAGGAAGTTGTCAATGCTATTTGAGGTGTAAATGGAGAGATTAAAGATGAAATGGTGATAAGAAAGCTATTGAGAACTCTACTTCCTATATATTCCATTAGAGTTTCTACAATAAAAGAGCTAAAATGCATTCTAGGTAACAATTTAATATTGAAAGGTTTAATTGGAGAGTTACTACTTTTGAGATATCTAATTTTGATTACTACGCACCTATTACTATTGAACCTACTTTTAAGTCACAAATGGTTCTTAGCAAGAGAAAAGAAAAACATGTGAAGAGTGATAGTGACACTTTTAATGATGAACTTGATGAACTTGGAGCACTTATAGCAAAAATATTTGGAAGGGGCAGAGGTAAATACAAAGGTAAATTACCTATTATTTGTTTCTCATGCAACAAGGTTGGTCATATTGTTGCAAGATGTCTTGACAGGGAAGATAAGGATGAAATAAAGGAAAGAAAGTATAAAGGAAGGAGAGATGACTAAAACTACAAGAAGAAAAAGGATAATAAAGATAAGAAATCTTTTAATATTTCTAAAGAAGAAACTAATATTGAATCTGAAAGTAATGATGATGAAGTTTTCTATGTTGCTATGAAAAAGGATCCTGTTGAAGATGAGAAAAATGTTTTTATTTTCGTATGTAAACAAAAGTGATAGATGGATAAATAATTGTGGATACTCTATTCATATGACTAGTGATAGAAATAAATTTGAGGGAATTGGACCATACAATGGTGGCTTTGTCAAATTTGGTAATGATATTCCTGTTAGAATGTAAAGTCCATCAATATAACTAAGAGGGGGACTGAATCAGTAATCAAAATATTATGAAAATTATCAACCTTATTAAACCTTAACATATGAGCAATGTAATCAGCAACCATAACAAGAAACTCATACATAATAACACTAGATATGTTAACTAGGGAAACCCTTGATCAAAGGGAAAACTCTGGTGAGGATTGTACCCACAAGATGACATACTAATACAAGCATTCCTTGTTAGAGGATGGAACTTGTTAGGATTGTATGAAAACATTCAATAAATATTATTCCCTATTAGAATACTTTGAATTCCTATTAGGAGATTCCAACCATGTTAGAAGATTCCAACCCTATTAGGAGTTGTAGAAGGTAGATGGACCCACTATCCAAATAGCTTTCGAGGCAAGATCATTGAACCTACTATCCAAATGATTTTTGTATTATTCCTTGTAGAATAATAGAATTGAATGATACTTTTCCTTTCTCTTCCTCTATCCTATCATCCAGACTTCTCTCCTCCTTTTGATCTTGATACTAGATCACTAACTTTGCATCCAATAATCTCTTGGACCGCTTACTCACATTTTCCAAACACTCTTCTCTTATTCACTCTTACTTTATCACTTCACATCACACATTTTATAACCAAGGAAAATACTTTTTTTTTATATCGTATCCTTAAAATAATTCTTTGAGTCAGCCTTGAGGCTTTCCCAATTAATTATAATAGGACCACATTAGGATAATTATTTCACAATCATACAAAATTGTTGGCTCACAGTCTTTACAAATTTTTACATGTGCAACTCCAAGACTTGTGCACTCATTGACATCATCATAAAATTGTCCCTTGCCTCTATGTAACTTTTCATGTTATAATTATATCTTTATTAGAAGATACAATTTGGTCATTAGAAACATCTTATCAGGTACTTTGTCTCTATATTGCTCTCTGTAAATCACATATATCTTATGCATGTCTTTAACTTATTTGATGCACACTTAACCTCATCATTAGGACATAGTGTAGAACATGTTCTTAACCATGTGTCATTTGAGCATCAAACATTTATCTATATGACCTCATTCAATGTTTGCTACTCTACCAGTCTTCATAGAAACCATACTTTTTTGTCATCATTGACAAACATAGTCATGAATGTAATAGATCAATCATGCTACATACTTACCAATGCTTAGGATACTTCCCAAAAGGAATACCATTAGAATTTATGCTAATAATTCCATGTGTTGTAAAATGTAAAGATACAACTCAATTGGCTAACAAAATCAAGTGTGACAATGTTTATTGGGTGGAAGGACCTAACTATAATTTTTTAAGTGTCTCACAGCTAAGTAATTAGGATACAGACTTAAATTTTACTTGGAAAGACCAAGATATATGATGTTGATGGAAATTTGATTGGAAGTAGTGATCAGAAAAGAGGTAACTTATTATATCTAGATTTATCTAATAAAACATGTTTGTTTACACAACAAGAAGATGTTCCATTATGACACAAAAGGTTATGTCATGTAAATTTTGACAATTTTTTGAACATTGGTAAAATGAAGAAAGTAAGAGGGTTTCCAAAACAAAAGAATCCTAACAATGCTATGTGTAAACAATGTCAATTGGGAAAAATAACAAAGTCTAGTTTCAAGAGTAAAACACACACATCTAGTGATATTTTGGAATTGGTTCATACAGACCTATGTAGACCTATTGATGTTCAAAGCTATGGTGGAATTAAGTATTTCATTATGTTTGTTGATGATTACTCTAGCATGATGATTGTGATGTTTCTCAAAGCTAAATCTAATGTTTTTCTGTTATTTAAGTGTTATTTGGCTAGAGTCAAAAAAAAATAAGAAGAGTCTGAAGCATTTGACATCTAATAGAGGTTGTGAATTCATTTATAATGAGTTTAATACATTCTATAATGATATAAGAAATAAGAGATAGATGTTACCAAGGACTGCTCCTCATAATGGGATAGTTGAAAGGAGAAACAGGTCAATAATGGATTCTTCTAGAACATTGATGATGGAGAAGAATGTATCATAGAAATATTGGAGAGAAGTTGTTAATATTATTTTCTATACCTTAAACAGAGTACAAGTTAAGAAAGCAACAAATGCTACACCTTTTGAACTATGGTATGGATATTCTCCTAATGTAAAATATTCAAAATATTTGGAAGAAAATATTATATATTTAAAGATAATAGAAATGGAAAACTTGATATCAAGAGTTATGAAGGTATATTCCTAGGATATTCCACTAAGAGTAAAGCTTACAAGTGTTTAAACTCTAGCCCTAAGTAAGTTGTGGAAAGTGCAAATGTAAAAGTTGATAGATTTGTAGAAAGAAATGATATTGATTGTAAGAAATAATTTGAAGATTATAGTACAAGGAATAAAGCTAGATTGGTATGCAAAGGATATGCTCAAGAAGAAGGATTTGACTATGGAGAAACTTTTTCTCCCATAGAAAGACTAGGAGTCATAGCTTTGCTTGCATATTCAACCTACAAAAATGTTAAGGTATATCACATGGATGTCAAATCTATAATTCTAAATGATATACTTGAAGAAGTGTAATTAGAATAACCTAAAGAATTTTTGAACCCAAACAAGAAGAATATGGTATGTAAACTAAAAAATCTCTATATGGATAGAAACAAGCCCCAAAGGTATGGTATGAAAGACTTCATAATTACCTAGTGAAGATTGGTTTTGAAAGGATAAATGATAAAAGTAATCTATACTTGAAGATTGGTAATAACAATGAGGTGCTGTTATCTATGTTTTTTGTTGATGAAATTATATTTAGAGGAGAACAAGCATTATGCAAATCATTTGCTGATGAAATGAAGAAAGGAATTGAAATGTCAATGTTTGGTGAAATCATATTCTTTGTTGGTCTACAAGTATATCATATGAAGTTTGGTTTTTTCATTACTTGGTCCAAATATATCAAGGAGATACTAAAAATTTTGGAATGGAAGAATCAAGACTAGTGAGGACACCTTTTTCTACAGCACATAAGTTATCTAAAAATCATGAATTTGTTAATGTGAACCAAACACTATACATATCAATGATTGGAAAACTACAATATGGTGTTCATAGTAGACCTAATATTGCATTAGTTGTTGTAATAGTTTCTTGATTTTCAAAAAATCCTAAGGAGAACCATATGATGGAAGTGAAAAGAATATTGAGATATCTAAAAGGTACATATGATTATGGATTATGTTACAAGAGAGGTTAAAGATTTGAATTAAAGGTACTCATTGACTTTTATTGGGAAAGAAATATTGATGTCAGGAAAAATGTCTAGGAAAGAGATTGGTTCCATGGAAAAGAAATAAATAGAACTGTATTTTCCAACTAATAGTTGAGGCCGAGTATGTGTCAATTGTAGTTAATTGTTCAGACATTATGTGGACCAAGAAATTACTTGAAGGAATGAAGAAAGAAATTATAGGTCTAGTAGTTATCCACTAGTACATTTGTACTTGTTTTTATACCAAAAATTTTGACCAAAGCTATGATTTCTTCTTCTTCTTTTTTTTCATTCCCACGTTGGTCGAAAATAAAAAGTCTATGTTTGATTTGGTCAAAATTTTGACCAACCTATGTTTTCCCAAGTTGAATTTTCACCAACACAATGTTATAACAAAAAAAAACAAAAAGTTTCATTCATTTGTGGGTAAGAAAGGTATGAGCATGGAAAAAAATTGGGATTCATTAATGCGTCAAGTGGGATTTTCTCATTTTGGCTTTGTGTTACAAATCCAACTGCATATGCTAAGTATAGGCATGGTTTTAAGTTATTTGACTTCTCTATATATTCTCTACCATTTGAATGTGAACCTATTGAATCTATTCCAAATTTATACCCATGCATATAGTGGGAGATCCTACCTAAAGTAGAGATTGCATAGTGCCCAACTTGAAAAAGAAGTCCATTATTTTGATAGGTCACCACCCCAAAAATTTTATTCAATTTACTTAGCCTTTAATTTATAGGGCCCATGCCTATAGATCTAACAAAGTTATCATTAACAAAAAACATAGGAGCATAGACATAGAACTCATAGGTAGGGGTTACCCCATTAGGGGGCACAAATTGTTTGATATGCCATCAAAATAAATTATTACGTATTATGCATAGTGATGATTTTTTGGAAGCCACTTTGAGAATGAATATATGTGAGTATCTATTCAATGTCATGAGGATCCACTTTCAAAACACATTTTCTTGTTGTTGAGGTAGAAGGAATCAAGCTTGGATGATGCAATAAATACTAGAGAATGTTTCTTTGAAACATTTTATGGCTTTTGACCACCTCCATTATCCATAGCTATGAGCTCATTCTTCTATCATTGGCACTGGTAGTTTAGGGTGAGCAATATCCCTTCTAGTATGTTCAACATAATTTTATTCATTGGATAATATTTGTTCATTTTCCCCATGTTTGTAGGTTTTCATTGTCTCTTCAATTAGAAGAAAAATGATTTAGCTTAATTTGATCATTTCTTTGATTCATCTCTTACTATTAATTTTTGTGGATGTTTCAAATAGATAGATCTATGTCTAATGTGAATCATAGATTTAGCCAAAGTATTTAATTTAAATTATGGATTTTATTGTACTAGTTTTCTCTCTATTTTAGTCATGGGATACTTGGAAGAAGTTGGTTGTGAAAGTTATTCTCTGAATAATTCATCTCCATCTTCCTCTGCATATTACCATTGAAATAGTAGGGGAAAAATTGAGTTCCTAGTTAAAATTTCATAGCTTTTCATAAACCAACTTGAATAACCAAATCTTGTTATAATCGTGACACTAATTGTGTTGCCCACTCTAGAGTTCCATATAATCACATAAGTTTGATCAATTCATCAAAACTATGGAGCAGATTTGTCACTATTACTCAATGGTTATGCACATTTAATTTTAATGGGCATTAGTTCAAGTTATATAGCCTCACATCTCTTGTCAATGTTCCTTGAATCCTAAAAATGTTGAACAAATTCCTAATATTTTTCTACCAAATTTATTTAGCAAAATACAATATGAGACTTATGTTTCTACTTAAGTGTATAATTTATCATTCAATGCCCATTAATCTAAATTCTTTGACGTCCATTCTCTTTAAAATACACCCTAACCCTACACTAATGTTTGACCAAGTTCTTAAAAATGAAAATTTTCATACAATTATTGAAGAGTAACAAAAGTAAAAGGCTAAAAATGCAATGCAGTGGATGTGTAGACAAGTCTTTTATCCAATAAGAGTTGATTCATATACTTGATCTATCCTAATCACTTCCCCAGTGAAAGAATCATGAAAGATATCTTTAACATATTGCATAATAATTTCCAATAGAAGGCACTAATAAACCAATAGGTTTAGAACTGAATTTGAATTATGAGTTTATATTTTCCTTGAAATAGGTAGTAGCATACATCCATTTCTGGAAGGGGAGGGGATGTGTGATAGTGCATAAAGATGATTCTCATGTCTACTCATCTGACATTATACTCTATGTTTACTTCAATAGGTTTTTTTGAGATTAGCCTTGAAATATTCTTGAAAGTTTATAAACTTGCATAGTAGTAATATGTATGCTTTGCTTTAACAGAACTAAAAATAAATTAGAAATTTGCACCTTTAACAAAATTAATGACTTCATTCACACCTTTACCAATTTTTAGCATTATAGATGCAATAAAGAGTTAAAGAAGTTGTTGAGATGAGTTAAACAATATACACTTCCTTTAAAATTTCAAAAACTTGAGTCACCATTCACAAAATCCTACTCTCTTTGGAAAACCTAATAAAGGATGAAGCCATACAATAGTTCCAAAAAGCCAAAAGTCAACAACCAGATAAGATTGTGTTTAGAATCTCTATCTCCTTTTGCATATTGGTTCTATTATGTCAAAGATGACTTTAGCTCTCTTGCCTTGTGCATTTCAAGAACAATGTCACATCCCCCAATAAGCTCACCTTTCTGGTATAACTTTGGAAATATTGGCCAATTAGAATAAGCCTTCAGGCTTTCTCTGACTTCTTCATCACTTAAAATGTCAAAATGACCAAAGTCTAAACCCTCTTCATTCAAAGAATTTACAACCTTTGAGCTAAAGACACATTGAGGGGCATCAAAGGAGAAGAATTAACTAATTTTTTCAATCGATCATTGAGTGACTCTTTTGATAGCACTCCTTTTTTTGAGGAAATGTTTTTCAGCTCTCCACTTTTGTGCATTTTTATCATGATAAATGATCCACCAATAAGCTCACCTTTTATGTACAATTGTGGATAGCTAGACTATTTAGAATATGTTTTAAGACCTTGCCTTACCTCTTCATCAATCAGAATGTTGAAGCTTCCAAATTCTAGCCCTTCCTCTCTAAGAATTTCAACAGACTTTTGACTAAACCCACAACATGGCTCTTCAGGAGTGCCCTTTATAAATAACATGATTGGGTTGAAAATTAATGATGTTCACTAGCTGAAAAATTAATGATTCCCTTATACTATTTTATTCCACTATACCACCATTATTAGACTCTGAGATAGTAGTATTAGGTTTGGGTTCAGTAGAAGTAGCTTTTGCAATTAATTCACCAGACTCATGAGCAGTTAAGAGAAATCCATGGTCTTTAAATATTTTTTTTAGTTGTCCTATTTTATGTAGTTCAAGAGTGATATCAAAACCTCCAAGAATCTTATTGATGCAGTGGAAGTGTGATATCTATTCAAAACGCAATGTGAGTTACAAATTTTAGAGGTTTAGGCACTCTAGCCTATCAATCATATCAAATACTTCAAGGATATGATTTTTCAAGACTATCTTCAAGAATCCTAAATGAAGGATTTAGTTTTATAAACTTTAGAAAACTTGGAATCAAGGGTTCTAAGGTTCCAATTCAATTCAAATACTCCCAATCCACACAACTCTTCATCAGACCATTCAAAAAGCCTAGTAGGCTTTTTAGTAAACTGGCAGCAGAACAAAAACCTAGATAACTCAGACTTTTTCTCAAAAACCTAACAAGGTAATGGTATTTATGGATACCCTTTTCAATTTTCTAAAACATATAAAAGACTTTCATATAGTTACTTTGGACCAACACACCTATTCAACACTAATGCCTTGTTTTAATGCATAAAAATGACCCAATTTACAAAAGAAGTACCCCCCAATGATCTCCTATCAACCCCAATTCCTAGATAGTGTTTTCTTATGTCTTCAAATGCTTAATTCTAAAATGAATTAGACTCCAACACTCTACAACCTAGAAATCCCCAAATTGTGCCCTCAAACCCTTATAATCTAGGGCTTCCTCAATCTTCTAGTTCTCCACACTTCTAATACAATATGATGATAGATTCACCATAAAATTAACATTTTACAAAATTCCCAATCGTAAAATAGGTCCCTTATTTAGGTAGAATGCTTACTGCTATACTTGAGCATGCATTTTCAATGTTTTTCTCACTATTCTTGGGTTGTGATCACTCAAATCCCACTCAATATTGCATATTCATAGTTAGTATTATATAATAAGTTAGATTAACTCATCCCATGAGTATCAGGCCTTCATACTCATGAAAAGGTCCACATTACCCTTAACCCCTACTGCAATAACAAGTTTAAACCAAAAAATGACTAGTAAAATAGTGATTGGTGCAATAGCAACTCAAAATAATGTAAACTTCATTCAAAATAGTTAATTTCAAATAATAAACCCTAATAATTCAATAGCACATCGAATTAATCAACTTGAGACTTTCTAAGAATGAAGGAATTGCAGGAAACAAAAAGTTTTATATTTGTTATGGTTCAAGTCTACATACACTCACCCCCACCCTTCTTTATGGTAACAGAGATACATAGAACTCTCTAACTAACTTCTCAAAAATGATTCAACGAATTTTCATTGTTGAGTTGAATAGTTCAATCTTAAAACAATAAAAAGTTAAAAATTCCCTCTAACCTCCTAAAGTAGTTGTTATGATTTCAAATTTTGAATTAAAACATAAAATGGCTTTATTAAACATTAGAGCCTTTCTCATTACTAAAACCTTTCACCTAGTTTCTTAATAGCCCTCCTAGACTTCTTAAACACAATTTAAAACTTGGACATCATTAGTCCATATCAATCAATTGTAGATGCTTAAAATCATCCCAAAAGACTATATTAATTTACTTAATATTGCCCTTGACATTATAGTTAATTATTTATTAATTAATTATATCTATCATATTCTTCTACCTGTTTAATTAAATTTATTTAATTAAGTAGGTTCATTTTCCTAAAGTATTTAAATTTAATTTAAATACTTCCAGCCTTAATGTGTTAAATTTATTTAACACATGATCCTCCATAATCCTCTTTTTTAAATAAATCCTATTTATTTAAATCCCCATATCCCATTAATTCTTCTAAACCTATAATAAAATTAAATCCTATTTAATTTAATCTTAAACCTAGGCTACACCCATCATTTTCATCCTTCTAAGCCTATTCCTCATTTAATCCCACTTATTCATCTTAATCACCTTTCCTAATCTCTTTCATTGGCCTAAGTGTGTGCTCACACATGTCTGAGACCACTCCTCTTGCTCTCTTGTCTCCCACTCTTCCTCTCAAATTTTCTCACACATGTGTGAGTAAACTTTGAATATTTGACCACTTGCATGGCTTGCATGTCATCTTATGTGTCACCTACATGGATGCCACCTCACCAAGCTCTCCCTCAAGCCTATAAATAGAGGTCTTGTCTCAAGCATTTTCATCTCCCATTATTGCATTATTATCATGTTGGTTTGAGATTTGAGCTTTTCATTGTAGTTTGAGTTTTCATAGTAGAGTTCTCATAGTGATTCCTAGGTGCATACTAACTATTTGGTAGCTAGTTTAGTTTTTATTTGCATTATTAGTCTAGTTTATTTATGCATTTACATCTTTATTTCATCTATATTTTAGTATAGCTTTCATATCTAATTAGTTTCTTTGTTGCATTTCATACTTTCACTTTGAATGCCTTTAAGTATGGCTTTCTCCATAGCCATTCCTTGAGGTGTTCTTCATCTCATGTGGTTTAGGTTCATAACTTCATCACTCACATTTGCACATCCACATTCAAGATATTCACTACCTTGTTGTGTTTGGGAGAGCATACCAAATATACCTCACATCCTAACACACCAACAAGGCCTCTCATGGGTGCCTTTGTTGAGATGTAGAGGTTGCTTGAGGGCTTGGTTTGTTGGCTGCTTTGATTTGCAAAACTCAAGCAAGTATTAGTTTTTTTCTTTCATTTTATGAGCATTTGATGCATATGTTTTAACTAATGTTTGTTTGTTTATTCATACTCCCAATAGGTCACTTCTTCTAGCATACATTTTGGCATGCCCAGTGGGACCCACGTCCCTAATTTCATTTCAAAAATCTGCAAGCAAACATTGTTTAGTCGCAAAAATATCGCATTATCATCTGCACTGGCCATAGCATCATCCCTAATTGTCATATGCATAGACTAGCATCTCCAACAACCAGCGTCTCTACCCTATAACTAAAACTGCTTGTTTCATCACCAAAAAGCTTGTTTTAGTGTCTGCATAGCTTTTTATTCTAATGTATAGGTTTCCTTTTTGTCATCTCCAAAAAACTATTCTATTATATACATATCATATTTTTTCGTCTGCGATCTATCCTTTATCATCTACAACTTTTGGCATCTCTATAGTTTACTTTATTGTCTATGTCGGACACAATGTCACATCATCTAAAAAACCATACTTAGTTGTTGTCTATGTTGATTACCATCTACATGTTTTGGCATCTTTTTATTTTAGCATTCGTGTTGATTTTCGTCTGCACCTGAACTTTCTTGTCTACACCTATAGATAGAGTTTCACAAGTTTTTTTAATTTATTTTTTCTAACTGGTGACTTACAGGTTTTTACTAATGATTTTTATGTAGAGAATTAACCTTGAAGACTTAAAAAATAAAAACAATAGTGATTTTTATCACTAAGAAAGTTTTTAGTGATTCTTATCACTTTAAACTTAAGGGCTAATGAACTTGTATGGCTTAATCACTCTCATTTGAATGAATAAATATTTAGCATAGCAAACATTTGGACTTGGTGCTTAAAATTGACATGAATGTTTAGCATATAAAACATTTCGACTTGGTGCTTAAAATTGACATGAATATTTAGAGTAGCAAACATTTGGACTTGATGCTTAAAATTGACATGAATGTTTAGGGTAGAAGAAACATTTGGAATTGGTGCTTAAAAAAAAAGAATGTATACCCTCTTGAATGCTTTAAAGGATAATGGACATGTATGCCTAGGCTAGAGAAAATTTAGAATTGGAGCTTAAAATTTAAATGTATTCCTAGGCTAGAACACATTTGGCTTTGGTGCTTACAATGAAGTCACATACTCTTGAATGCCATAAAGGAAATTGATTTTATTTTCAGCATTTTATTTATGCACACTCAATTTACTTTCTTGTTGATGAATCTGTGCTTTTATTTATGTTGGCAACATTTCAATTTGGAAAGAACCTTGCATGTTTTAATCATGAGTGTTTTCAAGTAGATAGAAAAATTAAAGCTTCATTGGGAAAGAACAAGTATCTTTTAAACCCCAAGGCCACTTACATATTCTCTCCCCTCACACCTTCAGGTGATCTTGGATGCACAAGAAATAAGTGGTCTTGTTTTTCATTTTTCTAGGAGGCTTTCTTGTATATTTCATCACCCCTTGGGATGACCTCAACTCTAGTGTTTTAGCAAAGTATAAGTAGTTGGAGGTGAACCAAAAGACACCTCTCTTGGAAACAAAATATTGTCACTCTTGGCTAAGCCCTAAAGAACTGTATACCTTTGGGAAGTGAAGGAGGAGATTTTGGTTACCATCTCCCCTAGGTTGTGTGAAAATATTTTCTTTTATCTACAAATTTGGGCCTCACATTTCTTTTATATATCGAGGATGCCCCTTAGATAAGCCTTGTTCATCCTAGTGGTAGCCTTATTAGGATTGTTGGCATGTTCAGCATACCTATTCAAACATTCAAAACCTAAGCCAAACATCAAACAAAGTTCTAAAATGAGTAAAACTATGAGTTTACCTTTCATTGATTGAAATATTGGTAAGTGAGATCTTCTTGACTCATGGTTATTTTCAATAGTTTTACATTGAAATTGGTTGAGTATAGTTACGTCTTGTTGCAAAGTTTTTGGGTTCTTGAAATTTGGGTCTTGTTGTATTCTTGCCATGACCCATAAAGTCAACGAAGTTAAACATAAGAAAGTGAAATTGTCCAAACCACCCATCTACAAGGAAAGAAAGAACCTAGCACATGGTGACAAACAATTCTGATATGCTATCAAAGAAATCCAAAAGGAAGAAGCTAAAAAAGACCGTTATGATAGAATTGAATACAATGGAAAACTTTGAAATTGGTTTGCCTTCCCAGGAGTGAACCCAAGGTTTTTATTTGTAGTGAATGAGGATTCAATTGACCACATAAGTGACCATAATATCTTCCATTTTCTATATCTACCTCCATTTTTCAAACTCCTAGTCTTCCATTTTCAAATTTTCTTCTAGAGAGCTTGAATCTTAAAACATTTTTTGAAATTGTGACACTAGACCTTTTATCCATAAGCAAAAATTTATCCAAATAGTGAGTAATCAATTTAGTTTCCTATCTTGCCTAAAGATCACTTGACTATCTTTGGTAGGAGAAAGACACTATTATCCTTTAATCAAGCTTTGTTTGCTAAACCAAGGTCTTTTTTCCACACTTGGGTAGTTGACCCTTTAATCACATAAGGTTAATAGCTCTCATTCTCTTTTTCTTTTTCTTCCTTAATCTTCCACTCATTGGTTGGTCACTATTGCATGGTATGCACATGATCAGGAAGGTTCACATTTAATCCCATGTCATGTTTGTGGGAATCATTAAGGCAATCAGAGATGGAGAATCCATTTCCTCCACACACAACTTCATTAGGGAGCACAATCCCCTCTAGTTCAAACCTTGTTGTGCCTAACTCAACATCCATGCAAGAACTAGAAGATCCCTTCCATAACACAACTTTGGTGGGTAATGACGAAGAAGTATACCAAGATGAAGATCCTATTGACCCCAACAATGTACCTAGTGATGTTAGGACATTCCTTGCAAATCCCTACAATTTGGAAATTATGGAAAAATTCATTAGGGCCAACAAGATTGAGACATTCCTAAATTTGGTCAAGGATGGTGTTAATGTTCCCTCGAGCTTTGATGAGGGCATCTTGTTTAGACAAATTACAAAATATGGTGCTCCTATATTTCCCACTTCAAGTGCAGCTCCAACATCTAGCAAAGGGAAAGAAACCATGGTGACAACTAGTGCTATGCCTACATCTAGCACTTCCACACAATCAACATTTCAATTGAGTGCAGAAGATATTAAACAAATCATTAGTGTTATTCCCAATGCTACCACACATGCTATTATTCCACAATCCACCTTGATAGGTCCAACTATGGGATGTTTAAACATTGGGCAAGTTCCTACTCAACCAATGGAAATTCTAACCCAACCAATGCACTCATATTATTTACAAATGCCAACAAGTATGGTAAATACATCCATGCCAATTCTAACAACTACATATCAATACATTGGCCAAAGTGGTGTACTTCCACCACCATACACTTCATTTGGAACTCCCTACAATTTAGGAGGTGGATTTATGAACTCCCAACAATCACAAGTGCAACCAAACCAAGATTTAGAGCAATAATTCCAAGAATTGTGAAATTTGGTCCTTAACATGAACAAAGGTGTGAAGAATTTTTCTTTTGAGGAAATTTGTCCTTTTCCATTTGATAAATCCATTAATATGGTACCATTTCCATCTGGTTTTAAAATTACTAAATTTGACAAGTATACAAGAGAGACATGCCCCATCACACATCTCAAGGAATTTGCCATTTTATGCCAAGAAGTAGCCTATAGTGATGATTATCTTAAGAGACTCTTTGCATGAAGTTTTGGAGGCCCCACACTAGAATGGTTACTGAATTTATGTAAGTGATCCTTTACTTCCTTCAATGATTTAACAAGAAAATTTATAGCACAATACTCTTACAACATTGAACATAATGCCTCATTGAGTGATTTGTACAACACAAAACAACAAAAGAGTGAAACATTTGCCAACTTTCTACAATAGTGGAGGCATCTTGCTAACCACATGCCCTATAAAATTGAGGATTCCCACCTTGTGGATATATTTATCAAGAATTTGATACCCAAAATGTCTTTCCACATGAAGATGGCTATCCTTAAAGACTTTGCCACCTTAGTCAAGAAGGGCAAGAACATTGAAAATGGACTTTTGGAAAAAGGTACCATTAAGCATTATAATTCATCATCCTCACATAGTGAGGCAAACAACAATAGCAAACCCAAATTTTGGTCCAAGAACAAAGATGTTACACATGATGGTGTCACTGATGTCAAAAATATTCAAGGAGGGAACAACAACTACTACCACAATTGAAACAACAAAAATTTGAACCATGACAATCAAGGCAATCAAAATTCTCATAATCAAACACAATTTTTTACATGCAACAACAACAATACCAATTACAATTGTGACTATGATTGAAATAGGAAGTTCACTAACTTTTGTGAACCTTTAGATGCCATCTTTCAAAAACTAGTTTATCACAATTTGATGGTATTTCCTAGCACACGTCCTTTTGATGAAAATCAACCAAAATCCAAGTGGTATAGGGAAAATGAATATTGCAAATACCACCGCATCAAAGGACATGACACAAACAAGTGTATCAAGCTCAAAGTCTTTATTCAAAATCTTGTTGATGATGGGGAAATTGAGGTTGAAGGAGGTCCAACCTCTAAAAATGCTAAATTGAAGATATTCCAAAAACCATTTCTCGATCACAACAATGATAACAACAATACCAACAATGTGTATCAAGCTTCCACATCAAATGCATTATCTTATGGTTATTCTACTAACCACATATCAGGATTTGACTCCTTGTGTGGTAAGATAGAAACCAGCAATATATGTAGTTTTGACTCCATGTGTGGTCACATTGAAGAGGTAGACACTCATGTGAATACCCTTGTATTACAAGTAGCTAATAGTGATGCAACCACTCGATGAGGAAGAATCACTTTGCAAGCCACCATTCCTAACAACACTAATCCAACAATTCCACACATACCTACTATGCCATCCACTTTAGAAAGGCCCACTTCTTGCTATGATGTGGTATCCTAGTTAGGTAAGACTCCTACACAAATATCCATTCTTGAGCTCCTTACCACATCACCCATCCATAAAGAGATCTTGGAGAAGGGTCTTTTAGAGTCTCATGTTCCCAAAAACATTAATGCCTCCCAATTCACTACCATGATTGGAAAATTTTCCACCCAACAACACCTTGTCTTCATAGATAAAGATTTCCAAGGTCCTGATCCCCACCATTATTTGTTGCTCCACATTAAAGTCCTTATACAATGACATAAGATTAAAAGAGTCCTTATAGATAATGGATCCAATTTGAATCTATGTACATGAAGATGATTCATTTCTTGGGACTTCCAGAAGATCTCCTAGATGTCAATAAGAGGATAACAATCAAAGCCTATGATGAGAGGGAGAGAGAATCAAAAGGAGTTATCATGTTCCCACTAAAGGTTGGACCAACCATCATAAATACTGAATGCCATGTCCTAGACTTGGATTTTCCCTATAACATTTTTCTTGGTTGACCCTGGATATATACACTAAAGGCTGTCCCATCTACCTATCATCAATGCTTGAAATTCCCCCACCGAGGAAGAGAGGTCACAATTCTAGGAGATCCTACACCTTTTGCCTTTTGTTAAAGATTGGAAGGTGCACCAACAAATTTTTTTCTAATCAGTGAATTTTCCAAAGTTGTACCTAAATCTCTCACCATAACAGAATCACCTTCCACAATAGTTCCAAAGTTAGCCAATGATGATTCCAATTCCTACAAAGGAAAAGAGAAGGTGGGAGATACTAAGATCAATACTATAGGGAAGAAGGTTACTTTTACTAATTTGGGAATGGGAGAGTATAAATTTGAAAGTGCCTTGTGTGTTGGACAACTACCACTCTCCCCTTCTTCCTTTGGAAAACCTTTACAATTTCCACCTCTTACCAACAAAGAGACTGTGCATATTAACAAGACAATAGTTGAACATTGGGGTTCACTTAGTGATGAGCATATGGAATCTAATATTTTAGATTGGCTATACTATGATGGAAAAGATGAACCTATGGAGTTCCCCAAACATAATTATGTTAAGGCCCCTCCCATTATCAAAAACATGGGATATCATGGTACTGGCCTTGGACCTAAAGAAGATGGAATGAGACAACCCTTAGAAGCTAATAGCAATCCTAAAGGATATGGTTTGGGCTCCATTAAACCTAAGGTATCCTTTGCTGACAACTATTGTATGGTTGAACCTAATTCTGAGACTGAAGAGGAGGAATTCTTCAAAGTACATTTTCAATACATTGAGGATGACCTAGATAACTATGTCCATGTCATTACCATAGATGACCTTTCATCCACTGACCTACCTCTCACCAACCCCAACATGATAGACTAGGACCTTCAAGATACACCACCAGCTCTCGATATCTATAAGTTTGATGAAGCAGTGATAGCACTCTTTGGCCTTAAGAATCTTTGAGATTATGAACATGAGATCCAATACAATGAGGAAGACTACTTTGGTAGCCAATTCAACTCTCTTAGTCACAAAAGTGAAAAAGGAAATAAAAAATGAAAAATAAAAGAGACATCCTATAGTGAAAACTTTTCTGGGGCACTTTTGGATGAAGAAAAAGATAAAATAAAGGACACATCTTCTAGTGAAAACCTCTTAGAGGCACCAGAAGAGGGAGAGATTGACTTGCCATTCAGATCTTTACCACTAGAGAAGTCATCTATTTTGAATGAGGACACAATTCTAGTCAATTTGAGAACAAAAGATGATCCAAAAATCACCTACATTACCACTAACTTAAGTCTTGAAAAAAGGAAAAATCAATTTTGCATGGACATACAAAGACATGCCCGGTTTAGACACAGATTTTGTTGTGCATCATTTGATAGTAGACCCCAAGATTAAACTAGTGAAGCAAAAATTATGCAAGATGCATGAAAGCAGAACTACAATAAATGTTAGAGGCAAAGTTCATCTGTCCTATTGATTATACTGTGTGGGTCTCCAACATTTTTCTTGTAGGGAAAGCATCTGGGGGCATTCATGTTTGTTTAGATTTTCAAGATTTAAATCTTGGATGTCCTAAGGATGATTTTCCACTTCATAACATAGACATCATAGTGGATTTGATTGTTGGACATGAGATGTTGTCTTTGATCGATGTATTTTTTGATTACAATCAAATCAAAATTGTAGAAGAAGATCAACATAAAATGGCATTTACCACCCCATGGGGAATCTTTTGTTATCAAGTCATGCCTTTTGGCTTGAAAAATGCCAATGCCACTTATCAATTCATAATGACTACCATATTTCATGATCTTCTACATGTCATACTGGAGGACTATGTTGATGACATCCTAGGAAAATCAAAGACACACGAGTCCCACATTGATGTTCTCACCACCATTTTTGAAAGATTGGAGAAATATAAAGTGCACCTTAATACAAAGCAATGTGTAGTTGGGGTCAAATCAAGCAAATTGTTAGGCTACATTGTCTCAAGAAGAGGTATTGAGGTAGATCCTCCAAAAGTAAAAGCCATCATGGACATGCCTCCACCTACAACATTGAAACAAGTCCATAGCTTTCAAGGAAAGTTACAATCCATTAGGACATTTATGTCACAATTAACCGATAAGGTCCATCCACTTCAGCATTTTCTTTGCAAAGGAAACAAGTTTCAATGGGATTTTCTATGTCAAAAAGCATCTGAACAAATTAAGACATATTTGGCTAATCCTCTAGTTCTAGCCTCTCTAGTTGCAGGACAACCATTGATTCTTTACATTTCAATTACTTTAGTTGCCCTAGGTGCACTTTTGGAACAATTAGATGACAATGGGAATGAGCAAGCTATATATTACCTTAGTCAAACACTAGTTGGCTATGAGTTGAACTACATTGCTATTAAGCAAGCATGTTTGGTTGTAGTCTTTTGCATGTAGAAATGCCATTATATGCTTAATCATACTACATACCTCATTGCCAAGAGAGATCCACTCAAATATTTTCTATCAAAAGCCGCCCTCACTGGTCGAGCAGCAAAATGCATCTTGATTTTAAGTGAATTTGACATTGTTTATAAGGATCATAAGGCCATTAAAAGACAAGTAATTTGATATCAGCTTGCCGAAGCTCCTCTTCAAGGTGACCATCCCATTGTAGTAGATTTTCTAGATGACACAATTATGACTATAGCTCCTAATACACCATGGAAACTATTTTTTGATGGATCCTTTACACAAAAGGGATTGAGGGCAGGAATTTTGTTTGTGACACCATAAGGGGATCTCATTCCTATGTCTTATAAAATTTCATTCCCTTGCACAAAAAATATAGTTGAATATGAAGGTTTAGTCACATGACTACATCAAGATATCAAATGGAATATCAAAAACCTTCTTGTATTTGGAGACTCACAATTGGTCATTAAACAAGTCATAGATGAATACCACACCAAGGATGAGAAATTATTGCCCTATTGCAAGATAGTGGAGGATCTTAAGTAGCACTTTACAGAGATTATTTTTTAGTAGATACCAAGGGCTAATAATAAAGTAGTAGATGTAATGGAAATTATTGCCTCCATGATTACCATGCCAGAATATAGTCCTAAATGTGAGTTTCTTGTTGAGAATTTTTTTACTACTGCTTGTGAGCAAACTGATTCAGAGATTTTGTGTGAGATTATTGGTCTTGAGTCTCCATGGTACATTGACATCTTTTCCTATTTACATCACAAAACCATTCCCATAACCCTCACCACAAATCAGAGCAAAACCTTCATCTGTTACACAACCCAATATACCATCCTAGGTGACACACTTTTCTGAAAACATTTTGATGGAACCCTCCTTTGATTTCTCAATTTAGATGAAACTAGAATGGCATTAGAAGATGTTCACCAAGGGATTTTTGGTGCCCACTCTAGTGGCCTTATTTTAGCGAAAAGCTTCTTATGATAGGTTACTATTGGCCCACTATGGAAGTAGATGAATATTATTTTGTGAAGAGATGTGTTCCTTGGAAGCAACATGGTGATTTGATACATGCTCCTATCCAAGACCTCCAACCCACCATCACTCCATGGCCCTTTTCCCACTGGGGATTCGATCTTATTGGTCAAGTATACCCAAATTCCTTAAATGGCCACAAGTACATTATTGCTACCACTGAGTACTTCACAAAGTGGGTTGAGGCCATTCCGTTAACCTACATAACCAGAAAAAAAAAATTGAAGTTCATTTTGAACTACATTATTTTTCATTTCAATATACCTCAAGATATTGTGACTAATAATGGAACTCCTTTTAAAAATCAAGAGGTTGCATCATTGTGTAGGAAATTTGGAATCACCCAGCATTTTTCCACTAGATACTACCCCCAAGGCAATGGCCAAGCTGAAGCTACCAACAAAAGCATTTTGAAAATCCTAAGGAAAACTGTCGATGCAACTGGCCATGATTGGCACCTCCATCTTGCCCCCACCCTTTGGGCCTACTATATCTACATCCATACCCCACAGGATCCACTCCATTTTTCCTTGCTTACCCATCAAAATTGAGCTCCCTTCCCTCAGAATCTCTCTCAAGAACCTAATGTTTGAAAAAGAATATAGAGTTGCTCACTTGCAAGAGCTACAACTCCTTAATGAGAGATTCCTTAATGCCCTAAACTACCTACATGTGTATCAAAATTTCCTTCAACTTTAGTATCACAAGAAAATCAAGTCACAGGAATTCAAAGTGGGTAACTTAGTTTTGTAGCATTATATGAAGAAACTCCAGAATTGTGAAAAGAAAGGAAAATTTGAGGCGAATTGGATAGGTCCATTTATCATCACAGCCAAATATGGTTCTGGGGCTTATTAGATTGCTACTCTAGAGGGAGATCTGCTCCTTGAGCCTATAAATATTTAACATCTCAAGCGATTCTATGCTTGAGCCTTTGTAGTTCCTGTACAGTGTTTATAGTCTTGCAAAAATCCAAAAAAAATAGAAAATAAAAAAAAATCATAAAATGTTCCTGAAGAAAAACCTAAAAAGTAGAAAATGTTTCTAAAAAGAGTAATGTTGATCCATTGTCTATAAGGCTTGTTTTTCTTCACCTCATCCCACCATTCTATTTCCCTTGTGCAAAGTCTTATCTAGCTTTATTCTTTTCATGCATCGAATAAAAGACCTCTTGTCTATGAGGCTTCCCTTCACTTCCATCTTTTGAAAGACCTCTAGTTTGTGAGGCAATTTTTTGTCGAGTGATTATCCAATCCCATCACACTAAGCTTTTTCACAATAGTGACCACACGTGGACTTACACAAAATCACCATTTGAGACTTAATGATTTGAGAAACTTGTTCACTTCATAGATCTTGCCAAAACCAAACACACAATTTTATGATCATTGACATCAAACTTGACACATTATTATAGGATGAATCCTTCCTATAGGTGACATTGTGACATTCACTTCTAGACCTAAGGTTCTTGGTAGGATCTATGGACTAAATGACTACTTGGTCATGAGGTCTCTTTTTGGTTGATTTTATTTTTGTGTGTTAGTGAAAGCCTTTTATGGTGCACCTTGATCTTCCATATTGTGGTCATACTTGAAGGGCTCTCATTGATTACAAGTGTTGTTTGTTGTATGATCTATTTTATGAGTCTTTATTTCATATGTGTTAGTTTCAAGTTATGTTGATGCATTGCAAAATGGGGGCAATAGGTTAGCACACTTTCCACCAAAGATCCCTAAAAAGACTTTAGGTGTGCCTAGACCTCTCCATGGCATATACTACATTTGATCCATCATGACTATGTAAACTACACCGATTGTTTTAAAGTCTCTAAAGTCTATGGAAAAGAGTCATGTCATTTATGCTTCTATAGCATATAATGCATAAACTCATTTTGCAAAATCAACTTAAGGTGTGCTCTTCATATAAACACAATAGAATCTCTTGATATCATGTAGTTAGGTTTCATCTAGCTAGGGTCTTCATTCAAGTTGTGCTTGAGACAAGGTCATATTTATTTTCCCCCTCCTATGCTACACTGCTAGGTTTCTATGAGTGAAAGTTTGGACAGATATTCATTTTAGGTTGCACTTTCATTAGGTTGCATTCATTAGTTCATTTTCATTAGGTTGCATTCATTTTAGTTTATATTTATTAGTGTTCCTTTTTCATTTTATTAGATTGCATTGTTCATCTATTCCATTAGTTACATGCATCTATTTTAGTCATCATATCTAGGGACATATACATCATAATCACATCTCACATATATAGTGCATCCATACATGTAAAATAAAGCAATGCATACATCTCATAATCGCCTACAAACCTGCATCATCCACATGTTAGGCATCATATACATATACATTATAGGAAACATCACATCACACACATCATGCATCATAAGCATTAGTATCCACATCATAGATATCATATGCATCACATAAATCCATACACATATAGACCCATCAAATCATGTCACGTATATATATCAAAAACTCAATGTCTATACAAGTTCATATACAACATCATGTAGTGTCATGTAGTACAAATGCATCATCAAAAACTCACTACATCTACACATATCTGTCAAAAAATTGATCACTATACAAAATCAAGCCACTAGCTATAAGGGCCCAGCCCCCCTTGTATTTCCCCCTTGGGGAGGTCTTTGCTATCCTACAAATTTCTTTGATCTGGCCCTACCTCCTAAGATCCATGAGTTGGCCTCCCTCTCAAAATTTGACTATCGCTGCTTGATAGGTATGGCCTTAATATATAACGATCTATAATAGGTTGCCTCTTGTATGGCTTGTGCCTCTACTTAGCTAGCTAAAATGGCCTCTTGCATGACTATGATGGTTTTCATAGGCTATAGCATCTATCTCTCCATGTCCCTTTGCCTATGGTATCTATCTAGGTGTGCCTAATGGGTGGCTCGCTCAGCCCATAATGTGGCTACCTCCCCTAAAAGTCTCTCTAGATCCCCTAGCTCCTCTGTATCTACATGGATCTCCATCTCTACAAACTCCCTAGCATCCACCCATGCCTATAGGGCTGCTAAGGCCTCCTGTGCACTGTCTCCTCTAGCCCTCTACACGTACAGCTTTGCATGTATGGCCTACTCTAAGCTATCTGCTTGTGCCTGCTACACCTATGCTACCCCCTATAACTGGGCTCCCTTTGCATGGAGGCTATCTCACTCAACCCTCGTTGTATCTAGGTCCTCTACTAGCCCTTGTCTCTATCCACCTACTGGTACCTATACCTTTACCTGTGCTCCCTATCTCAGTGCCTATACTGGTGCCTCTGCTGGTTCCTATAGTGGTACTAGCCCTAGACCTCTCCTCACTTGAGCCCTATCCCCTTGTGGTCCCTCTTGTGCCCCTTGTGCTTGTGGTGACATCATAGTTGTCTACCCACCATCCCCTTCTCCATCCCCCTTTTCTTGTTCCTACTCTGTTAGTGGTGGTGCCCCAAGCACTATCAGTCTTATGGGCTAATGAGTAGCCCACCACTGTGCATATGCAGTTGTCATACCAGCATCTCCCCTATCCTACCCATGCACCTAGGGCACTAGATGCATCAATAACCATAAGCTCCATGCTAATCATAGCTTAGTCCCATGACCCCATAAGCAGTCATACTCCTAAGAGATAATAGGCTATAGGAATTGATCAAGTACTGCATCCTAAATCTACCCAAATTGGTGCCACACCCTTGAAGGCATGTAGTGCATAATAACATGCATGGAATGACCAATGATCCAATAATTAGTCTACATGTAAGGGAGGTACATCTCATCCTCCATGTCATCCTCTTTGCCTACTACCAGTGCTCTCCCCCACTATTCTACCCCATCATATGGATTCCTCTCGAACATAATGATCTCATCAATGCAATGGTGCCAAAATTCCACTAACTCTGTAGCTGTGTACTGAATCAAAGGTCGGTATCTACATACAAATGGCTCACTAGGCTACCTGGTCTCTTTCTAGGTGATGGACCATGTGACTCTAATGTGCTCCCATAACCAAACCATCAGAAGTGTTAGTCTTGGTCCCATAGTCCATAGCATCCGATATGCACACATGTGCAAGTTGTGGTAGAGCTCTTCTAGGATAGTCTATCCCTAGTAGTAAACCTCTTTATCCTCCTATAGTAGGGTGCTCAGCACTTGTGCCCAGCTAATCAACCACCCATGTCCTAAATGATCTAGTAGCATCTTCCATATGAGTGAGGCCAGATAAACTACCAGCATTAGTAATCTCTACTCTAAGGCCCCCCTCCATGATAGCCATGATCTCTAGATTGGAAGCCTCTACCGTCATCTACCAAAGCACTCTCATAAACATGGATCTAACCCCTCTAGGATGTACTTTGGATAAGCCCCTCAGATTGGTACTAGCAAAATCTGCCACACATCCAATAGTGTGACTTTAGACTCCCTTATTGGCATATGGAATCTCCCCATGGGTGTGTGCCATCACTCAATGAGTGCCAATAGTTGTGCTAAGTGAGCCCTCAAGTCTGACCACTCATGCATGTGCTTCAAGCAACATAACCACACATGTCCCTAATTCATGTCGATCAGTCACTCTTGTATCACCATGGTCAAAGGATAGTGCTCCGTCAACCTAAACACCACCATGTCCTCCTGTAGCATAGACATGTAGAGAGTTAGTCATTTTAGCCTATGCCATCCCCAAAACGGGGCATCTTACCTTACCCTATGTTAATTTTTCCCAATTGATGGAGCCACTAATCAATGCAAACATCAAAAATCAAAGACATTGATCGGCGCAAATGCCAATACACATAGGTGTTGATTGGCATAGATGTTGATCTGTGCAAATGACATACCTTTGTCATCTATGGAGATGATGACCTATAGTCTGTCATCTTTTCTCACCTTATCCCATCTTTTCCATCTACGAAGATGACAAGATGGAACTTGTCATCTACATGAAGTCCCTACCCTTTTTTGGCATCTACACAAATGACAAGATCGAGCTTGTCATCTTCGCGGATGCTATCATCACCTCTTTTTTGTCTACATAGACAACAGGATGGAGATTGTTGTCTCTACCCTGATGACATTTTGACCCCATTTATTGTACAATAAATGACCCTAACCTAGCCTAGTCTACCAAAAACATGAAGAAGATTAGATGACTTACTGATTGGCCCATCTCAGCTACTCCCTGGTATTCCCGAATGTGCTCACCAAGCTGTAATTGATTAATGGGGTCCATGCTTGCTCTAGATGCTCTACTCCCAAGGTGTGAAAATAACCTTCTTGGAGCCCCTTGGAGGCTTATATAGGCCCCCCAAGGACCCAGTTTGAGCCTGTGTCTTCTCTGAGCCATGTTCGTCCCCTTTTTACCCACAAGTCATGCAAATGTTGTCATTTATTCTTTTCTTTTTCTCCTTTCCTTCTTTTCCTAAAGACCTTTTCATGAAAAATTGCCCAAATTTTATTTTTTGTGCAATTTTCATGATGGGGCACCCTCCTCCTCTGTCATCACTCATAAGACTCCTACCTTCTCTGGGGCAACCTATATTTTCTTTTTCTTTGATATGATGTCATCTCAACATCATCAAAGAGGGAAAAAATGTAGATGCTTAAAATCATCCCAAAAGACTATATTAATTTACTTAATATTGCCCTTGACATTATAGTTAATTATTTATTAATTAATTATATCTGTCATATTCTTCTACCAATTTAATTAAATTTATTTAACACATGATCCTCCATAATCCCCTTTTTTAAATAAATCCTCATATCCCATTAATTCTTATAAACCTATGATTAAATTAAATCTTGTTTAATTTAATCTTAAACCTAGCCTATACCCATCATTTTCATCCTTCCAAGCCTATTCATCATTTAATCTCACTTAATGATCTTAATCACCTTTCCCAATCTCCCTCATTAGCCTAAGTGTGTGCTCACACATATGTGAGACCACTCCTCTTGCACTCTTGTCTCCCACTCTTCCTCTCAAGTTTTCTCACACATGTGTGAGAAAACTTTGAATATTTGACCACTTGCATGGCTTGCATGTCACCTTATGTGGCACCTACATGGATGCCACCTCACCAAGCCTTCCCTCAAGCCTATAAATAGAGATTTTGTCTCAAGCATTTTAATCTCCCAATATTGCATTGTTATCATGTTGGTTTGAGATTTGAGCTTTTCATTATAGTTTGAGTTTTCATAGTAGAGTTCTCATAGTGATTCCTAGGTGCATACTAACTATTTGGTAGCTGATTTAGTTTTTATTTGCATTATTAGTCTAGTTTATTTATGCATTTGCATATCCATTTCATCTATATTTTAGTATAGCTTGCATATCTAGTTAGTTTCTTTGTTGAATTTCATAATTTCACTATGAATGCCTTCAAGTATGGCTTTCTCCATAGCCATTCCTTGAGGTGTTCTTTATCTCATGTAGTTTAGGTTCATAACTTCATCACTCACATTTTCACATCCAAATTCAAGAGATTCACTACCTTGTTGTATTTAGGAGAGCACACTGAACATACCTCACATCTTAACACACCAACAAGGCCTCTCATGGGTGCCTTTGTTGATCTGTAGAGGTTTCTTAAGGGCTTGATTTGTAGGCTACTTTGAGTTACAAAACTCAAGCAAGAATTAGTTTTTTTCTTTCATTTTGTGAGCATTTGATGCATGTGTTTTAACTAATGTTTGTTTGTTTATTTATACTCCTGATAGGTCACTTCTTCTAGCATACATCAATTTATTATTCCATAAGAGGAGATTAAAAAATAGAAAGTAGTCCTTTGAGGACAATGTAAATATGCTAATTTATTATACTATTTGAAAGTCATGATAGGTGCTAGGATCCTCCAATTGATCTATTGACCTTGATTGTGCCTTCTATCCTCCAAATTTTCTTTGAAGGTCTTGAAAGTCTGCATAGTCTCCTTCTCCAAATTGGTTGTGTGAGGTGCTCTAGCACCACTCACCCTTACAATATAGTTGTGTAAATGTTAGCCAGTTGGATAGTGCCTTCAAGCCCTCCCCAACTTGTTCATCATTTAGAATATCAAAGTTTCCATATTCCACACCCTCTATTTTCAAAGCATCTACAACCTTTCTACTAAATCCACATCATGTCTACTTGAGTGTCCCTTTCATAAAAAACATGACTAGTTTTTAATTCACAAGTTGTTGTAGTTTTCTCTTAACTACATCATCAAACTCTATATCATTTTTAGAAATTTGAGGTGACTTATATATATTTTTTACTGTCTTGATAACCATTGAACTAGGAAACATTCCAAGACTAGTAGGACTAGCTATCTCAGCAATGCCTATGGAACCAGACACCTTGGCCACTTTACTGGCCAATTCTAATGGATTTGCACCCTCCAGTGTATCTACAACCTTCACATCCTACAAATATTTTCTAGAAATAGATAATATAAAGAGGGGGCGAGGGGGGTGCATCAATATTTTTAATCCTTTTATACACAACTGAATATTATTAATTACTTTAACATGTGCATAAGAAAAAAATCCAATAGTGAAGAATAGTGTAAACAACCAAAAAAAAGAGAGAGATCATGACACCATATTTTGTTAACTAGGGAAACCTTGCTTAAGGGAAAAACCTAGTGGGGATGGAACCCACTAGATGATTCCCTATATAAAGAATCTGGTTAAAGGATATTGACTCTGTTAGGAGTTTATAAAGCATGTATAGTGTCTAGATTCCCTATTAGGAGACTAGGCCTTGTTAGAAGCCTCAACCATATTAGGAGTTGGTAGATTACATAAAAATGTGTGCAAGAAGAGCCCACTTCCTTAACATGCAACTTTACGATAAGTTCTTTAAGAAATAAGTATACATACAATACTAACTTGTTTGTTGTACTTTGCAAATCTTTTGATTGATGATTCTTCACATAAGAGTGACTACACACATATCAAACTACGTCATATCTTTGCATAACAATGCTTTGCATCAGATATCACAATGTTGCATTCAATTGTCACTCTCATTTCACAAGATCATATCAACTTTGCAATCACTAATTACTCATCATTACCATCACGTATCTTTTTTCACTTAAATTTGCAAATGAAGCTCTTACTTATACAAAAAAAACTAGTAAATTCTTCCTTAGTCATCTCATATGACATCATCTAATCCATATCAACACGAAATTATAACTCAAAACAATAAATTAAATTGTCAAACATATTTTGTTGATATACTCTGTTCTGCACTATATCATCACTACATCACTAATTTCTTCATAACTTGAAATTGGTTAACTGTACGGACATGCACACTAGTATACATCATCATTATGACATCATGCATATTTGGTCAACTACAGAAGAGAATATTCTATTATCATCAAAAACTATCCTACTGCTATAACACTGTCTGATACTTAGACAATTTTCTTTTGCAATTGAATGAGGCTAATCTACAAAAAAAATATGTTTCCATAAATGAAAACCATAACTTACCTTGTCTGATTAATTGGACATATTTCCAACAATCTCCCCAATTTGCATTGATGGCAACATTTTGGGAAAATTAGCAAGTCCCAAACATGTTGTCATGCCAATCAAAACAAATAGTCATAACATAAAACATTAAAAACATTTGTATTCATGTTATGAAAGATTAGATCCCTTATAACTTCCTATTACAACTTATTGCTCCCCCTTACATATTATATACATTATAATTTCGTACAATATAGTTTTTCCATACATCTCCCCCTTTGACATCAATGAATAATTATCAAAATCTGGTAGCTATATATCATTACTTGGAAAAACAATCACTGAAACTGATCTTCATGGCTACTCAAATATTTTCTTCTAGTTGTCCTTTAGTGCATCAAATATAGTGATAAGTGCACATAAAGTATATGTTGCCAATTCTACTACATTCAAGTATGTAGCCAAAAAAATTTCATATGAAGATTTTGTAGACAAGCATTCTTGCAATTGGTTTTCCAACAATGTTGTCTGATGGATTAAATGTACTCTCAAAAGAGTGAACCTCTTTAGAATTTTCTCCTTCTTTTCTTGTATTTCCCTTATATTATCATGAAATAGCTAAATTTTATGCTCAATGGTGTCAACTTTCTGATTTTGATTTAAAAAGTTGTCAGTGATTGTTTGAAGCTTTGTCACTTTATCCTTGATCTGATCATCATATTCTTTCAAATAAATGTATGCTAAGTTACACTTAGCATATGTCTATTTTCCTTCCTATATACATTGCCTTAGTGTATTAATACATATGTTCAAAGTTTATATATCATTTCTCATGTTAGTGCACATGGTGTTTAGAAGTTTACCATCATGCTCAATCTATGCTTGAATGGTAGCTACATTCATGAGTGCAGAAAAATCATCATCAAAAGCCTTGTACAAAATTGTTGCACACTATTGAGTATTAGTTGGGGTGTCAACAAGGCTTATTACCTTTTCTATCTTTCCCAAAACTATGGTCAAAGTTTTCTCTATTGACTTGACTAATTTCTTCTTCTCAAGGAGTTTTCTCAAGGAAGATATAAGATTGTTCGCTTCATCTTCTTCATCAAATTGTGATATAGATATTGTTGCTATTGTTTGGGCAAGAAGAGTGGAAATTCCTACTAGTATTACTACTTCCAAAGGCACACTTGAGGTACCTTCTATAGTACTAGTCTCCATTTTTTGTGTAACTTCTTTAGTAGTCTCCTGATCATCTTCTTCATCAAAACTACTATAATCCACAATATTTCCAACAATGTTGGCACCAAAGTCCTTGAATGGATGTTTTGATTTGTCAATAGTCACTTTGGTGTTGTTTACTTGCACAGATTCACTGCAAATAGTGATGTGAGGAGGAGAGCTTGGTGCAGCTACTAGTTTAGTACTGTGAGGAGGGTTGTAAGCTATAGGACTATCCTCCTTTTTCTATGCACTCTCCTTGGGTGTTTGGCTGGCTTCTACTGACTACAAACTTACTTCAAGCTTCTTGCTTGCCTCTTCTACCTACACACTTTTCTAGGCATTTTCACACTATCTCTAGGTATCTGACTTGCCTTATTATTCTATACACTATCCTTTGACATAGTGGACATAAAAGAAACCATAGCCTCCTAAGTTTCTTTATTGACTTCCTTATAATTTCCTCCCATAATAATAATGAATCTTTTCTTATGCCTTAGTAATGGTGCTATACCTTTCAAAATTTCTTTTATGTATTCTTCACTATTTAAAGTGCATAACTTTCTCACCATATTTATTCTTATTTGTTTATCCTCTTCTATAACTCTACTCTACCTATTTAGCAATCTATTGTACAAATCTTTGGGTATTTGTCCTTTTATGTTATCAAACTTCTTATCTTTCAAAATCACGTTTCTAACTATAGCATTTTCTAGCTATCTCCTATCCATGTTATTATACAAGTCATAGTATTTATTTAACTGTACAAAATTGTTATCATTAATAATTCACATGTTAAGGTTTTCTACCTTTGGCTTCCATGCTTTGCATGCTGCTGATATCTTGGCTTTCTAATTAGTTGCTTCAACTGGTCTATCACTAGTCTCTTCCTTAGACTTAGATGAGCTAATCTGTAGAGTTTTCCTTCTTTTTCTTGGGGCACTAATGGTATGGTTTACTCTCCTTTTAGGATGGGTTTTTATCCTCATGGATTTTCTTGATGTTGATGTTTCCTCCATCTTCACTAGCTTGCTTCAAGGTTTTTGTTGTACAACTGTTGCATAAGGCATAAAAGGAGTCTGGACACTTGTTTGGGCAACTGTGACCTCTTTAGTAGGTCTTGCCACTACAATGAGTGTAGGGGTTAATAGTTCAATTTGGCTATTGGCCTTCATTTCCATATTTATTCCCTTTACCTCATCAAACTCTTTCCTTATCATTGTAGATTCTTTCAAGATAAAATCAATAGCTTTCTCTACCTTTTTCTTGGAGTCCTTCATGACTTAACTAGTTTTCACTCCTCTCATTTTCTCTGAATATGTTACCCATCTTAGATAGTTAGAATCAACTTTAGAATGAAGGATTATCTACATATAGCCTTCAATTAGATCCTCACTCATCTCATATCCCATAGGTTCAATCAATTTCACTCAAGGAAATAATACCTCCATGCATGTAAAATCTATCTCAACCATGAAACATAACTCATCCTTATATTTTTCCACTAGCGCTAAAGTTATTCTATACCTTTTCTTCATTTCTATTTGGAAAGATTTCATGATCCTGTCCAAGTCACTATCTTTGATTGCTTAAAGTCTTGACCTATAAGCTCAAGTGATTCACTACATAGCACAATTATTTTAATTCCAAACTATGATACCAGGAAACTTCTTGATAGCATAGAAGAATATGTGAGTTAGAATGGATTCAAATCTAAATATTGAACTTCTTGATTTCTTGATTCTTGAGATATTATCCAACACTTGTGTTCTGACAATATCACACATGTTCACTTATTCAACTCTCACTACCAATTAAGTTGCATGAAGAAATCCTACAAGGATTGAATCTATTCTTAATGCATGATTATACTTGTAACACAAAATCTTGCAAATAAGTCTCACTCCATCATCTTGGATTGAGTTGAATTTCATGTTCCTTCCATCAAAATATGTGTTAAGATTTTCCTCAATAAGTTTGCGCACATTCTTGATGTTTACTGGAATGTTGTCCTAATTGCTCAATCCTATAACCTTGAGAATTAGTTCATTGTCAAAGCTAATGATAGAATCTCCCAACCATAGAAGATCATCATGTACTCTGCTAAGGATTATTCTTGTCCAATCATTATTATTGAAATCTGTGTAGAACATATGCTTAACTAGGTTAAGACATTTTAGATATCTATGTTTAGATTTCAATGATAAATAATTGTTGCACATCTTCTCCAAATCCTTTTGAATCTCTGAGTCACCTATACTTTCAATCTTGTAGTGAATATAACCTCTGATATCTTCCACATGAAGAACATTTTTTAGAACTCACAAAAATGCTCTAATGGGGTCATCGAGAAAATAAACAAATGGGTGTTTCCTAACCTAGGCCTATTGTTTAGATTATAAACTTCTTTTCTTGTCATTCTTGAAGGATTATGCTCAACAATTTAGAAAAATACCTCAATTTTGCATTCTAGGGTTTTTGGTGACTTTGTGTACTTGCCAAGCTCTTTAATTCTCCAAATCTCGCTTCAATCTCACACATAAACTTTGCACAAGAAAATGATGTATGCAAGTTAGTTCACATCCTTTAAATCATTTGCAATCTATAGTTTCACAATAAATGCATATCTACCACTAGTTTAGTGTGTTGACTTTGTGCAACAAAGAGTTAAATTTTCTTATATATCCTCATCCTAATCACATCAGTAAATGTGCACTTTACTATAGAATTTTCTCAATGTCTACTACCTACTATATATGAGCAATGTTAGTATGCTAATAGAAACCAAACTCAAATAAAGCTTCTACAAACTAAACAAAATTCATAAACTTCAAGATAAACTAAGATGAGCTCTCAATTTAGAATATGAGCCATTAATGGGCTCTCTCAATGAGAAGCTCTCTTGTTGAGTAGCTTTG
Source organism: Cupressus sempervirens (assembly GCA_028749045.1). Taxonomy (NCBI): domain Eukaryota; kingdom Viridiplantae; phylum Streptophyta; class Pinopsida; order Cupressales; family Cupressaceae; genus Cupressus; species Cupressus sempervirens. The sequence goes on along the minus strand of CM053784.1, from coordinate 86,196,931 downwards.
TCTAAATAGATAGGATGTATGCTCAAGCTTATTCTTTCAAAAAGGGCTTCAAATGGAGTTGGAATTTGGGTGTGAGTGTATGGTTTTGATGTAAAATGGCATTATGACTTATACTTCATGGATTGTGTTATTTTGCAAAGGGGAAGGATCCAATTTATAGGCAAGAGGCTTGAGGGATTAAGGGCTAAGATGCAAGGATGGGAAAAAGCTCATGGAGGGCTCATATTGCATGAGAGGAGAGCACATGGATTGTGCTTCCTTACAGCCAATCAAGGAGTGACACATGTCACAGGGTGAGAGGATGGAGGAAAGGGGAAGGATGAGTCAACAAAGGAGGCTCAAGGGATAAAATCTTCATAATGGCTTGTAAGAGCAATAAAAGGGCTTGGAAGAGTGATTTATGGCCTAGTGGGCTTCATAAAGTTTTATGGTTGGGATATTTTGAAGGAGATGAGAGGAATTTCGACTTGGGCTTGATTAGGAAAGTTCTAAGCTTTCTTAGGATTGTACAAATGATTAGAGGATGGATTAGGATGGTTTAGGATTAGCTTAGGGATAGGCAAGTGGATGGCATTTAATGAGGGTGGGTGAAGGAGGAGATATTTGTTAACTTTGGCTTGGTTTAGTAAGTCTTAACCCATTTTTAGGGAATGTGACAAGGTTAGGAGGGGATTAGGATTAGGTTTAAAGACATCTTCTAGAAGAGTCTAGACTTTGGATGAGGATAAAGACTTTCTAGAATAGTCTAGAATTTCCTAGGATGAGGATGAAGACTTTCTAGAAGAGTCTAGAATTCTTAGGATGAGGACAAATTAGATTTTTAGGAAATAAATAAAGTTTTATTTATTTCAAGGGTTTGGGTTGAGGAGATATTTATTAAAACTTTTTAATAAACATGAGGATTAATATTTAATCTTAATTAAATATTTTGAGTTGGGATTAGGGGTAGGAAATGATGGGATTAGCCTTTAATCAAAATTAAAGAAGGATTAGAATATTTTGGAAGAAGTTAGTGGTCTTAAGGAAATTGGCCACGTTTTGGGCAAAAAATAAATTTTTTATTTATTTTGAGTTTTTTGGTCAATTTATTAATTAAATAATTAATAAATAAGGAAATAATGTTTAAATAAGATTTAAGCATTTTTGGGAGGGATTCCTTAATTAAATATTTTTAATTAAGATAAAGGGATTTAATTGCATAAAAATAAATTAATTAATTAAATAATTAATTAATTAATAAATGATGATGTCATCGGGAATTTTTCAAAAAATAAAAATACTTTATTTTCTAAAGGTTTTTAGGTGTCTACATTTTGCCCCTCTTTGATGTGATGCCGCAAGTGGCATGGCATCAAAGATAAGAAAATAAGATGCCCAAGGCTAGAGCAGAAAAGGAGAGAATGGACTGCAAGATGCCCCCTCAAGAAGGTGGTGGGGAGAGAAAGCAAGGCTCGACGACTTCTTGAAAAGTACAAGAATCCAAGATGAGCAAGAAGACTTAGATTAGCTTAAGAGAAGAGGTTTAGTTAGCTCAAAATCTCACTACGGGAGAATGATAAAGGGTGAATCAAAGGCACAAGAGGAAGCAAGCTTAAGATCTCAGGGATTGCAGAGGATGAAGGAGTAGAGTGCTATAAAAGGAATCTAGGATGGGGAGATGGATGAGGGGATTAAAATGTTGATGCAACAGGATTTCAAAGAATCAAATTGGCAGAAGATGGATTTCGAAGATCCCTAGGACTAGGATTGTGGATCTCGAAAGATGAGGCTTGGTGGATTGATTTGGATTGGTGGATCCCTAAGACTAGGATTGTAGATCCCTAAAGCTAAAGGTGAGGAGTGATTCAAAGAGATACTAATGCATAAGCTGGGGTAGGAGAGACGGATGCTGGATATGGATGGGGGATAATGGAGATGAAGGAAAACCATTGAAGCTTTTTTTAGCAGGGGGATACTTCAAAGAGAAGTACCACCATGTAGTTGAGCACTAGATTTGCTATAGGACTGTTGGTTAATTGCCAAGGTTACCAAGAACATCAAAGCCTTTTCACCAACTATCCAGAGGACTAACAGACTGACTCAAAACAAACATGCAAGGATTGCCCCAGCATCACACATGAATCTCGAAAGAATCAGAGTGGAACCGACACTGGGTAACCCACAAGTAGAAAAGAAAAACAAACAAAAGACTTGATCAAGACCTTATGCCCAGATTGCCCCATTTGTAGTATAACATGATATGGAAGATTGTGGCAACTTTGAGGAGGGAACAAAAAGATTTTTTGGAAAAGATACTTCAAGACCCAAAAGGGAAGATTCCAAATTAAAAGAAAGTGAAAATCCAAAAGAGAAACATTTTCCAACGAGATGGGTAGGACGAGTTACTAACAAACCAAGATCAGACATGAGGAAAGCTATATCCTACAAGTATCTATCAGAGAGCACCTAAGCTGGTGGATCTAGATGAGTGATGCATCTAGCAAGCTGAACTAAGAAGGATAACACTTTGGTGACATGAGATCTAGCTAAAGGATGCATTGGGATAGCTAACCAAGGGTTGTGTGATGTGTGCAAGATGTTGAGCAAGGATGATCTAACATGAAAAGATGGATAGATACAATGGTACAAAGCTAAAGAGGATGTACAAGCTAATGGACCAAGATATTTACAAGCTAAAGCTGACCAAGATAGTTACAAGCAGGCAAAAGCTAAGGATGATAGGATAGCAGGATGGTTTGATGTTGTGCAAGATGTGAAAGCTAAGGGTGGGGTGACAGTGAAAGATATGGATTTGGTAGGATGCATCCAATGATGATGAGAGATTTTGTGACCAAGGACAGCTAGAGGAGCAGGATGAGATGGCTGGATAGGATGGTAGATAGCTAGGATTATGATGGATATAAAGAGATGACATTGGGTTTGCATAAGGATAGCCTAGAGCTAGATACCAATGACAAGGGAGGATGGACAAGAAAAGATCTCCAAGGAATATAGTGTCCCCAATCAAAAGATAACATGTGGAAGGAGGTCTTATGATGGATGTGATAGGATTGAAGCTAGGATGGAAAAAGTTGAAGGGGCTAGGGAGATGGATGATAGCTGGGATGGTTGGCTGAAGCTACAAGAGATAAGTGGATGGTGTGAGATGGAAGATGGAGGGTGGAGGATAGGTGGATAGATTGGAAGATGGAGTTGGATGTCAAGAGATGACCAAAAGCATGAGGGTGATAGGCTAAGTTGGGGATGGTGGGATTACGCATGATGCTTGTTTGCAAAGTTTTTATCATGGTACTTGTCCAAGGCACTTGAATTGCCAAGTTTTCACCAGTGGACGCTTTATTTTTCTTTTCTTTTTTTTTGACTTTTTGACTTTGGACTTATCTAGAATGATTTTAAATTTCTTCAGATATTTTGGCTTTTTTGGGACTTTTCACTGGCTGTTGGAATGTTCAATTTTGTTGCTAGTTGTTGGTACACCAGATGTGTGATTTATGCAATAGATTTGATTAGATGGGACTGATGGTAGGAGATGGAGGGATGAAAAGGTTGGAAAGGAGCATGAGATGGGGATTCTTGCAAGAGCAACATTGGCACATGTTGGGACGGGTGTGAAAAGAGCATATGGGGGATAGATGGTAGATGCAGGCATGATGGAGGATTTGTGGAAGCATGCTTGGGGATATAGGCACCCAAGATGGAGTTAGGAGATGGGGGACATGAGTCACTGGATGGAGGATTAGCAATGGTGGATGCCATTATGCATTGGGTTTCAACTTTTTTCTTTGGGAACCACATGGTTTTGGATTTTGTTTTCATAGGCTTTTGCATTATTTTGCATTCTTTGATTGGATTTTTCCTTTTTGGAGTATGTCTTTTAGAATAGACATATGATTGCCTAGGATGTGGATTTTTAGCTTTATACATTTTGAAGTTGGCATTTACATTGCTGTGGTAAGCTTTGGGAAGATGGTTAGGAGAAGCTTTGTGAGATGGAGAGGATATGGGAGAGCATGTAGGGGGATGATGATGGATGATGTGCCTCAATATGTGCCTTTTCCTATCTTGCATAGGAATGGAGGGAATAGGATTTGAATGATGGCTGATAGGAGGATGGAGGATGGTAGATTTTGGGACATAGGGACCCAAAATGGATTTTGTGGATGAAGGGGGGATATGGTAGGTTGTTTTAGTTTGCAAAGAGGGTGGAGGGGGGATGACATAATATTTCTTGAAGGAAAGATGGGAGGCTGGCATCAGGGGTTTGGAGATAGGCTTGGTTTGGGGGTGTGGTGTACCAACACCTTTAGATGGTGAGCCTTTGTATACATATCCAAGACCATGAAATCCTAGATTTCTTTGTGCAATAATAGGCTTTCTAATTCCTTTCTCTTGTGGTCCTAAACCTTGACCTTGATAATGCCATTGATTGAGCATTTGAACTAGCTGAGGATACTTTTTGCTTGCAAAGAATGGTGGAAGTGCTTTATCAGATGTACTGCAATAGGGAGATACTATTCTTAATTCTTCTGCTAAGAGGAGGCCACTATGGATGAATGTAAGTGAACCAAGAGGGTACATTAAAGATGGTGAAATAGCTTGGATAGGTGGTAAGGTGGAAGCATGGAGTGTAGGAGATGGTAGGATAGGATCTTGATTTAGCTGATGGGATGAAAAGATATCCTGCAGTAGAGGAGGTATGGCTTGACGTTTTGGAGATGGAGGGGATAGTGACTGCACTATGGATGGAAGACATGGTATGATGATATCTTTATTTATGCTTTGGGGGATGTCAACATGCTTTTGGGTAGGATCTTGATAGGATTGGTTTGGAGTGGATGGTGGGATAGGAGGTGAAGGGATGGACTCTTCAAAGGCAGCGGATGGATAGATGAGAGATTCAGTAGTGGAGATGGGTGAGTAGAAGATGGATGCATAAGGTTCATTATGGGAGATTTGGGAAATTCTTGGAGGTGATGTGGATAGGATTTGGAGGGTTTTGATAGATGGTGGAATTTTGATGCTTGCGAGAAGTGGAAGGATTTTAAGCAATTTGATGGATGGTATGGGGATGATAGCTATGGGAGATGGAGGTGAAATTATAGATGGGGAAGCTTCATTACTAACTACTTCACATGGTTGGATTAGATGACATGGCTTATCAACTGTTGGAGGAAACTTTTCTTGTATTTCCTCTAGGAGATTACTTGGAGAATCATGTGTCGGAGGTGGAGGTGGATTGACAGGAATAGCTAGTGTGATGGGGGTGGAAGATTGGAAGCTTGGTTGATTGGGTGATGGAGGAGAAGCTGGGATATCAGATGGCATGACTAGATAGTTTGGAAGAATGCATGGATTTTGTGGGATGCTTGGGGGAATGTTTCTAAGGTTTTCAATATACCCGTCATAGTCAACAAGATTTTTATCATCATTGGAATAGGAGGTGGCGGGAGCAAGGACAATACGACTGAACACATCATGATAGGTTTTGGATTTCATGTTTTGATGATGAGTCAGATGGGGATGGGGTCTTGCATATGGATGAACGTGGAAGCTCATGGTTGGATTTGGATTTAAGCGCATATTTTGGATTGGCTGATGAAGGATTTCCTAGGGAGAGTCAAAGATGTATGACAGACCTAAGGAGGATTGGCTGGAGATTTTTGGCTTTCCTGTGGATGGAAGACTTCAAGGGCATGCTGTCAAAAAGTAAGAGTTTTTCTTTCCTATGCGCTGGATTGGTGGAGATTCTATCAACTTAAGGATAGACTAATGATCCTATGGGTGTGACATGAGATTGATCACTTGTGGATCCCAACCTTTAGCTCAAGGTGATGAGGGATAACAAGTGACAAAGCTAGATTACCCTAGACAAAGCTCTGTCAAAGGGATAACCTTGGTGAGGCTGGTGGATTGGTCGGATTGATTGGATAGCAAGAATGACAACAACTCTCTAAAGGCTTGGGTGTGATTTTGGATGGGGTTGCTAGCTAGCTGGGGGGAATGATTTGGAGAGACTTTGGATTTGGGATTGTTCTAAAGCAAGGAACTTGATAGATTCGATTGGGGAGCCTGGATGATTTTTTGATGAGGTAGTGACTACGCTAAGTATGCCTTGAGCTGGGAGATTTTTGCTTTTTTGGAATTTTGACCAAAGTTGGCAAACATTCATTCAAAAGCTATGAACAAACAAGCAGACAAAATTTTGGAGCAAGCACGTCAAACACACCAACATCCTAGGAAGCTTTCTACAAGGATGAAATTTGTTATAGCTAGGGATTCGTTGATATATGCAAGGTACATGAGGCCCAAATCCATAGATGAAACCAAAAAGATGTCACATAGCTGAGAGGAGTGGTAACCCACTTCTCCTCTTTCACTTCTCAAGGGTATAAAGTTCCTTGAGGCTTAGCCTGAGTGACAAAATCTTGATTCCAAGAGAGGTTTCTTTGGATTCACCTCCCAATTTTTATACTCCGCCAGAACGTTGGAGTTGAGGTCATCCCAAGGGGTGATGAAATCCCCAAGCAGGCCTCTTAAAAAGTGTAAAACAAGACCACATACATGATCTTGGGCTTTAAAAGACACGCGTTTATTCCAATTGATGATTTAGATTTTGTAAGCTATGACTGAAGACAATTGTGATTATGGCATACAATGTTCATTCCAATTTGATAGCATCATCAGCATAATGAAAGTCGAGAGATCGTCAACATAAGAAATGTGAGCATCATTGAAAATGCATCCAAACCATGCAATGTTCATTGATTGTTAGGCATTCAAGATTGAGTGTGAGTTTTTTTTAAGCCCAAAATAAAGATGTGTGAAACTCAATTGCCAAGTGCACGCCCGGAGGCCCTCCACGTCAAGATTTGTCCAATTTTTATGCCCAAATGAAGTGTGAGCGAGATTAATGCACATTCAAGGAATTTTCTAACTTAGAAAAACCACTAAAGACCCAAGTGAGTGGAGTTTGATCTTTGTGGAGCACTTAACACCCTCTTAGGTAGACCCATCCCCATAGATGGCACTGAGATTGCAACTAATGGTTAAATTGATGGGTGATTAAAGAGGGTGAGTCCAACTACAAACTTACTCAAAGCGTCTTTATTAGTTTTTATAACTTAGAAGATTTCAAAAATTTGGATTCTTTTTATGCCCCAAAAGATGATTATTTGATCTATGGAATTCAAGATTGGATTTTTTGTTTCAATCATGCATTCATAAAAACAAAAAAACTTGATTTTAATCCATGGCACTCAAGAGTTATTTTAGCAACATGCATTCAAAGACAAGTGATTAAACATTCAATTTTTTTCCTTTGAGCATTCAAGATTGAGATTTTGTGTGTTGTTTTAAGAACTTTGAAGTGCTTTGTTTTAGCATTAGATCATTCAAGATTGTTTTGGACTCAAAAGTGAAAATGACTCTTTGGACTTTGGTTTTCATTCAAGATTTTGTGTTCTAGTTTGCATATTTTAAGCCCAAAAATGATATTCCTAGATTGTTTTGATGCATGAAAAACCTAAGAAACATTCAAGATTTTGCAACAAGACATTTGTTTGGAACAAATAACAAAGCTTTTATGAAAATTTTTGGCAACCATTTAGGACTCTTAGTTTTCATGAGATTTTTAAAAGAACTTTAAAATATTTGCAAATGAGGTTTATTTTATCCTTGATTGATGCTTTGAGTTTGATTTAGATTTTAGTGTGCACTTAGTGTTGATTTTGAACCTTTTGAAATGGAAAGTTGAAGTTCTTTTTAAATTCCCAAAAATGAAGTGTTCCTAACTTTGCATGAATGCATCTAAAACCTTGATGTTGCAAGGATGCAAATGATTGGATTGGTTTAGTTTCACTTGTTAAAATATTTTTTCTTTTTTGCAAATTTTTAATTTTTTAATGGATTTAAGTATGATTTGGGGGTTCATTTTAAGCACTAAAAAGAAGTGTGTATGATTTTGCTTCCTTAAAAAAAAATGGCCAAGATCTCCCACAAGAAGAAGAAGAAGAAGAAGTAGATGGAATAAGAAGAATATAGACAAGAAGAGGAAGAAGAATTCCAAGTGCTTTGTCCACCTATAAGCTTGAAAAATCTGCAAATACTATGAGATAGACTATGAGTTCCTTTGTCTTCTTCATGCTCATGTGGACCTACAAAACCAATTTATACAATCCTACCAATCACAAAAACAAGAAAAATTAGCCAAAATTAGCAAATGACATACAAAACTTGACTAAAAAAGCTAATGAAGATGACCCATGCGGGGTCCCACCGGGCGTGCCAAAATGTATATGAGCAATGTTAGTATGCTAATAGAAACCAAATTTAAATAAAGCTTCTACAAACTAAAAAAAAATCATAAACTTCAAGATAAACTAAGATGAGCTCTCAATTGAGAATATGAGCCATTAATGGGCTCTCTCAATGAGAAGCTCTCTTGTTAAGTAGCTTTGTCTAAATAGATAGGATGTACGCTCAAGCTTATGCTTTCAAAAAGAGCTTCAAATGGAGTTGGAATTTGGGTGTGAGTGTATGGCTTTGATGTAAAATGGCTTCTTAAAATGGCATTATGACTTTACTTCATGGATTGTGTTGTTTTGCAAAGGGGAAGTATCCAATTTATAGGCAAGAGGCTTGAGGGATTGAGGGCTAAGATGCAAGGATGGGAAAAAGCTCATGGAGGGCTCAGATTGCATGAGAGGAGAGCACATGGATTGTGCTTCCTTACAGCCAATCAAGGAGTGACACATGTCATAGGGTGAGAGGATGGAGGAAAGGGGAAGGATGAGTCAATAAAGGAGGCTCAAGGGATAAAATCTTCATAAAGACCCTCATAATGGCTTGTAAGAGCAATAAAAGGGCTTGGAAGAGTCATGTATGGCCTAGTGGGCTTCATAAAGTTTTATAGTTGAGATATTTTGAAGGAGATGAGAGGAATTTCGACTTGGTCTTGATTAGAAAAGTTCTAAGCTTTCTTAGGATTGTACAAATGATTAGAGGATGGATTAGGATGGTTTAGGATTAGCTTAGGGATAGGCAAGTGGATGGCATTTAATGAGGGTGGGTGAAGGAGGAGATATTTGTTAACTTTGGCTTGGGTTAGTAAGTCTTAACCCATTTTTAGGGAATGTGACAAGGTTAGGAGGGGATTAGGATTAGGTTTAAAGACATCTTCTAGAAGAGTCTAGACTTTGGATGAGGATAAAGACTTTCTAGAATAGTCTAGAATTTCCCAGGATGAGGATGAAGACTTTCTAGAAGAGTCTAGAACTTCTTAGGATGAGGATAAATTAGATTTTTAGGAAATAAATAAAGTTTTATTTATTTCAAGGGTTTGGGTTGAGGAGACATTTATTAAAACTTTTTTAATAAACATGAGGATTAATATTTAATCTTAATTAAAAATTTTGAGTTGGGATTAGGGGTAGGAAATGATGGGATTAGCCTTTAATCAAAATTAAAGAAGGATTAGAAGATTTTGGAAGAGGTTAGTGGTCTTAAGGAAATTGGCCAAGTTTTGGGCAAAAAATAAATTTTTTATTTATTTTGGGTTTTTTGGTCAATTTATTAATTAAATAATTAATAAATAAGGAAATAATGTTTAAATAAGATTTAAACATTTTTGGGAGGGATTCCTTAATTAAATATTTTTAACTAAGATAAAGGGATTTAATGGCATAAAAATAAATTAATTAATTAAATAAATAATTAATTAATAAATGATGACATCATCAAGAATTTTTCAAAAAATAAAAATATTTTATTTTCTAAAGGTTTTTAGGTGTCTACACCTACTGTTAACTGTGCAAACCTTAACATTTCCTCTAGCATCAATTATCAACAACTAATACTCTGTTCCACTAAGAATGCTCAATTTTGGAGAGAGGAGTCATAGATAATAAGTGACTTCACTATCTCGTCAGGTGCATTTTCTATAGTTGTATGAGAGCTTTATGGTTCCTTTGTCTTTGCAAATGATTCCTTCAATTCATTTGGTTTTTCTTTTACTTCATTCTTCTATTGTTCCTTCTGTAATTCTGATTCCTATTTAGATCTCTTTTGTCCATTCTACAAAACCTCATCGTGTGTCCAAAGTTGTTATACAACTACCATATAGGTACATCTCTTTTCTATTCATTTATTTTTTTATTATATGGTCTACAATTCCTTTCAATGTGTCCATGATTATTGCATCTGTAGCAAATAATCTATCTTCTTTCTCCACTTTCATTACTATGAGATCTTCTTCTAGTTCCTATATGGTTAGTATTCCTATGCATTCTACTATTTACATTATCATTATCAAATTTAGGTTTCTTACAATCTACTTCATAATGACCATATCCATGACAAATATTTTAATAAATTTTTGAAATTGGTTTGAAAGAATTACCTTCACAATTGGCTTCAATATATTTAGGTTCATCACACTAGGCAAAATATTCCTTTCTTTTGGTATTCATATCTTGATCAAATTCAAAGTGAGCAACATTCAATTTGTATTTAGATGTATCATCTATCTTTCTTAGGTCCTTATTGACTTCATGAGTAATAGGGTTTTTCATTTTAATAGATTTCTTGGTGGTTTGACCAAGAAAGAATCCATGTCTAGTTTTGTGATAATTGGGTCTTTGTGCACATAATTGTTCTTCAATTGTATCACTATTCGTATATAATTTCTCAAGTTGCTGCTTGGTTTGTACCAACTCACCTTTCACAATGGTGTTGTATTTTTCTAATTCTGTATGTTCTAACTGAATGAATTCTATTTTTGATGTTACTTTGTTTAACTAAGATCTCAGATCTACATTCTTAGCTTTTATTTCAGAGTTAATCATACCTCCATTTTTATTTAGACTCAGCTTAAGTTCAACTATCTTTAACTCATGTTTTAGGATCTTATTTTCTTTCTTCATATCTTCAATATCATCATCACTATTCTAATTAGTAGTTCACCAATTTAGGCTTTAGCATCCTTGTATCTATCTTTGAGGCCATCTCTTTCATCAATAAGAAGATCAATCTGTTCAAATGCTTCTTCAAGATTTTTCTTCAATTGTTCCATATCCATAGGGATCTTATTCAAGCTATTAAGCCTTTTTTTAATAACTAAGCTCTAATACCAATTTTTAGAAATAGATAATACTAAGAGGGGGGGGTGAATCAATATTTTCAATCCTTTTAGCCACAACTTAATATTATTAGTTACTTTAACATGTGTATAAGAAAACAAACCAATAGTGAAAAATAGTGCAAACAACCATACACAAAGAGAGATCATGACACCATATTTAGTTAACTAGGGAAACTTTGACCAAGGGAAAACCCTGGTGGGGATGGAACCCACTAGATGATTCACTATATAAAGAATCTGGTTAAGGATATTGACTCTATTAGGAGTCTATAAAGCATGTATAGTGTCTCGAGTCCCTATTAGGAGACTAGGTTGAACCCTATTAGGAGTTGGTAGATTACATATAAATATTTGCAAGAAGAGCCCACTGCCCTAACATGCAACTTTATAATAAGTTCTTCAAGAAATAAGTATACATATAATATTGACTTGTTCGTTGTACTTTGCAAATCATCTTATTGATGATTCTTCACACAAGAGCAACTACACATATATCAAACTACATCATATCTTTGCATAACAATGTATCACATCATATATCACAATACTACATTCACTTGTTACTCTTATTTCACAAGATCATATCAACTTCGCAATCACTAATTACTCATCATTATCATCACATGTCTTGTTTCACTTAACTTCACATATGAAGCTCTTATTTATACAAAAAAAAAAATTGTAAATTCTTCCTTAGTCAGCTCATATGACATCATTAGAGTTATCTCAATAAGAAATTATAACACTAAATAATAAATTAAATTGTTAAACATATTCTACTGATTTTCTCTATTCTGCATTGTGTCATCACTGCATAACTAATTTCTTAATAACTTGAACTCAGTTGACTTTATGAACATTTGCATTGGTATACATCATCATTATGACATCATGTATCTCTAGTCAACTGCACAAGAGAATATTCCAAGGGAATATTATATTATCATCAAAAATTGTCCTATTGCTATAACACTATCTGATACTTAGACAATTTTCTTTTGCAACTAAATGAGGCTAATCTGCAAAACAGATATGTTGCCATAAATGAAAACCATAACTTACCTTATCTGATTGATTGGACATATTTCCAATAATATTAGCATGTATCAAGGTGCTGAAACTCCAGAAAAACACTCATAACTTGATAAATGGGAAAGAAAATTAGAGATAAACCAAACATGCAACCACAGTGGTGAAGGCCTAATTTTTCTAACAACCATTTTCTAACATAGGAACATTAGTCTGGATTTATTATCATTGATATCATAGTAGCAAAATCTAACTTACCAATTCTACATGTAGACTAGAAACCTTGGCAAAAATGCATGTAAAAAAAGTTTCACATCGTCTCGTACATATATAGTGTGAAATGGTCTGGTTGTGGATATCAATGTAGAAAAAACTAAATAAGTAATTTATATCAACACAAAACTCATGATGAAATCTAATTTATTCATGAGAAAAGTGCTGATTTTTTATCTCTTTTAAAAAAATTTCCCCACATTTTAATTTAATTTTCAATCCACATTTTAACTAAAATGCACATATAAATTTCCAGTAAAGCATAAAACAACAGATGTTGAAATATGCTTATGAAACCCTCAACGCAATGCCAATTTTTGCAGCCTACTAGCTCTAAAAGAAATATATATCGAACACATCAAATAAACTAGATTTTCTTACATGCCCCTATTATCAAATAGATGTTTGATTAATTAAAAAATTAAGATTGATTTTTAACAATATCAATAAAGCATATGACTAAGCGTTATCATCATTAAAGCTTATGACTAAAAGTGCTTAAATATTTTTAGATTCTTTCTACTGATGGTAGCATGATACATACATAGGTATTGATCATGATTGGAAAATGCTAGCTAGGCTCCATAGCCTCTTTTACATAAGATTCTTTCTGTCATAAGCAATGATTAGGATTATATAGTTCAACATCACATTCTCACATGGACAAAAAATCATTTCAATCAAGCTTGCTTAATTTTTCTTGGTCATATGTAACATGCTAATGATTTCTTTGAGAGCACATAAACCAAAGCAAACATAAACACATTGTTGTGGACATTTCTCTCATTCCTAATTCAGCTCAATTATAGATAAAAGATGAAAGTGTTGCATTAATCTTTCTCCCAAAAATCACAAGGGTGAAATCTAGTATTCCAAGTTACAATCTAAAGGTTGGATCAGCATGCATAATAGGTCACACATGCACCTTGGGAAATAGGTGGACCCAACATAACCCCCTAACACTCACATTTTCTTGAAATGTCTTTGGAGTGTCTCTCAATATAGTTGTAGCTTCATGGTTAGGAGGATCCTTATAATTTGGTTGCTACAAATAAAACACATTAATCATGGTATGTAACTTAAAAAGCTTCAATATTTGATCACACTGACAGAAATCCAATTCAAATTCATTATGCTATTTTATAAGATTTAAATTTCAAACAATCAAAATTGTTCCTTCAAATATAAAACCTTACTCATCGATAACAAAAGCCAGTACTAATTGCAAAGGGTCTTACAATCAAATATGTTACAAACATTAATCAAAAAAATCATATGAAGTGTCTAAAAAATTCAATAGCTTTTACTTACTATAAAAAGATGATACAACCCATAAATGATGGTGTTGATATTGAGTACAGGTTTCCATGCTTCATGCAAAGTATTAAGGCACACATTTCCTTCCACTTTATGTGACAACTATTCCTTGTGGAATAGGTCTAGAATGGTGTATTATAGGATGTTATAACACTAGGAGTGTAGAGAAGATCATGGAGATTACATGTTAATACCCTAAGGTAGAGGGTTAAAAGGGAAATTATGCATTCTCAGTGCCATGTATTGGTCTGAGTGAGATCATTGAATGAGAGGGTAATTTTATGAATGATTATGTTTGTGCAAATGCAATACAAAGTGTTTGATCCATTGGTAGTATCTAGAAGTGCTTGGAGATATGAGATTTAGAAAGCCCTAGTTTTTTAATCTTAAAAGGGAGGGTTGTGTGGTTAGGTGTGAAGATGAGCATGACACCACTTGATACCTAGGAAATCTGAGGTTTGGCATTGTAACAAGATTTTTTATTGGTGTAGAGATTTAGAGATAAGTATTTGGAGGGTTTTTTTTGTAAAAATGGCCTGATTTGGCTAGTTGTAAAGGCTACAAGGAATTGGTTTTGGGTGATGATTCAAAGTACCTATATCTGAGTTCTAGATATATTTAGTATCTCTAAAAAAGGTATTTAAAACTATAGTTTATTTTCCAAGTATTTTTTAAGGTTTGTGAGAGGCTAAAATACCTATTTAGGAGGACTAGTAAGGATTAATGCTAGTACGGATTGGCTGAAACATTTAGCATAATAATGGTTCTAGGATTATTCTTTCTAATATCAAAGGGGGAGAGGGAGGGAGGGAGAGTTTTATAAAACTAGTTGAATATTAAAATGGACAAAATAATTTACAGAACCTATTTTGTTTAAGTATTCTATCTTAAAGATGGTGAAATTTATTGAATGAGAATTCTCTAAATTTGTTATGCAATATATCAACTACCTGAGTAACTACAAACACCATTCATAGCTACTATTGAAAGTGGGAATATACGAACCATGCCAAACAAGATCATGCCAGCCTTACCATTTCCTAGGCCTGAAGTACTTCTATTGGGGGACACTTTCAATATGAGGCATCCATTAACTGGTCAAGGAATGACTTTTGTATTATCTAACATTGTTGTCCTTAAAAGTCTTTTTAAACCTCTTCATAATCTTCGTAGTGCCTCAGTGCTCTATCAGTATGTGGAATCATTTTACACTCTTCACAAGATATCTACTTGTAATAGCTAGAGTAATTTTGTTCATTCAAATAGTAAGAATAATTAGTCCTACAATAAAATATTGTTGTAATTTCTTAAATACTAAAAAGTTGTTAGTCTAATGGTATCATTTAAGGCTATGAGCTTTTCATTAAGCTACTCCTACATCTAGATTTATTCTCTATATAAATATCCTATTTTAGCTATGTTCTTTATATAAATATCCTTTCTTTCTATCATTTGTTACTAATTTTATAAAATTCTCATTACATTTATGTAGCCTATTGCATCAACTATAAATACTTTGGTAGGTGCATTGTATAAGGTCTTTTGTGCTTCACTTGATTAGGCAATGAAAGAGATGCAACAAGCTTATTTTGACTATTTAAATTTAGGAGGTGTGTTTTCAACTAGACTTGTGGCCCTATTGTCTGGTCTCAATCCACAACCATTGAGCTTGGTTGTACATTTCTTTGTGATGGCTATATATGGTGTTGGTCGACTACTATTACTTTTTCCTTTACCAAAACAATTATGGCTTGGAGTCCACCTTATTTTTGTTACTCCATGATTCTTTTGTCATGATTTTATGAACTCATTAATGCTTACCTTTTAAGCATTGATTCTCTAATCAAAAAAAGGTTATTCAAATTTCTTAGTTTAAAATTCTTAAAATTGAGTTCCCTTCTTAAAAGATACAAAATGGAAATATAGCTAATATTTTAACTAGGATTTGTATTCAACCATTTTTGATTGGATATGAAATGTTACATGTCTATAATCCCCCAAAAAAACCAATGGCATTTCCTAGAAGAGTTGCTTGTGAATATTATCTACTATTGTATATTTTCTTGGATAAATACATGATCTACCTATTATGTTTAAAGTCTAATACCTAAATTTTCTTATTATCTTTCCTTCTTGACAAGCAGACCTTTCAAAGAAGCATTTCTCAATTCTATGCAACCTTTCTTTCATCCTTCTTTAAAATGTCCCTTCAATACCATTTCAAAATTAAATAAATACTTATAAATGTGATTTTGAACTAATAAGCACTTAGAGAATAGATAAAATACATTGGAAGGAAGCACAAATGACTATTGTACATAATTTGACTACAATAGGTTCATAAAATAAGGAAGATGCAAGCTTTGGCAAATTTCAGTGAGAAAGATTTGGAGCTGCAAATTATTTGTTGAACTCTTGAAATGGAAACTAAGGCTTTGGAGGAGGCATAAGTAAAATGGCAGGTGGGCCAGGACAATGATATCTACTTTTAATATTCAAAATGTTAAGAAAAAATGTTCGTGACATTTTTAGTCTACTCTAATGTTATTCTTGTGTGGTGATAGTGATTGAGTTTACTACAATGATGCTTGAGACTATCTTGTAGGAGCAACTATTTATACAAATATGATGTGATGAGAGATCCATAAGACTTATGAGTTGGCTTGAATGACTCTCCCATGTTAACTCTTGAATAAAGGAATACAAGCCCATATAATCTCTTTAATGAATCAAGTGTAGAAAAGAATAGTTTAATCAGCTCAAATTAGTGATCCATGCATCTTGGGGATGATCATCATCTTGAAATTGGAGTTAAAGTGAGAAAGTTGATCTTTGAAGAGTGGTGTTTGGATAATGTAAAACTTATAGTTGATTTTTGTTGAACCTATTTGATAGTTGATTACTATTTTACTTACTAAATTGGTCAATTCAATCCTAAGTTTGATCCTAAAGCTACAAGTAGAATACAATCTTTTGACAAATCACAAGCATCCTAAAGAACTTGTTCAACACTGGAGGAAACAAAGCAACTACCAAATAGAACTTCTAAACTTTCTAATTTCCTTGTTGTAGACTCATATCATGTGGAAACTTGAATGTAGGCACTTTTATCATCTATACACATATTCTTAGAAGTGCAAGTCAATATCTATATATGCAAAGAAAACAGAGAAGATGCAGATATATACTATGTAATCTATTGGATTTCACAATTTTTTATTAGCACTTGTGATTGGTTGCTGTCATATTCAAGCCCTAGTGTAAATTTTAATTATTCATCTTGATTTAGAAGGTGAAATTGGAGCTTATATCCTCATGCATTTTCCGTATAGTTTGTAACAATATAACAACTTTTTAGTTAGGGTCATAAAATAAAGTGACCAATGACAACCTAAGGATTTTTAAATTTGGTCTCTGTATGTTTAAGCTTTGGCATTTTTTGTGTCATTAATCTCCTTTGACTAGGGCCTTTAGTTCTATTGGAGTCACTTAAAATGCCTTGTAAAGTGTAAACAAATTAAAGCTTTGGACTATAAACTTTTTCCTATTTTTTGTATTTTACTTTTCCTTAGACACTGGATTGTTTGGTATTAGTTATTTAGGTTGTGGACTTGTTATGGGAATCCCTTTTCTTTTGTGATAATTTGAATATTTCTTTTCATAAGCAAATTTTTTAAGGGATAAGTTGGTTACATCTTGACTTGTTGAATCTTTCTCAAGTTCTAGTCACTTGACTTTGGCCAGTTCTACACTAAGATAATCGAAATGTTGTGGTCAATGCTCTTGCTTTGCATTTTGTTACCTGTATGAAATTATGGTAGAAGAAATGATATTTAAAATAGAAATCAATATATGATGTGCAAGGAGGAAGTTAAGAAATTTGATGGTTATTTGTTTATTGATAGGTGTGTTTTTCTTATAGAAAACTTGGCTACTACATTATGTTAAAGCACAATTTATATACCTGTTTCAACTCAATTACCATTTCTTGTTATCCCATGTAGAACAATATAATAATTTTATAAAAATTATCCCATTATTATCCAAAATGAGCACATCCGAAAGGTAGTTAGTCCAATGATGATATAGTGATAATGATTTGATAAAGATTTCAATGTAAGGCTTTTGTTGGGTATCTAAAATTCCTAGTCCATAGCTCTTAAATCAACAACGTTAACCAAGTCAAGATTAGAAACCTTATTCAACATGTTTTCACTTATTTTTTTCCACTTTGACTTCTACATCAGCACTTACATAGGTAATAGGAGCCCAAAACAAAGATGAAGATCGTCTGTCTGTGGTGCAAGTTAATTAGTGATGAAGTACACAATGAAGAAGTGCCCTCTCCATAACTCTTACAACCACAATGTCAACCTTGTGGAGATTCAAAACATTATATTAATTGGTGGCTTTAACCCCCAAAAAAATTGGCTACATTGGCATCGCTCATATAATTGATGGTGTCCTATTCATAAATGCCCATTTGTTCCATGTTGTATTAAGCAATTGTTTCTTATCCAAGCCATTTAATTTGCAACCTTTTAAATCTCTACAAAGATAAAGTTGGAGTAGGAGAATTTTTCTTCTCAAAGGTGGCCTCTGATTGTAAAGTGTCCATTCAATTATCTATTGAACTAGATATGTCTTGTTTGTTGAACAAATAATGGAATGGATGCTTTACAATCAGAGGACACCTTTGAGAGGAAAAAATTTCCTGCTACAACTTTATCTTTATAGAGATTTAAAAGGTTGCAAATTAAATGGCTTGGATAAGAAAAAATTGTTGTACTAGTTGAAATTTTGACCAATTCTTGATAGTTTTCTACCAAGAATTGGTCAAAATTTCCACCAATTGTTAAAAAAATTGACCAAACATTGGTGGAAATTTTTACCAATTCTTGATAGTTTTCTATTAATAATTGGTCAAAATTTTCACCAATTCTATAAAAAAAAATTGACTAAACATGTGTAGAAATTTTGACCAAAAATGAAAAATCAGAGCTACCAAAAATTTAAAAAAATTGATGAATGTATTGGTCAAAATTTCAACTAACTTGTGGGTTGGTCAAAATTTCGATAAGAAAAATTCTTACAAACTGGTTGGTCAAAATTTTAACCAACCTGGGTTGAAATTTTGAACAAAATTCATTTAAAATTTGAGTTCAAATTTACTAGTGATCTATTTTAATAACACAAGTTCTATCAACATATCAAAGAATCTTGTGATGCACACAAAGACCAAACACATTGGTATCAAGTACCACTACTTGAGAGAACCTGTTCAAGACAAAGAAGTGAAATCAGAATATGTGGACACTAAAGAAAAAATTATTGACATATTCACTAAAGCCTTTCCTAAAGATGCTTATGAATATATTAGAGGTAAATTGGGGGTGATTTTCCTAAGAAAATAAACTTAAGAATAATAGGTGCATTACATCTAGTGTGATAATCAGACTATCTTACACATTGATGAAGACATGTCTACTTTGGGAGGTGCCTAAGGTATTCAAGTAAATAAGAAGGAGGAGAACAACATAATAGGTCAATCATACATAGATGAAAAAATTCAGCCCTAACATGTACTTATATATATAATCAAGATGTCTAAAGAAAAAAGAGCTTGTGTCTTTGGCATTATTGTCAAATATGAAGAATATACATGACAAATATAAGAGGGAGAGCATGTATACAAGATATAAGAGGAAGTTTGAACTCAAAAATTAGAGGGAGTTTCTAAGATTGCATGAATGAGAATCAAAATGAAACTAAGGATATTGGTTACTCATGGAAGTAAAATATTTTAGATCGCATGGTAACAATGAGGGAGATTGTATTCCTATCATAAAAGATATTTGAGGTGTTTCCATCAATGCCAGAGAGTGAGATTGTTGGAAACTACAACTAAAACAATTGTTGTATTGTCATTAATGTAAAATATATTAATGAGACACATTGTTATATGATCTAAATGTCATATCTATTGATTGATGAAGAGGATTTGAGAAATTTCTCATTAAATTTTAACCTAGAGGAAAGGTTGAGTTATGAAAAGGAAGCTACAATGGAATTTTGATTAGTGAGACTTTGACAAGATAAAGTGATTGTTTAAATCATCATGATGTTTAAGTCTTGATAGTGCAAGCCAACATAAATCACTTATGTAAGTCTAGACCAAGAAATAGAGTAAAAGATAAAGGAAATTTAATGTTTATGTCGACTAATGCTAGTGTCAACTGAGCCATAGTAAGTGTCAAGAAAATTTATTGTTGACTGAGCATCAGTATCGACTACGAAAAATGTATTGATGTTAAGATAGAAGCTCTATAGTGATTGAGCAATTCAGTGATGACTAAGTGTCAAAACTTAGTAATGGTCAAGTGATAGTATTTTGAATGTGTATGAAAAATCATGATTTCTAGACAACTTGATTGATTTCTTATGATATGGAAAGCATGTTGAAGATAAGGATTAATGAGTTGAATTATTTAATTCAAGGAGAGGATTAGGAAAATGATCTAAGAGATGAATTTGGTGAGAATTTTGTAGAAGAGAAGGAAGAAGAACAGATACAATGAACTTGATGAATCAAATCAAGAATCCTAAGATCTACAATGCTCATGGAAAATGGAAAAGAACTAGAATTATCTATTTAAGGAGGTATAGAGACAAAAATTTAAGAAAAATGAATAATAAGGGGGAGAGAAGAGAAAAGAATAAAGAAATTGTGTGTGTTTCCAAGAAGATGGAAAAACATTGTTGAGGTTGATAAGTGAATCTAAGAAGAAGGCTTAAGTTTTTTTGTGAAGAGGAGGGTAATTACTTCAAGGGTTTCCAAGTCAATTAAGGACATAAGTGACAATGAGGACTTATCAAAGAATAAACACATTAACTAAACATAGATCTAAAATTGTAAAGTGAGTTGTAATCATACAGATCAAACCCTACTATTTTCTTTCTAATCATTATAAATAGTTTGTATTGAAATCCTTTTAATCAAAGGTTGATCTAATAGTTATTGAAGGACTTAACATTTTTTTGTAAATCCTTTAACTAAGTGACATTATAGTAGAATGTTGCAAATTCCTTTGACAAGGCCACTCCTAGCAGGGTGATTAAATCCTCTAACCAAGTCACATTTAATAGTGTATATTATAACCTTTAATAGGGTTGGCTCCTAATAGAGGTCACTTCAAAAGAGTTAAAAAGTGGTGACATGTTGCTGGTGGTTTTTCCAAAATTGGGTTTCCACATTAAATCATAGTATCAAACTTGTGTTGAATGTTTTATGGTGTCCTACATTTCACATGTTTACATTCAGCAAGTTTGTTATATTAAGATAGAGAACTAATAGTTAACATTGTCATTCATATTATAGTAGAGACCAAAATATAATAGGATAAGTAGAACATATAATGTTTAATCTTTTGATTGTTCAATTGGTACTTAATGACCTTGAGTAACTAATTTGCCCCAACCCTCTTTGTTATTCTAAACATTCTAATAGCTAAAAGTTCTTGAAAGGAAAGTGAGTCCATTTTAAGAGAGTACATTTATCCCCCACTTTAGTGAGAGTGTAAGTTTCATCAAACTCGTGCTAAAATAGATAAAGAGAAAAGAGATAATCTTATCATGATCTAGGAAGTGAAGAAATCACCAAACCCCAAAGAGACCTTTTATCACATCCAAAATCATAATACGAGAGATAAGGACTACAAAGAGGTGTAGTTACACATCTAGTAAGATTTGTGTGCCTTATTATGAACCACACAAGAAAAAGAGCAGGGGGAAAGGTCTCTACAAAAGGGGATGGCATTGAAATATCTAGAAAGTGTGGATGTAATTCTAATAAACCCATCAAAAGATTCACCAAATGGTATAGCAAGTGTATGTGGCATGCTAGTCAGTCCATCAAAGGATTAAACTTCAAGGGAACTCCATGTCCCAAAAAGAAGAATTGAAAGTGACTTAGGAATAAGGATGTGTGTGTCCTTATGGGATGAAAAAAAGACTAGTCTTCCAAAACTATTAGTAGTCTAAAGAAGGGTCCAAAACATGGACTAAGACTCCCAAAATGTCAATAATTTAGAGAGAGATCCAAAAAGAGACTAAGCCTAAAGAATTGTTGATAGTTATAAAAAAGCTATATTGAGAGGGTGAGAGAGAGGATGAAATAAAAATGCATAAATTTGGGCATAAATAATACCAAGCACTAAAGGATGAATCACTCTAAGCTATACTTAGAATCCATATTTGTATTCCATGGTCAAAGGATGAGTGGAGTGTATGCCCCCATGTTAAAGATATTTCAAGCACCTTAATGAGAGAAATAGATTTAACAGAAGTGTACATGCATCCACCAAAGAACATTTCCACTATGAGTTGCCCCCAAGAAGAGAAATGTATCAAGGGAAATGAACACATAACAAAAGAAGAGCAGTAAGATCATATGATAATATATAATATTATATCAAATATGAAAATATATTAATTCCCCAAATTAAGTAGAATTATGACACAATGGAGTAAAAGACATGTAAGAGTTACAAAGAAGAGACTTTTTAAGCCAATAACATGGAGACCAAAAAGAATTGATTCTACCATATCACAAGAAACCAAGAAGACTATACAAGATCAATGGTATGAATAATATCACAAGTATGACATAACATATAACAACATATAGAAGGAAAGATATGAAAATGTAATAATGTATATGACATGGGGATCATTTTATCCTCTTATACTCAACAAGGCAACAAGGATCATCTAAAGCAATCAAAATCAAATTAAATTAAAAAAATACAACACTAAAGAAATTCAAAAACAAGAACACTAAGACTACCATGATAAATATAGTCTGAATCAAGTGTTCTATGTTCTCCCATCCCCATCTTAGTCCAAAATGCTAGGGGAAAGATGGAGACTCGCAAGAGGAATGACATCCATCATAGTAAAAATCATAGTGAGTTCTAAACAAGGACTTTGGGAGTCACTGTGCTCATTACTAAAAGTGATTGTAAGATTCATAGAAAGTACATTAGGGAAATAATTATCCATATAAATTAATTCTTCATCACTGCTAACATGTTCATCATCGAAAGTATCTTCCATATCAAGATTAATTGAATCTAAAATACAAACAAAATCATCATATTTATACATATGCATAGTGTTAACATGTTTAGATTCCTCCAAAGAATCATGCTTGGTTTTATCAATGGAAGGAAAGCTTGAGTTAAAGATGTAGGTTAAGAGGCAAGAGAATGGGATTTAGCCTTAGATTTAGTTTGATGGATCTTGCGACACTTAAAATCATGTTGGTTATTAATGGTCTTACAAGAAATAGGAGGATTTAGATCAACCACCATAGGTTCCAAAGAAGGAACATCAATAGGCTTAGATGTAGTAGCTGAGGTGATAGATATAGAAGGTAAAATAGGTTCAAAGATATAAGGAGTAGATGGAGTAGGCAATATGGACACAAGTGAATAACTCTTAGGAAGACTAAGTTCCTTGAACTTGGATACTTTATGTTTTTTATTTTTTTTTAAGAGATGATCGAGACAAGTAGGTGGTTTTTCAAGACAATATGGCCAACAAAAATCAATCTCATCACAATCTCAAGGGAGTGATGGTTTATATAGAGAATGATTAATAGTAATAATGTCTCCATTATAGGGAAATTTAAGGCATTTATGAATAGTAGGGGCTAAAACTTCAATAGAAGAAAGTCATGGAATAACAAGCTCACATTGAAATTGATCAAAAGTAGGAATAACAAAAAAAGTAGTAAAAAAAACTTTCCTTGATGGAGTAATAGGTAAAGTGATAGAACCTTGAGGGTGATAAAGAAAAACATTACAAGTTTTGATCCATATAGGGGTTGTATCATAAGTATATCTATGAAACCCTTTATTAAAAATATGTTCTTTGGTGATAAAATTCAAAGAAGAATAAGGATCAACCAAAGTACCATGAGAAGGAATATGAGAAACTCTAGGAGTGATGTAAATATGACCATTAGTTTCCTAAAACATATTAGACTGACTAAAGCTAAAAAGGGTGTCTATTTAGGTTCATGTGGAGAAGAAATTGGAGGTTGAGGTTTCTATTGACATATCAGTCAATTTTTTTATTAGTGACATGCACTTATTTGGATTGTAAGTATCTATCAAGCTTATTGTATAGTTAACAATGTTAACCAAGCATTTTAGTTGTTACTAAGTTCTATAGCTACCACTGAGTACTTTGGAAAAATTCTAGTGTAAACTAAGCAATTACAACTATTGTGAAAATCAATAGTGTAAACTGAGCATCTCAGTGTATGCCGAGTTTACTAGTTTAAACTAAGCTATACAATGCTTACCAAGTTTGTAGTTATTATGTGATGCAAGTCCAGTGTTCACTAAGCTACTCTATGTTAAACAAGTGACTCAGTTTATACTAAGATCAAGGTGATAATGTTTATTGAGCTATGTAGGGGTAAACAAGTGATTCAATTTATATGACGAGTTTCATAATATTTACTGAATCACCAGTGTAGACTAAGTTCAAGACTACTTGAAAATGATTAGTATGGACCAAGCTTTTATGTCTACTAAGTGCATGATAATGTCAAGCATTAATAGTGGATGTCGAGTATCAGAACTTTACTGAGTCAGTCTCTAGAACCTGAGTGTCTACATTTGAGCCAACTTTGTAATATCTGTGTAAACTTGTATTGTGGCTGACTTTGTAATTGTATAATTGGATTGGTATATTTTTAATGTATTGCATCACATATAAGGTGTGTAAATATATATGCATGGAATCAATGTGATCATTAGAGAAGAGAAAAAAGTGTGAATTACAAAGGCTACAATAGTATAAGGAGCAACAAAGATTCATCTAACATAGCAAGGTGATTTATACACTTAAAAGAATCTCATTCAACAAACCAAGTTGTAGATCAAAGATCAGCTACTACTTCATCCTAACAGGTGGATCAATCAAATCCTTTTACAAGGTAGACCTAACTATCTTATGCAAATCTCTTTACTGAGTGCATACTTCATGTATGTTTGTAAATCCTTTAACAAGGTGGACCTGGCAGTCCTTATTGCTCCTAATAGGACAAATCATCAAAAGTGATCAATGCAAGCCTTAATAGGCCAACTTTATACTACAACACTAAAGCTTGTGGGTATCATCCCCAACCCAGTTTTACTTTCTATTTGGAAGGTTTCCAGGTCACCAAATCTTTGTGTCAAAGTGTTGTGAATGCTTTCATGTTTTTAGTTTCTCATGCATGCAGTTAGATTAGTATTGGATTAATTATTGATTGATTAAAGTTTTATAAGTTTTAGAAGTTATTAATTCACCCCTCCCCTCTTAGTAACTTAGACTTTAAGAATATTTCCAACAATTGGTATCAGAGCTTTGTGGTTCTCAAGAGAAAGTTTAATGGCTTGAGCAAAGATCAAAGGCCATGTAGATATTTAGACTTGATAAGGCTATTGACAATGAGAAGCTAAATTTGGAAATGACTATTTCTGAACTCAAGAAAGCAAAGGAGCAACTCTCTCAATACCTAAAAAGAAGAAAGGATCTTGTTATTCAAATGAATGGTCATCTCTACATTGAAGAAAGAATTGAAGACCTTCATTCAAAAAATTCAAATGAATCCAATGAAGCAATCAAAGAACTTCTAGAAATGAATGGTTCACTACAAGAAGAAGTAAGAAAACTAAGAAGAGAGCAAGAAATTCAATCGGTAAGGCTATGTGAAGTTATCGAAGAGAAAAAAAAGATAAGAGAAATGATAGAAGGAAAGAACAATGAAATCCAACACCTATCCCTTTAGCAAGAAAACTTCATCATTCATCTCTCCAATACAAATAAAGAAATCATGAACTTCAGATCTAAAAATGAAAGATTGTGAAATGACCTAAATTCTGAAAGAAAAATCAATGAAAGAATGATGAAATCCTAGGCAGACATGAATTAGTTGAATGAGGAAAATCTCTATAGACAAAAAGGAAAAGTAGGAATTAGATATACAAAAGAAGGAGAATCATCCAAGCAAGGAGCTCAAAAGTATCAAAGACCTACTTGCAATCACTATGATAAGTTAGGTCATACATCAAACAAATGTTGGAGCAATGAAAAATGTTACAATTGTAATCAACATGGTCATAAGGCTAATGAACCCAAAGATAAACCAAGATTTGAAGGAAAATGTCACAAATACAAGAAGCATGGGCACAAACCATTAGAATGCAAAACCAAGATATAGAATCTAGCAAAACAAATTGTAAAAGCTATATTTGGTGTGGACTAAAACACCTAGTGTTGATGTCATTGCTGTGGAGAATTTGGACATATTGGAATGAATTATGTAAAGCACAATTTGAGGAAAAGAGATACTACTAAAAGATGTTTCTTTTGTACAAAACTTGGTCATCTTGCCAAGAACTACATGAATACTAGTAGAATTAAAGATGAAAAGAAGGTAAAGGCTGATAATATCTTAAAATAGATGAGACATAAATGGGTTTTGAAGTCTACCAAGAATGCAAGTCCAAACAATTATAGACAAGTCACTCAAGAATTGGGTGGCTCCATAATTTCTACTTGAGTTCTCAAAGGAGAACTAGGACTAGGCTATCAAAGAAGACATCTAAATCAATTCTAGTTGTGAGGAAAAAAGATCCATATCTATATTCAAGATACAAAGGGATCATTGAGTGAAAGGGTATCAGTTACTACTGGGTTACTTTCCTTACTGAGTGAGGTTGGGTTATAGACTCTACCAAGCTAGGTCAAGAGTAACTAAAATTTCATATGGTTACTAAATAATGGAAGACTCCACTAAGTAATCAATGCAAGGAAGTGGATGATAATGTGTCAATTTGGTCTACCATTCGTACTAAGCATTTATGGAAAAATTTGACAAAAGGAATGCAATCAAAGTCATTTTTACCATGAATTTGTGAGAGCTCTTGTGTAGTGTAATCTTCAAGAGATTCCACGAAATTTGAATGAATTGTTACCAAAAGATTTTGAATTCTCTCATACCCTACCAAGTGAAGATGGCATCTAGCATCAATAAGGAAAAGAAAGGTTCAGACATGCTAGTTCATGGTGTGGAATGGGAGGCTCCAAATTTCAAGCTCACTCCTACCATCACTAAAACCCTAGATCCAAGTGGAGTGCAGTCACAAATCCCTCCAAAGGTACTATTGATAAATGACATTCATTCCCATTCTAAATGCATGACTCAAGATATTGGTACTTCAGAAATGGATGAAGCCCTAAAACAATTGTGTGTAAATGGCATTTTGAAACCTGAGCATGATCAACACCTAGAGACAAAAGGGTTAACCCACATTCCTCATAAATCCTATGAATTTTAATTAAAATGGATTGGGTTTATTCTAAGTCAGGTGCACAATGGATAGTTATGGTTGGAGAAACCAATTTTAATCACTAAGAAATGATTCATAGAATCACTAGTCTCCCAAAGTTGGTTAAGGCTAAAATGACCAAAATCCTAGGTTGGGCTGAACTAGAAAAGAAAATCCTAGAAGAATGGGATGGTAGAGGCATGAAGATAGGTAGTGTCACTAATATGGAATTAAAGTTTGGTATTCATTTCATTGCACATAAGATTTACACTTCAAGCAGGTTGAACAATGTGGCATGTGAAGTAGTTGACCTTGCATACAAGGTAGTCAAGAATAATCTTTCTTTTGACCTTGTCGAGCTACTATTGAAACAATTCAACAAAAACATGGAGAGCATTAGGATGTCAAAGAATAACCTATGTAATCTTGGCTCTTTGTTAACTTGTTTATTCTTTTATGTTCAAAAATTATTCCCTTCAAAAGGTTCAGTTTTATGGAGAAAAGATGTGTTAGTTCTCTACCAAATTAATGAGTATATTGCTAAAATGGGACAGAATTATAATAGTATCATGGATAAAAATTTTGATGCATTTAGAGAGAAAATGAATAATAGATTCAAGATTCCAAGAAAATTAGTTGAAGATTACAAGGATGATGTATGTTTCATGGTAGACAGTGATAAGGTATACATTCAAGCAGTCAGGCCTAGAATTGCATGGGTGAAACCTCTTGGCTATTAGGTTAATATAGATGAAACTAAAGATATTATTGAGTCACTTGTAAAAAAACTATTTAATCCCAAGGCGGCATATTTTGGTACATATGATGAAGCTAAAGCTAGGATAGAACTGGAAATTAAGCTCCCTCAAGTAGTAAACAAAAGCAAGAAAAGAATTGCCAAGTTGAAAACTAGTTCTACACTTTTGTTGACTAAGAAAAAAGGTGATGATGAAGAAGTAGAGGATGAGGAGTAATTAGTGGAAGAGGAACCACTAAAGAAGAAGGGAAAGGCAATAATTACCAAGCCTACCAAGCTATCCATTATTGTGTTTACTAGGAGATCCTTAAAGAAGAAAGCTGATAAGGAAGGAGGAGATATAATATTTAGAAAACCTCCACCCACCCTCCAAGATAGATTGAAAGAATTGTAGGAAGGGGTAGGTATAAATTTTTTCAAAGAATTAAAATATTAAACTATGACTAAGGAAGAATAGAAGCAGATTGAAGATCTGGTGATGGACAAAATGGGTAAGTGGAAATACTCACCAAACCAGCTTACTTCTTAGGTTCCTAACATTTCGATAGATAAGATTAAACCAAGATGAGAATTTTCCATGCAAATTATAAAAGACATCTATGGGCAAACCCTAAGCTAGCTTATTCTAAGCTTAACAAACAAGGAGATTAAGGAATCTCTAAAGA
Source organism: Cupressus sempervirens (assembly GCA_028749045.1). Classification (NCBI taxonomy): domain Eukaryota; kingdom Viridiplantae; phylum Streptophyta; class Pinopsida; order Cupressales; family Cupressaceae; genus Cupressus; species Cupressus sempervirens. The sequence continues at coordinate 86,168,365 of CM053784.1, read as the reverse complement.
AAAATGAGGAGAAATTAACTCTAAAATTTAATATTTTTCTGGTTCTAATAAAAGATATTTAGCATGTTGTAAGGAATGCAACGAATACATAGAAGAATGTCTATCTTCTTCATAAACTGAGTGATTTTTCTATTGAAGTGAAAGATGATGATGATGATAAAGAGGAGAAAGATGAAGAGGAAAATGTTGAAGAGACAACACAATTTAATAACATTGACAACAAAGAGGAACAAGAGTAAGAGGCTACCGAGGAAGAAATGCATGATGATGAGGAAACTAACCCAGTCAATATTGCTGCAGTAGTTATTGCCTCACTCCCTCACTCTCCAAGAAAAATAGTGACAACATCTAGCATGTAGATAGCCTCAATAGGATTGATTGTGACTACCACTAACAACACTAACATCTAATCAATCTTTGCACCAATTTAGCTTAGCACATCATTGATTATACTGAGCTCCACTTCATCTACCAAGCTATAAACTCTTCCCTCTTCTACCATTTTGGCTATAACAATTTTGGATGCATTAATTTTGGATACATCAATTTTGGCTACTGCAAGTATTTCTACAATAAGTACAACATTAATTTTTGTGTCTAGTTCTATTATGTCTACTATTGTTTCAATTCCTAGTAAGTAAGAAATAAGTGTAAGGACAATTGAGACCAAGTCTCAACTAAGCACAAAATTTTTGATCCAAGGAAAAGATAAGGAGGTGGAAATAGACCTTGATGAGGATGTAGTGATCCTAAATTGGGACATATCTAAACTCAATCCAGATCAAATACAAACATTTGGTGAACTTCTTCAAAAGAAGCTAAGCAACAGAGGCTAAGAGAGGAAAGGGACAAAGAGTTCAAAATCATTGAGAATGCCAAGAATATTTTGGTAGAGGCTATAGGTATAGAGGTTGATTGATCGCAACCAATTTTGTTTTAGCTAGTAGAGGTAGTTTAGAAGTTCAATGAAGATTCAAATGGACAAGATAAGTTACTGCTAAAGGTAGAGAAGAAGTTTGAAAATAAAGTGTTAGAGCACATTGCTCATAAAATTGCAATTTACCAAGTAGAACTCTCTACTATTATGGGTTCTTTGGAAACCTCTTGTACAAATGTATCAATACTTTTTGGTAAGCTATGTGATGTTTTAAATTTTACCAAGGAAATAAAGGACAAGTTGTCTAAGTTTGATGAAGATATCAAAGGGAGTGCTTAGAAGTTGTAGTTTGACCCTAGTTCAAGCTCTGTACATTTCAATAAGATTAGATTCTTGATAGATATTTAGGAAAATTCACTTAAGGAAGAGGCCAAAATCATATCTACACTAGTAGATATCTAGAATATGATTCTTCCTAACATGGATGCACTACAAAAGCATGTTGCACATTCCAAAACCCTCATTGATGACAAAAACATCTACATAGCAGACCACATGATTGAGTTGTCAGTAGAAGTGTAGATTGTACTACACACATCTAAGGTCTTGCAAGACAATTGGGACAAAATATTGGCTATAATACTCAAGGTACATTCAGACTTTTGGTCTCATTTTGGCATTAATATATAAATATATATAATAAATCTTTGGCATTATTGTCAAAAAGAGGGAGAAGACAAAGAAGATATAGAGGAGAAGATATGGAAATGATAAGTTATGGGGGAGAAAATGCAAGTATTGGTACATAAGCTATAAAGGAAATGGTGGAGATGAATGTGAGATAAATGTATAGTATGTATAGTATACTGTATAGGAGTCTGACCATGTACAGAAATATATCTTACAAAACAAATTTTGAAATATCTCAAAAATAGTATACTCTACCGAGATAACAATCACAAGGTGATGGATAAAGATATTTAGGAACTTTTTGAATTCAATTTTGGTTAATAAGTGTTTTTTTACTAATGCCAAAAGGGGAGATTGTTGACATATTAGTCAAGTTTGTTATTAGTGACATACACTTATTTAGATCGTAAGTTTCTATCAAGCTTATTGTACAGTTAACAGTTATAACCAAGCATTTTAGTTGTTACCAAGTTCTATAGTTGCTACCTAGTCCTTTGGACAAATTCTAGTGTAAATCAAGCAGTCACAGCTATTGTGAAAATTAGCAGTGTAAACTAAGCATCTCAATGTATGTCGAGTTTACCAGTGTAAATTGAGCTATGTAGTTCTTACTGAGTTTGTAGTTAATGTGATACAAGTCCAGTGTTAACTAAGCTACTTTTTTTTAACCAAGTGACTTAGTTTATATTGAGCTCAAGGTGATAGTGTTACCTCTTGGGTATTCCCTAGAACTTGAAAGTCATGGGTTTGAGTGTGATCTTACCTAGTGTAGAAGACAAGGAAGCCATGGTAATGTTTAGGACCACATGCTAACCTATGTACCTTTAGAGATAATTCATTCACCAAATCTTCAAATTGTGCACCTACACACCTTTGCACCTACACACTTGTGCACCTTCAAGGAAATCTACAAGGTGCTCAATTCACCAAAAAATCAAAGTTCTCTATTTTGAAAATGATTTATGTGTTTTTCTCAAAGAGGGTTAGGGAGTACTCTAGTAAACTTATTCTTGATATTTTTGATGATTTATGGCCTCTTTATAGCCCAACATTGTCGTATACCTAAACTCCTTCTACTTCTTCTATCTAAAATCCAAAAGCACCTATTTTGAAAATACACAAACAATACCATGAATATTTTTTGTACTATGGATAATGATGATGTTATTTTATCTACACAATGAAGCAAACATTAGTTATCTTATGTTGAAAGACCCAAAAGAGGACTCCACAGTACTTAGACTCACAAAAAATTATGTCAAAACTAGTTTTGTACACTAGCGCACCTATGCAGGTTTGTTGGGTGCACTAGTGCACACCTTGTTTGCCTCTGAAGTGGCTAAGTGTAAAATTATACACTAGTGCACATGTGTATCTTGAATAAGTGTGCATGGTTTTCTTTGGCACAACTACGCACATACACATCAGTGTATTTGTGCAAAGTATGAGGGGCTTTATAGGCTTTTGGGGAGGATCCTTATACTCACCTCTACATGTGTGCCCCTCTAAAGGTACATAACTTTGAGGGTGTGTACATGCACATATACACATGTATAGGTCCTTAGAGTGGGGTGAATTGTGCTTGTCTAAAAGTGCATATATGTGCCTCAGATGCCTCATATGGAATTTTAAAACTAGGGGGTCCCCATTTTGTGACTCAAAATGGGGTGTGCATTATGAGGCCACAAAAAAGAGCCCCAAAAAAGGAAATAAATGACAAAGGTATTTCTTCATCAGCAAGAATTCTTTTAACATGTGTCAAGTGATAACTAAATTTCAAATATTTCAAGCTATTTTAAAGTCCTTCGAAGTCAAACTTCATAATCTCAATTTTTTTGGCTTAGTGTGTGTTTAGTATATCAATTTCCTTTGACATCTCAAGGTGTATTCTATAATAAGTACCTAGCAACTTGAAGAAAATATTTAGCTCTACCAGTCCATTCATTAGGAATCCTTGTAAACATATTTTTCCATCACTATCTAACCAAATGAGAGAGTCTGTTCTGAGGACTCTTGATGAGTTATCAATTATTTTAGTTTTGAGTCCTTGGTAATCTTCTTTAGTTTTCTTTTTGGAGCTCACATGTTTCCACTTAATTCTTCCTCAGAGCATTTTCATAGAATAGGATAGCCATTTTGGAGTGCATATCCCTATATAGTTGATTACTTTTTACAATCATTTTGAATCTTTAGATGTAACACCTTTAACATCATATTCAAATTAAAAATCATCAAACTGGGAGGGATAATGGAAAGATATCACCATATCTAGTGAGTCCCCCATGATAGGTGTACACTCAAATATTGTAATTTCTTCTTCTGGTGGTCTTATCTCATGTTATACAATTCCACACACACAAGGAAATAATAGTGCCAACGATGTAATATAGCTATCAAAACAAGACCCAAAAGATTGAACATTGTGTTTATGGTCCATATTATCACCATCATTAGCCTTAAACCATAAATTATCACCATTAGGATCCTTGGGACTAGAAAACTAAATTATGTGCCTTCCTTTCAAATTATAGGATTGATTAGTATCATTGATCAAGGTGTTTTCTCCCTCATATTCCAATCAAGCATGTTCAAAATCATACTTACCCTCCATTGTGATCTCCCAAGCTAACAAAAAATCAAGACAACTTACTTCTAAATGGAACGTAAATGGATGGATTCTATATGACTCAGTTATTGTGTGGTCTAAAATATGTGTAGAATACTAGTAAATAGACATTTCCTCAATCAAGCTTGAGACCAAACTAAGAACTTTATCCATATCATCTAATCACATATCTTGTCTTGAGGGAGGTATCTTACCATTATCCAATGGGGAATCAATATCATAGTAGGAAGCATTGGTATCTTCTTCTTGATGACTTCCTGATTCAAAAATCTCACCAACCATGGGATATTTTGCATTTCTATCATTTTTTACAACTCCATGGAGTTTTGGAATTTCAAAATTTTCTACATCCTCAAAATTTCTTAGGATATCCACACTTATTGCTACATCAAAACTTGAAAAAAAATCATTACTTCCAACAATTTCAACAAATTGATCTATCTGCACTAACACATTAGATACTACATCTTAGAAACTAGCACATTCCAACTCTAAATGAATCCATTGATGGAGGCAACAATAGTTAATAAGAAAAAGGTTATTTTGATTCTAACCTTCTCCAAGATACTTCAAATTTATTGTTATGTTATGCATAAAACCTTTCAAAACCCCATCTTTTACATGTAAATTATTCAAAACTGTTGGGGTAATGGTTGTTGGAGTCTCATAATGAATTGGAGTATTGCATACCTATAGTTCTGGAGGAGTAGGATGTAACCATAGAGAGACATCATCCATTAGAGATTATTTTCTACTTCTCAAACTTTGTGTGTTCATATTATTTCTGCAATAAACATGTATCCCAAAGTGTCCATGCTCATTCTCTTCATTAAATAGGAATGCAAACTCCTCTTAATCATCTTCATCACTTTGTCCTCCTATAGATTTATCATATGATTCAAACACCATTGTACTAAACTACAAAGGTTGTTCCTCCATTATTTGGGGAGGCTGGTATGAAACATCATTGTACCCATATCCATTTTCACTTGGACACATACTTGTAATACCATTATTCTCATTTTTGATGTTATCATAGGGGCCATAATTTTTACACCGATTTAGAGAATAATTGTTTTGATGAACAAGTTGTCTTGAATAATTGCTCTGGTTTCTTGATGAATTGAACTTTATTTTGATGAGTTCATTGGATACAAGAGACATCATCTTCTTCATGGCCTTAACCTCACTAGCCATACTATTCTCAATTTTAGTAGGTGGAGAAGTCATTTTCTAAAAGAATGCAGTCTTTTAGGGCTCCTACCCTGAATATGTAAGTATTAGTATTGGAGCAGCAATAACCTATTGTAGTAAAGGTATTGGATTCAATAGGAGAATTTGATTGGGCAAACTAGATGCTCCTACTAAAAATGGTGGTATGCCTACTATACTATTCAAAGTGAAGGAACACACAAAGTTCCCTCCACTATGGGTATCTTCATGCTTCGTAAGTGTAATAGCTTCTTTGAAGACCTTTTTCAATATTATCAATGTCTCTAGGTGGGAGCCTTCTTAGAAAAATAGAAGTTAAAGAATCCATTATTCCCAAATAGATCTAGATAGTAGTCTCTTGTGATACAGTGTAAGGGAATTTCATTCTTTGATACATCCTATAGAAGCAATGATTAAACTATAAAATGATCTTGTGGTGACCCCTATTAATTGAGATGAATTGATCATGTAGGATAGTTGGATCAATATAGGCCTTGAATTGTACAAAAAAAATTCTCTCAAAAGAGTTCCAATCCCTTATTGATGTTGGTGGTAGATTGAGGTACCAATTGAATTTTTTTTTCCCCCAAAGTGTAATAAAAAAGGTGATAGACCATGTCCATATGCTAAATTTTGTTTCGATTATCTATTATTTCATACATCCTATAGAAGTGATGATTAAACTATGAAATGGTCTCATGGTGATCCCTATTAATTGAGATGAATCAATGATGTGGGATAGCTATATTAATATAGACCTTGAATTGTGCCCAAAAATTTCTCTCAAAAGAGTTGTGATCCCTTATTAATGTTGGTGGAAGATTGAGGTACCAATTGAATGTTGTTCCCTCCAAACTATAAGGGAAAAGGAAATAGACCATGGTCATATGCTGAATTTGGTCTTGATTACAAATTTCCTTGAAAATTTTAATATCATCTTCTATTTTTTGTGATTCTCCATAGATGAACCATGAGAAAAACTTTTCATAATTTTTGGGCAAGTCATGTAATGGACCAATTAGGTTCAAAGGTGAACTTTGGGCATTAAAGAAAGCCATGGTGCATAATGGTAGGAATGTGTGAAGTAGAATGTAGAGTGGATGATGATGGTGTAATTTTTAATGTGAATGGGTGGAGCCTAAGTATCCCTTTATCATTGTGAGGATTACAAAAATGACTAAGTCCCAAGAACTCACGTCTACCAAGTGGGGACCTTAAAGCTTTCTGAAATAAAGTGTTCATAGTGGGAAAGTGTCCCTTTCAAGGTTCACGACATGGCTTAACCACCTCCTATAGTTCTATAAGACTATTGGTTGTATCAAGCATTGATAGGTTGATCTTTTGGTGCAATGGCAACTTTGGCCTTTCTAACAATTGGTATCAGAGCTTGGTCAGAGGTTTAAATCTTGTAGCTCACAATGAGTAACACTAGGAGAAGGATTGTTAGTAGTAGGCTAGTGTCCCTCATAGGATTCAAGTCATGGCTTAATTGCCTCCTATGGTTCTATAAGACTATTGGTTGTATTGGGCATTGATAGGTTGATCTTTTGGTGCAATGGAAACTCTAGCTTTTCTAACATAAATATGGTGGATTAGGATCTTTCATTTTGTGTTGACTCTAAAAAAAGTGTACCTCTAAAAAGAGCACTGTCAAAAACTACACCAGCACACCTGTGTAGCTTCTTATAGTGACAAACTTGGAAAACTTCTAAACTTCTAAAAAGTGCAAAATTTTTAAACAACAATTTAGGTTTTTGGGTAGAATGGTTAAAGGCCCTCCTTCTAGCCCCACTTTTTTTGAGCTATCATTTTGAATGATGTTGAACAATAGGAATCCTTTCAAATTCCTCTCTTGAAATCTAATCAAGGATCAACTCCAAGGTTTTAGGCGGTCTTACAACCTACTAAAACCTACTCGATTGAAGATAAATGTTTATATTCATGAGGAGTCCTTTGTTGGTTCTAAACAACTTTGGATAACCTATTTGATCTATTTTTGTTTGAAAAGTAACCAAAAAAGAAATATATCTTTAGTATTTTCTATTTCTATGATGACTACAATTTATCAATTCAACTATATCAATTCCTATTTTGACCAAGTGTTAGAAAAGAAAATAAAAATATAAGGTAATGAGAGTTTAAAGGAAATAATTGAAAAGGAAATTCCTAATGGACATAAATTGCAGTAACAACACATCTAAAAATTAAATTATCAAAAGAGATTGGGTAGGAAACCAATGAAATTAGGATCAATTCTTCCATAACTCCATTGATGTAATTATCAATGAGAACTCAACATAGATTGAAAGATATTTCATGTTTCATCAAATCACAAGTCCACAGAAAGTGCTCTCATTGAGACAAGACACTATGAAATAAAAAAGATGATCCTTTCTCCATTTTTTTATGTCAAAGGTATTTGTTAATGTGGGGTAAATACTAAAGCTAAAAGATCACACAATCATAACAAAAATAAAACCATTGATTCCATTATTATTTATGAGCATACATTCATAAAATTAACACATGTATTTATAAGAAAACATCACCTCCCTTTATATTAGGAGTGAGGGCTCTTAAAACTCAAACTCATACTAAAAACAAATAAAACAAATCTAATTATATACAAACTAACTCTTTGGATGGTCCTAAGTAGGTCTCCACCCTTGTTTATATCTATTAATGGGTGCATGAAACTTGCATGATGCAAAAGATTAAAAAAATAAAAAGATAAGAAGAAGGAAATTGTGATATGATCTAGAAGTCTTTGGAAGCTCTAAAAATGGAAGATCAACCTTCTTTAGGTGTTTCTGGGACTTGAATTATCATTGAAATGTGTTTCTAATGCATGGAATTCTCTAAAATAGCAATTGACAATCAACTATTGGTGCACTAATTATTCTTCAAAATTGTCAGTGCACTTCTGAGAAAAGCACACCTTCACACCTTGGTGATAGGACCCAAAAATCCAAAAGTTCTTCTAAGTGTCAAATTTTGATTTTGAGCATCTGGGTTTTCTTCTCTTTTAATTTTTTGATGCCAGAGGTGATTACTTGAGGAGCTAATAAGTCTAAAGCTTCATACTTTTCCCTCACTTCCTAGTGGAAATCATGAAGTGTGTGTCGGATAAAATTGTTAATTGTGTATTGTCTTTGATGTTACACAAATGTCATATTAGCCATCAGAAAGAGTCTACCAAGCTCAGACGGTCAGCAAAGAAATTTACAGTGTCTACCGAATGTTCCTGAACATTACACAGTAAATTAGCTCTTACCAAGCTCACTCGGGCATCAAAGGATCTTGTAGAAAAAAGTTAATGTTAACTGAGCTCCCAAGGTTAACAAAGGGAAAGTCAATGTTTACCGAGTTCAATGTCTACCAAGTTCACTCCGTCATCGAAGAGAAAGTTAGCTTTTATCGAGCTCACTTGGTAAGCAAAGAAAAGTTAGCTTTTACCGAGCTCACTCAGTAAGCAAAGAAAGGTTAGCTTTTACCGAGCTCACTTGGTAAGTGAAGGAAGGTTAGTGTTTACCAAGTTAACTCAGTCTCCAAAGGAAGTTGCAAGGTTTGTAGTGTTTATCGAGCTTCACTTGGTTAACACTAGGGAAACCATTCTAGAATAGTGGTCACCGAGCTGGGTCGGGCAACAAATAATTTTATTGTTCTAAAGAATTAAGTTTAATTGTTTTATGCAGTCGACTGATTTAATGTTTTTCAGTTGTTGTAACTTGTAATTGAGCTAACTTGACAATCTGTAAGGTATATATGAAAGGTCAAGATGTGAATTCAAAAAAAGAAGAGTGTGGATGAATAAGAGTGCAAATTTATGGATATGGAATGAGAAAATATTGAATATATGAGTGAATGTTGAAGAAGGATTAGATATGCTTATGGAGCTACAAAGTTGTATTTGATCAGTGAGGATCTAGTGAAGCAGAACAAAGATCTGTATTCAGCAAAGATAAGTTGCATAAATTTTAGATCACTTTATTGTTGCTTTCTAATCATTGTAATACTGATTCAAAACCTCTTAACAGAGTTGGTTTGGTAGCCATTTTGTAAATCCTCTAACAAGGTGACAATTCAGTTGAATTGTTTTAAAGACCTCTGACAAGGCCACTTCTAATAGAGTGATTAAATCCTCTAACAAGGTCACACCTAATAGTGTGTTTTGTAACCTTTAACAGGGTTGGCTCCTAACAGGGCTCACTTCAGAAGAGTGAAAATTGGTAACTAGTTACTTGGTGGTTTTTCCCAAATTGGGTTTCCACGTTAAATCCAGTGTCTCTTGTGTTCATGTTATTTCTTTATGCATACATTTTAATCACTTTAAATGCTCAATAAGTTAACAGAACATCTGTCAAGTTTTAGCATTCATTTGTGTGGTTACCGAGTATCAGTAGCAACTATATTTTAAGACATCTTAGCATCTGTGGATTTATTTATGTGGTAACTAATTCACCCCTCCCCTCTTAGTTACTCCATCTCTATTTCCAATAGTGTGACTTCTTGGGCATTCCCTGGAACTTGAAAGTCATGGGTTTGAGTGTGATCTTAACTAGCACAAAAGACAAGGAAGTGATGGTAATGTTTGGGATCTTAGGGGCCTCTAGATATTTTAGATATGTCAACCCATGCACCTTTAGATATAATTCATTCATAAAATCTTCAAATTTCTCACCTACACATGTGAGCACGAAGTGTACAAGGTTCTCAATTCACTAAAAAATTGATAATTAGGATGTCATTTTATCTACACAAAGAAGGAAACATTAGTCATCTTATGCTGAAATTCCCAAAAGAGGACTCCACAAGACTTAGGCTAACAAGAAATTGTGTCAAAACTCATTAGACTACCCAAAAAGTGAAAATTATTCCCCAATAACTAGTTTTGTGTAGTAGCACACCTGCACAAGTGCGCAAGGTGGGCTAGTGCACACCTTGTTTGCCTCTTTAGTGGCTAAGTGTGTAGTCGTGTACTAGAGCACATGTGCACCTTAAATAGGTGTGCATAGTGAGAATGTTAGATTGTGGTGATTGATCAGGGAAGTACTGTACATACTCCATAACGTTTTTGGGGCTATGTTATCAGCATTTTATGGCCAACATGTTGTAACTAATTTTAACCCTAAACTAGAAAAAGTACTTTTATAAAAGGGCTTAGGGTTAGGGATTGCTTCAATTGTGAATGATGTGAAAAATTGCTTCTTGTGGCAATATTGAGTTGTAAGGGATTACAAATTGAAATTAGGATGTAATCATTTGATCATAATAATATTGGAATTTCTATTCGATGGACGTAGACCAAGGTTTGGGTGAACCACTTTAAATCCTGGTGTCTTGTGTTCTCTTCTTTTTGATCTATTATTTTCTAATATTATTTATATTTTCACATAATTGTTATTTCTATCTAAGGTTTAATCCTAATAGTGCATGTGCATAACTTTTCACATATGCATTAACATGTTTGTGCAAAGAGTGGGGGGCTTTATAGGCCTTTAGATGGGGAGCCTTGTGCTTAGCTCTAGAGGTGTAAACCTCTAAGGGTGCACACATGCACATCCTTGGAGCTAGGTGAAGTGTGCTTGTGTGCACTTTGTGCATGTGTGCAAGTGTACATATGTGCACTTCATCCAATGTGAAGACTATTCCTTGATTTTTTCTCCTCTTTGATTGTCTGATCCTTCCCAATCATAGACCAAGGTTTGACATAGTTCTTGGGGGCTCCAAAATGATTGAGGCTTCAGACTACATGCTTCATAGAGAATTTTGAAACTAGGGGGTCCCCATTTTGTGACTCAAAATGGGGTGTGCATTGTGAGGCCACAATAGGTAGCACAACATATTTATTCATGTTATTAACTTGATCATCAATAGACATATCCTTAGACTACATAAGGTCCTAAATAGAACTCTTCAAAGCCTAACACCTTTGAGTATAATGACCAAGTTAATGGTGATATTAACTGAAAGAAATTGAATCAAAAGACTTAGGTAGCAATTTACTATTAGAAAGTAAAGTCCACCAAGATAACTGAGAGGGGGGAGGGGATGAATTAGTTATCAAACTATTAAAAAAATTATTGACCTTATTAATCCTTGAAAATATGAACAATATAATCAACAACCATGAGAAGATACTCATACACAATAACATTAGATATGTTAATTAGGGAAACCCTTGATCAGAGGAAAAACCCTAGTGAGGATGGTGCCCACAAAAGATGTACTAATATAAAAGTTCATTACTAGAGGATGGAATCCATTAGGAGCCAATGAAATACATTAAGTATATATCAATCCTATTAGGAGATTTTCAATCCCTATTAGGAGATTCCAACACTATTAGGAGTTGTGCCAACCTTGTTAGGAGTTGTAGAAGACAGATGGACCCACTATCCAAAAAAATTTAGGGAAAAGACCACTGAACTCACTTTCTAATTGATCTCTTTATTATTCCTTTCAGAATAATAGAAATTTATAGCTCCTTCTCTATTATCTAACCAGACTTATTCTCTTTAGATCTCAATACTAGATCACCAACTTCACATCCAATAATCCCTTGGATCACTGATTGGCATTTACTAGATACTTTTCATCTCACATACTTAGATTCATCAATTAGATACACTTCACCATAAGGAAAATAAATGTCATTTATACCATATCATCAAAATAATTCCTTTAGTCATCCTTGAGGCTTTCTCGATTAATTATAATAGGACCTCATTAAGATATTAGAAAACTTTACATCTTTTCTTAATTACAAATCATTATCACCTCATAGTCTTTACAAATTTCCACATGTGAAATCTCAAACCTTGTGTACTTGCTAACATCATAATTGGGTTGTCTACTATTACTTTTTCACTACACTCATCATGATTCTATCCCAGTTAAGAGATACAAATTAATCATCAAAAATCACTTATCAGGTACTTTGTCTACTTAATATCTTCTATAAATTAATCATATCTTATGCATATCTCTTACTCTCTATATGTGTACTTATCCACATCATCAAGATATAGTGTAGAACATATCCTTAACATGGTTTGACCTGATCATCAATATATAGTATGTATGACCTCATTCTCTATCTGCTACTATGCTAGTCTTCATAGAAACAATGTTATGTTGACATCAATTACAAATAGAATCATGAATGTAGAATGTTAAGCATGCTAAAAATCTCCCCAAGTTATCTAGCAATGCTTAGGATACTCCCATTAAGGAATACCATCAACATTCATGATAACATTTACTAGGATCAATATGAAAAATAGGAGAAAGGTTAAGAATTCTAGGATGAATCAATTTTGACATTACTTCATGCAAAGGTTCAAATAATTGAGTGTACTTATTATTAGGATGATATATAGAGGGAAAAGTAGCCATACCTCTAGATGTAGCAGCCACTTGATTAGAAACTATATTTTTAGATAAGAATTTGATGAAATTGATAGGTTTAGAGAACTTGTTTGAATTTCAAGTCACTTCACTCTTATCACTAGAAATAGGATCCAATGGAGTAGAGCTCTCAAGTTGAATCACTTATAACTATTAATGGTGAAGCACTATAAATAGATCTAATTAGTAAAGAGAATCTTATCTCTAATGTATTTATGTAAATTAGAAATAAAGATGTGTTGAATATCATGATCAATCATAAGATAAGAAATATAAGCTTGCATACAAATGTTTAAATCTACCAATAGATTTAGTAATTTTATCTTTAATATTTTTCTTACATTACTGTTGAATTAGTTCAAGAATTCTATGGACCAATATTATTCTAACATTTTTGAATGAAAGCATTAGCAATAATTAGAAAGGAATCAATAGACTAAGTATCATTGCAAGACTCTATCCCTAAAAGTATGTGAAAACAACTTAGCCATGAGCCTATAGAAATGAGAAAATCCACTAAATGTAGTCTCAAGATGAGGTACCTCAACATGTGGAATAACAACATGAATGGTACCTAAGAAAAAGGGATTAGCAAAGTCACATGTAGGAATAAGTTGGAAACTACAATTGGAATAATTTTTATGTTTTCATTGATGTAAAACCTACTAGAGAGACATTTACTAATAGTGTAGAGTGCCATAATTATTGATTTATGAAGAGGATTTGAAAAGAGAGATAACTAGATTAACTAGTCAAGTTGTTGAGTAAAGAGGATTAAGTATGATGGAATTACAATGGGAATTTTCTTAGTTACTCTTTGACAAGATGATGTGTTGTTTAATCATTATATAAATTAAATTAAATAGTTTATTTGATGATTAGAAGAGAAGACAATAAATTAAGTGAAGCACTAAGCTTGGTCAAGTGACACTTTTACTGGGATAATGAAGCAGAAGATTACAGAACTTAAGAGTTAGCCAAGTAAATAGTATCAGTTGAGTGATAGTTATGGTCGAGCAAGTTGGAGAAGGAAAATGTAGTAGTGATTGAGTGTAGCAAAGACCAAGAAAGATTGTGAAAGCCACAAAATTAAAAAGAGTAGAGGCTAAGTTACATAGTGTTGATCAAGTAGAAGAAAACACTAATGACCAATGTCAACAAAATAATAGTTTATGAAAGAATTGAGTTTGAGGCCAACATAGTTGAATTTTTTTATTAATCAAAATGTATCAATAATAAGGATTGATGAGCTAGCATATTTAATGCAAAAATTGAGGTTTTTATGCAATCAAAGACAATGATTTAAAGTTATTTTTCTAGAATTATGAAGAAAGGAGTAGAATAGAAAAATGATGGATATATTTGTTGAATCGAACCAAACCCTAAGATTTATAGTGATTTTTGAAAGGAAAAATATCAAAGCTACCTATTTAAGGAGGCATACAAGATGTTTTATAAGGTTGGTTTGTTATTGATTGGAAATTTTTTGGAGAACCTTTGAAGAACAAAGTAACAAATAAAAAGTAAGGAAATTGGTGAAGTGTAATTTCTTGAAGGGTTAGAAAGAAAAGAAAAGAAGGAGATATTAATGATGTACAATCAATGAACCAACAAAGAAGCTGAAAATAGATATCTAAATTTGCAAAGTGGGTTGTGTCTTTACTAATCAAACATGTTGTTACTTTCTAATCATTATAGCAATGAAAATCCTTTAATCAAGATTAACTTAACAATCATTTTGTAATCCCTTAATCAAGGTGACATTCTTTGGAAATGATCCAAAGTCCTCTAACTGGGCCACTTCTAATAGGATGATTAAGGGGTGTAACAAGGTCACACCTAATAGTGTGTTTTGTAAACTTTAATAGGTTTAGCTCTTAACCAAGCTTACTTCAAAAGAGTGAAAAGGGATAGCATGTTACTTGGTATTTTTCCCCAAAATTGGCTTTTTGCATTAAATTTTGGTGCCATATATGTGTGATGCATGCTATTTAGTTTTTTCTATCTATTATTAGTTGACATATACTAAACAAAGAGATAAGTGATGAATGAATATGTTAAGTTTTTCATGATATGTTATATGGACCCAATAATTTTATGAGCTTGTTTAATTTGTTTAAAGTTAGTGAAAGTTGAATTTCTACATCTAGGCTTGAGGATGATTGATTCACCCCCTCCTCCTCTCATTTATTCCAAATATTTTAACAATTTGTATAAAAGCATTGGTGCTTGTAAGAGAATTTTGAAGGGACTTAAGCTAAAGATCAAGATGTAAAAAAGAGTTGTACCTAAGATGAACAAGGAAAACTTCTCAGCATGGCAACAACTAATGAAACTGCATCTATCTAGAGTCTGATATTATGCATTGTATTACCTAGAAAATTAATACATTGAAGTTCCTAGTCCCATGAATTTTTAACAAATGAAAGAGAAGCATGAGCATAATCAAATGATGATAGATATGGAATCTTCCCTTAGTTATGCTAAATTTGATGATGTAAAAAAATGCACTACTACAAAGAAAATGTGGGACAAGCTTGAGCAAATCCATGGAGGAGACAAAAATGTGTTAAGGCCTAAGACAAAAAGTTTGAGAGGAAAATTTTATGACATGAGAATAAAATAAGGTGAAACTATTACACAATATCATGACCAAATCAAGGAGGTTGTGAATACTATCAGAGGAGATAGAGGAAACATATTTGATGAGACTGTGATAAGAAATCCATTGAGGACTTTTATTCCTATCTATGCAATTAGAGTATCGACAATTCAAGAACTATAATGTACACCTGGTAATGATCTGACCTTCGATAGTCTAATTTGTAGAATCATTGCATTTGAATTGTCAATTTTTTATAATTATACACTATCTAGTATTGAATGTTCTTTCAAGTCTCAGCTAATCATTGATGGATCTAAGAGAAAGAAATTAATAGAGTAGGCATGTGGATAATGATAGTGAATAAAATGATGATTTTGATGAGTTAAAAGAATTAATAGGAAGAAGGCTACCAAGAGGAAAATGAAATACAAAGGTAAACTCTCTATTATCTATTTTACATGTAACAAAGTTGGTCATATTGCTACAAGATGTCATGAAAGAGATAAGAATGAAGAAAGGAAGGAAAAAATACTAAGGAAGAAGAGATAGTAGAGACAACCATGGTAATAAAGACTATAAAGGCAAAGGTAATAAATCTTATTACATTGTTGAAGAAGATGGTTTTGATAGTGATTCTGATGAAAATGATGAAGAAGTCATTTAGTTGCAATGAAATATGAATCTAACAAGGATGAGAAGACAACATTAATTTCACATGTGAATAAGAATAACATATGTATAATTGATAGTGATTGTTCACATCATATGATTAGTGATAAAAGTAAGTTTGAAAAGTTAGAACATTATAATGGAAGTAGTGTTAAGTTAAAAAATGATGCACCATGTTATCTAAGAGGTAAAGGATTGATTATACTAAATGATAAGATCAAATGTAAAAATTCATAATAGGTTGATAGACTAAAACATAACTTTTTGAATGTACAATAGTTAAATAGTTTAGGCTACCAAGTTGAATTCCAAAATAGGAAGGCAAAGATTTATGATGCTACTAGTGAACTAATTGGATTTGGTGATCAAACAAGAGGTAACTTGTTCTATCTAGACTTATCTAAAGATACTTATCTATTTGCAAAAAATTAATATATTTGGTTATTGCATAAATTTCTATGTCATCTGAACTTTGATAATTTGGTAAGCATTAGTAAGATGAAAAGAGTGAGAAGGTTACTAAGACTGAGTGAACCTAATAAGGTGATGTGTAAATAATGACAAATGGGAAAAATGAAAAAGTCTAGTTTAAAGAGAAAGACTTATTATTTTGATGATATTTTGGAGTTAGTTAATACTAATTTATGTGGTCCTATTGGAGTCCCAAATTATTATGGTGACAAATATTTCATTCTATTTGTTAAAGACTTCTCTATAATGATAACTATAATGTTTCTTTAAAAAAAAATTTATTCATTTCAAATGTTTAAGTGGTATTTGGCTAGAGTTGAAAAGGACATGGGAAATATTTTGAAGAGCTTGAGATTAGATAGAAGAGGTGAATTCATATCATATAAGTTCAACATACTCTATGATGAAAAAGGAATCAAGAGACAAATGAGTGCACCAAGAACTCTATTACAAAATGTAATAGTTGAAAGGAGGAATAGATCAATCATAGTTTGTGCAAGGATATCGATGATGGAGAAGAAAATTTTATAGAAATATTGGAGAGAAGCTATAAGTACTATAGTCTAAACTCTAAACTGAGTTCAAGTTAAGAAATATACAAATAAAACCCCTTTTGAACTTTGGTATGGATATGCACCTAATGTAAATTATTTTAAAGTTTTTGGAAGAAAGTGTTACATATTGAAAGATGCAAGGTAAGGAAAACTTGATGCAAGAGTGATGAAGGTATATTCCTAGGATATTCCAATAAAAGAAAGGCATATAAGTGTTTTAATTCTAACACTAACAAAATTGTGGAAAGTGCAAATGTTAGAGTTGATAAATTTATAGAAACGAATGAAGAGGAATGCAAGAAAGAGCCTAAAGCCTATAAAAAAAAATTACATATACAAAGGATAATTTAGTACTTTACATGATCTAGAGAAAGAAACTACCAAACATGAGAAGCTAGACACTATCAAGGTTCAATAGAAAAGCTCTGTCAAGCATCAGCATGTTGTCGAGTATCAGTTAGAGGAGTCAAGTCAGATAAAGAAGAAGTAAAACATTAGAGAGAAGAAATTGAATATCAAATTGATAATGCTAATTTGTTGCCAAATATACCTGATGAACATGAACATGCATAATTGAGTGTTCAGAATACATGAAGAAAGAAAAATTGAACCTATTTTAGCAAAATATGTAAGGAAGAAACATATACCAAACCAAATCATTGGAAGCAAAGATTCAAGAATCATGACAAGAACTAAGCTAAAGAATGATACATGTTTATTTTGTAAGGTTGAATCTAAATCAATTAAAGATGCTTTGAAGAATGGATATTGGAGAAAGGAAATGAATTAGGAAATTGATCGAATAGAAAAGAATAAGACATGAACATTGGTACCCAGACACAAGGATAAGAATGTGATTGGAACCAAGTGGGTTTTTATAAACAAGTTAAATGAGAAAGGTGAAGTCGTAAGAAACATGGCAAGGCTAGTTTGTAAGGGATATGCACAAGAAGGAGTTGACTATGGTGAGGTTTTTTCCCCATTTTCAAGGTTAAAAGGAGTGAGAACTTTTCTTGCATATGTTACCTACAAAGGATTAAAAGTATACCAAATGGATGTCAAATCGATATTTCTGAATGGAATCTTAGAAGAACAAGACCTAAAGGATTTTTTGATTCTAGTAGAAAGAATATGGTCTCTAAGTTTCACAAAGAATTATATAGTTTGAAAAAATCTCTTAGAGCATGGTATGAAATATTACACACGTATTTGGTGAAAAGTGGTTTTATAAGAACTAATGACAATAGCAATCTATAATTAAAAAGTGAATCTGAGAACAAGGCATTGCTATGTGATATTTTTGCTGATGATATCATATCTTGAGGACATGATATGTTGTGTAAGTCATTTGTTAATGATGTGAGGAAATAATTTTAGATGTAAATGTTTGGAGTGATCAAGTTCTTTGTTGGTTTGCAATTTTATCAAATGAAGAAAGGTATCTACATTACACAATCAAAGTATATCAAAGAGATATTAGAGACTTTTGGTATGGAGTATTCAAGACTAGTTGGAACATGTATAGTTACTAGTCACAAACTTTAAAATAATGATGATTTAGTTGAGGTGAATCAAACATTATATAGGTCAATGATTGGAAAATTGTAATATGTTGTACATAGAGACTTGACATTGCATTAGCAATTGGTATTATTGCTAGCTTTTATGCTAATCCTTGAGAAAATCACATGATGGATGTGAAGATAATACTGAGTTTTCTAAAGGAACAAAAGACTATGGATTATGGTATAAGAAAAGTGATAAGTTTTAGTTGAAAGTCTATACAGATGTTGATTGGGAAGAAAACATTGATAAAATAAAGAGTACAAGTATAGGCACTTTCTTTCTAGTTAGGAGATTGATTTCATAGAGAAGAAAGAAGAAAAATTGTATTTCTTAATCCATTGTAGAGGTTGAGTATGTTGTTTCAACAATTAATTATTCAAATATTGTTTGGATCAAAAATTTTTGAAAGGAATGAAAGAAGCCATTACTGAACCATTTTTGATATATTGTGATAACACAAGTCCTATAAACATATGTAATAATCTTGTAATGCATACAAAGACCAAACACATTTCTATCAAGTATAATTACTTGAGAGAGTTATTAAAAGAAAAAGGAGTAGGGGTTTGATATGTTAGAATATATAGTCCAAGAATATAATTGAGGGGGGTGAATTAGTTATTCAACTAATATCATAATTATCAGCCTTATTAAACTTTAACCAAATGAGCCATATAATCAAAAACCACAACAAGACACTCATGCACAATAACACTAGATATGTTAACTAGGGAAACCCTTGATTAGAGGGAAAACCTCGATGGGGATGGTACCCACAAGATGATGTACTAATATAAATATTCCTTGTTAGGAATATATAGACATATTTATGAGTCAATAAAAACATTCAGTACATATCAATCCCTTTTAGGAGACTTTGAATCCCTGTTAGGAGATTCTAACCCTGTTAGGAGATATGCCAACCCTATTAGGAGTTGTGAAAGATAGCTAGACCCACTACCCAAATAGATTCAAAGGAAAGATCAATGATCCCACTATCTAAATGATCTCTGTATTATTCCTTGAAGAATAATAGAAATGAATAGTATTGCTCCTTCCTCTTTCTATCCTGTCAACTGGACTTCTACTCCTTTTGATCTTGTAACTAGATTAGAAATCTTGCATCTAATAATCCCTTAGACCAATTACTTAGATTTAGTAAACACTATGATCCTTTCTGCACTTCACATACCCTTTAGTCTTTTAATGGTTTACAAACAAGGAAAATATTTTTCCTTTATACCATATCTTCAAAATAATTCCTTGAGTCAGCCTTGAGGCTTTCCCAATTAATTATAATAAGATAATTAATTAATATACAATTACAATAACATTTTCAGCTCATAGTCTATACAACTTCTCATACATGTGACACTAGGACTTGTACATTCACTGACATCATGATCAGACTGTCATCAATCATAGGCTGACCCTATATCAACATATTATATCACTACTAAAGTATATAATGCAAACATTACTAAATTACAATTTTTTGTCCCTGCAACGTACTCTGCTTTAGTCATACTTTATGAAATACAATCTTGTTTCTTGGTCAGCCAAGAAACCAATCTTCCTCTAAGAAAAAATGCTCCACCACTAGTGCTCTTTCTAACATCCATACTACCTACCCAATCTACATCAACATATGCACATAGAGTGAAATCACTCAATCTATCATACCAAATCTCATAGTCATATGTCCTTTTTCAAATATCTGAGTATCTTATTTACTATCACATAATGATACTCTTTAGATCTTCTTGAAATCTACCTACAATTCCAACTACATTTTCTATATCTGGTACATTGTGAGTCAGATATTGCAAACCTCCAATCATGGATCTGTACTTATATTTCTCAATTGTAGGTGTCTCATATTTGCTAGAAATCTTGTGACTAGTTATCATATGTGTACCAGCAGGCTTGCAATTTTCCATGAAAACCTTTTCAAAAAATATTTCAAGTACTTATCTTGTGAAATAAAAATACCATCACTATTCTACATAATCTGCAACCCTAGGAAAAACTTCATTTCTCCTATCATGCTCATCTCAAATTCATTCTTCATGG
This sequence comes from Cupressus sempervirens, assembly GCA_028749045.1. Lineage (NCBI taxonomy): Eukaryota > Viridiplantae > Streptophyta > Pinopsida > Cupressales > Cupressaceae > Cupressus > Cupressus sempervirens. The sequence goes on along the minus strand of CM053784.1, from coordinate 86,147,612 downwards.
TGTAGGAGCACCTAGGTAGGCTAGTGTGTAACCTAGGGTTTTTTTTGTTTGGTATTGTAGTGATGCTAGCCACATCACTAGTCCATCCCATAAGAAGTACTATCTAGTCCTTAGTTGCACTTAGGAAAGTTGTTGAGACCCAACATTGCAAAATTTCTACGAATTAGAAAATATTGTCAATTAGAAAACATAGGTCTTGGAATGGGAAAAATGCTAGAATAAGGTTCATATGGCCTTTAACATGTTATTTGAGTTCATTTCATACTTCATTTCCAATTTGGGAAAAGCTGCTAAAATATTGTCATGTTGTCATGACAACATTTTCTTGCTCAAAGAGAAACTTTTGCAATTTGAGAGTTAGATGTTATAACTATTTGGAGTAGTTATGAAACTGATTGAGGAACCTATAAAGAAAGAGAAAAACCTTTTCCATGGGTTAGTCAAGTTGGAATAGAATTGTATGGACTATATGCAACATTTTGGAGTAGCCAATTATTGGTTTTTGAAGGCATTTGATTAAGGATGGATTGAGAAATGTAATTTTAGAGTTGGAGAAGTATTTTGTTTTTCATCTATGTGTGTGGTTGTTTTTTTCATTTAATCAGTTTGTAGTGGATTAGGAAATTCTTTTAGATTTGCCTACTACTAGCCTGAATAGAGCAGTATTGCAAGAATGGGACCTTAGGGCCATTTTTTACCATAGGTTTCCTCTGGTCTTTTGGGATTTGGAACTAGGTTCTATGTACTCTATGTACCAAGAAGCAAGGCCCTAGAAAATTCCAACAAGCTTTTATAAGGTGATGTCCTAGGCAAGTGAATTCTACTTGGTTGGGGATCATAGATCAGAAAGAAAGTGATGGAGGGGATTAAGAGTGCAAATACCTCAATCTAGGTATGTGGTAAGTAGGAAGGAGGTCTAACCTAGCTCCACTCAAAGGGAGGTGTTTTGGAAATTTACATAAGGAATTTTTTTAAGCCATTAGTCATCAAACCCTTGAAACCCTTAATTCATGCCTAAAATAGTATTCTAACTATATGAAAAGGTTGGGGTCTAGAAAGTCACAAAATCTCTATGCAGGCTAAAAAGGGTATCCATAATGCTAACTTTTTGGGGGAGTTGTTAAGCATATTTTTAAGATATCTTAGTTTTGAGTCACCTGGAGGGCTAATTCTAGTTGCCCTTGTTACAACATTTTTTCTTTAAAAATCTTGTTGGAAGAAAGTGCCCACAAATTAAGTGTGGTTTTTAGATTTAGATGTTGTAAGGAATCTAAGTAGACCCTTGGTGATTGGTTGACACCTTTGGGGTCATGAAATGGGCTTGAGGGCTAGGTGTGGAATGGAGTAGGCTAGTAAGTAAGGTGATGGAATTTTATTTATGCCACCCAAGTGGAGGATTAGGATCTCTTAAGAAAGGTCCTATGAAGCTTACAATGTGGAGGAGCCCTAGTAGGTTAGGCATATGACCTAACGAAACCCTATGAGTACTTGGCAAAGCATAGAAAGTTTGGGTGTTAAGTCAGAGTGGTATCACAATAAGTTAAAGATGTGAGAATGGTTGGTGGATGTTTGTAGCTACTAAAGAGTCATTAGGGGAAACCAGCATGGTGAAAAACATAAAACTAGCCAAGGAAGTGGATGAATAAAGGGAGAAGAATAGAGTTCTTAAAGAATCCCTAGTAGAGGTGAAGATGTAATTGGATGCATTTTTTGAAGCAACTAGGAGAAAGGAAGAACAAGAATCTAAAAGGGGTGAGGAGATAGTAGAGTAGGATGTAATCCTTGAACCTGACCCTATCTTGAAATGCAGATCCTTTCTTGAAGGCTATCAAAGCCCTAGGAAGAAAAGCTTTAGAAATTGTACCACTTTTCAGTAGAAAGATAGACATGGATGCATTCATGGACTAGATAGATGGCATAGAGAACCATTTTAAGTGTGAGGGGGTATCAAAGGAACAAAAGGTTAAAGTTTCTAAGTCAAGGCTTAGAGGCTCATCTATAACATGGTGTAAATATGTACAAGATGAAAGAAATAGCATAGATAAGACTCCTATAGCTTACTTGAAGGCTATGGTCACTAAGGTGAAGGAGAACTTCCTACATAAAGACTTTGAGATCCAACTTCATAAAAAAAGGCAAGGACTGAAGAAAAAATATCTTGAAATTAACTCCTATACTAAAGAATTTCAAAGGTTGTGTTTGAGATCCAAGAAGCAAGAAGAGGAGTCACTCAAGGTGGCAAGGTATCTTAGTGGCTTGAAGTGGAACATTTAAGAGGAGCTTAGATTGTGGTTCCCTACCATTGTCCAAAGATTCCATTAGCTAGCTTTGAAGGTAGAAGAAAACAACAAGAGGAAAGGAGATTCTAACTTCAAAGATAGAGGCAAAATAAGGCATTAGAAAAACCAAAGAGGAGGCTACCAAGGAAAAGGTAGTGAGCAATAGAACCAAGTAAAAGTAAACCCATGGAGAAAACTAGTGACTACTCTTCAAGGGGTGGTTATAATAGAGGGAGAGGAAATAAAGGAGGATCAAGCAAGGGTAGAGGAGGTAGCATCAGCTCTTACTTTGTAACAATGAAGTGTTACAATTATGGTCAACTAGGCCATCTTGCCTATAGGTGCCCAGACAAACCCTCTTCCTCAAGCCAAGATAAAAGGCTAGCATATGCACAAGAAGATAATGCAAATTGGAAGGATAACATAGATGATATTGAGTTTGAAAAATGTGATAACCTCATGTTTATGAGGGTTTGATAAAGTAACTAGCCCCTAATGAGCCTAGACATAGGAGGGCATTATTTAGGATCAAGTACAAGATCCTAGGAAAAGTTTGCAAGGTGGTGGTTGATTCAGGATCAATTGATAATGTAATATTAGAGAAGGTTGTTATAAAGATAAAACTAAAGAAGATATGTCATGAAACCCCTTACAAGGTCACATGGCTTAACAAAGGGCAAAGCATCCTAGCGAATGAGCAAGCATGGGTGGACTTCTCAATCACAGGATATAAAGACTGATTATTGTGTGATATTTTGCAAATGGATGCTTGTCATATTTTTCTATGAAGGCCTTGTAAATTTGATAAGGATATGGTGTATAATGGCAAGGTTAATTCCATAACATTCAAAAAAGGAACCAAGACTTTCAAAATTTAGTCTTTGTTGGAAGGAGAAGAACCACAGTCCTAATTGTGTAGTGTGCTTTTATGTGGAGAGAAAGAGTAATTAAAAGACCTTAAGGATAAGGAGAGCCAAGTATTTGCAGTGATACTGAAGTCCACTAATGAAGAAAAATTATTCAAGGAACCCTTACTAGTTGAAGTCCAAACTTTTCTTTAAAAGTACAAGGATATAGTGAGTGATGGTACCCCAACTACCCTACCTCCTAGGAAAATTATAAGTCATCAAATTGACTTTGTACCAGGTGCCTCTTTGCCTAATAAGGTAGCTTATAAACTCACCCCATATTAGAACCTTGAAGTGGAAAGACAAGTCCAAGAGTTGATGGACCAAGATCTGATCCAAAAGAGCATAAGTCCTTGTGCAGTCCTAGTAGTTTTGGCATCCAAGAAGGGAGGAAAATAGAGGTCGTGTACTAACTCAAGGGCTATTAACTACTTTACAATCAAGTTATAGGTTTCCTATTCCAAGAATTGAAGTTCTTATGGATTATCTAAAAGGTGCTATGTATTTCACCAAGTTGGACTTGAAAAGTGGGTATCACCAAATTAGAATAAAGGAGGGAGATGAATGGAAGATAGAATTTAAGACTATTGATGGTCTTTATGAATGGCTTGTGATGTCATTTGGTCTTTCTAATGACCCTAGCACATTCATGAGGCTCATGAATGAAGTGCTCAAAGATTTTACAGGAAAATTTGTGGTGGTGTACTTGGATGATATCCTCATCTACAACAAGAGCAAAGAGGAACATGTCAAGCATGTAGAGGAAATTTTGAAGAGACTTTGTGAAGAGAAACTAGCTATCAATATTGAGAAGTGTAACTTCTTCAAGCAAGAGTTGGTGTATCTAGGCTTTGTGGTGTCTAAAGGAACCTTGAAGATGGACAAGGATAAATTTTCTACTATCCTAAGTTGGCCTACACCTACCACTACCTCTAAGGTAAAAATCTTCCATGGATTGTTCCAATTTTATAGGAAACTCATTAGAAATTTTAGTGGTATTTGTGTGCCCCTAATTGATACCATAAAGGGGGGAGTTAATTCTAAGTTTAGTTGGACCTTAGTGTTGGATACAATTAGTTAGTTATGTATTGTCTTTGATGTTGCACAAATGCCATATCATTATTAGTCAGTGCATGCCAAGCTCACTAGGGTAGTGAAGACAATTCTCCATGTCTAGCAAGCATTCCTATGTTTATCTAGTTCAGAAGGTAGTGTCTACCAAGTTCACTTGGGTATCAAACAAAAATCTATAGAAGATGAGTTTTAATCGAGCTCACTCGGTTAATTAAGAAAATGTTGGATGGAACCAGTGTTAACTGAGCTCACTTAGTTACAAAAGAATCTTTGCGAGTTTGTAGTGTTAACCGAGCTTATATTTGTTAACACAAGAAATTATTTTTGAGTTAGTTTCTGCTAAGCTGGGTCAGCTAACAAAGTTTTTTCTTGTTTTGGCATATTAAGCTTAATTGTTTTATCTATTTGGTTCTAGTGGATTGAGGTGATGAATATTAGTTATTCTAAGTTGTATATGAGTCGACTTGACAATATGAATGATATAAGTATAAAGTCAAGCTATGAATTTTAAAGTGAGTAAAAATGTGAATGCATGGATGATTTTGAAGATCTAATGATGCAATAAGGTAGTGAATTAGAAGGATAAGTAGAATATCATTATGGAGTAGAAAAGATATATTTGATCATAAAGGATCAAGTAAAGCCAAAATCAAGATCTTTAATCAACAATTCAATTACATTCAAATAAGGTCATCTCATTGTTACTCTCTAACCATTTTAGCATTGATCTAAATCTCTTAATAGAGTTGGCTTAATAGATATTTGTAAAACCTCTAACAAGGTGGCAGTTCTATTGAATTGTCTAAAGACCTCTAACAAGGCCACTCATAATAGGGAGATTAAATCCCTTAAAATGGTTACACTTAATAGTGTGTTTTGTAACCATTAATAGGTTTGGCTCCTAATAGGGCTCACTTCAAAAGAGTGAAAATAGTAACTAGTAGCAATTGGTAGTTTTTCCAAAATAGGGTTTCCATAATAAATCCTGGTGTCAAATGTGTTTGTGTTATTTTCTTTTATGTGTTTGTTCTAAGTTAAGGTAATGGTTATCATAGATAACAGCTAAGATTTTCATGTTAAGTACTTACCAAGAATATTTAGTATTTACTCAGTTACAACATTTTATATGTGTTTGTTGAGAATTAGAAGTGTATAGTTTTTAGAGTTTATTTTGTACTGGCATCTAAAGGGATCTAGGATTTATTTTTGTTAGTCCTTAGATAGCTTTGAAATTTGAGTGTCAACACACTTAATCACTTTTTGTATTGGAGTTGAGTACACTATGTATGCCAAGCCACAATGTGTGCTAAGTTAGTATTTCAATAGGTGTCAAGAAACTTTAGATGCTGAGTAGATTATAAGTGTTGAGTGACATATAAGTGCCAAGTCATAGTTGATGTCAAGCAAGTCAAAATGCAGTATATGCCAAGTGAGCCAGAATCATATATGTGTCAAGAAAGATAGGATGTAGTTGGTGCCAAGCAATCTACCATAGTATGTGTCAAGCACCAGTAGTCTAGTATGTGTTGAGAACATAAAAAAGGAAAAAGGATAAGGATGAATAATTTACATTCCCTATGTGATTTGCATGTAGCCAATTAGAAAAATGGAGGAGGCATGTAACCAATGAGAAAAATGCAACATATTAGTGGGAATTTGAGATTCAATATGCATCATAGATCCATACCTAACCCTAAGTCTTCACAATCTTTAAAAGGAGGTTGAAAACCCATTGTGTATGTGGATGAGAATAGTGTATGGGGAGATTATAGCAAAATTTTAGTGTGAAGAAGGTAAGACTTAGAGGAACAGAGCAGCAATTTCATATCTAGTCAATCAGAATAGCACAAGGAACAAGCAACACTATTAGATATTAGATCTTAGAGGATCAAGGTTAGAAGGAGTAGAACAAGTGCCTAAAATCAGCAATGGAGGATTGTATGCAATCAGATGAAATTTTCTAATACTTTCTTGTCATTGTATTAGATGTTGAAATCCTATATTGATAGGTTAGCTTAACAGCTAGGTGGGAAAACCTTTGGAGAAGGTGATGAAAATGATATGTATTAGGTGGGTTTAACAACCTATTGTAAATCCTTTAATAGGGTGACACTTCTTGTAAAGTGTCTATAAATCCTCTAACTAGGTCACTATTGACATAGTGTAAGCTTTTAACAGGGCAGGCCTTTCATAGAGCAGACCATTAGAAGTTGTTTAACATTATTGCTACAATAATTTTTGTGGGTATCATCCCCACGCCAGCTTTACCTTCTTATTCCTCGAGGCTTTTTGAGTTACTGAATCTAGTGTTATGTGTTATTGCATGTGATTTATTTTATGTTCATTTATATGTTTACATGTATGTACTTTACTTTTAGTTATGTGTTAATGAGGCTTTACGAGGTTAAAAGTGTTGTACAATAAGGGAATGACTATTGACACTATGACTAAACTCCTACTTGACTTTGTTGTGAGGATAATTTCACATAAATTCTATCAATCCAATAGACTAAATAGCATACCCTACATATATTTTGATGTGGCATATAAGTTGGTGAAGAAATATCACACCTACAATCTAGCAAAACTCATGTTGCAGAAAATCAATGAGAATGTAGGACATATAAGGAGATCAAAAGGTGCTCAATGAAAATTTGGCTCTATCCTTATGTGAATATTCTTTTATGTGATGGAAGAATTCCATTCAATTGGGAAGGTGAACTAGAATTCTAACAAATCAGCAGTCACTCAAATCAATGAGTTCATTGATCAGATGGGAGGCAATTTTGATGTTTAGATCACAAGCTATTTTGAAGACTTTAAGAAGTCTATAAAGAAAAGAATGAGAATACCAGTCTCTTTAGTTGAGAAATATGCCAATGATATATGTTTCTTGGTTGATATTGATTTCACCTACATTCAAGCAGCAATACTGAGGGTAAGATGGCTAAGGCCATTAGGATATGAACTAGATTTTGATGAAGCCTCAATAGCAATCATAGCATTGCTAGCAGAAGAAATTGATAAGAAGGCTCCTCACTTTGGGACATATGACATTGTCAAGTCCAAAGTTGAGACTAAGTTGAAAATTGCTTCAGTCATTAAGAAGAAAGATAAAATGGTAAGGAAAATAAAGAAGACATTTGGAGAAAACATTGAAGGAGAAGCAAGAGAAGAAGAAGTAGAAGAAGTTGAAGGAGATAGTGAGGAAGAAGAAGAGTAAGGGCAAGGGCTAGTTGAGCTGACACAAGGCCAAGGAGAAGACAAAGAGGAAGGTGTTGAGGGAGAAGAAGCTAAGGAAGCACCTACAACTGTTGAGAAAAAGAAAAGAAAGGTAAAAACATAGCCTACAGCTCAACCTAAGCCTAAGAAGGTCACCAAAAAAGCTCAAACCAAAACAACTCCAACTAAGCCAATAGCAACAAGGGCCACTACAAGGGCATCTACCCAAAAGGCTAAAGAGGCATCAAAGGAAAAGAAGAAAGCCACTACCTAGCCTATTGAAGAGCCTAAGAAGAGAAGAAGATATGTGGCTCAACCAGAAATAGATGATGAAGAGAGGACAGAGTCAGAGGACATAAGCTAATTTAAACTAGTAAGACATCCTCCTAAGTCTACAATTGACAAACTTTGTAATAAGATTTAAAATGCAAATTTAAATGATTTAAAGTCTCTAAATTTTAATAAGCTCCTTAGGGAAGAGAAAAATAAAATAGAGGAATCTTTGTATGCCATGATGGTAGAATTTAAAAATATGCCTCTAGAGCTTGATAACACTATACCAAAGGAACTATATGAGATAGTTGAGAATAAATGGCATTATTGTTTAAATATGGAAAGGGAGATTAGAGAATCTACCCTAGAACATGTAAAGCCCAATATGACAAAGGCTCAAATAACCAAGGCAAACAAGAAACATAGTGGGAAATTTACATCCAAATATAGAGTATTTTGCATTCTTCAAAACAAAGTTGAAGATGTTGTAAATAAATCTACTTAGATATAGAAAACAATATACAAGATAATTGATGATAAGGTGGAAGAAATAAATAAGGTAGAATCTAGTGCCAAAGAAAAGGTGGAAGAAAAGAAAGCAGAAGAACAAAAAGGAGAGGAGAAAGCAAAGGAAGAAGAAAAGAAAGAGGAGGAAAAGAAAGGACAAGAGGAGAATAAGCAGAAAGAAGAGGAGGAATTAGTAAAGAGAGAAGAAACTATGTCAACAGCTAACCAATAGCAAAGAGATGAACAGAGTGTGCAAGACACACAATTGCCACCTCATGTGACCACTACACCTATAGAGATAGTAATCATAAAGGATGTTACTGATAAGATATCTTAGAAAATCAATCCACTTGCTACAGAGGATCTCTCAAAGATCCTTCACCAATCTTCTGTATAGGCATAATTATGTACAAGCCTTGTATTGGTGAGTGTAGATGAACTACAAAAGGTAGTAGAAGAACCACAAAGGGAAAAGGTGAAAAAACAAGAACCACCTTTCACTTACAGAGCTACTAGGACTGAAGTTCTGATGCTTCCACCACCACCTCCACCAAGTGCAACAAATGACAATGATCAGATGCCAAGTGCATAAGAGAGGAAATCAAATGAAAAAGAAGATGCAACAAAAGAAAAGGAGTAGGCCGCTATTTAGACATTGGTAGAATTACCAAAAGACTGGCACTCCTACTAAGACCATTTAGAAGTTGAGCATTGATGCTATCCCCTTGCAATTTTCAACTCCAGGTTCAAGTTCAACAAGAGTGGCTAGGGTACTTCACTATGGAGAACCTGAATTAGATGAAGAGATTGTGGTACCATCCTATGATTTAGAAACTATCACAATAGCACATATGATTGAAATGAAAAATGCATTGGATAGAAGGATGAGGCAGGAAATATTGAGGAAATAATTTAAACATAAGAAATCCCTTCATAACATCAAGGAAATCTTTATGAATGCTTTCATCTTCCAGTCACCAGATGAAGGAAAGCCAATAATTCAGCAACTATCAAACATAGTTGACCAGGTGACAAATGAAGACTAGGACACCAATGTTAAACTCATCAAATGGTCAGGAAGAAAATTTCAAGGAAAGGTGAATGAGAAGATATCAAGTGCAATTGCACTTGAATAGGTAGAGTTGGCCAAGACAATAGATAAGGCCAAAACTATCCTTGAAAATATTTTTTCATTGTATAGGAAGTTGTGTGACTTTTCAAATTTCACACAAGAAACTAATCAAAGAATAATGAGCTTGTAAAGGAACTTGAAAATCTCTAGCATGCAATTACCTAGAGATCCAGCTCAAAGTGAGAAGCATTTTGCACAATCGCTTCACACTCAAAGGGAGTTAGTTGTACAAATAGTAGAGGAAGATAATATTAAGGATAAATTGATCCAAATCCAGTCCTCCATAACCCCTCATTTAGAAGTCCTCCACAAGGAACAATTTTATGCTGAGATAGTATTAAATAAAGATCCAAATCTTTCTACCCTTGATGGACTTGTACACCTTGCTATAGAGACTTCCATCCAACATAAGTCACCTGACATAGCTTTGGAGAATTGGGATGGAGCTCTGAAAATAATAATGGAGGTAAATAGTACTTTTTTGGCTAATTATGGTATTACTCCTTAGAGCCCTTTGACATAAGTGTCAAAAATGGGGAGATAATAAGATAGGGGGAGAAATAATAATAAAGAAAAGAGGGGATATATGTTTTGGGGGATATACAAATTTTTGGCAATCATGTGGAAAGTTGCTCTGATGCAAATGCAAAAATTTCATAAGCTCTGATAAAACGGATACAAAGAAATAGGTATAGAATACAAGTATAGGATAGAAGACAAAGAGCATCAGGCACATTCAGCACATAATTTTGATTTCAAGATTGACAAGGCACAATCAGCTCAGGGGGAGTTAAGGTATTTTGATATAATTTTGAACAATTTTTGGAAACTTTGTGGATAAAGTACTCATAAGGACAAATGAATAAATGTCTAGTTAAGTTTTTTTGAGACTTATGTCAAAGGGGGAAATTGTTAGTTCTTAGATAGTTTTGACATTTGAGTGTCAACACACCTAATCACTTTTTGTATTAGAGCTAAGTACACTATGTATGCCGAGCCACAATGTGTGCCAAGTTAGTATTTCAAAAGGTGTCGAGTGACTTTAGGTGATGAGTAGTATATAAGTGTTGAGTGACATATAGGTGCTAAGTCAAATTTGATGTTGAGCAAGTCAGAATGTAGTATATGCCAAGTGAGCCAAAATCATATATGTGTCAAGAAAGATAGAGTGTAGTTGGTGTTGAGCAATCCAAGATAGTATGTGTCGAGCACTAGTAGTCTAGTATGTGCCAAGCAACACAAAATCAGCACATGATTTTGTGCCCTCACAAACTCAAATGTAAACCATTTTTGGAGAAAACATAGAGAGATTTCAAAAAGGAAAAAGGATGAGGATGAATCATTTACATTCCCTATGCAATCTGCATGCAACCAATTAGAAAAATGGAGGAGGCATGTAACCAATGAGAAAAATGCAACATATTAGTGGGAATTTGAGATTCGGTATGCATTGTAGATCCATACCTAACCCTAAGTCTTCACAATCTTTAAAAGGAGGTTGAAAACCCATTGCATATGTGGATGTGAATAGTGTATGGGGAGATTATAGCAAAATTTTAGTGTGAAGAAGTTAAGACTTAGAGGAACAGAGCAGCAATTTCATATCCAGTCAATCAGAATAGCACAAGGGACAAGTAACACTATTAGAGATTAGATCTTAGAGGATCAAGGTTAGAAGGAGTAGAAAAAGTGCCTAAAATCAGCAATGGAGGATTGTATGCAATTAGGTGAAATGTTCTAATACTTTCTTGTCATTGTATTAGATGTTGAAATCCTATATTGATAGGTTAGCTTAACAACTAGGTGGGAAAACCTTGGGAGAAGGTGATGAAAATCCTATGTATTAGGTGGGTTTAACAACCTATTGTAAATCCTTTAACAGGGTGACACTTCTTGTAAAGTGTCTGTAAATCCTCTTACTAGGTCACTATTGACACAGTGTAAACTTATAAGAGGGCAAGCCTTTCATAGGGTAGACCATTAGAAGTCATTGAACATTATTGTTACAATAATTTTTGTGGGTATCGTCCCCACCCTAGTTTTACCTTCTTATTCCTCAAGGGTTTTTAGTTTACCAAACCTAGTGTTATGTGTTATTGCATGTGATTTACTTTATCTTCATTTATATGTTTACATGCATGTACTTTACTTTCAGTTATGTGTTAATGAGGGTTTAAGAGGTTAAAAGTGTTCTACTTATGATTCACCCCCCCTCTCAAAAGTACTCTTCCCATTTTGAACATGCCAACAATTTTAGTGGTAACTGATTCACCCCTCCCCTCTTTGTTAGTCCTCTTATATTTCCAACAATTGGTATCAAAGCTTTTGGTGCTTATAGAGAAGGTTTCAAAGACCTACACTAAAGACCAGGATGTCTTACTGAAGAGAGATTCCCAAGCTAAACAGAGACAATTTTACAGCATGGCAAGGACTTATGAGGTTACTATTGTCTAGTTTAGCCTTCCCAACAAAATCACCGCATTTGAATTTGAAAAATAAAAGGCCACTTCCCATGCTTTTTTTTAAATAATATCATAATATCAAAATAATGTCAAAGGTCATTGTAGAATTAGGAGAGGAGAGAGAAAGTCTTAAGATTCTACACCAAATGAGCAGTCAAAGGCCTTAAAGGGTTCATATATGATGTTATGACAAAGCTCTAACCGTAGCATGAGGAGAAACAAAATGGAGCATTATGATGCTACAATGTGGAGATGCTCCATAGGATCATGAAAGGAAAGAGATCAAGCTTTGATGTTACACCAGAAATAGCTAAAAAAGATATCATAGGATCAAAAGGCCAAAGGTGAAGATATAAGATCTTACAAGGTTGTCAAATCTTGTAAGGTTGTAAAGGGAATTTTTCTTAGTTTTGTTCTTACACTTGAGAAAAATATGGGGTCAACTATTCTAAAGAGTGTTGGGTAAGTGCTAATGTATAATTTTGTTCCAATTGCTTCATTTTGATTGATTAGGCTTTTGACACATTAAGGTTGTGGGCCACATATTCTTAGTTTCTACCTCCTACTGTCTGATGCAAGCAAATCAATGGTGGTCACTTTATCACTATAGGAAGTTGATCAATATTTATTCATAGTGATAAAGAAATGAGTTGATTTTTTAGGACTGCAAGATGGTGAAAGATCAATGCCTCTTGCTATATTGCTATAGGAAATTTATAGACCTTTAGTCATAGCAACATAGCAAGGATTCACCATGTATCTTGGTGGGCCCAGTTTGGTAGTCATGGTTAAGGTTAATAGTTATATGACATCACGATTAAGTTTGAAAGTTGGTGTGGTTAGTAAGTGATATGGTCAACTGCGTGGAGACTTTGTGGGGTGGAAAAATGAAGTAATATTATTGGCCCATGTGGCCCATCTTGGTTACAGGATTCAGTTGACCTATTGATTTTTCTAATTTGTCAAGCTAACTATGGGAAAAAGATAGGGTTTCTTGCACAATCCAATCTTCATGATCAATTTCAACTAGTTTCCAATGAATGATGTGCCCAATGAATGAAGGAAAACACTCCACCATCTCTAGTTTTATCCATCTACTTGGTGAGAGTGGTTTGATTGTGTTGTTTTTTCTTTTCAACCCTCTATTTTGACAAAATATTGGATTTCTTTATATTTGAATCTATACTAAGATCATATTTTCCCCAGGGCTATGTGATTATTCTCTGAAGCATTTAAGATAGTGGTTGTGGAGTAACTTTAGTTAGAAATATCTCAATTATGCCTGAGCTATAAAGGTAGATTTTGTAAATTTTGTTAGGGTCGACTCTAATATTACACTATAAGTTCACTATAAATTCCCTTTGCCTCTAAAATTATATGAAATTCCACCTTATCTCCTCTAGCCATTGATGTATTGTAAAAGACCTATTTGCCTCTCATTATTGTATTGTGGATATCTAAAATCTTGCATGATTGTATCTCCTTTTGGCCTTTGAATGATATAGAAGTGAATTCTCTTCTTCCTTGTGTCATTTATTTGAGTTTTTTGATGTACATGTGAATGTTAGATTAAAACAAGTCTAGATGTGCATATCTTTTGGTGTCATGATGGTTCAAAAGTTCATGTATGGGTAGAGATTGGTTTGAACACTATATTTTGGTGCATCACCCCCTTAGGTTAGAAGTAGGTAGAGTTTCTTTATATGCATTCCTTCCCCCTTTTCCTCTCCAAGAGTAGTTAATTTTTTTCTGATAGCAAAGGAAGTCGACCTTCTCTAGAGACTCAACCTCGTAGTTCAAGTCCCACAACTTGGAGGTTGTTTCCATGTTTCACAAGGTTTTCCTTAGATAAAAACTTTGTACAAGGGTGCAAACTTTTGTGACAAAATTTTTTGGCATGCCTAGTGGGACAATATTTAGAAACTTTCAAGTCTACTGGTATCAAAAGGAATATTTCAAGATTAATGTTGAGAAGATAGTGTTGCTCTTAGTGTTGCAGGCCTTCAAGAGGCTCATCCCAAAAAGCACTTGGTGACTCTACACCCTTCACATCTAGTTTAGACCAAGTTGTAGTGATTCATGCCTGAAGCTAAAACAAGGGCATCTTCTAGAGGTTAATTTTAGTACTAGGAGCTTTCATTTTCAAATCCTATAAGAAGAAAGACTAGAGTACCTCTATCACCAGTTAGGAGTACAGTAGTAAAAAATACACATACAAGATCCATCTCTACTCATGTTGTGAGATCTTAGCATAGGTTGTCATCTATTCATATAAATAGACCATTATTCCATATGGCACAACCTAGAGCTCACACTTTTTCCACCTTTAATGGTGGAAGTCCCCTTTTATTGGCACAAAGACATGAGATACCAGTAGTTGCACTTAAAAGTGTACCTAAATTTACTGGTGAAACTTCTATTCCTCTCTTGGAACATATTCAAGAGGTAGTAAATGTCTATAATATCCATGGTATTACAAAAGTTGATGTGGTCATTAGACTCCTAGCTTCATCTTTAAAAGGAAGAGCCCTTCAATGGTATAGGAGTCCATCACATGGTTCTATAAAAAATTGGGATGAATTAGGAGTAGGACTATGTAAACACTTTGAGGGAAAAAGTGACTATTTGTCACTTTTAGAATAGCTAACTACTATAACAAGAGCCCCCATGAATGTATCATCAATTTCAATTACAAATTTCAGAAAAATATGGGATAAAATACCTACTTCAATGAAGCCTACCCCTAGTAATGCTTTCTTACATTACCTCAAAGCTTTTAATAGTGACATTGCCACCATAATCCAAACCATGGGAGGAAGTACTTTACCTAATGCTAATGAAATCACAATAAGGGCAGAAAACATATTGATACAAGGAGGAAAGTTAGCCCCAAGGCCTCCTATGCCCTTCTTCCTTGATGCCCCAAATCACCAACTACCAATGGCCCCTATTCCCATAACTTCCACATCACAATCCCTTGCTCTAGTCCCTCAAGCTTCTACATCTTCAAATGGAATAGATGAAATCAAGGAGATGATGTAGTCTATGATGTTGAACATAGATAAAAGATTGCAAGGAAAAAGAAAAGAAATTGGAAGATAGCTTCTCTATGATGCAAAAGGTGGGTAACAAAGTGGTGACATTGGAAAGGCAGCAAGCTCAAGGTAGTAAGGCTCATCAATTATAATATCAAACTTTGAACAATGATAGGCCTCCAAATCATAATTATGGGAATAATTCTTTTGATTAGAGTAGGCAGAATAGTCATGCTTCAACCTCAAATGTAAATGAAAGTATGGGCATAGTTTCTCAAAACAATATGGCCCAAGATCAAGATTTTTGTCCCTCTTATAACTACTCCTATTCTTATTGCATGTGTCAAAAGGTTGAATCTTATTTGTCTTTGACCATTCAAGAGCCTATAGTAGGAAAATAATATAAGGAGAACCAATCCAAAGATGCCTCATATATTCAAAGACAAGGTGATTGCTCCTTTATGAATCATCAGTTGGAGGAGCATTGTAATGTAAACCAGGATTTCATTACTTATAACACTAGGAGAAAAAGAAGAGCTATTGAAGATGCTACCCCTCCTCCTCCTAATCAAGCTTCAACATCAAATGCAATACCTCATTTAGAAGTAGTTAATGGTCAAGCCAATGCTCCTTTACAACAAAAATAGAGTAATTCTAGAGGAGATGTGAATAGTCCCCAAATTGTTCCATCTCAACCTCCTACACATTTAGTTCCCGAGGATTCTAACAAAGTGCCTAATGCCTCATTTAATGTGGTACAATAGATGAAGAAGAAAAATGTGAATATTTCCATGTGGGATGTTGTTGCTACTATACCCATGAAAAAGAGGTTGATGCAGCAGGAGTTGGAAATTATTGAACCAAAGGATCAGCCACCTAGCATGGAAAGTGCCGCAAGAATAGTATAGCCAAAAAATGAGGTAGAAACAAGTAAAATGGTTAGAACTCTACCATTTTACATTTCTCAAATTATAGGGGATAAGCTAGTCTACAATTGCATTATTGATTCAAGGGCTAGTAGTTCAGTGATGCCTAGGTGTGTTGTTGATGCTTTAGAAATGAAATATGAACCCATTGTTAGGGATGTACTATAGTTGGATTGTAGTACTATCAAGACTATAGGGATCCTTAAGAATGTGGAAATAGCCCTACATGCATGCCTTAGTTGTACTTTGACTCAAGATATATCTGTTGCTAAAGTCAAGCTGCATTTTTCCATTTCCCTATCAAGAGACTTTACTGCCAAAATAGGTGGTTATATATCTTCTAATTGGTCATATATGTTTTTTAGAACAAGATATGAGACCTAGGCTTCAATCATAGTACAGCCTCTAGCCCTCCATCATATGAAACCCTACACCCCTAATCTCATTAATATGAATTGCACTATCCTAGAAATGGATGAGAATGATATAGTGAGTGTGCCTACCACTCCTCTAGCAAAGATACCTGATTTTCTCTTAGATGAATGGGCTAATGCATATCAATTTGATCCCATATTTGAAACCCTTGACATAGGTCTTGGTACATACTATATGTCATAAAAGGATGTTCTTGTCCCTAACCTTATGAAAAACAAAGAATATATGAGTGGGATATGGAGTATGTATTTTGATGGATCAAGAAATAATAATGGATCAAGGGTCAGTGTGATGTTGATTTCTCCTACACTAGAAAGGTACTACTTCTCTTTGATGCTCCAATTTAGTTGTACTAATAATGTGGCCAATTATGAATCCTTGATTCAAGATCTCCTACTTGCTCAAAAAAGAGGAATTGAAGCCCTAAGTGTATATGAAGATAGTAAGTTGGTGGTTAATCAAGTGAGAAATAAAAATATCACCAAAAATGGTTTGCTCAAATCTTATAAACATAGAGTATTTGATTTTTTTGAAATTTTTGATGCATTTAATATTTAAAGCATCCCTAGAAAAGATAATAGATATGCTAATAGACTTGTAGTAGTGGGTGCATCCTATGATGTGTCAAAGAACCTTGAAGCTAAAAAGAAGTAGTAGATTAAGGTGATGATTAGTCCTACTATCCCTAACAAAAACTCCAATTTGAAAGTGTTTGAATTTTATGAACAAATTGTAAGCTTCTTGCAAAATGAAACAAAGTTTTCAAAGAGAAACTAGTCTAGGTTACATGACTAGTATGGAGATTAGATCATCAAGCTTAGTTCCAACAAATTGCCTAAGGGTCTCATTACCTTAGAGAGTTTTTTCAACTTTGATGACCAAGTAAGAGGCAAAGTCATGAACCTAGCTACTAACAAAGATGATTATACACTTATTGTGGTTGCTAATGGAATTACCTTAAACATGGGGAAGGTATGCTCTAAAATTGAACAACAAAGTTTTATTCATTTATGTAAAGGATTTAATGATGTATTTGCTTGGACATATGATGATTTGAAGGGTTTTGACCCAAGTTTATTTTACCATACCATATATTTAATTGACAATGTCAAACCAATAACACAAAGACAGAGGCTAGTGAATCCTAAAATTGAACACTTAATGAGAAAAGATCTATCCAAGCTAATTGAGGCTAATATAATTTTGTCTATCAAGAACTCATCATGGGTAGTAAAAATTGTCCCTATTAGGAAGAAGAATGGAGAGATTTTATTATGTGTGGATTTTAGGGATCTTAACCAACCTTCCCTTAATGATCACCATCCCCTTACTTCCATGGAACAAATTTTCTCCAAGGTTAGTGGCTCAGAGGGGTTCTCATTTCCTGATGGATTCTTGGTTACAATTAGGTGCTTCCAAAGAGTTTGATAGACACAAGACTACATTCACCACCAAGTGGGGCACCTATGCTTATAGTATGATGCCTTTTGGGCTAACAAATGTAGGTGACATGTTTCAAATGGCAATGGAGATGACCTTCAAAAATATGATTGAAAATTTTGTATTGGTTTACCTTGATGATATCATAGTGTATTCAAAGAATGTAGAATATTATTTTGGTCATGTTAGACAAGTGTTCATAAGGTGTAGAGATTTTGGGGTATCCCTTAACCCAAGAAAGTTTATCTTTTCTACCAATAATGTAAAATTATTTGGACACATTATTTTAAAGGATGGTTTAACCATTGATCCAAAGAGAACAAATGCAATACTTGCTCTCTCTCTTCATAAACATAAGAAAGAGATGCAAATTTTTCTTGGTAGGATAAATTTTGTGAGAAGATTTATTCCTAATCTTGCCTCCATGGTGAAGCCTCTCATAGCTATGTTGAAGAAGAATATGGTGTTTACTTGGACCAAGGAGGCGAAAGCTAGTTTTGAAGAGATCAAGAAATTAATTACATCAGATCCCACTCTTGTCAATCCCAAATTTGATAGAGACTTCACCGTTTACTCCCTTGGAGGAGAATCAAGTATATCAATTGTTCTAACATGGCTAAATGATGAGAATTTGGAGTAGCCCACTACTTTCTTTAGTGAAGGGCTTAAAGAGTATGAAGACAAATACAGCTATATGGAGAAGCAAGCCCTTGATGTCATAAGAGCTTTGAAGAAATTTGAACACTTTCTATCACACAACAAGATCCATTTGTTAGTAACCCACACTAGTGTAAAGGATTTTCTTTTGAGCAAAGATATTAGTGAGAAGAGAGCTAGTTGGATTACTAAGTAATGGAATATGATGTTGACATCCAAATTACCAAGTTGATAAGAGGAAAGGGATTGTGCAAAAATATGATTATGTCTCAGGATTCAAATGAGGAGGTTGCCATGATATTGGCATAACAACAAGAAGCAATAAATGGTAATACAAAGAGTTGGATAGATGAAATGATGACCTTCTTGATAGGAAGTGGATACCCTCAAGGATTGGATAGAACTAAAAGGAAACAGTATAGGCTACAATCAATTCCTTATGTCATAGTTGATGTTATCCTTTTCAAGAGAGATTCTAATGGATCCCTATTAATATGAATTAACATAGACCAAGCTAAAATAATGATCACAAAGATTCATGATGGTCTTGATGGTGGTCACTTTTCAACAAGGGCAACTACAATGACGATCATGAGGGCTGGTTACTAGTGGCCATCCTTGTTCTGTGATTTTCATAAGTATGTAAGGAAGTGTGAAAAATGTGTCATCTTCTCTAATAACCAAAAGCATGTAGTTCTTCCTCTTCATCCCATTTAGGTAGACTAGTCTTGTGCTCAATGGGGTTGGATTTCATAGGCCCTATCAATGCTGCTTCTAGCTCTAGTCACAAGTGGATTTTAGCTATTATATATTACTTTACTATATGGATAGAGGCAATAACATTAAAGGATGCCATAGAATCTTCTATTATTGAATTCCTTGATGAAATTGTGACCAAGTTTAGTGCCCCTTCAACCATTATTTTAGATAATACAAAATCTTTTGTAGGAGCTTAGATTTGTGCATGAGCAGTTGATTATATCTACTTGAGTACATCCTCAAACTACTATCCTCAAGGCAATAGATTGGTTGAGTCATCCAAAAAAAACCTAATCAAGATTATGATAAGGAATATAGAGGAAAATCAGAGATGTTGAAATCAAATGTTGAGGGAAACACTATGGGTTGATAGAATAACACCTAAGAAGGCCATAAGAAATTCACCCTTTATGTTGGTATATGGCAAGGAAGCAAGGCCTCCAATTTCATTAGAGCTTTCATCCCTAGAACTAGCTCATTAGCTAGAGTTAATGGAAAATGATTCCATGATAGTAAGAATAGCAAAATTGATGGAACTAGAAGAGAAAAGGAAACAAGCCATGCAGACCTTAGAAACACATCAACAATAGGTAAAAAATAGTTTTGATAGGAAGGTTAGGGTCAAAATATTTAGACAAGGTGATCTAGTATTAAAATGGGATGTAGACAAGGCAAAATTGGGGAGGCACTCAAAATTTGATACATTATGGAGTGGTCCCTATGTGGTTATCAGTTGCAAATAGACCAATGCTTTTCAATTAATTAGTCCCAATGGTGAAATCATGCCTATTCTAGTTAGCAAAATATATCTTAAGTCATGTTTATGAAAAAGAATGAGTACTTCATGTATATAATTTAGGGTAGTTTCCATTCTTGTTTCTTGTTTTCCAAGAAGTGCACGAGCACATGTGTTTTTCAAAGGATGTAGAAGACTTTTGATTCCTAGTTCCAGTTGTAGTGAGGTAGTTTTTAAGTTTCCTAGGTATGATTTCTGCAATTTTGAGGGTTTTGCTAGGTAGATTCTCACATTTTCATGACTATGTAGCCCAATGGATGCTTCAGGTTACTAGTCTTATGCATAGATGGCCTACATCCCCTCTGAGTCACCAAAATTGTTGGCAAATTTAGCCTTCCCACAAAAATCACCACATTTGAGTTTAAAAAATAAATGGCCACTTCCCATGCTTTTCTTTTATATTCAAATACCATGGAAATATAATATCGTGAGATTAGGAACCCAAATTATAAAGGTAAGATGCCACAACAAGTGGTCCATTGTAAGATCATAATATCAAAATAATGTCAAAGGTCATTATGGGATTGGGAGAGGATAGAGAAAGGGTTAAGATTCTACACTAGTTGAGTGGTTGGAGGCCTTAAAGGGTTCATCAATGATGTTACAAAAAAGCTTTAGTCATAGCATTGGGAGAAGAAAAAAGGAGCATTATGATGCTATGAAGTGGAGATGCTCTATAGGATTGTGAAAGGAAAGAGATTGAGCTTCAATGTTATTCCAAAAATAGCCAAAGAAGATATTGTAGGATCATAAGGCCAAAGGTGAAAATGTAAGATCTTACGAAGTTGTCAGATCTAATAAGGTCGCAAAGGGAATTTTGCTTGGTTCCAATCTTATGCTTGAGAAACATGTGGGGTCAACTATTCCAAAGGGTGTTAGGTAAGTGTGCTTAGGTGGAATTTTGTTCCAATTGCTTCATTTTGATTAAACAAGCTTCTAACATGTTAAGGTCATGGGCCACATGTTCTTAGTTTCTACCTCCTACTACCTAATGCAAGCAGATCAATGGTAGTCACTTTTTCACTATAGGAATTTTCTTGATATTTATTTATAACAACAAAGAGATGAGTTGATGCATGGTAAGTGGGTCTATTCCTTTGTAGGCCATGGTGTGGTGGGTTAGTCTCAAAAAGGTTGGCAAAGGACCATATTTCTATTAGTTGGTGCACTGACAAGATTGATGATGTTTTGGGACCTTCAGATGGTGGGAGATCAACACCTCTTACTATATTGCTATAGGAAGTTGCTCAACCTTTAGTCATGGCAACATAGTGAGGATTTTCCACATATCTTAGTGAGCCCAGTTTGGTAGTCATAGTTAAGGTTGATAGTTATGTGACATCACAGTTAAGTTGGAAAGTTATTGTGGTTAGTAAGTGATATGGTCAACTATGTAGACACTTTGCGGGGTGGAAAAATAAAATAATATTATTGGCCCATGTGGCCCATCTTGGTTGTAAGATTTAGTTGACCTATTGACTTTGCTAGTTTATTGAGCTAACTATGGGAAAAAGATAGGGTTTTTTACATGATCTAATCTTCATGATCAATTCCAACCACTTTCCAATGAATGTTGTGCCTAGTGAACAAAGAAAAAAACTCCACCATCTTTGGTTTTATCCATCTACTTGGTGAGAGTGATTTAATGGTGCTCTTTTATCTTCTCAAGGCTCTATTTTGGAAAAATATTGGATTTCATTGTATTTTAGTATATACTAAGATCAGATTTTATCTAGGGCTATATGATTATTCTTTGAGTCATTTAAGATACTGGTTGAGGAGTAACTCAAGTTATAAATATCTTAGTTATGCTTGAGCTATAAAGGTAGTTTTTGTAAATTTTGTTAGGGTTGACTCTTCTCTATTTTCTCTAATATTGCTTTGCAAGTTCACTATAAATTCCCTTTTCCTTTGAACATATATGAAATTCTACCTTATCTCCTCCACCTATTGATGTATTGTACAAGACCAATTTTCCTATCATTAGTGTATTGTGGATATGTGCAATCTTGCATGATTGTATCTCCTTTTGGCCTATGAATGATATATAAGTGAATTCTCTTCTTCCTTGTGTCATTTATTTGGATTTTTTGATATCCATGTGAATGTTAGATTAAAAAAATTTTGGATCTATATATCTTTTGGTGACATGATGGTTCAACAGTGCATGTATGGATAGAGATTAGTTTGAACACACTATTTTGGTGCATCACCCCCTTAGGTTAGAAGTAGGTAGAGTTTCTTTATATGCATTCCTTCCCCTTTTTATTCTCCAAAAGTAGTTACGTGCATCCTAATAAAAAAGGAGGTTGCCCTTCTCCAATGACTCAACCTCAAAATTCAATTCCCATAGCTTGGAGGTTGTTTCTAAGTTTCACAAGGTTGTCCTTAGATAAAAACTTTGGACAAGAGTGAAAACTTTAGTGACAATAGTTACATCTAGCTACTATCAGTGATTCAAGGTGTAAATATCTTAATTCTAAAGAAAAGACTCTAACTGGAACATTATTAGTTGAAGATACTATTGAAAAGGAGAATTGTAACATCCTGACAATTGATATTGCATCTACTCTTAGTTATGCTATATTTGATGAAGTTAAAGACTACAAAATAGCTCATGAGATGTGGACCAAACTAAAATACATATATGAAGGAGATTGTAATGTAATAAGAGCTAAGGATAAAAGTCTTAGAGGTCATTTTGATTAAATGAAAATGAGAGAAGATGGGAACATTGCATGTGGAAAGAATCAAAGGAAGTGTAAGTGCAATCAAAGCATCTAGAATAGACATTGAAAAGAAAATAGTTGTAAGAAAGGTACTTAGAAATATTCTTCCTATTTATGAAATTAGAGTGTCGATTATTCAAGAGATGAGATGTGATCCAAATAATAGAATAGCTTTGGATGTTCTAGTTGGAAGTTTGACAACTTCTGAGTTTGATAACATTGATAACTATGTTCCTAGTTCAAAGATTATTGAGTCTACATTTGAACCTAAACTCTCACTCAAGAAAAAGAGTAAGAAATCAAAGTCCATTCAATTAGTAAGTGAAGAAGAAGAAATAGAAGAAATCTCAGACAATGATCTTAAAGTTATTGAAGCCCTACTTGCAAGAAAGTATTCCAAAGGTAGAGGAAAGTACAAAGGTGAAGTTCCTCTAATCTACTTTTCTTGTGAAGAAGTTGGTCACATTGCTATAAGGTTACAAAACTAAGAAAATAAAGATGAAAAGAAAAGAATTAAGCACAAAGGTGAGAAGTATTCCAAGAACTACAAGAACTACAAGGACAAAGGTAAGAAATCTTGATTTATTGCTAAAGATTTTGATAAGTGTGAAGATGAAATGGAATGTATTGCTGTAAAGGATGAATTTGATGATGAAGGATTTATGATGAAACTTATCTCTCATGTTAGAAAAATGATACATGGATTATTGATAGTGGTTGTTCACATCATATGACTAGAGACAAGAAAAAATTTGAGCACATGGAATATTATGATGGAGGTAGTGTGAGGTTTGGAAATAATGAAACTTGTAACATAAAAGGAAAAGAATGTATTTCATTGACTAAGGAACTTGTATGTGACAATGCTTATTGGGTTGAAGGACTAAAGCATAATCTACTAAGTGTGGCACAATTGAATAACATTGGATTCAAGGTAGAATTCATGAATGGAAAGGCCAAACTACTGGATGGAAAAGGAAATCTAGTTGGATTTGGAAAGCAAACAAAAGATAATCTATTTTATTTTGATCTTAGTGAATGTTCAATGTTTATTTCTCAAGTAGAAGAAATATGATTATGGTACAAAAGACTATGTCATGTAAACTTTGATAATATAGTTAAGATAATCAAACATAAAAGTATAAGAGGTATTTCTAGTTTGAATAAACCTAATATGGGTTTATGCAATAATTTCCAAATTGGTAAGATGGGAAAGACTAGTTTCAAAAGAAAAAACTATCAATTAGAAGAAGTCTTAGAAATTATTCATGCAGACTTATGTGGACCTATTGGAATAGAATGATGATTGTAATGCATCTAAAATAAAAATTAGAAGCTTTTCAAAAGTTGAAATGGTATCTGGCAAGAGTAGAAAAAGAAACTAGAAAGAGATTGAAATGTTTAAGTGTAGACAAAGGTGGTGAATTCATTTCCAATGAATTCAATAATTTCTGTATTGAAAGAGGTATCAAAAGACATGTATCAGCCCCTGGTACTCTACAACAGAATGATATAGTTGAAAGAAGAAATGGATCCATCATGGATTGTGCAAGAATATTGATGATAGAAAAGAATGTTGCAATCAAATATTTGAAGGAAGCTATCGGCACTGTGGTTCATACCTTGAACAAAGTTCAAATAAAGAAAGACTCAAATCAAACTCCTTATGAACTATGGTATGGCTACAAACCTAATGATTGTTACTTGAAAGTATTTGATAGAAAATTTTATATTTTGAAATAATCTAGAAAAGGAAAATTTGATGTAAAAGGTGATGAAGGCATATTTTTAGGATACTCCTACAAAAGTAAAGTATATAAATGTTTGAATTTCTCTACTCATAAAATCATAGAAAGTGCAAATGTTAGAATTGATGAGTTTGTAGACAAGAGTGAAGAAGAAAGCAATAAAGAGCCAGAGGATTATAGAAGATTTGTTTACAGTAAACTTGATACTCTACCAAACCTACCTAAAAGAAAGGAGACTTCATCTCCCAAGTCCCCAAAATCTCCAACAATTATTGAGTTGTTGACAGTACAACCTGAGTCATAGTCAGAAGCTACCAAGTCTGATGGACTTGAGTGACAGATAGTAGGACTCGAGCTTGATACTAAAGTTCATGATGAAATTAGTGGAACTCATTCCAAATAAAAAGAACCTATGTTAGCAAGATATGTTAGAAGGCATCAAGCACCAGATTAAATCATTGGAGACAAATCTGATGGAACAATGACAAGAAGAAAATTAAGAGGTACACATTTACTTGTTGAATTTGAACCAAGAAACATCAAAGATGCATTAAATAATTAAAGTTGGGTTGAAGAAATGAATGAAGAGATAGAATAGATAGAAAAGAATAAAACTTGGACTCTTGTTTCTAGACCCAAGGATAAAAATGTAATTGGCACAAAGTGGGTGTTCAGAAATAAGTTGAACGAAGATGGAAAAGTTTCCAAAAATAATGCAAGACTACTATATAAAGGCTATTCTCAGGAAGAAGGTATTGATTATGGTGAAACTTTTTCTCCTATTGCAAGATTGGAAGGCGTTAGAGCTTTACTAGCATATGCAGCACACAGATGATTTAAAGTATATCAAATGGATGTTAAATCTACATTCTTGAATGGAATTCTTGATGAGGAAGTCTACATTGAACAACTAGAAGGTTTTGTAGATACTAAAAAAAGAGACATCGTTTGAAAATTACACAAAGCATTATTTGGTCTCAAGCAAGCTCCCAAAGCTTGGTATGAAAGACTTCATAATTACTTGATACAAATTGGCTTTCAAAGAACAAATGATAATTGTAGTTTGTATATCAAAGAAGGACCAGAAAAGAAGATTGTGTTGGTAGAAATATTTGTTGATGATACTTTATTCAAAGGAAATGATGACTTATGCAAAGCATTTTAAGAAGAAATGAGTAAATAATTGGAAATTTCTATGTTTGGTGAAATAAAATTCTTTGTTGGGTTGCAGATACAATAGAACAAAAATGTTATCTATATCATTGAATCTAAGTATATCAAGGAGATACTAAAGAAGTTTTGAATGAAAGATTCAAGACCAGTTGGAACCCCTATGTCTACTGGACATAAGCTTTCCAAGAATGATGATTCCAAAGAAGTAGGTTAGACCACATATAGATCAATGATTGGAAAATTGTAGTATATAGTGCATACAAGGCCTTATTTTGCATTAGTAGTATGTATGGTGGTAAGATTCTTAGTGAATTCTGTTGGTGTTTGAAAATGTTACCCATTTCTAATTACCCTGATGAGAACAAGATGCATCTAGGGGCAGTTAACTCCCATTATTAACACATCCATTCAGACACCAGGCCAACTATAAGGCTATACTCCTTCTGCACTTCAGGCTCTGCAAAACCTAGGCGGGTGAACCTATAGATTCCTTATATGGTACCAGTTATCAAAGCATACACTGAATCTAATACAAAGCAGATAGAAACCCTTATTTATCCTAATAACTTATGAAATAACATATATCTACAGTAGCTAGATGCAAAACAATGAAATTCATAGGCTGAGTGAGGGCATTCTGTTTATAGCTCTTCAACATGAAAGGGAAATTCATTTGATTAAAGATGTTGATTCAACAAAACCTCAAAAATGCAACAGTATAACCAGTGATCCTATAACTGATCAGTGCCTAATCCATTGGGCAATTCCATAAATTCAAAAAATACATCTATGACATCAGGGCATATCTCATATACCCAGACATCAGATCTATCCAACCACCTTGTGATTCAGACATCAGTGTTCATTCAGGTCTCATTCTCACAAAATATCCTTCTCAAACAACCAGTAACCTTGTTTAAACATATTGAGCATTTACTTGGCCCTTTGATCCAACAGCAAAATACATCAAACATACAACCTGAAAGGGATGCAAATGGGTCTCAAATCTTTGTTCCAAAACTACATAAGACTTATAGATTGCTAAGATAGGAGACAAGAACCAGAACAAAACTAGTGAAATTGTTGCTCAATTGTATTCCTTTCCTTGAAACTATACATTCAAATGCATAAGATTAAAACATGAAACAACCTAATATCTCAGAACTATCTATATTATCTCTACAATGTTGTTCACATGAGAGTTCTGCTGAAGAAAATGGTGTCAGGGTCATGGAAACATGTCAAAATACTGGAACCAATGGTCTCAGTGCAAAAACTGGAACCCCAAATGGTATCACACCAATGAACTTTTTCTTCCCAGAAATTGGAACTCCTACAAATGAAGAAAGAAAGAAAGATATAGCAAGAAATGAATTCCCGGATCTGATATACAATTGCCAGGTGTCCACTTGAAAAACCTTCGTAACAGGTTAAAACAACTCTTTAATCTTTCCCCTCAACTGCCAGCAATTGATCAACATAAATGGTCACCAAATATCTAATATATTTCCACTTTTAATATGCAAATATCTCTTTGAAAGATATCAAAATCATCATAAATCTATACTGGAGCCACAAAATCTAATTTAAAAATGCCTCAACTTGCTTTGCCCTGAAACTCAAACTTACTCTGTTACCAAAAAACATAACTGCTCCAACTAGCATTAAAAACAATCAAATCACTTCAAAATTCACTGGAGAAGTTAATAGATGATGGAAAATCTTCATACCAAGTTGCAATTTCATCTACAACATTCAAATTCCACTTTTCACCATGGAAGTGCAGAAGTTGGAAAACTGCTTGTAGCTTGAACCAATTGCATTCTGTGCAAAAACTGACCTCGAAATCAAAAAATTCAAACTTTGTTGATTCCAACAATATATAACACTTCATATTTTGGTTACCGGAAGCGCCTAAAATTGCCATTTGAAAATGTCCCCTCTGGCTATAAAATGCTTAGGTCTGCAACTCATTTTTAAAATTTCAAAAAAATTTAAAATACTCTAAAGTCCAAACTTTAGAATATATCCTTTATTTGATTTCAAAAGCCTGAACGTGACTTCAAAAAATGGGAAATAATAAAAATTATTATTTTTATTTGCCTTCATATTTCCCTCTCCTTCCATCTGGGTCAACCAGCTTCTGCCACATGGCACCCTTTGATTCGCTCATGCTATGTCGCTATGGTAACTAGTGAGCAACTTTCAATAGTGACATAGTGCCTACCGTCAGATCTGTGCCACGTGGGTGATCTGGTGCGATCTTGAGACCTACTCACTGCATGACCTTCTATTCTCTGCCATGTGTCCAAATTTGATTGGCATGTACTGCCACCTCAGCACGCTAACAGAATCACCATGTCATCACCCAACCCAGGCCTACTGCCATTTGTCACGAAGTCACTATCTCGCTATGGTAATCGGTGTGCATCTTCGCATGGCGAGATAGCGCCTGCCACAAGATCAAGATACGTGTCAAAATCTGGTGCTCATCGCCACATCAACAACTTTGTATATCTGTTTAAAATTTATTCTAGATGACCCACCTGCTGATGTCATCCTACAATTGGCATGGACCCACGCACTTTACATGGCTTTCAAAAAGCCGCTTTCCTTAAGACATCATGTTATAGTCTTAAAATGGTATTTAAAGATTTCAAATATTATTATTCCCACCAATGTGGGATATAAGCCCAGTGAAGAGCTGCGCTCTTTCAATGTGTGGGCATTTTTATTTTTAATCTATTGCACATTAGATCAAAATCTAAATGGGATGGGATGCCCATTTTAATCTCTGTTGTTTCCTTCATGCTAGCGTGGTCTTCTTTCTTAGACATGGCAGCCCATTTCCTTATTTGCATGCGTGCTCATCTATTTGGAGCGGGTTGCTCTATTCCTTTAAAAATGTCAGCAACCTTCTTTTATATGCCAGCACCTTGGTCCTTCTGTTTGGAGTGCAGGATTCTTGTATAGATGTTGCCTCTGCTTGAGCTCCCTTTTGTGCATTACTGGCTGCTTATTTGGCACAGGTTTCTTCTTCAATAGATGACTGGCGCTGCTTCTAATATGCAGAAGCTCCCTTTGAATCTACGACAGATTTCTTTTGTTGATTTGCTGATGCCTTTTACATATTGCATGAGTTTCTTATTTGACTGCCGGAAACCAAAAAATGACACTAACAATATCAAATATAGTTAAAGATGTTGGTGGAAATTTGAAATGGGAGCCAATTCTAGTATCCATGGTATTTTCTTGTTCCACAAATAGTGTACACACTTTTGACTATAAACAGTGGTAAATTTAATGACACTGGCCAAAATTGGAATAAATCAGATAATTCCTTTCAACTCCTCCACTTGAGTTACAGCGCAAAGCCTCCATGGGTTGATGTCACCCACTTCACATTTTTCAGTCTCTATTTGTGATATAGCTTTGTCCAGAAACATGTCTGATTCTTGGTATTTTTGATCCTTATGCATTGCGTAGGGTTATGCCACAACTTTCATTTTAATCATGCTGCCTGTCTCTAAAACTTTTCAAACTCCCTGTCAATGCATGAGAATGGATTGTTACAACTCCACCATTGGAAATCTTTAATTGTGATGATTGTGATTTTTGTTGGAAAAATCAACAACCCAACTAGAAACTATGTCCCACTGCTTCCAGTGAAGAATTGTCATGTTCAAATTAACTATGAAGCCTAGAATCCTCTGTTGACAACTGGTTAGTATCGGTTAATTATGCATCAAACCAAATTGAATTCTTGATGAGACTATTGGTGGTATGGTAAAATATGCAGTCTCTTTGACACTTTGTCCATCCTCAATTTAAAATCATCCTTGTAATGATTTTTAAAAAGTCATGACATCTATTCTCTTTTAAACATTTAACAAATCCAAATGTCTTGTTAATCGAACAAAAGTAGTTGGGCCCCAAAGTTGGTCTGGCTAAAAAAAATTTCGTTGCTAGACAACTGATATGCTCAAACTAACCCAATCAAATAACTAGGCCACGAAAACTGGCATGAGCATTCACTCATATATGTTCTAGCATACTACAATTTTTTAACCCATGACGAATCTCCAGTCAAAATATTTTAATTGTCGAACATTGATACTTCAATTATCCTACAGGCAATCAGTGTTAAAAAACATAAACTGGGCTCGGGTTTGTCATTATAAATTGGGTTTATAGATCACTTGGGCTTCTGAAAACTACGATATAAGTTCTTTGCCATGAAGAGAATATAATTCCATGTTTTGGGCTCATGAAGAATCACAGGGCACATTTGGAAAATTTTCGAAAACAGGCACTTGGAAATTTTAACTGGCAAATGTGTCAAAAAGTGATTTTTGGCAAATGTACAGACATAATAAAGTATGCAAATGGATTCGTCATGACTTCAGAACTGGCATACTTCAAGTTTTTCTAGGACACAACACAATGGTACAATCCATTTAGGCTAACCAATCACAGGATCAAAGTTATAACATGCCGAATAGGGGTACAGATCAATCTGGATACCTTACCGTAACAAAATAATATAAACTGGGTTTTTTGATCATGTTAGAAAACTGATCAAATGGATTCGACATGATCTCAAAATTGGAAGATATGAAGTGTCTTACCCCTAGAACACAATGCAAAAAGAATGTCAACTGGGTCAAAGATATGATTGGTCGAACAGGGCTTCCCAAAATTGTGAACTAGTTAAATGCACAAAACAGTAAATGACCAACTTTGCAGGGTGCAAAACCTAGTCAAACGGATTCGAAATGACTTGAAAATTGAAAGATAGGTTCTTTATTATGCATAATAAACATATCCAAAGTGGCTAGTCATGACACATTCCTGGATAAAAGATATTCAGATGCAAACTAGGCCTCTGATCGCTATTTGACACAGGCAGAATTGCAAATTTTGACACTAGCTCAAAATGGGACTTCGCAGAATGGTTCGAAATGTCAATTTAACTTCATATAACACATAGATGCACTAAATGAAAGGTGTTAGAAAAATTAAACACCTCTTAGGCCTCATACTAACAACCAAGTACAATCTCATTTAAAAGCATTTAAGGGCTTGATTTTTTCAATGGTTCTCAAAATTGACCACACAATTTTTAGTCCCAACAGTGGCTCTGTCTAGGGATGCATGTCCCTTGCGGTCATGGCAAGATTTTAGATCTTTGGGAGAAGTAGACCACACACTTGAACAGCAAAACTCTCTTGAACAACCTTATTGAAAACAGGAAAACTACTCTTAACTATGTGCAAGAGATGGCCCCAGGCCACTCAAAAGTTTCAGAACTTTTTACCTCTTTCAAATACCTTATTTTCATTCACATTCTCCTGAGGCAAACTAAAACTCTCATTCTTCCTTGTCTTACCCAACACATCATTATTCACAATCAACTCAATAGGTAAAACAAAACTATCATCATCTTCATAGTGCAAATAAAAATCACACATACTTTCTTCATCTTGCCCACTATGAAAAAATGGATCAGCATGACCATAACAACTTATATCAAGCTGAAACTGATCACTTCTAACTGAATCATGGATTCCTTTAACCGAAAACACAAAAGCTTGGTACTCTATTTCATTGAACGAGTTACATGAATCAGATGGTAACTCACCTTGTGCTTCCATAAATCAAGAGTATGTGAAATCTGATCATTGCCTAATTGCAACCATGTTACACTTTGAATTAGATTTATCTGTTGCTGAAACCTCTTCACACTCAAAACATTGATTAGTCACCATATATGAAAATTCATTCTAAAAGTGTTGATCTAGACTATGCTGATCACTATCATTTTCTTCATCAAACTGAATGTCGGAATACACCTTGAACTCATCTTTACAAGACTTATCAGCACATGAAGAAAATCTATAATCTGATTGATAACCTTCACTATTTTCCTCCTCATCATATGAAAAATCAAAACTTATTGTAGCATAACCAGCATGGAAAGAATCTGAAACAACATTAAACTTCCCTTCATTAACATAATCAACATTCAACAAATTTTCATGTGCAAAGACATTTGAGGTACTGTCATCTACACCTCCAAAATCTGATAAGGATTGTTCAGATTCTAGATCTTTTTCTACATCAAACTTTGGGGAATTGATTTGACTAAATGAGAAAGTATTATGAGAGAACATATGAAGATCCTTAGAGATACTTACGTGCTTTTCAAACTCACAAGCTAACAAAATAGAGATTTCATCAGAACTCAAGAAGATTGCCCCACAAATCTTCTCCTAGCTGTGATTGTCATCTGGATAACATGAAGAACTTACAACAGCAGGATCCTTAGTGTAACAATCTAGAAAATCAGAATTATTACAACATTCTTTCTTATCATGGAAATCAATGGATCTACTATTGTTACAACTTTCTTCAACTTCATATGTACTGTAACTTAATTTATCTTCTCTTTTATATCCATCCTTTTCATGCTGATCGCTATTACCTAATTCATTAACATTTGAATCCACCTCTTCACAATTAGAAGACAGATTATCTTGCTCTATGGACTCATTGTATTCATTATTACCTTGGCTTTCAGCACACTCATTATCATCAAGAGACATAATGTGAAATTCGTAATCATCATCTTCCATCTCTTGAATGAATCTTTCAATTTGTAAAAACTTTTGTAATCTTATAGGTGCTGGCCAATTGACTGAATCGAGTACTAGAACATCAAGGAAAACACTAGGCAGTGAAGATTCCTCAAGTCTACAATGAAAATGCATCTTACAGATTACTGACTTAAGCCTTAAATAACATTGTTTGACACTTAGACCTTGAGTACTACCTACTTCAGTTCTTATAATATTGATAATCCTTTTGTAAACCATTGTATTCAACATAGCAATGTTATTATTCACAGTTTCTAGACTCTCAGAATTTGGCAACCTAATCTCAGATCTGAGATCTGACTCCATTATAAAACAAAATTTCTACCTCTTCTTTCTAGTGCTGAAAATCATTGAATAGAGGCAACTTTTTTAAACACTTGACTTCCATGAAAAGAAGCATGAAAATCAAAATACCTCCAATGCTGATGCTGAACTTCGATCTGCTGATTTGGCATAGGTGCAAGACTGGAATTCCTTCACACCATTGATCAAACTTTGTAGAGTCGCCACCTCCTTGCAAGAGGAATAAAATAATCATTGATGTGATCTACTTTTACATTTCAATTATTTATAACAGCAAATTGCAACCAGCACTTAAAAACTTATCAAGAATTTGAAACTCCTTTTCAAGAAATTACCAAAAGCTTCAAATCTGCCCATACAACTGAAAGTCCTTCAAAATTTTGCAATTAAATCAACTAGGAACAAACTGGTACAAAGATTTGAGAGTCACCACTCACACTTGGTGAGAAATAAAACATAATTTGTCACTTGACAAATCTGAACCAGACCTTCAATGTAGGAGAAACTTGCAGATCACTGATATCCTGAAAAGAATTTACACTTTATAAACAAATTCTTGACTCTAAAACTTTCTCAACAGTATTGGTAAACTAGACTGATTGAAGATAGACCTATGACAGTCATAGAACACAATTTTCATCCAATTTTACAACCTACTGCTGATCATGAATAAAGCTTAACTGGGGAACATGAAACCTCAGTAAAGAAAAGGGAACGCACCTTGCTCTAGATTTCCTATATCCAATTTGTTTCATGGCAAAGATTTTTATTCTTTCTATATGCAACTCCCCAGTAGAGTCGCCATTTTGTTGGTGTCTAAAAATGTTACCCATTTCCAATTACCCTAATGAGAACAAGATACATCTAGGGGTAGCTAACTCCCATTATCAACACATCCATTCAGACACCAGGCCAACTATAAGGCTATACTCCTTCTGCACTTCAGGCTCTACAAAACCTAGGTGGGTGAACCTATAGATTCCTTATATGGTACTAGTTATTAGAGCATACACTAAATCTAATACAAAGTAGATAGAAACCCTTATTTCTCCTAATAACTTATGAAATAACATATATCTACAGTAGCTAGATGCAAAACAATGAAATTCATAGGCTGAGTGAGGGCATTCTGTTTATAGCTCTTCAACATGAAAGGGAAATTCATTTGATTAAAGATGTTGATTCAACAAAACCTCAAAAATGCAACAGTACAACCAGTGATCCTATAACTGATCAATGCCTAATCCATTGGGAAATTCCATGAATTCAAAACATACATCTGTGACATCAGGGCGTATCTCATATACCCAGACATCAGATCTATCCAACCACCTTGTGATTCAGACATCAATGTTCATTCAGGTCTCATTCTCACAAAATATCCTTCTCAAACAACCAGTAACCTTGTTTAAACATATTGAGCATTTACTTGGCCCTTTGGTCCAACAGAAAAATACATCAAACATACAACCTGAAAGGGATGCAAATGGGTCTCAAATCTTTGTTCCAAAACTACATCAGACTTATAGATTGCTGAGACAGGAGACAAGAACCAGAACAAAACTAGTGAAATTGTTGCTCATATGTATTCCTTTCCTTGAAACTATACATTCAGATGCATAAGATTAAAACATGAAACAACCTAATATCTCAGAACTATCTATATTATCTCTACAATGCTGTTCACATGAGAGTTCTGCTGAAGAAAATGGTGTCACAGTCATGGAAACATGTCAAAATATTGGAACCAATGGTCTCACAGTGCAAAAACTGGAATCCCAAATGGTATCACAGCAATGAACTTTTTCTTCCCAAAAACTAGAACCCCTACAAATGAAGAAAGAAAGAAAGATATAGCAAGAAATGAATTCTCGGATCTGATATGCAATTGCCAGGTGTCCACTTGAAAAACCTTCGTAACAGGTTAAAACAACTCTTTAATCTTTCCCCTCAACTGCCAGCAATTGATCAACATAAATGGTCACCAAATATCTGATATATTTCCACTTTTAATATGCAAATATCTCTTTGAAAGATATCAGAATCATCATAAATCTGTACTGGAGCCACAAAATCTAATTTCAAAATCCCTCAACTTGCTTTGCCCTGAAACTCAAACTTACTCTATTACCAAAAAACATAACTGCTCCAACTAGCATTAAAAACAATCAAATCACTTCAAAATTCACTGGAGAAGTTAATAGATGATGGAAAATCTTCATACCAAGTTGCAATTTTGTCTACAACATTCAAATTCCACTTTTCACCATGGAAGTGCAGAAGTTGGAAAACTGCCTGTAGCTTGAACCAATTGCATTCTGTGCAGAAACTGACCTCGGAATCAGAAAATTCAGACTTTGCTAATTTCGACGATATATAACACTTCATATTTTGGTTACCGAAAGCGCCTGAAATTTCCATTTGAAAATGTCCCCTCTGGCTATAAAATGCTTAGGTCTGCAACTCATATTTAAAATTTCGAAAAAATTTTAAATACTCTAAAGTCCAAACTTTAGAATATATCCTTTATTTGATTTCAAAAGCCTGAACTTGACTTCAAAAAATGGGAAATAATAAAAATTATTATTTTTATTTGCCTTCATATTTCCCTCTCCTTCCATCCGGGTCAACTAGCTTCTGCCATGTGGTGCCCTTTGATTCGCTCATGTTATGTCGCTATGGTAACTAGTGAGCAACTTTCGATAGCGACATAGCACCTACTGTCAGATCTGTGCCATGTGGCATGATCTGGTGCGATCTTGAGACCTGCTCATTGCATGGCCTTCTATTCTTTGCCACGTCTCCAAATTTGATTGGCCTATACTGCCACCTCAGCACGCTGACAGAGTCACCATGTCATCACTGACTCGGGCCTTCTGCCATGTGTCACGAAGTTGCTATCTTGCTATGGTAACCAGTGTGCATCTTCGCATGGCGAGATAGTGCCTGCTGCAAGATCAAGACACGTGTCAAAATCTGGCGCTCATCGCCACATCAGCAACTTTGTATATCCATTTAAAATTTATTCAAGATGACCCACCTGCTGACGTCATCCTACAACTGGCATGGACCCACACACTTTACATGGCTTTCAAAAAGCTGCTTTCCTTAAGACATCATGTTATAGTCTTAAAATGGTATTTATAGATTTCAAATATTATTATTCCCACCAATGTGGGATATAAGCCCAGTGAAGAGCTGCGCTCTTTCAATGTGTGGGCATTTTTCTTTTTAATCTATTGCACATTAGATCAAAATCTAAATGGGATGGGATGCCCATTTTAATCTCTGTCGTTTCCTTCATGCTAGCCTGGTCTTCTTTCTTAGACATGGCAGCCCATTTCCTTATTTGCATGCGTGCTCATCTATTTGGAGCGGGTTGCTCTATTCCTTTAAAAATGTCAGCAACCTTCTTTTATATGCCAGCACCTTGGTCCTTCTGTTTGGAGTGCAGGATTCTTGTATAGATGTTGCCTCTGCTTGAGCTCCCTTTTGTGCATTACTGGCTGCTTATTTGGCACAGGTTTCTTCTTCAATAGATGACTGGCGCTGCTTCTAATATGCAGAAGCTCCCTTTGAATCTGCGAGAGATTGCTTTTGTTGATTTGCTGATGCCTTTTACATATTGCTTGAGTTTCTTATTTGACTGCCGAAAACCAAAAAATGACACTAACAATATCAAATATAGTTAAAGATGTTGGTGGAAATTTGAAATGGGAGCCAATTCTAGTATCCATGGTATTTTCTTGTTCCACAAACAGTGTACACACTTTTGACTATAAACAGTGGTAAATTTAATGACACTGACCAAAATTGGAATAAATCAGATAATTTCTTTCAACTCCTCCACTTGAGTTACAGCGAAAAGTCTCCATGGGTTGATGTCACCCACTTCACATTTTTCAGTCTCTATTTGTGTTGTAGCTTTGTCCAGAAACATGTCTAATTCTTGGTATTTTTGATCCTTATGCATTGCATAGTGTTATGGCACAACTTTCATTTTAATCATGCTGCTTGTCTCTAAAACTTTTCAAACTCCCTGTCAATGCATGAGAATGGATTGTTACAACTCCACCATTGGAAATCTTTAAATGTGATGATTTTGATTTTTGTTGGAAAAATCAACAACCCAACTAGAACCTATGTCTCACTTCTTCCAATGAGGAATTGTCATGTTCAAACTAACTATGAAGCCTAGAATCCTCTGTTGACAACTGGTTAGTATCGGTTAATTATGCATCAAACCAAATTGAATTCTTGATGAGACTATTGGTGGTATGGTAAAATATGCAGTCTCTTTGACACTTTGTCCATCCTCAATTTAAAATCATCCTTGTAATGATTTTTAAAAAGTCATGACATCTATTCTCTTTTAAACATTTAAAAAATCCAAATGTCTTGTTAATCGAACAGAAGTAGTCAGGCCCCAAAGTTGGTCCGGCTAAAAAAAATTTCGTTGCTAGACAACTGATATGCTCAAACTAACCCAATCAAATAACCAAGCCACGAAAATTGGCATGAGCGTTCACTCATATATGTTCTATCATACTACAATTTTTTAACCCATGACGAATCTCCAATCAAAATATTTTAATTGCCGAACATTGATACTTCAATTATCCTATAGGCAATCAGTGTTAAAAAACATAAACTGGGCTCGGGTTTGTCATTATAAATTGGGTTTATAGATCACTTGGGCTTCTGAAAACTAGGATATAAGTTCTTTTCGATGAAGAGAATATAATTCCATGCTTTGGGCTCATGAAGAATCACAGGGCACATTTGGCAAATTTTCGAAAATAGGCACTTGGAAATTTTAACTGGTAAATGTGTCAAAAAGTGATTTTTATCAAATGTACGGACATAAGAAAGTATGCAAATGGATTCATCGTGACTTTAGAACTGGCATACTTCAAGGATTTCTAGGACACAACACAATGGTATAATCCATTTAGGCTAGCCAATCACAGGATCAAAGTTATAACATGCCGAATAGGGGTACGGATCAATCTGGATACCTTAGCCATAACAAAATAATATAAACTGGGTTTTTTGAGCATGTTAGCAAACTGATCAAATGGATTCGACATGATCTCAAAATTGGAACATATGAAGTGTCTTACCCCTAGAACACAATGCAAAAATATTTTTTTCATTTGGGTCAACTGGGTCAAAGATATGATTGGTCGAACAGGGATTCCCAAAATTGTGAACTAGTTAAATGCACAAAACAGTAAATGACCAACTTTGCAGGGTGCAAAACCTAGTCAAACGGATTCAAAATGACTTGAAAATTGAAAAATAGGTTCTTTATTATGCATGCTAAACATCTCCAAAGTGGCTAGTCATGACACATTCCTGGATAAAAGATATTCATATGCAAACTGGGCCACTGATCGCTATTTGACATGGGCAGAATTGCAAATTTTGACACTAGCTCAAAATGGGACTTCGCATAATGGTTTGAAATGTCAGTTTAACTTCATAGAACACATAGATGCACTAAATGAAAGGTGTTAGAAACATTAAACACCTCTTAGGCCTCATACTAACAACCAGGTACAATCTCATTTAAAAGCATTTAAGGGCTTGATTTTTTCAATGGTTCTCAAAATTGACCATGCAATTTTTAGTCCCAACAAATTCCAAAGAAAATCACATGATGGAAATTAAGAGAATCGTGAGATATTTGAAAGATACTCAAGTCTATGGCTTATGTTACAAACTCAAAAGCAATTTGGACTTGAAGGTGTTTACTGATGCTAATTGGGCAAGAAGTCTTGATGGAAGAAAAATTAGTAGTGGTGGAGCATTCTTTCTTGGTAAAAGACTAGTGTCTTGGACAAGCAAGAAACAAAATTGCATCTCTCAATCCACAACAGAGGCAGAATATGTGGTAGCAGCAATTAATTGTTCTAACATTATTTAGTTCAAACAATTGTTGGAAGGAATTAAGATAGAGATCAAAGATGCAGTATTCATATACTGTGATAACACCAATGCATTCAATATATCAAAGAATCTAGTGATGCATACCAAAAAGAAGCATATTGCTATAAAATATCACTTCTTAAGAGAATTGGTGCAAGATAAAGAAGTTAGATTGGAATATGTAAATACAAAATAATAGATTGTAGACATATTCACCAAGACATTACCTACAGATGCATTTATGTATCTTAGAGGTAAGCTAGGGGTCATTCCCCTATCTAAAGCTCACTAAATAAAGTTCAGTGATGCATCAACTAGAGCAATTTGAAGATCAATCAATTGCTGTAGAATTCACAAGGGCATATTACAAATAAATCAATACTTAAGGTACATTGATATTAATAGAGTTTTTGTCTTTTGCATGTGTTGTCAAAGAGGGAGAAGTTTAATGTCATATTTCATAAAAAAAAAATTTATTACAAAGAGATGAAGTTTGTTGTAA
Source organism: Cupressus sempervirens (assembly GCA_028749045.1). Lineage (NCBI taxonomy): Eukaryota > Viridiplantae > Streptophyta > Pinopsida > Cupressales > Cupressaceae > Cupressus > Cupressus sempervirens. Next base: position 86,108,665 of record CM053784.1, on the reverse strand, counting down.
AGGGGAGAAGCATGCTATCATAGAAATGTCTAAAAGGGAGAATAAACTTGATAGAAGTTGTTGTAGACAAAAGTTTCCTAACAAAGGGAGAAACCAAAGGTAGAAAGAGTTCATACTAATAGAAAAAGTTCTCATAGATGTGAATCAAAATGAAACTAGGGATATGTTCCTTACTTTATTCCTCTTCCAAAAAATTTATTATGTTATGACATGTTGTGTTTCATTAATGCCAAAGAGGGAGATTATTGGATACAATTAATTAATTGTGTATGTCTTCCATATTACACAAATCTCATAATTTTATTAGTCAGTGCATGTTGAGCTCACTTGGGCAGTGAAGATAATTTTTTGTGTCTACCAAGCATTCTTGTGTTTGCCTAGTTAAGAAGGCATTGTCTACCGAGTTCACTTGTGAATCAAAGAAAAGTCTATAGAAGATGAGTGTTAACCAAGCTCACTCAATTAATGAAGAAAATGTTGGATGGAACTAGTGTTAATTGAGCTCACTCATATACCAAAGAATCTTAATGAGTTTATAGTGTTAACTAACCTTTTATTTGTTAACACGAGAAATTTTTTTTGAGTTATTGTCTACCAAGTTGGGTTGGCTAACAAAGTTTCTTGTTTTAGCATATAAAGCTTAATTGATTTATCTATTGGTTCTAGCCAACTAAGGTCATGAATATTAGTTATTCTAAGTTTTACATGAGCCGATTTAACAATATAAATGGTATAAGTATAAGGTCAAGCTATGAATTTGAAAGTGTGTAAGAATGTGAATGCATGGATGATTTTGAAGATCTAATGATGCAGTAAGGTAGTGAATTAGAAGGATATGTAGAATATCATTATGGAGTAGAAAAGATATATTAGATCAAGAAGGATCAAGTAAAGCCAAAATCGAGATCTCTAATTAGCAATTTAGTTGCATTCAAATCAGGTCATCTCATTGTTACTCTCTAACCATTATATCAGTGATCTAAATCTCTTAATAGAGTTTGCTTAATAGCTATTTGTAAAACCTCTAACAAGGTGGCGGTTCTATTGAATTGTTTAAAGAACTCTAAAGAGGCCACTCCTAATAGGGTGATTAAATCCTTTAATAGGGTCACCCCTAACAATGTGTTTTGAAACCTTTAATAGGGTTGGCTCCTAATAGGGCTCACTTAAGTAGAGTGATAATAGTGACTAGTTGCAATTGGTGGTTTTTCCCAAATTGGATTTCCATGTTAAATCCTTGGGTCAAATGTTTTCATGTTATTTTATTTTATGTGTTTGCATCTAAGTTAAGCTAATGGTAATCATAGATAACATCTAATATTTCCATCTTACGTACTTACCAAGCATTTTCAATATTTATTAAGTTACAGGATTTTATGTGTGTTTGTCAAGCATCAGTAGTATTTAGTTTTCAAATTTATTTTGTACTGACATCTAAAGGGATATAGGATTTATTTTAGTGGTAACTGATTCACCCCTCCCCTCTTAGTTACTCATCTTATATTTCCAACACTTAGAAGCTGAAAAGTCCCTTAAGATGTTGAAGAAGAGAGTGGCCATTCAACCCATCCTAAAATTGCCTAGTTTTGACAAGCTATTCACCCTAGAATTTGATGCAAGTCACTTAGCAATGGGTGGGGTTTTGAGTCAAGAAAGTAGACTAATATCCTTCTATAGTGAGAAGCTAAGTGAGGCCAAAAAAAATTACTCATCCTATGACCTAAAGCTTTATTCCTTAGTCTAGTGTGTTAGGAAATGGAGACACTATTTTTTTCCAAAAGAATTTGTTGTGTTTATAGATAATTAGGATCTTAGCTACATCAACACATAAGAGAAGTTGAGCAATAGGTACTTGAAGTGGATGGAGTATTTGTAGGCGTTCACCTTTATAATCAAGCATAAGAAAGGACAAATGAACAAAGTTGTTGATGCATTAAGTAGAAGGGTTTTAACAGTCCAATAGATTCAGCTCCATAGAATTGGAGTGGATAGTTTTCAAAATCTTTACAAGGATGATGAGGACTTTTCTGAAGCTTATAAGGTATGCATGGACTTTGAGAACCACTTTCATAGCTGATTTTCAAAATACACTTTGCAAAATGGGTTTCTATTCAAGGGTAACCAATTGTGTATACCAAGGGGTTCCATTAGAGAGAACCTAATATAAGAGAAGCATAATTGTAGCTTTAGTCGGCATTTTGGTATTAGCAAGATAATAGAACTAGTGCAAAGGTTCTATTATTCACCTAAATTGGTCAAAAATGTAACCAAGTATGTGGAGTAATGTATGGTGTACATAAAGGTAAAAGGAGGAATGAGAAATGTAGGTCTTTACTAACCTCTACCAATTCCCAACCAGCCATGGGATTGTGTAAGTATGGATTTTATTGTAGGTTTACCTAAAACTAAGCAAGGATATGATAGCATCTATGTTGTTGTTGATAGATTTAGTAAAATGGGGCATTTCATTCCATGCAAGACATCTAATGATGCAAGTCATATAGCTTTTTTTTTTATCAAAGAGGTTGTAAGGATTCATTGACTTCCATTAAGAATTGTGTCTGATAGGGATGTAAAATTCATGAATCTCTTTTGGAAGACTTTGTGGAAGAAGCTTGGCACTAACATGTCTTTTTGTTCAGCTTAACATACTCAAACTAAAGGTCAAAATGATATGGTTAATAGGGCCTTATCTAACCTTCTTAGGTGCATAACTAAGGAGTATGGTTAGACTTGGGATGTTATCATCTCACAAGAAAAATATGCCTACAATGATAGCAAAATTAGGACTACCAGAAAGAGTCCTTTCCAAATTGTTTATAGCATGCATCCAAGATGTGTGTGTGAACTAAGGTGTCTTAGAAACATGGATTAGATCAGTGGTTAAGCTAAAGACTTTGTCCAAATCATGAAGGAGATTCAGGAGCAAGTCAAGAAGACTATTCAAGACAACACTCTAAAACTCAAAGCCAAGGTGGATGAAAAGAAAGAGGATGTTTAGTTTATTGTTGGAGACTATGCAATGGTCCATTTGAATCAAGAAAGGCTTCAAAATTTTATTCCTAATAATATATACATGAAGAGAGTAGGGCCTTGCAAGATATTGGCTAAATAGGGAGCAAATTCCTATAAGGTAGATTTACCTTTAGATTTGGGCATATCCCCTATTTTTAATGTGCAAGACCTGGTGGCATAAAAAGGTGGCTTATCTTAGATTATTCTAGATGTTCATAAGGATCTTGAACCTAATACAACACCTACAAACAACAAGTTGGAGGTAGAGAAGGTATTAGACTCAAGGGTGAAGAAGTCTACAAGGCACAAGACGTATATGGAGCACCTCATTAAGTGGAAGGGAAACCCAACTTCAGAGGCCACTTGGGTTGTTGAGGTATATTTCAAGAGGGTTGGCATACCCCTAGACTAGATACCATCAAGTTCTTCTTAGCTCCTTAGAGGGGGGAGTATGGTGCAAGAGCGCCTGGTAAGCTAGTGTGTAACCTAGGGTTATTTTGTTTCTTGGCTTGTAGTGATGCTAGTCACACCACTATTCTAATAAGAGGTCATACCTGGTCCTTAGGTGTGCTTAGGAGAGTTGGTAAGACCCAACATGGCCAAATTGCCAGAAATTAGAAAATATTATCAATTAGGCAACATAGGTCCTAGAATGGGAAACATGCTAGAATAAGGTTCATATGGCCTTCAAAATGTTATTTGAGGTCATTTAATACTTTGTACATGTCCACTTGGTTGTTGCAATGAGTTTGGAGGTCTAACTCCAATTTGGGAAAAGTTGTTAAAATGTTGTCATGTTGTCATGACAACATTTTCTTGCTCAAACACCAAATTTTGCAAATCCAAGTGTGAGAGATTCTAACTATTTGGAGTAGTTATGGAACCAATCGAGGAATATATAAAATCAAGAAGACAATGTTTTCCATGGGTTGGTCAAGTTGGAATAACATTGTACAGATAATATGCAATATTTTGGAGTTGCTAGTTTTTGGTTTTTGAAGGCATTTGATTAAGGATGGATTAAGGAGTGTAATTTGAGTGTTGGATAAGTTTTATATTTTGGTTTTGCATTTATGTGTGTGTTCATTTTTTAGTGGTTTAGGAAATTCTTTTACATTTTCTAGACTGTTGATCTAAATAGAGCAGTGTTGCAAGAATGGCACCTTAGGGCCATTTCCCACCATTCATTTCCTTTGGTCTTTCGGGATTTGGAACTAGGGTCTATGTAATCTATGTACCAAGTGTTAGGATTTTTTCTCAGATAGAAATAATAGATACATGAAAATATAAACAAAATCATAAAATAATAGATCGAACATAAGAGAACACAAGACAACAAGATTTAATGTGGTTCACCCAATCCCTGGGCTACATCTACCAGTAGCAAGTCCAATATTATTATGATCTAGTGATTACAAATTGGTTACAATCCATGATCCTTGATAATTAAATATCACCACAAGAAGCAATTTTTGCATCACACATTATGAAAATCCCTAACCCTAGGCCTTTTTATACAAGCTTTTTGTTGCTTAAAAAATTAGGGCTAGAATAATATAAAAATAGTAGTTGATTCCTTTTACAATATAAGGTCATTTTTGGCTTCAGGGGTACTACCCCTAAAAACCCCCATGGGGATGTTGCCCCTTGACCCTACCCTATATTGCAAAAGGGAGTGCACCTAGGGCACTACCTTAGGACCCTATCTTGGGGGTATTGTCCCCAAATCCCCATAGAAATAATTTGGAGGAAAACCATGCTAAATAAAGCTCTAAGTCTGATTAGGATCCACATCACAACATTCTCCCACTTGGAGACTGATTAGACTCCACAATAATAACCTCTCACTTGGAGAATGATGATCACATTGCATACTAGTAGCTCCCACTGGAATATATCAAACCACCCTAGACTCTATTGTTCTTTTATTTTATTCATTCTAGAAAACCAATTGAAGTTGAAGAGGAGTTTATCTTCTCCCTTGTTACTACCTTAGTAAACATATATGCTAAATTATCATCTATATGTATCTTCTCTAGCTTCAACTATCCATCATCCAAAATGGACCGAATAAAATGGTAAATCAACTGTATGTGTTTTATCTTTGAATGTAGAGCTGAATTCTTTGCAATACAAATGGCACTTTGACTATCTGTAAGGAAATAATTAGCCCTCTGTGGGTGTCCCAACTCTTCTAGGAAGAAATAAAGCCATGTCATCTTTATGGCTACCTCTATAGTAGCAACATACTCTACCTTTGTTGTGGATAAAGCATTAACCTTATGTAACCTTGAAACCTAGCTCACTATTGCCCCACCAATAGTAAATACATAAGCTATAGTACTCCACCTAGTATCCATATCTCCTACCAAATCTATGTCAACATATCCCTATAAACTAGTAGTAGAGCCTTGAAAGTGTAAACACTTACTAGATGTACCTCTCAAATATCTAAGAATCTATTGCATACATCAAGCTTCCTACAGCTGAAGCATAAGGTACCTCAGACATCTTATCCTCCTCTTCTTGTGTCTTTGGACACATCTCCTTTTTCAACTTCAAATGACTAGGTAAAGGTGTGCTGAGAGCTTTAGCATTCTCCATAGAGAAATGTTGCAACACCTTTACAATATAATTATCCTAAGATAAATTCAATTTTCTATTCTTTCTATCTCTATAAATCTTCATACCAAGGATTTGTTTTGTTGCCCCCAAATCATTTTTGTTGCCCCCAAATATTTCATAGCAAATGAATATGCTAACTAGCATTTCAGCCCCTTAATGTGATCCATGTTAGAACCAAATACATGTTGGAAATATCTCTAATCAATCAAATAAGGTAAGTTATGGTGGTCATTTATGACAACATATTTGTTTTGTAGATCAATCTTGCTCATCTATAAAGAAAATTGTCTAAGTGCCAGACAGTGTTATAGTAGCATAACAATTTTGATGATAATAAAATATTTCCTTGGAATATTCTCTTACATAATTAACCAAAAATGCAAGACATCATAATGATGATGTATACTAGTGTGTATGTTTGTATGATTAATTGAGTTCAAGTTATGAAGGAATTAGTAAAGCAATGATGATTCAACGTAGAATAGAGCATGTCATAAAATCATGTTAAACATCTTGATTTATTATTTTAATTATTATTTATTTATCAACCAAACCTAATGATGATTATGTGAGTTGACTAAGGAAAAATTTATCAATATATTGGTATAAGTAAAGAACTTCATTTGCGAAGTTAAAGATATCAAGCACATGATGATAATGATGTGTGATCAGTGATTGTGAAGTTGATATGATCTTGTGAAATGTGAGTAACAAGTGAATGCAACATTGTGGTATATTATTTGAAGCATTGTTATGCTAGATATGATACAGATTAAGTTGTACAAATTCACTCTTGTATGAAGAATTGTCAATCAAAAGATTTGTGAAGTACAACAAGTATCTCAGAATTGTATGTATATTGCTAGAAATGATTTAGAATAACTGGGGGGGTGAATTAGTTATTCAACATCTAAATGTCCTAATAAAACTTTTTCACTTAGTATAGTGAGTCCATTAGACTAATCATTCATCCAAGCTATACATTCATCCTAGCAAGTTATTAAAAAATCAACATGCAAGAATAAGACATGAAAGATCAACACATAACATAGTAATTTACGTGGAAACCCAATTTGGGAAAAACCACTAGTAACATGCTACTCAATTCTCACTCTTCTAAAGTAATGCCCTATGAAAGGCCTTCCTTATTAAAGGCTACAACACACTGTTAAATGTGATCTGGTCAAAGGATTTCAACCACCTTATTAAAAGTGGGCCTAGTTAAAAGACTTTAGAACATTCACTTGGAACGTCACCATGTTAAAGGATTTACAAAATGGTTGTTAAACCAACCTAAGCCCATAAGATTTTACCCTAACTGATACAATTGCTAGAGAGTAACAATAAGGGCTTTTGATTTGATACAACTCACAACACAACTTATAGATTTTAGATCTCAATTTAGCTCACAATTTTTCTTAGCTTACAGTCTGTATAACACTAATAGCATGTCCTCCTTTCAAGCTTCATCTCCTTGAGTCTCCATGTTCTTTGTGCTAGTGCAATCTCCTTAATGACCACTTATTGAACTAGAGTCTTTGTACTCTATTCTTCCCTTACGATGCCTTCTCCTTGACACCACAACCAACCACTCAATAACTCTTGCTTCTTGACTTGTAACTCCTTAAATTGAAGTTTGGAATGCTTTTCCCACTCTAATATTCCTTCTCTTATTTTTGGTTCAAATGGATTAGGTAAGATTCAATGAATCTACCCCTTATCTTTTTTCTTCTAGAAACTTCATGTAGAATCCTCCTATATTCACTCAAAAATAGTTTAATGAAAATTTTGTGCTACCATCTCATCAATCTTATCTTCCATCTGGTTCAAAAACTTCAAGGTAACAAACTTGTTGGTTTAGATCTGGAAAATCTTTGACTTTTCAAATAATAAAATAGCTCAACACTATTGCCTTTCTAATGCTTGGCACATACTATGTTACTTGGCATCAACTATGTTTTACTGATGCTCAGCACCTACTATGAATTCACTTAGCATCAACTAATTTTTTTTTATGCTTAAAACCTATTACTCACTCACCACCTAAACTTTCTTGGCTCCTTCTATTTCACTTGGCACACACTAGATTTTTCATTTGCTCAACACTTACTGATAATCTGCTTTGCATGAACTAGCTTGCTCAGCACCCACTAATTATCTTAGTCAAGTTTAACAAATAGATTTGTTACAAATTATTCTTCTAAGTGTAGCCATCCTCTATATCTTCAATTATATTATCAATACATCATTTTACCATTGTCTTAACTAATCCTTTCACTTCATTACAAGACCATAACTCAACCTTTCCCTTAGGTTTTTTTGTTACATCTTATTGATTAAATCCTCTTCATCAATTAAATAAGTGATAGTACTTGGATCTTATAAGCAATTGTCATTCCAATAGGTTTGACATTAGTGACAAAAAAATGATTGAAAACATTCTCTATCAACAATCTCTCTCTTTGCAAACAATTCTCCCTTCTTCAATAATGATCTTTTCAATCAGATCTTCAACAATGTCCCTATTTGGCATTGATGGCAAACCAAATTGATCAACCAAGTTATCAAAATGCTAACTAGGTTAAACCAGTAAGTCAAATGCCAAAAATAAAAATTTGTAACCAAAATTATTCATTTTATCACCAACTTTGAATTGCTTATGACTCCCTCTTAATTCTATAAGTAACTCCCTCTTTCAAAGTATTAGGGGTGTCTCTCTTGATGATACACTGTCTTTTTCTTTTTGTTCTGCTCCCTCTGTGATTTTTTATCTTGACTAATTCTTTTGCTTCTACTTCTCCCTCTTAACTAATGTTTCCTTTCTCATTTCTTTTCTCTTCATTTCTACCATTTCTCCCTCTTATAGTTTTGATCCTGTAGATTTTCTATTTCTCCCTTTGTACATTTTCTCTCTCTACATTTCTGATCAGTTTCTATTATTTCTCCCTCTTTGACAATAATTCCAAAGAAATACTCTTTCAACATATTGTCATGCAAGTGTAGCATTTTTGGGAACTCCAATTTCTCCCTTTGTCACCTTTATTGTGACTTATTGGAATATTAGTACCTTAATTACTTCAGGTAGAACCTAAAGTAAGTATCCTCTACATCAATTTATAACATTTCAACAATCAACTCATTTGATGCAGAGTAATCTTGTTGTTACTCAAACAACCTTGGAAAGGGGCATCACCACTAACTTACCTCTAAGATACTCAAATGTATCTTTAGGTAATGCTTTTGTGAATATTTCAGCAATTTTTTCCTTAGAGTTGACATATTCCATCTTCACTTGTTTTTCTTGCACTAGTTCTCTTACATAGTGATACTTAATTGCAATGTGCTTTGTTTTGGCATGCATCATAGGATTCTTTGATATGTTGATGGCACTTGTGTTGTCACAATAGAGTATCGTAGGTTTAGTTATTTCTTCCTTCATACCTTGCAATAGGTGCTTGATCCATACAATATTGGTGTAGTTGATAGCAGTAACCACATACTCAGCTTTAGCTATGGACTGTGAGGTACAAATTTTCTTTTTGCTAGTCCAAATGACTAATCTTTTGTCTAAGAAAAGTCCTCCTCCACTAGTTCTTTTTGTTTCATCTATATTACCTCACCAATTTTTATCAGTGTAGGCCTTCAACTCAAACTTTTTAGTCCTCTTGTAGTATAATCCAAAGTCATATGTTCCTTTTAGGTACCTCATTATTCTTTTTACTATCATAAGATTATTTTCTCTTGGGTTTGGAAAATATTGTTGCTATCCCAATAGTTAATGCAATGTTTGATCTACTATGTACAACATATTGTAGCTTTCCAATCATTGATATATACATTGTCTAATTTACTTTAGCTGATTCATCATTCTTGGATAACTTATGTCCTATTACCATTGGTGTACTGACTAGTTTTGAATCTTCTAAACCAAATGTCTTGAGTATCTCCTTGATATATTTTGATTGTGTCAAAAATATGCCATTTTTTAGTTGATATACTTGCAATCCAAAAAAGAATTTGATTTTCCCAAACATTGACATCTCAAACTCATGTTTCATCTAATCAAAAAAATCTTTGCATAGTGCATCTCTTCCTCCAAATATTATATCATCAACAAATATTTCAGATATCAAAATATCTTTACCTTTTTCTACCTTGATATATAGGTTATTTTTATCATTTGTTCTCTCAAATCCTATCTTTATTAGGTATTTGTGAAGTCTCTCATACCATGCTCTAGGTGCTTGCTTTAAACCATAGAGTACTTTATGCAATTTTCAAACCATATCCTTGTTGTTGTCATCAAAAAATCCCTCTAGTTGTTCAATGTAGACTTCCTCTTCTAGTATACCATTTAGAAAAGAAAAATTTACATGGTTTATGCAATTTTCAAACCATATCCTTATTGTTGTCATCAACAAATCCTAGTTGTTGTTCAATGTAGACTTCCTCTTCTAGTATACCATTTAGAAAAGCAGAATTTACATCCATTTGGTAGAATTTAAAATCTTTGTACGTAGCATATGCAAGTAGTGTTCTTACTCCTTCCATCCTTGCAATAGGGGCAAATGTTTCCACATAGTCCAGTCCTTCTTGTGCATAACCTTTGTAGACTAGTCTAGCCTTATTTCCTATGATCTCACCATTCTCATCTAGCTTATTCCTAAATACCCACTTGGTACCAATCACATTCTTATCAGTTGGTCTTGGAACTAAACTCAAGGTTTTTTTCTTCTCTATCTACTCAATCTCTTCTTTCATAGCTTTACACCAATTATCATCTTGCAATGCATCTTTCACTATTTTGGGTTCAATCTTGCTCAGCAGACATGAGTCATTCCTCAGTTTGTTCCTTGTCATAGGTTTGGCTTCTTTGTCACCAATAATTTGTTCTGTAGGGTGATGTCTCTTCACATACTTGGATAGCCTTGGTTCTATCCTTATTTCTATGTTAGGTCTTTTAGCTTCAAAGTCACTATGCACATCTCTTTCTAGTATTTCAGCATCTCTTTCATGTATATTGATTTTAGAATTAGAATGTGTATTATCTTCATTCTATAACTCGGCTTCTAAATGAAACTCGCCATTCACTAGTTGTGACTTGGTTGATACCAAAACTTGTTGCTAATTACCAACTTGATTGACAGCTTCTTCTTCAGTAAGCATTCATTTATAGAAGTATACAAAGGATCTATACTCTTTTGGTTTCTTGGATTCATCACCTTGAACTTCTACATGTTCATCAAAGTTTACATTTGCACTCTCCACTATTTTTTTAGTGTTAGTATTCAAACACTTATATGCTTTACTTCTAGTGGAGTATCCAAGGAATATTCCATCATCACTCTTTGCATCAAACTTGTCATTTCTAGTATCTTTAAGAATATTGCATTTACAACCAAACACTTTGAAATGTTTTACATTGGGTGAGTGATCATACTATAATTCAAAAGGTGTTGCATTTTTACCTTTCTTGACTTGTACTCGATTCAAGGTATAGAGAGTTATACTTATAGCTTCTCTCTAGTATTTTAGTGCAACATTCTTCTCCATCACTAATGTTCTGGCATAGTCTATCACTAATCTATTCCTTCTTTGTACAATTCCATTCTATGGAGGAGGTCTAGGTGTTGATGTTTTTCTCTTGATTCCATTATCATTGCAAAATTTCTCAAATTATTTTGTTGTGAACTCTCCTCCTCTGTCTGATCTTAGGCACTTTAGACTTTTTCCTATTTCTTTCTCAACCCTAGCCAAATACCACTTAAAGATTTTAAATGCATAAGATTTCTTCTTTAAGAACATGGTAGCCATAATCCTAGAGTAGTCATCAACAAATAGCATTATGTATCTATCTCCTTTGTAGCTTTTCACTTCTATTGGGCCACATAAATCAATATGGCCTAACTCTAATACTTCTTTGGAAGTGTCAATTTTGCTTTTGAAACTTGATTTGGTCATCTTTCCTAGCTGACACTACTTGCACATTATATTATGAGGCTTCTTTTATGACTTTCTTCATTTTGTTGACGCTAATCAAATTATCAAAGTTGATATGACATAGCCTTTTATATCATAGCCACACATCATCAAATCTTACAATAATATATGATGCATCTTCCATATCTAGGTAAAACAAATTATGACTAGTTTGGTCTCCTTTTCCTATCAAATTTCCATCAATGTCATAGATTTTGGCATTTTTATTTCCAAATTCTAATTTGCATCCTATATTGCCTAACTATGACACACTCAGTAGATTATAGTTCAATCCTTCAACATAATATGCATTATCACATAAAAATTTCTTTGTAAGCTTTATGGAACATTTTCCTTTAATTAGACATGGAGCATCATTTTCAAATCTAACACTATTTCCATTGTACTGAGTAAAGGTAACAAACTTACTTTTGTCTCCTATCATGTAATGTGAGCACCCACTATCTATGATCCACCTATCATTCTTGTTTACATAGGTTACCAATGTTTTTGCCTCATCTTCATCTGACTCATCCTTCATGGCTACATAGACTACCTCATCATCATATTCATCAGAATCCTCTTCTTCAACAATGTAACACTTTTTGCCTTTGTCTTTTTAATCTCTACTATCATCTTCTCTTTTGTCCTTGTGCTTGTTGCCTCCTCTATAGTTCATCTTCTATGTACACCTTGCAGCAATATGTCCTACTTCATTGCAATTAAAAAACATGATAGGCAACTTACCTTTGAATTTACCTTTTCCTCTATGAAATCTTCTGGCCAATAGTGCTTCCAATTGTTCCACATCATCTTCATCTATGTTGCTATCACTAGATGCATATTTTACCTTTCTCTTCTTCTTCTTTACTTTCTCCTTAATATCTTTCAACAATAGCTTGGATCTAAAAGAAATTCAAGATTCTCAGGTTGGTAGTTATCAAATTTGGAGAACTCAAATGGAGTAAGTCTTCCCACTATACCTTCAAGAGTTAGTTTTTTTCCTAGTATGCATCTTAACTCTTGGGTGGCTAAAACTCTAATAGCATAGATAAGGAGAAAATTTCTTAAGAATTTTATATTTATAGTTTCATCATCTAAATGACCACCCAAACTTTTTATTTCACTTACTACTTCCTTTATTCTAGAGGCATATTGGGCAATGTTCTTACCTTCCTACATTCTCATGTCATCAAACTTTCCTCTAAGGATTTCTCTTTTTTCTCTTTAGATATTCTAATCTCCTCCATAAATATTAGTCAAGGCTTTCTACATTTTGAATGCAAAGTCACATCCCTTGATGTCATCAAATTCAACATAGTTGAGGGTAGAGGTCATCTCTAGCATTACCTAATTGTGCTCCTTCTTTTTCTTCATGTCTTCTATAGTGGGGACAAATGGATCAACATATTCCACTTCAATAAAGGTTTGTGCATGATCACTTATTAATTCAAGGTCCAGCTTCATTAAACTTTTTCATGCAGTGAAGTTATCTATGTTGAGCTTGGGAACCTCTCTCTTGGACATTTTTATCTTCTTGCTTCTAGTACCTTTAAACCAAATCAACAAATGCTCTAATACCAATTGTTAGAAATGTTTTAGAATAGCTAGGGGGTGAATCAATTATCCAAGGTCCAAGTGTCCTAATAAAAAACTTTCACAAAGTATAGTGAGCCCATTAAACTAATCATGCATCCAAGCTATACATTCATCCTAGCAAGTTATTAAAAAATCAACATGCAAGAATAAGACATGAAATATCAACACATAACATAGTGATTTACATGGAAACTGAATTTGGGAAAAACCACGAGTAACATGCTACTCAATTCTCACTCTTTTGAAGTGATGCCCTATGAAAGGATTTCCCTATTAAAGGCTACAACACACTGTTAAATGTGACCTAGTCAAAGTATTTCAACCACCCTATTAAAAGTGGGCTTGGTTAAAGGACTTTAGAACATTCACTTGGAATGTCACCCTATTAAAGGATTTACAAAATGATTGTTAAACCAACCTAAGTCCATAGGATTTTACCCTAACTGATACAATTGCTAGAGAGTAACAAAAAAGGGCTTTTGATTTGATGCAACTCACAACATAGATTGTATATTTTAGATCTCAATTCAGCTCAAAAAATTTCTTGGCTTACAATCTGTGTAGCTCTGATAGCTTTTCCTCCTTTCAAGCTTCATCTCCTTGAGTCTCCATGCTCATTGTGCCAGTGCAATCTCATTAATGGCCACTTATCAAAGTAGAGTCTCTATACTCTATTATTCCCTTACGATGCCTTCTCCTTGACACCACAACCAACCACTCAACAACTCTTGCTTCTTGACCTGCAACTCCTTAAATAGAAGTCCAAAATACTTTTCTCATTCTAATCTTCCTACTCTTATTTTTGGTTCGAATGGATTAGGTAAGATTCAATGAATCTACCCCTTATCTTATTTCTTCTAGAAACATCATGTAGAATCCTCATGTATCTGCTCATGAATGGTTCATCTAAAATTCTATGCCACCAACTCATCAATCCTATATTTCATCTAGTTCACAAACTTTAAGGTAATAAACTTGTCATCTTAGATCTGGAAAATCTTTGACTTTTCAAATAATGTAGCAGCTCAGCACTATTGACTTTTTGATACTTGGCACATACTGTGTTACTTGGCATCAACTATGTTTTATTGATGCTTGGCACCTACTATGGATTCAGTTAGCATCAACTAAGTTTTTTTGATGCTCAAAACCTATTACTCGCTCGACACCTGAACTTGCTTGGCTCCTTTTGTTCCACTTAGCGCACACTAGATTTTGCATTTTCTTGGCACTTACTAATAATATACTCATAATGAACTAGCTTGCTTAGCACCCACTAATTATCGTAGTCAAGCTTTACAAATAGCTTTGTTACACTTATTCTTCTAAGTGTAGCCATCCTCTATATCTTCAAGTATATTATCAATACATCATTTGACCATTGTGTTAACTCATCCTTGCACTTCATTACAAAACCATAACTCAACCTTTCCATTAGGTTCTTTTGTTACATCTTATTGATTAAATCCTCTTCATCAATCAAATAACTAATAGTACTTGGATCTAATAAGAAATTGTCATTCTATCAGGTTTGACATCAGTGACAAAACAATGATTGAAAAAATTCTTTATCAACAATCTCCCTCTTTACAAACAATTCTTCCTTCTTCAATAATGATCTTTTCAATTAGATATTCAACATATATTTATTTCCTAAAGATCTCATTGTATAGTTGCATGTTAGGGTGGTAGGCTCTTCTTGAACACATTTGTATATGATCCACCAACTCCTAATAGGGTTGAAGCAACTGCTAAAAGGGTTGAGGCTTCTAATAAGGCCTAGTCTCTTAATAGGGACTTGAGAGACTATAAATTCTTCATAGACTTCTAATAGGGTCAATATCCTTAACCAGATTCTTTATATAGTGAATCATCTAGTGGGTTTCGTCCCCACCAGGGTTTTCCCTTGGACAAGGTTTCCCTAGTTAATAGAATATGGTGTAATGATCTCTCTTTGTGTATGGTGTTTATATTGTTCAAAATTATTGGTTTACTTTCTTATTAATGTGGTAAAGTAATTAATAATATCTAGTTGTGGGCAAAAAGAATGAAAATATTGATCACACACCCCCCCCCCCCTCTTAGTATTATCTATTTCTAACAATTGGTATTAGAGCCTAGTTATTCAGAAGAGGCTTAATAGCTTGAATAGGATCCCTATGGATATGGAACAATTGAAGAAGAATCTTAAAGAAGCACTTGAATATATTGATCTCCTTACTAATGAAAGTGATGGCCTTAAAGATAGATACAAGGATGCAAAAGCCTACATTGGTGAATTAAAGCACAAAATTGATGACCTAAAATAGAAAGGACCTAATAATCAAACTAGCGATGATGACATTGAAGATCTAAAGAAAGAAAATGAGATCCTAAAACATGAGTTAAAGATAGTTGAACTTAAGCTGAGTCTTAAGAAAATGGAGGAAAGAATGACTTTAAAATTAAAGCTAAAAATGCAAATCTAAGATCCTAGTTAAGCAAGGTAACATTTGAATTGAAATATATTGAGATAGAGTATGTAGAATTAGAAAAATATAACACCATCATGAAAGGTGAGTTGGTGCAAATCAAGAAACAACTTGAAAAATTATATACCAATGATGATAAGATTGAAGAAAAAATATGTGCACATAGACCTAGTTATGATAAGACTGGACTTGGATTCCTTCTTCTTTAATCCACCAAGGAATCTATTTAGAGAAAAGAAACTGATCCTCCTAAAAGCAATAAGGATCTAAGAAAGATATATGATACACCCAAGGACAAAGAGGATATCATTCTAAGAAAGATAAAGAATTTGTTCAAGATATGGACAAGAAAAGAAAGGAATCTTTTTCCTAGTGTGATGAACCTAAAGACACTGAAGTCGATTGTAAAGGTAAGTCCTTCAAACCCATTTCAAAGTTTTATTGCCATAATTGTCATAGATATTTTCATTATGCAATAGATTATAAGAAACCTAAATTTGATAGCAATAATGCAAATAGTAGGATATATATGAACACTAACCATGCAAGAAATAGAAGAAGATCTCATAGTAATGAAAGTGGAGAAAGAAGATAAACTGTTTGCTACAAATGTAACAATCTTGGACACATTACAAGGAATTGTAGAGCACCTGATGACCAACTAAATGAATAGAAAAGAAATGTACCTATATGTCAGCTATGCAATAACTTTGGACACACAGTGAAGTTTTGCATAATAGATAAAAGAGACCCAAACAAGAATCAAAATTATAGAAGAAATAATAGAAGAAATAACAATAGTTTGAAGAAAGAAATAATGGAGTAGAAAAATGAATTAAAGGAATCCTTTGTTAAGGAAAAGGAACTAGGATGTTCACATATAGCTATAGAAGATGTACCTAACAAGACAATAAAGTCACTTATTATTTGTGACTCTTCTTACTAGAATTGAGCAGTTTCAACAAGATAGAGTATCAGTTATTGATAATTGATGTTAGAGTAAGTATCAAAGGCTATGCAGTTGATAGTATGTCAAATAAATTAAGAGAAGTCCACAGTGAAGTGTGCATTGGCTGATAAGGTTAGGATACAGATATATAAGAAGATTAATCTGTCTGTTACACAAAGATAGTATACTAAACTAGTGGCAGACATGCATTTAATGCAAATTATATATTGCAAAAGATTTAAAAGATGCAAACTGACTTGCATACATGATTATCTTGTACGAAGTTTGTGTGTGAGATTGAAGTAAGATTTGGAGAATTTAAGAGGTCTGCAATCATGCGAAGTCATCAAAAACCCTATTATATAAAATTGAGTTATTTTCTAAATTGTTCAGCATAATATTTCAAGAATGGCAAGACAAGAAGTCTTTAGTGTAAACAATAGACCTAGGTACAATTTCAAGAAACACCCATTTGTTTCTTTTCTTGATGACTCTATTGGAGCATTTTTGCAGGTTCCAAAAAATGTTCTTCACATCAAAGATATAAGATGATATATTCACTATAAAATTGAAAGCATAGGTAACTCAAAGATTCATAAGGAATTGGAGAAGATATGCAATAATGATGTGTAATTGAATCTTGAACATAGATACCTAGAAAAACTTAACCTAGTTAAGCATATGTTCTACACATATTTTGATAACAATGAATGGACAAGGATAATTTTGAGCAAAGTACATGATGATTTTCTATGGCTGGGAGATTCTATCATTTGTATTTATAATGACCTAATTCACAAAGTCATAGGTTTGAGCAATGAACGATGTAATATAGTAAACATTAAGAGTGTGCACAAGATAGTTGAGACGAATCTAATACATATTTTGATGGCAGAAACATGAAAGTCAACACCATTCAAGATGATGGAGTGAGACTCATTTATAAAATTTTGGGATACAAGAACAATCATGGATCTAGGAAAGATTCAATACCTACAGGATTTCTTCATGCAACTTAATTGGCAGTAGGAGGTGAAGAGGTTAACATGTGCGATATTATCCAAACACAATTGTTGGACAACATGTCTAGAATCAAGAAATCAAGGAGTGTAGTCTTCATATTTGAATCCCTATTGACACATATATTTTTCTATGCTACTAACAAGTTCCCTAGAATCTCACATTGGAATTAAAATGAGTAGACAATGTAGCTAATCACTCGAGCATATAGGTCAAGATGTGAAGTAGTCTAGGATAGTGATATTGATAGAATAATGAAATCCTTCCAAGCTGAAATGAAGCAAAGGTATAGGATACCTCCTGTGTTATTAGAAAAGTATAAGGATGAATTATGTTTTATGGTTGAGACAAATTTCACATGTATGGAGGCAATAATTCATTGGGTAAAATTCATTGAACCTAGGGGATATGAGATGAGTGAGGAATTTATTGAAGGGTATGCGCGGATGATCCTTCATTCTGAAGATGATTCTGAATGTCCTACATGGGGGACATATTCTGAGAAAATGAGAGAAGTTATAACTAGTCATATAATGAAGGATTCCACGAAAAAAGTGGAGAAAGTAATTGATTCTATTTTAAAAGAATTTGGGATGACTAAGAAAGAATTTGATGAAGTGAAAGGGATAGCTATGGAAATAAAGGCTAGTGGCCAATCTGAGCTTTTGACCCCTGCACCCATTGTAGTAGCAAGATTTACTAAAGAGGTCATAAATGCTCAAAAAATTGAGTAGACACCTAATGTGCCTTATGTATCAATTTCATAGTAGCAACTTCCAAGGAACTCAGTGAAGACTAAAGAAACATTAGCTACAAGGAAGCCTACAAAGCCTAAAATGACCAAAACTCCCCCTAAAAGAAGAATGAAATTGACTACAAGTGGCCCAAGAAAAAAGAGAAGAACCTTGTAGATTAGCTCATCTAAATCAGAAGAAGAAATTTGTGATAGAATAGTTGATCTAGCTGATCAAGAATCAAAGGCGTCATTAGGGAAAAAATCATGGAAGCTAAAGGTAGAAAATCTAAACATGCAAATCATTAATGACAATAATTTTGTACAATTGAATAAATACTATGATTTGTATAATAATATGGATATGAGACAGCTAGAAAATTTTCTAGTTAGGAACATGATTCTTAAAAATAAGAGATTTGATAGTATAAGAGGTCAGATACCCAAAGACTTGTTTAATAGATTGAGAAATAGAAAGAGCTGATTTGTAGAAGAAGCTAAACAACTAAGAATGAATATGGTGAGAAAAATATGTTTTGTAAATAATGAGTAAGAAATAACAAAAAATTTGAAAGGTATAGCACCATTGCAAAGACATAATAAGAGATACATTCTCCTCATGGGAGGAAATTATGAAGAAGTTAATAAGGAAACTCAAGAGACTATAGTTTCATACATGTCTACTATGCCTTAGATCTGTAGGCAAAGGAGTCAAGCCAGATGCCCAAAGAAATTGTGCAAATAGAGGAGGCAAGCCAGATGCCCAAAGAAAGTTCATAGCTAAAGGAGGCAACCCAGACACCTAAGAAGTGTGCATAGACAAAGGAAGCTAGTCCTACAACATGCAATCCTCCTCATAGTTTTTAACTAGTAGCTACACCAAGTTCTTCACCACATATTACTATTGGTAGTGAATCTATGCAAATAGATAACACTAAGGTGACAATTGACAAAATAGAGGACCATTCAAGGATTTTGGTACTAGAATTGTTGGAAATATTGTAGATTATAGTAGCTCATCAGATGAAGTAGAAGAAAAGGATCAAGAGCCAAAGAAAGAAGAAGCACATTCTATTAAGAAAATTGAGTCTAGTAGTGAAGTAGATGCTACAAATCTACTATTGACACTAGTAGCAGTAACACCATCCACACCACCTACTCAAGCAATATCTATACACAATCAGATGAAGAAGATGAAGCACAAAGTCTCTTGTCTTCTTTGACTAAATTTCTTGAGAAGAAGAAATCAGTCAAGTCAATTGAGAAGACTTTGACCTTATTTTTGAATCGAATAGAGAAAGTAGTAAGCCCTATTGACACCCCTATAGATATTCAATAGTGCACATCAATTTTTTGCAAAGCTTTTGAAGATGAGTTCACAACACTCACAAATGTGGCTACAATTGAAGCACAAATAGAGCATGATGGTAAAATTCTAAATACCATGTGCACTAATATGAGAAATGATATACAAACTTTGAATATATGTATTAAAGCATTGAGATAATGCATAGATGAAGGAAAATAGGCTTATGATAAGTGTAACTTGGCATATAATTATCTTCAAGAATTTGATGATCAAATCAAAGAAAAGGTGATTGATCTTCAAACGGTCACTAACAACTTTTTGAAGCAAAATTAGAAGATGGATACCGTTGATCCCTCGATACAAATACTTCATGTTAGCATTAGGGACTTACAAGTAGAAAAGGAGAAAGCTCTAAAGAGATTCACTCTCCTAAGAGAACACTTGTTCCCACAAATAACATTGTTGGAGAATCAACTGGAGGAATGTTTGTCAACAAAATCTTCTTATGAAAAGTGTGTGGCTATAGACTTGAATGTAGAAGAGTTGCTAGCATATGCTCTATGTGTGCTTATTAGTGTATCTAATGCACTAAAACAAAGTTTGAAAAAACATTTTTTGCAATTAAAAACCAACTTCAATGATTGCTTTTCCAAGTTTGACGTAGCTACCAAATCTTGACAGTCTCCTTTTGATACCTTTGTCATTGATGTTAAAGGGGGAGATATATGGAAAATTGAATTAATTATAATTGAAAGGGGGAGAAATAAGTTATAATAGGAAGTTATAAGAGATGTAACCTTTTTAATGTGAATAAAAATGATTTTAATTATGTTATGGTTATTTGTTTTGATTGGTATGACAGCATGTTTGGGATTTAGCCAATTTTTCCAAAATATTTCCATCAATGCCAAAGGGGGAGATTGTTGGCAATATTTCCAATCAATCAAATAAGGTAAGTTATGGTTGTTATTTAGGGAAACATATTTGTTTTGAAGATCATTCTTGCTCATCTATAAAGAAAATTAAGTGTTAGACAGCTAACAGCATTACAGTAGCATAACAGTTTTGATGATAACAAAACATTCCCTTGGAATATTCTCTTGCATAGTTAACCAAAGATGTAGGATATCATAATGATTACGTATACTAAAATGCATGTCTATATGATCAACCAAGTTTGAGTTATGAGGAATTAGTAATGCAGTTATCATTCAATGTAGAATAGAGCATGTCAGAAAATTGTATTAAACGACATGATTTATTATTTTAATTATTATTTCTTTATGAGCCAACTCTAATGATGATTATGTGATCTAACCAAGGAAGAATTTACCAATATGTTGGTATAAATAAAGAACTCCATTTGCAAAGTTAAAGAAACAAAGCACATGATGATAATGATGTGTGATCAATGATTGCGAAGTTGATATGATCTTGTGAAATGTGAGTAAAAAGTGAATGCAATATTGTGATATATGATGCAAAGCATTGTTACACTAGATATGATGTAGATTAAGTTGTTCTTAGTCACTCTTGTATGAATAATTATCAATTACAAGATTTGTGAAGTACAGCATCTCAAAATTGTATGTATACTTATTTCCTGAAGATCTCATTATATAGTTGCATGTTAGAGTAGTGGGCTCTTCTTGCACACATTTTTATATGATCCACCAACTCCTAATAGGGTTAAGCCATTTCCTAATAGGTTTGAGGCTTATAACAAGGCCTACTCTCCTAACAGGGACTCAAGACACTATACATTCTCTGTAGACTCCTAACAAGGTCAATATCCTTAACCAGATTCTTTATATAGTGAATCATCTAGTGGGTTTCATCCCCACCAAGGTTTTCCCTTGGCCAAGGTTTCCCTAGTTTAAAAAAATGGTGTTATGATTTTTCTTTGTGTATGGTTTTTTATACTATTTAGCATTATTGGTTTACTTTCTTATGCATGTGGTAAAGTAATTAATAATATTCAGTTGTGGGCAAAAAGATTGAAAATACTTATTCACCCCCCCCCCCCCCCCCCCACACTATCAATATATCTATAGGAAACTTGCATAAATCCCAAGTCTTATTTTTTGGCAAAGAGTCCATTTTGTCTTTCATTGTAGACTCTCATTGAATCTTAGTATCCACCTACACAGCTTCATCATAATATTTAGGTTCACATGCATATGTTAGTAAAATAGAGTAGAAAGAATGAGAAAATCTTTCTAGAGTTCTATTTTGCCTTGTTGACATCTAACATTCACTATGATGTATGGTATTTGTTGTTTTGTTTTTTGTAGATCATGAGAAATTTTTGGAACATTAGCTTTTGGATTATCATCTAGCACTACATAATCATCTTCTTTCTTCTCATGTTGCTGCAATAGATCTTTGTACAACATTTTCTCATTGAATATGACATCCCTGCTTGTTAAAAATTTACAATTTTCAAAATCCCTAAGCCTATAACCAAATTATTTAATGCCATATCCAATAAATACACATTTATTTGACTTAGCTTCCAGCTTGGCTCGATTTTTAGAATATATATGAAGAAATGCTTCACAACTGAAGGTTTTGAGAAAGGAATAACTTATCTTCTTACTAGTCCATGCTTCCTCTAGAATACCACAACCCAAATGAGTAGAGGGGCCTCTATTAATCAAATATATAATAGTATTGATAGCCTCTACCCATATATTTAAGGGAAAACCTACATTCAACTTCATACTTTTTGCACTCTCCATTATAATCATGTTCATGTGTTCAACTGCTCCATTTTCTTATGGAGTCCTTGGAACAATATTTTCTCTATGAATACCATTTGTAGAAAAATAATAGATTAAAATTCATGACTGCAATACTCACCACCATTATTAGATTTGAGATATTTTAATTTTTGTCTAGTCTCATTTTCAACCAAGCATTTTCATTTCTTAAAAGTTTGAAATACATCAAATTTTTGTCTAAGAAAATAAACCCATACTTTTCTAATTGCATCATCAACAAATGTAACATAATAATGAAAGCCACTAAGGGAAGATACATGAGCTAGTTCCCATACATTTGTATGCACAAGCTCTAATTTCTCACTTTTATTTTCCTTACCAATCTTCACAAAACTCACTCTCTTTTGTTTTCCATATACAAAACTTTCATATAAATCCATATTGACACATTTTAGACCTAGTAAAACTTTCTTTGAATGAAGTACTTTGATACCTTTCTCACTCACGTGCCCAAGTCTATTGTGCCACAATGTTGTATCAGAATCTATAGTAGCTATTTTTTCTCCCTGCTCAACTGTAATAAATATTCTTGAACATTCATTTTTTTCTAAAATAATCAAAGTAGAAGGAACAATATGACCTGTACAAAGATATAATATGCCTACTTTCACGCCTTTTACTACTATAGGGGAACCTTTTGAAACCTTCCAATTTTTATCATTAAAAGTAGCTACACAACCCTCATCACCTAGTTGCCTTACTAAAATTAAATTCTTACTTAGTGTTGGAACATGTCTTACCTCATGTAGTAGCCAATGATTCTCATTCTACAACTTAATCTTAACATTTCCTTTTCCAAGAATATGATAGGGTTAACTATCCCCTAAATAAACAAGCCCAAAATCCCCATGGACATAATCAATAAAATACCCTCTATGAGGTGTAGCATGAAATGAAGCACTAGAATCTAAAACTCATGAATCATCAATACTTTCTAAAGATAGAAGCAAACCATGCTCTTTGGATTTTTTACTTATCACATTTCCTCCTTGTTCCCTTCTATTTTATCACCCTCATTGTTCTTTCAAGTCCAACAATCTTTCTTCTTATGCCCTAGTTTCCCATAGTACCAGTAATCTCTTGGTCCTCTAAATTGAGACCTCTTCCCCTTTGACTTTCCTTTTGATTTCCCATGATTTATGAAATTACTTCCTCTCTCAATCATTCTACCTTTGCTTTGTGTGTTCAAAGAACTTCTTAATGTAGATCTACTTGAGGTTTTCCTATGAGTTTCCTTACACAAAATAACACCTATCACATCATCATTTTTTTGGGAAATATAAGAGGAGTAACTGAGAGGGGGGGGTGAATCAGTTACCACTAAAATAAATCTCAGATCCCTTAGATGTCAATTATAAAATTTAGACTGGTAAAACTGATTACTGCTGATACATGGTAAACAATTAGAAAATTACTATAACTTAGTAAATGTAGAGTGTGTTTTAACTTAGCAGATCTTAAGATGTTATTAGTAATTACTTGCAAGCACAAAAGAAATAACATGAACACATGAGACACTAGGATTTAACATGGAAATCCAATTTGAGAAAACCACCAATGTAACTAGTTACTATTTTTCACTCTTCTGAAGTGGGCCCTATTAGGAGCTAACCCTGTAAAAGTTTACAAAACAAACTATTAGGCATAACCTTATTAGAGGATTTAATCACCCTGTTAGGAGTGGCCTTGCAAAAGTTCTTGAAACAATTCAATGTAATTGTCACCTTGTTAGAGGATTTACAAATGGATGTTAAACCAACTCTGTTAAGAGATTTTAGATCACTACTACAATGGTTAGAGAGTAACAATGAATTGATCTAATTGTGATGCAACTGAATTATTGATTATAGATCTTTGTTCTAGTTCATACTTGATCCTTCCTAATTAAATAACATTTTTCTACTCCAAAAGGATACCTACTCATCCTTCAAATTTGCTTCCTCTCTTCTTATCTCTTTCAACTCATTCAACTTGCATACATAAACTTTGAAATCACAACTTGACCTTTTACTTATAACTTCCAGATTGTTAAGTCAGCTCAAATACAAATTAGAATAACCAATATGCATCACCTTAGTTGGCTAGAATTAATAGGTAAAATAATTAAACTTTACATGCCAAAACAAGAAAATCCTTTGGTAGCCAACCTAGCTTGGTAGAAACTGATTCTAAAGAAATTTCCTATGTTAACCAATAGATTCTTTCTTAACACTATGAACTTACAAAATTCCTTTGGTAATCGAGTGAACTCTTTTAACACTAACTATATTCAACTTTCCTTTTGTTAACTGAGTGAGCTTGGTTAACACTCTTTTCTACATAACTTCCTTCGATGTTGAGTGAGGTTAGTAGATACTACCTTTTGTATAGAGTATACTCAGGAATACTTGGTAGAATAGGAAAATAATCTTCACTAACCAAGTGAGCCTGGCATGTACTAATGGTCACTTAGAGGTTTCTACCAAAGTGTAGATCTAGACTAGTTAGTGTTGGGATTGGATCTTGAGAAATCATGTAGAACTATTTATTATAATTTCTATTGTATTTTTTTGTAACCTAGAAGGCCTTACAATAAAGAACATTGCATGTAAAAGTTATATTTTATGAATAAAGAGTTAATTTGGTAATTATGTATCTTGAGTTGTGTTTCTACTATGTGGTTATTTGCTAGGGGATAGGACATCTCCATTAAGGGTTCTCCTATCTTGTACTACATTAGTTTCATTCTAATAATTGTCTCATAGCTATGTTGTTTGTAACCTTTTGTAGTTTATGATCAAAGATTATAGATCCAATTGAAATTAATTTTGGGTTGTTCGTCTTGATATGTTTTTCCTTTGATTCAAAGAATCATGTAAATGCTTGATACATCTTGATAAGGTTGTGAGTTTCATGAGAAGAATATTTGATGAGTATGAGGTTCATATTGAAAATAGATGTTTGATTTACAAAGTAAATGGATGGATCGCCAATACCTATTGTATGTTTTGATTTGTGGAATACTCAATGGATAAGGCAATAATCATTCTTAGGATCTACAAGTATATTATTGTTCCATATTTGGGTTTTGTTGATATCAATCAGTTAATAAATATCCATTTCCCTTCATGTTGTAGAGCTTAAAAGGATAACCCACACTTAGCTTCTCAATCTCATAGGTCATGTTATTAGCTATTTCATACCTTTGTCATTACATGAGTATAGAATATTTAGGGTTCAATCTTCTTAATGTATATTTAGATATATGTTTTGGCAACTTTTACCATATGAACAAGTCTGAGGTTTACCCACCTATGTTTGGCAAAGCTTGAAGAAGAAGGAGTTTAGAATTATAGTTTGTTCAGGTTCTAGAAAAAATGTGACCATCATAGGAGATATCTTCCCTTAAATGAAATCTTGTCTTGGCAACCTAGTAGTTAAAATCTGTGTTAAATTAGGAGCCAATAGGTTCATTGGTCTTGCCCCTAAATCTATTTGGACAATAGTTCCATCTTCCTTCTAAAAATCCTAATAGGGTTGGTATAACTCCTAATTGATATGTACTAAATATTTTTATTAACTCCTAACAAGGTCCATCCTCTAATAAGGAATATTTATATTAGTACATCATCTTATGGATATCATCCCCACTGGGGTTTTCCCTTTGATAAAGGGTTTCCCTAGTTAACATATCTAGTGTTATTTTTTATGAGTATCTTGTTATGGTTATTGATTATATTGCTCATATCATGAACGTTTAATAAGGTTAATAATTGTGATAATATTTGGATAATAGATCCACCCCATGCCCTCTCATCTATATTGATGGACTTTATATTCTAACAATTTGATATGTTTAGTACAACTTACTTTACATGTTTAGATCTCTATTCATCTCCTCATACTAATTTACTTCCTAGCCTCCATTGTCATCTCAATTTCAAATTTTCTTGGAAACTCTTCAAGAAATCACCCTACACCTCTTCTCATCTCAATTAAGCCTTCTTAGATTGTCTAGTCAACAACATCAGTAATAGCTCCAACTCTGTAGAACTCTTTTAAACACACACAACTTCTTTGTACTCTTCTCTCTCATGCACACATTCTAAAAGTTCTCCTTTGTGCCTCCATAAATAGGTACTTGTGATCTTTTATTTCTTAACCAACACCATAGATCTTAGGGTTTATGATTTGATCCTTCAGATACAATGTATCTAATTTTCATTCTATTTGTCTATTGTTCTCTAGAAAATTCTACTTGAATTTATCCCTTATATTATTTACCTAATCCTCTACTAGAATTAAATATCCAACTCATCAATCCTTATCTTCAACACATTTTTCATATCCCAAGAAATCATATTAGTCAACTGGAAATTATGATTTCTCACAAATAATTAAAATGTTGTTCCTCAACCAACACTAAGTTTTGACACTTGGTCATTAATGAATTTATCAATCACTATAGAACTTCTCTCTTGGCATCAATACTATCACTCGGTTAATACTAATGCTCGGTCAACACTAAATTTTTTTCTCATTTACTATGGCTCAATTGACACCAACATCACTTGACATGTACATAAAAATTCCTTGTTCTTTTACTTTGTTGCTTGGTCAAGCCTACATAAGTGATCTATCTGTGACTACACTAGCAAGACTTGAACATCACTATCTTTTTTTTTATCAACATGATTTAAACAATCACTTTTTCTTGTCAAAGTCTAACAAATCAAATGTCCATTTTTAGTTTCCTATTCATAACTCAACCTTTCCTCTAGATACTTGTGTTATGAACAACTTCTCAAATCTTCTTCATCAATAAAATATATATGACATTTAGATTGGATAGAAAATTTTCTTGTCAATAGATTTGATATCAATGACAACGCAACAATTATTCCAATTATAGTTTCCAACACTTCCATCTTTGTATTTTTCTTCTCCTTCTAAAAACTTCTCATTAAATCTTTGCAATATCACTAGTACAAAAACAACAATATGTGATTAAAAAAACCACTAAAATTTATATATGTGTGACTAAACTTAGTCATGTGACTAATAGTAGTTAATATCTAGTCATTTATAACACTACTAAATTTATTACTAAGAAATTTTAGCCATGTATTTGATCACTAATATTGATCATTGATTTAGTTGTATATTTAGTATTATATATAGTGGTATATTTTGTAGTATATTCAGTAATTGATTTCGTAGTTGATTAAGTAGTGTATTTAATCATGTGTCTAGTCACATATTTAGTAGTACATTTAGTAACATATTTAATCATATATTTGGACACATATTTAGTATATTTAAACATATTTTTAGTGGTATATTTAGTAGCATATCTAGTAGTATATTTTATCAAATATTTAATAGCATATTTAATAGTTTATTTGGTCATAATAGGGGATGATGGAATCAAGACACCATCCATCTACTTGTAAAGCATGTGCTCTTCCATTGAGCTAGCACCCTTTAAAAAAAGATCATACAATGTGTAATTTTCTACATTGTCTTGGTTCTTATCTTTTGAGTTCATCCCAATCATTTCTTTAGTGATTTATACATAGTTTCTATATATAATTAGTGTAACCTATTGTAAAAAATCAAAACAACTCAAGAAATAAACATATCTCTTCGCACTATTCTTGCATCAATAATCATAAAAATCACAAGGAGTTGGAATATTTTGTATGACCCATCATAGTTAATAGTTATAGTCCTCTCCATCTATTTGGAACAGTAATAACTAACATCATTCCAAGAATCAAAAGTGGGAAGGGAACAACTCAGGAAGTATCCATTAAGACTAGTAAATAGAAAGAAAACCTTATATTTACTATTGATGCTTCTTTATTCTACTATAGAAATGGGGGATGGGAGGAATAGGTTAATGAAGCACCCAGTTACTCCCTTGTTGTCATGGTATGTTGAACAAAGGATTTTGGGATTCTTCCACATATCTAGCCAACATAAAAACCTTTACTCTTAGAAATTATTTCTTCTATGAATAGAAATACTCATTTTGATAAGGGAAAAATTAGGGGATTTAGAGAATGGAAAAGTTGACATGGTACTCATACCATGAAATTAAATAATTAGGATGTATACCAAAGACATGGGGATGGATGAATGTGATGAAGATCACATACCACTCTTAATAATCCCAGTAAGAGGAAAGATAATTCAGCCAAATAAACCAAAGAGAAATTATAAGCAATTGCCACTTAATGATTCATATAGTAATAGTACAGAACCAAGAATGACTAGATCAGAATTGAAGAACAAGCAGTGAAAGGAATGTTAACTAACCAAAATTTCATACCTTATTGATATGGGTATGTTTTAGAATATAGAAATTTGATAATAGAAAACCTTAGTAATTCTTACTATAAGTAATGAGTCTGCTACTACTTTTTTGAATCAAGAAACAAAAATAATGCTAAAGTTCTACCAAAATGTACAATTGATAGAAATCATTTTTAGATTCATATAGGTGAAATGCTAAAACCAATTAATATTGTATTGTTAGTTTCTTACCCATGGTGAAAAGTAGTTGGGAAGTGAATTACATAGCTTTGGAAACATTCTTTAGAAAATGTACAGCATCTTCCTTTGTCAAATTGCCAACAATGCTTCCAGGCCATACAAGCCAGCATTGTTGTTCAGGATAACATATTTTCATCTATAAACCCTTGATAAAATCTATATGTACCTATTCTAGATCATTAGGTTCCATTCCTACCACAAGCTCTACCAAGATTCTTCTAGCCTCATCCAAAAAAAATTCCAAAACATTGATTCCAATTAACTATCAATTAATAGGTTAAGAAGTAGTTGAACTTAATTAATAGATTTCTAAGACGTTAAGATTGTCTCCAACTGTGAGACATAATCCATTAATTTTTGAATTATTTCAACATGTGGTAAGTTTTTTTATTCCAAAAGAAGAGAGCTTTATCTATGTCTTCACATCCATAAATTTACAAATTTATATTTCAATTTCTCTCTTTTGAATAGCATTGGTGATCTTACTATTAATTTTTTGGTGGATTTTAGTTAAGTAAAATTGTGAGCATTGGTAACCAAACACTCTCTACAAAATGTCCATCCCTTTTAGAAATAAGAAAAAGCTTTTCAGATAGAGAAAATGAAGCTTCTTAGATAGTAAAAATGTAGATGCTCAACATGTGAAATATGAGGAGTCATTGAGGAACAAGAAGTTGACTTGGTATTTTTTCTCCCTCTTTGTTTAGACTTGTATGATTGAATAAAAGATACTTTTGTTGAGGTCTTTTTATTAAATATCTCTTCTACTTATTTATACTTGAGCTTTTTTTTCATATATTTAGATGGAAAAGAAGCAACTAGGCATTTTTTAATGAACCTCCACTACTAGAAATGGAAGGAGATGCATAGAAATATACTACTCAACATCATGTTGCTATGATTGGGGGCCGAAATCAAGGCTTAATACCCACAAATGTAATGGCAGCCACATAGACAAGATGAGAAATTTTTATCTACAAACTACATAAAGTATGTATAAATGTAAATATTAGATTGATTTCTACATGGCAATCAATGATAGATATTGTGAAGTTGGGAGAGCAATGTAAGAGCATTAGTATTTGAATTGTATTGGGATACAATTTTTTTTACTTGCATGGATAAACATGAAGAAAATGGTATTTGAGGTGACAACATGGATACAAATGATGAAAATGATGTTTATGGGTTTTGGAAAGAAGGGCTTTAACTTCAACTTTATTTGAAATAAAATTGTATGGTACAAATCAAGATAGTATTGTAGATATTCACTATAAGAGTCATAACAATTATTGCATTATAGCTACAATTTTATAGAATAGTTATTAGCATTAAAAATATGACAAAATTAGGTACATGGGATTACCTTTCTTGCACTATTACATTGATTGTATTATGTTCTTATGGGCTTAGGTTACTATTTTTAGTGTCAACACTTCTTGTTACCTATAAATATATAACTTGCATTAGATTAGTCTAAGGATGGGTACAAGCATAAACAATAAGGATAATGTGTGAAGTGTAAGTGTATGTTACATATAATTAAAGAATTCAAGTAAATGGTTTTTATCCACCAATATGAAAGAAGTTTTGATTTCTTAAATTAATAGTACATTTGAAAAGAAGCATAAATAAATGATATACAACTTGTCTATATGAAATTATCAAAAGAACATGGTATTTTTGTTGGGATTAAAGATAGAGTAACTAAGAGGGGGGGTGAATCAATTACTAACAAAAATTAATCCACATATCCCTTAGATGTCTTAAAGATCTAGTTACTACTAATACTTGGTAAAAAAATGTTGTAGCTCAGTAAATTAAACTATTACTTATCTTCAAGCATTCACGCATATAACTGAAAATGAAATGAACACAAGAGACACTAGATTTAACGTGGAAACCCAATATGGAAAAAACCACCAAGTAACTAGTTACCAAATTTTCAATCTTTTGAAGTGAACCTTGTTAGGAGCCAACCCTGTTAAAGGTTACAATACACACTATCAGGTGTGACCCTGTTAGAGGATTTAATGACCTTGTTAGGAGTGGCCTTGCTAGAGGTCTTTAGAACAATTCAACAAAACTATCACCTTGTTAGAGGATTTACAAAATGGTTGTTAAACCAACTCTATTAAGAGATTTGAAATCACTACTACAATTTTTAGAAAGCAACAATGAATTGACCTGAACAAGATGCAACTGAATTTGCTGACTATAGGTCTCTATTCAGCATCATTAGATACTTTTTGATCAAGTATAGCTTTGCTGCTCCTTAATGATCTTTGATCATCCTTCAAATTTGCTTCCACAATAATTAGTCTTCATATCACATTAATTCCACACACACTTCCACTTCACACTTAGAATTTTCAACTTGACCTCTTAATTATACCATTTAGATTGTCAAGTCGGCCTATTTACATGTTACATTTACCAATAAACCATACATCAATTGGCTGCAAATATTACTCTAAACAAGTAAACGTTATTTCATAAAACAATAAAATCCTTTATTGGCCAACCCTGCTCAGTAAATACTGCTTCTAAAATTTCCTAAGTTAACCTTCTTGACTCAGTTAATATTGCAATTTCTATAAAATCTTTTGGCTATCGAGTTTACTCGGTAAGAACTAAATTCCTTCATTAGAGCTTGGTAAGAACTACTTCTGCAACATTTCCTTTGATGACTGAGTGAGCTCGGTAAGAACTATTTCTACCACATTTCCTTTGATGACCAAGTGAGCTCAGTAAGAACTATTTTTGCCACATTTCCTTTGATGACTGAGTTAGCTTAGTAAGAACTGTTTACTCTTTAGATAATGCAAGTTTTCTTTACTAACCTTCTAGGTTCGGTAGACTCTATCTTTTGCCTTGCTGATGGGGACACAACCCAAGCACAGAATGGACACAATAAGAAAGGGAAAATTTTATTAACTATGAAAATATGCTAGTACACTTAGTGCAGAGAAACAGACTCCAAAACATGCCCTATGGGCTTACAATAGCATAAATCTAGAGATAAATTCTTCTCCTAGTACCTTCTCTCAAAACTTTGAACTACCTTTTACAATGCCAAAAATATTCTTAAATAGACCTCGGAGGGTTAAGGATTAGGAATACATTATAGAAAGTGCTAGTTGGAATCCACCGACCAAATAGAAGGCTCTAGAAGTTGCATTAGAAGTCAGCACAAAATTAGAAGAATTTAGAAATGATAACGAAACTTTCAGGAGGCATAACTTTTGAACCGTAGCTCCAATTGACGAACCATTTACATTTCTGGAAAGCTCTCAAAGTGCTCTATAGCCCTATGGACAGCTTCGCTCCTCCCCTATTTTTTGGTCCTATTCAAGGTCATTTAATGCCCCTAACTTAACTTTGAAGCATTCTTAGGAGGTCTCCAAAAACTAACAAACTATGATAACTTTCAAACCGTGGGGCCTTTTGACCTAATTCTTTTTTTGGAATGCTCTAAATTACAATTACAATCATCTGACCAATTTACACCTTCTAGTTCACCAAAATGATGGCTCAATTACATACTCCTTTTTTTTTTACATTTACATGTATCCCAAGGTGCTCAAATACTCTAACCTAGAACGCTGATAGTGAAATTGTGAGAGTTGGAACCTTTATTTGAACCAAATGGGTATCCAAAAATGAAAACACATGAAATAGAAACTAAGTCTAAGTAACTTTTTTTGGGTGACATAGGATTGCCCTTATACCTCTAGATGCTCTTGCATCACTTGCTGACCTTCTAAGCTCGGTAGAATCTGTCCTTTGCCTTGTTCTAAGCTCGGTAGACTCTGTCCTTTGCCTTGTTGACCTTCTAAGCTTGGTAGACACTATCCTTTGCCTTGCTGACCTTTTGAGCTTGGTAGACTCTATCTAATGATGGATATGACATTTGTGTGACATCAAAGACAACACACAATTGAACAATTGTATCCAGCAATCTCCCTCTTTAGCATTGATGGCAACACAACATGTCATAGCATAATGAAATTTAAAAACAAGTCTTTTACAGATAGAATACTTCACTTTCTACAACAAACTCTGTCTTTCATAATAATCTCTCCCTCTTACACAAACTCTTATTATTTTGCAAATTTTAGAAAGATATGACAGTATACTCTCCCTCTTTGACAACACATGCCAAAGACACCTCAAAACAACTGAATAGCATTTTACCTAATGTACTAATTCATATGCAATGTCTTCATTGGTTTGCTGTATCAACTGATAGATCTTCAATTCTGTTTCTGTTGATGCATCACTAGAACTATATTTTAGTGAGCTTCAGATAGGGGAATGATCCCTAACTCACCTCTTAGATACAAGAATGCATCCTTAGGTAAAGGTTTTGTGAATATGTCAGCAATTTGTTCCTTTGTATGGACATATTCCAATCTTATTTCCTTTTCTTGCACTAATTCTCTAACAAAGTGATACTTTATGGCAATATGCTTGGTTTTTGAATGCATCACTAGATTCTTAGATATGTTAATTGCACTTGTGTTATCACAAAACATAACAATAGGTTCTTTGATTTCTTACTTCATACCTTCCAATAATTGTTTGAACCACACAATGTTTGAGCAATTTACTGCTGCTGCAACATATTCAGCCTCTGCTATAGATTGAGATGTACAATTCTGCTTTTTGCTTGTCCAAGAAACTAACCTTTTTCCAAGAAAGAAAGCTCCTCCACTTTTGCTCTTTCTATCATCAATATTTCCTACCCAATATGCATCAGTGAACACCTTTAAATCTAGATTTCCTCCAAGTTTATACCATAATCTATATTCTTCAATTCCTTTTAAGTATCTCATGATCCTTTTGATTGTCATCATGTGATTTTCTTTTGGTTTTGTTGAGAATCTTGCTACAATTCCTACTGCAAGGGCAATGTCTGGTCTTGTGTGCACTACATATTGCAACTTTCCAATCATAGATCTATACAATGTCTGATCCACTTCCTTTGATTCATCATCCTTGGTATGTTTTAATCCAGTACACATAGGAGTCCCAACTAGTTTGCAGTCTTCCATACCAAACTTTTTTAATATCTCCTTGATGTATTTAGATTGAGTGATGTAGATGTCATTCTTATTCTATTGAATTTGAAGACCAACAAAGAATTTGATTTCACCAAACATTGATATTTCAAATTCATTGTTCATTTGTTCTGAAAATTCTTTACAAAGATCATTATTTCCTATGAACAAAGTATCATCTAAAAAAATTTTTGCCAAAACAATCTTATCTGATCCTTCCTTTATGTACAAACTATTGTTATCATTAGTTCTTTGAAAACCAATCTGAATAAGATAGTTATACAATCTTTGATAGCTTGTTGTAGGGGCTTTTTTTAGACCATATAATGCTTTATGCAATTTACAGACCATGTCCTTCTTGTTTGGATCAAGAAAACCTTCAAGCTGTTCAATGTAAACCTCTTCATCCAATATGCCATTGAGAAATGTTGACTTGACATCCATCTGATAAAATTTGAATCCTTTGAATGCAACATATGCAAGTAAGGTTCTAACACCTTCCAATCTTGCAATAGGAGCAAAATTCTCTCCATATTCTACACCTTCTTCTTGAGAGTATCCTTTGCATACTAGTCTAGCTTTGTTCCTTGATACCTTACCATCTTCATTTAGTTTACTTCTAAATACCCACTTTGTTCCAATCACATTTTTGTCTTTGAGTCTAGGTACAAGAGTCCATGTTTTGTTTTTCTCTATCTGTTCTATCTCTTCATTCATAGCTTCAATCCAACTTTCATTGTCGAGTGCATCTTTGACATTTCTAGGTTCAAAATCAGCAAGTAAACAAGTGTCTTTCAACTTACTTCTTGTCATTGTTCCTTCTAATTTATCTCCAATGATCTGATCTGGTGCATGATGCTTTCTGACATACTTGGCTAACATGGGCTCCTACCTTTTGAATGACTTGCATTGTTATCCTTCTATGTCTCAACTTCTAGTTCTAATTCTAGTTGCTCATGCTTGGTAGATGCTAACTCAACAACTTCTATTTGCAACTCGAGTTCTTGCAGCTCGGTAGGTACTGAATCGGTTTGAACTTCTTGTGACTCGGTTAATGAATAATCTAGAGTTGAGGATTCCTAATTAATAGGTATACTTGGTATTGTATCAGGTTCCATTTAAACAAATCTTCTATAGTCTTTAGGTTCTTTTTTGCTTTCTTCTTCTGCTCTTTGTACAAACTCATCAACTTTCACATGTGCACTTTCTATGACTATGTGAGTAGATAAGTTCAAACATCTATATGCTTTGATTTTCCAAGAGTATCCCAAAAATATTCCTTCATCACTTTTTACATCAAATTTACCTTTTCTAGATTCTTTCAAAATGTAACATTTGCTTCCAAATACTTTTAGATAATTTACATTAGGTTTGTAGCCATACCACAACTCGTAGGGTGTTTTGAATGAGTTCTTTTTCAGTTGTACTCGGTTCAAGGTATGAACTATAGTGCTGATAGCTTCCTTCTAGTATTTGATAGCAATGCCTTTTTCAATCATTAAGGTTCTTGCACAATCCATGATAGATCTATTCCTTCTTTCTATTATTCCATTTTGTTCAAGAGTTCCAGGTGTTGAAACCTATCTTTTGATTCCCCTTTCAATTCAAAAGTTATTGAACTCATGTGAAATGAATTCACCACCTCTGTCAAAGCTTAAGCATTTCAATCTTTTGCCTATTTCCTTTTCTACTCTAGCCAAATACCATTTGAACTTTTCAAATGCTTCTAATTTCTCTCTAAGGTACATGACAGTCATCATTCTTGAATAATCATCAACAAATAGAATGAAGAATTTTTCACTAGTATAACATTCAATGCCAATAGGTCCACACAAATCAGTATGCACAATTTCTAGAACTTCTTCAATCTGATAGTTCTTGCTTTTAAAACTAGTCTTTCCCATTTTACCAATTTGAAAATTCTTGCATAGACCAACCTCAGGTTTCTTTATGTTAGGAATACCTCTTACTTTCCTAAATTTACTGATCTTTATCAAGTTTTCAAAGTTTACATGACATAACCTCTTATACCATAACCAACTTTCTTCAATTTGAGCAATGAAACATGAACATTCACCAAGTTCAAGATAAAATAAGATACCTTTTGTTTGAGTGCTTGATCCAATCAGCTTTCCTTTGCCATCCAACAATCTTGCTTCTCCATGCATAAATTCTACTTTGAATCCATTATTAAGTAGTTGTGCCACACTCAACAAATTATGCTAGAGTCCTTCTTGCCAATATGCATTATCACATACAAGTTCTTTGGTTAGTGAGATTCCCCCTTTTCCTCTTATACAACAAGGTTCATTGTTACCAAATCTTACACTGCCACCATCATAGTCTTCAAAGTATTCAAACTTAGTTTTATCACCAGTCGTGTGATGAGAAAAACCACTATCTATGATCCACGTATCATTTTTGCTCATATGAGAAATGAGTGCCATTTTTTCATCATTATCAAACTCATCTTTCACAGTAATGTAGACAATTTGTTCTTCTTCTTCATCATCAGAATCATTAGAATCTTTAGCCATGAAACATGTTTTCTTACCTTTATCCTTGAATAATTTGAATTCTTTCTTGCCATTGTACTTGTGACCTTTCTTCTCATCCTTGTTCTACTTATTTGGGCACCTAGCAGCAATATGTCCAATATCTTCGGGCACCTAGCAGTAATATGTCCAATATCTTCACAAGAAAAGTAGATTAGAGGAACCTTACCTTTGTATTTCCCTTTGCTTCTTGAATTTTTTTTGCTAGTAGAGCTTCAACCACTTCAAGATCACTGTCTAAAATTTTTTCTAATTCTTCATCACTCTCTGATTGTGGATCCTTCATCTTTTTCCCTTTTTCTTTGAGTGAAAGCTTGGCTTCAAATGCTGATTCAACATTCTTGGTAGCTAGAACATAATTGTCATAGTTGTCTAGCTCAAATGCAGTCAATCTTCCAACTATGGCCTCTAAATTTATTTTATGATTTACCTCACATCTTCTTTCTTGAATTGTAGAGATTCTGACTGCATAAATGGGAAGTAGAGTTCTAAGAACTTTACTTATAACTATCTCATCATTGATATCTCCTCCAAATGCTTTGATTGCACTAACACATGCTTTAACTCTTTCAACATACTTTGCAATTTTTTCATCCTCTCTCATCCTCATTTGATCAAATTGTCCTCTCAAACTTTTTGCTTTGGCTCTTCTCACATTATCATCTCCTCCATGGATCTCTTTCAGCTTGTTCCACATTTCAAAGGTAGTTTTACAATCCTTTATGTCATCAAATTATTCATAACTCATAGCAGATGCTATATCTATCATCGTGTTATTGTGAGTCTTCTTTTCAACAATATCATTGACAGATAATGTACCAAAAGGTTCTTCATATTTTTCATCAAGGTACTTTAGCCCTATATCACCAATAGAAGCTAGATGAAGCCTCATCAATCCTTGCCATGCTAAGAATTTGTTCTTGTTAAGTCTTCAAATTTCCCTTTTGTAAGACATCGTGATCTTTTTCTTAGATTGTTGAAATCTTTTCCTATAAGTATCAAAAGCTCTGATACCAATTTTTGGGATTAAAGATAGAGTAACTAAGAGGGGGGGTGAATTAGTTACTAACAAAAATTAATCCATAGATCCCTTAGATGTCTTAAAGATCTAGTTATTGCTAATACTTGGTAAACAAATTTTGTAACTCGGTAACTTAAACTATTACTTATCTTCAAGCATTCACGCATATAACTGAAAACAAAATGAACACAAGAGACACCAGATTTAATGTGGAAACCCAATATGGGAAAAACCACTAAGTAACTAGTTACTGTTAGGAACCTGTGTGTTCCTTCTGTTTATTTTGTTAGAGTAGTGTTGTTGGACGCATATGCTTTGTAAGTCGTCCCGTGAGTATATATTATTATCCCACATGCATAGGTAGTATTACTTTTCTAGATCGTACTCAGTATATAAGAATAGGTTGAGGCCCTTGATGGACACGGACGAATTTATTGTATTGAGCTTGCTCAAAGGAGGTTACCCCCTCGAAGTGGCCTGCGATCAGTAGATTCATTCTGAGTTCTGCTATCACTTGTATTCTGTTATTTCGAGCATTCTCACGATATTGCTATAAGGAGGTTCATCACATCTGGTATCAGAGCACTCTCTTGGGCTCGCTGGGTGGAAATTACATCAAAAAAATTTTTCTGTCGTGGCCTTCAGGTTCCTCTCACTTCTAATATCTCTTGTTATTGCAATAACTCTTTTCTGTTGTTCTGTCTGTGAGTGAATTTTTCTAAGTCGACTATTCAAAAAAAAAAAAAAAAAGAGTAAAAATTTTTCTGTTTTTTAGTCGTAGCTTCCTTGTTTGCTTTCTGTTTCTGCTCATACTTTCGCAGAACGTCTGCAATATCATTTCGCATACTTCCTTCCTTGGCGACCCAACCCCAAATTTTACATATCAAAGCCCTAAATCCCTCATTTATCTAATTTTAGGGTTTGCCCTATCTTTTTCACCTCTCATCCAATCGCCACCAAACTGAGCCACAAGATTCAATTCCTCATTTTGTTCCCTTATCCCTCTTGGACTGTTTGCCTCATTTCGCCTCCCTACCCTTGAAACCCTCATTTTTCTGTTTCCCTTGTCCCTAGATAGTCTCCCACCACCCGTCGAACACCCATTTCCTATCTGAGTTTTACCCAAATCCAAGTTTGCCGTAACTAAAAAAGTTTTTGTTTCTCATCTTCTACCCATTCCAAAAAAAAAAAAAAAACCTTGCTTTATGGTTGTTACGCGTACAGGAGCAAAAATCATGGAAGAAGAAATGGCATCCCTCAAAACCAAACTTCAAGATCTGGATGACAAAATTCTGGGTCTTAACTTTCAGCAGTCAGCCATGAGCCGAAACCATTCAGGAGATACTGGGTCCTCTTCTGGCAATTTCTGTGGACCAAAGCTTGATTTTCCACGCTTTGATGGTTCTGATCCAACTGGATGGATCTATAGGGCAGAGCAGTATTTCAGCTTGCATAATACTTTGGATAACCACAAAGTCCCCCTTGCATCTTTTCATTTGGAACATGAAGCTCTTCAATGGTTCCGTTGGTACATCAAGGCTAATGTAGGCCCAACGTGGAGAGAATTGTGCACCCTCATTTTGGAGCGCTTTGGCCCTAGTTCCTTTGATGATTTCACAGGAGCACTCACTAAACTGCGTCAAACAGGCACTGTAAGAGAATACCAGACAGAGTTTGAAAAATTAGCTAATCACACAGAGGGCTTGTCTGATGAATTCTTTCGTAGTTATTTTGTCAGTGGTCTGAAGGATGCACTTCGCTCAGAAGTCAAAATGTTTTGACCTACTACAATGATGGAAGCCCTTGGGTTGGCTAAGTTAGCGGAAGACAAGATTAGTGCTCTACAACGCTCCAGATCTACTTTTGTTCCATTTAGAAATACAGGTTCTCACAACCCTCCAGTCATACCAGCTCCCAGAACTACTCCGATCAAGCACTTGTCTGAAACAGAGATGCGAGTCAGGCGAGACAAAGGGCTTTGTTATAATTGTGATGAGAAATGGTCTCGGGGCCATAGATGTGTTCAGCAAAAGCTCTATCTCTTGGGTGTGGATTCTCCACCAGAACTGGAAGAATATGTAGATGCTCAGGAAACAGTGGATGATGAGGTTGAGCCTCACCAGCCTGAACCTCCTTCACCAGAAGCTCCACCAGAGATATCTGTCCATGCTTTGGCAGGAGTCACTACTCCACAAACCATGCGGGTCCAGGGTTTCTTCAAGAAGATCCCTCTTACTATACTCATTGATTCTGGTAGCACTCATAACTTCATTGATCCACGAATAGCCAAACAGGCTGATTGCTTTATCCATCCCTGCTCTAGCTTTGAAGTCATGATTGCCAATGGGGGCACTTTACCTTGTAAAGGGAAATGTCGCAATGTGCGTCTCTCTATTGGCGATTATAACATGCGCTCTGACATGTTTGCCTTACCCTTAGGTGGCTGTGATGTGGTTTTGGGTGCCCAATGGTTACGCACTCTTGGCCCCATTCTCTGGGATTTTGCTAAACTTTGGATGTAGTTTTCAACCGAGGGGCACCAACACACTTTGAAAGGCTTACAACCAGGGTCTCTTAGCATCATCAGTTCACACCATATGGAAAAACTTCTTAAGAAGAATTCACATGGTGTCATCGCTCAGCTCCATTCCATTCAGATGCAGCCATCAGCAGTCTCTAGCACTCCTGCCGATCTTCAACACATTTTGGACAAGTATTCTGGTGTATTTGCTGAACCTGTGGGATTACCTCCTTCTCGTCCAGAGGACCACCGTATTCAGCTCCTTCCTGGCAGTGTTCCGCCCAACATCAGGCCCTACCGCTACCCATTTCATCATAAGACCGAAATCGAGATACTTGTCCATGACTTACTGAAGCAAGGTATTATTCGCCCTAGTACCAGTTCCTTTTCTTCTCCAGTTCTGCTTGTTCGCAAAAAAGATGGGTCATGGCGACTCTGCATTGATTTCCGCACACTTAATCATCTCACTATAAAGGACAAGTTTCCCATTCCAGTTGTTGATGAACTTCTTGATGAACTTCATGGGGCTCATTTTTTCTCCAAGTTAGATCTTCGTTCTGGGTATCATCAAATTCGGGTTAATGAGGAGGATATACCTAAAACTGCCTTCCGCACACATGATGGTCACTATGAATTTTTAGTCATGCCCTTTGGCCTCACGAATGCTCCTTCAACATTTCAGGCAGTGATGAATAACATATTTTGACCATACCTCCAGAAATTCATTCTGGTCTTCTTTGATGATATCCTCATATATAGCAAAACTTGGGCTGAGCATCTCCATCATCTGGAGCTTGTCTTGCAACTTCTCTCTGATCATCAACTCTGTGCAAAACTATCTAAATGTGTGTTTGGCCAGGAGGAAGTGGAGTATCTCGGGAATATTGTTGCACACCATGGAGTGCGGGTGGATCCTACAAAAATAGATGCCATGAAAACTTGGCCGCATCCTAAAACTCTCAAGAGCCTTCGGGGTTTTTTGGGTTTGATTGGCTACTACCGCAAGTTTGTCAAAGATTACGGGAAAATTGCAGCACCATTGACAGCTCTGTTAAAAAAGGATGCCTTCTCCTGGACCCCTGTTGCTGAGACTGCATTTGAACAACTGAAACAGGCTATGTGCAGTACACCTGTTCTCACGATGCCAAATTTTTCCAAACCCTTCACTATTGAGAGTGATGCTTGCGGCAATGGATTGGGTGCTGTTCTCCTGCAAGATGACCATCCTATTGCGTTCACTAGAAAAGCCCTCTCTGGTAAGAATCTAGCCCTCTCTACTTATGAAAAAGAAATGATGGCTATTTTGCATGCTGTACAGAAGTGGTGGCCATACCTCTTAGGGAGTCATTTTTGCATCAGAACCGATCACCAAAGTCTGAAATACTTCCTAGAACAATGGGTATCCTCTCCTACACAACAGAAATGGGTCAGCAAACTCATGGGGTATGATTATGAGATCACCTACAAGAAGGGTAAGGAGAATATTGTGGCAGATGCTCTTTCTCGTACATTTGATAATCAAGCTTCCCTTTCTGCTATTTCTATGCCCATTCCCAATTGGTTAGCATCTATTCAGCAGGGCTATGACAGTGACTCTTCTTTATCTCAAATCATTCACCAGCTAGCCAATAATCCTTCTGCTATACCACATTACTCTTGGGATGGTGCTTCTCTTCGATACAAGGGTCGGCTAGTGCTTCCTCAGAACCCAGCTCTACATCAGGCTATTTTTTATGAACTCCATGCTTCTCCTTCAGCAGGGCACTCAGGCTTCCTCAAAACTTATGAGCGAGCAAGGAGAAACTTCTTTTGGAAAGGGATGAAACAGACGATTCAACAGATGGTGGCTGAATGTGATACTTGCCAACGCCACAAGGGTGAAACGACCCTCCTTCCTGGCTTGCTCGAACCATTGCCCATCCCTACATGGATTTGGACTGATATTTCTATGGATTTCATTGAAGGGCTTCCTAAATCCAGTGGCAAGACAGTGATCTTGGTTGTGGTTGATCGTCTCTCGAAAT
Organism: Cupressus sempervirens; assembly: GCA_028749045.1. NCBI lineage: Eukaryota > Viridiplantae > Streptophyta > Pinopsida > Cupressales > Cupressaceae > Cupressus > Cupressus sempervirens. The sequence goes on along the minus strand of CM053784.1, from coordinate 86,066,461 downwards.
ATAGTCATTTTTGTGCCCTCAGCCACCCCTATACTACCTCCTCTGTTGCACAAATCTTCATGGACCAGATATTTCGTCTTCATGGACTCCCTTCTTCCATTGTCTCTGATCGTGATGCAACTTTTACCAGTCATTTTTGGACTGAACTGTTTCAGAAAACTGGTACCAAACTGAAGATGAGTTCGGGCTATCACCCACAAACTGATGGTCAAACTGAAATTGTCAATAAATGCTTGGAAACTTATCTTCGTTGCTTCACTTCCGAACAGCAACATCAGTGGGCCAAGTGGCTCCCTTTAGCTGAATGGTGGTACAATACCTCTTACCACACTGCCTCTAAAATGACTCCATATGAAGCAGTCTATGGTCAGGCACCTCCAGTGCTCCTTCCCTACACTCCCAACAGCTCACCAGTCCAGGCAGTTGACATAGTTCTCCGCAGCAGGGATCAGATTCTTCGTACCTTATAGGATAATCTTCACATGGCCCGTAATCGGATGAAATAGCAAGCAGATCAACACCGTTCTGAGCGCTCATTTCAAGTTGGGGATATGGTTTTTCTTCGTCTACAGCCATACAAACAATCCTCCCTAAAGCTGAAAGGGCATCATAAGCTGGCCCCAAAATTTTATGGGCCTTATAAGGTTCTGCAGAAGATTGGTTCAGTTGCTTATAAACTGGAACTTCCTCCTTCTTCCCGCATTCATCCAGTCTTTCATGTTTCTTGTCTAAAGAAAGTTTTGGGTACCACTGTCAGAGCACAAACTACTCTCCCTGAAATGGATACGGATGGATCCATTATCCTAGAGCCGATGGAAATCATTGACCAGTGCACTCGCCAGCTTCGCTCTCGCTCCATCTCTGAGGTCTTGATTCAGTGGCATGGCATGCAACCAGAGGATGCTACCTGGGAACCCCTTCTTCAGATTCAACAACAATTTCCACACCTTAAGCTTTGAGGACAAAGCTTTTTTCTAAGGGAGAGGGGATGTTAGGAACCTGTGTGTTCCTTCTGTTTATTTTGTTAGAGTAGTGTTGTTGGACGCATATGCTTTGTAAGTCGTCCCGTGAGTATATTTTATTATCCCACATGCATAGGTAGTATTACTTTTCTAGATCGTACTCAGTATATAAGAATAGGTTGAGGCCCTTGATGGGCACGGACGAATTTATTGTATTGAGCTTGCTCAAAGGAGGTTACCCCCTCGAAGTGGCCTGCGATCAGTAGATTCATTCTGAGTTCTGCTATCACTTGTATTCTATTATTTCGAGCATTCTCACGATATTGCTATAAGGAGGTTCATCACAGTTACCAAATTTTCACCCTTCTGAAGTGAGCCTTGTTAGGAGCCAACCTTGTTAAAGGTTACAATACACACTGTTAGGTGTGACCCTGTTAGAGGATTTAATGACCCTGTTAGGAGTGGCATTGCCAGAGGTCTTTAGAATAATTCAACAGAACTGTCACCTTGTTAGAGGATTTACAAAATGGTTGTTAAACCAACTCTATTAAGAGATTTGAAATCACTACTACAATTGTTAGAAAGCAACAATGAATTGACCTAAACAAGATGGAACTGAATTTGCTGACTACAAGTCTCTGTTCAGCATCATTAGATCCTCTTTGATCAAGTATAGCTTTGCTGCTCCTCAATGATCTCTAATCATCATTCAAATTCGCTTCCACAATAATCAGTCTTCATAGCACATTAATTCCACACACACTTCCACTTCACACTTAGAATTTGCAACTTGACCTCTTAATTATACCATTCAGATTGTCAAGTCGGCCCATTTACATGTTACATTTACCAATAAATCATACATCAGTCAGCTACAAATATTACTCTAAACAAATAAATGTTATTTCATAAAATAATGAAATCCTTTACTAGCTGACCCTCCTCGATAAATACTACTTCTAGGAATTTTCTAAGTTAACCTTCTTGACTCAATTAATATTGCAATTTCAATAAAATCCTTTGGCTGTCGAGTTTACTTAGTAAGAACTGAATTCTTTCATGAGAGCTTGGTAAGAACTGCTTCTGCCACATTTCCTTTGATGACCAATTAAGCTCAATAAGAACTATTTCTACCACATTTCCTTTGATGACTGAGTGAGCTCAGTAAGAACTGTTTCTTTCTTTTGCCTTGCTGACCTTCTGAGCTCGGTAGACTCTGTCATTTCCCTTGCTGACCTTTTGAGCTTAGTAGACACTGTCCTTTGCCTTGCTAACCTTCTGAGCTCAGTAGACTCTATCTGATGACTGATATGACATTTGTGTGACATCAAAAACAACACACAATTGAACAATTATATCCAACAATTGTCCCCCACTTTGCTCCATAATACAAATTGTTTCTTCGATGATTGGTACAAAATATTTTGGCCCTAATAGAAAAAGAAAAACATGGAATAAATTAGTAAATGACATAACTATTTTCAATACATACTGCATGTATGTGTATATGAGAAATAAGCATGCAAAAAATAGTAAACTAAGAAATCAAAATCATTTACAAACTTGTTAAACATAACATAAAGTGAGACAAAGAGGAAACAACTCAAATGAGAATGTGAGCCATTAAGGGGCTCTCTCAATGAGATTGTTCTCTTGTTTTAGGGATGAGTCTATTTGATAGGTTTGGTATGTATGCTCAAATGCTCAAAATGGCTTCAATGCAGGATTTGGATTTGGGTGTGGATGATGGCTTTGTTGTAAAACTTGGTCTTAAAATGGCATTATAACTTTAGCTCAAGGATTGTGATGATATGGCTTGGGAGGGGATCTAATTTATAGGCTAAGGGCTTGAGGGATGGAGGGTTAAGATGCAAGGAGAGATGAAAGCTTAAGGAGGGCTAGGATGCACTCAAAGGGGAGCACATAGATTGTGCTTGTTTAGCACCAATCAGGGAGTGACACATGTCACAGGGTGAGTGGATGGAGGCAAGGGGATGGATGAGTCAACAAAGGAGGCTCAAGGCCTTAAAGACCCTCATAAATGGCTTGTAAGAGAAATAAATGGGCTTGTAAGAGTCTTTATGGCTTTGTAAGAGCAATGAAGGCTTGGTGGTTGGGATATTTTGGAGGGACTTGAGATTGTTGACTTTGCTTGGTTTAGGAAAGTCTTAAGCTTACTTAGGGAATGTGACAAGGTTGGGGGGGGATTAGAGGTGATTTAGGATTAGATTAGGCTTGTTAGAGATATGCAAGTGGATGGCATTCATGAGCGTGGGTGAGTTAGTGGTTAAACTTGGTTAGTATGGGTGGATGTGGTGGATTAGGCTAGATGAAGGGTTAGGGATAGGTTAGGGGTTATTAGATTTGCGGGTTTTATTTATCAAATAGATTTATTTAATAAATGGGGATTTTGGAATTAGATAGAAGAATAGTATTTTATTGATAAATAATAGGTTATTTGATTTATCAATTAGAACTATAGATGATTAATTAAATTAATCAGCTAGGGGATGGCAAAGGATTAATTAAATAGGAATTTAATTAATGATGCCTTCAGAGATAACTAAATAGGATTACCAAAGTGGTATAATCAAATTTAGGTGTCAACATTTTTCCCCTCTTTGACATAGTGTTGAGACAACACTATTTCAAAGAAGTTTGAATGAAGACAACATGAGGAAGATGTTTTAGCAACAAGGTTGCCCCAGTCTCGAATAAGAAGAGGAGAGACTAGACTTAGATGATGCCCTCTCAAGAAGGCGACGGAGAGAGAAATCAAGCTCAACAACTTCTTGAAATTCAAAAGAAGCCAGAATAAGCAAGGAGACTCGGATTGGCAAAGAGAAGGGGTTGAATTAGCTCAAACTCTCACTAAGGCAGAATGATAAAGGGAGGATTAGATGTTAAAAAGGAAGCAAGCTTAAGACGTTCCAAGATTCGAGGCAGGATGAAGGAGCAGAGCACTATAAAAAGGAATCTAGGAGGAGGGGAGGAATGATGAGATTACAAAAGCTGATGCAACAGGATGTCAAAGAGTTGGCTTGGTGGAAGATGGGTTTCAAAGATCCCTAGGACTAGGATTGTGGATCTCAAAAGATGAGGCTTGGTGGATTGATTGGATTGATGAATCCCTAGGATTAGGATTGTGGATCCCTAAAGCTAAGAGTGATGATTGATTCAAAGAGATACTGATGCATAAGCTGGGATAGGTGCTGGATATGGATGGGGGATAATGGAGATGAAGGGAATCCATTGAAGGTTTTTGAGTAGGGGGATACTTCAAAGAGAAGTACCACCATGTAGTTGAGCACTAGATTTGCTATAGGATTGTTAGTTAATTGCCAAGGTTACCAAGAACATCAAGGCCTTTTCACCAACTGTCCAGAGGATGGACAAACTAACTCAAAAAAAACACACAAGGATTGCCCCAGCATCACACATGAATCTCAGAAGAATCAGAGTGGACCCGACACTGGGTAACCAACAAGAAGAAAAGAAAAAAAAACAAAAGACTTGATCAAGATCTTATGCCCAGATTGTCCCATTCACAGTATACCATGATATGGAAGATCGTGGCAACCTTGAGGAGGGAAAAAACCAAATCACTTGGAAGAGATACATTAAGAATCATGCTTGAAATCCCGAAAAGAAAATAAATCGAAAGAAAATGTAAATCCATAAAAAAAAAGTTAACCTTTTGCCAAAGAGATTGATAAGACTGGATACTGATAGACCAAGATCAGATAAGAGGAAGGATGCAACCTGCAAGGACCTATCGATAATATCAAGGACTAGGGTGAGCTAGGCAAGCAGAACTCTTTAGGACAACAATTTGATGACAAGGGATCTCGTACAAGGATTCACTAAAGCACTTAACCAAGAGAACTACAAGTTATAATCAAGCAAGAATTGATGCGAAGAGATGAGAGGTATACAATGGGACCAAGCTAAGGACTAATGTGCAAGGAATATACAACTAATAGATCCAAGGATGTACAAGGGATTACAATACAAAAGCTCAACATGATAGGATAGCGGCAGGAAAGATAAAGATGAAGAGATAGTGGATGAAAGGTTTGGGTTGAGAAGATAGCGAATGGAAGCTTGAGATGGGGAGGTAGAGGAAAAAGTGTGGGATAAGGAGATAGAGGGGATGAAAAACTCAAAAGGATAAGATAGTGAGAGTAAAAAGCTCAGGATGAGGAGATAGCGGATGAAAATCTTAGGATGAGAGGATAGTGAATGGAAGCTCAGGATGAGGGATATCTAAGGGCTAGATACCAATGGCAAGGGATATACCAGTTGATGGAAAGATGGAGATAATGCTAGGAGATGCAAGGATAGAGGAAAAAGGGAACAATGGATAGAGGGATTTGGGTAGAGGAATGCTAAAAAGATAAGGATGGATGGAGAGATGGACACGACATGGTCTCCAAGGAATAGAGTGCCCCCAGTTATAATATGCTATTCAAGAGGATTTTTGTGAGGGATGCGATAGGATTAAATATTGGTCAAGAAGAGGATGAGGGAGACAAATGGAAGCTAGGATGTGAAAGGTTAATGAGGTAGAGGATAAGGAGGATGGGTGGATGAGGCTAATGGAGGGATTGGATGGATGAAAGAGTGGGTAGATAATGAATAGGTGGATACAAACTTTGATGGAAAAGGGATGTCAAAGGGATGACCAAAAGCATGTATCTGGTGGTGGACTTTATTTCTATCAAGATCCAAAGGAGGATGGTGAGTGAAATGGATAGGATGTGGTTGGTATGGTGGGATGAGATGGGTATGATGGAAAGTGCCCCAAAGTGTATAGAGCATTTGGATGGAGGGATTACGCATGGTGCTTGTTTGCCAAGTTTTCACCATGGTACTTGTCTAAGGTGCCTGAATTGCCAAGTTTTCACCATTGGACAATTTTTTTATTTTTTTGTTTTTTTTTTGTTTTTTTGATGTATTTTTACTCATAGATTTTGGTAGGATGGATGGAAAATGATTGGATTGAACAAGTGGAGAGGTGGGTGGGAGTTTGGTAGATAATGGATGGGAAGACATAAGATAGGTGGGTAAATGGATGAGGAAAATGGAAAGATCATCATTGGCACACACCTTGACAGGTGATGAAGTAGTGGGAAAGATGGTATTGAGCAAGGTTGAGGAGAAAATGGAGGAAGAGAAAGATAAGGACTACAAGTAGAGTTAGAAGATGGAGGATGGGAAATTCAGGATAAGAAGCATATGGACTAAGAGTGGGTTGGGGGGATGAAGGATGCATATATGGGGATTTTGATAAAGGATGGATGGATGAGGCTTTTTGAGTAGCATGAATGGATGCCAATTGAGATTGTTCTTTGAGATGCATTTCTTTTATGAGCATCTTGGGTATCCACATGATTTTTGACTTTTTCAACTTGGGCCTTTGTGGCCTTTTGACCTTTTCTTTGATTTGGATCAAATGTTTCTCTTCTTGAACATGTATTTTAGAACGGACATGTCGAGACTTGGATTTTTGTGGATTTTTGGATTTATGCTTTTGGAGTTTGCAATCCAATATGTTTTTATTAGCCATGGGATGGGAATAAGAGCATGGAGGGGATGGAGGGATAATGGATGGAGTGATAGGGTTTAAAGATTAGAAGGGATTCAAGGGTGAGTGCCTTTGATGATCTAGCTAGTGGATTTGAGGGTATGGAAGGATAGATTGGAACATAGGATATGGATGGATATAACTGCTCAAAATTGATGGAGGGAATGAAGGATATGGGCCCAAAATAGATGGAAACGGGGAAGGTGTAGGTCCCAAGATAGATGGGGGAGATAAAGGATTCATATTAGGTATATAGGGACCCAACATGGAGGGTTGGAGATATGGAGTAGGATAAGGGCCCAAAATAGATAGAGGACAAGATGGATGGGAACTTTGGGGTGGAGATGGAAGGACTTGGGACCATGCAGGGATAGTAGGGTTACCAACATCTAGAGATACATTTTTATTTCTTTCTTCAACATGATGTTTATTATTTGGAACACAATATGTGAGTCCATTATTAGCAAAAGGAAGTGAAGCTTCAGATATGATAGTTGGTTCTTTTGCTATGGATCTATCATCATGGATTATGGGAGATGTATGATCATGGAGCAAAGCGGATGGAAGGAGAGGATCTTGATAGGGAGGAGTTGATGGAAATGGATCTTGAGATGGAGTAGGTGGGATGGTAGGATTCAGATATGGAGGGGATGGTAAAAGTGGATCATGTAGGGGAATAAGTGGGATGGCGGGATCTTCTGTTGTGTTAGGGGATATTTCAACATGCTTTTGGACAAGATATTGATAGGAATGGGTAGGAGTGGATGGTATGATAGTAGAAGTATGGAAGGTCTCTTGTAGTGAGGTAGATGGATGGGTAGGAGGTTCTTCAATGGGGATGAGCTGATGGGGGAGGGACTCGTTAGGTTCATTATATGGGATTTGGGTAATGCTAGGAGGAGGAGATGTGGATGGGATTTGGAGGGATTCAATGGATGGGAGATAGGAGATGGAAGGGGTTTGATAAGTGGGGTGGATATGATAGGGATGGTAGCAATAGGATGAGGTAAGAGGAGTGATCAGTGTGGGAGATGGAGTTGCTTTGGGCTTCCTTGTAAAATTCATTAGAGACAAGTGTGTTGGACTAGGATGAGTAAGGAGATTGGGGTGATGTATTCTAGAACTAGGATTGGTTGGAGGATTTGTAAAGGGGTTTGGACTAGGGATGTAGCTACTAGGATTGTTCTAGAATGGTGGAGGTTGGGAGATGAAGGTAGAGGAAGATGGAGGTATGACTGATGTATAAGAGGAATATGTGGGCGCAATATAGAAGGTGGTAAGGATGAAAATAATAATGGATTCCCCTTGTAAAAGGCATGGTAAGGAGTACTAGTGAGTATGTTTGGAGGAGGGATGGAGAAGTTTGGAGGAATGTGTGGATTTTGGAGGATGTTTGGAGGAATATCTCTGAGGCTTTCAATATACCCATCATAGTCGACAAGAATTTCATCGTCATTGGAATAGGATGTAGCAGGAGAAAGGACAATGTGACCAAACTCATCATGATAGGGTTGGGATTTCATGTTTTGATGATGAGTTGGATGGGGATGGGGTCTTGCATATGGATGAACATGGAAGCTCATGGTTGGATTTGGATTAAGCATAGATTGTGGATTGGCTAATGAAAGATTTCCTAGGGAGAGTCAAAGCTATATGATAGACCTAAGGAAGATTGGTTGGAGATGTTAGGCTTTTCTAAGGATGGAAGACTTCAAGGGCATGCTATCAAAAGTGAGGGTTTTGCTTTCCTATGTGTAGGATTTGGTGTTGGCTGTGTCAACTTGAGGACAGACTAATGATCCTATGGGCATGACACGAGATTGACCACTTGTGGATCCCAACCTTTAGCTCAAGGTGATGAGGGATACAAGTGACAAATCTGGATTACCCTAAACAATGCTCTATCAAAGGGATAACCTTGGTGAGATTGGTTGATTGGTAGGATTGATTAGATAGGAAACTCTGGCAGAGTAACAACAATTCCTTAAAGGTTTAGATGTGATTTTGGATTGTGGATTTTGGTGCTAGCTGGCTTGGGAGATTGATTTGGATGAACCTTGGATTTGGGATTGTTCTAAGGGAGCTTGGATGATCTTCTAATGAGACAATGACTACGCTAAGTATGCCTTGAGCTGGGAGATTTCTGCTTTTTTGAGATTTTTGACCAAAGTTGGCAAACATTCATTCAAAAGTTATGAACAAATAAGCAGACAAAAGTTTTGAGCAAGCACATCAAAACACACCAACGTCCTAGGAAGCTTTCTAATGGGATGAAATTTGGTTTAGCTAGGGAGTCCTCAATATACACAAGGTATGTGGGGCCCAAATTCTTAAATGAAACCAAAAAGATGTCACACAGCTGAGAGGAGCGGTAACCCACTTCTCCTCTTTCACTTCTCAAGGGTATAAAGTTCCTTGAGGCTTAGCCCAAGTGACAAAATCTTAATCTCAAGAGAGGTGTCTTTGGATTCACCTCCCGATCTTTATACTTCACCGAAATGTTGGAGTTGAGGTCATCCCAAGGGGTGATGAAATCCCCAAGCAGGCTGTTGGGACTGAAAATTGCATGGTCCATTTTCAATCACATTTTGAAAATTTTGAAGAATCAATGCCCTAAAGTGCTTTTTGTGGATATGTAGTCAATTGTCAGTTTGAGGCCTAGATGGTGTTTGAGTGGCTTAACACCTTTCATTTGACATATAAATGTGATCCACAATGTTATTTTGCCATCCCGAATCATTCGATGAAGTCACATTTTGAGCTAGTGTCAAAATTTGCAGTTCTGCCTAAGTGTCAAATAGTGATCAGAGGCCCAGTTTGCATTTGAATATCTTTTAGCCAGAAAAGTTTCATGACCCGCCACTTTGATAATATTTAGTGTGCATAACAGATAACCTATGTTTCAAATTTTAAATCATTTTGAATCAGTTTGAATAGGTTTCGAACCCCTCAAAGTTGGAAATTTACTATTTTTTGCATTTGACTAGTTGTTCACAATTATGGGAAGCCTTGTTCGACCAATCAAATCTTTGACCCAGTTGATCCAAATGAAAAAATTCTTTTTGCAATTGTGTTCTAGGGGTCAGATACTTCACATTTTCAAACTTTGAGATCATAACGAATCCATTTGATCAGTCTGCTAACATGGTTAAAAACCTAGTTTATATTGTTTTGTTATGACTGAGATATCCAGATTGATCCGTACCCCTGTTCGGCATGTTATAACATTAATCCTGTGATTGGCTAGCCTAAATGTATTGTACCATTGTGTTGTGTCCTAGAAATCCTTGAAATATGCCAGTTCTTAAGTCATGATGAATCCATTTGCATATTTTCCTATGTCCGTACATTTGCCAAAAATTACTTTTTGACACATTTCTCAGTTAAAATTTCTAAGTGCCTATTTTCAGAAATTCACCAAATGTGCCATGTGATTCGTCATGACCCCAAACCATAGAATTATATTCTCATCATGGCAAAGAACTTATATCCTAGTTTTCAAAATCCCAAGTGATCAATAACCCAATTTTATAATGCCAAACCCGAGCCCAGTTTATTATTTTTTGACATTGTTTGCCTGCAGGTTAATTGAAGTATGGATGTTCGGCAATTAAAATCTCTTGACTGGAAATTCATCATGGGCTGAAAATTTGTAGTATGGTAGAGCGTGTAGGATTGAACACTCATGCCCATTCTCGTGGCTTGGTTACTTGATTGAATCAGTTTTTAAGGCCAGCTGGAAGGCCTCCTGACACCAATTTCACAGTGGTGCGGAAGTGATTTTAAATAAGTTTTAATGGTGATTCGGTGCTCAAGTTTGTTTTCAATCAAGTTGGAATGATCATTGGAATGTTTTGCAAGGTCAGTTGTTTGGAAACGAAATTAAAAAAATTTAGCCAAACCCGGCTAATTCTATCAATTGATAATGCATTGGGATTTTAAAAATGTTTAAAAGGAGAAGAGAAATTGTAATGTTTTAAAATCATTACAAAGAGGATTTTCATTGAGAACAACATAAAGGATCAACATGAAGACTTTTGCTTCAAAAACTTATTTTTTGAAGATCTCAAAGAAGAACCTTCATCTCTTACATTAATAACTATTACAGAAGCGGATCACTTCATAGAAGCAAAGTCAATAAAGAATGATGAAGCGGCTGGAAATATATTTGCAGGAATGGAACAGTTGATAATAAACTCTAGTATAGTGTTTATTATTGAAGGTTTACTAAAAATCAAGTTTATTTTCCATTAATGATTCACAGTATTAGAGCATGAGTGCAAAAGTCCATTGACTAGGAAGTGCAGAAGTTTGAAATTTTTGAAGAGAGCTCCACATTGAAGAAAGGTAAAGGAGCCCACGTTTTGAAGCCTCAGCAGATGAGTAAAAATGTCCATAGCCGTTTCAAGCACTAAGAGGAGAGTTAATGCCTTTCAGTCTCATGCATACACCCTGCCCTCTCAAAAGAATAGGATCCACGACATTTGAAATGGAGAGCCTCGGCATAAGAGAAGCCATCTCAAAGCTAAAACAGCACCAACCCTACAAGAAAATAAGGCATCAGCAGAAAACTTTTTGGCAAAGCCGACTAGTGTGAAGGAAGAAGACAGTGCAAGGGACTTCAAACGCTGGTCAAAGAATTCGCATCATACTAGGAGGATAACCACACTGGCAAAGAGTTTCTAGTTTGATTTCAGAATGTTGAAAGTAGGGAGGAGCCATATTTTAGAATTAAAAAGATGCCCAATGTAAAAGGGAGAGCCCCATGCCTTCAAAGAAAAGGCCAATCTGAAAGTATGAAGTCAGAGCCGCCCGATAGCAAAGAAGCTCCTCATACATACAGCAAAGAAGCACATTGCAGATGTTGATTGAAAAAATTAATGGCGCCAACAGGTAGGGCATTATGTTCAAGGTCGACTTAGTCCCACATGGAGATGGTTGCGAACTCTTATATTGTTTTAATGCTCCATAGCCCGTAGTGTAATATGTCTTCAAGACACGTCGCGTATGGAGGTTGTTGTTTGTTTGTTGGGCCCACCCATGGAGTTAACTAAATTTTGACACTCAGCGCGCAAAACCAAGCCAAGCGTATGAGCGGGAGTTAGGTTTGAAAGTTCTCCAGTGTTACACCAGCATAGGTGCATAAGATGATTTCAATGCTTCTCTGGTGCTACGCTCGTATGAGCGAAAATTGAAAATTAGAGGCCCCCGATGCTACGTGTGGAAGGTATGTCATATGAGCATAAGCCAATTTTTCAAAAGCTCCGGGATTACGCTTAAGCAAGAGAATGTAAAAGAGGCCCCTCGTATGAGCGTAAAGGCTCGAAATGTAAGAGCGTAAAGCAAAAGAGGATGGATTTCCGTGTATACGACTAGGATTTTGTATGAGCAAAAGTCAATTTTTCATGTCTCATGGTGCTACAGGATTCACCATGAGAACGTAAAAGCGTATGAACGTAAGGGAAAAATTGGAAGCTCACAGTGCTACGGGAGATGAAAGAATTAAGGAAGTTAATTAATATTAAAATATTAATTAATTAAAAACATCTCAATGTTGCACAGTCAGTCAGATTTTGACATATTGTGTCATTGGAATGGAGAGATAAGGAGAGTTTGAAAATAAAGTTCAAATAAAATTTCAAAGAGGATTAATGCATCAAAATGAAAAAAGTTCAAATATTTAGAATTTTTATATAGTGCAAACTATATACTATTTAAATTTTTCATTTTAAATGTTCTGATTCAGTCATGGAAGCCTGTTTTTCAAATTTTCATGTCAGGGGCATTCTTTATCAGAAATGGGCAGTGTAGTATACCATTGGAACTGGGAGAATCTAAATTTTCTAGATATGAAGTCAGATTGTGCACAGGTATTTACTGGTTCATGTTGTAGGTCAATTTGTATTTTCTAGGGCATTGGCAACAGAACAAGCTGAATTCATCATGACATACCAGAGTTTGTTTCAAGGCAGTTTTGAAGGCTTGGTAGAGTCTGGGTGTGAAGAAAATCAGTTCTACAATATTTCTTTGGCTTTTAAGAGTCATTTTTAAAACTAATTTTCATTTTTACCGTGAGTAAAATATCAAGAATCAAATCAGAAATTTGTTCAATCATAGTTTTAGATATTTGATGCTTTTAGAGCCATAACTGAAAGGGATTTGATTCAGCATTTGAGGGAAAAGATTTAAAAGTTATTTTAAATTTGTTGAGAGGGTTTTTCTAGGTGGACAGATGGCAGTTGCATATCAGATCTGGGAATTTCATCTTCTCCTATATCTTTCATTCATTCCTTCATTGTAAGGGTTCCAGTTTCTGGGAAGAAAAAGTTCATTGCTATGATACCATTAGGGATTCTAATTTTTGCATTGTGAGACCATTGGTTCTAGTATTTTGACATGTTTCCATGACTGTGGCACCATTTTCTTTAGCAGAACTCTCATGTGAAAAGTAGTTGTAGAGATAATATAGATAGTTCTGAGATATTAGGTTGTTTCATGTTTTAATTTTATGGATCTGAATGTATAGTTTCAAGGAAATGAATACATGTGAGCAACAATTTCACTAGTTTCATTCTGGTTCTTGTCTCCTATCTCAGCAATCTGTAAGTCTTATGTGGTTTGGAACAAAGATTTGAGACCCATTTGCATCCCTTTCAGATTGTATGTTTGATGTATTTTGCTGTTGGACCAAAGGGCCAAGTAAATGCTTGATATGTTTAAACAAGGTTACTGGTTGTTTGAGAAGGATATTTTGTGAGAATGAGACCTGAATGAACACTGATCTCTGAATCACAAGGTGGTTGGATAGATCTAATGTCTGGGTATATGAGATACGTCCTGATGTCACAGATGTATGTTTTGAATTCATGGAATTACCCAATGGATTAGGCACTGATCAGTTATAGGATCACTGGTTATACTGTTGCATTTTTGAGGTTTTTTTGAATCAACATCTTTAATCAAATAAATTTCCCTTTCATGTTGAAGAGCTATAAACAAAATGCCCTCACTCAGCTTATGAATTTCATTGTTTTGCATCTAGCTACTGCAGATATATGTTATTTCATAAGTTATTAGGAGAAATAAGGGTTTCTATCTACTTTGTATTAGATTCAGTGTATGCTTTGATAACTGGTACCATATAAGGAATCTATAGGTTCACCCGCCTAGGTTTTGCAGAGCCTAAAGTGCAGAAGGAGTATAGCCTTATAGTTGGCCTGGTGTCTGAATGGATGTGTTGATAATGGGAGTAAGCTACCCCTAGATGCATTTTGTTCTCATTAGGGTAATTGGAAATGGATAACATTTTCAAACACCAACACAGGCCTCCTAAAAAAGTGTAAAACAAGACCACATAAGTAATCTTGGGTTTAAAAGACACGAATTCATTCTAGTTGATGATTTAGATTTTGTAAGCTATGATTGAAGACACTTTTGATTATGGCATACAATGTTCATTCCAACTTGACAGCATCGTCAACATAATGGAAATTGAGAATTCGTCAACATAAGAAATACGAGTGTCATTGAAATGCATCAAAACCATGCAATGTTCATTGATTGTTAGGCATTCAATATTGTTTAGAGTGTTTTAAGCCCAAATTGGAAGTGTGAGATATTGCAATGATTAATTGATTTTTGGCATTCAAGATTGTGTTCGTTGTTTTAAGCATGCATTCCAATAAAAGGTTGATTTTAATCCATGGCATTTGAGAGTGATTTGAGCGACATTCATTCAAAGAAAGATGTGTTTAAACATGCAAGTTCATTCTTGCAAAAAACATGATTAGGTTAGTAAGATGCTCCAACCTGCAATGCTACAAAAAAGCAACTTGATTAGTCACCCAAAATCTTTCAAAATGAAAGCTTAACTATGGGGGGAAAAAAATTAACTTTTTTTGTTATTTTTGATATGCGTAAAAATGCTTAGAATGGTCCATATCCTACGGAATCACTAAAAGTCAAATTTTGATTTATACTTTTTTTTTTTTTTTGGAATTTAGATATGATTATGATTATGAGGTTAAAGATATGGTGATAAAACTTGCAGAAAACTGTATATGAGCAATGTTAGTATGCTAATAGAAACCAAATTTAAATAAAGCTTCTACAAACTAAATAAAATTCATAAACTTCAAGATAGACTAAGATGAGCTCTCAATTAAGAATATGAGCCATTAATGGGCTCTCTCAATAAGAAGCTCTCTTGTTGAGTGGCTTTGTCTAAATAGATAGGATGTATGCTCAAGCTTATGCTTCAAAAAGTGCTTCAAATGGAGTTGGAATTTGGGTGTGAGTGTATGGTTTTGATGTAAAATAGCTTCTTAAAATGGCATTATGACTTTACTTCATGGATTGTGTTATTTTGCAAAGGGGAAGGATCCAATTTATAGGCAAGAGGCTTGAGGGTTTGAGGGCTAAGATGCAAAGATGGGGAAAAGCTCATGGAGGGCTCAGATTGCATGAGAGGAGAGCACATGGATTATGCTTCCTTAGAGCCAATGAGGGAGTGACACATGTCACAGGGTGAGAGGATGGAGGAAAGGGGAAAGATGATTCAAAAAAGGAGGCTCAAGGGATAAAATCTTCATAAAGATCCTCATAATAGCTTCTAAGAGCAATGAAAGGGCTTTGGAAGAGTCATTTATGGCCTAGTGGGCTTCATAAAGTTTTATGGTTGGGATATTTTGAGGGAGATGAGAGGAATTTTGACTTGGGCTTCATTAGGAAGGTTTTAAGTTTGCTTAGGCTTGTGAAAATGATTAGAGCATGGATTTGGATGGTTTAGGATTAGCTTAGGGATAAACAAGTGGATGGCATTTAATGAGAGTGGGTGAAGGAGGAGATATTTGTTAACTTTGGCTTGGGTTAGTAAGTCTTAACCCATGTTTAGGGAATGTGACAAGGTTAGGAGGGGATTAGGATTAGGTTTAAAGACATCTTCTAGAAGAGTCTAGACTTTGGATGAGGATAAAGACTTTCTAGAATAGTCTAGATCTTCCTAGGATGAGGATGAAGACTTTCTAGAAGAGTCTAGAACTTCTTAGGATGAGGATAAATTAGATTTTTAGGAAATAAATAAAGTTTTATTTATTTCAAGGGTTTGGGTTGAGGAGATTTTTATTAAAACTTTTTTAATAAACATTAGGATTAATATTTAATCTTAATTAAATATTTTGAGTTGGGATTAGGGGTAGGAAATGATGGGATTAGCCTTTAATCAAAATTAAAGAAGGATTAGAAGATTTTGGAAGAGGTTAGTGGTCTTAAGGAAATTGGCCAAGCTTTGGGCAAAAAATAAATTTTTTATTTATTTTGGGTTTTTTGGTCAATTTATTAATTAAATAATTAATAAATAAGGAAATAATGTTTAAATAAGATTTAAACATTTTTGGAGGGATTCCTTAATTAAATATTTTTAATTAAGATAAAGGAATTTAATGGCATAAAAATAAATTAAATAATTAATTAATTAATAAATGATGATGTCATCAGAAATTTTTCAGAAAATAAAAATACTTTATTTTTTAAAGGTTTTTAGGTGTCTACATTTTGCCCCTCTTTGATGTGATGCCGCAAGTGGCATGGCGTCAAAGATAAGAAAATAAGATGCCCAAGGCTAGAGCAGAAGAGGAGAGAATGAACTGTGATATGCCCCCTCAAGAAGGCGGCAGGGAGAGAAAGTGAGGCTCGATGGCTTCTTGAAAAGTACAAGAATCTTGGATGAGCAAGGAAACTCAGATTGGCAAAGAGAAGGGGTTGAATTAGCTCAAACTCTCACTATGGGAGAATGATAAAGGAGAATCAGATGCACAAGAGGAAGCAAGCTAAAGACTTTAGGGAAGGTGGAGGATGAAGGAGCGGAGCGCTATAAAAAGGAATCCAGGATAGGGAGATGGAAGAGGGGATTATAAAGCTGATGCAATAGGATTTCAAAGAGTCAGATTGTCGGAAGATGGGTTTCGGAGATCCCTAGGACTAGGATTGTGGATCTCGAAAGATGAGGCTTGGTGGATTGATTTGGATTGGTGGATCCCTAAGACTAGGATTGTGGATCCCTAAAGCTAAAGGTGAGGAGTGATTCAAAGAGATATTGATGCATAAGCTGGGGTAGGAGAGACAGATGCTGGATATGGATGGGGGATAATGGAGATGAAGGAAAACCATTGAAGCTTTTTGAGCGGGGGGATACTTCAAAGAGAAGTACCACCATGTAGTTGAGCACTAGATTTTCTATAGGACTATTGGTTAATTGCCAAGGTTACCAAGAACATCAAGGCCTTTTCACCAACTGTCTAGAGGACTAACGGACTGACTCAAAACAAACACACAAGGATTGCCCCAGCATCACACATGAATCTCAAAAGAATCAGAGTGGAACCGAAACTGGGTAACCCACAAGCAGAAAAGAAAAACAAACAAAAGACTTGATCAAGACCTTACACCTAGATTGCCCCATTTGTAGTATACCATGATATGGAAGATTGTGGTAACTTTGAGGAGGGAACAAAAAGATTGTTTGGAAAAGATACTTCAAGACCCAAAAGGGAAGATTCCAAATCAAAATAAAGTGAAAATCCAAAAGAGAAACATTTGCCAATGAGATGGGTAGGACGAGGTACTAACGGACCAAGATCAGACATGAGGAAAGCTATATCCTACAAGGATCTATCAGAGAGCACCTAAGCTGGTGGATCTGCATGAGTGATGCATCTGGCAAGCTGAACTAAGAATGATAACACTTTGGTGATAGGAGATCTAGCTAAAGGATGCATTGGGATAGCTAACCAAGGGTTGTGCAATGTGTGCAAGATTTTGATCAAGGAGAAACTGACACAAAAGCTATTTAGATACAATGGTACTAAGCTAAAGAGGATGTACAAGCTGACGGACCAAGATATGTTACAAATGTACAAGGTTTTTCATGTTTGGGTTTTGTGAGATGGAAATGTTGGTGAAGGGTGGGATGTCTGCAGTAGTTGATAAGTGGATAGGTAGATGGTTTGCGAAAAGCTTAAGTGAAAATAGGATTCTTTGTGTGCATGTGATAGGATACAAACTAGGATACAAGCTTTGGACAAGATTTGGATATACAAGCTATGGTACAAGATTTACAAGGTATAATAAAAGCTCCATTAGATTTTGGATATTTAGTTGGAACACCAAAGGAACAAGCAGGTGTGTTATGGGATGGTGGGTGGATGGATGAGGGATAGGATAGTGATAGATAATGGATTAGTCTTAGTACACAAAGTTCTTGAATTACCAGGTTTTCACCAAGGTACCTATCCAAGGCGCTTGAATTGCCAAGTTTTCACCGTTGGACGATTATTTCTCTTTACTATTTTTTTTGTATTTTTCAAAAGCTGGGTATACGAAGGATTTTCAAGCATAGAACTTCTTGAGATGAAAGATGTTAGTAGGATCATTCAAGAGTTCTCCTTCTAGTGTAGATAGCTAATAGGCTCCAGAGCCAAAGGATGCAATGACAACATAAGGACCAAGCCATGTAGGTTCAAACTTGCCTTTCTTTTCTCGATCTGCATGGACTTTCATGTTTTCTTTGAGGACCATGTCACCCAGCTAAAAGTGTCATGGAAGCACCTTCTTGTTGAAATTCCTTTTGAGATGAGTTTGATAGATGGTGAGATGATCACAGGCTTTTTGTCACTTCTCGTCTAAGAGATCTAGCTGCGTGAGCCGAGCTACTCTCTATTCTTCACCTGATATTTTCCCTGCAAAGATATGCACAAGGAGGCAAGTTCAACCTCTATAGGTAGTATCACTTCAGCACCATAGACTAGGGAGTATGGAGTTGTGCCTATGGATGTACGGAAGGAAGTTCAATAGGCCCATAGGGCTGGATTTATTTATAGATGCCGATCGCGACCGGAATCATTGATAACTTTCTTTAGGATTATGAGGAGGGTTTTGTTAGTTGCCTCTACCTAGAAATTACCTTGTGGGAAATATGGGCTAGAAAAATGATGATGGATGTGGAGAGAAGTGCATAATTCTTCCATTTTGAGATTTTCAAAGTTACCTCTGTGGTCGGTGAAGATGGTGGATGGGATACCGAAGCGGCAAACAATGTGGTATAAGATGAATTTGGAGATTTGAACTCCTATAGCTGAGATGAGGGGGACTGCTTCCACCCACTTAGTGAAATAGTCTGTAGCTGTTATTATCCATTTATGTCCATCATATGAGAGGGTTTTGATAGTTCCAACTAGATCAAGGCCCCAACAAGCGAAAGGCCAAGGTGGTGCAATAGGCTATAGATCCTTTGCTGGAGCGTGCATAAGATTTGCATGCTATTGACATGGGAGACACTTTCTAACAAAGTCACAGGAGTCTTCTTCAATGGTAGGCCAATAGTAGCCTACTCTAAGGATTTGTCACGCTAGGACAATACCACTCGTGTGGGCACCGCAGAGTTTAGAGTGTACTTCTTTTAACACCATCACAGCCTCATTTTGGTCTAAACATCGAGAGAGAGTATCATGATAACCTCGACGATATAGGGTATTGGCTATGATAACATAGTGGGATGATTTTTGGATGAGGTTTTGGTGTTGGGTACATGTGAGGTGAGGGGATATGATACCATCGTTAAGGTAAGCGTGAATCTCATGGTACCAAGGGGATTGGGGACCAACCAAGATACAAACACGGTTTGAATCCTCATTCGCATAGGCAGGTGTGAGGAGCTACTCCACTAAAAACTCATATTGTGTAGCTGCTTAGGGACTTTCCAAGAGCGAGCCTATAGTAGCCATAGCATCTGCTACTTTGTTCTATATTCGAGGCACTTGTGTAAACTGAAGCCTTGTAAAATGCTGAGTTAGCTGACCAACTAGCTCTTTGTAGGGTAATAGTTTTTCATCTTTGGTTTGATATTCATTTAGGGCTTGCTTGATGATGAGCTAAGAATCGCCAAAGATTTGTAACTCAGCAATGTTCCATTCTGCAGCTATCTTTAATCCTGCTATGAGGGCCTCATATTCAGCTATATTGTTGGTGCTAGGGAATTGTAGCTTGAAGGCTTTTGGAATGTAATCTCCTTGAGGTGTGACCAACAATATTCCTACCCCTGATCCATTAGATGTGTATGAGCCATCAAAATAAAGTTTCCATGGGGGTTGTTCTTCAATTAGACAAATATGCTCATCTGGAAATTCTATGATCAATGGATAAGCATCTATTAGAGGTGCATCAGCTAGGTGATCTGCTATAGCTTGCCCTTTGATTGCCTTTTTGTCCACATACTAGATGTCAAATTCACTAAGGCGCATAACCCATTTGGCCAAACGGCCTGGAAGTGTTGTTCTGGAGAGCATTTACTTGAGAGGGTTAATCTTGGAGACTAGTTGGATGGTATGACTTAGCATGTAATGGCAAAGCTTTTGAGTTGAGAAAACAATTGCCAAACAAGCTTTTTCCATAGGAGTGTAATTGAGTTCATAACCAACTAGGGTTCTACTGATGTAGTAGATGGCTCTTTCTTTGTTGTAGTGATCGAGCTATGCTAGAAGTGCCCCTAAAGCAGTAGGTGTTGCTGATATGTACAAAATTAGGGGATGACTAGGAACTGGTGGAACCAAGATAGGGGGATTGATGAGATACTGCTTGAGATGGTCGAAGCTGCGCTGACATAAAGGATCCCACTTGAATTTCTCATCCTTCCTTAGTAAATGTGAAAATGGTGTACACTTATCTGCAAGCTGGGAGATGAAGCGTCGAATAGATTGAAGCTTTCCCTGGAGAGAACGAAGCTATCACAGTGTCTGGGGAGGAGGCATGTTTAAGATAGCCTTGACCTTCTTGGGGTCGATCTCTATACCTCATTTAGAAACTATAAAGCCTAGAAGCTTGCCAGATGTGACCCCAAAGACACATTTCTTGGGATTCAGCATGAGATGATATTTGGCTAACCTATCAAATACTTTCTCCAGGTCAGCAAGATGATCCATGAAGGTATGAGACTTGACCAAGATATCATCCACATAATCCTCCAAAATGCTATGGATGAGATCATGAAAGATGGTTTTCATAGCTCTTTGATAGGTAGCCCCAGCATTCTTTAGGCCAAAAGGCATCATGTTGTAGCAAAAGGTTCCCCAAGGGGTAGTGAATGTTGTCTTATGCTGATCCTCTTCAGCAATCTTGATTTGATTATACCCAGAAAATCCATCCATGAGGGACAAAATTTCATGTCTAGCTGTAAGATCTACAATCATATCTATGTTGGGCAAGGGAAAATCATCTTTTGGACAAGCTTTGTTAAGATCTCTGAAATTAGTGCAGATTCTGATGTCACCAAAAGGCTTAGTGACGGGGACCATGTTGGAGATCCACTCTGAATAGTTGATAGGTCGGATAACCTTAGCAGCTAACATTCTTTCTAACTCAGCTTTGACCAGTAATGTCACCTTGGGGTGCATTTTTCTAAGCTTTTGTCTAACAAGCTTGATCTGTGGATTGACTGCAAGATGATGAACTACAAGCTATGGATCAAGCCCTAGCATGTCTTGATATGACCATGCAAATTGGCCAATGGTCTCTCTTAAGACCTCAAAGAGGAGATCAGCTTGGTCTTGTGATAGGGATGCAGCAATGTGAACAAGCCTAGGGATCTCTGAAGAACCGATGTTGACTTCCCTAGTATCCTTAATTAGAATAGAAGATATCTTTGGTCGATTATATTGAGGAGGTAATGCTAAATCCTCATGTTCTGCTTGTGGCTCTGGATGTTCTTGCTGAGGGGTTCTCTTTGCTGCCTTAGCTAGTCTTAGATTCACCTTAGTTCCAGTTTTGGGTGTATCAGAACTAGGTTGGGGATTTTCTCCAAAATACCCCTTGGGATCTAGCTTGTAGATATAGGCAGAATCTAGCTTTGTTTTCTTGTGAGGTGTTTTAGCTCCCATGAATCTCAGAAGTGCTTCCTCTGATCTGAACTCATCAATGTTTATGATGCTTGGTTGGTCCCAATCTATGAGTTGTGGATGGGTGAGTGGTAGGTCAATGAGGTGGATGGATAGTTCTTGGAGAATAGAGTCTCTGAGGGAGATTTGGTCTAGGATATCGTCGTAGGCTCTCTTTTCAACTTCCTTAGAAATTTCTTTGATTTTTAAAAGGTCACGGTGAATGTTCAAAAAAGTGTGACCGTCCGTATTGGTGCCCTCAGTTGTGGGTATGCCAAAGCCAAGACCTGACTTTGATTCCCACTTGTGTGTGTCGATGGGGCACTGCATGCCTCTTTCTTCTGGTCCTAGACCACCACCTTGATAGTTCCATTTGTCAGTGATGAGCTTATGTTCTTGGGGATACTTCTAGCTGAAGTGATCAAGGCGTGTCTGTTTCCTTTGAGGTGCATCCTTATGTAACCAATTGTTGATATCTAGAGTGAGCTCCTCATTAAGAGGGATTTTTGAGGATACAAAGGTTGTTGGGCCAAACTATTTGTATTGAGGAGGTGGAATCTCCTTAGCTTTGTGATATGTTGGTCATCCATGGGCATGTGGATCAAGTGGGAGTGCCTCGAGAGAAAATGCATCCAATAGACTATACTCTCCATAGCCCTTGTTATTGATCTTCACGGTAGATAGGGTAGAGGCGAGGATGGATTCTGGGTCATTAAAAGTGTGGGATGAGCTAGCGATGGATGTGCCGATATCAATTCCAGGGTAATGGTTTGTATATGAAGCTTCAACCGCATTGTAGCAAGCAAAGGGTTTTGGATTGGCATGGATGGTTACCTCAGTGCCTTGATGCAAAAATTTGACGCACTGATGGTAAGTGGATGGAATGGCTTTCATGGCATGAATCCATGGGCGATCGAGGAGGATGTTGAATGGTAGGTTTAGATCAATAACATGGCAGAGTATTTCTTGGATGACTGGCCCAACCTTGATTGGCAGCAAAATAGTTCCTTCTATGGTTCTTTCCAAGTTGTCATAAGCTTTGATGGTGATAACCTCACTGATGATATCTGCCTCAGTATACCTAGCTTGTTTTATGAATTTTAGGGTGCAAATATTCAAGGCTGATCCATTATCTATCATTACTCTTTTCACGACAAAATTGGATACCATGATGGCTATGTGAAGCGGAAGGGTCTGATCTAGTTTGACCATGTGTATGTCGATGGGTTTGAAAAATAGGGCACATGAGGATGAAAGGTGTCCAACAAGATTATGAAAATCAGTAGCATTGATATCAAAAGGGACTCGAGATTCTATGAGAGCACTATCAAGGATGTTCTTGTACACAGGACTAGTGCAAAGAAGGTCTAAAATGGAGATTTGGGCTGGCATATTCCCAAGGTGTTCCGATATATTGTACTAACTTTTTGATGGAGCTGATGGTGCTGGTGAAATGGGTGGGCCTGCAATGTTAAATCGGGCTCTTCGAGTGGTGACTACACACTCATTTTTTGGTCCTTGGATATTGATAACATTGACAGAAGGCTCTTTCTCGGATATACAACCTATAAGGCTACCATAGTCTATATAGGATGAAGTGTGGTCATTTTTCTTCCCATGTTGTTGGTTTGGCTGACGGTTGTTGGTTTTGTTGTTGTTGGTTTCGATAGGTTCTTTTCCAAGATTTTGATTGTTGTGAGGAGGAAAAGCATTTTGATAGATCTGTAAGCCTACATTAGGAGAGGTTTGGGCACCAACAATGATTTCCTTCTGATCAATGAGGTCTTGCACATAGTCTTTTAGTTTCATGCATCTGAGGGTAGTGTGACCTTTTACCCTATCAAATTTGCAATACTCATTGTCTTTGTACCATGCAGCTTTGGATTGGCTTGGGTCAGTTTGCTAGGTAAGAGGAATTTTGATGAGGTTTTCCTTGACTAATTTCTCAAAAATGAAATCCAATGGCTCACCAAGGGGTGTATAGTTTCTAGGTGTAGGTTGGAATCTGGGCTTTTGTCCTGTAGCTACATTGATGGCATTAGCTTGATTGCTAGACCCTTGAAAGTTTGGTCTTGGATTGTGGTTTTGATAGCTGTGGTTATTCTGTTGTTGGTAGTTGATAGGTTGCTAATTGTTTGGTTGATAGGGTGGGTTGGATTGGTTGTGAGAAGGACCAACAATATTCACATGTCTGGTGTCAGTGACGCCATCTGTTGCAACATGCTTGTTTTTGTTCCAATACCTAGACTTGTCATTGGAATGTGATTGATTTTGGTTGGCTTCCTTGTAAATCTTGACCATGCCATTTTTAATGAGTCCTTGCTCAAGGATCATTCCTTTCTCTTTGATATCTTTGTAGGTCTGCAAATAGTTCATGGTCATGTGGTGAGCCAAGCTAGGATGGGCATTATCAATAAACATTTTCACCAAATGGCACTCTGGAAAGGTGCAAGATATGTGGGTGGTAAGGGTTTGCCTTCTTTGCAGATATTTGGGAAGACTTTCTCCACCTTTTTTCTTGGTGTGGACAAGATCAACCACTGATAGCTCTGTTTCAACAAGATGGGCATATTGGGCTACAAATGCCTCAGATAATTCAGCAAAATTTTTAATTGTGCCATAGGGGACTCTATAAAACCATTCAAGAGCTGGTCCGGCCAAGCTTTTGGGAAAGAGACACAAGAGGAAGATGTCATCGTATGCCACTTCTTGGCAGTGCATGTAAAATTCTTTGATATGTGTGATAGGGTCTCCTTTTCCTCTAAATTTGTCAAATTTGGGTGTCTCAAAATGCTTGGGGAATGGTGTCATGGTAATGGCTCTGTCAAATGGGTAAGGGCACACATTCTCAAACTTGAAATTTTTTGGATCATTTCCCTCTTGGATGTTCTTCAAAGTTGTTTTCATGGCTTCCCATTCTAAATTAATGGGTGATGGCTAGGGTGCCCCCAATGTAGGAGTGCCTTAAGGTAGGTATGCACTACATGGGGCTACTGAATATGGATGGCTATAAGGGATTTTTTGATAGGGATTGTACATTGTTTGGGCAGCTGCATGGTGGATGATGATTTGCTGAGGGGGAGGTGGCACATAGTGCTGCATGTGTTGTGAGGCTTGCTGTTGATATGGGATTTGAGGTTGGGATTGAGGAACATAAGATGGTTGTGGGATAAATGAATTGCCTTGTGGAGGTAAGGTATAAGATGGTTGTGAAGCTTGGGGAAAGGATCGGGGGGCTTGTGGGGTTTGACCAAGGAATGTGGGTTGCGCCCCCGTTTGGGATGGTACTTGCAAATAATTGGTGGTTGGATGGATTGGTGGGTTACCTCCTAGAAGTGGCATTGAAAAGTAGTTGGTAATAGGAGGTAATGGATTAGTTGGTGGTGGAGGTGGTGGGAATTGAAAGCTAGGAAATGGAATTGGTGGTTGGATTTGGAAGCTTGGTAGAGTGGTGGCAAGAGCTTGGGTCACTTGAGAGCTAGGCAAAACATTGGTAGTAGCTTGTGGGGTTTGATAGCATTGTGGAGTGAGGGTAGTAGCTTGTGGATTTGTGGCTGATGGCACTAAGCTCCCAAGACCTAATGGAAATGATGGGATTGTTCTTTGGGCTGTGGTGAACAAGCTAGGGGTGATGAAAGGTTGATTACTTGGCCCCATGGGCGGCATCCCTGTTGTATATTGCTGAGGTTGGCCAAAGATGCTAGCACTGATTTGGGAGATGGGTGGATTTGGAAGGCTGGGTTGGGGAGCAATAGCAGCAATAGTGAAGGGCATGAACGGTGAGGTGTTTTGGGTAAAGGGGGTTTGGAGCGGAGAGGTATGAACCAAGGATGGAGTGGTGGTGGCTGGGTTGGCTTGTGGCATGGAGATTTCAACTTGGGTGGATGATGGTATGTTTGGGTTTGTCTGATCATATGAATTGGCTGAAGGCTCTTCTTTTGGCATATATTGAGGATAATTTGGATCATAAGAGCCTATGGATGGTGGCAGCTGCCCAAACAATGGGTGAGATGGATCTGATAATGGGGGAGCTCTTCCAAAGTTGAAGGCTCCAATGTTGTCCCTTCAAAAGTTAGCCATGATTGTTTCCTTGTTTTTGTCTATAATGGCATTCACCAATACTGCATTTCCTAGTTGGTTCATGAAAGATTCAATGTCAGTAGGTGATGGTATAGTGTTCTTTGGGCTAAAGGATGGTTGAGTGCTCAAGGGGAGCAATGCTATTGGATCCAAATGATAGGGCTCCATTGTTTCTTTCTTCTTCTTGCCTAAGCGAGTGATGGGTGGCATGAAAATGCAGAATGTTTCCTAGGGATGAGATGCAACAATGCTGATGGAGGCAAAAGAGGAAGTCTTTTCTTTGCAAATGATTTCCTAGGTTGAGGAAAATTTGTATGACAAAACCTAAGGAGAATTGGGTTGAGGATTCTAACTTCAAAAATATGTTGCCAAATTATGAAAGGTCTGCTTTCCTATGTGCAAGCTTGGTGGTGATTGTGTCAACTTAAGGATAGACTGATGATCCTTTAGGAAGAACACGAGATTTACCACTTGTGGATCCCAACCTTTATCTCAAGGTGATGAAGGATAACAAGTGACAAAGCTAAATTACCCTAGACAAAGCTCTGTCAAAGGGATAACCTGGGTGAGATTGGTGAATTTGGAAGATGTTAGGAATGGAAAAATTTTGGCAAGGTGACAACAATTTTGAAGGCTTGGATGTGAGGTTTTGATTTTTGGCTAGATGGTTTGGTTCTAAATGAGATGAATGAACTAAAATGCTTTAAGGGGATGACTAAGGATGGCTAGCTTACATACAAAGATGACTCTAATGCAAAAGTAAAGTTTATGCAAGAAGATGTGGAGAAACAAGGGGGTCTAATCATAGAAATCATGCCTAGTTGGTAAGGCATAAGCATTGTTAAATCCTGGATGTTGGTTAAATTGGATGGTGTGATCTAACTAGGCCTCTTGAAGGGCTTCGTTAGTAGCTTTGTCCTCTGCTTTGTGGAGTTTGGCAATTTGAGGGCTTGGTGTTAGTTCCTTTCTCTTGGTTAAAAGTTCTTTGTATGCCTGAGATGGCTTGAGTTTGACTTTGTGAAACTTTTGTTTGGGTTTGGGTTGCTCTGACATCAATTCCTAAATTTGATTAGCTTTGAGAGATCTTGGTTTTTTTTCTTCAACTTGTTCAACTTCTGGAATAGGCAGTGACTACGCTAAGTGTGCCCTGAGCTAGGATTGACCAAGTTTGGCAAACATGCATTCAATAAGTAAAAGACCAATCAATACATAGAAACAACCAGATAGAAGTTTTGATTCCCAGAATGTGATACTTGTGCCAAGGAGTGTGTATGTTTTACAAATGTTTTGATCAATCACTTCAAACACATTAACATCTTAGATGGTTGTCTACAAGGCTGACAGTTGGTTTAGTTAGGGAATCCTCGATATACCCAAGGTACGTGAGGCCCAAATTCGTAGATGAAGCCAAAAAGATGTCACATAGCCGAGAGGAGCGGTAACCCTCTTCTCCTCTTTCACTTATCAAGGGTATAAATTTCCTTGAGGTTTAGCCTGAGTGAAAAAATCTTGATCCCAAGAGAGGTGTCTTTCGATTCACCTCCCAGTTCTTATACTCCGTCGGAACGCTGGAGTTGAGGTCGTCCAAGGGGTGATGAAATCCCCAAGCAGGCCTCCTAAAAAGAGACAAGGTTTTGGATCCTAATCTTATGCACCCAAGATGGCCTTGAAAGATGACAACGGGAGAGAAGACTTGGATGACCTTGGGCTAAAAAATACGCTTGTTCTTTTACCAACTAACTCTTATGTGTGCTGATCTAGACTTTGCAAGCACTCATGTTTAAGAGACAATGTTCAATTCCAACTTTGAAATGCCCCAACAAATAAAAATCAAGTGAAGAATGAATACAAGAAGAAGAGTTAGGGTCAACAAAAAAGCAAACCCGCACGCCCGGAGGCCCTCCATGTCAAGTATCGATTAATTTTCTTTAAGGCATTCAAGAGTTGGTGTGATTTTGTTTTTAAGCCCAAAACAAAGATGTGTGAGATTCGATTTCAAGTGCGCACCCGGAGGCCCTCCACGTCAATAGTTGTTCAATTTTAGTGCCCAAACTTGAAGTGTGATCGATTTAGTCTAGATTTTTGGTTATTTAAGAATTTTGATAAAGTTAAAGCAAACGTTCAAAGACCAAGTGAGTGAGTTAGATTGTGGAACATTTAACACCTTTTTCAAGTAGACCCATCCCCATAGATGGCGCTGAGATTGTAACCAATGGTTGAATTGATGGGTGATTAGAAAAGAGGTGAGTCCAAGGAACTACTCAAATTGATTTTTGCAAATTTGTATTTAACTTAACGAAGTTTCTTAAATGTCCAAAAATCAAACTTTGCCTAAATTGCATGTGAAAAAGAGATTTGTTTTGTTCAATTTTAAAAGCTCCAAATGAAGTGTTTGATATTGCAATGGTTAATTGATCCTTGGCATTCAAGATTGGATTTTTTGTTTTAATCATGCATTCAAGGAAAATTTGATTTTAATCCATGGCATTCAAGAGTGTGTGTAGCAACATGCATTCAAAGACAAGTGATTAAACATTCAAATTTTTTCCTTTGAGCATTCAAGATTGAGATTTTGTGTGTTGTTTTAAGAACTTTGAAGTGCTTTGTTTTAACCTTAGATCATTCAAGTATGTTTTGGACTCAAAAGTGAAAATGACTCTTTGGAATTTGGTTTTCATTCAAGATTTTGTTTTCTAGTTTGCATATTTTAAGCCCAAAAATGATATTCCTAGATTGTTTTGATGCATGAAAAACCTAAGAAACATTCAAGATTTTGCTACAAGACATTTGTTTGGAACAAATAACAAAGCTTTTAGGACAATTTTTGGCAACCATTTAGGACTCTTAGTTTTCATGAGATTTTTAAAAGAACTTTAAAATATTTGCAAATGAGGTTCATTTTATCCTTGATTGATGCTTTGAGTTTGATTTAGATTTTAGTGTGCACTTAGTGTTGATTTTGAACCTTTTGAAATGGAAACTTGAAGTTCTTTTTAAATTATCAAAAATGAAGTGTTCCTAACTTTTCACGAATGCATCTAAAACCTTGATGTTGCAAGGATGCAAATGATTGGATTGGTTTAGTTTCACTTGTTAAAAGATTTTTTCTTTTTTGCAAATTTTTAATTTTTAATGGATTTAAGTATGATTTGGGGGTTCATTTTAAGCACTAAAAAGAAGTGTGTATGATTTTGCTTCCTCAAAAAAAAATACCCAAGATCTTCCCCTAGAAGAAGAAGAAGAAGTAGATGGAATAAGAAGAATATAGACAAGAAGAGGAAGAAGAATTCCAAGAGCTTTGTCCACCTATAAGCTTGAAAAATCTGCAAATACTATGAGATAGACTATGAGTTATTTTGTCTTCTTCATACTCATGTGGACCTACAAAACCAATTTATACAATCCTACCAATCACAAAAACAAGAAAAATTAGCCAAAATTAGCAAATAACATACAAAACTTGACTAAAAAAGCTAATGAAGATGACCCATGCGGGGTCCCAACGGGCATGCGAAAATGTATATGAGCAATGTTAGTATGCTAATAGAAACCAAATTTAAATAAAAATTTTACAAACTAAACAAAATTCATAAACTTCAAGATAGACTAAGATGAGCTCTCAATTAATAATATGAGCCATTAATGGGCTCTCTCAATAAGAAGCTCTCTTGTTGAGTGGCTTTGTCTAAATAGATAGGATGTATGCTCAAGCTTATGCTTCAAAAAGGGCTTCAAATGGAGTTGGAATTTGGGTGTGAGTGTATGGTTTTGATGTAAAATGGCTTCTTAAAATGGCATTATGACTTTACTTCATGGATTGTGTTGTTTTGAAAAGGGGAAGGATCCAATTTATAGGCAAGAGGCTTGAGGGTTTGAGGGCTAAGATGCAAGGATGGGGAAAAGCTTATGGAGGGCTCAGATTGCATGAGAGGAGAGCACATGGATTGTGCTTCCTTACAGCCAATGAGGGAGAGACACATGTCACAGGGTGAGAGGATGGAGGAAAGGGGAAAGATGATTCAAAAAAGGAGGCTCAAGGGATAAAATCTTCATAAAGACCCTCATAATAGCTTCTAAGAGCAATGAAAGGGCTTTGGAAGAGTCATTTATGGCCTAGTGGGCTTCATAAAGTTTTATGGTTGGGATATTTTGAGGGAGATGAGAGGAAATTTTGACTTGGTTTTGATTAGGAAGGTTTTAAGCTTGCTTAGGCTTGTGCAAATGATTAGAGGATGGATTAGGATGGTTTAGTATTAGCTTAGGGATAGGCAAGTGGATGGCATTTAATGAGGGTGGGTGAAGGAGGAGATATTTGTTAACTTTGGCTTGGGTTAGTAAGTCTTAACCCATGTTTAGGGAATGTGACAAGGATAGGAGGGGATTAGGATTAGGTTTAAAGACATCTTCTAGAAGAGTCTAGACTTTGGATGAGGATAAAAACTTTCTAGAATAGTCTAGAACTTCCTAGGATGAGGATGAAGACTTTCTAGAAGAGTCTAGAACTTCTTAGGATGAGGATAAATTAGATTTTTAGGAAATAAATAAAGTTTTATTTATTTCAAGGGTTTGGGTTGAGGAGATATTTATTAAAACTTTTTTAATAAACATGAGGATTAATATTTAATCTTAATTAAATATTTTGAGTTGGGATTAGGGGTAGGAAATGATGGGATTAGCCTTTAATCAAAATTAAAGAAGGATTAGAAGATTTTGGAAGAGGTTAGTGGTCTTAAGGAAATTGGCCAAGCTTTGGGCAAAAAATAAATTTTTTATTTATTTTGGGTTTTTTGGTCAATTTATTAATTAAATAATTAATAAATAAGAAAATAATGTTTAAATAAGATTTAAACATTTTTGGGAGGGATTCCTTAATTAAATATTTTTAATTAAGATAAAGGGATTTAATGGCATAAAAATAAATTAATTAATTAATTAATTAATGATGATGTCATCAGGAATTTTTCAAAAAATAAAAATACTTTATTTTCTAAAGATTTTTAGGTGTCTACAAATACAAGTCAGCATGAAACCTGCAATGAGAAACTATCAAAATTGTGAGAAAAACAAATCTCATAGCGAACCCAAAGGTTAAGAACACATTCCGATAGGCGTTGGAATGCGAGAACTGTCAGTGGGAATGTGGCAAAGTTGAAGCTGGGTTTTGGTTTGAAAGGCAAGGCGATCCCATAAGTTAATGCAATGATCTCGTGCATTAATGTAGCGATCCCACAGTCGCGGGAATGTGAAAACAGTCAGTGGGGATGTGGGATAGAAAATTGGTGAATAAAAATTGAGGCCGAGAGTTAAAAATTACAGTGTGATCCCGTGAGAAAGCAATCTCGTAGGCAAATTTATCAGCATTCCCGCAGGGGAATTCATCAGCGGGTTCGAGAGGTCAAATGTGAGAATGGGTTTCAAATTTTTGACTGGTCAAAAGTTGCATTCCTGTAAGACAAATTCGCATTCCCAGGGTCGCAGGGTCAAGACCCCGCCAGAGTATAGCCACGGTCACGGGATCACGATTTTGAGGTCTCGAGATCGTAAAAATAGCATGTTTTTCAAGCCTCAAAAATGAAAATCAATTAAATGGCCAAGGGCACAATTTTGAAAGAGGAACCTACGTACCTGCAAAAATATTAGCAAACCTAACACAAAAAATTGCAAGAAAACAATGTTAGTTTTGTTAGTTTATCAAACAAAACAAAACAAAATGATTAGATTGACCCAAATGCGAGGTCCCACCGGGCGTGCCAAAATGTATATGAAAAATAAGCATGCAAGAAATACTAAACTAAGAAATCAAAAGCATTTATAAACTTATTAAACATAACATAAAGTGAGACAAAGAAGAAACAACTCAAATGAGAATGTGAGCCATTAAGGAGCTCTCCCAATGAGATTGTTCTCTTGTTTTAGGGATGAGTCTATTTGATAGGTTTGGTATGTATGCTCAAATGCTCAAAATGGCTTCAATGGAGGATTTGGATTTGGGTGTGGATGATGGCTTTGTTGTAAAACTTGGTCTTAAAATGGCATTATAACTTTAGCTCAAGGATTGTGATGATATGGCTTGGGAGGGGATCCAATTTATAGGCTAAGGGCTTGAGGGATGGAGGGTTAAGATGCAAGGATAGATGAAATCTTAAGGAGGGCTAGGATGCACTCAAAGGGGAGCACATGGATTGTGCTTGTTTAACACCAACCAAGGAGTGACACATGTCACAAGGTGAGTGGATGGAGGCAAGGGGATGGATGAGTCAACAAATGAGGTTCAAGGCCTTAAAGACCCTCATAAATGGCTTGTAAGAGCAATAAATGGGCTTGTAAGAGTCTTTATGGCTTTGTAAGAGCAATGAAGGCTTGGTGGTTGGGATATTTTGGAGGGATTTGAGATTGTTGATTTTTCTTGGTTTAGGAAAGTCTTAAGCTTACTTAGGGAATGTGACAAGGTTAAGGGGGGGATTAGATGTGATTTAGGATTAGATTAGGCTTGTTAGAGATATGCAAGTGGATGGCATTAATGATGGTGGGTGAGTTAGTGGCTAAACTTGGTTAGTATGGGTGGATGGGGTGGATTAGGCTAGATGAAGGGTTAGGGATAGGTTAGGGGTTATTAGATTTGGGGGTTTTATTTATCAAATAGATTTATTTAATAAATGGGGATTTTGGAATTAGATAGAAGAATAGAATTTTATTGATAAATAATAGGTTATTTGATTTATCAATTAGGACTATAGATGATTAATTAAATTAATCAGCTAGGGGATGGCAAAGGATTAATTAAATAGGAATTTAATTAATGATGCCTTCAGAGATAACTAAATAGGATTATGATGTAACAGGCTAGCTGATTGATTAACGTGAGGATATCCATTTAACAGAGTGGCCATGCAATATGCAGGCCACCACCTTTCCATTGTCACTGAGCCCTTCCAAAATGGATGACTCTATGTTCTTCTTCACGCATGCTAGTTTCCACATGGTATCGACTGAAGACTTAAACACGCTCTACAATATCCACATTCTTGTTATCTGGTTTTGGGTGAGAAATTGCCACCCTCTCTGTTTCAATCGCATGATCTTCTTGTCGACCTGATCTTCTATGTTGGACTTCGACAGGCCGAGACGTAAACTGTACCATCATATGTTGGTAATGGTTCTTGACAAACCGTTAAGCATTCAAATATGACTATCAGACTTTGGAACTGGTCCAATCTTAAGACAATTTATTCACCTTCACAACCGGGATGATCCGAATGATGTCTAATATCACAGAAAATATAATGGACTTCATTGTCCTAGATCGGTACCATCCTGCAACCTTATTCACAAATGATACAGATGCCTTAATCCATTGCATTCAGAACCAGAAACAAAAGATTCACATGGAGAGAGGGTAATTACGAAAGAACCAATTCTTGGTGTGCAAGTAAGACTAAAAAGAGAGGGAAAGACAAACACGAAGCTGCCAACAAAAGCAAAACTAGAATATATAATTAAAGTGCTAATTATTGTCTACATATGTGGCTCTCTGGCTAAAGGCCAAAGAGCCAAGTCTTCTCAAATCTTTCTTGTCTCTCACTCTCTTAATTCCAACTATTCCCTCAATCCCTTATCGATCCTCTCTGCCTCTAATGTGATCTCTTTAAAAGAGATTGTAGGTAGTTATTTTAACTACCCATCTACCCGATATTCAATGCCCCTTTAAGCATTACAATGCAAATCTACATTTCTTGTTTATCATGCCAATTGTAAGCACTTGTAACCATTTCGTTACATGGACCCATTTTAATACAATGATCATACCAAATCTTAACGACTTAGCTATTACAATATTATTCATCTTGTCATAAATTTGAAGAGACAAGGTGCTCCCGCACCAGATTACCAAAGCGGTGTAATCAAATTTAGGTGTCTACAATATGAACTATATAAATATGAACCCAATAAATCATTATAGAAAGACATACTGTATGATCCCAAGACTTCAATACACATGCCATTCTATATTTACATTTTATTGTAAACATCAAAGCTTAATCAAATACAAATCCTTACTAACTAGCAAGTCACAGTTGGGGACTATTTCCCTGTATCATCTTAGTGCTTCTTCAAATTTGTTGCATAAATTACCATCTGGATAGAATTTGTACATGTGTTTGTCATGAGTTGAAGTTATTTGATGCAACAAGAATATATTGTTAGTCACAGGGATTTTACTTTGTCTACTATAAACTCTATAAAGTGTCATATGAAAATGAATTGGCAAAGATGATATGAAAAAAGTCTAAAACTTACCATCCCCAAAACCAAAACATGGGTGTAAAATTTATTTCACAAGTCTATAAATATCAACATTAGGTGTGAAATGTAGTTAGCACTTCTTTTCTAAAAATAGTTATACTCTAATCGAAATTTGATTTGTTTATAAATGAACATTATTGGCATAATATGAAAGATTAGAGACTTTACAAAATTATTATGCCCTCAGTTATCTATGGTGCTTCCTTCTATCATGTGTAATGTATTATTATTGTCTAAATCTTCCTTCTCTCTATGTGTCCTAACTAACCTCATCAATAGTCCTTTTATTATATTTTCTCTACTAGTTGTTTTTATCCCTCACTATGAAACCCTCTCTCAAATCAACCTATTGATTTTATCTATTCATTATGTTGAGTGGGCTATCAAACATGTTGATTTTGGTCATAGACTACTTGTCCTTAAACATGTCATGTAACACATTTGGACTTATTCCTTAGTCAAACATTATTGTCCAAAAGCATCAGATTTTTATATTATTGGTGACTCTATTTGTGAAGACTACTATAGAATCACTTATGCTAGTTCAAGTTACAACCAACTCCCATAACTACAATGTACACTATAGATTGTACACTAGACGAGCACTATTTAGAGTGAGTCTACTTGTTAAAGCTTTCGTCATTAGTATATGCAGGATAAGATAGGTGTAAACCACTATGGTTGGGTATTAAAAATAATGAGTACAATCCCGTAAGATGACACAGGTATTACAATAACAATTTATATTATAAATATTTAGATACAACTGATTACAGTATACTTGCATTGATCATTACAGTTATAAAGCATACTATTACTATTTCCATCGGTACTTTGCATCTAGAAGTGATACCCTATGATAACAAATGCAACAAAAAGAAGAGTCAGGAGATAGGTTTGATGAATGGTTAAGATGTATGATTTCAAAACTATAGTAGAATATAATTTTTTAGACAAGGTTGATATAAACTTAGTTCTATTCATACTACCTCTCCAATATGGGATAGTATTGTGTAGATATATGGTAAACAAACTAAGAAGGCCTGTAACAAATTATCATAGTGAATATCCGAATGTAAATTTCTCTCAGCCTTGAGATCATGCAAATTGTCTAATGAAGTTATTTGGAAGTAAGATGGATTTTCAATTGTAAATATCTAAGGGATATTACAATCACATTTCATCTATTGGTCATCTATTTATTACATGGTTTCATGAAAACTTTTGTTAGTTTATTTTCCATATTTCCCATTGTTGTTCAATTTATTTTTGTTTCTTTTTGCACAAACTATAGCATGTGCATGTGACTATAATTCAAAAGGGAAACATCTTATATTTCTTCGATTATAATTATAATTATAAGCATTTATTTATGCTTGCAAAGTATAGAAGTTTCTAAAAATGTCCACAAAGCCATTTTTAAGGCTCAACCTCCAAATCTTAATAACATCTATTTAGTCATACAAGTCTATTGGTTAGAGCTCTGTGCTCCTACTTTTGTTGGATTTTTGGTTGGAAGTGTACAGTTAGATATATGGTGTAATATCTTTACTATAGAATCAATAACTACTTTTAAAGAGGATGTAGCTCATGGAATGATGGGCATAGCGGGAGGTGAGAATTGGTTATGGAACATAAATTAGATACTACTTACTACTTTCTTCCAGCATTTTCTTGTTGTGACTACACACCTAGAATCCATTTTATTTTGGCATATGAAAAATTAGTTATAGAAATTTTTTGTTGTAGATAGATATTACACAAGTATTTTTTCTAGATAGTTAAATGTTCAAGATTCTCTATAGATTGGAAGTTTATGAAAATCATACTTTTTATTTACCATTAATTCATTGATATCATAGTGTTTATTTTTTCAAGTATCATGTGTTTCCATGCATTCTTGTGGACTACACATCAAATAGCTTAGATTTTAGGAACCCTTCTATCTATAGGGATTTTTCTAAGGCACAATTTTAGATTGTGTCTGCTAAATTCGTTGAATTTATGTCATGGACTATTATTGAAAATTATTTTCATGAAGCCTATTGAAGCTTTGAATGCTAAGCAACTAGAGAAGATCCTTGAGAGATACAATACTTTTTATGATCCCATTATTCCAAAGGTTTGTTATGGATCACCCGATTTAAGTGTTGGAAAGGTTTGTTAACTTCCTTGCATGTTCATTAAAATCTTTTATGTGCTTCTGGAGCTAAGTGTACTCTTTTGTCACTCTAAAATATCTTTTGTGGAAAATTTTCAAAAGGGACTATTATAATAGCAACACTAAAATTAATAAGTAAATTATTTATCCAAAGGGGAACAAAACCTACCCTTCCACAAAGCTCCAATGATTGATGTGATCTCTAGATGTCAAGCTAAAAGATTAGAATTTGGCACCAATTGAAAGTTGAACTAATGGGGTCCCACAATTATGAGCAGAGGGGATCTTTCCATTTAGTGGACCACTTATTGTTTCCAAACACAAAGGAGACTTGTACATTACAAAAAATACTAGGAAACTGCCAATCAAATATATATTTATGATTTTTTTATCACTCGCTATTGGAAACTACCAATACTAAATTTTTAAAAAAATCTTGAAAATTGATTTAGCATGAAGGATAAAAGAAGACATACAACTAGTTGGTCAAGTCTAATCTTCCTTTGATAATAATAATCTTCCTCACACTGGTAACATATCAAAATGTAATTGTATCCATGTTTTAATAATAAATTATGCAACATCTGTGTGAAATATTCAAGATAAGATAGTTTACTGAGAGGGGAGGGGTGAATCACTAAACTTTAAAACTTTTAAAACATTTCAGCACTTTAACCATATTACTTTTCACCATTCATCTAATCAACTGCATAAATGAGAGATCGCACATTCATAACACATGTACACAGTGATTTGGTGACCCAAAAACTTTTCAAATAGAAAGTAAAATTGGGGTGGGGATGATACCCACAAAACTTCATTACTGTAGTATGAAGTTGGCGTGTTAAGGCTTACATTGACCACTTCTAGTGATCTGCCCTATTAGGAGCACAAAGGACTGCTAGGTCCACCTTGTTAAAGGATTTACAAACATACATTGAAGTATGCACTCTGTTAGGATATTTTTACAAAGACTATTAAGTCTACCCTATTAAAGGATTTACAAAACTGATTCACCTATTAGGATTAAATAGTGGATCTACTTACAAACTTAATTTTTTGATTAGATCCTTGAAGTATAGATCACCTCTTGTGACTGATGAATCATTACTGATCCTTGTAGACCTTGTTGAGTACTCTACTCTTCTATTGATTCACTTTCATTCTTCTCAAAACATTACATGTCTTTCTTGATACATTCAATTCATACTTCATATCACTTGCAAATTATATAATACATTACATATATACCATTCCAATAATTACAATTGCAAGATCAGCTAAAGACACAAGTGAACAAAATATTACTAAGTCGGCCAAACAGTAAATAACTCAAGTTGACTAAACTAACTCGGTGATCTTCTGATACTTGGTGTCCATTGGATTACTTGGCATTGTCATGCACTCAATAGAAGTGAACGCTTGGTCCATACTAATCACTTGATGTAGTTCTAAACTTGCTAACCATTGGAGACTCAATGGATATAGTATCACTCGGTAAACACTATACTTCCATCACTTGGTAAACATTGTGCTTCCATCACTCAGTAAACATTGCGCTTCCATCACTCGATAAACACTGCACTTCCATCACTTGATAAACACTATTGGATTGCACATTCACTCAGTAGCTATACTCAGCTCAGTTAACACTAGAATCTTAAGTGATGAATGTACAAGGTAACCACTAAATGCTCGGTATACATTATAGACTGAGTGATGAGCTCAGTAGCTATACTAATACAGATAAGTGTTGTCACTAATGACAATAATAACTTAATGCCAACAACATTAACTAATGACTAATATTTCTCCCTTCCAAAGTGGCACTCACTAAGTTATTTGAAAGAACTCAGATCCAACTCTATACTATGCTCAAAAAAATCACCAAAAATCCACATATGAATATCCTAAATATGTTTGAGCAATGAAATGATGATTTCGGATTGTAATAAAATACTTTACTAGTACTCCAGTAAACTAAAAATATTAAACCCTCCATAAATTAGTAAAATTGTGAAAATACTAAAACCTCCACAAATCAGTACAATTATGATTACTAGATGAAATCACCCAAGATAAAGGAAGGGTTTTTGTATTTGATCTCATCTTAGAATTCAAGAGGTATTTCACTCTCAAACCCCAATCAAACCAAGGTTTTTTTTCTAATATTCAATGCCTTAAATTGAATAAAATTATCAAATATAAAAATTGAATGCAAAAAGATGAGTTAAATGATTATTTCAAAAGAGAATAATGCCTCTTATGCTACAAAAAATGGGCCAGCCACTTTTTTATTCTTTTTATTTTAGTACTAGTGAATCCAACTTAATTAATATTATTAATTAAGTCAATCTAGAGAAGATGAAATAGCAATTCATAGAGCAAGAGGTGTGATTCAAGTGTAATGGGTGTCAATGGAAGGCACACCCTCATAATAATATCATTTAACTATTTATAGCACAATTTTTTATTGAACACAACTGTAGCTAGATATATTAAGGAAATATTAAAGAAAGATTGTAATTTGATATAAGAAAACCTAAAATCAAAGAGAGGTAAAATTAAACACAATTTTTTCCAATAAGGTCTCTCAAAGCTCCTGGAAGAAGATTAATTTCCTTTTTACCATTGTAGATATTGGCTTTATAGTTTTGTGGAAACAATGAAAGGACATATTTTCTAACATGAAAAAGGAAGGTTTCTAGCATTGAAGTGGAAATTATCCTATACTTTGAAAAATGTCCAATACAATGATTGCTTCAACAAATAACTTCCCTAATCCTGTGGATCACCTATTGGTTGTGACAGTAGCTATCATTGTCTTAGTACATTTAGTTAGTGGTCTTCTTCACAAAACTCAATTGACTTGTAAATATTAATCTCATTATGGTTTTGACATTGTAGTGAAAAAACACTTAGTCATTATTTAGTAGAGAATAGTGTAAGATGAGTGCATGGTGCATGTCGAGTGAACAAAGTGAGCAAAGTGATTAGTGCAAGTTGAGTGAACAAAGCATGTCGAGCTTAAGTCCCTAGACAATACATGTCAATTAATATGACAATTAGTGCCAAGAACTAGTATGTTCTAAGTAGATAGAGTGTGTCAAGTGATTCAAGTTCGAGAAAGAGTGAGTGTTGAGCTATTTAGAAGTTGAGTATCATTATATAGAGCACAATGAAGGTCAAGCATCAAAGCCTATTGATGTCGAGTGAACAACCTATGTCATAGATTTTTGTAATGGAACAAACTTCAATGTAAACCATTTTTAGCTAACATGAACATGAATATTTTACTATAATAAATAAGGAGGGAGCCATATTACACATCGCTATGCAATGCATGCATCCAATCAAATTGAGGGAAGCATTAGACAATAATATGGATCAACCACAATCATTGATTCTAACCTAATTTCATCTCCATGATGCTTATAAAAGAAGTAAACCCTAAGGGTAACATATATTGTGAAGGAGGATACTAAGGAGAGTATCTGGCATAAAATAAGCATGGAGACAAATTTTTGCAATGAAGAATCAATCTAAGAAGAAGAGAGACAAGCAGTGAAAGGTTAGAGAAGATAGATCTGATCAGGAGGATCAAGAGATAACTAGGCAAGAGGAGATCTGACATCAAGTAGTAAGGTGTTAACCAAAGGATCAGGTGTTGAATCATTCTAATAGGCGATATAAAGTAAATCTCTTAACAAAGTAGACTTAAAAGGCTTTTATAAATCTCTTAAAAAGTGCTTGCTTAATTGTGGGTTTAAAACATTTATCAAGGTGAGACCTAATAGTATTTGTAAGCCTTTAATAGGGTGGACCTTTAATAGGGTAGATCATAGTTTATGATCAACACTTTGTGTCCATAATAGGCCACACTTTACAACTATAGTAGTGAATATTTGTGGGTGTCATCACCACCCCATTTTTACCCTCTCCTTGGAGGATTTCTAGGTAACAAAAATCTTATGTGTTATATGTTTATTTATTTCATGCTTTAGATGTGATGAATGGTTACATATTTTAGTTTACATGTTAATTTATGAGATGGATGTATGGTGAAATGTTTTAGAGGTAAAAAATTTAAGTGTTCATTCACTACCCCCCCCCCCCCCCCCCCGACCAACCCCCCTCTCAAAGCTTACTTTCCCATTGTTAATTCCAACAATTGGTATTAGATCTTTGTTCTCTAGAAAAGAAAGTTTGACAACCTTGGAGGTCAGATCTTAAAGATGGAAGTCTACAAATTGGGATAGACTATTGAGAACCAAAAGATTGAAATACAGCTTGTCCTTCATCAACTCAAGGAGGCAAGAGATGAATTGCAACATTCATTGAAAAGAAGAAAGGAATTGGTCATTCAATAAAATGATACTCAATATCAAGAAGAAGACACTAATGGATTGTTTGCAGACAAAAACTCAAATGAATTTGATGCAAATATTGCAAATCTAATGGAAAATAATAGTGCTCTAAATGACAAAGTTAGGAATCTGAAAAGGGAATAACAAACTCAGTCAGTAATGTTATGTGAGAGAACTAAATTGAAAAAGAAAGATGAAGAAGATAGAGTCATGATTGAAGAAGATAAAAGACTACTAGCTAATATAATTGAGGAGAATTGGATCTAATTAATCAACTGATGATTACAAATCAAGAACTAAATAGGAAAGACATTGAGATTATGACTTTGGAAACATATAATACCCTACTATAGAATGAATTGAAGACTAAGAAAGAAAAGCTTAAAAAGCCTAGTGAAGCCATAAAGAATTTTGAAAAATTGATGGAAGCACCAAGGTCAAACAATGACACTATAGGTTTGGGCTATTCTACTATTGAGAAAGAAGAATCATCTAGGAGTGGTGAAAAAATGAACTATAAGGGAAAGAACATTAAGACCACTTGCCATCATTGTGGAAAATTGGGTCACACAAAAAATTTCTATAGAAGCAACACTAGAAAACAAAACCTTAAGAAAAAATTCAAGGGACATTATCATAACTACAAATAGAAAGGACATCATGCATATGAATGCAAGACCAAGACCACCAACACTTCGAGATTTAAAGGATAATGTTATAAATGTTGGAACAATTTATTAATTGTGTATTGTCTTTGATGTTACACAAAATGTCATATCATTTCCAAATAGTGTATGTCGAGTTCACTCGAGCAGTAAAGATAGTTTTCTATGGCTATCGAGTTTTCTAGATTTTATTTAGTTTAGATGACAGTATCTACTGAGTTCACTCAGGAACTAAAGGAAAGTTTGCAGAAGATGACTGTTAAATGATCTCACTCAGTTAATAATGTAAATGTTGGATAGAAGTAGTCCTAACCGAGCTCACTTGGTTACCAAAGAAACTTTGAAAGGATGCAGTGTTGACCAAATTCACTTGGTTAACATAGGAAAATCATTTCTGAGTTAGTGTCTACCAAGTAGGGTTGACTAACGAAGAATTTTCTTATTTTGGCATATTGAGTTCAATTGTTTTATTTTTGGCATAAATAAAAGCTCAAGTTGAGGATGACAAGAATGAATTCATGGAAGATAATTGAAGATTTGATGATGCCAAGAGGAAGTGAATTAAAAGAATAAGAAGAATATCCTTGTAACAGTTGAAAAGATATATTTGATCAGGAAGGATCAAGTATTCATGCCAGAACTGAGATCTGTAATCAAAAATTCAATTGCATCAAAAATTAGGTCATGTCATTGTTACTTTCTAACTATTATAGCATTGATCTGAGTCTCTTAATAGAGTTGGCTTAACAGATATTTGCAAATCATCTAACAAGGTGGCAATTCTATTGAATTATCTAAAGACCTCTAATGAAGCCACTCCTAACAAGTGATTAAATCCTCTAATAGGGTCACAATTAACATTTTTTTTATAACCTTTAATAGGGTTGGATCCTAATAGGTCTCACTTTAGAAGAGTGAAAAATAGTAACTAGTTACAATTGGTGGTTTTTCCCGAATTGGGTTTACAAGTTAAATCTTGGTGTTCATGTTATATCCTTTATGTGTTTGCAATTAAGTTAAAGTAATGGTAATCATAGATAACATCTATAGTTTTCATGTTAAGTATTTATCAAGAATTTTTAGTATTTACTGAGTTATAGCATTTCTTTTTTTTTCAAGCATCAGTAGTGTTTAGTTTTTAGAATTTAATTTTGTACTGACATCTAAGGGATTTGGGATTTATTTTATAGTAATTGATTCACCCATCCCCTCTTCGGTACTCCTCTTATATTTCCAACAATTGGTATCAGAGCTTTTTGGTGCTTGCAAAGAATGTTTCAAGGACCTAAGCTAAAAATCAAGATGTCTTATAGAAGAGAGATTCCCAAGTTGAACAGAGATAATTTTGCAGCATGGCAAGGACTTATAAGGTTACATCTAGTAGCTATCAGTGATTCAAGTTGTAAGTATCTTGATACCAAATACAAGACTCCTATTGGAGCATTATTAGGTAAAGATATTATTGAAAAGAAGAATGATAACATCATGATGATTGATATTGCATCTTCTCTTAGTTATGTTGAATTTGATGAAGTAAAATACTACAAATTAGGTCATGAAATGTGAACTAAATTGAAAGACATTTATGGAGATGACAATTTTAGAAGAGCTAAAGCAAAAAGTCTTAAAGTTTATTTTGATCAGATGAAAATGAGAGAAGATGAAAACATTGCAAAGTATGTGGAAAGAATCAAAGCAAGTGTGAGTGAAATTAAAGCATCTAGAGGAGACATTGATGACAAAAAAATTGCAAGCAAGGTACTTAGAACTCTTCTTCCTATTTATGCAATTAGAGTGCTACTATTCAAGAAATGAGATGTGATCTGAATAAAAAAATAGCTTTGGATGCTCTACTTGGAAGATTGATAGCTTTTGAGTTGGATAATTATGATAACTATGTTTCTAGTTCAAAAGGTATTGAGTCTACATTTCAAGCCAAACTCTCACTCAAGTAAAAGAGTAAGAAATCAAAAGCCAACCAATTAGGAAGTGAAGAAGAAACAAAATAATGTTCTAACAGTGATCTTGAAGTTATTGAAGCCCTACTTGCAAGGAAATATTTGAAAGGTAGAGGAAAGTACAAAGGTTAAATTCCTCTAAAAAAATTTTATTGTGGAGAAGTCACTCACATTGGTGCTAGGTGCCCAAATAGAGAAAGCGAGGATGAAAAGAAAAGAAACAAGCACAAAGTCAAGAAGGAATTCAAAAACTACAAGGAATATAGGGACAAAGGTAAGAAATCTTGTTTTATGGATAAATATTTCGATAACAGTGAAGATAAAATGGTATATATTGCTATAAAAGATGAATCTAATTATGAAAGAGATGAGATGGCACTTATCTCTCATGTTAGCAAAAATGATACTTGGATTATTGACATTGGCTACTCACATCATATGATTGGAGATAAAACAAAATTTTAACACATAGAATATTATGATGGTGGTAGCGTGAGATTTGGAAACAATGAACCTTGTAACATAAAAGGAAGAGGATGTATCTCTTTGACTAATGAACTTGTATGTGATAATGCTTATTGGGTTGAAGGGTTAAATCATAATCTACTAAGTGTGGTTGAATAACATTGGATTTAAGGTAGAATTCATGGATGGAAAGGCCAAACTATTGATGGAAAAGGAAATCTGGTTGGATCTGGCAAGCAAACAAAAGGTAATCTATTTTATCTTGATCTCAGTGAAAGTTCACGTTTTATTACTCAAGTAGAAGAAAAATGGTTATAGCACACAAAAATTATGTCATTTAAACTTTGATAATCTGGTTAAGATAAGAAAACATAGAAGAGTAAGAGGTATTCCTAGTTGAAAGAAACTTGATATGGGTCTATGCAAAAATTGTCAAATTGGAAATATGGGAAAGACTAGTTTCAAAAGCAAGAACTATCATTCTAAAGAAGTATTAGAGCTTGTGCATATAGATTTATGTGGACCTATTGGAATAGAAATTTATAGTGGAGACAAGTTTTTTATTCTTTTTTTTATTATTATTCTAGAATGATGACTATAATGTATCTAAAAGAAAAATCAAAAGCTTTTCAAAAATTCAAGTTGTACTTGGCAAGAGTAGAAAAAGAAATTGGAAA
The DNA here is from genome assembly GCA_028749045.1 of Cupressus sempervirens. NCBI lineage: Eukaryota > Viridiplantae > Streptophyta > Pinopsida > Cupressales > Cupressaceae > Cupressus > Cupressus sempervirens. The sequence continues at coordinate 86,022,311 of CM053784.1, read as the reverse complement.
AAAATTCAAATGTTTGAGATTAGTCAAAGGTGGTAAATTTATCTCCAATGAATTCAATGAATTCTACATTGAAAAAGGAATTAAAAGATAAGTATCAGCTCTTGGTACACGTCAGCAGGATGGCATAGCTAAAAGAAGGAATAGATCTATCATAGATGTGTAAGAACACTGATGATAGAAAAGAATGTTGTAATCAAATACCTGAAGGAAGAAATTAGCATTATGGAGTATACCTTGAACATTTTATATCTAAATAAAGACTTAAACCAAACTCCCTATGAACTATGGTATGCCTACAAACGTAATGTAAGTTACTTTAAAGTATTTCATAGGAAATGTCACATCTTGAAGGAATCTAAAAAAGGAAAATTTGATGTCAAAGGTGATGAAGGTATACTTCTAGGATACTCCTACAAAACTAAAGCATACAAATGTTTGAATTTGTCTACTCATAAAATCATAGAAAGTGCACATGTGAGGATTGATGAGTTTGTAGAAAAGAGTGAAGAAGAAAGTAGAAAAGAGCCTAAGGGTTACAAAAGATTTTTTTACTATGAACATGATACCCTGTCAAACCTATATGAAAGAAATGAGGCTTCATCTCCCAAGTCCTGAAAATCTCCAATAGTTACTAAGATGTAGATAGTGCAACCCAAGTTGCAATCTGAAGGACCCAAGTTAGAGGCTATCAAGCTAGTTTGAAGCAAGCCTGAAGGACCCAAGTCACATATAGTGGGACTTGACCTAGATACTAAAGTTCATGATGAAATCAAATCCAAAGAACCTATGTTAGCAAGATATGTCAGAAGGCATCACGTACCTGATCAAATCATTGGAGACAACACAGATGGAACAATGACAAGAAGAAAATTGAAAAGTATATATTTACTTGCTGAATTTGAACCTAGAAATGTTAAATATGCATTGGTTAATGAAAGCTAGATTGAAACAATGAATGAAGAAATAGAACAGATAGAAAAGAAAAAAAACTTGGACTCTTGTTCCTAGACCCAAGGATAAAAATATAATTGGCACAAAGTGGATGTTCAAAAAAAAGCAGAATGAAGATGTAAAAGTTTCCAGAAAAAAAAAAAAAGCAAGGTTGGTATGTAAAGGCTATTCTCAAGAAGGAGGTATTGATTATGGTGAAACTTTTGGTCTAGTTGCAAGATTAGAAGGGGTTAGAACTTTACTAGCATATGCAACACATAAAGAATTTAAAGTTTATCAAATGGATGTAAAATCTACATTCTTGAATGGAATTATTGATGAGGAAGTCTACACTGAATAGCCTAAAGGTTTTGTAGATCTTAGTAAAAAGGACATGGTCTGCAAATTACACAAGGCATTATATGGACTCAAGCAAGCTCCTAGGGCTTGGTATGAAATACTTCATAATTACTTGATACAAATGAGTTTTCAAAGAACAAATGATAATAGTAGTCTATATATCAAAGAAGGACCAGATAAGAAGATTGTGTTGGCAAAAATATTTGTTGATGATACTTTATTCACAAGAAATAATGACTTGTGCAAGGCATTTTCAGAAGAAATGAGTAAAGAATTTGAGATGTCTATGTTTGGCGAGATAAAATTCTTTGTTGGATTATAGATTCAACAGAAGAAAGATGGTATCTATATTAGTTAATCTAAATACATCAAGGAGATACTAAAGAAATTTGGAATGGAAGATTCAAGACTAGTAGTAACGCCTATGTCTACTGGACATAAGATTTCCAAGAATGATGATTCTAAAGAGATAGATCAGACCACATAAAGATCAATGATTAGAAAATAGTCATATGTAGTGCATCCAAGGACTAATATTGCACTAGTAGTCAGTATGGTGGACAGATTCTTGGCAAATCCCAAAGAAAACTACATGATGGTAGTTAAAAGAATCATGAGATATAGTGTCAACCAAATTCACTTAGTTAACATAGGAAAATCATTTATGGGTTTGTATCTACCAAGCAAGGTCAGCTAAGCAAGGATTTTCTTATTTTGGCATATTGAGTTCAATTGTTTTATTTGTTGATTCTAACCAACTGAGAAGATGAATATATTAATTATTCTAAGTTGTATTTGAGCCAACTTGACAATATGAAAGATATAAATAAAATTTCAAGTTGAGGATAAGAAGAATGAATGCATGGAAGATAACTAAAGATTTGATGATACCAAGAGAAAGCGAATTAGAAGGATAAGTAGAATATCCTTGTAAGAGCTAAAAATATATATTTGATTAGGAAGGATCAAGTATTCAAGCTAGAATTGAAAATTTTAATTAGCAATTTAGTTGCATTAGAAATTAGGTCATATCATTATTAGTCTCTAACCATTGTAGTAGTGATCTAAATCTCTTATCAGAGTTGGCTTAACTATTTGTAAATCCTCTAACAAGATGGTAGTTCTATTGAATTGTCTAAAGATCTCTAACAAGGCCACTCCTAACAGGGTGATTAAATCCTCTAACTGGGTCAACCTAATAGTGTGTTTTGTAACCTTTAATAGGGTTGGCTCCTAATAGGGCTCACTTCAAAAGAGTGAAAAAGAGTAACTAGTTGCAATTGTTGGTTTTTCCCAAATTGGGTTTCCATGTTAAATCTTGGTGTCAAATGTGTTCATGCTATTTCCTTTATGTGTTTGCAACTAAGCTAAAGTAATGGTAATCATAGCTAACATCTAAAGTTTTCATGTTAAGTATTTACCAAGCCTTTTTAGTATTTATCAAGTTACAGCATTTTTTTGGTTGACGAGTGTTGAGCTGTCATTTTGCACGATGCTTAACAATAGAAAATCTTTCAAACTCCTCTCTTGAAAAGTTAATCCGAGAATCAACTCTAAGGTTTTAGGTAATCTTGCAACCTACTAGAATCTACTCAATTGAAGATAAATACTTTAGTTCACAAGGAGACCTTTTCTGGTTCAAATGATCTTGGATAAGATGTAGAATCTGATCACTACTTCAAAATAAACATGCAAAAAGAACTATGTTTTTTGTATTTTTTTTTTTATATGAATGCAATCTAACAATGCAGCTAGTTTGAATCCCTATTTTAATGAGGGGTTAGTAAAGAAAATAAAAAGAACTTTAAAGAAAATAATGTGAAAGTAAAATCCTAATGGACATTGTAGGACCAGCAAAATGGGTTAAAATGCATAACACGCTATGAGAAAATCACAAAACTCAATAATCATGTGTTAGCACCCACTAGTCTACCATGAAAGCCAAACTAAACAAAAGAAAGCAAACATAATCAAAAACTCCCTTTTTCTTTTGTAGCTCCCATGTCCTTCTTTATTCTCCAAATGATTGTAGCTCCAAAGTTGCCTATAGTGCACACAAAATTGAAGCAAAAGTCTATGATGTGGATAATGCCATGAGAATACTTGAAGTGTGATTTTATGTGAGAGAGAGAGAATGCAAAATGAAAATTAGAGACTCAAGACTTCAGCATTCTAGGATTCAAGAGACTCAAGGCTTTAGCATTCCAGATTCAAAGACTCAAGGGCCCAAAATGAGAGAAAGAGTGTCCATTTTATAATTTTCGTGGAGGTTGAGAGCATTGGATTTTTCACTCATAGATGTGCAATGTGGCAAGAGATTCCTATGATGCATATGACAGAATATGCCAATTTTGAGATTCTATGACACATGCAAGTCAAATTTGGAAGAGAATCTATGACGTGTCATAAGATTCCTCAACCCACTTAAAGCCAAGAATCTATGACGAATAAGCCAAATAGGGACATGCGTAAGAGGTAATAATAATTCCTATGATGCATATGACACAATATGCCAAAAGTAAGATTTTATGACACACGAGAGTCAAATTTGGAAGAGAATCTATGATGCATCATAAGATTCCTCAACCCACTTAAAGCCAAGAATCTATGATGAATAAGCCAAATAGGGACATGCGTAAGAGATAAGAATATTTGATTATGACAAATCTCAGCCAAGTGTCAAAGGAGAATCCACGAGGTGTCACATCCAAGTGTCATGATGATGAAATATTTTATGGAATATTTGAATTAAAAATTCTTTTATTCCACAAAATAAGAATTAGTAGAAAATGGAATTAATGATGGAAAATAGAACTTAGGAAATTGTAAATTTCCATGGTTTACAGATAATGAATCAATTAATTAATAAAATTAATTAATTGAGGATGATAATCAGGAAGAATAATTAGTGAGAATAATAGAATTAAATTATGGGTTATTTAATCCTATAGAGAAAATTAGTAGATGATTGGCCAAATTGATTAAATGAATGCGACCGTATCCTTTGATGAAAATGTGATGACAATGGATATCGAATAAGATGATGAAAAGATAGACCAAAGCCATGGTCAAATTGATAGATTGAAATTGATAACATGCCAAGGACACATGACATGAATTAATTGATATGTAACATTTAACCGACATTGTAAATGCTACAGGATTGAAATTGATTGATAAGTTTTGATCATAATAACACTGACAGACACTATCAATATTATTAAAATGGTTAATGATGCCATGATCTGACATTGAAAGCCTCAACAATCTCAAAGATTGAATGACATGAATGATATTTTGACCTAGTACTGAGAGCCATGACAGTACTAAGGTTAGATTGATAAGATTGATAAGTTGATAGGTTTCCAAGGCACTGAAAGCCACAACAATGCCTAGGAGCAGATAAATGATGATTGATTTGGGATGTTTGATACGTTTCGGGTTGATTAGGACTGATTTCAAGATGATTTGATATGATTCTGAGTTGATATGAAATTGATGTGAAAGGGGATACAAATGACAAAATATGGTCAATCTGGCCAAAAGATCAAAGTTAGTAGAATGAGAAAATGGGACAAATTAGTATGAAGAAGTGATGAATGTTGTAGATGCAAACCATTTTTGAGCATCTACAGACATCAACTACAAAAATAACACGTCTGTGAGTTAAGCTTTCGAAGAAATCGGTAGTTAACCAATGAAAGTAGGAGCAGTGCTTCCTTGATTCCACTAATGCAATCATCAATGGGAAATTTAATAACCATGTGATGTTTCACTCTTCATCAAATCAAAAGGCCATGGAAAGTGTGCTCATGTGAGACAAAAAGTTATGCAAGCACAATCTGGTGATTTCTTCTCACATTAGATATGTCAATGGAACCCATTAAACCGTAGCAAACACTAGAATTAAAAGATCGCACAACCAAAAATAATCCAATAAAATTTTGGCTCAATCACAATTCCATGAACATATATTCACAAAAATATGACAAATTTAGGCAAGAATTAGTACACTCCAAATGTGAGCAACAAAAGCATATATTATTGCAAAATAATGATGGCCCTAATTACATATTACAATCCCATATTAATAAAAAATTATCTCCTCAATTGGTGTTGAGAGTGAGAGATCTCTTCATACAATCATATGCTTCTAATTTAATAAAAAAAAACTAATTATATAAAAACTCACTATCTAACTAGTGCTTAGTAGGACTACATCCATTTTTATTTCATTAATTGGATTCATGAGCCTTTACACATCATAAAACAAAGAAATAATGAGAAAATAAGAAGAAGAGAGCCTTAAATCCATGTGGAAGTGTCTAAAAGTGTCAAAAATAGAAGCTAGTCCTTCATTGGGTGTTTGTTAGAGTTAAAGTGTTGTCAAAATGTGTTTCTGATGCATGGAAAGCTCTAATTTTGGAACTAGTAGTTAACTATTAGTGCACCTTTGAAAAAGCACACCTTAGAAAAAAGAACATCAGCGCAATTGTTCACCTCTATTTTCTTCAAAATTCTTCAAACACTATGTGACAAAAATGCACCAGTCCACCTCAAGGGTCTAAAATTGTAAAATTTTACTGATTATCAAAAATGAAATTTCAGCTTCTAGGTTTTATCCCCCTTTATACCAGAGCTATGTTTGGATGCTTGCCCTTGAATTTCTCAAGAATCTCAGTGATATTTTTTGCATCAAATAAATATATGGCATTATACTTATCCTTGACCTTCTGCCTGTAGTTGTCTACCTCAATACAGGTCTTAGCAAAATCCCCAAGTTTAGTATCTAACTCTAGTTCTGTCCTAAATGCCTGCTAGATATCTTCGTCACTAGAAACCTCATCAAAAATCTTCCTAAATTTTTGTAGTACTCTGTCAACTAGTATCAATTTTTCCTTTGCATCATCTTCAAAAATGTCTAGACATGCATCGCTATAATGTTTCTCTACTTCCAAAATTTACTCTTAGGCTTGGTCCTTGAGTCAATGGATCTTCACATCTAATGACTCCATTATTTATTGCTATTTTCTATATTTTCTATCCAATCATCAATTAAATCTAGTTCTTCTACATCATATGCATCCATGAGCATTCTATATCTCTAACCCTTTATCACATGTAGTCCTATAAATCTTTTCCCCATGCATGTACCTCATCCATAATACTAAAATCTTGTTTCAAAATTGCTACCATTTAATCCAAATTTTTCTACATAGCATGAAGTACCTTCAAATTTCCTTGGATGATCAAAACACCTTTTTCCTCAAAATTTTCTTACCATTGTTGACAGGCACTCAAAAATGGATCTATTTGTACAACCCCATATCTCTTCTTTCAAGTGCAGCATTCAGAGTCTCCTCGAGGTGTTTAGGATCCAAGGGACCAAAAAATTTAGCTAAATATCCATTTATTATTTCATTTTTCCTTTGAAGTGTTATTAATCCTACCCCTTCCTATTCCAAACTCCTAAATACTTCCTTCATCCCCATTATGATCATCAACTTGGTTGTATCCAATGTAGGCTTTCCAAGCATAACCTCTTTGATTTGGTAATCTTGTGGATCCAAATCTTCTATTTTCAAATCAAGAGGAGGGATAGCCACTTATGCAAATAAATCATGGTTTTGATTATTGTTTATAAACAAAAATTCTCTTGCCTCTTTTGATGGGTAGTTAGGTTTCCTTAAAACCTCAATCAATTCGATCATATCTTCTTCATCAGCATTAAATTGTTTCTTTTTACTCCTTATCATTTCATTTTGTAACCATCTTGGGATGCATTTCATTGAAGGCCTACCTTTTGATGATGAAGGAGTTTGTTATGCTATCCCTTTTCCCTTATCACTCCTTTGTGGGGTTTTCTCTCTATGTGATGGCTCTCCTTCTATAGCCTTAGTTTCGATAGAGCCTGCAGTTCTTATCTCTATGTCATAGAATGCTTTCTGAGGATATTCAACCATTTGTCATTCTCTAGACACTTCATTAGTTGATACTTTTTGTGGCTCTTCCTCCTATTCTTTTTGGACTTGTTCTTCTTCTATTCTTGGTGGCAAAGGAGTAATAGAGCCTTTATCTACAATAATTGTGAGTTGTAATAGGGATGATAGAGTAAATTCAAGAGCTTGTGACTATGGTGCATCTAATCCCAATCCTCATGTTGAGGTTCATTGGTTGGTCTATCCCAGATCTTATCTTCCACTAATTTAGTTCCCATGGGCATGAAATCAAAATCTGGCATCTTAAAAACATCAATGTCGTCTATATCTTACTCATCAATCTATTGTTGCATTTCATCCTCTAATATAATTGTTTGGAGAGGTTCTTCTAAGATGGGTGGTGGTGTAGTAGTAGAACTTCTTCTCCTTTCCTATTTCATGGCTCTTGCTAGCTAGGTTCTTCTATTCAAAGGTACATTTTCCTCATCATCCTCTTCTTCATCTTCCTCAAAAATAGATTTTAGGACTGATGGGACAGGGACTACTTTCTAGATCACCCTTTGCCTCTTCTTGACTAGAGACTTGATCTTTCTTCCTTTTTTAGGTTCAAAAGGGGATTTTTTTATGTTTTCCAAGGTGGAGAGACCTCTTGAATCTCAACTTCTATCTTTGTTTGGTTGCGTGTAGCAATTGGTACCAATTGTGGGTCATCCTAAACTTGTGATGCCCCAGTATTATCCATCCCTTGTACATTTACTTCTCCTTGTTGTGGAGGTGTTGGGATTTCACCCTCTTCTAGCTTGAATCTCTAGGGAGAATTCCTCTTTATTTTTCCCTTTCCTCTTCTCTCCTGCAAGTGATAGTATCCAACTAGTCTATCAAGTTGGTACACCATTTTGGGTCTTATTGGTGACTGAGCTATAAAGGTAGGGATGGTGACTTTCTTCCCTCTACCTTTGGTCGAATGGGTTTGTACATGAAAGATTACTATTTCAAGTATTGGATCAAGTTTAAATGGCTTCTTGATCCAATCCTATGTTATTTTAATGGCATTCCTTACCCTATGGTTAATGTTAGAATTCTCTTCTTTTTCAACCTCAGCATTCACTATGGGTCATTCCCTAATTTTATCTGCATTGAACAAAGGATCAAGAAGCTTCATTGAGTCTTGTTGCAATATCTTCAATGGAATCTTTATTTTTAAGGAATTTTATACCAAGTACAAAGTCATTCTACAATAATCCCTTATTTAGATATCATAGTCATTTGTGGTGTTCATCTAGTTATCCTTGATGGCTTCTTCATGTTGGAATGTCTTGCCTACCAAATACTGTATACTCCCAATATTATGAAAACATGGCCTTGGAGAATTGTACTCTTCTAATGGATATTGATCCCATTCACATTCAAAAGATGAAATATCTTGTTTTTGAAGCACCTAAAAAGGTCCTATGGTTAGAGGCCACGTCCAACAATGTTTATGTTGTTTTCTAACTTTGTCATATGCAGACACAATTTGTCGAGAAATCTCCAAGAGGAAAAGTCTACAACAAGGGTACCTCAAAAGCTTCTTCGGGTTGACATTGGTACCAGCTACCCTTAGATATGCAAATGTTTTGAATTGAATGTAGTATGCTTTGAGTATCTTATCTATGCCACTACATCATCTGATAATCTCTTCACATAATCTCCTTCTATGAATCTAATTATGGAAAATATGAAGGCATCATTAACAATTCTATACTCCTTGCTCTACTCCAAGAGTCTCTTCTTTACCAAATGAGGGTAGACAATATATGGCCATGTATTAGGATCTTGCATGCTACCCCTCTTGTACAAGTCTAGATAGTCTATCACCCTTGTAGCTAACAATTACACCAAATATGATGTCATATAGAACTTTCTTTTGTTCTTTATAACCTCTAACTATTCACATAAATTTTCTCTCAAAGTAGAGGCCCAATCAAGTGGCATCTTTATCATCTTGCTGGTCTTGATAAAATGCACTATAAAGATGTTCAAATTTCTAGCTACCAGAAAACCCATAACCCTACTCAAAATTATAATTGAGTATCCAATGTCTTCTTTCATATATCCTCTAGTCATGTCAACTTTACCAATCTTCTTTCCCAAAGGAGTCTTCTCTATAAGGTAGGATGATTTAATGATCTCAAAGACCTCCTCAATATGCTTATGGTACCACCTTTCTCCTTGTTCATAGGTAAGCTTGATAAATTGATCTGTATGTCAGAGATGGAATACCTTCTCAATTTTTTTGAGTTGAAGATCAAGGAAAATTTCCCCAGTTATGCTCTTTACAACCCTCTCCTTAGAGACAAAGTGTTCTACAAGTGTTATTATGAGCTCTAAAGTTTGTATTAACATCGAGTGCAAAGCTACATTCATCAATCCTGATCAGAACAATACAAAGACCATAGAAAACCTCTCAGTAGTTTTGTTACAAATCTTTAGGAATTCCCCCATATCAATATGCCCCAAGTCTATATCTTTGATCTTTGAGTAGTCATCCTAGAATCTCAACTTTGTCAGAATACCTTGGAACTTGAAGACGATGGGTTTCAATGCCATTGTCTTGCCCAATAAAGATGAAGAGGAACCCATTATATCTGCACAAAGAAACATTCATTAGTTTAAAATTAAGGATGAAAAAGATTACAATAATGCTTAGTCCTATCCTGAATAAAAATCCTTAAAATTAGATGTTTGGAAAGCATGAAAATAACCCCATTATCCTTTAAAAGGAAAATGGCACACCTAGCACACCTAATAGGTGCACCAAATGCACATATTTTTATAACAAAACTCCAATTATAAGGTGCACACTATTGTACCTTATCAGGTGTTCTAGTGCACACCTTAATGTTTCAAGACCCCCCTCTTTTTTGAGATTTTTGAAGTTTTATGTGTATTGGTTTGCACTAGCACACCAAGTTAGGTGTGCTAGTGCACACTAATATTGTATGTTTTATGTATGTGTTTATTGGAGAGTCTAGGTGCACATTAGACCACCAAATTGGGTATGCTAATGTGCACCCAAATTCTTTAAGTTTGTTTTACTTTTTAAAGGGTTTGAGGTATGAGGATTGGTGTGCACTAGTGCACCAAGTAAAGTGTGCTAGTGTGCACCAATATAACTTTGTGTTCTTATGCTTTGGTGTAGATCAAGGAGGGGGTAGACCTAAGCGAGGAGTGGAGGTGTGGACTAAGAAGACTTGGCAGATGTAATGATGCAAAGAGATCATTGTAGCAAGTAAGGAAAGGAAAAATGCAAGATAAGGGGTAAGGTACCCCCCACCCCTTAAATAGGCACTGCACACTTTTGATGTAGTTACATAGGTGCATAGATGTGCAACTACACAGCTACACTTAAAAAATGTTTCTCCAACTTGGGAGCACTAGTCCACTTTAGAAGGTGTATCTAGTGCACCAAAGTTCTTCATACTTATCTAGTTCTCTGAATCTTTTGATTTTTGACCTCCAAGTTTTTTCGGCAGGACTTAGACATAAACTAGGGACTAGGGAAGATCTTAAAAATGACTTCTAGCTCAGGCTAGAAGCCTAAAAAGCCAAGAAAAAGTAGGGGGGGGGGCTCATTTCTGAAAGGAAATGGGATGTGCATTATGGAACCACAACACCAAGCATCAATAGTGTTCAATTTTTAGTGTTTAATTTTGTACTAATATCTAAGGGATCTGGGATTTATTTTATAGTAACTAATTCATTCCTCCCCTCTTAGTTACTCCTCTTATATTTCCAACAACAACTATCACAAGTATGGACACAAGGTATGTGAATGAAAATCTAAACCTAGGTGGACATAAAACAAGAAAACCAAGGTACATAATCATGGGAATACTTATGATTGGGATTACAATACAAGGTACAGCTATCATTGCTGTGGTGAGTATGGTCATGTTGATGTAAATTACATTAGGACACATTTCAAAGGAAATTACAATAGATGGTTGAATGAGGTTATATGATTTAGTTGTCTTAAGACAGGTCATGTGAGTAGAATTTGTCCAACTCGATCATGTACACTGAACAATGAATTCAGCAAGGGTAAAGCAAAGGTAGATGTAAATGAGAAAGACATGGAAAAATAAAGAAGATTGTAGCACATCAAGACAAGATGAGGTCACTTTATCTAATGGATCAAGTGATCACATCACCCCCAACTAGGAAATCAAAGTTATGTGATGCAGGAGCATCCAGAGGTATAAGGGCGATCCTATGTCACCCAAAAAAAATGTACTTACACTTAGTTTTTGTTTCATGTCTTTACATTTTTGGATACCCATTTGGCTCAAATAAAGGTTCCAACTCTCATAGTTCAACTATCAGTGAGTTTGAAAATCCCAAAAAAATAGGAGCATGTATTTGGGCCATCATTTTGGTGACCTAGAAGGTGTGAATTCGCCAGATGAATGTAATCATGATTTAGAGCATTCTAGAAAAAGAATCAGGTCAATAGGCCCCACGGTTTGAAAGTTATTGCAGTTTTTCAGGTTTTGGAGACCTCCTAAGAATGCTTCAAAGTTAGGTTTGGGGCATTAAATGACCTCAAAAAGGGTCAAAAAATGGGGGACGAGAAAAGCTTCTCCATAGGGCTATAGAGAACTTCGAGAGCTTTCCGAAAATGTAAACGGTTCGTCAATCGAAGCTACGGTTCAAAAGTTATGCCTCCCGAAAGTTTGATACCGTTTCTGGATTCTTCTAGATTTGCACCGACTTCTAACGCAGCTTCTGAAACCTTCTATTTCGTCGGTGGATGCCTACTAGCACTTTCTAGAATGTACTCCTAGTCCTTAACCCTCCAGGGTCTATTTAAGGAGATTTCTCGCATTGTAAAAGGCAATTCGGAGTGGAGTTTGAGAGGAGGTGCTAAAAGGAGAAATATTCACCAGATTTATGCTATTGTAAGCCCTTAGGGCATGTTCTAAATTTTATATTCTCTATACTATTTGTACTAGCTTATTTTCTCAATTAATATAATTTCTCTTTTTTGTTGTGTCCATTCTGATCTTGGGTTGTGTCCCCATCAAGTGGTATCAGAGCGGGTTTTCCTAAGTGTGTAGACACAGCGCCGACTGTGGGGCAGTTTGCACTAGGACTGTGTGGTTGTGGGTTCGAGTTAGAAGATGCCTCCATGAAGAGAGAGTGGTAGAAGGGCCAGAGCTATTGATCCTGAGGAGGTTAGAGCCCTCCAGAGGCAGGTACAAGCATTGCAAGAGGAGCTTCATAGAGGAGCAAATGTTGCCGCAGGTGACAATAGTGAGGATGACAATGAAGAGGAAGTAATGGGACCAAAAGAGGAAGTTGACAGGGAAGTTCTAAATCCTGTAGAGGAAAGGCTTTTTAGGGCCATTACTAAGTTTGGGAAAAGACCTACAATTGAAGTGGGTATATTTTCAAGAAATCTGAAACCAGATGAGTTGATTGATTGGATCAATGAACTGGAAGAATACTTTGAGTATGAGGATATAAGGGACCCAGATAGGGTTAAGTTAGCAAAGGCGAAACTAAAAGGCCATGCCAAAATCTGGTGGCAAGAGGTTCAACTGGAAAGACTTAGAAGAGGAAAGGAGAACATCACAAGATGGGATCGCATGGTGGACAAATTGAAGAAGTAGTTCATTCTTGTGGACTACGAGCTTGATCTGTTTAAGAAGATGCATGGGTTAAAGAAAGCAAGAAGATTAGTCCAAGAATATACAGAGGAGTTTTACTGACTCTTGATTAGAGCGGGGCATGCAGAAGCAAATAAGGAGAAGGTTTCTCGTTATATCAGTGGATTGACACCTAGCATCCAGGAGGAATTAAGTCTAGTAAGAATGACCAGCGTTGATGAGGCATACTAGTTTTCCCTATGAGTTGAAGAGAAGCTAAATAAAAGGTTTGAAGGAAGACAAAGAGGGCATGGTCAAGGAGGAAGGGGAAGCGGTAGATCATCTGGAGGCCGCAATGAAACCCAAAATAAAAATGAAGATGTGGGTACTAGTAGAAACCAGAGGAATGAGGGTTTCAACCGCTCCCATGATCAAGACTTTGGAAATCAAAGAGGAAGAGGTAGAGGACATGGACAAGGAAGAGGAGACTTCTGTGGTACCTATTTCCATTGCAATGAAGAAGGTCATCGTGCCTTTGAATGCCCTCAACGACAAGGAAGGACAGATAGAAGAGCTGAGGGCCAAGCTAGGGTTGCTCATGTGGATGAGGATGCACACTCATCACATTCAGAGGATGCAGAAAGAGGAGAGACCTTGGTAAATGAAAGAGTCCTACTAAGTGGTGAAAATGAACTAGGACAATGAAGGAGTTTGTTTTGTTCCAGATGCAAGTGTGAGGATAAATGTTGTGACGTGATCATTGATGGTGGTAGCACTAATAACCTAGTATCAGAAGAGATGGTCTCTAAGCTAAAGCTCAAGAGGGAGCAACATCCCCAACCCTATCGGATTTCTTGGGTAAAAGATGATCATAAGGTCCTGGTAAGTGAACAATGTTTAGTAAAATTCAAAATTGGGAGTTACCATGATGAAGTTCTCTGTGATGTTATTTCAATGGATGTTTTCCATCTATTGTTGGGTAGACCATGGAAGTTTGATAGACATGAAATACATGATGGACATGCAAACACATACTCTCTGAAAAAGGATGGAGTTTGCCACAAATTGAAGCCCATGAATAAGGAAGGTGAAAAGGTATGTAGCAGTGCTAGGATTTCTCTTGTTGATGGAAGAAAGTTTTTAGATGGCATGAAACATTAGCATATGTGCTATGCTTTGATTCCTAGGAAAGATAAAGAGGTAGTAGTGAAATACCACTTGAAGTTTCAGATTTACTAGGGGAGTTTGGAGATATTATCTCTGATAATGTTCCAGATGGATTTCCACTAGTAAGGCAAATCAATCATCAGATAGATCTGATTTCAGGAGCTAGTTTGCCGAACAAGGCTGCTCACAGGATGACTCCTACTGAAACAAGGAGCTAAATAGACAGGTTCAGGAGCTATTGAGGAAGGGCTTGATTCAAGAGAGCATGAGTCCATGTGCAGTACCTACAGTACTTGCACCAAAGAAGGATGGAGAATGGAGGATGTGTACAGATTCTTGAGCTATAAATAGGATCACCATCAAGTACCGGTTTCCTTTGCCAAGGATGGATGATATTATGGACTGCTTGAGTGGAGCTCAGTACTTCACAAAGATAGATCTGAAGAGTGGTTATCATCAGATATGGATTCAAGAAGGAGATGAGTGGAAAACAGCCTTCAAGACCAAGGAGGGTCTTTATGAGTGGTTAGTCATGCCCTTTGGATTGATGAACACCCCAAGCACCTTCATGCGGCTCATGAATGAGGTACTTAAGAAGTTCTTGGGAAAATTTGTTATTGTCTATTTGGATGATATTTTAATTTTCAGCAAGACTTTGGAAGAACATTTACTGCATATTCATAGTGTCCTTGAAAGGCTAAGGGAAGAGAAACTGTTAATTAATCTAAAGAAGTGTGTCTTTGCAAAAAGGGAGTTAGTCTATTTGGGATTTGTTATATCACCTGAAGGTCTCAAAATGGATCCAGAGAAGGTAAAAGCCATCTTGGAATGGCCTACTCCAAGGTTTTCTACTGAGGTAAGATCATATCATGGTCTGGTTAGTTTTTACAGGAAGTTTATTAAGAATTTCAGTGGCATATGTGCACCCCTAACTGATACAATAAGAGGGGATAGAAAAGAGTTCAAATGGACTGCAGCAGTTGCGAGAAGTTTTGAATTGCTAAAGAAGAATGTGACTGAAGAGCCTGTGCTGGCACTTCTAGATTTTAGAAAAGTATTCTAGGTGGATTGTGATGCTAGTGGTAGCACTATTGGGGCTATATTAAGCCAAGAAGGTAAGCCTATTGCATATTTTAGTGAAAATTTGAATGATGCAAAGAAGAAGTATTTGGTTTATGATCAAGAGTTCTATGCAATAGTTCAGGCCTTAAAGAAATGGAGGCATTATTTATTGCCAAAGGAATTTTTTTTGTATACTGATCATCAGGCATTACAGTACCTAAATAGCCAAGGTAAATTGAATCAGAGGCATATGAAGTGGGTAGAATTCTTGCAGAGTTATACATTTGTGTTGAAGCATAGAAGTGGAAAATCTAACAGGGTTGCAGATGCACTAAGTAGGAGACAGTCACTGCTTACAGTAAAGCAGGTTGAAGTAGTTGGGTTTGATGAACTCAAAAATTTGTACCCCAAGGATCCTGATTTTGCTGAAGCATGGAAAGCTTGTAAAGAACCTGTTGCTGTAGATAGAACCAAGTGGTTAGACTATTTGATTTAGGATGACATGTTGTTCAAAGGTAGTCAATTGTGCATTCCAAGGAGTTCCATGAGGGAAAATCGGATTAAGGAGAAACATAGTGGAGGGATGGCAGGACATTTTGGTTGGGATAAGACCATTACCATTCTTAGAGAACATTATTTTTGGCTTCAAATTACACAAGATGTGAAGAAGTTTGTACAGAGTTGCCAAGTTTGTCAAGTTGCCAAGGGGTTTAGTCAAAATACTAGCCTATATCAGCAATTGCCTATTCCATCAAGGCAATGGGAGGACATAAGTATGGATTTTGTTCTTGGATTTCCAAGGACACAAAGGGATAATGACTCAGTATTCGTGGTGGTTGATAGGTTCTCCAAAATGGCACATTTCATTCCATGCCACAAAACTCATGATGCTGTCCATATTGCAAACTTGTTTTTCAAAGAGGTGGTAAGACTACATGGTCTTCCAAGGAGTATAGCTTCTGATAGAGATACTAAATTTGTGGGGTATTTCTGGAGGACATTGTGGAAGAAGTTGAGAACAGACTTGAAATTCAGTTCCACGCATCACCCATAGACTGATGGTCAAATAGAAGTGGTAAACAAAAGTCTGGGCAATTTGCTGAGATGTTTAGTTGGAGATAAGCCCAAGGGATGGGATTTGATTCTACCACAGGCAGAGTTTTCTTATAATAACTCTATAAATAGGAGTACTGGAAAATCACCATTTCAAATTGTATATGGGAATAGCCCAAGGACTGCACCAGAATTGAGGAAGATAGAACAAGGGGAGAGGACAAGTGATGAAGCTAAGGAATTTGCTGAACACATCAAGCGTCTACATGAGGAGGTTCAAGCACACATTATCAAGAAGAATCAAGAGTATAAAGCTAGGGCTGATCAAAGGAGAAGACATAAGGAATTCCAAGTAGGGGATCTAGTCATGGTGCACTTACGAAAAGAAAGATTTCCAGTTGGTACTTACAACAAGCTGAAAATGAAGAAATTTGGCCCCTGCAAAGTTTTGAAGAAACATGACTCAAGAAATGCATATGAGGTGGAGCTGCCAGATGGTATTCACATTTCTCCCATTTTCAACATTACAGATTTAACAGAGTATCATGATGATGGTGCAGATGAGGAGCTGGTTTTAGAGCCATGTCCAATTCCTACTTCTAAGAAGGAGGAGATAGAAGACATTCTAGATCATCGTGTGGGTAGGAGTACCAGAAACAGGTAGTATGAAGAGTATTTGGTCAAATGGAAAGGACGGCCGATCAAGGACTCAACTTGGATTTTAGCAGCTAAGGTTTCCCATTTGGGATTTCCTCTACCATCCATAAAGTGACAGGGTCACTTTTCAATCTACCCTGGGTGTCTGATGCAGGAGCATCCAGAGGTATAAGGGCGATCCTGTGTCACCCAAAAAAATGTACTTAGACTTAGTTTTTGTTTCATTTCTTTACATTTTTGGATACCCATTTGGCTCAAATAAAGGTTCCCACTCTCATAGTTCAATTATCAGTGCATTTGAAAATCTCAAAAAAATAGGAGCATGTATTTGGGCCATCATTTTGGTGACCTAGAAGGTGTGAATTGGCCAAATGAATGTAATAATGATTTAGAGCATTCTAGAAAAAGAATCAGGTCAATAGGCCCCATGATTTGAAAGTTATTGCAATTTTTTGAGTTTTGGAGACCTCCTAAGAATGCTTCAAAGTCAGGTTTGGGGCATTAAATGACCTTGAAAAGGGTCAAAAAATGGGGGACCAGCAAATCTCATCCATAGGGCTATAGAGCACTTCGAGAGCTTTCCGAAAATGTAAATGGTTCATCAATCGGAGCTACGGTTCAAAAGTTATGCCTCTCGAAAGTTCGGTTACCATTTCTGGATTCTTCTAGATTTGCACTGACTTATAACGCAGCTTCCGGAACCTTCTATTTCGTTGGTGGATGCCTACTAGCACTTTCTAGAAAGTAATTCTAGTCCTTAACCCTCCGGGGTCTATTTAAGGAGATTTCTAGCATTGTAAAAGGCAGTTCAGAGTGGAGTTTGAGAGGAGGTGCTAAAAGGATAAATATTCTCCAGATTTATGCTATTGTAAGCCCTTAGGGAATGTTCTAAAGTTTATTTTCTCTGTACTATTTGTACTAGCTTATTTTCTCAATTAATATAATTTTCCTTTTCTGTTGTGTCCATTATGTTCTTGGGTTGTGTCCCCATCATTATGTGTGGAACTAACATCTGAAATGATATATTTTGCATCAGTTCCAAGCATTCAAGTAATGAAAAGGATGTATCAACATGTATTAAGATGCAATTAAGTGATTAGAACAAAGAGAAAATATATCATTTTTTAACTTTCTTTGTTGTTGTTGAGCATTGAAAGTTTTGTAGTTATTGTCAAGTGATGAAGGTATGGTAGTGTTAGCCACTAATAAAATTTTACACATTTTTTGATGCAAACTTGGTCAATTTTCTGATATAATTGGTTGATTTTTTGAGAAATCTTTTCGTTGCTATTTTTTGCACCAAACATTTGATAACTGAGAGTGTTGAAATTTTGACCAAATTTGCATTAAAAAATGGCATCCAAATTCAATTACTCACTATCAAAAATGAGTATTTGGTGTCAAAATTGTGACAACAATAAGTAGTTAGCATCAAAATTTCAACAACAATATTTTTTTAAATGATTTGTCTCACCACCACGTGGCACAAACCCATTTGTCACAAGATGATGTTGCTATCTTATAGAGGCAAGGAAAGAAGCTTTCTAAAATAGCAAAATTGCTAGTTGTATAGTTAAATTTGTTAAATATAATTAATTTATTGTATATGAAAATATTTAAATTATGAATAAAAATAAATGGAACAGGAGCATAATCAGAGTACCATATTTATTTCAAATATTTTTGTTAAATAATATTTCTCAAATTGGAATATAAATTAATTATCATAAATTTTTAATATTGTTATTTATTTAATTTATCAATTTAATGGTGTAGGCCAGTTGTTTTAATAAATCTTATAAAATATTTATTGTAACTAAAATAGTGAATTTTGCTATTTTGGAAAGGGCATAAAAGTCACATTCTAAAATAGAAAAAATGGTTAACATGAAATGTTAAAACCTACAAAATAGCATGTTAACCCACAAAAAAGAAAATAGCCCATGGAAGGTCTCTCAGATCAATTTTGAAAAACTCATTTGTCCCACCACCATGTGGCACAAACCCATTTATCACAACCTAATGTTGCTATTTCAAAAAGGTGAGAAAGGGAACTTTCCAAAATAGTGAATTTTGCTATTTTGGAAAGGGCATAAAAGACACATTGTAAAATAGAGAAAATGTGTTAATCCCTACAAAATAGCATGTTAACCCATAGTAAAGGAAATAGCCCATGGAAGGTCTCCCAGATTAGTTAACAATAATGGGTTGAATGGGGGAAAAAGTTGCCAACATTCTTGGTGATTCAGAGGGGATGCTTGTCTGCTAAGCATGGATCAGTGGCCTTAAGAAATCCATTAGGCATGGAGTCACTAGAAGAAATGATGTTTTGTCCCACATACAACTTCAAAAAAAATTATAACCAGCAAAAAACAAAAGGGCTCCAGGGAGCTCTGGAAAGCTTAGAACAGCTTTAGAAAATGGAGCTAATGTGCATGTGCACTTCTTGAAGAGCTGGAAAGACCTAATCTACAATGTACTAGTATTTAAAAATAAAAATTTCAAAAAATTCCTTTAATTAACTTGTTGAAATATGCATTCCCAACAAATCAAAATATGCATTCCCAACTTAGTATCACAATGTAGATCAGAAAGAAATAATCTTATAGTCTAGCACATATTTTACTAGGGAAACTCATATTAGTCTCAATATAATCACTCTTGGAAAACTCACCTTAATTATTCTAATCCATATTCAAAATAAGGGATTAATATCCATAATCAATAAAAATATAAATGTGCAATCCACCTTTAACATACGCAATAAAAGAGCTCACTATGAATACAAGCATTCAAATTAATCAATAACCAAGCTATTTATTATGAAGACAACATGATCAGTGTTAAGTGAAGAGTGCATCTTAATCCCACAATTAGTTATGCCCATGAACTATTATCAATCAAATGGAAACAAGAATCAGTTATTTGAGATCAATACAAGACAACTAAACCATATATTCACTTTTATTTAAAACATAATATAAAGGAACAATTCTTGATTTCAATCAATCTGATAATCACTTCATTTATCAATCCTAAACATATCAAGTAGAATCATAATGTTATGAAACTCGGATGTTGCAACTCAAATGTTGAAAGGAGAATGATTTGAAAACTTGATCTAAACTTTAATGTGCAATTAAATTCTAACATTCTCATTCTTCTAAAAAGTTGGTGTTGACTATTGATAGTCAAAGGGCCCAATATGAAATTACACTATTTTCTCCCCTCTGAACTATATCTTTCCACAATAAATCTAGCATCATAGAGCACCCATAAATGAGAGAGATGTAGACTCCCACAGTTACCAATCCTCCTCCATACTACCACATTTTGTCAAATAGTTAGCATGCCTCATCCATTATATGATCTATCAAAAATCCCAATAAAAAGGATAGTAGAGAAATTTTCCTACAATATGCAGAGTTATTAATTTTAGAAACTTGTCAAAATAAAAAATTTCTCAATATAATTTGTCTCAGCTATACCTACACTACTACTTTATATTCTTGTTGATCATAATGTCCATTTCTAAATATCTAGTGAAAATAACTTTAAGATTTGTGATCCTAAAACTAGATAATACAAATCTAAATTTCATTTATAATATTTGAGTCTATTTGTATCCAAGATTCAAATCATATTAAGATAATGTTGCTGAGTTTTTCTTACATTCAAATCAGAATATAAGACATTATAAATAATTTCTACAACTTCAATCTTTAACAAAAAGGAAAGATAGAATATTCTGCTACATTTTTCTCTGCAAACATACAAATAGAGTAACATCTAAGGATCTAAATGGTGGAGAAAATGACTGTCCTATAGCTATGAATTCTTATAATCATTTTGAGAAAGAGATTTTCCTATATGATTTTTCTAAAGATAATGTCTAGGCAATGCATATAGATTTTTAATGTCTTACCTGTAAATATTACAAGTAGTCTTGAGCTTTGATTTCTTTTTCTTAACCAAGAAAAAAAAATCAATCTCCAAATTAAGCAAAAGTACGGGATGGTATTAATGAATTGATCTCCTTGCATATTCCCTAATAGGAATAGGTGGGTGAGAGCCCTAAGGGCATTATTGCCCCCTGTATGCCTCGCCCACTTCTATAGTAGGGGATGTCATAAATGAGAATGGTGTTGCATTTAGAACTTGATACCCTCTAAAAATGTGGACTAATGGGTTTGGAAAATTATCCAAGTCTTTGGATGAGGGGGACAAGATGACGCAGAGGGGGGAATTGGTCACTAAGCTTGATGTCCATGAAGATAGCCCAAGGGTCACATTCTTAGGTTTCTATGCAACTTACACATGCAACTCCATATATTCAAATTTTTATTCACATATATGATAAAAAAATACTACCAAAAAAAATACACTAAACATTGCCATAGGGAATTTATCCTAGCAAAGAAGGACTTACCAGGGTCATTGGTTGACATGTATAGCTAAAACCCTTAGTCTTGCCTACAAGTTCTCTAAAACAAAATGTAATGAATTCAAATGTGCGGCTAAAACCCTTACTCCCACCTATGAGCTCTATCCCATGTTCATCAAAATTTGAAAAACCCTTCCTCCAACCATTATGTGATCTGCCTTAACCAAATTTGAACTAAAAGTTACTTTTCTTTTTTTCATTTGTCCCAATTTCATCAAAATTTCAACACAAAACTTAAGTTACATTGAATTTTTGACCTTTTTGCACCATAAACAAAAAAAAAACAAAAAAAATTCAAAGCCAAAATTATGATTGGTCAAAATTGAAGGTCAAAAATTGACCTCAAATGTAGTAGTGAGCTAAGCTTGCTATGATAACTGAGCATACTGGTAAAACCTTGTAGTGATTGAATGAACAGTTGTATATGTACTAAGCATTAAAAGAAAGGTTTTGAAGGTTATATACACAATTTTTTGAGTCATTTCCATTTACCAAAGTTTGAAAAGCATGAAGGAAATTTATGAAAGGAGATTCAAGCATTTGCAAACTAAATTCTAGTTCAACTTGACATCATTCATCAGATTTGAAAGGTATTTAGCTTGTGTTGAGTTACATTGTTTCATGTTTTGCAACCCCTAGAGATTCAAGATGGTAGCAAGTTCTTCAAATTCCTAGGAAAGAGAGGAAGGAAGTTTTTAATTTTCAATTAATTAGTAATGATGTAAGACAACCTCCATTCCATGTTATTCCTGAGATTGTGTATAAAGGAGATCCATTCAGTGCACTATCATATAAAGGAGATCCATTCAGTGCACTATCAACGATACCACCAAAAATTTTAATGATCCAAGATGTATGATTTTGTTATACCTACAATGTAGGTGAGGTTGGAGATTTGGAAATAAGAGAAACTTATCAAAAAATTTGAAAGAACAATGTCTTGAGTAAAGAAAACAAGATTGTGGAGAGCAAAGGATTAATACAAGCCCTAGATTTCTCACAAATGTCTAAGACTGAATGGATAAAGATTGTATTAAGCCAGATTCATGATAATTAGATTTGGATAGATGGAGGACCAATTAGAATATTTATGTGTATCATTTATAAAGTCATAGGGTATCCTACCATAGATTGATTGAAGATATTGAGGAGTGATGCAAAAAAGATTATTGAGAAGAATACTCGAGTCATGTGGAACAAATGTGGAATGTCGATTGACACCATCATAGACCCTATTATAGAATTTATAGTAAGAGTGATTACACATAGATTCTACTAGTCAAGCTGACTTAATAGTGTGGCGTGCATTGCAATTGACCTAGGTTATAAGATTGTGAAGAAAGATCATAGCTGTGACTTAACCAAGCTATAGCTTCAGCATTTATCAAAAAAATTGGAAGCTATTAGGAAAGCTAAGAGTGCCTCATGTAATTTTGGATTACTTATCATTCCCATTATTTTATGTGAAAAATACATTTCCTACATTTGGAAAGGTTACATGGAAGACAAATAGATTTTTTACTCAACAAATAGGAGAGCTCATTGAGCAATTAGGTGATATCTTGAATCAGTGATGACCAATTATTTTGAAGACTTTAAGCACTCTATAAAGAAGAGGTGAAGAATTCTTGTGTCACTAGTTGAAAAATTCTATAATGATGTTTTGTTCTAGTTGATATTGACTACACATATGTACAGGAAGAAATTCCAAGGGTAAGATGGTTAAGAACTTTAATATATGAAATTGTTGATGAAACTTTAGTAGCTATTGCTGCATTATTGGCTGAAGAGATTGACAGGGATGCCACACCATCTAATAACTATGAGGAAGCCAAGTCAAGGATGATTATAGACTTAAAAATTGCCACATTCATAAGGAAGAAGAACAAGATGGTGAAGAAGCTAAAAGAAAAATTTGGTGAAGGAGAAGAAGAAGAAGAAGAAGAAGGCCAAGAACCATTGGAACTATGGTGCAAGAGCACCTAGGTAGGGTTCATAGTAGACCTAGGGTTCCTAATTTTTTTTGGCTTGTAGTAGTCCTAGCCACACCACTAGTAGAATAAGGGGACCAGTCTAGTTCTAATGTGAGGTATGTTAGAGTAGGAAGCCTTAATAGGTCCTTTGTGGCCATAGTTTCCAGTATGCCCACATCAAGTCAAATGGGGTTTTTTTGTGATTTTTGTGATAAATTGGTCAAGAAAGGGACTTGAGGTCCTTTTTAAATGTTTGAATACCTTAGATATGCATTTGGTGAATTTTTGTGGACTTATGACCAAGTTTGGATTGTAAATCCAAAAAGATGGAAAAGTTGTTAATGTTGTCATTGACAACATTTGTTGCACAAGAGAAACTTCAAGAAATGGGTTTCATAATTGTATAAAACTATTTATTTTGAGCCTTGGTCAACTATTTAAGGCTATGCTTGACCTAATCAATGGTTTGGCTTGATTTTTGAAGAGTGTGTATGGACTATACCACAACAAGAATAGTCACAATTTTTGTTTTTCTGAGTATTTGGTATTTTAATGGATTAAATTAAGTATTATAACCCATGAAAGTGTTAAATTAGTTTGATTAAATAATTTATGTGGTTTTATATTTAGTTTTTTTAAGCTTTTAGTTAGGTCTACAAATTCTTTTGTTTTATGTCAAATTGCTAGTCTGAACTAGGCAACTAGTGAAGATGGAGTCATAAGTCCTCTTCTCATGGTAGCATCTACATGGGATTTTGAGATTAGGGAGGTGACTCCATATAAATATTTTATAGTGAAGGAGGGACCTTGGAAAGAAAGACAATCATATTTTAAAGCGATGCCCTAGGTGAGCCAAAATTGCAAGGTTAGGGATCACAGTGAGTTGTAGAGGTGATAAGGAGGATTGAAGGTATTGATAGCTTTAATCAAAGCTTGAATCATGGTCGATACATGAGTCTTAAAGTCCCAAATTCAATGGGAAGTGTTCATGAAATTTTCTTGGAAGGGGAAATGAAGATCTTGTGTGATAGGCTTTGAAAGCCTTGAAAGCTTGATTTATAGGCATGTTTCTAGGCAGTGTTGTATGGATAGTTTGGGAGCCAAAGACCTTGAGAATCTTTTAGATCTCTTAAAAGGGTGTCTAGATCAAATTTTAGCTTCCCTCCTTGATAAGGAATTTTTCAAGTTATTGTGGTTTTTACCAAAAGTAGACGTGATTGCTTGCAGCCCTATTTGGAAGCAATTATTGAGTTTTTTGGAACTTGATTAGGGTTCCAACACAAAATGTGGTTGAAAACCTAGTAAAGGACCTTAATGACCTCCTAGAAGCCTACATCCCTTGGTAAAGTGACTATTGTGTTGGAAATATAAGATATGATAAGTTACTAAGAGGGGAGGGGTGAATCAGTAACCAATAAAACTAAAAGCATTAAAACATTCATAACACTTTGACACATAATATGGTGACCCAAGAACCTTCCAAATAGAAAGTAAAATTGGGGTTGAGATGATACCGACAAGCTTTAGTACTACAGTATAAAGTTGGCTTATTAAGGCTTATAATGATCACTTCTAATGATATGCCCTATTAGGAGCAATAAGGACTACTAGGTCCACCTTGCAAAAGGATTTACAAACATGCAATGATGTATGCACTTGGTAAAGAGATTTACAAAAGACTATTAAGTCTACCTTTTGAAAGGATTTAACTATTCCACCTATTAGGATGAATGAGTGTCTAATCTTTGATCTATAACTTGATTTTTTTGAATGAGATTCCTTTGAGTGTAATGATCACCTTGTTGTGATAGATAAATCTTTGCTACTCCTTATATTGTTGTAGCCTTTTTACTTTGCACTTTCTACTCTTAGTGTCTTCTTAATATTCCATTGCATCTTCATCTTTGGATGTGATACAATACATTACATATGTACCAATCCAATTTACAAATTTTTTAAGTCAACTATAATACAAGTTTTACCAAAATACACAAACTCATCCCAATTATAGGTACTAAGGTTTTGACACTTGGAAAACATTGTCAACACTCAACATCATCATGCACTTGGTATACATAGAAGCTTGGCTCATACTAATCACTTCCCAAGTAGTCTAAACTCAGTTTGCACTGGTAACTAAATAAATACTATGAAATTTGACATATAAACCAAATCACTTGATTCACACTGCATAGCTCTATCAACACTATATCACTATGAACTCGGTAAAAATTGAATCACTTGGTTTACACAATATAGCTCAGTGAACACTAGATTCATATTGTTGAAGCTAAAAACTCAGTAAGCATTGGAGAACTTGATTTGCACTAAGAAACTTGGTAAACACTATGAAGCTCAATTTACACTAATAATCACCAACTTGGTAGAAACTGCTTGGCACAAACTGAATATTATTCCTTGAACTTGGTAGCAATTGTAGAACTTGGTAGAGCCTAAATTACTTGGTTAACACTTTTAACTATACAATAAGCTTAGTAGTTTATATTTATCTAAATAATTGTGTGTGTCACTAATAAAAAAACTTGACTATAATGTCAACATATTGATCATGTTATGGTAGATTGTGGAATTTGTGGAGAAGGAGCTAGAAAATATAATGAAAGCCTAGGGAGTGGTATATGGAGCTATTGTTCTATTTAATTGATGTTCACTAGTTAAAGGAAGTAGGATCTTGGGCATATAATCCTAAGGAGAATAAGGTTAGTTAAGAACCCTATTAGGTCAGAAGAGTGTGCTTAAGGAGACCCTAGAGAGAGATAGGGTGGGATCAAGACTAGTGTTACATCAAACTGACTCAAGGACTAGGTGAGGAAAAAGATGATGATGAAGAGGATGTTGAGCAAGAAACTAAAGAAACTAACAAGAAGAAGAAAGTAAAATAGAAGGAAATACAAAAATTAATAAAACTAACAAAGTAAACTATAAAGAAGATAGTTGCAGCTTTGACAAGGTCAAGCACAAAGGTTTCCATTACAAAAGCCAAAGAGATAAAGGAAAAAGGAAAAAGAGGAAGTGTCACCGTAGAGCTAATTTAGCCTATTAAGAATCCAAGGAGAAAGTAAAAAGATCAAGGTGACTTACATAATGAGAAGACATAATCTGATGACTTAAGTCAATTCAAAGTAGTAAGCCACAATCTCTCATCTAACATTGACAATTTATGTGAAAATGTAAGGAGCAATGCAAATTTATTAGGTTTTTCACATATTGATTTTGATAAGTTAGGGAGTGAAGATGCGCATAATCTAGAAGAGGTTATTAATGATATGATGGCCATATTTGAGACCACTCCATTAGAGATTGCTAACTTTATTCCTAAAAGCCTATATGAGAGAGTTGAGCAAAAGTGGAATTTGTTTTGGAGATAGAGAAATAAATCAGAGAGACTACTTTAGCCATATTTATGCCTAAACTTGACAAAAAAATGATTACAAAGGCTATTGAGAAACACAAAGGGATATTTTCTCCTAAGTACCAATAATTTCACATTTTGAGGAATAAAGTGGAAGAGGTGGTAACCTAGAGAAATTACTATGGAAATAAATCTATGGATTATCTGCCAAAGTTGTGGAAGGGAAGGGAGACCAAGAAAAGGAAAACACAAAAGCAATAGAAGAAAAGGATGGCATAGCTAAGGATAATGCATAGGATGCTCAAGTGTTGAGTACTAGTCCCCCACATGAAGAGAAAGAGCCTATAGCTATTGAAGACATGCTTGATAACTCCATTGAGTGAGGAGGACATAAAGTCACTACATTAGGAATCCACCAATACTATTCTACAACACACAAATCCAATATTGGTAAGGGTCAATGAACCTTAATAGGCTGAGGTTGCATCCACTAAGAATTATAAATAGAAAGATACATCTCTAGTTTCATCAAGTATTGCTAAGGTGAAAGAAAATGAGCCACGAGAAAAAACCATAGATCAAAGTGTAACTCTTGAACATAAAGAAGAGCTCAATCAAGTACCATCTTTCATGAAAAAAATTATTATTGAAATGAAAGAGAAGGAGTTAGATACCCAAACTTCATAACTACCAAGTCTACTCAGTCCAATATTACTAGCTATTGTGGAAGTTGATGAAGAGGGAAATGAAAAGAGAAATGATAATGAAGAATATCCAACAGTATCCCCACTTAAACTTAGTGAAGATTAATAAGGTGAAGAAAAACAAGAGGATGAAAAGAAAAATAGGATAAGAATACTATTGAGAGTGAGGAATAGGTAGCAATTTAGATATTGGTTACCTTACTAGTCACTATACCTCCTCCCAATAGCCAGACTCTTTAGAGGCTGAGTAAACAAGCTACTTCATTGCAGAATTCAAGGCCAAATTCAAGCACACCACAAAGTGTTCAGGATAAACCATTTGAGGATGTAAGTTTAGATGAGGTGATTGTATTACCAATGTTTGATCTGACAACAATCAGACTCGCAGAAATGAATGCTCTTCAAGCGGCTCCACAAAGGAAAAAAAGGCAAGAAATTCTAAGCAAAGAGCATAAGCAAAAGAAATTTTTGTATGAAATCAAAGAAATTTTCATTTATGCTTTTAGTCTCTCAGATTCATTATCTGAAAAAACCTATTATAGAGTGACTTGTCCATATACTTGACAAAATAAAAGATGATATAGAGATCAATGTTAAGTTATTCAAATGGTCTAGGAGAAAATTTCACACCAAGGTTATGGATAAGATATCTGTATGCGTAAAGTGTGGGCACACTTCTATGAGTCATTATATCCAAGATTGCACAAAAATGAGGTCTCAAATGGTGACTCATAGCTCTTTATTTATGAAGTGTGAGGGTTTGTAATCAAGGCCCTCAATTTAACCTAGTTTGTGCCCATGCAAGTACACCATGAAACAAGAGATTCAAGGATCCAAAATGCATGAAAATGGAGATAAAAACTAATCTATATGATAACAATGCAAAACAATGCAAGAAAGGAAATGTAATAACAATGCAATACTAATCTATAAAAAAAAATATGGATCTAAGCTAATATGAAAATGCAAGGATGAAACCTCATGATGGAAGCCATGGATGCATGAGAGAAGAAGACAAGAAGATAGAAGTTCTCCACAAAAAGCTTTAGTATCCAAAATTCTTCAAAAATTGCTCTCCAAACCTACAACATAACAATAGCATAATAATGGATGTCCAAAAATGAGGAGAAAGCACTCCCTTATAAAGAAAAATGTGGAAGTGGGGAGCTTCTCACAACCAATATGGGATAATAGAGTTTGATTCATGTGAGACAAAATTACACCAATGAGAAAAGAGTAGAAGAATTAAATGAGGGAAGGAAAAAGGAATTTATTTAATTTTTATTTATTTCATTTCCTTTTTCACGTGGGCTTTTATTTAATTAAAAGGGAGCAAGTTATTTTAATTAAATAGGAAATATTTAATTAAATTAAAAGAGGGATTTTTCTCTTAATTAATTAAATGGGGACTTATTTTATTTAATTAAAAGGAAGATTTTCTTTTAATTAAACAAGATTTAGGATAAAATTATCAACCTTGGAAAAATAAATAATCGAATTTGATCAAGGAAATTGATTTAAATTAATTTAATAAAATATTGCAAACCATTGATTTAGGAAATTTGATAAATTGATAAATTGAATAATGGGGGCCCATAGTCTAGGTGACCATTTTAGGGTGCATACAATATCTAGTGTCATTACACTTAGTCAAGTTGATTTAGCAACTAAGATAGAGGGTGTGAAGATAGTTTTGGGACACATTTATTCTCTGTACACAAAACTATCTGATGTTGGTATCTTTACTCAAGAGACTCAATAGTCAATTAACAAGTTGCAAGGAGAGTTGAGATCAACTGGAAATTCATTATAGGTATCTCTTGCAACTATCCAATTACATTTTTAGAAATTGATGCTGATACAGAGTAGGCTTGTCGAGCCACAAGCAAAAGATGCAAATATCAAATTCACTTTGATCAGCATACATTTCATGTTGACTCCACACATGGAAATTTTATAGAAGGAACAAGCCCAAAAAGAAGCATTTATTAAGAAAGATCCAAATCTTTCTACTCATAAAGGCTTAGTTGATATGGTTGCCAAACTAGAAATCTAGATTCAAACACTAGATGCAACAATAGATAATTGGGATTCCACATTAGAAATCATAATGCAAGTAAATAAGCCATTTTTGGACAAATACACTATAAGTGTACCACCCAAATGACGTAAGTTTCAAAAAAGGGGGATTATATAAATTTTGAAAATTTTGAAAAAAAATTCAAGGTAGATATCTACTAATAAGGATTCATAGAAATGAAATGAACTATTTACTTAGGGGGAGTAAGATGTTAAGATAATGACCTGACTTATACATGAAGGAATGTATATGCCATGAAAAAGTAGTTTTTCCACTCATGTCAAAGGGCAGTATTGTTAATCTCATTATGGTTTTAACTATGTAGTGACAAAACACTTAGTCATTATTCAATAGAGAATAGTACAAGCTAAGTGCATAGTGCATGCTAAGTGAACAGAGTGAGTTGAGTGATCAGTGTGAGCCAAGCGAATGGAGCATGACAGGCATAAGACCTCAAACAATACATGTCAAGTAATATGATAGTTAGTGTCAAGCACTCATATGTGTCGAGTAGATAGAGTGTGTCAAGTGATTAAAGTGTCAAGCAAGAGTGAGTGCCAAGATATTTAGAATTCGAGTATCAATATATAGAGCACAATGAAGGCTGAGCATCAGATCCTATTGATGCTGAG
Source organism: Cupressus sempervirens (assembly GCA_028749045.1). Lineage (NCBI taxonomy): Eukaryota > Viridiplantae > Streptophyta > Pinopsida > Cupressales > Cupressaceae > Cupressus > Cupressus sempervirens. The sequence goes on along the minus strand of CM053784.1, from coordinate 85,992,307 downwards.
TGAATAGTCTATGTCATAGATGTTTGTAATGGAACAAACTTCTATGTAAACCATTTTTGGCTAACATTAAGATGAATTTTTTATTATAATAAATAAGGAGGGAGACATATTATGCATCCCTATGCAATCCATGCATCCAATTAGATTGTGCAAAGCATTAGGTGGCATTATGGATCAACCATAGGTATTGATTCTAACCTAATTTCATCTCCATGATTCTAATAAAAAAAGTAAACTATAAGGATAACATATATTGAAAAGGAGGATACTAAGAAGAGTGTTTGGTGTGAAAGAAGCATGGAGATAGAGTTTACAATGAAGAATCAATTTGAGAAGAATAGAGACAAGTAGTGAAAGCTTAGAGAAGATAGATTTGATCAGAAGGATCAAGAGATAGTTAGTAAAGAAGAAATTTGACATCAACTAATAAGGTGTTAACCAAAGGATTAGATTTTGAATCATTCTAACAGGTGATATATAGTAAATCTCTTAACAAAGTATTCTTAATAGGGCTCTGTAAATCCCTTAACTGAGTGCTTGCTTAATTGTGTGTTTCAGTCCTTTAGCAAGGTGAGACCTAACAATCTTTGTAACCCTTCAATAGGGTAGTGTTGGAAGCATGAATGTTAATGATATTCATCTAGGGGAGTACTATAGACATGTTATAATGATGATATGTTACATTTATGACTAAGTTTGTCATTGATGTTAACGCAGCAGTCTTCTGAGGTATCTGACAGAAGAACAATGGAAAAATCAAGTTGGTATGAATGGGTAGTTGATTATTCTCACTATCCAAGGTTATGGGAGACACTTATGATTATATAATATATGTAGTTAGTGTTAGATGAAGAAATTTTAAGTCTAGAAGAAGTTATTTAAGTTTTGATGATGTCTATTCTGAGATAGAGTTTACAGAGGCATATTCTGGTAAACTTGTTATATCTCTTAGTAGAATTGTTATTCTAAGAATTGAGGCTGAGGATGTGAAGAGACATGATGATGATGACATAGCTAAGCTTTCTCATTATAATATTGCATGTACAGAAAGTTATTTAAGTTGCAAGGTGAAAGATTAATGTTATTTCTAAGTGTAACATGTTCTTAATGTGGTCCTATAATAGTTAATTAAGAAGGTGTAATAGTTGACTTAGGTAATTATTTTATGGATTTTATATAAAGGAAGGACATTTTCCTTTGTCATGGTGTGTGGATATGTATCAAAGAGAAGTAATTGTATGCAACAAAAAGAGAAGAGTGTGAAGTTGTGCAGAGCAGAGTAGACATGAAGGAAACATCATTACCAAGGTTTTATTGAGTGATCCAAATTTGGATACTTGGATCCAAGGTTTGTGACCTAGTCTACAAGATCTAATAGTGATTGGTTTATTTTATAGAACATAGGAAAGAGGAACTTAACAGTAAATTACTCATTTGGATAGTGAGCTCTTCTTCTAATTTAAATTGCATGTTTGGCTAGTGAGCTCTTCTTACATACATTGTACTACAACTCCTAACAAGGTTAGAATCTCCTAAAAGGGATTCAAAGTCTCCTAACAAGAACTCATATGTAGTAAATGTTATAATAGAATTCTAATAGGGTACATCCTCTAAAAATGAATATGTATATTAGTACATCATCTTTTGCACACCACTCCCATTGGGGTTTTCCCTCTAATCAAGGGTTTTGGGTGTAATTGTGTATGTGCATCTTTGTATGGTTGTTGTTTATTTTGGTTGAATGGTTAAGATTGTTTAAATTTGATAAATGTTTTAACCATTAGATAACTCATTCACCCTCCCCCCCCCCCCCCCCTAGTTATCTCAGTAGACTATTATTTCTAACAATTAGTATCAAAGCATCAGGTCCTTGAAGATAAATTTTAGAAACTTTGGGAGGTCCATGGAAAGAATATTCAAGAAAGATAATATAAAGTTTGATAGAACATATTATGACATTTGGAGATAAAATATGAAGACATGTCTACTATGTATGGGTCCAAGATATTGGATCTTTACAAAATCTGAAAAGACAGTCATTGCTAAAAAAGATTTGGAAACTTGTACCGAGGAAGAAAGATATCTTTTCATGTGTGACATGAGAGCTAGAGAAGCACTATTGTATGCACTTCCTAACATTGAGTAAAATCAGGTAAAGTCACTTGTTTCTTCTCATATGATTTGGAAAGCTTTGGAAATAGTTTTGAAGGTAATGAACATTCTAAGAAATTAAGATTACAAAGTTAGATTTGTGCATTTCAAGATTCTAAGATGATGGAAGATGAATCTATAAGAACATTTGTAGGTAGAATAGTAGAAATTGCTGCTGGTATTAGATCTCAAGGAGGAACCAAAGAAGATAATGAGGTGATATGGAAGATACTAAAGAGCTTAAAACACCATTTAAGCCAGCAGTTTAAATGATATAGTTGTTGATCTCTTGTACCAAAGATTTCATGGAGGAAAGATTTCTTGGAATACTTGAAGTAGTTGAGAATGAGCTTAGAGGGTCTGGGGAATTGACCATAACAAAAATAGCTTTTAGTGCCTTGAATATTCAACCTAGTTTATCAAGGAGCACAAGTACTAGAGTAGATTTTTCTAGTAGTAGTAGAATTGATGAGAATAGAAGATCAAATAAGGAATAGCCCTTCTAGTAAGAAGACAAAAAGATGGTAAGAAAATCTTTAAATGTTGGATATGTAATGAATATGGTCATTATGCATCTAAGTGTCCTAAAAGAGAGAAAAAGTATAGAGGTAATTTCAAACCTAGAAGAGATACAGAATGTATGTATGCAAAGATGATTTTGATGAACAAGCAATAAATGTTAGTAATGATGAAATTGAATTTGTAGCTATTAAAGAAAAAAGTCTAGAGAAAATGGAATTGGTATCACATATTGAAAAGAAATCTGATTGGATAATTAATAGTGGTTGTTCACATCAAATGATTGGTGATCTAATCAAGTTTGTTAACTTCAAAAGTCATGGAGGCATTGTCAGAGTTGGAAACAATGTAGCATGCCAAGTTAAAGGTATTGGATCTATAATTCTTGATGGTAAGACTAACACTGAGGATGTATACTTTGTTGATGGTTTGAGGCACAATCTTTTGAGTGTTCGACAACTACTGGATAAATGTTATTAGTTTTATTTCATAGAGAAGACATGCATGATTAGAGAAAAATATGGAAAGGTAATTGGAATAGGAAGTAGCTCTAAAGGTAATGTATGTCAATTGAATCCTATTAAAATAACATGTTTGGTTGCAAAGGTAGACAATAGTTGGTTATGGCATAAGAGATTTTTTCATATAAACATTGATAGTATTATGAAGACTAGTAGTATGTTTGCAGTTAGAGATTTTCCTAAGATTGTAAACCCTACTAACACAATTTGCAAGGAGTGTGTTTTGGCAAAGCATAACAAAACTTCTTTTCCCAGCAAGAGTTTACTAGTGCACCAAAATTGGAGATCACACATACAGATCCCAATAGTCCTACAAAGACTAAAGGATTCTATTATGAAAGGTATTTCATGATTTTGGTTGATGATTTTTCTAGAATGATCTGGGTTGCATTTCTTAAGGAAAAATCTGAGGCATTTGATAAGTTCAAGATATTCAAGAATAGAGTTGAGAATGAATTAGACATGAAGATTAAATTTTTAAGATCAAATAGAGGAGGAGAATTTACTTCAAATGAGTTTAACATCTTTTATGAAGCTAATGGAATCAAAAGATAGTTATTAGCTCCAAGAACCCCTAAATAGAATGGTATAGTAGAGAGAAGAAATATATCACTAATAGAAGCATCAAGAGCTATGTTATCTAAGAATGATGTATCCAAGATGTTTTGGAGAGAAGTTATAAATATAGAAGTCTACACTATGAAGAAAGTGCAAGTCAAGAAAGACACAAACAAGACCCTTTATGAATTCTGGTTTGGTCACTCACCTATAGTTATAATCTAAGAACTAAGACCATTATGGAAAGTGAAAATATAAGAGTTAATGAGCAATTCAAGATACAAGAAACAATAGTTGATAAAAATTAAGGTGATGATGTTGTTACTAAACCAGGGAATGATGAAGTATTCTTTGAGACTAACAATGATTTGCAGAATGAAGGAGAGCTTAGGTAGGAACAAAGCTTAGAACCTTCAATAGAGATAATATTTGAGATAGAAACTCCTACTTTGGATAAGATTATGAAAAAGAATCATCCACTTGAGCAGATCATCAAAAGCAGAGATAAAGGTGTGATGAAAAGAAGTAGAGTCAATGAAGAACTATGTTTGATATCTCAAATTGAACCTAATAATTTAGATGAAGCATGTAAAGATGATTATTAGAAACAAGCTATGAAAGAGGAATTGGATTAGATAGTAAGGAATGAAACATGGGATTTGGTTCCTAGACCAATAGATAAGAATGTGATGGGAACTAAATGGGTATTCAAAAACAAGATGAATGAACAAGGTGAAGTTATAAGGAACAAAGAAAGGTTACTTATAGCAAGAAGGAAAATACTATGATGAGACCTATGCTCCTGTGGCAAGAATAGAAGCAGTAAGGTTATTTTTAGCATATGAAGCACATAAGAAATTTAAAGTATATCAGATGGATGTCAAGTCGTCATTTCTAAATGGAGAACTTGAAGAAGAAGTGTACATAGAATAGCCTAAAGGTTGTCCTTTGATAGATGACAAGGACATAGTATGCAAACTAAGGAAAGCATCGTATGGCTTAAAGGAAGCACTCATAACCTAGTATGCAAGGTTGGATAAGCATTTGACAAAGCTTGGATATAGAAAAGATATGGAAGATAGTAATCTCTATTGGAAATAAATTGATGATGAATTGATGATTTTGGTAATATTTGTTGATGATATCATATTTTTAGGAAATGATGATGAAAGTGATAAGTTTTTAGAAGAAATGAAGAAGGAATTTGAAATGACCATGATAAGAGAGATAAAATATTTTCTAGGATTACAAATTGTGTAAGATAAAGAAGGAATATTTATTTCTTAAACTAAGTATTTGAAGGATTTGCTAAAAAGGTTTGGTTTGGAAATATGTAAACCTGTTGGAATACCTATGGTAACTTGACACAAGTTATCTATAAAGGATGAGACACCTACTGTTGAGCAAAAGAAGTATAGATCTATGATCATAGGATTGCAATATTTGACTCGCATAAGGCCAAATATAGCAAATGCAGTTGGAATTGTTGCAAGATTTCAAGCTAATCCCAAAGAAAAATATTATGTAGCAAGCAAAAGGATATTTAGATACTTTAAAGGAACATTTAAGTTTGGATTGTGGTATGGAAAATCTAATGATTTCACTTTATGTGCTTATTCTAATGTTGACTGGGTAGGCAATATGGATGATAGAAAGAATACCAATGGTGAAGCCTTCTTTCTTGGAGGAAGATTGGTTTCTTGGCTAAGAAAGAAGTAGGATTGTATCTCACAAAGTATAGTAGAAGAAAAATATGTTGCAGTAGCAAACAATTGTAATCAATTTATTTGAATAAAGTACATGTTGAAGGATATAAGGATAGGATTCATTGAACCTATTGTCATACATTATGACAACACAAGCACAGTAAATATGTCTAACAATCTAGTGTTGCATTCTAAGACTAAGCACGTTTCTATCAAGTATCATATGTTGAGAGAAAAAGTTGCAAAAAAAGAAATTAGATTGAAGTATGTGAAAACTAAAGATCAAATTGCAGATATCTTCACTAAGCCTCTTCCCAAAGAGACTTTTGAGTATTTGCAAGGTATGTTAGGGGTTATGCCCCTTCCTATATCAGAATAGATGATGCAAGAAGTGCATCAGTCTAGTGTAACAGTGCACTATTTTTGTTTGGACTGAATGCTGATGCTTCTTGTATGGGGGGGTATTTTTGATGGACAAAGTCATTTAGGACTCTTGCTTGGACATTATTTTTGAATAGTGTCTTTGGACACTTGAGCTAGTCATAGACAATTGTTATAGAGATTGTTGGTTACTGAAACCTTTGACATTGATTTCAATGGGGGAGAAGTGTAGCATAAAAAAAAATTGAGTACATTAAAAGGAGAAGTTTAGCATGAGAGAATGATTGATGAAAAGGATTTGAAAAGAAAGATTAATAGTCTTTTGTTGGTATTCTTGGAACTAGATGTTTTTCATCTATGTTTCCTTGAATGTCAAAGGGGGAGATTGTTAAAAGCATGAATGGTAATGATATCCCTATAGGGGACTATTGTAGATATGTTATCATGATGATATGTTACATTCACATCTGAGTTTTTCATTGATGTCAACATAGCAATCTTCTATGGTATCTGATAGAAGAATAGAAGAAAGATCAAGTTGGCATGGATAGCTAGTTGAGTATTCTCACTATTCAAGGCTATGGGAGATACTTATAAGTGTCTAGTATATTTAGTTAACATCAAGTGAAGAGATGTTAAGTCTAGAAGAAGTTATGTAAGTTTTGGTGATGATTGTTCTGATATAGAGTTTGTAGAGGTATGTTCTGGTAAACTTGTTATATCTCTTAGCAAAGTTGTTATTCTAAGAATCAAGTTTGAGGATGTGAAGAAGACATGTTGATGATGATGTAGCTAAGAATTCTCATCATAATATTGCATGTACAAAAAGTTATTTAAGTTTCAAGGTGAAATATTAATGTTATTAATGTGGTCCTATAATAGTTAATTGAGAAGGTGTAATAGCTAACTCAGTGAATTGTGTTATCAATTTAATATAAAGCAAGGATATTTTCATTTATCATGGTGTGTAGATATGTATCAAAGTGAAGTAATTTTAAGTAGAAAAAAGAGCAGAATGTGAAGTTGAGCAAAGCAGATTGGAAGTGAAGGAAACATCATTGTCAAGGTTTTATTGAGTGATCTGAAGTTGGATACTTAGATTTGAGGTTTGTGACCTAGTCTACAAGGTTTGATAGTGATTGGTTTAGTTGATAGAATAGAGAAAAGAGGAACTTAATAGTAAATTACTTGTTTGGGCATTGATCTCTTCTTGTAATTAAAATTACATGTTTGGGCAGTGACTTCTTCTTGCATACATTGTATTACAACTCCTAATAGGGTTAGAATCTCCTAACAAGGATTCAAAGTCTCCCAATTTAAGGACTCATATGTACTAAATTTTTTAGTATACTTCTAATAGGTTTCATCCTCTAACAAGGAATATTTTTATTAGTACATCATCTTGTGGGCATCATTCCCACTAGGGTTTTCCCTCTGATCAGGGGTTTCCCTAGTTAACATATCTAGTGTAGTTGTGTATGTGCATCTTTGTATGGTTGTTGTTTATTTTGGTTTTATGGTTAAGATTGTTTAAAGTTGATAAATGTTTTAATCATTAGATAATGGATTAAACCACCACCACCCCCCCCCCCCCCACAATTATCTTGGTGGACTATTTTTTGTAATAGGTAGATCATAGTTTATGACCAACACTTTCTAGTCATAATAAGTCATGTTGTGCCTGGTTTTTCACCTTGCATAATTGTGTTAGCCTCCATAGTGAAAGAACCAATGGTCCTATGTTTAAAATGTGTGATGTGATAGAAAACTCTATATGAAATTATTAAAATTTCATCAAACCCTTTTTGTTGTGCCCTAGTTTTGAGAATTTTGAAAAGTAATGTTTTATAAAAAATGTGTGAGAAGCTTTTTACCCTAAGGCTTTATAGTTACATTTTTCTCATTTTTATTTTAAAATTTACTTTCCTAGAAAATATATTTTCCCAAAAACTTTTGTCTTAACCATGGTTTTACCCTTTTTTAAAATCCTTAATATGCTTTGAAGTGTTTTAACCATGATAGAGTTTACATTTGCTAACCCTTGATTTCAAGAAGATCAACAATGAATGCTTTACTACATTATGAATTTTCTCAACCTTAGGAAATGCAAGGAAGTGCCTAATTTTCATGTAGCCCTTTGTGATGTTAGCTCCTAAATGTGTTGCAAAAGTGGGAGGTGTCAAAGCTTTTCAAAATTGTTAGATGGTCATCAGAGCATGTTTGAAATTTTGAGCCATCTCATTGGTCGAGCTAAGCAATGGAGTTACCTTTTTGTATTATAAAATTGCACCATTGATCTTGGGAAGATATGCAATAGGTGCATTACCACAATATAAAGATGTGAAAATTTTAACTAATGCGAGAATGTTCTCTAGTGACACATGTGCTTGGTGAGGTCATGCACCCCCAATTTTAAAAAAGGTGTCATAATAGTTGGTAGATGTCAAACACACTAGAAAAGGCAATGCATTATATTGGTTACTTATGTTGATTGGATTGTGAAAGGGGTATGATAGATGACATTTTCAATCTTTGAAAGATCAATGGAAGGCTCTTTACCACTTGATGAAAGTGAATGAAGTTTAACTAAAGCGGGGAAGTATCTAGTTGCCATGTGGACAAGTAGGGCTAGTCATGCAAAGGGTCACCTAGTCACACAGAGTTGGAAAGTATGCTAACATGGTACATAAGGATTTGTGGAATGGTCTACATGCTCATTGAGTTGGAATGTGATTGTATCAATGAGCCAAAAACTTTGAAGTCAGACTTATAAGGATTTTCATGATCGTCGATCTTTGGAAGATTGACGATCACCACTTTCCTACAACATGAAAGTGCCCAAACTTTAACTAAAGTGGGGAAGTGACCTATTGATGCATGGAAATTTCCAAAAAAGGGTTAATGTAGTCTTTTTGATTTCAAACTAAGTCACGTGATTCTTGATGATCGACGGTGGAATTTCAAACTTCATGGTGTGACATAGAATGTGATTGTTGAAGCATTAACTTTGATCAATGTTGTTTCATGTGAGATTAATGTTGTAATATAATTTCCAATTATCCATTATTGAGCAATAAGATTTCAAAATTCTCATAGCATAAAGATTTCTAGAGCTAAAGGCAGGATTTTCCAAGGGTTTTGACATATTGCTGAACAATTTCTAGAGAAGAAAAAGCAAGAAAAATGAGTAATTCATCTGAGATTCTAGAAAACTAGGAAGTTTTGTTTGCATTAGGGTAAACTTTAAGCATGCCTCCATGAAGGGATTCTTTGGGGAAAGTAGATTATCTGAAGAGAGCAGTACATGATGACTTCCTAGAACAAATTCCATAGTCTATGAATGAATTAGCTAGAGGAGGAGATTATTCCAAAAAGCCCTAGGTTATTGGTCAGTGAGGGTTTCTATGATAAAGAAAACTAGTTAAGGGATGTTGAAGTGTCTATTAGAGGATTATGGCTTTTCCAAAAATGGTTTGCAGAAAAAAGATTAGATACTCCACTAAAAAATTTATAGAAATTTGATATAAGTAAATTGATTATTCCAAGAATTTCTTTCATGATGATCTACTGGCAATAATGGCAAAGAAATATGACCCAATTACCATAATTATAAAGAACCATGCTAGTGGTAATCTCTTTAGGGTTTCACCTGAATGTAACAGAGAAGTTTCTAAGCTAAACCCTAACCATGTATTTCATGAAAAAATAGACATGGGAGACCTCCAAGCTAGGTATGATGCACAAAGGATATATGTATGACGAGGACCATTGCAAGAGTATTTTGTAAAAGTTGGATCATTGCCTTTGGTTACACAAAACACTCTTGAGCCTCTATTGAAAAAATACTTCAACCCTAGAGCACAGGCCTTGTATTTTTCTCTCTGCAAGTTCTTTGGCATGGATGAACAAGATCACATCCTAAGCTCCATTATTTTCATTATTTCTCAAAATTTTCAGTATAGAATGAGTTCAATTTTTGACTTTTCTACTCACTTGGCAGAAGAAATTCATAATGGCTTAATAAGGATTTCAAAGGCTAAGGTTAATAAGCCCTTTTGTTGGTACTCTATGCTTATAAGGGTGTTACCTTTTTCTCTTAGGAAATGAAATTTGAATTGGAGAGAGATGGAGAGAAGCTCCTTGTTCACTATGGAGTGCAGATAGGACATGGGAGGTGATTGATGCTAGTTTGTCAGGTTTGACAAATATTTTTCTTCTAGGCTCATAATGTTGTTAGTAGGGGATAACCCTAGAATACCACAGACTCTATTGGAATTGGTTAGACCTAAAGATCATGCTAAAGGGTTGATGGTGAGCCATAACTGTGGAGATATCATCCCATATGTAGTGTCTACTATTTTTAGAGTTTATAGTTTTCTAGAAAAACCACATGTGCTACCTTACCAAGTGCCTTTAAAAGAAGGGATTTCTAAACTATTGTGGCAAATTGGATTAGTTCAAGAAGAGAACTTTTGGGTAAATCTAAAGGTACATTCTTTCCATAGCTTACTATTGTTCATAACTTTGTTTTTGTCAAGAAGGGGTGGAGGAATTTGGAGAAATTTTTGGATAGATATCAAATGGCTCAGTCCTATGCTTGTTTTATAGACTCAAAGGGATTTTGTGACCTCTTTAAAGAAAGAAAAAAGGCTAAAGCTCATAAGAAAATGGTATATATTCCTGAGGACATATTTAGAAATAAGTTCTCATTACATGACTAGGAGCTTAGAAAGGAGAAATGGAAAGTTTACAGTAAATTCCTAGACCTTATAAATGCTTTTGAGCTAGATTATGATCCCGTAGCAGATAGAAAATATTGAGGTATGAAAGTTGATATATTGATGGACAATTTTGTCAAGATTATGCAAACAATGAATGAAAAGAACAAAATTTTGACACAAGCATACTCAACAAAATCCATTGATGTGGAAAGGAGGCTCGCAAGAAAAATGATTTTAAACCCAAGGCAGTATACAATACAGAAAAGAGTTGGGTATATAGTAGCTAGGATTGTATAGTATGTTCCTCCATAGAAGAGACCAAGGTCTGAGAGCCCACCTAACATACATGTTCCTAAGAAACAAAAATTAGAGCAAGGATCATCTTCTAATGTTGAGGGGTACTCACCCACCCAAACCCCACTCAAGATAGATGATGGAGCATCCTTGAGAGAATAGTAGAGACAAATTGGAGGGAAGAGGGATGTTGTGGTCACAACTATAGATATTAAAGGAGTACCTGAAGAACCTCCTGTGCCAACATTGGATCTCACTATGGGAGATTCTATTAAAGAGGTAAGGAAATAGATCCTATGATAGCATAGGCTACCAAAAAAATTATTTATGATAAGATTTTTGTAAAATCTAGAGCTTTTTCTCAATTCTTTTGGAGGAGAAACATTGATAATTTTGAGGCTAAGTGTAAGCAAATCAAAGTAGAGCAACTTAATAAAAAGGACTCTGAAATTGAAGAGGAAGCTAAAGCTAATTTCATGGAAGAGTTTGCATAGATAACCCATGAAGGGGAAGAAAAATTTTGAAGGATTCAGGAATTTTAATTTTACCTAAATGGGACATAGCCAATGCTATGATTTTTGATACTATGAGGAAAGCAAAGGACACTAAATTTAAAACTAAGGAAGAGGTATTGCATGCACATAAAGAATTGAAATATAGTGATGATCACTAGGCATTGGTGATATGTTCCATCAAAAAAAGGGAAAAGACCAAGATACAAGAAGTGTTAGATGTTGACCATGCAAGAAGCCTCATGGTCTATAGAGAAGAGGATGTGGATAGTGAGAAAGTATCCAGAATGACCAAGAAAATGGTTGATTTTGGTGTTTTTGTTGTAGAAAAAGAAAAAATCAAGTTCCTTGAGCTTAATGCTAAGTTTAAAGAAATGTTGAAAGCATATAAGGAGAGGGGGAGCTAGATACATCAGTTAGAAGCTCAGGTGGCCTAAATGGATAAGCAACATGGAAAGAGAAAGGTGGGAGAATCCAGCTAGGCTAGGATCACTTATCCTTGTCCTCCAGTTGAGCCCTTTAAATCAACTCCTATTGTAGAGCTACCTGATACCCCATAGAGGCTAGAATTTTACACTACTAAAGAATTTGAAGAGGATAAGAATAAAATTTGGGCATTACATGTGGAGTTAAATGATTTATATGAGGACAAACTTAGGAAAATAATCTTGTATTTAGTAGATAAGATTAAATGGCCAACATTTTATGAACATCTGGTAAAAATAATGAATATGTGGAATGAAATAAAGGGTGGTGAGGATGCTCTAAATCCCATTATGAGTAATTGGGGTAGCAAGGATAAGGATGTCACACTTTTGTGTGTTTCAGTTATTAGTCTCTCTTGTGAACAGATAGAAAAAACTTTTGATATGACTAGTGATTTATCTAATTTTGATTATAAGAGGATTACAGTGTAGAAAAGGATAATAATTTGTTTTTCAAAATATCTTGTTGAGAAATTTTAACTTTTTCCCCATGCACTTAGAAAAATAGATAAACTAAAAGAAAAGGAGGAAGGGGGCAAAGAATTAGATGATTTATTGTGCCTTAGAATAAATGGGGTTATAACTAAAAAAGGGCATGTATTATGGGCAGCAACAACTGAAGAAATTGTTAAAGTGAAATTATTCTATAATTCTATTAGAGAAGAATTTGTTGAAATCAATAAGTTAGAAGATTTTTTATTGAAGAATCAACATGAGGTTTTGAGTTTTGATTGGTCAAATGATACAATTTTCAACAAATGGATGAAATATTTTGTGCATTCAAAGCATTAGAAACTAAAGAAGATGAGGTGGACCAAGATAAGAGTAAAAAAATGGATGCATCAGTTCAAGAAAAAGAAAAAAAAGAGGAATAATCAACTACAGTGACAAGAATAGAGGTCCAAACTAATGACATGGCAGTAGGAGAATTAGATGTAAGTATTGTTTTGATAGTGCATGATGATGTGGATGGAGAGCCTTGAGTTGAAGTAAGTCTAAAAACATCATAACCAGGTCCATCACAAGAAATTACACTGGTTACATCCTCTGACGAATGCCAAAAACCTCAAAGCCAATCATGAATAACTCAGCAACAAAGAGTGTATTAGAAGTGGTCCCATAAAAGAATGTTCATGATATAAAATCATTATATTGCACTATTTTTTGTCTTTTGTGACAATAACCTTGTAAATATCTTTCTATCTTAAGGACAGTTGTCAATATTCACTATGCCTAAAGCTTGTAGCATCTCACACTATATAAGTGAGATTCCAAGGCTAGAGAAAGGGTCTAAGTCATTGTATAACTTTTAGTTTTGCTAAGTTTTATTTGGTCTAGTCTTTGATGCAAGTTTTATGATGTATTTTCTCTATAAATATGAGAATACATTAATTTTCTAGGATAATGGTGTCTTGTCTTGTGTTGTTTTGAGTTATATTTCATTGTTACATAATTTTCAAAGAGAATTAATACAAAGATGAACTGTCACCATATCTTTCCTCTCTGAATCTTGTCTCCATTTTTATTGATTGGTTATTTCAAGGTTGTATGGGTAAAACCTTTCTCAATTGAATGCAAGTATGATAGGTTATATACCAGTTCACTATTGCTTTTAATTAAATGGATTAAGTAAATTTTTTAGTGAATATGATAAGATCTCCAAGAAGTAAGAAGGATTTATGTAAGAATATTAGGGAGAATTGTTGATGATATTGATTGTAATGCAATCAATCAAGTCAAGAAATTAGATAGACTTTGAATCCCAATCGATGAAACACTAATCAATTATTTTAGTTTGCATATGAAGAGATCATAGATAGACATCAAGCACAATCTTAAAATCAAAATCAATTTTACTTTAAATGTATGAAGAATGTCATAGCTGGTCAATACTTGTTGACATTTAATCTCTATATTTTAGTCATTTATTATTACCCATAATTACTTGTAGATCTAAGAAGAATTCTGACCAATCTATTGTAGGGGATGAATATTGTAATAAAATTGTTAAGTTTTAGGATTTGCACCTAGTACTGAATTGAAAGAGTTCAGTAATCCTTACTTAACATGGGAGTCATTTCACTATGTGAGACTTGCTAATGAAATGAAACCTTCGGGTTCTAGGCCAGCTCCTATTGGATCTTTTAGTGAAAATCTCTAAAATACTTATGTAAACTTGTAGGGGAAAAAGGTAAGAAATTGTTGAAAGTAAACCTAAAACCTAAAGCTTAAATTAAGAAAAGGAGGTGATACACCAAAAGTGATTACGAAGACTCAAATACACTTGACAGAGAGGGCTATACAATGATGTGAAACACAAACAAAGCACATCTTCCTATAAATATTTGCACAAATAATTTATGATAATGTTTCAGTAATGAAACAACAAAAGGAGGAAAAATTAACACCTCACTTTAATCAGATTCACCTTTAAACACATATCATAACCTGCAAATAAACTTACTTTCCTACAAACAGGTGTTGGAATGAGACAGAAAAAATAAGGAATAATAAACATTCTCAAGTTAAACTATCAAATCATTAAAAAAAATGAACACAAAACTTGTAGAAAGGAAAAAGGCTTAACAATGAACACAAAAAGCATCATCACATTGCTGTCACTTGTATTATGTCTCCAAAAGGAAGTCTCAAAAATTCTATCATAAAATTAAAACTCCTCCAAAAATGAGTTACAAAACTCATTAAGTACCCAAAAAACAACCTTGGGTTGAATGCAGCATAAAAGCCTCCAAATTAGGGCTTAGAGGCTTCTAAAAATAAAGTCCCATGATGCCTAAGACTTTACTAACCCATAATAAGTCCTATGACTCATCAAAATTTATCCCCAAACTCTTCAATTGATTACAAATATCTTCAAACTGACTAGGTAAAAGCAAATCCGACCCTAGAAAGCCTATTTTTCCTCTAAATATTCCCAACTGATTGTCTAAATTAATAAGGATATAATGGCTCTATTCTTTTACATGACAAATAGAAAAAAAAAACATTAAATGATTTATAAGGTATCATTTAAATGCTTTTTTTTACAATATTATATTCATGTAAAAGAAAATAATTACAACAATCTCTTTTATTTTCCATTTAAAATAAACAAAATATTAAAATGATCAATCATTTTAATATTCTATTTTAAATAAAATCAAATTCCAAAACAAAAGACTTTATAAACTCCATGTCGATTATAAACAAATGAGGGAAAAAAATAAAAACCCTATTCTCTAAGCTTGGGGACTCCAAATTTTATTGAAAATGACATAGGGCAGATAAAATGTTGAAAGAGCCCTAATCTTGTCTCATTTCCACATTTTCATATTTGAAGCCTTTTGGAAGGGTCGAGGGTTTCTGGAATGCCAACTCTACTAGAAAACTTGATGGTTTTTGCTTTCTTCTCTTCTCCTCCATATGCGTTTGTTGAGGCTCACTCTATGATAGTCATTCATAGAAGTTGCTGGAACTTTCTTTCAAATAACATTTTCAATATAGTTTTGTGGGCATCTATTGAAGCTTTTCCTTTGTAATGTGCTTCTTTATCTATGTAAATGCTAAAGTCGTCCTCTTGCTATGTTTGCCACAGGATATTTACTATATTATTTTGATGTATCTTGTTCACTACTACATACGGGTTTTAGTATTTACAACTTCATGTTGTATATTCACATGTCTTCATGATAACTTATTGGAGATTTAAAATGGAACCACCATAACTAGTATTTGCTTGTTGGCTGAGCTCATGGGTTTTTGTTGGATTTTATTCTTCAAAACCTGAACATGGGATTTAATGTAGATTGCAACAGCATTTAACTTCTTCTTCTTTGCTGGAGATGTGCTTTTTCCAACCCATATACTACTATAGAAGACTTTCCAGTTACATTTTCAAATCAATTTGCAAGAAAACCTAGATGGGTTTATTATTTGCCACCATGTTATCTTTTGCTGGGTACTTTTCTTTTGGAGGTGATATTCTTACTGTTATCTACACCCTTATACTTGAATCAAATAGCACATTACAAGACAGACACTTTTATCTTTGATTGTGATCTGTGGGAGTCTTCATTTGATCCTTTTTTATTTCAGCTCGTGGGGTCTTTGCTGGAACCATTTTCATTGGTAATGAAATGATGATACTACACACACTGCTATCAATGCATTTGTTTTCATTTTATTGAATGGTTGCACTAAACCCAACTTCTCCATTTTTTTTAATTGGAAGAATTGGAAGGCAATGAATATGGGTTTTGTTCTAGTTTTGTTCAATCTGCTATGAAGTCAATCTTCCTTCAACATCATCTACACCAAAATGTTACCAGCATTTAAAAGAACCACCTCTTGGAAGTCGAGCACATACACATCTGCTAGATCTTTTAACCCTTATACTTAATCATGAATTTGATTACATACAAGTTTGATTCTTTATGACTTCATCCCATTTAATCTTCAAGAGTACCACTCTGATCAGCTGCATTCTCAAAATCACTGGCATTGTCAAAGACCCACTTGTGCATAAAAAAACCACTACTAGTCTAGTTTTCAATGTTATTTAAAAAAAACATTACAGTTTGAACCATTCCCAAAATATGTGAATTTTGTTTTATGTATTGTGTTCTTTGACCTTGTATTATACTTTTGTAATAGTCTTCACTCCATTCAAAAGGTAGGTTCATGGAATATGTTGATGTTATACAAGATTTTCTATTGATGTTTATGAATCAGCAATGACACTTGAGTACCAAGGCAACATTTAGTTGTTACATTTCCCACATTGAGTTGCCAGTAGTGCTAAATTTTCAATTGAATTAGTTGTAGGAAACTTTCATACTTTCAATAATGATTTCCATTAAATCATTGGATTATGTCTATTGTACTTACTAGTATCTATATTACTGTGCACATTATTTTCCATTCTCATGTTGTATTAAATGCATTACTCTATTTCTTTCTTGAAGAATTCATGTAACTCACCATTAGCATTTCAATTCAATAGATCCTTTTAACAAGAATTTCTATTCTTGATACTTAAGTTTTAGCTTTGGCATTATGGTAAGTCACTATAGCTATTCATCTTTTAAGAAATGCATTAAATCTCGAGGTTTTTCTGAAAACAATTTCCCCTAACATGTTTTACATTTGCAATGAAAACCCCTCAACTCTTAGCATAGCTTGAAGTATTTCTCATTGATTATCTTGCATGTCTTCTTGTAGTAAGTACACATTTGCAATCTATGATGTAAATCATCATTTATTTTCTATAATCCTATAGCATATTATTCTATGAGGTTTGAGCACAGGCTTGTGACACTCACAAATAACTTCTTTAAGCTTATTTTATTTTGTAACGAAATGCATCAACAGAGAACATATGTAGTTGTAAAGATAGGCAATCGTTGCTTAGATCCTTCGGGATCTAACATCAGTTTTCTCTCTTTTTTCTAGTTGTTGGAGAACGTGGAGCTTGGAGCTAGATGAGTATAGTAGGGAATCCATAACTAGTCAAAGCAACAGACAATGACTAGTTATCTCTACTCTTATTTCTGTCATTCATATGTATCTTTTGTTTGTATATTTCTTTATGAAAGAAAATTAGATAGCTATACTCATGGCTTGTGTGAGATCCTTTCTTTTCATCATATCAATTCATTTCATTTTTTGAAAACATCAATTGTATATTTTAAAGTGAATAATACAAGGATGTTTCTATTTTTTATATATGAAATGAATGGCACTTATGTAGTTTTCTTGTATGCATACTTAAATTTTGCACATGTGCAAAAGTTTAGTAACATTTTTTTTGGTGACTTCTGTTGTTTGTATTCTTTCTTGACATTTGACTAGTTGTTCTTATTTATTGGTCATAGAGTCTGAATATGCATTCCTAGCACCTAGACCTAACACAAAGCGACTTCTAAAATTGCTAGTTTAGTTTTGAATGCATGCATGTGAGTTTAGTAAGATTGGAAATTCTTATTAAATTGATGGATATGCAGGGTTAGAACTCAAGTGTCAACTTTAGGAGTCAAAACCATCATAGTCAACCATTTTGTTTTCATATGGGTGAATGTATGGGCTTGAATGAATGCATGTATGCAGCGTATGCATGGGTATGCAGATATGTATGGCTAGTAGCCAGACATTTTATTTGCAGTGATATGTATGTGTGTATGTATGTGTGTGTTGGATATGTGTATGTGTTTAAGAACACATAGTTATGCATGCATGAATGAAATGGGTGGATATGACTGCTTAACAATGTAAAGCAACAAATTGATTAAACTAAACTACAAAAAAAAATATGAAGCTAACCTAGAACAGAAACAAAACTAAACTAAAATGTAGACATATTTATTGAAAACAAGGGAAACTAACCTAGTATGTACAAGGTAGGACTGAAAATCATACCTCAAAGCATGGTTTGAGGTGGATCCTATTCATAGGGATCAGTAGTACATCTCCTTCCATGGTGGCCAGCTAGTAAGCATTATGTCATTTACACTCAGCAATTTGAAATGGCCCAGCCTACATATGATCAAATTTATTGTGTTGGCCTAGCCTGCTCTTGAGAAAATCCCACTTTAGTACCATATCACCAACATGGAATTCTCTAGCCTAATATCTTCTATCAAAGCTCTTATTTATTTGCATTTTTTGATATTCCATAGTTTCCCTAGCTTTTGTCATGGTTTCTTCCAGCTCCATCAGTTGGGCACACCATACTAGAATACGGTCACCTTCCTCAAACATAACCAGTTGTGTAGCAAGATCAAGTGTTGGTAGTTTTGACTCAATTGACAGTCTAGCTTCTTTCCCATAGACAAGCCTATAAGTAAATACCAATCATAAAGAAATGTGCATACACACATACACTAGATATGTTGAATAGGGAAAACCTTGATCAGAGGGAAAAACCTCAGTGGGAATGATGCCCACAGAATAATTTACTAATTTGAATATTCCTTGTTAGAGGATAGACTCTGTTGGGAGTCTATTACAATGCTTAGTATAAAGAGTCCCTATTAGGAGACTTTGAATCCTTGTTAGGAGATTCTAACCCTATTAGGAGTTGAAGAAGCTGGTTGAACCCACTATACAAATAGCTACAAGATCAGATCAATGAACCCACTGTCCAATTGATCTCAATACTATTCCTTTCATAATAATAGATGTGGAAAAATCTCTTTTCTCTTCCTCTATCTAGTATGTCAGACTCCTTCACCTTCAAATCATGCAAATATATCTGGAACTCATTAGTAACCTTTAAGGTCACTTACACACATTAGCAAATTACTTTGCTCTTCTACTTCACAATTCTCAAGTCTTCTCTACTTCTCGATCACAACTAAAATCTATAGAACTTGGAAAACACCTTTCCTTTATACCATACTCAATTATTTATCTTTAGAGTTAGCTTCATACACTTAATATTCATTTGAGTTAGCACCATATTTAATACACATTTAATTAATGTTGTCAACTCATAGTTGTTTCCAAACTTTCACATGTGTGATTTTTGTACATGCGCACCTGTTGATGTCATCAATTGTCAGTGTACTCCCTCTAGTTAACTACGCAATCCTTTATTCCAAACACAATGTGTTATATTGGTCATATAATAGATATTGTTTTCCCAATTCTATATTTCCATGTGAATCTCTGTAAATCATTAATATCTTTTGTATGATGTCGATTTAGGTTTTGTGCACTTGACCACATGTCAAACACATGTTGTAGTATATGCTATTAACTATGCATGGGTAGATATGCAATGTGATGCCCTCAATAAATAGATCTTAGCCTACTACTATGCCAGTCTTACTATGTTGTCATCAATGACAAACAAAGTCATAAAATTGTTTTGCAATATTTTCTCATAGCACCAGCATTCATGCTAACAAGATCCAAAAAATTTAGGCTTGGACACTTGAATATAGGAAATACAAGACACCAAGCCATAGGAAGTAAAAACCATCTATCCATCTAATGCATAACAGCATATGAAAAAACATGAAAAATATAACATTTCAATGTACGTACATGTTTCATAATCCAAACATCATATGAAGGGGAGCATAAAATGACTAAGAACCAAAACATCTAAAACTCATGCTCAGTTCCTCCTAACTATAATGGAATTATGAGACTACATGCATCCTAGCCATCCCCTAAGTGTAACATCCCAAACTACCAACTAGATAGTTAGAGTTATCTTATGAGGCTGTTACTACTACAAATGTAAGTAACGTCATAACAACAAGAAGATCTAAAATGCTAATCCAACAAGCATAGGTACTCCAACTAGCAGTGAATGACACCATCTAACCATATACTACAACATCATAATAAAGGAATACATCAAATGAAACTAACATCATCTAACATGATATCCAAGCATTTTAATTAAAGCATAAATCACAAGGACACATTCTCCAAAAACATGAAATACCAAGTGAACATTAAGCATCAGTCTCAACTAGAAATCAACCATCTCTATACACCAATCCCTAGTAGTGGTATAGATAGCTATGCCTCCCAACCATATGGAACCCATAGATCCAATCTCATCATGTTGATGGAGATAATTATCCAACTACAAACACACATAAAACAAATGTCCATGGCTAACACTCACGCCAAACAATAAAGAGGGTTGAAACCAAGATCATGGGACAATGCAAATACAATAAGTCTTGGTCAAACACTCTATGGTTCAATTATGTAAGGACTCTTTTGGAGAGTAAGTCTCTTGGCATCATGAAGCCCAAGCTAATTATCACGGGAAAACACTCCCAAAGGAGACCATTACACCATGTCTTTGGACAAACATCATACTGACACATGCCTCATATATACCATCAAGCTCATACCCTTGGATCACCACTAGGTACTCACATTTTAATTATCTTAGATTTATTAAGCAGTAATTTATTTAGTTATCACTTATTTAGAAACTTATTCATGACAACCCACTTGGAAAAGGACACCAAGATTATGACAGAAGCCCCTTTGGTATTCACCTTACATACCCATGCTCATCACACAATGAGTGCCCATAGGAAATGAATATTCCCAACCCAACCCCAGTGAACATAACTCAACTAATGATAACCAAGAAATTAGGTCTCATAAGAACCCATTGTGTGGTACACCAACAACATGAAGATCATACAAACAAGGCCTTGATGAGAACACAAGAAAACCAACACTTAAAATAATACAATTTTGAAGTACAAAATACAACAATGTTTGGATTCACATCCTACAAATAATCAAAATCCACAACCAATACCATGCCAAGAAAACCTGAGAAACTAGGTAGCATGCAAATCGAGGCAAAAACCTCAAAAACCCAACATGGAAAAAAGTCAAAAAAAACAAAACCCATTCTACCCTTGGTAAATGAGCCACAAAAATCTAATAAAAATTGGGTTTGAACCCCGTATGCAAAAATGGCCAGCATAACGGTGCAAAACTCAAACCCCCATCCCAAAAAATAGGGAAATGCTCATATCCACCCAACCAAGTAGAGCTAGCACTCAGAAATAGAGGGGAACTCTAATTATCAACCTCCAAACAAATGGCTACCAAAATAAGAAGTAGAAACAAAGCTAAAATGGTGAAAAGGAGAGCCCTACCTAACAACCAAAAGGGTAAATATGAGAATTTGAATAGTAAAATAAAAATCCTATAGAAAATGCCAAATATCATGGCAATCCAAGGTCGCCCTAAGATGGATCCAACAAGACCAATCTCATGATAATATTATGTCTATATCTCCTATAGTGAACAGAAATGCAATTCTATAGAAGAGGATTTGGATATTCACTCTCAAAATTCTATTTTTGAAATTGGGAAGTGAGGAATAAAATTCCTTTTTAAGTGAATAAAAGGATTAGGGTAATTAACCAGATCATCTAGTTAAACCCTTAATCAACCCAAACAAAAATAGGCTATTCCAAGTAATTGGAATTCAACTACAACAAAGTTTTTGGGAATTAAATTAAATAAGATCAAACCCAAAATTCCCTTAAACTAATTAAATCACAAAATTAAAAAATAACTTTTGCAACAAATGCGAACCTCTAAATGCACAGACATGCTCACGGGTCCAGTCACACAATGCAAGTGAGTCTAGATTTGTTAAATCATCAAAGGGTTTAATTATTCAATTAAACAAGATGTGTTGACCATATAGGGATGACATTGGTGAGGTAAATATAGTCAAATCACTAACTCCATATGCCACTGTTGGGGATATAAATCATGCACACTAAACAACATGATCAAGTGCAATAGCATATAATAATATAGTCGAAGCAATAATGCATTAAATCACATTATATAACCATTTATTTAATTTTACTAAAATAATCCATCACTCACTTTTGCATAAAATATCACAAGGCAAAAATGAAGTAAATAACCATAGCATCAAATCCAAGTATCTAGAATCCAATAAGTCCATCATATAAACATAAAGATAGTATATGTCTGAATACAAATAACCAGATATCATCATAAAGAATCATGTCACATCAATATATGTGATTATGCAAATATGATCAAATTGAACAACATAGCATCTAAAATCTATGATACTAGCAATCAAAATATAATATCTAATCAGCAGGTCATCTCGAATCTCATCTAACATGAGTGTCAAAGTATATCTCAAAATAAAAATATAACAAGGTACAAAATTCAAATATAGGAGGCTCTAAATCCTCCCCCAATAGGCCTAGGCTTACTCCTAGAAGCCTGCAAAAAGATAAAAGTACAAATTTCTCAACTATGCAATATTTTTCCAAGTAGCAGAAGTCTCATCGCTCAAGTCCCATTGGACCCTAACCTACTCTATGTTTTGACCTCTAAGGGTCAACCTCTAATGCTAAAGGATATAAAAGGACTCTAAAGAAATGTTCTCATCCTCCACTTGTCAATCATACCAATCAAGAACATGGGTCACATCAGGAATAGAACATAAATATGGAAAACATTGTGTATGCATGATAGGCTAGGTGGCAATGCTAGATTATAAGCAACAAGATTGATCCTCTCAAGGATCACAAATGGTTTGAAAAAATGTGGAGCCAACTTAGATCCTTTCCCATAATGAATAGTGCTCTTTCATGGATGCACTCTCAAAATCACTCAGTCACCAACTAAAAAGTGACAATCCAACCTATGGGCATCTGCATATATCTTTTGCCTATCCTGAATAGTAACCAAATGCTCTCTAATATATATAATCTATTGCTTCATATCTTGAAGCATTTATGGACCTAAAAGTACTAAATCCTCCAAACAATCCCAAGTTAAAGGGGTATGGCATGGTCTACCGTACAAGGCCTAAAAAGATGACATGCCAAGAGAACTATGATACCCATTTTTATATACAAACTCAACAAGGTATAAATAATCCTCCCACTTCACCTACCTATCCATCATATACATGTCAAGCATGTCTTCTAGAACTTGGTTCACTCTCTTTGTCTAACCATTGGTCTCAGGGTGGTAAGCCAAACTAAAATTGAGTTGTATGCCCAAAGCATGCCGGAGAGATTCCATTGTGCTAAAGTAAACACTAGATCTGACGAGGGATTCCCTACAATCTGATACAATCTGACGAGGGATTCCCTACAATCGAACAATGTCTGCCAAGAAAACATGTGCTAAAGGAGAATTTGTGCAGGATGTTCTAATAGGTAAAAAATGTGCTACCTTGGAAAAAATTTCCACTATCACCATGATACAATCATGGAATCATGATGACATAGGCAACCATGTGGTAAAATCAATAGATGTAGTATCTCATTTCCACTCTAAAATGGTATGTGTTTACAAAAGGCTTTTTGGATGTTGATGCTCTGCCTTCACTCTCTAGCACTCAAGACATTGAACCACAAAATTATCAACATCATGCCTCATCCCTACCCAAAAGTAAAACTATGTAAGATCAACATGCATCTTCTTGATGCTAGAATGTGCAGAATATGATACACAACGTGCTTCTGACAAAATCAAGGTACAAAGATCACCAAACAGTAGTACATAAATACTCCCCATGTGTTGTAGTAGTCCATCAAACTCTAAGTAAAAAACTAGCAAAGCTCCCCTCAAGGGTACATCTAGACTCAATCTCCTCCCTCACCTCTTGATACCATGTGTCACTAGGCAAAGCCTCCAACATACAGCCTCACAAACTGACTCCCAATGAAAAAACTAATATCTCATGTTGCCTCCTACTCAAGGCATCTGTGACAACATTTTATTTTCCTTTAATTTAGTGAGCATCAAATTCATACTCACATAGAAATTCCATCCAGTGATGTTGTCATGTATTCAAGTTTGGTTGAGTAAACATATACTGCAAGCTCCTATGATCACTATGAAACTCAAACCTATGTCCCAAAAGGAAATATCTCTAATGGAAAAGTGCATGCACTATATCCACAAGTTCTAAATCATGAGTGGATTATTTGAGATCATAATCTTTGAGTTTTTTGGACTCATATTCAATCACACAACCATCTTTCATCAACACTACACCAACACCTTCCAATGAAGCATCCATGCAAACCAAAAAATCACCTTCATGATTAGGCACTATAAGGACTGGTGCACTAGTCAAACACTCCTTAAGAGTATCAAATGCTACCTCACATTATTCTAACCAAACATACTTTTTCCCTTTCTACTAAAGAGAAGTGATGGGTTGAGCCATGCATGAAAAATCCTTCATGATCGACCGTAGTAACTAGCCAATCCCATGAAACTATGAACCTCAGGGACACTACTGGGTATTTTCCAATCCATGATAGCTCAAATTTTCTTTAGATCCACTGAAATACCATCACCTATGATGATGTACCCTGTTGGCGCTCAAAATTGAAAGCTCAATTTTGAGCACCATTGAGAAATTCAAGCCCTATAAGTGTTTGTAAATGTATTCATACCTAACTGTACCTTTGAGCCCCGTGAGGTGTTCAATGTTTCTAACACCTTCCATTTAGTGTGTCTACCTATTCCATGAAGTTAAATTGAGATTCCAAGTCATTTTGTCAAGTCTCATTTTGAGCACTCTCCAAATCTGCATTTTCACCTTAGTGTCAAATAGCGACAGGAGCCTATGTTTGCAAGTGAATATCTTGTACCCAAAAATATTTTATGATTTTCCACTTTTGAAGTGTCAAGTGTCCATACCCAAGAACCTATGTTTCATATTTTGAGTCGGTTTGACTAGGTTTTGAATACCTCAAAGTTGGTAGTTTACTATTTTCATGCTAATATACATTACACACAATTCTGGGGAGCCCTGTTTGACCTATAATAACTTTTATCTAGTTGACCAAAATGTTAAAATTTCTTTTGTGTTGCATTTTAAAGGTCAAAAACTTGTTATGTTTCAAGTTTTAGCTCATGATGAATTTGTTTGATTACTTTTCAAATGCAATTCCAAATGCAATTTCTATCTTTTTACTGGTGTCAGCATTTGCAGATTTGTTAGGACCCCTATTCATGATATCATAACTCCTAATTCATGATAGGTGAGATAAAATGGATTTTACCAACTAATTTTCCTCTAAAAATACTCTAAGTGTGCCAATTTTCAAGTCATAAGGAATCCATTTGCACACTTTTCTAGGTCAATTCCATTTGCAAAAAAAAAAATTGTCAATGTTCCCAGTCTGCAAAATCCAAGTAGCTCACTTTGACCACTTTCCATTTGCACCCAATTATTTGTTATGAGCCCAAATCATAGACTTATACTCTCCTCATGATAGAGAACCAATGCCCCAGTTTTCATCTCCCCAAATTTCAGTTTACCTAGATTTTGAAGCCAAATCTGAACCAAGTTCATTGCTTTCTAACGTGTTTTCTTGCAGGCAATCCTAAGAGGTCAACTTTGACAGCAAATATATTTTGACCCTGAATTAATCATTAGACAAGATTTGATAGGGTATAAGAATTCAAAACAAAGAGTCAATGTACCAGTTTTCAAAGCTCAATCAAGTGTTCTAGTCAGTTTTTAAGGCCAGTCAATAGACCTCCTGGCGCAAAAGTGACAATTGGATTTAAAGGGTAGAAATGAGCTTTTAAGGATAATACAATGATCGAACTTGATCTTGATCAATATCATATGGTGAATAGATCAATTTTTCAGTTTAGTCATTTGGAAACAAACAAAAAAAATTAGCCGAACCCACTTTGAGGCCCAACTAACACCGTCAAATTGACAAGTTTTAGAGGTGAATAAAGGATGTTTTAAAAGTTAAAAAAGTAATGCAAATTGACCATGCTCTTGAGATGGGAAGAAGATGGATGAGATAGGAGCAATAAATGACTACACAGGAGTGTAATTGAAGAATCAAGAAATTGACATGTCATTGGCCCTAGAAGAAGTCAAAGAATCTTGGGAGGAGTTGTTCATGGAGTATGTTAGAACAAAGATAGGCCTAGATAGAGTTTTTGTTCTTATTGATGCAAAATGGGTTGAAGGCTAGAGACCATGACTTCATAAATTTGATGGAAATATCTATGGTTACAAAGGTTTGGAAATTAATGTGTGACTTGATTCCCTCTCATTCCATGTTTATGCAGATGTCCAGTATGAAAAAAAATGTGGAGGAATAGCTAAACCCTATGCCTAGCCTCAAGGAAAATGAAAATTCACTAAATTGGCATAGAGATAATGCCCAAGAGTTCAAATTTGGTAAACCATGAGTTTAATACAGCCACAGGAGAGCCTAGTGGGGAGAGAAAAGGATTTGGACTCTTTAATCACCAAGAAACATTGAGTGTGCAAGCACCGGCTACTTTAATGGCAAGGGAACTGGTTTTTATGCAATATGAGAGGAATAAGATGCTCAATTGTTATTGAATTATGGGATTGTAGAGCACAACACCATTAAAGCCTCCACATGCAGCCTGAAGGGGAGAACCATGAGCAAGTCACAGGTACAAGAAAAACTGCCATGTTTAAAGGAGGAATTCACACCTAGCATTGGAGAAACATCCACATTAATTGATTACACACTAGTCAAAGGTAAACAAGCCAGAATAGAAAACTCCATAAGGAGGAAGCAGTGGTTTCTTTTAACAAGGGTAAATGCGCAGTATGCAAGAAAAGACAAACCGTGGCAAATCTTTCCACACACTAGAAGGAGGAAAAGAATGCACTAAAAAGGAGCCTCACATGCATTAAGAAGAGGTAACAAATAGAAGCAATAGAAATTAAAGGGAGCCTCATCATAGAGAGGAGCAGTTGCAGCTCAAAGACCCCATGCATGTCAAGCAAGCCGTCCATGATAAGGAAGTCGTTTCAAAGACCCAAGACACGAGTTCAAACAAGAGGCCACGATTTAAAAAAGGAGCTCCTCACGCCATGTAGAAATACCCCATGCAAGAAAAGGGGACATCCATAGCATGATAAAAAATGCAGCTACTAAAAATAGAGGAACAGTTCATGATAGATTCGTGGCAATTAAGGAGAAGTCGCCTAAAAATAGAGAAGGCATCAAAAAAAAAGAGGACCCACACATAATCAAAGGAAACTCACACCAAAATGGAGCAAGAAAAAGTGTAAGTAAAGGGAGGTGCAAGTAAAGGGAGAGACAAAGCCACCCATATTAAAGGGGGACTCCAACTGCCATAAATGTGGGCATATTTGCAAAAGGCAGAGTTTGCAGAAGAAATCATAGATAAAGAAGAACAAGTGTAGTTAAAGGAAAACATGTACAAACCCATAAGTAAAAGGAGTAAAGCACTTCCCCACATAGATAGCCACAGTCCAAGTTTGAAGGCAAAGAGTTCCACGTTGTTGAAAGAGGGAGTAGCAATCTACATGCCTCTAGTTTCTTTTGACTTCCTCCAAACACTCCAATTTGCAAAATAGAAGCATGGATTTAGGTTCTTAATCCCACATTCACAAATTGGGGAGTTTTCCAAATGATTAAATATGTGAGCACACACATTGCAAGTGTCTTCAAAGGCACGCAATTTTTGAAAGCCACTTGGTGCAAGGTGGGGCCTGCAGTTGGCCAGATGGACATAGTCAGATGTCAAATTTTGAATACACATGCAGATCAAAATATGATGATGTTAGAATGTGAAGTTGTCAAAAAAAATCCAAAATCTGGTTATTTGCTATCTCACCACTGGGAAAATCCAAGGTTTTTCGGCTAGTGACATAGTGAATCGCCAAAAAACCTTAGAAATTAGGTGAAGGTAAAATGCAATGTGGGTCCCACCCACAAATCCACCAATGAACCAACATGTAACAAGTGGCAGTATGTGCAAGAGCGATGATGATGTGGTGAGATCACAAAATGAATGACGAGATGGTGACAAGTGGCAGATCATGTGGTATTCGTTATGTCGCCAACCAAAGTTGCTCACCGGTTAACCATAGAGACATAGTGAGCATTGAGGTGGCAAAAACACATGGCAACAAAGATGAGTTCATCAACCAATCTTAGTGTGACATGTGGCACTATTGTGCAGGCCCAAGCTAGTAACATAGTGACATGTGGCATCTTTTAAATGATTTGAAGAGGAAATGGTGATTTTAAAATTAAAAAATATCCTGTGTCTGCACGTTTATCCCAAAGCTAAAAATTTTGATTTCAAACAATGAATTTCTATAGTTTGAACTATAGAATAGTGAAAAAATTTCATTTGTATTCATTCATTTGTGCAAAGCCATGAACAGAGGTCTGATCTTCAGAAGGGCATAACAAGGGCTATTTTTATCGAAAATAGGCACTCCAATATACCACCAGAATTAGAACAAGCTAAATTTTCCATTTTTGAGGTTAATTTTTGCATAGGTCTTCAACAATTTTTGTTATAGTTCAATTTGTAAAATCTAGGGCATTGGTAGTAGAACAAGCATATTTGATCATTAAGCATCAAAGTTGGTTAAAAGACAGATATGAGGGCTTGGTAAAATGTGAAAGTGAAAAAAATCAATTTTGAGGTGTTTTCTTGCCTTTTAAAGGTCATATAACTAATTTTTCACTTTTTACTTTGAGTTCATATTCAACATTAGAGATCAATTATCTTTTCTACCAAATTTCAAAGATATTTGATGCCTTTGAGAGGTAAAATAGAAGGATTTGATTATAGCCATTGAAGAGAGAAGGTAGAGAGATTATTTTGAGCTTCTTGAAGGGGAATTCTAAAGGAACACATGTCGATTGCAAATCCAATCCAGGAATTTCCCTCTTCATACATATTATTTCTTCTTCTCTGAAGGTTGTTAGTTGGTTTTCAATTTCCAGTTCTTGAAGCTCTACTCAGACTGTGAAAGTCACACACCCAGCATTCTCTCTTGTATTGAATAGCAATTTATGTTTTATGTAGATAGTTCTAGTTTGTTAGGTGATTTGTGAGATAGTTTCTATGCATCTTTCATGTATTTGTTTTCAAGGAGAATGAATAAAATATAGCAAAGGGTTTCAAATTTTAGTTTGAATCTTGTCTCTTGCTCATGGATTTGTAATCTTTCCTAGTTTATGAAAAAAGAGCATAAATTAGGTTGCATTTCATTTAGAAATGTATGTGATTGAAGTATCTTGCTAATGAAACAAAGAGCCATGTAATTACTTGATGTTTTTCATAGGGTTTAAAAATTTCATGATAGGATTGTCTAAGTATGAGATTCATTTTGAAGCAGATGTCTATTCACAAGGTGAAAGATAGACCAAGAATCTTGATGTAGGAATTATGTCAAAGATTTCAATGAGATGTACGGTTGTAATTCATTTAATTGCACAATAGATAAGGCACTAATTAGAGATAGGATCATTCAATTCTATTGCTCATACATGGGTCTTGTTGATATCAACATATTAAATCATCCTTTCCCTTTTATTTTGAAAGCTTTCAAATTTTAACCCACACTTAGCCTGCTAGTTTCATGAGTCATGTTATTAGTTGTTTCATGCTTATGATTTCTCGGTTAAGAATAGAAGATTTAGGGGTTTCATCTGCTATTCTAGATCCTAATTATGCTTATTACACTGGTCACATAATTAGATCTTAAGAGGTTCACCCACCTAGATTTTGCAAAGCTTGAAGTTAAGAAGGAGTGTAGCCTTATAGTTCACCTAGGCTCTTGGTGAATTGTGTCAATTATTGGAGATAGCTGCACATAGATGCAATCTTACCCTGTATACTTGGTTATTAAAACATTGTTAAATCAAGAGCCAACATACCCCATGTATCACCTATTATCTAGTAGTGTAACATGAATACTAACTATTAAATGAGAGCATTAACAATACTAAACAAGCTAACACTTAAGATAGGACTATATGGTTATCACCACCAAAGGAAGCAAACCAAGAATGGTAGGCTCCTTATGGTATAACCCATGATGAATTGAATTTGTCCCTGATAAGTAGATATGTGTGCTCATGATTTTTCTCAAGCTTCAAGTGGATGGATGGTGTGCATAAAGGATGGTTTCAACAATGGATTCATGGAGGTATTTCAGCATTATAATGGTATTTTGGTAGTTTTAAAGCTCTCAAAATAGCATTATAACATTGTATCAAAGGTGGATGATTTTCGTGAAGGGAGAGGGTTCCATTTATAGGCCAAGGGGTAGAGAGATGGATGGTCAAGATGCAAGGATGAGAAGATGGTGAGGGAGGGTCAATATGCACACAAAAGGGAGCACATGGATTGTGCTTGTTTAGCACCAATACGGAGGTCACACTTGTCACAAGGAGTATGAGTGTGAGAGATACGATAAGGGTTGGTCAAAGGAATAATGAGGGAGGTTGAGTATGTAAGAGGGCTGAAAGAGTCATTAAGGGAGGTGTAAGAGGTGTAAGAGATATTTTGACTTTAGCTTGGGTTAGCAAGTCTTAACCCTTGCTTAAAGTTGTGCACGTGCTTAGGAGGGGGATTAGGATTAGCTTAGAATGGGGGTTAGGAGGGCAAGTAGCTTAGCTTTGATGGGATGGGTTAGTTAGGTGGCTAAGTGAGGTTAGTATGGGTGAATGGGTTGGATTAGGGGTTAGGATAGGGTTTAGGGAGGCTTTTAGGATTTTAGATATTTTATTAAATGATTTATTTAATAAAATGGTGGTATGGAATTAAATTGAATAGATTTGAGGATTTATTCAATTTAATAGAGGAATAGGGATTTAACTGATAAATTGATTTTGGGTGATCATTTGATTTTATTAATTGGACTATAGCTAATTAAATTAATTAATTAACTAGGGGATGATGATTAATTAATAAAATAGTAAATATTCAATCAATAATATCCTGGGAGATGACTAAATACGATTACCTATTGATGTAATCAGAATTAGGTGTCTACATTTTGCCCCTCTTTGACATAGTGTTGAAACAACACTATTTCAAAGAAGTTCAAATATAAACAACGTGAAGAATACTTTTTGAAGCAACACGGTTGTCCCAATCTTGAGTAGAAGAGGAGAGAATGGACAAGGTGAATGAATCACCAACTAAAGGATAAATAGGAGATTTATGATATTTAAAATGAACACAATGTAAAGGATAAACATGAGATTTATGATATGTGAGCAGAGATTAAAACAAAATGAAAGATGAATTATACTATTTTGAAATGAATCAAAAATTAATGATGAATTACAAGTCTAAAATGAATCACAAACTAAGGATGAACTACCACGCTAACATGAATCACAAACTAATGATGAACTAAGACACTGAAATGAATCATAATTTAATGATGAACTATCACACTAAAATTAATCACAATTTAATGATGAACTACCACACTAAAATGAATCACAATTTAATCATAAACTATCACACTAAAATTAATCACAAACTAATGATGAACACAAGAAAACTAAAAGAGAGAGAACGAGAAATTTATGATATGCTAAAATGTACACAAACTAAAAGATACATCTGAGACTTATGATAAGCGTGTGAGGATAACATATGTGAAGTGAAAGATTGAATGCTAGGATATAAGAGAGATCTGAGGTATGATAAAAGGATACAATCTATGATAATACAACATGCTAGATTCTAGGAGATATGGGACAAAATATGATGGTGGAATAGGATAACCAATACTTGAATTAAGATAGTGATCTATGATATAAAAGTTATTTCATAAAACATAAGAGATACTGGCTTGACTCTAAGGAGAATGATGTTGGAACTTGAGTGACCAAAAAACTCATAGTCAGGAAGATAGTAGAGTTTAGAGCTAGGATAGTGACTTATGATAGGGATCACATCATGATGGTATTGAAATTGTAGCCTAAGGGATGAGAAGTTGTGAGAGTAGGATAATGAAAAGAAGTGTCAATGTTTGATGATTTGAATCAAAAGATTCTAATAGTGGAAAAGGTTGAAGTTTGAGAGAGATAGGTGATGTAAAGGATATCATGGGTTATGATAGGAAATGGAAGGAAATTAACAAGAAAATAAATATGAGGTGCATGGGAAGCTTGAGCATGGGGTACTTCATGAAGAAGTACCACTATGTAGTGTGAGCACTTTATTTGATATAGGAATATTAGGGATATTCCAAAGTTACTAAGAACATCAAGGCCTTTTTCCCAATATTACATAGGACTGACTCAAACAAGCACACAAGGTTTGCCCTAGCATCACACATGAGTCTCGGAGAGATCAGTGTGGGAACAATGTTGGGTGATCCACAAGAAAATGATATCACCCAAGTGCATCATGTTATCAGAAATGAAAACATGGTTGAAATATGCAAGGGTGATATCCAACTGACTCACAAGCAGAAAAAGACTGTGATCAAAACCATGCCTTTAAGTTGCCCCAATCAAAACACTCCATGATATGAAATGATCATGGTGACCTTGAGGAGGGAAAAACTAAAATCACATGGAAGTGATCAATCAAAATATACAAAAACCAAAGATTTGCAAGGAAAGAACAAAAGTGAAAAAAAAGTAACCTTTTGCTAAAGAGATCAAATTGATGGGCTACTGACAGGATGGAAAACAAGGAAGAGATACTTGGAAAGGACTTTAAGATGAGGATGTGTAGGATACTAACAAAAGGGGACAATGACATCTTTCTACAGATGATAGGCTAGGGACACAAGATGTCACAATAAGATCTAAATAAGATATACAAGTATGACTATACAATGACTAGGAACTTAGGAATATATGATAAAATACGATATAGGTATGTATATGACGAGGGAAAGCTCAGGATGAGGAGATAGCATTTTTATAATACAAGTATTTTTACAAGGGTGTGATATGTAAAGCACAATTTGTTACAAGGATTATGATACTACTATATTTACAAGATTATGATACATAGGATACAAGTTTTGGTACAAGGATATGATACATAGAATACTACTCACCGAGTAGGATGCATATGGTAAAGTACAAGGATGAAAAACACCTGATAAGATACATGTGGTAGAGTAAAATGGTAGAGTACATTAGGTATGATACACAAGATGCTAAAATTGTTGGAATATTCAAATATGGAAAGAGTACTTATGAGAGGGGGGGGGGGTTGATCATAATTATCAAACTTTAGCCAATAAAACTTTTAACTGGAAGTAAGTTGCATGCATGTAAATACATCAAATAAACATGTAACAAAACTCGTGCATCAATAACTCATAATACTGGAATTTTGGTAACCCAAAAACACTCCAGGAATAAGAAGGTAAAATTGGGGTGGGGATGATACCCACAAAAATTTACCGCAGCAATATTGTTTAACCACTTCTAATGGTTTACCCTGTTAAAGGCTTTACACTGTATTAATAGTGACCTGGTTAGAGGATTTACAAACACTTAACATGAAGTGTCACCCAGTTAAAGGATTTTAAACACCTATTCATAAGGATCTTACAAAATAGTTGTAAGGCTAACCTATCACCATAGGATTTTCATTCTAATACAATTGCTAGAGAGTATTAGATACAATAAACCTGATAGATTACAATCCTTGATTATTGAATGCAGGCTCCTTTTCGCCTTCTCCTGATCTTGATCCTTTGTGATCTGATAACTCTTGCTTTTGAAAATAGATTTTCTTATGCACCCTTGTATGTCCTTTCATATGTATATTTACAATTAAATTTCATCTTCCTTATAAAGACTTCAAAGACTTAGGGTTTGATTTGGATCTATGATCCATATTGAATCTCAATTTCTCGCTCAATACTTATCTTTTGTTGATTGGTTGCATGCCTTTAGCATTTTTCCTATTGGTTGCATGCAAATTACATAGGAAAAATAAAAGATTCGATCTTATCATTAAATCCCTTGAAGTTTACCTTCTGTCGGCTATTTCCATCATAGTTTGTGCAATTCCAAACTTTTATGCTAATCTACTGAGTTACTCGGCTCCTGAAGTATTTTTGATACTCGGCACATACTGTTTCCTGGATAGCTCGACATTTGAACAAAACTGTATCACTCAACACATGTTGTACTCAGCACTTATTAACACTCAACACCTATTGCACTCGACACTTATTATCACTCGGCACCTGTTGCACTCGGCACTTGTTATCACTCGACACCTGTGGCACTCGGCACTTGTTATCACTCAGCACTTTATCTTACTCGGCACTTACTTTTGATCTTGGTTAAGTGTATTGACACTCAGTTGTCAAATTTATTTTTTAAGCTAACAAAAATATAGGGGTTAGGTAGGATGTTGCAAAGTGCAAAGTGTTGGAGGGTGATGTGGCGAGGCGTGGTGGGAGTGAGAATAGTAAAAATATGAGGAACACCTTGGAAAAATGGGGAGATGGGTGATGTGATATGGAGTGGTGATGTGGGAGATGAGCATCAATGATAGATAATAAAAAGGCTAAGTACACCTAGTGCCTATTTACTTGGTTTTGACTAGGGACCTATCCAAGTTGCTTGAATTGCAAGATTTCACCATTGGACACTTGTTTTTCTTTACTTGTTTTTTATTTCAGAATTTTATTTTTAGGTGTAAAATTTCTTAAGATGAATGATGTTGGTAGGATCATTTAGGACTTCACCTTCAATTTTAGATAGCTAATAGGCTCCGGAGCCAAAAGATGTGACCACATAAGGACCGAGCCATGTGGGCTCAAACTTTCCTTTCTTTTCTTGGTCAGTTTGAACCTTCATGTTCTCTTTGACGACCATGTCACCTTCTTAAAAATTGCATGGATGGACTTTCCTATTGAAATTGTGCTTCAAGAAATTCTAGTAGACCATGAGATAGTCGTAGGCCTGTTGTCTTCTCTCATCAAGTAAATCAAGCTAAGTAAGTCGAGCCACTCTATACTCTTCATCAGATATCTAGCCCCATAGAGAAATATAAAGGGATGGGAGTTCAACATCACTAGTTAATATTGATTTAGCACCATAGACCAAGGAGTATGGGGTTGTGCCAATGGATGTATGGAATGAGGTGCAATATGCCCATAGGGCAAGATTGATTTTGATGCAGGAGCATCCAAAGGTATAAGGGCAATCCTGTGTCACCCAAAAAATGTACTTAGACTTAGTTTCTATTTTATGTCTTTACATTTTTGGATACCCATTTGGCTCAAATAAAGGTTCCAACTCTCATAGTTCAACTATCAGTTCATTTAAAAATCCTGAAAAAATAGGAGCATGCAATTTGACCATCATTTTGGTGACCTAGAAGGTGTGACTTGGCCAGATGAATGTAATCAAGATTTAGAGCATTCCAGAAAAAGAATCAGGTCAAAAGGCCCCACGGTTTGAAAGTTATTGCAGTTTTTCAGGTTTTGGAGACCCCCTAAGAATGCTTCAGAGTCAAGTTTGGGGCATTAAATGACCTCGAAAAGGGTCAAAAAATGGGGGACAAGCAAAGCTGGTCTATAGGGCTATAGAGTGCTTCGAGAGCTTTCCGAAAATGTAAATGGTTCGTCAATCGGAGTTACGGTTCAAAAGTTATGCCTCCCGGAAGTTCGGCTACCGTTTCTGGATTCTTCTAGAATTGCACCGACTTCTAACGCAGCTTCCGGAACCTTCTATCTTGTCGGTGGATGCCTACTAGCACTTTCTAGAATGTACTCCTAGTCCTTAAACCTCTGGGGTCTATTTAAGGAGGTTTCTGGCATTGTAAAAGGCAGTTCGGATTGGAGCTTGAGAGGAGGTGCTAAAAGGAGAAATATTCTCCAGATTTATGCTATTGTAAGCCCACAGGGCATGTTTTGAGTTTATTTTCTCTACACTGTTTGTACCAGCTTATTTTCTCAGTTAATATAATTTCCCCTTTCTATTGTGTCTATTCTGGTTGTTGGGTTGTGTCCCCATCAAGTGGTATCAGAGCGGGTTTTCCTGAGTGTGTAGACAGAGCGCCGACTGTGAGGCAGTTTGCACCAGGACTGTGTGGTTGTGGGTTCGAGTTAGAAGATGCCTCCACGAAGAGAGCGTGGTGGAAGGGCCAGAGCTATTGATCCTAAGGAGGTTAGAGCCCTCCAGAGACAGGTACAAGCATTGCAAGAGGAGCTTCGTAGAGGAGCAAATATTGCCGCAGATGACAATAGTGAGGATGACAATGAAGAGGAAGTAATGGAAGTTGACGGGGAAGTTCTGAATCCTGTAGAGGAAAGGCTTTTTAGGGCCATTTCTAGGTTTGGGAAAAGACCTACAATTGAAGTGGGTATATTTTTGAGGAATTTGAAACCAGATGAGTTGATCGATTGGATCAATGAACTGGACGAATACTTTGAGTATGAGGATATAAGGGACCCAGATAGGGTTAAGTTTGCAAAGGCCAAACTAAAAGGCCATGCCAAAATCTGGTGGCAAGAGATTCAACTGGAAAGACTTAGAAGAGGAAAGGAGAAGATCACAAGATGGGATCGCATGGTGGACAAATTGAAGAAGCAGTTCATTCCTGTGGACTACGAGCTTGATCTGTTTAAGAAGATGCATGGGTTAAAGCAAGCAGGAAGATCAGTCCAAGAATATACAGAGGAGTTTTACCGACTCCTGATTAGAGCAGGGCATGCAGAAGCAAATAAGGAGAAGGTTGCTCATTATATCAATGGGTTACGACCTAGCATCCAGGAAGAACTAAGTCTGGTAAGAATGACCAGCGTTGAAGAAGCATACCAGTTTGCCCTATGAGTTGAAGAGAAGCTGAGTAAAAGGTTTGAAGGAAGACAAAGAGGGCGTGGTCAAGGAGGAAGGGGAAGTGGTAGATCATTTGGAGGCCGCAATGAAACTCAAAAGAAAAATGAAGATGAGGGTACTAGCAGGAACCAGAGGAATGAGGGTTTCAACCGCTCCCGTGATCAAGACTTTGGAAATCAAAGAGGAAGAGGTAGAGGACGTGGACAAGGAAGAGGAGGCTTCCGTGGTACCTATTTCCATTGCAATGAAGAAGGTCATCGTGCCTTTGAATGCCCTCAATGACAAGGAAGGACAGATAGGAGAGCTGAGGGCCAAGCTAGGGTTGCTCATGTGGATGAGGATGCACAATCATCACATTCAGAGGATGCAGAAAGAGGAGAGACCTTGGTAAATGAAAGAGTCCTACTAAGTGGTGAAAATGAACCAGGACAACGGAGGAGCTTGTTCCGTACCAGATGCAAGTGTGAGGATAAATGTTGTGATGTGATCATTGATGGTGGTAGCACTGATAACTTGGTATCTGAAGAGATGGTCTCTAAGCTGAAGCTCAAGAGGGAGAAGCATCCCCAGCCCTATCGGATTTCTTGGGTAAAAGATGATCATAAGGTCCTGGTAAGTGAACAATGTTTAGTAAAATTCAAAATTGGAAGTTACCATGATGAAGTTCTTTGTGATGTTATTTCGATGGATGTTTGCCATCTATTGTTGGGTAGACCATGGCAGTTTGATAGACATGCAATACATGATGGACATGCAAACACATACTCTCTGACAAAGGATGGAGTTCGCCACAAATTGAAGCCCATGAAAAAGGAAGGTGAAAAGGTATGTAGCAGTGCTAGGATTTCTCTTGTTGATGGAAGGAAGTTTTTAGATGGCATGAAACATCAGCGTATGTGCTATGCTTTGATTCCTAGGAAAGATAAAGAAGGTAGTAGTGAAATACCATTTGAAGTTTCAGATTTACTAGGGGAATTTGGAGATATTATCTCTGATAATGTTCCAGATGGATTACCACCAGTAAGGCAAATCAGTCATCAGATAGATCTGATTCTAGGAGCTAGTTTGCCTAACAAGGCTGCTCACAGGATGACTCCTACTGAAACAGAGGAGCTAAATAGACAGGTTTAGGAGCTATTGAGGAAGGGCTTGATTCGAGAGAGCCTGAGTCCATGTGCAGTACCTGTAGTACTTGCACCAAAGAAGGATGGAGAGTGGAGGATGTGTACAAATTTTCGAGCTATAAATAGGATAACCATCAAGTATCGGTTTCCTTTACCAAGGATGGATGATCTTATGGACTGCTTGAGTGGAGCTCAGTACTTCACAAAGATAGATCTGAAGAGTGGCTATCATCAGATACGGATTCAAGATGGAGATGAGTGGAAAACAGCCTTCAAGACCAAGGAGGGTCTTTATGAGTGGTTAGTCATGCCCTTTGGATTGACGAACACCCCAAGCACCTTCATGCGGCTCATGAATGAGGTACTTAAGAAGTTCTTGGGAAAATTTGTTATTGTCTATTTGGATGATATTTTAATTTTCAGCAAGACTTTGGAAGAACATTTACTGCATATTCGTAGTGTCTTTGAAAGGCTAAGGGAAGAGAAACTGTTAATTAATCTAAAGAAGTGTGTCTTTGCAAAAAGGGAGTTAGTGTATTTGGGATTTGTTATATCACCTGAAGGTCTCAAAATGGATCCAGAGAAGGTAAAAGCCATCTTGGAATGGCCTACTCCAAGGTCTGCTACTGAGGTAAGATCATTTCATGGTCTGGTTAGTTTTTACAGAAAGTTTATTAAGAATTTCAGTGGCATATGTGCACCTCTAACTGATACAATAAGAGGGGATAGAAAAGAGTTCAAATGGACTGCAGCAGCCGCGAGAAGTTTTGAATTGCTAAAGAAAAAGGTGACTGAACAGCCTGTGTTGGCACTTCCAGATTTTAGAAAAGTATTCCAGGTGGACTGTGATGCTAGTGGTAGCGCTATTGGGGCTGTATTAAGCCAAGAAGGTAAGCCTATTGCATATTTTAGTGAAAAGTTGAATGATGCAAAGAAGAAGTATTCTGTTTATGATCAAGAGTTCTATGCGATAGTTCAGGCCTTAAAGAAATGGAGGCATTATTTATTGCCAAAGGAATTTGTTTTGTATACTGATCATCAGGCATTACAGTACCTAAATAGCCAAGGTAAATTGAATCAGAGGCATGTGAAGTGGGTAGAATTCTTGCAGAGTTATACATTTGTGTTGAAGCATAGAAGTGGAAAATCTAACAGGGTTGCAGATGCATTAAGTAGGAGACAGTTGTTGCTTACAACAATGCAGGTTGAAGTAGTTGGGTTTGATGAACTCAAGAATTTGTACCCTGAGGATCCTGATTTTGCTGAAGCATGGAAAGCTTGTAAAGAACCTGTTGTTGTAGATAGAACCAAGTGGTTAGACTATTTGATTCAGGATGGCATGTTGTTCAAAGGTAGTCAATTGTGCATTCCAAGGAGTTCCATGAGGGAAAATCTGATTAAGGAGAAACATAGTGGAGGGATGGCAGGACATTTTGGTCGGGATAAGACCATTGCCATTCTTAGAGAACATTATTTTTGGCCTCAAATTACACAGGATGTGAAGAATTTTGTACAGAGTTGCCAGGTTTGTCAAGTTGCCAAGGGGTTTAGTCAAAATACTGGCCTATATCAGCCATTGCCTGTTCCATCAAGGCCATGGGAGGACATAAGTATGGATTTTGTTCTTGGATTGCCAAGGACACAAAGGGGTAATGACTCAGTATTCGTGGTGGTTGATAGGTTCTCCAAAATGGCACATTTCATTCCATGCCACAAAACTCATGATGCTGTCCATATTGCAGACTTGTTTTTCAAAGAGGTGGTAAGACTACATGGTCTTCCAAGGAGTATAGTTTCTGACCGAGATACTAAATTTGTGGGGTATTTCTGGAGGACATTGTGGAAGAAGTTGAGAACAGACTTGAAATTCAGTTCCACGCATCACCCACAGACTGATGGCCAAATAGAAGTGGTAAATAGAAGTCTGGGCAATTTGCTGAGATGTTTAGTTGGAGATAAGCCCAAGGGATGGGATTTGATTCTACCACAGGCAGAGTTTGCTTATAATAACTCTGTAAATAGGAGTACTAGAAAATCACCATTTCAAATTGTATATGGGAATAGCCCAAGGACTGCACCAGAATTGAGGAAGATAGAACAAGGGGAGAGAACAAGTGCTGAAGCTGAGGAATTTGCTGAACACATCAAGCGTCTACATGAGGAGGTTCAGGCACACATTATCAAGATGAATCAAGAGTATAAAGCTAGGGCTGATGCAAGGAGAAGACATAAGGAATTCCAAGTAGGGGATCTTGTCATGGTGCACTTACGAAAAGAAAGATTTCCAGTTGGTACCTACAACAAGCTGAAAATGAAGAAATTTGGCCCCTGCAAAATTTTGAAGAAACATAACTCAGGAAATGCATATGAGGTGGAGCTGCCAGATGGTATTCACATTTCTCCCATTTTCAACATTGCAGATTTGACAGAGTATCATGATGATGGTGCAGATGAGGAGCTGGTTTTAGAGCCGTGTCCAATTCCTTCTTCTAAGAAGGAGGAGATAGAAGACATTCTAGATCATCGTGTGGGTAGGAGTACCAGAAACAGGCAGTATGAAGAGTATTTGGTCAAATGGAAAGGACGGCCAATTGAGGACTCGACTTGGATTTCAGCAGCTGAGGTTTCCCATTTGGGATTTCCTCTACCATCCATAAAGTGACAGGGTCACTTTTCAATCTACCCTGGGTGTCTGATGCAGGAGCATCCAGAGGTATAAGCACAATCCTGTGTCACCCAAAAAATGTACTTAGACTTAGTTTCTATTT
Source organism: Cupressus sempervirens (assembly GCA_028749045.1). NCBI lineage: Eukaryota > Viridiplantae > Streptophyta > Pinopsida > Cupressales > Cupressaceae > Cupressus > Cupressus sempervirens. The sequence continues at coordinate 85,951,431 of CM053784.1, read as the reverse complement.
TATGTCTTTACATTTTTGGATACCCATTTGGCTCAAATAAAGGTTCCAACTCTCATAGTTCAACTATCAGTTCATTTAAAAATCCCAAAAAAATAGGAGCATGCAATTTGACCATCATTTTGGTGACCTAGAAGGTGTGACTTGGCCAGATGAATGTAATCGAGATTTAGAGCATTCCAAAAAAAGAATCAGGTCAAAAGGCCCCATGGTTTGAAAGTTATTGCAGTTTTTTGGGTTTTGGAGACCCCCTAAGAATGCTTCAGAGTCAAGTTTGGGGCATTAAATGACCTCGAAAAGGGTCGAAAAATGGGGGACGAGTGAAGCTGGTCCATAGGGCTATAGAGAGCTTTGAGAGCTTTCTGAAAATTTAAATGGTTCGTCAATCGGAGTTACGGTTCAAAAGTTATGCCTCCCGGAAGTTCGGCTACCGTTTCTGGATTCTTCTAGAATTGCACCAACTTCTAACGCAGCTTCCAGAACCTTCTATCTTGTCGGTGGATGCCTACTAGCACTTTCTAGAATGTACTCCTAGTCCTTAACCCTCCGGGGTCTATTTAAGGAGGTTTCTGGCATTCTAAAAGGCAGTTCGGATTGGAGCTTGAGAGGAGGTGCTAAAAGGAGAAATATTCTCCAGATTTATGCTATTGTAAGCCCACAGGGCATGTTTTGAGTTTATTTTCTCTGCACTGTTTGTACCAGCTTATTTTCTCAGTTAATATAATTTCCCCTTTCTATTGTGTCTATTCTGGTTGTTGGGTTGTGTCCCCATTAGATTTGCAAATGCCAATCACAACTAGAATCATTGAATCCTTTCTTTAGGATTTTAAGTAGGGTTTTATTAGTTGCCTTCACCTAACCATTACCTTGTGGGAAATACAGGCTAGAAAAGTGGTGATGGATGTGAAGGGAAGTGCATAATTCCTCCATGTTTAGGTTTTCAAAATTACCTCCATGGTCAATAAAAATGGTAGCCAAGATGCCAAAGTGATAGATGATATGATATAGGATAAATTTTGACACCTGAACTCCCATGGCAGTGATAAGGGGAACTGCTTTGACCCACTTAATGAAATAATCAATGGCGGTGATTATCCACTTGTGTCCTTCTTTAAAAAGTGGTGCAATAAGACCAACAAGATCTAACCCCCAACAGGAAAAAGGCCATGGTGGTGCTATAGGTTGTAGATCCTAAGCTAGGGCCCAGATTAGATTAGCATTTTTTTGACAAGGTAAACCTCATTTCACAAACTCACATGCATCATGCTCTAGATTAGGCCAAGAATACCTAGCCCAAAGGATTTGCTTAGCTAGCACTATCCCCCTCATGTGAGCACCACAAAGTCTAGCATGTACCTCTTTTAGAGCCATTGTAGCCTCATTTTGGTCTAAACATCAAGAGAGTGTATCATGATAACCACGATGATATAGAGTTTGGGTGATGATAGTATAATGCGAAGCTCTGCGAATAAGGTTCTGGCATTGGGTTCATGTGAAATGGAGAGATATGATACCATTTAGTACATAAGCATGAATTTTGTGGTACCATGGGGATTGGTGACCAACCAAGATGCATACCTATATTGACTCATCATTCTCATATGTGGGTTTATGTAGCTGCTTGACCAAGAATTCATATTGCATAGCTTCATGTAGTATTTCCAAGAGAGAACCAATAGTAGCCATGGCATCTACTACTTTATTTTGTAGTCTAGGTATCGATATGAATTGGAGTTGAGTAAAGTGTTCCTTTAATTGATCAACCAACTCTTTGTAAGGTATAGCTTGTCATCCTTGGTCTGATATTCATTCAAAGCTTGTTTGATGATAAGCTACGAATCACCGTAGACTTGTAGCTCTGTGATATTTCATTCGATGGCTATCTTGAGCCCTGCAACAAGGGCTTCCTACTCTAAGATGTTATTGGTACACTAAAACTATATTTTAAAATATTTTGAAATGTAATCTCCTTGAGGTGTGACCAAGAGTATGCCCGTGCTAGAGCCATGAGATGTGTAGGAGCCATCAAAGTATAGTTTCCAAGATGGTTGTTCTTCTATCAAACAAAGGTGTTCATTTGGGAACTCCATAATGAGGGGTTGGTCTACAATCAAGGTTACATATACCAAGTGATCAGCAATAGCTTGGCCTTTGATGGATTTTCTATCAATATATTGGATGTCAAACTCACTGAGAAGCATAACCCATTTTGTTAGGCATCCTATAAGTAATGTGTGAGATAACATATATTTCAATGGATCAATCTTTGAGATTAGCTGCACAACATGACTCAACATGTAGTGATGCAACTTATGGGTGGAAAATACCACAGCTAAGCAAGCCTTCTCCATCAACGTGTAATTGAGCTCATATCCCACTAAGGTATGGCTAATGTAATAAATAGCTCTTTCCTTTCATATATCATCAAGTTGCACTAGAAGAGCACCTAATGTTGTGGGAGTAGTTGTGATGTATAAGATGAGTGGACACCCTACAACTGGAGGAACCAAAATAGGCAAATTAGCCAAGTATTGCTTAGTGAGCTCAAAATTGTGCTGGAAAGCAAGGTCCCATCTAAACAAGGTAAACTTTAAGAAACCCCCTTCTAGAAAAAGATACAAAATATTGGAAAATATTTCATTGTTTTGGAAAACCAAATTATTTTTATCAGCGAATCTCTCAAATTTTTTATTTTAAATATTATTTACATTGTTGATTATTTTGGAATCATAATTTTTTAGTAGAAAATATTTGTGAATCTCAATAATAATAGGAAGTTTTCTAATCATCATGGAATATCAAAAATAAAAATTGAACATGTTTTATCTCATGGAAATTACGAGGATAACTATATTATATTTTAAATCAATAGCGAAAACTAAATATTGGTTATATATCCCTAAAGTAACTAATAATTATGATAATTATTGGTGAATTAATTTTACTTTCTTCGATAATATATAATATTTAGGTGAATCAAATCTAATCATGTATCAAATATTGTGGTGAATCTTTGAGTTTAAATTTTTTAATAAAATAAATTATTGAGCGATTTTAAATATTTTAGAACTAAATTTAATAAAAATGTGGCAATTTAGGTTGCAATAAATATTAAATTATTAGCCAAATTACTAGCAATTTTATAAAAAAATTAGCCAATTTACAAATATTAGCCACTAAAAAATACCTTACATCTAAAGTTCTGATCCTTCTTGAGAAAATGTGTAAATGGTTGGCATTTATTAGCGAGCTGGGAGATGAACTGTCTGACTGATTGAAGCTTTCCCTAAAGAGAATGAAGGTGCTTGAGTGTCTTAGAATAAGCCATATCCATGATGGCTTTGACCTTTTTAGGATCAATCTCAATACCTCATCATGATATAATGAATCCCAAGAGCTTTCCTAAGGTGATGTTGGAGACACATTTCTTAGGATTGAGCATGAGACGATATTGAGCCAATTGATTAAACACTTTTTCAAGATGAGATAAGTGATTAAGGGCATTGAGAGACTTGACTAAAATATCATCCATGTAATCTTCAAGGGTCTTATGGATTAGTTCATGGAAGATGACTATCATGGCATGTTGATATGTTGCCCCAGTGTTCTTTAACCCAAATGGAATCGTGTTGTAGCAGAATATGCCCCAAGGTGTAGTGAATTTTGTCTTATGTTGGTCTTCCTCTACTATATGAATCTAATTATATCCAAAGAAACCATCCATTAGTGAAAAGAGCTCATGACCTGTGGTGAGATCAACAATCATGTCAATATTTGGTAATGGGAAGTCATTCTTTGGATAAGCTTTGTTGAGATCTCTGAAGTCTATGCAGATTATGATATCACTAGAAGGCTTGGTAATAGGTACCATGTTGGAAATCCATTCAGAATAATCTATTGGGTGAATGATTTTTTCCTCCAACAACTTTTCTAGCTTTGCTTTAACCAATGAAGAAACTTTGGGGTGCATCTTACGGAGCTTTTTCTTAACATGTTTGACCTTCAGATCCATAGCCAAATGGTGCACAACTAACTTGGGGTCCAACCCTAGCATGTCTTGATAGAACCATGTAAAGTGCCCAACATTTTTGTAGAGGACTTCAATGAGAAGATTTGCCTACTCAAGTGGTAGAGATGTTGTAATGTATGTGATGTGTGGTATCTCTATCAAACTAATATTGATTGGTTGAGTTTCTTCTATCAAGACTGAAGATATGGGCAGCCTATGCTCTCATGGGGGGAGGATGAAATCTCCATCTTCAAGTGCCTTTGAGAGGTTTTCACTTTCAGATATGTCCTTTATTTTTATTTCATTTTTTGAGTCATCCAATGGCACTCCAGAGTAGTTTTCAGCAAAGGATGTTTTGCTCTTTCTTTCTTTCTTTCTGTTCCTTTTTTCATTTCCATTTTGCGACTGAAGATTTCCTCCTCCCCAAAGTAACCTACTACATCTAGTTCGTATACATATGTCAATGGTGGTGGCAACCATTTATGTGTTGTTTCTACCCCCATGAATTTAAAAAGAGCATGCTTAGTAGAGAATTTGTCAACATGAACGACACTTGGTTGGTCCCAATCAATGAGTTTGGGGTGAGTGAGGGGTAGGTCTATGAGATTCAAGGATAGTTGGCAGAGCACAGAGGCTCCTAGGATAGCTTTTTCAAGGAAAATATCATCGTAGGATTTATTTTCTACTTCCTCAAGAATGTCTTCAACCTCAACAAGCCTATTTTGGATGTTTTCGAAGGCATGACCTTCCTTTGTAGTGCCCCCAGTCATGGAGAGTCCATAGCCTAAGCCTCTTTTTCTTTTCTTTGTATGCTACCACAGGCTACCTAATGCTTGACTCTAGGTGGCCTAGACCACCTCCTTGATAATCCCATTACTTAGTAGTAAGGTGATGATACCATGGGTTATTTTGTTTGATGTGATCAAGAAGTTCTTTACTTTTTGGAGGTGGTTCTTTGTACAACCATGTACTAATGTTGAGAGCATTTTCCTCTCCATCGAGGATACCGTTGGTAAGAAATGTGGTAGATCCAAGGTATTTGATTTGAGGGGTAGCATCTAGTCTTGGTATTTGATAGGTTGGGTTCCCTTAGGTATGTGGATCAATCAGTAGAGCACCAAAAACAAAAGCATCTATGAGACTGTATTTGCAACAACCTTGGTAGTTGATCTTAACCATGGAAAGGGTGGAGGCTAAAATGGTGTCTGGATCGTGGAAGGTGCCAAAGGAACTAGCCGTAGTGTGGCCAACTTTGATTCCAAGATAATGGTTGGTGTATGAAGCTTAAACCACATTATAGGAAGCAAAGGGTTTAGGATTTGCATGGATGGTTACCTTAGTGCCATTATGCAAAAATTTGATGTACTGATGATATATGGATGGAACAGCCTTCATGGCATGAATCCATGGGTAACTGAGGAGGATGTTGTATGGAAGGTTAAGATCAACTATGTGACAAAGTGTTTCTTGAGTTGCTAGGCTAACTCTGAGAGGAAGCAAGATGGTTCCTTTAGTGGTGCACTAAAAATTGTCATATGCCTTGATGGTGATCACATCATTAATGATATATGCCTTAGTGTATCCTACCTATTTGATGAATTTCAAAGTACATAGATTCAAAGTCAATCCATTATCTATAATGACTCATTTGACTCCAAAATTAGAAACCATAATAGCTATGTGAAGTGGAAGGATATGATCAGGTTCAACTACTCAGATGTTAGTGGTTTTGAAGGATAAAGCACATGATGCAGAAAGATGGCCAACCAAGTTGTGAAACTTGGTGGCATTTATGTCAGAGGAGACACATGACTCATGTAGAGTATTGTCAAAGATCTCTTGATAAAGTGGGCTTGTTTGTAAGAGATCCAGAATGGAAATCTGAGTTGGTGTGTTTCCAAGGTGTTCCAAGATTTTATACTATAGTTCTAATGAGGATGATCCTGATGGAGATGCTCTAGATGGAAGTGGTCTTGATGGTGCAGACATAGGTGGACTAGCTATATTGAGTCAAGTTTGGCAAATAGTAACTACACATCGAGTATCTAGGCCTTTGATGTTTATAACATTGATAAATAGCTCAACTTGGGATATGCAGTCGATAAGGCTCCCATAGTCTAAAAATGCCAAGGTATAGTTTTGAGACTTATCTCGATTATCTCCTTGTTTTCCTTGCGTATTATTTGGTTTGTTGATAGGAGGGTTTGCAGGTGCTTTTCCTAGGTTTGTGTTATGAGGAAAGAAAGAATTTTGATACATCATTAATCATGCATTAGGTGAAGCTTGTGCCCCAACTATGATTTCCTTTTTTGTCAATGAGGTCCTGGACATAATCCTTGAGTTGCATGCATTTAAGGGTAGTGTTTCCTTTGACACGATGGAATTCATAGAACTCATTATCCTTGTAGCAAGATGCTCTAGACTAATTGGTCTCCAAAGATTATGTTTGTGGATATCAAACAAGGTTATCCTTGGCTAGTTTGTCAAATATTACATCAAGGGGTTCCCCCAATGGGGTTTATGCGAGTGGTTGTCTCTGAACATGGGATTTAGCACCTACTAATAAGGTTGTTGTTGACAAAATATGGTGGGAATATTGGTTACTGCCCCAATGATATGAACTTTTTGGCTTTCGATGGCACCATCTCTCATCGTATTTTTATTTTTATTCCAATATCAAATTTTTTTGTTGCTAGGACCTTGGTCTTGGTTGTTTTCTTTGTAAAATCTAGTGACACCATCCTTAATGAGGCCTTGTTCAAGTCCCATCCCCTTTTCCTTAATGTCTTTGTATGTTTGCAAATAGTTCATAACCATGTGATGAGCAAGGCTAGGATGCACATTGTTTATGAACATTTTGACAAGGTGATGTTCGAGGATGGTACATGAGATCCTAGTTGTGAGGATTTTCCAATGTTGTAGGTATTCTGCAAGGCTTTCTCCTCCTTTTTTCTTAGTATGAACTAGGTCCACTACAAAAAAATTAGTTTCAATGAGATGGGTGTACTGAGCCACAAAGGCTTTAGAAAGATCAACAAAAGTTTTAATAGTGCCCTGAGGGATACAACAGAACCATTCTAGGGCTGGTCCTCCTAAGCTTTTTGGAAAGAGTCATATGAGGAACACATCACTATAGGCCACCTCTTGAAAATGCATATATAATTCCTTAACATGCGTGACTAGATCACTTTTCCCTCTAAATTTGTCAAACTTGGGGATCTCAAAATGTTTAGGAAATGGTGCCATTGCTATGGTTTTGTCAAATGGATATGGACAATCATTCTCAAATTTAAAAGTTTTGGAGTCTATCCCATCTTTGAGGGCTTTGAGAGCATTTTTCATCTCTTCCCATGTAGAGTGTATAGGTGGAGGAGTGGATGCCCCCAGTCTAGGTGCCCCCAATGTAGGGTACATGACAGGTGCTGAAATCCTAATTTCCATATGGCATCTATGGAAAAATAGGTTTCACAATTGGTGGGATGGATGTTATGGGTTGTTGGAATGTGGTTTGTGCATGTTGTTGCATCTACTAAGAAGTTTGTTGGTGGGGAGGATAAGTATTAGGTTGTTTCCCTATGAGATAGTTCTATGTGGATACCTGAGTATACTGTTGGCATGAAGACTATATCTAAAAGGGTGGTAATTTTGGTAATGCCTAAGTCATGCTTTGGAAATATATACCATGCCCAATATATGTGGGTTGTGCTCCTGCTTGAGAAAATGGCTGATTATGAACAGGTGCAAGGTAATTAATCTGTAGTAGAGCATTCACAAAAGGGAATTGCAGTGGCAGGCTGTTTTGGCTATTGCCTAAAGGTGGCATAGAAAAGTAGTTGGTAAGGGGTGGTAGTGAATAGTTGTGTGAGGTGATGGAAAAAAGTGTTTGAGGTATAGTCATGGCTATAGTACTAGGGGGAAGGCTAGAGGTAGGGCCTTGTGTCATAGCAACATTCCAAGGTCCCAAAGGAAATGAGTCTGAAGAGCTTTAGCTAGCTACAAAGGGTTGATAGTAATGTTGGGTGGGCTAGAAGATGAGGTATTTGAACCTAGTGGTAGCATTTGCATAGTAGATGGACTAGATGTGATGTGAGGTGGAAGCAAAAAGGTAGCATTACTAGATGCAAATGGAGGATTTGGTAGAGTAGGAAAATGAGTGGTGGAAGCAGATGTAGATGGTACACTTGGATTTGGTTGGTATGTAGTATGCACTAAGGTTGAGTGAGAATGGGATAGGTGTTTTATGGAATGGGAATAGGCACCTGTGTTGAGGGTATATTAGGGTCTGTTGGTTCCATCTAAGGTGGTTTCCATTGAAACAAAGGGTGCATAGGATCTAATATGTCGATAGGTGGTGGACGCCCAAATTCAAAGATACCAAAATTATCTCTTAAGAAATTTTCCATGAGGGTTTCCGTGTTTTGATTTATGATGGCATTTACAATAGTGGCATGACTAGGTTAGTTCATGAAAGCCTCAATATCTATGGAGGAATTTGGCTCTTCTGGGATTTGTGATGGTGGATATGATGGCATCATGGAAACTACAAGGTACGAGTGAGCTCAAGATGTGTTACTACTATGACTGGGATCCATGCCCTTCTTTTTTTGTGTGTTCCTACCAAAATGTGTGGTGGGTGGCATGAAAGCATGGTTTTCCTATGGATGAAAATGCAAAGAAGGATGATGCTAGGTATATATGATACTTTAGGAGTCTAGATGATATGGTGCTAAGTGAAGAAGATTGTGTTTCCCTAAAATATGAGTGTGGGAATGTGATGGTGATATGAAATGTGTGGCCCTGACCTTTGGCTCAAGGTGATGTGGGACACAAATGAAAACCTATTTCTAGAAAATGTTGAGTTTCAAGGATAACTATGATGGTGGGATAGACGATTCTAAGTGCTTCTAAATAAGTGAAGAAATGGTGGGAGATGCTAGGTTTTAATAATGCATGTGGAAGATTCTTCTTTGAAAACCTAATATGGGAGGGGGTGATCCTATTTTTAAATGTTTGTGTGTGGTAGTGAGGTTTCTAAATGAGAGACTAAACTTATAAGTGCACAAGTGTGTGTGGAAATAAGGAGGACCTAATCAAAATGAGTAACACTAGAATTGTTAATAAGGCTCTAATTAATATCGCATTAGAGAGTTAGGTTCTAGATTTTGTAGTCCCACTCAATTTGTAATGCTACCTTCGCACCATCTTTTTCAATTTGATCTAGTTTGGCAATGCTTCTGCTTCTATTTCCTTGTAAATGGGTATTTGTGGAAGTTTAGCCTTTTTGAACTTAGTCTTGGGATGCCTAACATGAGATATTTCCAAGGGATTTTGATCACAACTGTGAGGTTTTAGAGGTAGTGACTACGCTAAGTATACCTTTTAGACCTTGGGTTGGACACACAAATCAATCAAGAAATAGCTACAGTTTCTACAACAATGGAAAAGTTTGAGTGCAGTGGGACAAGCTTGACTTTTAGGATTTTTTATAGATGAACTTTGCTAACAATCTTCTAGTTTTAAGGGCAAAATGTGATATTTTCACTCAAGTAGGATAGATAACAAGGATAGTTTAGAAAGAGCAACTTTTTGGATTTGAGTAAAGGATTATTTGCAACTAGATTTTGTTGGGTAAGTTATGGGTTTCTAGGTAACAAGTATAGGTAAGGACAAACCAAGACAAAAAGTCATTGTTATGAATGGACTTGCTAACAACCATTTTTCATATGGGAAGATGGGATCTTTCAAATAAAAGATGTAATATTTTTGGTCAAGTATGATAGATAACAAGGATAGTTTGGAAAGAGCAACATTTTGGATAAATGGCAAAAGGGTTTGTTTGCAACTAAATTTTTTTGGATAGTGTGGTTTTGAGTTAATAAGTATAGTTTGGAACAAGGTAAGGATAATCCAAAGAGACAAAATGTTGTTGTGAATGGACTTGCTAACAACTGCTTTGTATATGCAAAGATGGGGTTTTTCAAAGGCAATATGTGTTATTTTTGGTCAAGAAGGATGGGTAATAAGGATATTTCAAAAAAGGACAAAACTTTGGACCAAGGAAAAAGTACTGGTAACTAGGATTTGCTTTAGTGATTTTGTTGTTTTTAAGGGAATGAGTATAAATTCTTGGCAAAGAGGAAATTTGGACCAACAAGACAAATAGTTGTTGCGAATGGACTTCCTAACAAATGCCTTTTGAGATAAAAAAGGTGGAATTTCTTTGATATGAGATTTTTTGTGAACAAACAATTTCTCAAAGGACAAAGCAACTTTGAGCAAGACAAACAAATGATCTCTTTAGCAAAAGAATTTTGATAGTAACCACAAAATTTTGTATATTTTACAAATGTTTTTCATAGGTCTTGAGCACATATAAGATAGTTCAAACACACACTTTATCCCTAAGGTCAATTTTTTTATTGCAATATACTATTCAATGGCCCACAACTTGGTGTCTATTGATTCTAGTGCAATATGTTCCTCTCATCGAAGAGGTGAGTCAATACAAGAGTTGATTAACAAATGATACACATCAAAGAATCTTCAAGGCATGGCAAGTTGAAGTTCCCCTTCTACAAGAACAACAACCCTTGGAGATGAAACCTAAATGGCCTTATGCCTCTACGAGGGGAGCACAATGGTGAGTAATCTTGAGGGATGTTGTTTCCCTTACACTGTGAATGAATATACCATGGAAAAAAGCAAGATACTTTTGACTAAAAGGGTTGTAAATGGATCTGTGGCATCTCACCAAATAGTTGTCACGTATGTGATCCACTTAAGAATCTATTCTAGACATGCTAAAATCATGGGAAAGTTTTCCCACCTCAAGCTACCCAAGAAACACACCACCTGAACTTGGGTGATAAAGCAAGAAAGTTTACCTTTCCCCTCATTTATATACCGGCCAAATTTTTTACCAGTTTGAGCTTCTCACTAAAGTGGAAGTGCTTCCTAGAGGTGGATGAACTTGCTAGAAGCACTCTTAGGTTGTTGCGAATGGTCTTACTAACAACTTCAATACATATGTCATGTATTTTAAATAGTCTTTCTTTACATGAAAGAGAGAATTCAATGATGTGTTAAAAGGCACAATCTCAAAATATGCAAGACATTGGATTCATGACTATTTGGACACTTTAGTGCTCTATTTTATGATTTGAAGACACATGTGATTAACATACAAAGGTTCATTCCAACTTCACAATGTCATCAACAAAAATGAATCGAGTCAACAAAAGGAAAATTGAGCATGAAAGCTTTAAAGAGGAGGGAATAAGAACATTTTGACTTTAAGGCATTCAAGATTTGATGAAGTTTATTTTAAGCACCAAATTTGAAGTGTTCGCACATAATGTTCATTAACACTTACAACAAAATGTTCATCGCATTGGTTAATTTTAATCCTTAATCATTCATTCCATGAAAAACAAAAAGAAAGATTTGTTCAATTTTAAGGTTTTTGAAAGAATATTATGATGATGAAACCTGCAGAAAACTAGTTAGCATTAAAAAAATGCACAAGAATATATCAAAAAATTCAACAAAGCAGTCAACACTACAAACCCATGGGTTTAGGTAGCAATCCCATAGGCACAGGAATGTGGCCAAAAGTTGTGAGAATGCTACACAGGACTGGTGAAAAACTATAGGAAAATAGGCTATGGGATGAAAAAATATAGAGTGATCTTGCGAGCAAGCAATCTTGTGGGAGGTTTTAACAATGTTCCCACAGACAAAAGTTTGACAAGTTTGACTAGTCAACACTGAAAGGTTGTTTCAAATATATGACTAACTGATGATCTCATTCCTACAGGTAATAAATAGCAATCGTACAGGTAATAAATGGCATTCCCATGGGAAGAAGTATGGCAGGGATGTAGAGCTAGTTTGGGACACATGCAAAAGGATGGATGGTGATAAGTTGCAAACTCGCAGTCATGGGTTTTCATTCCCACCTGTGTATAGTTGCAATCTCATGGTTGTGAGATCACATTCTTGGGATTGCAAGATCACAAACAAAAGGGGTTTTGAAGTGTTTAAAATTTAAAAATGTTTAGATGGTCGAGAGCACATTTCCCAAAGATTGACGTGTATACTTGCAGCAATGTTAGCAAACCACCTAAAAAGACCCAAAAGGATAAAAGGTTATTTTGGTTAGTTCATCACAAAAAACCCAAAACTAATTAGATTGACCCAAATGTGGGGTCCCACTAGGCATGCCAGAATGTATCACCTATTATCTAGTAGTGTAACATGAATACTAACTATTAAATGAGAGCATTAACAATCCTAAACAAGCTAACACTCAAGATAGGACTATATGGTTATCACCACCAAAGGAAGCAAACTAAGAATGGTAGGCTCCTTATGGTATAACCCATGATGAATTGGATTTGTCCATGATAAGTAGATATGTGTGCTCACAATTGCACTCAAGCTTCAAGTGGATGGATGGTGTGCATAAAGGATGGTTTCAACAATGGAGTCATGGAGGTATTTCAGCATTATAATGGTATTTTGGTAGTTTTTAAGCTCTCAAAACAGCATTATAATATTGCATCAAAGGTGGATGATTTTTGTGAAGGGAGAGAGTTCCATTTATAGGCCAAGGGGTAGAGAGATGGATGGTTAGGATGCAAGCATGATAAGATAGTGAGGGAGGGTCAAGATGCACTCAAAAGGGAGCACATGGATTGTGCTTGTTTAGCACCAATACGGAGGTCACACTTGTCATAAGGAGTATGAGTGTGAGAGGATAGGATAAGGGTTGGTCAAAGGAATAATGAGAGAGGTTAAGTATGTAAGAGGGATGTAAGAGTCATTAAGGGAGGTGTAAGAGGTGTAAGAGATATTTTGACTTTAGCTTGGGTTAGCAAGTCTTAACCCTTGCTTAAAGTTGTGCACATGCTTAGGAGGGGGATTAGGATTAGCTTAAAAAGGGGATCAGGAGGGCAAGTAGCTTAGCTTTGATGGGATGGGTTAGTTAGGTGGCTAAGTGAGGTTAGTATGGGTGAATGGGTTGGATTAGGGGTTAGGATAGGGTTTAGGGAAGCTTTTAGGATTTTAGATATTTTATTAAATGATTTATTTAATAAAATGGGGGTATGGAATTAAATTGAATAGATTTGAGGATTTATTCAATTTAATAGAGGAATAGGGATTTAACTGATAAATTGATTTTGGGTGATCAATTGGACTATAGTTAATTAAATTAATTAGTTAACTAGGGGATGAAAATTAATTAATTAATTAATTAATTAATATTCAATCAATAATGGCATAGAAGATGACTAAATATGATTACCTATTGATGTAATCAGATTTAGGTGTCTACACCCCAAATACTTCACTTCTAACTAGAAGAATACATATTTACCCAATTTTCCATACAACTAATGATCTCGTAAGCACTACAACACCTGGCATAAATGGACCTCATATTCCTCTATGGTCTTAGAATAGATCAATATGTCATCCAAGAATACAATGACATGTCAATTGAGGGAAGCATGAAATACTCGATTCATCATACTCTTAAACACTAATGGTGCACTGGTTAACCCAAAGGGTACAACTGTGAACTCATAACACCCATAACATGTACGAAAATTTGTTCGATGAATGTCAGCCTCATGAATACAAATATGATGGTATCCCAACTTGAGATCAATCTTCAAGAACACTCTCACTCCCTTCATCGGATCGAACAAGTCATCTATTCTTGGCAAAGGATACCAGTTCTTCACTATCACCTTATTCAATTGTCAATAGTCAATGCATAAATGCAATGATCCATCTTTCTTCTTCACAAAGCTGATTGGTGCACCCCATGGGGATGCACTAGGATGAATATGGCCTTTGGCCAACAATTCCTCTAACTACAATATGAGTTCACTCAACTCTTAAGTAGTCATGTGGTATGGAGCTCGTGAATGTTAGAAAAATAATATATTGCCTTACTAATTAAATCATTTTGATTTAATTATTAAGTCACTTATTATCTCTAGTTTACTTAAGCTAAACTTTAGGCATTTAATAATTAATTCTTTAATTAATTATTATCATGCAACCTAGGTTTTACCCTATTAGGGTTTTTATTTCATTTTATAAGGATTGATCTCTTTGTAATTCATTCACTTTTGATAATAGCAATCTCTTTTTTGCTCATCAAGAATGTCTCATCTGTGTAATTGGGAATTCCAACCTCCATAGCTTTTTTCTCTCTCTTTCTATGATAGGTGTTTGCATTCAGGGGATTCTTAGGAGTTGTGGGGTTGATCTTTCATCAACTTCAACATGGTATCAGAGCTCCAGATCTTCATGCTCCTATTCTATTTAAGAGAAGTTTTTCTTGGCTTTTAGATCTGTTATTTTTGCTTAGAGGGTTTCATTTTTCAAAGTATTTGTGTATTGAATCTAGGGGGTGACCACTTTTCAATACACATTGAGCCCAAATGGACATCATCGTTGAGCTCAGAGTGCCTAAAAACCCCTATTTTCATATAAAACTTATCCAATTTGGATAGTTGGAATTTGAGGCTAAAGATTTTGCTCCTAGATTGGACACATTTCCCGAGCAATGACCTTATAATTTTTGGCAGGTTTCTCGAGGCATCAATTTTTAGATTTTTTAGCATGCAAATTAAGATTTTTATTTGAAAATCAATATTTTCACACATTTCTCAAGGTGGTGATATCTAAATTTTACACAAAAATTGAGATTTTTTTAATTGATATTTTGCACATTTCTTGAGGAAATGATTTTGTATTTTTTGCCCAAAAATTGAGATTTTTTGCACAAAATTGATATTTTGGTGCACGTAAAGCTAGATTTTTTCAAAAATTAAGATTTTGACACTTTTCCCAAGGCAAAAATTTTGTATTTTTTGGTACAATAATTGAGATTTTTTGCACAAAAATAAAGATTATGGGGCAAGCAAATTGAGATAGTTTTGGTACAAAACTAGAATGCTTCTCGAGGTAATTTTGTGCTGTTGAGCATGCTTTTTAGATATTTTGGCACAGATCTTGAAGTAGTAATTTTTTTTTCTTTTCCAACTCTTTTTTGACCTAAATGTGGTTTTTTGGCCATAACTTACTCATCTAGACTCTATTTTTCTATCCAAAAAAATGATGAAAAGCTAATTCTAAGCTTGTCGTGACTATGCAGTTTATTTGGATTTTTGTTGTTGTTTAATGGGTTATTTTTTCTATCAAAGTTAGAAGTTATATTTTGCACTCTAAGAGACATATTTTAAGAAATTCTATTTTCTAGATTCTGCTCCAAGCACATCCCATTCAATTTTTTGCTTTTTTGCATTCTTATGGATATCTTGGTTATTTTAGGTCCAAGGATTGATTTTTTTGTTTTAGATAATTTTTCATGGGTTATACTATCTATTGTATCAGCCTTATGTCTCTTGTGATCATTTTTGACATCCTTTTGTAATATTTTTGCAAAGGCACTGAGATAAAGTGTCACGTTATTGCATTTTAGGATCTTGGACATCTTTGTATTATGTTATACTTGCACTACATTATAAAGTGTCTTGGGGGGTTTTATGTTTGCCATATTCACCATCTTCCTTTGTCAACTAAGTGTTACTTCCATGACACTAGCCTCATGATGTGTTAATGACACATGCCAATATAGGTGTTTGTACTTCTTTTGTACTCTCGATGTTCCTAGTTCTTCTTTTTGCATGAGATATTGCATTTAGTTTCAGTGTTCATGTATTACCTCTTAAAATTATAGGGGGTTATGTTGGTTTTATTATTTTCTATATTTGATGGAGTGATATATGTATTCAATATTTGATCCTATGTACTAGGCAACTATAATTGTCGGATACCTATGTATTTCGGTGAGATGGATCATTTACCATATAGACATTCTTTCATTCCTACTTTTGGAGGCCATGAAGATACCTTCCATCTTCAATTAATCATCTCTTCAAACTTAGTCTCCTCTACTTGGTCATGTTCTATATAGTGGAGGCTCTTTAGATCAGCAGTTTGACAGTGTTTATAGCTTCATGCTTCAATGGTGTTCTTCATGATCATCTTTTGTTTCTATCTTTTAGAATATTTTTTTCATCTCTTTTTGGAGTAAGGTTTTTCCCATGTGGTTTTCTCTATTTTTCCTCTTTATAGATATTTGATTATGCTTGGGTACCTCATTAGGCCTTGTTGTCAGGACCCAAATTTTCTTTGTAGCAACAGTTTCTAGATTTTTAGCTACTCCTTAAGTTTATCTTACCTTACTCATTTTGATTTAATTATTAAGTCACTTATTATCTCTAGTTTACTTAAGCTAAACTTTAGGCATATAATAATTAATTCTTTTATCAATTATTATCATGCAACCGAGGTTTTACCTTATTAGGGTTTTGATCTCCTTTTATAAGGATTGATCTCTTTGCAATTCATTCACTTTTGATATTAGCAATCTCTTTTTTGCTCATCAAGAATGTCTCATCTATGGATCTAGGAATTCTAGCCTTCATAAATTTTTTTTCTCTCTTTCTATGATAGGTGTTTACATGCAGGTGATTCTTGGGAGCTGTGGGGTTGATCTTTCATCAACTTCAATAGTGAAATTAGCTTTTCTCCTCAAATGAGATCAATCCAAAAATTAATGTCACGTTGTAGTGGCATACCTAGTATCACTTCAAGAAACATGTTTTTATACTCATGAAGGAGTGGGTGATCATAAAGTGTCAACGTATAGCTCTCAGCCTCCTCAAGGTTATTGATAAAGATTACAAACATTAGACATCCCTTCTGTAAACTCTGCTTCAGTTGATCAGCTGAGATCATCCAAAGTTATACTAATCTCTGGACCCCTATAAGCTCCACCTACCTACCTATGTCATCAATATACTATACCAACTTATGTTGACAATCTATATTAGCTTGATGGGTAGCTAACCAATCCATACCTAGCACAATATCACACGATTCTAGAGGTAGGATACAAAGATCCATTGTGGAGGTAAAGTACCCAAATTCAATTTACAACCACTAGCCAAAAAGTCCATAGCCACTTTGGATCCTATGGCTAACTCAACTTGCCACCTATCGACCTGTCATGTTTCCACTATCCCACACCATTGAATAAGGGATGGTGAAATAAAGAAATCTAAAGCACCTAAGTCAAATAATATTAAAGATAAAATACCATGAAATGCACTTTTAGCCTTAACTGTGGTACCCTGGTGCTCAGCTTGGCATTTATCAACTACCATAGATACTTGATGGATTCTACTTGCATCTCCCATGGTAGGCTTTGACCTAGATGCACCTCTACTAGGTCTTGAAGAAGTCTTTGAAAGACATTCCACTACTTTATGGCCCATTTGACCGCATGAGAAACATGCTCCTTTGGTATTGGAGCCCTATCCAAATCCACCTTGAGAAGCACTAGAATAAGGTGCACTCCCCTTGCTAGAGTTCCATTGACTACTCAAATATGGGTAAATTTTGTTGGGACTATTGATCTTTACTCTAGTCACACCCCTTTTCTCCTATGGAACTTGTACTCTATCCACTCTTAGACCAATACTAACAATTTTGTCACCTCTGGTGACCATGACCGCCCTACAAGGGTGCTAACTAGGTTTTACCCTTTCTTGAGGATTGTGACTAAGGTAACTATGCATCCTACCTTGAAGTTCATGCACTATGGCTTTGAGAACCTAACTTTCCACTAAACCCCTTAGCCACATTGCTCTCCTCAATCCTTTCCTTTTTAGTAGCAAACGCAAGTGTCTTAGGTTGATGCATCTGAACATCTCTAAGGATGGAGTCCTTAAGACCTTGGACAAAATGCTACGTAAAGATTATCTCATCATAATTATAGCATGAGTACTACCTAAGCTCAGAGAATATCATTTCCTACTAATCCACCAACATGTTCCCTTGTTTAATCTTATGGAACTCATGATTAGCTTGAGCCTCCCTAAACTGAGGGGATAGAAACTTGTCTCAAGATCTCTCCTCAAAGATCTCCCAGGTGAGATCTACTATATTAATTTGTAGCTCTTTCTCCTCAATGTTCCACCAAATAGATGTGTGGTCTCTCAGCTGTATGATAGCACAATAGGCTCTCAAGTTGGTTGTATATGGATACATGGAAAAGAAATGTTCTATCAAGTAACCAAGTTTCAACCCTCAAGCCGTCTCCCTTACTGTTAAATTATGGTGGTATAGATTGTTGAAGGGATTTCATCATGTCCATGTGGATGGAATCCTCACCATTATGATCTTAACCTCTTCAATGGTGCCCTCTGCCACTAGGTGGTGTGCAAGAATGTTCACGCTCATGTTCTTCTTCCTCTAAGATTTGACATATGGGAATCCCCATGGTGAGATCCCTCTTCCTACCCATGGTCATATTGGTTTTCCTTAACTCAAGATCCTATTAGAAACAGGGATTATTGAGGGGGTGAATTAGTAATCTACAAAATTTAGTCACCAATTGGATATTATTTCTTACTTTAAACCATACATAACAAATTAATAAAGTAATGTTGAATAGTAATAGTAACCATGCACAAAGATAACTCATAACACCATTTTTTTTAACTAGGGAAACCCTAGCCAAGGAAAAACCTTGGTGGGGATGATACCCACTAGATTATATTGATATATAAGTTCCTTGTTAGAGGGTGGACCCTATTAGGAGTCAATGAGAAAATTTAGTATAAGGAGTCTTTGTTAGAAGGCTTTGAATCCTTTTTAGGAGATTCCAACCCTGTTAGGAGTTGTAGTACAGTAAATGCAAGATGAGCCCACTGCCCAAACATGCACTTCTAATTACAAGAAGAGCTCACTGCCAAAACAATTAATCAAACTTTTGGAATATAGGTATTGTAACTTCTTTCTTGACTGATCTTTGATCTTTATCTTGATCGTGGATCACAAAATAGCTTCATAAGCTTCACATATATCACTTTCATAGTAAGTTCACATATCTCAATACTCGCATAACTTACGTCACAATTACACTTCTCATTGCAAGATGTTGCATAAATACCATTTCTTTACACAAATTTCTACTAGGTTGGCTAAGACAACAATAAACTTTTCCAACATAGATTAAACATCTAGGATATCAGCCCTAATTGGACAAGTAATTATTTTGTAAACAAAATAATTCCTTTCCTTTCATTTCAGTGTCCTATTTCACTTCAAACATGAATATCTCTTTTCTATACAATTCATACTAACTCCTTCTATACACATCATCATCAACATGTATACTATCTCCATCTAACTTCACTAGCCATAATATGACATCAGCAACAAGTTAAACAAAACAATACACTATTGTATACCAAGTTTATACTTTAAAAAAAATTTGAGTACCAAAAGCTAAGTATCTTTATTTTTGAGGTTTCATATAAGCATGTACATCATGTTTTTCCATAAATAACAATAATTACATATCTTCATTAACCAATTGTCAACAAGTCCCAACCAAGCTATAATCTCTTGTGACAAAGGCAATAGTGCCCTCACATCACCCTAATTGTTATCACCTTGTCCTCCCCCAACTTCCTCACATTCTTCCTCATGGTTCTCTTCTTGATTTTCATTTCATCAGGTGTTACCCCAACCACTAGGCCTACATGTATGAGGCATCACTGAAGGAGCACAAGATAAGGATCAAAGTCATACACAACAACATAAGTATCACAAGAATAAGATAAAATAAGATACCATTATACATAATCAAAAAAATATCATAGTGGGAGCAGAACATAGAGATCCCAATGTTGCAACATGGGCTTTGATACCATATGTAATGCCCTACCTAGAGATCCTTGG
Organism: Cupressus sempervirens; assembly: GCA_028749045.1. Taxonomy (NCBI): domain Eukaryota; kingdom Viridiplantae; phylum Streptophyta; class Pinopsida; order Cupressales; family Cupressaceae; genus Cupressus; species Cupressus sempervirens. The sequence continues at coordinate 85,931,591 of CM053784.1, read as the reverse complement.
AACAAAGATGAATAATAGCCAACATATTTTTTTTAAGAACAAGCGTGGAATAAACAACATCAACATGCAATTGATCATAAGATTGCAATGAAATAATTAACCAACCAATCCAAACTACCAATGATCTCCAAGCATCACTACTTGCCGATGCATTCAAATTTTCAAAGAGAAAAGAGATAATTACAAAACCTAGAAAGGCTTGCAAACCAAAAGGGTACTCAAAGCACCTAAATTTGTTTCCCAGAAACCAATAGAGATACCCCTTGTTTTTGCATGAGGAAACACAAGCCTCCATACTCACGTGTAATAATACTTCTTTGCACGAGGAAATGTGTTGTTGTATGTGATAAACTACTTTCTCGTATGAGGAAACACAATTCTTGTGCAAGGAAATTCCAAGATTGTCCAGCAATACTCTCGGCATTGATACTGAGGCTCATGTGAGAGAATGCATAGCTCTATGTGAGTGAACACCATATCTTGTGTAAGAGAGTACAATCCCACATGAACATTCACTATGATCCACACAAGGGAATGGTTTTCTCATAGGAGATAATACATTCTCACGCGAAGAAACCCCTCTCTAATGTGAGGTTTGATAATAGCAAAAAGGAATGTAAATGATGAAGTGAAAGGTAAAATAATTCCTCCAAACTAGGGAGTACTGTATCCACAAAATTAAGGCTTGGACACTCGATTATAGGAAATACAAGACACCAAGCCACATGAAGGAGAAAAAATCTATCCATCTAATCCATAACAGTATATGAAAGAACATGTGGAAAACAACATCACAATATACATACATGGTTCATAATACAAACATCATATGAAAGGAAGAATAAAATGATTAAGAATCAAAATACTAAAACTCATGCTCGGTTCCTCCAAACCATAGTGGTATCATGAGACTGTATGCATCCTAGACATCCCCTGAGACTCATGCTTGGTTCCTCCAAACCATAGTGGTATCATGAGACTGTATGCATCCTAGACATCCCCTGAGTGTAACATCCCAAACTACCAACTAGATAGTTGAAGTTGTCTTATGAGGGTGTTACTGCTACAAATGTAAGTAACATCATAAGAATAAGAATATCTAACATGTTAATCCAAAAAGCATAGATACTCCAACTAATAGTGAATCACACCATCTAACCATATACTAAAATATCATAATAAAATAATGCATCAAATAAATCTAACATCATCTAACATCATATCTAAGCATTCTAATTAAAGCATAAATCACAAGGAAACATACTCTAGAAACCCAAAATACCAAGTGAATGTCAAGCATCGGCCTCAACTAGAAATAGATTATCTCTATACACCAGTCCCCATTAGTGGTATAGGTAGCTATGCCTCACAAGCACATGGAACCCATAGTTCCACTCCCATCATGCTAATGGAGATAATGATCAAACCACAAATATGCATAAAACAAATATCCATGGCTAACACTCATGCCAGATAGTAAAGAGGATCAAAACCAAGATCATGAGACAATGAAAATATAATAGTTCCTAGTTATACACTCTATGGGTCAACTATGTAGGGACTCTGGTGGAGAGTAAGTCACTTGGCATCACAAATCCCAAGCTAATTATCTTGTGAAAATACTCCCTAGGGAGGCCATCATAATGTGCCCTTGGACAAGTGTTGTATAGACACATGCCTTCATATCACCATCGAGTACTCACATTTTAATTATCTTATATTTATTACCTAATAATTTATTTAGTTATCACTTATTTAGAAACTTATTCATACCAACCCACTAGGAAAAGGACACCAAGGTTATGAGAGAAGCCCCTCCACTATCTACCCTACATACCCATGCTCATCACACAATGAGTGCCCGTAGGCAATAAATATTCCCAACCCAACCCTAATGACTATAACTCCACCAATGACAACTGGGAGATTGGTCTCATCGGCACCTAAAAAATACACATGAACATGCTCATGTGTGGTACACCAACAACATGAAGATCATACAAACAAGAGTTGGATGAGAACACAAGAAAAAAAAAACTCAACTGAATACAAGGTTGGAAGTACAAATGTGACATGCATACCAATGCAAACACAAAAATATAATAATGGTTAGATTGACATCCTATAGATAATCCAAATCTATGACCAACACCATGCCAAGAAAACCCAAGAAACTAGGTGGCACACAAATCATGGTGAAAACCTCATAAACCCAACATTAATGAGAATCAACAAAATTAAGACTCATTCTACCCTTGGGTAAATGAGCCATAGAAATCTAATAAAAATTGGGTTTGAACCCCATATGCAAAAATTGCCAGCATAATAGTGCAAAACCCCAAACTTCCATCTCAAAAAATAGGGAAATATGCATACCCACCCAACTGGGTAGAGCTAGCACCCAAAAATTAAGGGAAACACTAGTTCTCAACATCCAAACAAATGGATACCGAAAATAGAAGTAGAAACAGAGCTGAATTAGAGGCCTACCTCACAACCAAAAGGGCAAATATAGGAATCTGAATAGTAAAATAAAAATCCTAGAGAAACTACCAAAAATCATGACAATCCAAGGTCTCCCATAGCTGCATCCAATGAGACCAATCTCACAATGATCCCATGCCCATAGCTACTATAGTGAACAAAACTACAATCCTACTGAAGAGGATTTGAAAATTTGCTCTCAGATTTCTATTTTCAAAATTGGGAAGTGAGGAATAAATTTCTTTTTTGGATATATATTCACTTTTCAATTGAATAAAAGGATTAGGGTAATTAACCAGATCACCTAGTTAAACCCTTAATCAACCCAAAGAAAAATAGGATATTCCAAGTAATTGGAGTTCAACTACAAAAAATTTGTCAACAATTAAATTAAATAAGATAAAGCCCAAAATTCCCTTAAACTAATTTAATCACAAAATTCCTTAATAACTTTCATGACAAATGTGAACCTCTAAATGCACATACACACTCATGGATTTAATCACATAATACAAGTGATTCTAGATTTATTAAATCATCGAAGGGTTTAATTAATCAATTAAACAAGATTCGTCGAGCATAAAAGGATGATATTGTCTAGGTAAATATAGTTGAATCACTAACTCCATGTGCCATTGCAAGAGATATAAATCCTCCACACCAAAAAACATGATCAAGTGCGATAACATATAATAATATAGCTAAAATAATAATGCATTAAATCACATTAAATAGCCATTTATTTAATTGCACTAAAATAATCCATTTGCATCACTCACTTTCGCATAAAGTATCACGAGGCAGGAATGAAGTAAATAACCATAGCATCAAATCTAAGTATCCAAAACCCAATAAGTCCATCATATAAACATAAACAAAGTATATTTCTAAATACAAATAATCAGATATCATCGTAAAGCATCAGGTCACATCAACACACATCATCATGTAGATATGGTCAAACTAAACAACATAGCATCTAACATCTATGATATTGAAAATCAAAATATAATACCTAACCATCAGGTCATCTCGAATGTCATCTGACATGAGTGTCAAAGTATCTCTTGAAATCAAAATATAACAAGGTACATAATGCAAACATAGGAGGCACTACAATCCAAATCCACCTATATTCTAAGAAAGGAAGACCATTTTTTTTAGATTCAATTTTAAAAATCTTCCTAAAATTTTACCTATACCACAAACTTAGAGCAACCATAAATCTAAAATTGTATAGATTTATGGCAAGATTACCCATACTAGCAAATGATTGAAATGACTCAATAATTGGGTTGAAACCTAGAAAACAAGTTTTAATGGGCCATGTTATCGAATTTAAGATCTATCTTCTACATGAGAAAGTTTGAATACTTGGGTTAATTCTATTTATACCTTTGATTTTAGAACACCAAGATATAGTTATTCATGCACATAAATTAGAAATATTGGACAATAGACTACCAACTCATATATTAATCTTGTTTTGGAAAATTTATCCTTATATAACACCTCCTCTCCTAATGATAATATAGGATGCATCTTCATTCAAGGAACTATGTGTGTTTGTTGCATATGCAGACCCAAATGCTCCTTTACTAAATTCATTAAAGCTTTAGAGATACCTTATCTTTAAACAAATGTTTATCATTTACAAGTTGTTGCCTACTCAACTTCAAAACACTTAGACCATCTTTGGATGAATCAACCACCCCTAATAATTAGGTGTTGCTGGAACCAAATGAAATTTGAAATTTGTTACAGAGGGTTCCATTTCTGGTGTATCAGTATGCATGCCTAGAAATATAGAGGACTTCATTTATAGAACGTGAGATTTCCCTATGCAAAACATTTCTAGCTAGTGTAAGACTGGTACTTAGGTATAGTTTTTAGGATGGAGGGATGAATGGCCTCAATTTTGAAATAGTTGGGGGATGGTGGGGGGTGGGAGCAGGAGCTAGTGGTGGGGGTGAGGGGCAAGGGTAGGGGTAGGAGGGGGAATTGTATACAATACATATAGAACTTGATATGTTAGTTATGAAATTATGTTTCAGTATAACATACCAAATTTAAATGCTTGAACATAGAAAAATTACAACATGAAATAGAACCATGAACATTCAACATAGTAACATAGTACACATTGAATAGTGACATTCAAAAATTTAAATTCAAATAAGAACTCAAGTACCTATCCCAGTGATGATGTGGTTGTGGAATAGTGGAGATTAGTACTCCAAGTACTCATTGTGGGGACATCTTGGGGATGGGTACTTTGAGGTTTTCAAAGGGTGGTAGTCCTTGGATTTCACTATTTTTAGTTGTTTACTTAGTTAGATTTGATTCATCATAGTTTGCAAATGCATGAGCGTAGAGAACACATTTTGAAAAGCTCCTTGATGATGTTAGTTTGATGCTACATACTTTATCTATGATAGAAATTTAGATTTTTGCTGCCCATTCCAAAATCTAAGTCCAATTATTAATATTAACTATTTTCCTATGAGAATTAGAGACCGTTGGAATCCTTTAAAGCTAAATGAATTACTTTACGCTCCTTGAGCATGGCCAATCCTATATTTTAGCAGCATTTGGGCATTTTATTGAGCAAATTCCTTTCATCATAAACACCTTCTCTACTCTTTACAAATACTTTGATGAGACCATGTGCTTGATGGAATATAAAAGTAATTGAGAGGGGAGGGGTGAACCAATTACCACCAAAATAAATCACAAATCCCTTAGATGTCAGTACAAAACACAAATTTCATTGAAAAATATTGTTTCTCAACAAAAACACAAGCAACTCGGTTAATACTGATAATATGTTGTAAATTAATAACCACTAAAATAACAATTGTAACTCAGTAAATGCTTAAAATGCAAGTCTTAAGATATTATCTATGATTAACCTTATTTTACTTAGTTGGATATACATGAAAGAAATAGCATGAACACAAGTGATAACAAGATTTAATGTGGAACCCCAATTTGGGAAAAACCACCAATTGCAACTAGTTACTAATTTTTACTCTTTTGAAGTGAGCCCTATTAGGAGCCAACCTTGTTAAAGGTTACAAAACACATTGTTAGGTATGACCCTATTAGAGGATTTAATTACCCTGTTAGGAGTGGCCTTGTTAGAAGTGTTTAGACACTTCAATCTAGAAATGCCACCTTGTTAGAGGATTTACAAATAGTTGTTAAACCAACTCTGTTTAAGAGATTTAGATCACTGCTACAATGGTTAGAGAGTAACAATGAAATGACCTTATTTTTTATGCAACTAAATTGCTGATTTTTTATCTCAATTCTAGCTCGAATACTTAATCCTTCCTAATCAAATGTATCTTTGTAGTTCCTCAAGGATATTTTGCTTATCCTTCTAATTCACTTCCTCTAAGTATTGTTTATTCTTCCATACACTTGCAAACATTCAATTCTAAACTTGACCTTGTACTTCTATCATAAACATTGTCAAGTTGGCTTGAATACAACTTAGAATAATTAATATTCATCTCCTTGGTTGATTAGAACCAACAAACAAATCCATTGAACTCAATATTCCAAAATAAGAAAATCCTTCATTAGCTAACACTGATTGGTAGACACTAACTCAAAAATGATTTTATTGTGTTAACCAAATAAACTTGGTTAATATTGCATCTTCACAAAGTTCCTTTGGTAACTGAGTGAGCTTGGTTAACACTATTTCCATCCAACTTTCCTTTGTTACCTGAGTGAGCTTAGTTAACATTCAACTTCTGCAAACTTCTCTTTGATGCCCAAGTGAACTCAATAGAAACTATCTTTTGAACTTAGAAAATACTAGAATGCTTGATAGACATAGGAAATTGTCTTCATTTCCTAAGTGAGCTTGGCATACACTGACTAGTAAAGATATGACATTTGTGTAACATCAATGACGATAAACAATTAACCAATTTTATTCAACAATCTCCTTCTTTGGCATTGATGGCAACACAACATGTCATAATACAATGGAATTTTAAAGTAAGGAAAATATCCTTAGTTTCATTATAATTCTCATCCATGGGAATTCCCTCTATCAGCGTGAACTCCCTCTACCTTCAGTTTCTCCCTCTGTCAACAAACTTTGTCTTCAACATCTTCTTCTAATAGCAAACTCTCCTTCTTTGATATTAGACCAAGTTCTTCTTCTTCGACATCTCTACAAATTCTCCCTCATCACAGAACTCTCCCTCTTTATAAAATTTCTTTGAATATGATAGTAAACTCTCCCTCTTTGACATCTTATGCCAAAGACAATATTTAGTGAATAGCTATGTATCTCATGTACTGATTCATATGTAATCTTTCTTTTTCAATACTACATCAACTTGACTGGTCCTCGACATGCACTAGTTGATGCATCACTACACTTTATTTAGTAAGCTTCTAACAGGGGAATAACCCCTAACTTACCTCTTAGATATAAAAATGCATCCTTAGGTAATGGCTTAATGAATAATTCTATAATTTGTTCTTTAGTATTCACGTATTCCAATCTTACCTCTTTATCTTGCACCAATTCTCTCAAAAAATTATATTTTATAACAATGTGCTTGGTCTTAATATGCATCGTAGGATTTTTTAATATATTAATTGCACTAGTGTTATCACAAAAGATAACCACTAGATCCTTGATCTCTACCTTAATACCTGCTAATAGCTACTTGAACCAATTAATATTGGAACAATTAACTACTGATGTAACATATTCTGCTTTGGATGTGGACTAAGAAATACAATTTTGCTTCTTTCTTATTCAAGACACTAGTCTTTTTCTAAGAAAGAACGTTCCACCATTGGTGCTCTTTCTATCATCAACACTTCTTGCCTAATCAGCATCTATAAAGGCTTTCAAATCTAAAGTTCCTCCTTTCTTATACCATAATCCATAGTCTTCAGTACCCTTTAGATACCTCATGATTCTCTTGATTTCCATGATATGATTTTCTTTAGGATTTGTTGAGAATCTTGCCACCATACCAACTACTAATGCAATATAAGGCTTTTTATATACTACATATTGTAGTTTACCAATCATTGATATGTATGTGGTCTAATCTACTTCCTTGGAATCATCATTCTTGGAAAGCCTATGTCTAGTAGACATAGGTATTCAAACTAGTCTTGAGTCCTCCATTCCAAATTTCTTTAGTATCTCCTTGATGTATTTGGATTGAATAATGTAGATACCATCTTTCTTCTATTGAATTTTTAATCCAACAAAGAATTTTATCTCTCCAAACATGGACATCTCAAATTCCTTACTCATTTCTTCTAAAAAAGCTTTGCTCAAGTCATCATTTCTAGTAAACAATATGTCATCCATAAATATTTATTCCAACACAATCTTCTTGTCAAATCCTTCTTTGATAAATAGGATGTTGTTATCATTTTTCCTTTGAAAACAAATCTTTATCAAGTAGTTATAAAGTATTTTATACCATGCTCTGGGAGCATTCTTGAGACCATACAATGCTTTGTGTAGTTTACAAACCATATCTATTTTTCTAGGATATACAAAACCTTAGGGTTATTATATGTAAACTTATTCTTCAAGAATTCCATTCAAAAATGTATATTCTAGATCCATTTAATAAACTTTAAATCCTTGATGTGTAGCATAAGAAAGTAAAGTCCCAACACCTTCTAATCTTGCAACAAGAGAAAATGTTTCACCATAATCAATACCTTCTTCTTGAGTATAATCTTTGCATATTAACCTTGCTTTATTTCTATAAATTTCTCCATCTTCATTCAACTTATTTATGAAAACCCACTTTGTGCTAATTTCATTTTTATCCTTTGGTCTAGGAACAAGAGTCCAAGTCTTATTCTTTTCCATCTAATCTATCTCTTCATTCATTTATTCAATCCATTTTTCATTATCCAAAGCATATTTAACCAATCTAGGTTCAAATTTAGTAAGCAAGCATGTACCTTTCAATTTGTTTCTTATCAGTGTACCATCTAACTTATTTCCAATTATCTAATCTAGTGCACACTGCCTTCTGACATATCTTTCCAATACAGGTACTTTGGATCTATCACTTGTTCCACTAGCCTCTCCATGATCTTCTATAGCAAGCTCAGGTCCCATTTTCTATGACTTGGGTCCTTCAAGCTTGGTTTTCTATGGCTATAACTCAACAGCTTTTGACTATGACTCGGGTCCTGTAGACTATGACTCGAGTTGCATTGGATGCAAATCAGGTGCTTCTAGAGATTTTAGGGACTCGGGATGTGAAATCTCATGACTTCCAATTAGATTTGGCAATGTATTAGCTTTAAAATAAATAAAATTTATGTAATCTTTAGGTTCTTTGATGCTCTCTTCTTCACTCTTTTTTGCAAACTCGTCAATCCTCACATGTGCACTTTCTATGATCTTATGAGTAGAAAAATTCAAACACTTATATGCTTTACTTCTGCTAGAGTATCCTTGGAATATTTTTTCATTACCTTTGACATCAAATTTACCTTTCCCAGTCTCTTTTAGAATATAAAATGTGCTACCAAATACTTTCAAGTAACTTACGTTAGGTTTGTAGCCATACCATAGTTCATAAGAAGTTTTATTTGAGTCTTTCTTTAGTTGTACTCTATTCAAGGTATGCATTTCAATACTAATTATTTCCTTCCATTATTTAATTGCAACATTCCTTTCTATCATCAAAGTTATTGCACAATCCATGATTGATTTGTTCCTTCTTTTAGCTATACCATTCTATTGTGGTGTGTGAGGGGCTGATACTTGTCTTTTGATTCCTCTTTTAGTGAAAAACTCATTTAATTCATTGGAGATGAATTCAAAACCTCTATCTAATCTCAAACACTTTAACTTCTTTTATGTTTCCTTTTCTACTCTTGCTAGATACCACTTAAACTTTTGAAAAGCTTCAGACTTATCTTTTAGATAAATTGCAGTCATCAATCTAGAGTAATCATCAACAAAAAGAATAAAGTACTTATCTCCACTATATTTTTTTATTCCAATAGGTCCACATAAGTCAGTATGAACCAGATCCAAGACTTTTTAAGAGTGATAGTTTTTGCTTTTGAAACTTGTCTTGCCCATCTTACCAATATGACAATTTTGTGTAGACCTATACTAGGTTTCCTCAAACTAGGAATACCTCTCACTCTTTTTTTTTTTCTTATTTTGATTAGACTATCAAAGTTCACATGACATAACCATTTATTCCATGACTAACTTTCTTCTATGTGAGAAATAAAACCTGAGCTTTCACTGAGATCTAGGTAGAATAGGTTATCTTTTGTTTGAATACCAGACCCAACTAGATTTCCTTTTCCATCTAGCATCTTGGCCTTCCCATTCATGAATTCTACCTTGAATCCAATGTTATTCAACTATACCACACTTAGTAGATCATACTTTAGTCCTTCAACCCAATAAGCATTATCACATCTAATTTCATTGGTTAGTGAGATACAACCTTTTCCCTTTATACAACATGGTTCATTTTTTCCAAATCTTACACTTCCACCATCATAATGTTTTAAATGTTCAAACTTTGTCTTATCACTAGTCATATGATGTTAGTAACCATTATCAATAATCCATGTATCATTTTTGCTAACATGAAAGGTGAGTGTGATGTAGGAGCATCCAGAGGTATAAGGGCAATCCTATGTCACCCAAAAAAGTATACTTAGACTTAGTTTCTATTTCATGTGTTTTCATTTTTGGATACCCATTTGGGTCAAATAAAGGTTCCAACTCTCACAGTTCCACTATCAATGTTCGTGTAAATCTTGAAAAATAGGAGTATGTAATTGAACCATCATTTTGGTGAACTAGGAGGTGTAAATTAGCTAGATAAATGTAATTGTAATTTAGAGCATTCCAGAAAAAGAATCAAGTCAAAAGGCCCCACGGTTTGAGAGTTATTGCAGTTTTTTGGGTTGTGGAGACCTCCTAAGAATGCTTCAAAGTTAGGTTAGGGGCATTAAATGACATCAAAAAGTGCCCAAAATGGGGGATGAGTGAAGCTTTTCCATAGGGCTATAGAGTGCTTTGAGAGCTTTCCGAAAATGTAAACGGTTCATCAATCGGAGCTACGGTTCAAAAGTTATGCCTCCCGAAAGTTTGATTACCGTTACTGGATTCTTCTAGATTTGCGTCAACTTCTAACGCAGCTTCTGAAACCTTCTATTTAGTCGATGGATGCCTACTAGAACTTTCTAGAATGTACTCCTAGTCCTTAATGCTCTGGGGTCTATTTAAGGAGATTTTTGGCATTTTAAAAGGCAGTTCGGAGTGGAGTTAGAGAGGAGGTACTAAAAGGAGAAATTATCTCCAGATTTATGCTATTGTAAGCCCTTAGGGCATGTTTTGAAGTTTATTTTCTCTATACTAAATTTACTAGCTTATTTTTCAGTTAATACAATTTCCCTTTTCTGTTGTGTCCATTTTGTTCTTAGGTTGTGTCCCCATCAAGTGGTATCAGAGCTGATTTTTCTGAGTGTGTAGACAGAGCGCCGACTATGAGGCAGTTTGCACTAGGACTGTGTGGTTGTGGGTTTGAGTTAAGAAGATGCCTCCATGAAGAGAGCATGGTGGAAGGGCCAAAGCTATTAATCTTGAGGAAATTAGAGCCCTCAAAAGGCAGGTACAAGCATTGCAGGAGGAGCTCCGTAGAGGAGCAACTGTGGCCGCAGGTGATGAAAATGAAGATGACAATGAAGAAGATGAAATTGGACCAGAAGGGGAATTTGATGAGGAAGTTTTGAATCATGCAGACGAAAGGATTTTTAGGGCAATTACTAAGTTTGGGAAAAGACCTACAATTGAAGTGGGTGTATTTTCAGGAAATCTGAAACCAGATGAGTTGATTGATTGAATCAATGAACTGGAAGAATACTTTAAGTATGAGGATATCAGGGACCCAGATAGGGTTAAGTTTGCAAAGGCCAAACTGAAAGGCCATGCCAAAATCTGGTGGCAAGAGGTCCAATTGGAAAGAAACAGAAGAGGAAATGAGAAGATCACAAGATGGGATCACATGGTGGACAAATTGAAGAAGCAGTTCATCCCTGTAGACTAAAAGCTTGATTTGGTTAAGAAGATGCATGGGTTAAATCAAGCAGGAAGATCAGTACAATAATATATAGAGGAATTTTATCAACTCTTGATTAGAGTGGGGCATGCAGAAGCAAATAAGGAGAAGGTTGCTCGTTATATCAGTGGGTTACGACCTAGCATCTAGGAGGAATTAAGTCTGGTAAGAATGACCAACGTTGAAGAGGCATACCAGTTTTCCCTTTGAGTTGAAGAGAAGCTGAATAAAAGGTTTGAAGGAAGACAAAGAGGGCATGGTAAAGGAGGAATGGGAAGCAGTAGATCATTGGAGGCTGCAATGAAACCCAAAAGAAAAATAAAGATGTGGGTACTAGCAGGAACCAGAGGAATGAGGGTTTCAACCGCTCCCATGATCAAGACTTTGGAAATCAGAGAGGAAGAGGTAGAGGATGTGGACAAGGAAGAGGAGGCTTCCATTGTACCTATTTCCATTGCAATGAAGAAGGTCATCGTGCCTTTGAATGCCCTCAACAACAAGGAAGGATAGATAGGAGAGCTGAGGGCCAAGCTAGGGTTGCTCATGTGGATGAAGATGCACAATCATCACATTCAGAGGATGTAGAAAGAGGAGAGACCTTGGTAAATGAAAGAGTCCTACTAAGTGGTGAGATTAAACCAGGATAATGGAGGAGTTTGTTCCATACCAGATGCAAGTGTGAGGATAAATGTTGTGACGTGATCATTGATGGTGGTAGCACTGATAACTTGGTATCAGAAGAGATGGTCTCTAAGCTGAAGCTCAAGAGCCCTATCGGATTGCTTCAGTAAAAGATGATCATAAGGTCCTGGTAAGTGAACAATGTTTAGTGAAATTCAAAATTGGGATATACCATGATGAAGTTCTTTGTGATGTTATTCTGAAGGATGTTTTCCATCTATTGTTGGGTAGACCATGGAAGTTTTATAGACATGCAGTACATGATGGGCATGCAAACACATACTCTCTGACAAAGGATGGAGTTCGTCACAAATTGAAGCCCATGAAAAAGGAAGGTGAAAAGGTATGTAGCAATGCTAGGATTTGTCTTGTTGATGAAAGGAAGTTTTTAGATGGCATGAAACATCAGCATATGTGCTATGCTTTGATTCCTAAGAAAGATAAAGAAGGTAGTAGTGAAATACCACTTGAAGTTTCAAATTTACTAGGGGAATTTGGAGATATTATCTCATATAATGTTCAAGAAGGATTGCCACCAGCAAGGCAAATCAATCATCAGATAGATCTGATTCTAAGAGCTAGTTTGCCTAACAATGCTACTCATAGGATGACTCCTACTGAAATAGAGGAGCTAAATAGACAGGTTCAGGAGCTGTTGAGGAAGGGCTTGATTTGAGAGAGCTTGAGTCCATGTGTAGTACCTGCAGTACTCACACCAAAGAAGGATGGAGAGTGGAGGATGTGTACAGATTCTCGAGCTATAAATAGGATAACCATCAAGTACCGGTTTCCTTTGCCAAGGATGGATGATCTTATGGACTGCTTGAGTGGAGCTCAGTACTTCACAAAGATAGATCTCAAGAGTGGTTATCACTAGATATGGATTCAAGAAGGATATAAGTGGAAAATAGCCTTCAATACTAAGTAGGGTCTTTATGAGTGGTTAGTCATGCCCTTTGGATTGACGAATGCCCCAAGCACCTTCATGTGGCTCATGAATGAGGTACTTAAGAAGTTCTTGGGATAATTTGTTATTGTTTATTTGGATGATATTTTTATTTTCAGCAAGACTTTGGAAGAACATTTATTTCATATTTGTAGTGTCCTTGAAAGGCTAAGGGAAGAGAAACTGTTAATTAATCTGAAGAAGTGTATCTTTGCAAAAAGGTAGTTAGTTTATTTGGGGTTTGTTTTATCACCTGAAGGTCTCAAAATGGATCCAGAGAAGGTAAAAGCCATCTTGGAATGGCCTACTCTAAGGTTTGCTATTGAGGTAAGATCATTTCATGGTCTGGTTAGCTTTTACAAGAAGTTTATTAAGAATTTCAGTGGCATATGTGCACCCCTAACAGATACAATAAGAGGGGATAGAAAAGAGTTCAAATGGACTGCAGCAGCTGCGAGAAGTTTTGAATTGCTGAAGAAGAAGATAACAGAATAGCCTGTGTTGGCACTTCCAGATTTTAGAAAGGTTTTCCAGGTGGATTGTGATGCCAGTGGTAGCGCTATTGTGGATGTATTAAGCCAAGAAAGTAAGCCTATTGCATATTTTAGTGAAAAATTTAATGATGCAAAGAAGAAGTATTCTGTTTATGATCAAGAGTTCTATGCAATAGTTCAGGCCTTAAAGAAATGGAGGCATTATTTATTTCCAAAGGAATTTGTTTTGTATATTGATCATTAGGCATTACAGTACCTAAATAGCCAAGGTAAATTGAATCAGAGGCATATGAAGTGGGTGGAGTTCTTGCAGAGCTATACATTTTTGTTGAAGCATAAAAGTGGAAAATCTAACAGGGTTGTAGATGCACTAAGTAGGAGACAATTGTTGCTTACAATAATGCAAGTTGAAGTAGTTGGGTTTGATGAACTCAAGAAATTGTACCTTGAGGATCCTGATTTTGCTAAAGCATGGAAAGCTTGTAAAGAACCTATTGCTGTAGATAGAACCAAGTGGTTAGACTATTTGATTTAGGATGGCATGTTGTTCAAGGGTAGTCAATTGTGCATTCCAAGGAGTTCCATGGGGGAAAATTTGATTAAGGAGAAACATAGTGGAGGGATGGCAAGACATTTTGGTTGAGATAAGACCATTGCCATTCTTAGAGAATATTATTTTTGGCCTCAAATTTCACAGGATGTGAAGAAGTTTATATAGAGTTGCTAGGTTTGTCAAGTTGCCAAGGGGTTTAGTCACAATACTGGCCTATATCAGCCATTGCCTATTCCATCAAGGCCATGGGAGGACATAAGTATGGATTTTGTTCTTGGATTGCCGAGGACACAAAGGGGTAATGACTCAGTATTTGTGGTGGTTGATAGGTTCTCCAAAATTGCACATTTCATTCCATGCCACAAAACTCATGATGTTGTCCATATTGCAGACTTGTTCTTCAGAGAGGTGGTGAGACTACATGGTCTCCCAAGGAGTATAGTTTCTGATAGAGATAATTAATTTGTGGGGTATTTTTGGAGGACATTATGGAAGAAGTTGAGAAAAGACCTAAAATTCAGTTCCACACATCACCCGCAGACTGACAGCCAAACAAAAATGGTAAATAGAAGTCTGGGCAATTTTTTGAGATGTTTAGTTGGGGATAAGCCCAAGGGATGGGATTTGATTCTACCACAAGAAGAGTTTGCTTACAATAACTCTATAAATAGGAGTACGGGAAAATCACCATTCCAAATTGTATATGGGAATAGCCCAAGGACTGCACCAGAATTGAGGAAGATAGAGCAAGGGGAGAGGACAAGTGCTGAAGCAAAAGAATTTACTGAACATATCAAGTGTCTACATGAGGAGGTTTAGGCACACATTACTAGGATGAATCAAGAGTATAAAGCTAGGGCTGATCAAAGGAGAAGACATAAGGAATTCCAAGTAGGGGATCTAGTCATGGTGCACTTACGAAAAGAAAGATTTCCAGCCGGTACTTACAACGAGCTGAAAATGAAGAAATTTGGCCCCTGCAAAATTTTGAAGAAACATGACTCAGGAAATGCATATGAAGTGGAGCTGCCAGATGGTATTCACATTTCTCCCATTTTCAACATTATAGATTTAACAGAGTATCATGATGATGGTGCAGATGAAGAGCTGGTGTTAGAGCCATGTCCAATTCCTGCTTCTAAGGAGGAGATAGAAGACATTCTAGATCATCATGTGGGTAGGAGTACCAGAAATAAGCAGTATGAAGAGCATTTGGTCAAATGGAAAGGACAATTGATCGAGGACTCAACTTGGATTTCAGCAGCTGAGGTTTCTCTTTTGGGATTTCCTCTACCATTCATAAAGTGCCAGGAACACTTTTCAATCTACCCTGGGTGTCTGATGTAGGAGCATCCAGAGGTATAAGGGCAATCCTGTGTCACCCAAAAAAATATACTTAGACTTAGTTTCTATTTCATGTGTTTTCATTTTTGGATACCCATTTGGGTCAAATAAAGGTTCCAACTCTCTCAGTTCCACTATCAATGTTCGTGTAAATCCTGAAAAATAGGAGTATGTAATTGAGCCATCATTTTGGTGAACTAGGAGGTGTAAATTGGCTATATAAATGTAATTTTAATTTAGAGCATTCCAGAAAAAGAATCAAGTCAAAAGGCCCCATGATTTGAGAGCTATTGCAGTTTTTTGGGTTGTGGAGACCTCCTAAGAATGCTTCAAATTTAGGTTAGGGTCATTAAATGACCTTAAAAAGGGTTGTAAAATGGGGGATGAGTGAAGCTTTTCGATAGGGCTATAGAGTTCTTTGAGAGCTTTGCAAAAATGTAAATGGTTTGTCAATCGGAGCTACGGTTCAAAAGTCATGCCTCTCAGAAGTTTGGGTACCATTACTGGTTTCTTCTAGATTTGCGTCAACTTCTAACATAGCTTTTGGAACCTTCTATTTGGTCGGTGGATGCCTACTAGCACTTTCTAGAATGTACTCCTAGTCTTTAACCCTTTGGGGTCTATTTAAGGAGATTTATGGCATTGTAAAAGGCAGTTTGGAGTGGAGTTAGAGAGGAGGTACTGAAAGGAGAAATTATCTCCAGATTTATGCTATTGTAAGCCCTTAGGGCATGTTTTGAAGTTTATTTTCTCTATACTGAATGTACTAGCTTATTTTTTAGTTAATACAATTTCCCTTTTCTTTTGTGTCCATTCTATTCTTGGGTTGTGTCCCCATCAAAGTTCCATTTTATCTTCTTCATCATTAGATTCATCTTCTATAGCAATATAGACCATCCCATTATCATCACTACTATCTGAAGCTTTAGCCATAAAACAAGACTTCTTACCTTTTTCTTTTTAGTCCTTGAAGTTCTTGAAATCCTTCTTGCCTTTACACTTGTTGTGCTTCTTTTCATCTTTTCCCTCTCTATTTGGAAACCTTGTAGCAATGTGACCAACCTCTTCACAAGAAAAATAGATTAAAGGAATTTTACTTTTATATTTTCCTTTGCCTTTGGGATACCTTCTTGCAAGCAATACTTCAATTGCTTCAAGATCACTGTCAAAACTATCTTCCTCATCACTTTTAGATTATTCTCCTTTAGACCTTTTTTAGTTCTTCTTGAGTGATAACTTGGCTTCAAATATAGATTCAATATTGCTAGAACTAGGAGTGTAATTATCATAGTTATCTAGCTCAAATGCAATCAATCTTCCAACTAGATCATCCAAATTTATCTTATTATTTGGATCACATCTCATCTCTTGAATAGTAGACACTTTGATTACATATATAGGAAGAAAGGTTCTAAGTACCTTTCTTACCACTTTCACATCTTCAATTTTTCCTCCAAAGGCTTTGATTGCACTAACACTAGCTTTGATTCTCTCAACATATTTTGTAGTGTTCTCTTCCTCTCTCATCTTCATCTAATCAAACTGACCTCTCAAGCTTTCTTCTTTGGCTATTTTCACATTATCATCACCTCCATAGATATCCTTTAGTTTGGTCCATATGTCATGAGTAGTAGCACATCCCTTGACCTCATCAAATTTAGCATAGTTAAGAAATGATGGAATGCCAATAATCATAATGTTATGATTTTTCTTTTTAGCAATCTCCTCCACAGTCAATGTTCCAGTAGGATTCTTGTAAGCATTTTCAAAATATTTCAAACTTGAATTACTAATGGTTGCTAGGTGAAACTTCATAATTTTATTCCATGCCTTGAAGTTATCTCTATTTAGCCTGGGAATCCCTCTTCAATAAGACATCCTAATCTTTAGCTTAGCTCCTTAAAACCTTTTCTGCAAGCACCAAACACTCTAATACCAATTGTTGGAAATATAAGAAGATTAATTGAGAGGGAATGGGTGAATTATTTACCACTAAAATAAGTCCTAGATCCCTTAGATGTCATCAAAAAACATAAACTTTGCTGAAAAATATTGTTGCTTAGCAAACACATAGGCACTTGGTTAATACTGATAATATGTTGTAACCCAATAACAACTATAACTTGGTAAATTCTTAACATGGTAAATTCTTAACATGAAAGTCTTAAGATATTATCTATGATTAACCTTAATTAACTTAGTTTCATACATATAAAAGAAAGATCATGAACACAAGTGACACCAAGAATTAACATGGAAACCCAATTTGGGAAAAATCACCAATTACAACTAGTTACTGATTTTCACTCTTCTAAATTGAGCCATGTTAGGAGCTAACCTTGTTAAAGGTTAATGTTGGGCATTCCTTTTGCACAAGGTCAATGGAAAGAATCCATTGCATAATTCCTCTCTTGAAACGAAAATCTTTTTAAGGATCCACTCCAAGGTTCAATGTTTGTCTTGCGATGTACCAAAATTTGCTCAGTAGAAGATAAATGTGAGTGTTCACAAGGAGGCCTTTTTTGGTTCTAAAAGACTATTCAAAGTAAATCTATTCATTTTCTCAAAATATCACACCAAAAGAACAATATTTTTTGTATTTTCTATTTTTCAATGAATGCAACTCTAATAATGCAGCTACTATGAGGTCCTATTCTAAGAAGGGGTTAGCAAAGCAAATAACAAAACTAAAAGCAAATAACATGAAATTGAAATTCTTAAATGGAAATAAGCTATAGAACACAACATTCTATGAGTTAAACCTTCAAATAAATTGATAGGAAACTAATGAAAATAGGAGTAGCGCTTCCTAGAATCCACTTATGCAATCGTCAGTGAGAATCTTTAACAAATTGAATGATTTTTCACTCTTCATCAAATCACAAGGCCATTGAAAGTGCACTCATGTGAGATGAAAAGCTATGTAGACACAATCAGGTGATAACTTCTCAAGCTCATTATGTTAGCAAAATTTTTATATTTGTAGCAAATGCCAAAACTAAAAGATCATACAACCAGAGACAACACAATAAACCTTTGGCTCAATCACAATCTCATGAATAAATTCCATAAAACAATGACACATTCAAGAAAGAATGACTACACTCCAAATGCAAGCACCAAAAGCATAATTTTATTGCATAATAATGGTTTCCCTTGTTACATTTTACAATGGGGTATTTATAAGAAATCATCTCCTCAATTTGTGTTGAGAGTGAGAGATATCTTTCATACAATAACATGCTTTTAACTAATAAAACAAACTAAATATATACAGACTATCAACTAATCTAGTGCTTAGAGGGACTCCGTCCATATTTTATTATTAATTAGATGCATGAGCCCTTTACATGGCAAAAATAAAGCAAAAATGAGAGAGAAAGTAGGAGGAAGCCATCAGTCAAAGTGGAAGTGGATGGAGACACCAAAAATAGAAGCTGGCCCTTCACTAGGCATGTGTCAAAGTTAACCGACCATCAAAATGCTCTCTTGATGCATGGAAAGTGTTATTTTTGGAATTGGCAGTTAACTATCAATGCACCTCTAAATTGCAGAGCTACGAACCTACATAAAAATGTGGAGTTGCGGACCTCGACTGGGTCAAAAACTCAAAATTTTATTAATTGTCAAAATTGAAATTCTGGCATCTGGGTTTTGTTCATCTTCATCCCAAAGCTATGTTTGGATGTTTTCCCTTGAATTTATCTATCATCTTAGTACTTTTAGTAGCATCTATAAGATCTAAAGCCTCATACTTATCCTTGACCTTCTATCTATAGTTGTCCACCTCGATTTGAGTCTCTACAAAATCTTCGAGTTTGGTGTCCAACTCTAACAGTGCTTACTCTGTCCTGAAGGCTTGTCTAATTTCTTCATCACTGGATGCTTCCTCTAAATTCTTATTGAAATTCTCCACTACTACCTCAACTAGCAATAGCTTACTTCATTCTTCATCTTCAAAGATGTCCAAGCATGCATCACTATACAACTTTTTTGCTTCCAAAATTTGCTCTCGGGCTTGGTCCTTGAGCCTATGTATTTCATCATGCAATGTTTCCATCACTTTATTCCAATTTTCTATCTTCTCTATCCAATCATCTATCATTTCTAGCTCTTCTTTGATATATACATCAATCAAAGTGTGGTATCTTTGGCCCTTTATGGCTTGTAGAGTTTGCAAATCTTTTGTCCATGCCTATACCTCATCCATGATACTGAAGTCCTACATCAAAATATCCATGATCTTATCAATGTTCTTTTATGTAACATGCAAAAACTTCAAACTTCATCTGATTATAGTGACACCTTTATCCTCAAGGCTTTCTCACCATTCTTGACAAGCTTTCAAAAAAGGATTGAGTCGTACACCTTCCCCTTCTCTAATAATGGTATTCAAAGTCTCCTCGAGGAATTCAAGATCAAAAGGGTGAACAACTTTGGCTAGATATCCATTTAGGATCTCAACTTTCCTTCGAAGTGTTCTAATTTCAATCTCATTATATTCCATGTTCTTGAGAATGTCTTTGACTCCCATAGTCATCATCTATCGGGCTATATCCAATGTAGGCTTTCCCAACATAATATCTTTCACTCATAGTCCTCAAGACTAATAGCTTTTGCATCTATACCTTCAGGAGGGTGAACCACTTGTGCAAATAAGTCATGGTTTCACATGGTAGTGACAAACACAAATGGTGTTGCATCATGTAATGGAGACTCAAGCTTATTCAAGATCTCTACAATATCACAAATGTCATCCTCTAAAACACGAAACTGATGTTTGGCACTTCTCATTATTTCTTTCTGAAACCATCTTGGGATGTGTCTCTCTACAACCTTGGCTCTAGATGATGAAGGGGTGTGTTCAATTGCCTCCTTCCCTTTATCACTCTTTTTCAGAGTCTCCTATTGTGAGGACTCTTCTTCTGTAGTCTCGGTCTCTGTAGATCCTATAGTTTGATCCTTAACATCTTGAGAAGGTTGTTGTGCATATTCTACTATTTGTGCCTCTTTTGATGCCTCATTAGTAATCCTTGGTTCTAGTTTCTCTTGTGATGATGTTTCCTTTTGAACATGTTCTTCTTCTAAACTTGGAGGTGGGGGAGTTACTGAACCCTTATCTACCACCGTGACCTATGGTGGAGATGGAGGAGTGAGATCAGGATCCTGTGTCTCTGGTGGCATTTACATCTAGTCTTTCTATTGGAGTTCACCTGTAGGGGTGTCCATGATCTTACCTCCAACTGACTTCATACCCATGGGCATGAAATCAAAATTTGGGAGGGAGAAAACATCTTCACCTTGCTCCCTTTTCTCACTCACCCACCGTTGCACTTCATCTTCCAAAGAAGAGAGTTCTATAGGTTCTACTGGGGTGGGTGGCAGGGTACTCATGGTACTCTTTCTTATTTCCATCTTTGTGGCTTTTGCTAACCTAGTTCTTCTTTGTAAGGGCACTTGTTCTTGCTCCTCATATAATTCCATTTCTTCCTCATCTGTTTCTTCCTCCAAAATGGTTTCAGGAACTAATGGATTAGGCACTAATCTCTTACTAACTCTTTAACTCTTGTTCATCCTAACCTTGATCCTCTTTTGTCTCTTCAAAACCATAGGAGAAGCAAACTCTTCTTACATAGGAGGAATAGAGGTCTCTAAAATTTCTCCCTCTTTAGGTTGGCTTGGAAAAATAGGAGGCAACTAAAGTTCAACCTGGATTTGGGTAGCTCCACCATCCTAGGGCTTTTGTGGACTTGGCTCTTGTTGCTAGGAAGAGACCTATTCTACAACATGCTCTATCTAAATCCTCTAAGGAGAAGGTCTCTTCCTCTTTCCCTTTCTCTCTAAAGGGTGATAATATCCCACTGGGTGATAAAGCTAGTAGATTGTTTCAGACCTGATAGGAGATTGGAGTGCAAAGGTAGGAATAGTGACTTTCCTCCCTTTACCCCTTTCTAGGTGAGCATGTGCATGGAAGATCACTGTATTTGAAACTAGATCGAGTGGAAAAGCATTCTTAATCCAACTCTTTATGATTTGAATGACATGTCTCACTCAATGATTGATATCATCTCCTTCCTCCCTATCAACTTCTGCATTCAGAATGGGTCTCTCACCAACTTTATATGTATTGAATAGGGGATCTAGTAGTTCCTTAGAGTCTTGTAGCCTTATCTCATCAAGGATGGTCAAATGGAGAACCTTTTTTGCTAGATACAAAGTCATCCTACAATAATCTCTAATGCAGACATCGTAGTCATTTGTGACATTCATCCAATGATCTTCAATGGCATCCTCATGATATAAATCCTTCCTTGCCAATTTTTCCACTTTGCCCACATTGTCAAAATATGGCTGAGGAGATTTGTACTCTTCAAGAGGGTAGTTCTCCTGTTCCCACTCAAATGTTGGAATATCCTATTTTCTCTTCACCTAATATGCTCCTACGACCAATGGCCAATCCCAACAAGGTCTTTTTTGTCTTTTGATCCTCTTGTAAGCTGACTCAATCTATTGGGATATTTCCATTAGGACCAACTTGTCACTTGGGTACCTCAGGAGTTTCATCGGATTAATAGATGCACCACCTACCCAAATATATGTAAATTCTTGAACTAGATGAAATATGCTCTGAGAGCTATGATTTGTGCCTTGGCTTCCTCAGACAATCTCTTTCCATAGTTTTGTTCAATGAATTAAATGATTGCAAAGATGAAAGCATCATTTATGGTTCTGTACTCTTTTTTCTACGGTGAGAGCTTCTTCTTCACCAACTGAGGATAGACTATGTATGGCCAAGTATTAAGGTCCTACATACTGCCTTTCTTGTATAACCTGGGATAGTTCATTACCCTTGCTGCAAGTAGGTACACCAAAAAAGAAGTCATATAGAACTTCTTCTTATCCTTTATAATCCCGAGCTGCTCACACAAGTTTTCACTAAGTGTGGTGGCCCAATCTAGTGGTATCTTTGCATGCCTAATGGTCTGAATGAAGTTGACCATGAATGGAATGAGATAACCTATTGCACGTAAGCCCATGACTCTACTCAAGAGAATGATAGAGTATCTGATGTCATCTTTCATGTATCCCCGAGTCATATCCACTTTACTGATTGTCTTTCCCCAAGGTGGCTTTTCAATGAAGTATAAGGAATGTATGATATTGGTGGCCTCTTGGTGATGCTCCTTGTACCATCTTTCAGCTACTTCATAGGAGATTTGGATGAACTAATCGGCTCTAGGAAGATGGAAGACCCTCTTGATGTTATCAGGTCACAGATCTAAGACCACTTCTCTGGTGACACTCTTAACAACCCTTTCATCAAGAACGAAGTGCCAAGACAAGGTCATGATCAATTCAGCTAATTGTATGGTCCCTAGATGTGATGTTGCATTCACTATTTCATAATAGATTAATGTGAACCTCAAGGTTGACCTTTCTATCAAACTGTTGCAAACTCTCAAGAATTCTACCAAGTCTATGTGTCTGAGGTCAATGTCTTTGATCTCAGCATAATCATCATGTAACCTCAACTTTGGGGGTATGCCTTGGAACTTCAAAACAACTAGTTTTTTTGCTACTCTAGATGTGGATGCCATCTGATCATGTTACATTTACATCAAGAAGAAAGAAAACATTATTAATCATGAGATAGCGTAGAAGAAAAAACAACATAAGAAAAAAAGTCCCCCTTGGGGACTTATTTATTTTTTGTTTAAAAAATAGTTTTTTTTTTAATATTTTTTTTAATTTATAATTTTTATTTATTTATCTTTTTTTTGCGATGTGTGGCAATGCACGCCCTGCACACGACATGTGGCTTGCATGCGACAACACGCAAGAAGTGCGGCTGGCGTAGCACACGGCCAATGCAGCCTACGTGCAATGCCACCGAGGGCACCATGGAGAGAGAGGGGGCAGGGGAGGTTACCTTGCTCCCTTCTCCTGAACACTTGGACAAAAAATTGGAGAGAGGGGGGGCAAGGTTTTTATAACCCTCCCCCTCCTCGTGCATACCAAGAAACATGTGCGGTGCACCTTGATGCACATGCACGAGCGGAGGGAAAAAATTTAATTTTTTTTTTTTTAAATTAATTTTTTGTGTTTTCAAATTTTGTGACTCTACAACTCTAACTTTCAAACAAATTTTCTTCTTTTGAATCTCGAACTTGTGAGTCCAAGAATCAAAAAAAAAGAAGGGGGTCCCCATTCCTAGCGAGGAATGGGGCATGTGTTGTGGATACAACAACAGTTTCAAAACACACTGTTAGGTGTGACCGTATTAGAGGATTTAATCACCCTATTAAGAGTGGCCTTGTTAGAGGTCTTTAGACACTTCAATCTAGAAATGCAAACTTGTTAGAGGATTTACAAATACTTGTTAAGCCAACTCTATTTAAGAGATCTAGATCACTGCTACAATGGTTAGAGAGTAACAATGAGATGACCTAATTTCTGATACAACTAAATTTCTAATTTTAGATCTCAAGTCTAGCTTGAATACTTGATCCTTCTTGATCAAATGTATCTTTGCAACTTCTCAAGGATAGTCTTCTTATCCTTCTAATTCGCTTCCTCTAAGAATCTTCTATTCTTCCATACACTTGCACACATTCAATTCTCAACTTGACCTTATAATTATATCATACACATTGTCAAGTTGGCTTGAATACAACTTAGAATAATTAATATCCATCTCCTTAATTGGCTAAAACCAACAAAAAAATCCATTGAACTCAATATTCCAAAATAAGAAAATCCTTCGTTAGTCAACCCTACTCAATAAACAATAACTCAAAAATGATTTTTCTATGTTAAGCAAGTGAACTCAACCAACACTACTTCTTCACAAAGTTCCTTTGGTAACTAAGTGAGCTTGGGTAACACTGGTTCCATCCAACTTTCCTTTGTTACCTGAGTGAGCTCAGTTAACACTCAACCTCTACAGACTTCTCTTTGACACCTGAGTGAACTTAGTAGACATTGTCTTCTAAACTTGGAAAATACTAGAATACTCAGTAGACATGAGAAATTGTCTTCATTTCCTAAGTGAGATTGGCATACACTAACTAGTAAAGATATGAAATTTTTTGTAACATCAAAGACAATACACAATTAACTAATTGTATTCAACATTTCTTGATAACACTATAAATGCCTATTACATTTACCTTTATTGCTTATCTATTCTTATTTAATTCCTTTTAATAAGGTTATCACTTATCTGTTGGTTTCCTTACATGAAAACATTTCTATTTATTTGTGGATATGACATTTTCACATTTTTCTTTACGGATATGGCTAATGGGTTAAGAATTATGTACCTTGCTAGTTTTCCTTACTAACATCTCCATTATTCTATGGATGATTACTTTTTAATGTAACTAAATATACACAACTAATATAGTATGTATCACAATCTATTATGGTTTTTAGTTTTTTGATGTCATGACATTTTTCTACTAAACACTTGATTTTGATGATAGAAGTTTTAGGAGTAGGGAGAATAAAAATTCTTTGTATTCAAGATAAAGTCTAAGTGCAAGAGATAAGAGTGTGATGGTGATTTTTAATCACATTCTAGTGTACAATTATTCACTTGAATTTGTAAATTACATGTCCCATCATATAGTTTTTTTTTCTAGATTTAATTCTTGAATTCACTTTTAGCATTCATCCTTTTCCTTCTTTTGTTGAGTTTCTCGGTTGTCATTTGGCCTAGTCAATTTCTCATTGGTTATGATCTTCATAATATAGTTACATGGTTTACATTAAATGCTAAAATCTATCCCTTGCAAAATCATGGTGCACATTTTATGCACTCATGTTGACAATAGTGAATTTTTTTGCCTTGTAATGCTACATGATAAGTAAATTAGTTGATTCAAAATTAATTTAAATGATATTCATTACAAAGTGATTGCTTACTTAGAGTTGTTTGTATTGCCTTTTCTATTATTGACATGAAAATATTTTCAAGCTAGGATTAGTGGTCTGTAGCATCTATTTCTATGAGGAAGGGGTATAAATATGTTACTTTTAGTGGTCTAATAATGAAGGTGGACAAAATTATGTGATAAAATTGTATGATATCAAGTGCAAAGTTTCTTCAAACATGTGGAGAATTGGAAATGTATCCATACACAGTATTTTACCCTAGAAAGATAAGACTAACTTATGCCTACATGAAAATATAATATCATGACAAGATGAAAAAACTCTTTCCTCTTTGGCTCATGGTGCATGTCCTATCAACTCTATCAACCATAGTTGATGTTTTAGTTTTGTAGTTCACTATTTGTTTTGTCTATTGTACATATTTCTTTCTATTGCTCTTTAGGGTCCTAAATGATTGGGCAGCTTCCTCTTTTTTGGAGTGGAATGCAATCCCTTGCCCTTTTTTGGTATTTTGGTAGCTACTTCATTTAGGCTTCTAATTATTTCTCTATTTTATATACATGTTACAGTTCTTCTTTCCTTTTTCTTCATATGCAACAAGATGGAGTTAATTTAAATTTTTTGTTGGAATGTTCAAATGGGAAGAGTACTTCTAAGGGGGCAGGGGGCGGTGTGAATCAAAAGTAACCAATTTTTATCCTTTCAAACCCTTTTTAACACATATCTAAAAAACAATTTGTATGCATATAAACAAACATAAAATGAAAGCATGCATCAACACATAAAACAAAGATTTGGTAACCCAAAAACCCTCTAGGAATAAGAAGGTAAAACTGGGGTAGGGATGACACCCACAAATTTCACTACAACAATCAATGTTCAACCACTTCTGATGGTCTGCCCTATTAAAGGCTTTACACTATGTAAATAGTGACCTAGTTAGAGGATTTACAAACACTTACATGAAGTGTCACCCTGTTAAAAGATTTACAATAGGTTGTTAAACCCACCTAATACATAGGATTTTCAATCACCTTCTCCAAAGGTTCTCCTACCTAGCTATTAAGCTAACCTATCAACATAGGATTTCAACTTCTAATAAAATTGTGAGAGAGTATTAGAACATTTGACCTGATTGAATGAAATCTCAAATTTTTGGGTTTAGGTACTAGATCTGCTCTTCTTGTTATGATCCTTGCTTGATCTGATCTCTGTATGTGCTCTTTGTTCCTTGTGTTGTTCTGATCAAATTGATATGAAATTGTTGCTCCATTCCTCAAGTCTTTTCTCTTCACACTAAAATTTTTCTATAATCTTCCTTATACTATTTTCTTCCACACATGCAATGGTGCATTCATTCTCCTTATAAAGAATGTGAAGACTTAAGGTTAGGTATGGATCTACAATCCATATTGAATCTCAAATTCCCACTCATAATTTGCATTTTTCTTATTGGTTGCATGCCTTCACCATTTTTCTAATTGGTTGCATGCAGATTGCATAGGGAATGTAAATGATTCATCCTTATCCTTTTTCTCCTTCAAAATTTCTCTAAGCCAGCTCCAAAAATGGTTCACATCTTAGTTTGTGCAAATATAAACTCTTATGTTCATCCTAAGTTACTCGGCACTCATTGCATTACTGATGCTCGGCATGCACTGATTCCTAGATTTCTCGGCATCTATTACTTTCTTGGTTTTCTCAACACCTTTTAAACATTGTATTGCTTGGCAGCTATATATTCTATATTGCTTGGCACCTAAACATTTTTGGATTACTCAGCACATGAACATTTCCTAGATTACTCAGCACATACTACATTCTGACTTGCTTAGCACCTATTGAAATTTTGGCTTGGCATCTATTGTGTACTTGGCATGTATTATGAAAATGGTTAAGTGTGTTGACACTCAATTGTCAAGACTATTCTTTTGACCAACAATCTCCCCCTTTGGCATGAGTGTCAAAAACACTTAACGAAGCTTTTATGAACTTAACCTTATTGACTGCATCCTTTATTCGCTTGGCATTCATGCAAAATTTTAAAAATATTGTAAGTAACAATATACCTTATGACTCCTCCTAGGTTGATTATGCCTTGAGACTAAAATTTTGTGCTAATGTGCCTGATCCTCTCTTGTCATTTGCCCTATTTCAGCATTCTAAGCCTCTATGTTATATCTAATCTATATGAAGTTCAAAAATTTTGCATCTCCTCCTTTCTTCTTTATTAGATGACTTCCCCTTTTTGTCTATTTGTTAACTTTCCACTATTATTCTCAAAAATGAATGAAAGAATGTAAATCAAAAATGGTTAGAATTTTGGTATCTCCCATAGCATCTACATAAATCTCCCCCTTACTTTATTATATCCCCCTTTTTGACATTGATGTCAAAGGGTTCTATGGAGTAATACCATGCTTAGCCAAAAAAATGATGTTTACCTCCAGAAGTATCTTCAGAGCTACATCCCAATTTGCTAGTACAATGTCCAATGACTTATGCTGGATGGAAACTTCTACTGCTAGATGTACAAGTCCATTAGAGGTAGAAAGATTTGAATCTTTCTTGAGGAATGTCTATGTATACATCTGCTCCTTATGGATTACCTCCAAGTGAGGGGTTATAAAGGACTGGATTTGCATCAACTTTGCTTTTGTATTTGCCTCCTCTATTGTTAATATAGCTAATTCTCTTTGTATGTGAAGCGTTTGAGTAAAATGCTTCTCACTCTAAGCTAGATTGGTTGGGAGTTGCATACTAGAAATCCTTAGATTTCTCTCCAAGCTCATTATTCTCTGGCTAGTCTCTTGTGTGAAGTTGGAAAAATCACACAACTTGTTGTACAAGGAGAATATATTTCCAAGTACAATTTTGACTTTATCTATTTTCTTAGCTAGTTCAACTTATGATAGTGCTATATCACCAAATATTTTCTTATTTACCTTTCCTTGGAATTTCCTTTCTAACCACTCCATTAATTTTGCATTTGCATCATGGTCCTCATTTGTCACCTGATCAACTATGTCAGATAGTTGTTCTACTATTAGCCTTGACTCATTAGGTGTTTGCAAGCTAAAGGCATCCATAAAGATGTACTTGATCTCATTTATTGCTTTCCTATATTTGTATTCTTTTCTCAATACCTCTTGTCTTCTTCTTCTATCTAGTGCATTCTAAATTTCATTCATCTTCTCCTTAGTGAGAGTGTTGGATTCATAGTAAGGTATTGTAATTTCCTCATCAAGCTTAGGAATTCCATAATGAAGTTTCCTAGCTACTTTTGTTGAGCTCGAGCCTGGTGTCCTAATTTGTAATGCTAAAATTTTAGTGCCCAGCTTCTAAAGAGTTTGAGTGGGAGTACCTATTTTGGGTAGTTCAACCAAAGTTTGTATTGTAGATTTCTACTCATCTCTTGTCTCTTCCTTCTCTTCAGCTTGTTTCTCCTTTTCACTATCACTAGCTGGGGATGTGCTTGTTGGTTGTTTAGTTCTCTCTTTGTCTTCCCTTATTTTTGCACTGGACACTTGAAGTGCATCTGTAACTTCTTTTGGTGGAGATGGTGGAGGAAGGAATAGGATTCCAGTAGTTTGTATGGTCAAAGGTGGTTCTTGTGTTTGCACCTTGACTTCCTTTGATTTGACTACTGCCTTTTGCAACTCATCAACACTGACCAGTATTGGACTTGAACATAGTCTAGTTGCTTGTGTTGATTGGTCATGGATCTTTGCTAGATCCTCTACAGTTAATGGATTAATGTTTTGACCAGAAGTGTCAATAACATCTTTGATCTTAATAGTCTTTGCAGGTGTGATGGTGGCATGAGGAGGGCTAGGAGGTGATAGTTGTGTGTCTTGCACACTTTGTTCTTGTTGCTCTTTTGCACCCTTTTCTTCCTCTGTCTCTTCTTCATCTTTCTTCTCTTCCTCATTCTTCTTTTCTTCTACCTTCTTTTCCTCCTCCTTCTCTATTTCTTTCATTTCCTTTTTCTTAGCACTTACTTCTGCCTTAAATTCTTCATCAATAACATCATAAATTTTCTTGTATATTATTTTCCACAATCTTTTGGATTTGCTGACTACATCTTCAATTTTATTTTGCAAAATACTGAATGCCCTATATTTTGGAGTAAATCTATTATTGTGTCTCTTACCTGCATTAGCTATTTGACCCTTAGTCAAATTAGGCAACAATCTTACTAAAGTAGATTCTCTTATTTCCTTCTCCATCTGTAGGCAAAAATACCATTTGTCTTCTACTATTTTGTACAATTCCTTGGGCATTGAGCCATCTAGCTCTAGAGGTGTGTGCTTGTATTCAGCCATCATAGCATACACAGATTCCTCTAATTTATTTTGCTCTTCTTTTGTGAGCTTATTAAAATCTAAATTCTTTAAATCTTTCAAGTCATCATTTTTAATCTTTGTACATAATTTATCAATTGAAGACTTTGGTGGATGACTTACCACTTTAAATTGACTGTTATCATCTATTTCAGTCTTTTATTCATCAGATTAAGGCTGAGCCACATATTTTCTTCTCTTTCTTAGCTCTTCAACCATCTTCCTACTGGCTTTCTTCTTCTTATATGCCTCTTCTCTTGCCTTTTGTGTTGTGGCCCTGGTGGTAGCTCTAGTAGTGGGCTTCTTTGGTGCAGACTTTGCCACTTTCTTAGCTTTGAGTTGAGGAGAAGGTGGAGCTTTTTCCTTCCTCTTGGTGACTTTAGTTCTGATAGGTGCTTCCTTGGCTTCTTCTTCATTGGAACCTTTCTCTTTATCCTCACCTAAGCCTTGTGTCAATTGTAGATGCTCTTTTTCAGGGTCATCTCCTTCATTTTCATTGTCTTCCTCTTCATCTTCTTCCTCTTCCTTTGTTGTGCATGCCTCTTCAACACCAAATTTCTTTTTGATCTTCTTGACCTATTTATCTGTCATCTTCACTACTATGGCTATTTTGAGGTTTGTTACCACCCTTGATTCAACAATGTCATAGGTTCCAAAATGTTTTGCAATTTTATCAATTTCCTCTACAAGTAGAGTTGTTATTGCAGCCGAAGCTTGATCAATATCAAGTTCATAACCTAGTGGCCTAAGCCATCTTACTCTAGGTATGACTACCTATATGTAAGTGTAATCAATGTCCACAAGAAAAAAAAATGTCCTTTTTATGCTTCTCAACCAATGAGACTAGTATCCTCATTCTTTGTTTCATGGACTTCTTGAAGTCCTCAAAATAGCTAGTCATTTGGGCATCAAAATTCTCACCCATTTGATCAATGAATCCATTTATTTGTGTGATATGACTCTTATAGAAAAATCTAGTAGGGGTTTTCTGATGGTGTCTATTGTCATTCCCCTATTATTCCATTTTGCCCCTGTATTCTTCTCTATGGCTTCCTTTTTGTCACTTCTTAGGGTCTTTGGTCGATCTAGGGTTGGAATACTAGTAACCCTATGTACAATTTTCTTTGTAAACTTTACTGGCCCTATTTCTAACCAAAAAGCTCCATCATGGATTCTACTCAACACAATGTGTATCCATTCTATTTTGAAGAAAATAGGGAAAGCTAGGGATTTAGTCAAACCCTTCTTCTCAACTATGGAGAATTCATCTTTAAGTTTCCCATTTTCATAGAGTTTATCAAATGCATTAAAAATCTCCAAATCTGCTATGGCTCCAACTTTACAATTATAACATTTTTTAACATCTTGGATCATAACAACTTTATCAAGAATTAAGGATAGGGCACCAACAGAATCATTTTTATAAGTGACTTCAGGGATGGGTCTAAACTTTGGTTGTTTGACTTCATTACTTACTAGTTGTATTTCATGAATTTCCTCCCCTTTGGTAGGTTTTGACCCAGATGCCATCTTTTCCAAACTAGGGTTTAAAATTAAATAGACTTTCAAATTCTACGTAGCTCAACACTTGGATGAAATACCTATGAATCAATGGATTGGAGTTGAATCATGGTTGAAATCACTGCAAATTGTTTTTTGATCATTGTAGAATCGCCTCTTCATTCTGCTTGACTTCACTTCGTATTCGAATGATTCAAAAATGAACAATTTTTACCTTTATTAGGTTCAAAAACCTAGCATTTATTGCACTTGTGATTACAGTTGTACACTCAACTTCCAAATATTTTATCAACTCGGCTTCCACTAAAGTTCATTTACTTGACATCCGCTATCTTATTTCACTAGTCATTAACTGAACCCTTTTTTAATCACTCGGTAGCCACTAACATCTCTTTACTCAGCATCCACTACGTTGTCCAACTCGACATATACTAGAGTTTTACTTGGCAACCAAAGGTAGCTCGACATTATCTTCTAACTTTTAACTAGGCATCCTTTCTCATGCATATTTCTTCTTTGCACTACTTCTATGTTTTCTTGGGCTGATGTATGATACATCTTTGTATGTATTAGCCCCATGTATCTATCTTGTGCTTAATTAGATGAGGCGTGATCACTTGAACTTTTGGGTGAAGTGATCTCTCCATTTGATGTGTTGCATTCACCTTTCTTCTTCCAAGTCTTGTTCATTTCTCCTCTTATTTGTTCAACATCAATCTTCTCTTTTCCTTTATTGACTTTAGTCTTTGATGCTTTTGACTTTGTAGGACAATTTTTGCTGATATGACCAGTCTTCAAACAACTAAAACATGTAGTTTGGTTTATCCACCTATTGTAACTTCCCTTGAAATATGTCCTTATGTAATTTTTAGGAATGTGTCCATACTCTTGACAATAGTGACAACTATACCTGGTATTGTAGTCCCAATTGTAGTGATGTGCATGATTGATTCCTCTTGTAGGCTGACCAGATGTCCACATAGGCTTTGATCTGCATTCAAATGCTCTAAGTCCATATTTTTTATAGTTGTAGCAGTGACCCTCATGGTCTTGGTTCTGTAGTCTTGTGTTAAATGTCCTTGCTTTTTGAACTTGTGACAGAAATTTGCATTTGTAGGCCTATCATGCTGATGACTATTCTTGCTTCTACACACATTAAAGTTATGTACCTTTTTACCACATAAATGACAAGTAGGTTTATTGTTCTTACCTTTGTTGATTCTTTGTTTTGCAACATTGGATGATTCTCCTTGTTTAGTGCTGATGTAGCCAAGTCTTGTAGTGTCATTACTAGCCCTTGGTGATTTCAGCAATTGCTCAAAGTACTTGATGGCCTCATTGGGTTTGTTGTAATGTTCTACTATTTCCTTTTCTCTCTTCAATTCATTCTCCAATTGTTCATTCTATATCTTCAAGGTGGAGATCTCAATATCCTTCATGTTTAGCTCATGATGAGCATTCATCATTTGGCTTAAGGTGTCTAACTACATGTTTGAAATCTTTTCAAATTCAATTGTCTTCTCTTCGAGCCTATTGATGAGATTTATCTTGTCATCTTCTACCATGGCCTTGTCTTCAATAGCTCTTTTCTTTTGTTCAGTCACTTCACAAAGCATTATGGCTTGTGATTCTTGTTCAAGCTTGAGTAATCTGATTTATTCAACTTGTGCTCTATTTTTCTCCATTAATTCTACTATTGTTGCATCAAATTCCTTGGAGTCTCCATTTGAAAACACTTGTGAGGTGTCAACCTCCTTGTAGTGTATGTCATATTTAGCTATGTCTATATCCTTTCTTCTTTTCAAAGATTTTCTCAATTCCTCCCTAGCTTCCTCTACTTTGTGTAGAGCTAGTTGCACATCAATCACCTAATTTTCAATGATCTTCCCAAGTTTGAAGACTTCCATCTTCTGACCTTTTTCTCCAAGTTGTTATGCTTCCCCTTGTGAGAACTAGGCTCTGATACCAATTGTTAGAATGTTCAAATGGGAAGAGTACTTTTGGGGGGGGTGAATCAAAAGTAACAAATTTCTATCCTTCTCGAGGCCTATGAAAGGCCTACCCTATTAAACACTTTACACTGTGTCAATAGTGACCTGGTTAGAGAATTTACAAACACTTGCATGAAGTGTCACTCTGTTAAAGGATTTATAATAGGTTGTTAAACCTGCCTAATACATAGGATTTTCAATCACCTTCTCCAAAGGTTCTCCTACCTAGCTGTTAAGCTAACCTATCAACATTGGATTTCAACCTCTAATACAATTGTGAGGGAGTATTAAAACATTTGACCTGACTAAATACAATCTCAAATTTTTGGGTTCAGGTACTAGATCTACTCTTCTTGTTATGATCCTTTCTTGATCTAATCTTTGTATGTGCTCCTTGTGCCTTGTGTTGTTATGATCAACTTGATATGAAACTATTGCTTTGTTCCTCTAACTCTTTTCTCTTCACACTGAAATTTTTCTATAATCTTCCCTTATATTGTTTTCTTCCACATAAGCAATGGTGCATTCATTCTCCTTATAAATAATGTGAAGACTTAGGGTTAGGTATGGATCTATGATCCATATTGAATCTCAAATTCCTACTCATACTTTGTATTTTTCTTATTGGTTGCATGCCTTCACCATTTTTCTAATTGGTTGCATGTAGATTGCATAGGGAATGTAAATGATTCATTCTTATCCTTTTTTTCCTTCAAAATTTCTCTAAGTTAGCTCCAAAAATGGTTCTTATCTTAGTTTGTGCAAATACAAACTCTTATGTTGATCCTGAGTTACTCAGCACTCATTACATTACTAATGCTAGGCATGAATTAATTCCTAGATTGCTCGGCATCTATTACTTTCTTGGTTTTCTCGACACCTATTAAACATTGTATTGCTTGGCATCTGTATATTCTATATTTCTCGGCATTTAAACATTTCTAGATTACTTGGCACATGAACATTTCCTGGATTACTCGGCACATACTACATTCTGACTTTCTCGGCACCAACTGTGACTTGGCACCTATTGAAATTTTGGCTCGGCATCTATTATGTACTCGGCATGTATGATGAAAATGGTTAAGTGTGTTGACACTCAACTATCAAGACTATGACCAACATTTTCAACATCTCCTAGACCATAATTTTAATTATGATAGTGGAGGGGAAGTAATAACATCTTTTTTTAAAGAAAATTAGCCCTTCTCTAATAATACAAGGGGTTTTGTTCCTTAATCTACACCAAATTTAAATAATTTGCACTCTATAATCAATTATATCTCCATTAAAACTACTTTCCAAGTTATATGGCAATGGAGGAGCTATCATGCAATGTTACAGCTAGGCCTTTGCTCTTGAATGACCTTGGGTATGAAATTCTTCTCTGGTGCATCTTTGCACTTCCAAATTAAAATTTATTTTTCTTGTAATTAATTAATGAGTAATTTTGTGACTCTAATAAATAATCGTATAATAGTTATAAACATAGCTAACCAGGTTATTGAAATAATTGTATAAATCATTTCTATGGATAAACAAAGGTGATATAAATGACATGGAAATTAGAAAAAAAAATTGTTTATAAATTTTGACTCATTTATAACTATTAAAAAATTGTTCATCAGAGCCAAAATTATTACAAAATCATTTATTTTGTAAATTAAACCATTTATTTTAATTATACTAGATTGGTGCATTGGGCATACATTTCATAGCTTGTCCATGGCTTGGGTTGATCATTTGGTCCATGTTTTCTCTTATATTCATTCTCCTCATCCTTTCACAAAGAATAACTCCTATGATTCTATAAATAAAAATACTCATAATCCTTATTTTAGTTGGTTGGGTAGGTTTATTTATCTCTAGTTCTTCATGTCTAATCTTAGGTATTGATAGATAGTTTATAACTTCAGTGGATAGTTGGGGAAATAGAAAGTTTTTCTCTAATGGATGAATGTCAAATACTAATGTAGTCTAAAATTTGTCTACCTATGATTTTTTTATCTCGTAGGATGGTTGAATGAGATATATTAATTTTCACAAAAGAAAAAAATGAAATAAAATCTAGATGATTAGCAAGAAAAGATGATGGTGGAACTATTAATCTCTTGTCATGCTTTGAGATCTTTTGGTCTACTCTCCAAAACAAGTCCATCTTTCTTAACAAAAAGATGGTTTAATTTTCTATTTGATCAAGTAAATATGGTTGCTACTCTTGTGATTCTTAGGAAAATTATGCAACTTTGGCTATAGAATTTTTGCATAGAGTTGGCCAAACAACACGTTTAGGACAATGTGGATTGGTTACTAGCCTATACATAGAGGCAAGTTTGCCTATTGTTGAAGTAGTATGACAAGTAGAAGACTTGGGTAAACTAGTGGTAAGATTATGATGGTTTAGAAAAGATACTCCTAAACTTGAGTTTGGGGGTCAACTCAATTTTCTTAAAGTTCACCATATTAGATTTTAAAGTTGATATTAGTTTCAATATGTTCTTTTTTTAAGCTCGTCATTGTTGAATTGTAAAGCCAATATTAGTTTTAAATGTTCTTAGTATCTAGTATCTTTTTGAACCAATGTAGGAAATCCTAAGCCATGATTCCTTTTTGTGAGAAGGTAGGGTAATAGTAGCTAAGATTTCATTTAATGGGATATTAGTGGCTAAGTTGATATAAAAATCATGGATCCCTTATGACAATACCCAACTTTTTGAAGTCAGCTAGCTGATTCCTATTGAAATGAAAACAATTTTTTTCTTGAATCATTCTTATCTTAAAATGATCCATCACTTTTTCTTAAGAAAAACCTGTAGTTCCCCATTTTAATTAAAGCCTTGATGAATCTATGATACTCAATTCAAGATCTTCTTGACACTATAGAGTGAACACCATACTATAAATGTACACATTTGGACACGTAACTGATCATTTATTTTAATCTTAACTTTGTTATCCAAATCCTTATTGTCATGGGTCACAACTTGTTATTTCCAATTGAAGTGCAATACATTATCTTTTGGATCTGAGCTTCCACAAGAAAGTGGGAAATAAAAGGAGTGATTGACACTAGAGGAAAATTGATTATTTTGTTTGTATTACATTGCCATTAATTAGAAGTCATCCATTTCAACTCCATTCCAACAATGATAATTTTTTAAGTGTGATTTATATTTCAATTATAGCATCATTAGGCATATTGTTTTTCTAAGCTACAAGGAACACATGGTAAGTGCATTATTTCATGATGTAAAATTTCTTGTGAATGCATATTTTTACAAGTATTATTATTAAAATCCTAAGTTCAATTCATATCATTCCAATACTCATTTCCCAAAGTAAAATTTTTGTGTTCTTATAGGCTATAACAATTATGTCATCTATTTACCATTTTTCCTAAAAAATGAAGTTTTATATTCTATCATCCATGTCTTGGATTCTATTTGGTTTTATTTATTTTTCACCTCAAAATTTTTGTTGGGTTTTCATCAATTTTTCTCCTAAGAAATTGTGGATTTTTCAATCTTGTTTTGAGACATCATACTCATCTAAAAATTTTCGAGGGTATATTGATTTTCCCCCAAAATTATGCTTGTTCCCAATGTTTGTCTCTACCTTCAAGGAAGAGAAGCTTCATTATCTAACATTAGTTTAGATGTTTTGTGATGATTTATGGTCAGATGTTTTGTTGATTCTAGGAGGGTTAGTAGCAGACTCATCTTAGTGGTAGAGTTTGTGGCAGGCTCTTGTCTCTAGTTGTAGAGCATTCTTAAGAAGGGGCATCCTTTTCTACTTCATTTTTTGGGATAGCTTCTTGGTCATTAGCATTTTTTAGATCTAGGGAGGGGCTCCTCTTTGCACAATTGAAAGTAAATGAACATCAAAAGCATAAGGATATAATCAAGTCTTAATGAAGCTATGATCAATGTTGGAAGGTTGTAGTCAAAGTTGTAGGTAATGCAATTTCTCAAGGAATGGAACATTAAAACATCCCCCAAGGATAAAATATTCTCCCTAGTAAGATTTTTATCTTTGCATGGTGATAGTAAAGCACCAATTTAGCCTTTCAAGATGCCAAACAATGGACATGAAGGTTAAAATTATGTGAAATTGATTCAAAAATAATGCAAACCTAAGGTGAAGGATTGAGGAGAAAATCCAAAATCCTTGAGTACTTATGAATTCCACCAAAGATGGAGAAATCATCTAAGGCACCTAAATCTCTACCTAGCATGAATGAGAATTTGTAGACCTTTCCAATTTTTTCTTTGGGCTAGATGCTAAAATCTATTTCTAAAACAATGGTATGAGATCATGAAAGGGAATGGTAAATAGCTAAAAGATGAAGTTAAAGTATGAAAAAAGAATAATTCCTTGAGGGAAGGTGGATTTTTCCATCACTCAAGGATAGAATCATTGCTCATGGTGAATTTTTGCTCCAAGAATGAGGCTTCGCCAAACGGATATAAGGGCTATTTTATTAAGGAATGTTAAACATTTTTAAAAATTAATTTCTTTCCTTAATAAAGTTAGTCAGAGGGGCTTTTCCAAATAGATATAAGGGTAGTGAGTTTTTTAAGAAATGTTAAACATTTTAAAAATCATTTTCTTTCCTCTCTACTTGATATATTTTTAGAATTATTCCATATATCCATCAATCATGGAATTTTCCTAAGATCTATCTTACATTTATTTGATATTTACCTAATAAGAATGAAGTATGCATGTGTTTTAGGTTATGAATTACCTCTCAATTTTCTATAGAGGATATTGTTGACTTCAACTTCATTGGAGAAAACTCTAAACTTTAATCCCTCCTTTTCAAAATTCTCTAAGTCATATTCAAACAATCTTTATTATCCACACAAGTTCTTCAATATTTGTCCATGAGAATAATAAATGTTAATAACTATTATGAGGGTAATAGAATTGAAAGTAAAATATGGTAGAATAAGTTGAAACTATAAAAAAATAAGAATATATAAATAAACTTTACATAATTGAATGAATTTTGAAAGATTTAATATGAGTTTCATCAATTAAGTAGCTTCATTAGTGAAGTTACTTAGTTATGTGATTCGCCCTTGTAGATCAAAATTATAACATTGTGCCCCTTCAAATTTCTCCTTTAGAAAATATGATATATAGGGCCCTATAAACATCATGCCTCGAAGCACTATCCTTTCAATCTAATTACCATTACTTCTTGAAGAGATCAATTAAAAACAACACAAAATAAACTAATAAGAATAGTTACATGAGCTTATGAAGCACATTCCAGACTCTAATTCATAGCAAACAACAAACAAAAAAATTTGATGGTCATTTATCACCTAACATTTTTCCACAATCTTGCAAAAAAAAACCAATAACATCTTGATTAAAGCATAACTGCAAGTAGCTTTCTCTATTTATCATGTCATCAACTGAAAATAAAATATGGCATTGCAACTAGTATGTCAAACAAAATAATTTTGATAGAGTAGCACCTAACTATCTCAAGTATTTTCAAGTAATATAAATAAATGTAAATCATAGCTCAATACTTTTCCACACATAAAAGTCACCTAAATCTTGGGGGCACAAGTAAAAGAAATCAAGTACTTCCTACTATGATCATACACTCTAGTCTCAAGACCTAAAATTTGGCTTTTTCACCACATGCCAAGGAAGTTTTCCATTAGTGGCAGTGAGACAACTTGCAATTTGGATCAACAATAGCCTTTGTATACTAAAAAAATAACTCATAATGCTCCATTCCTACTTTAAAATGGGCTAGTTAGAAGGCCTAAAATAAAACATTAGAATTTTCAAAACTACCACAATAGAAGACCACAATCAACACAAATCTAGCTCAAGTAAAGCTTACTCATTTCATCAAGAAAAATTGAATTATCTCCTAGAGAAGATATTGGCATCATGATATAAGAGGCTTATTCAATGAGAGTGAACCAAGTTGATCAGCCTCATTTGCAATAGTTGTATCTTGAGCCAAACAAAGTACATCCATTTCCTCTTGAAATTTTTTATTTTAACGCATCAGGAGATTCAATAAGTTGTAGTACTTTTGTTTGATCCATCTCCAAGAGTGTGCTTGTTACTTTACCAGTGTGATCATGATCTAGTTGATCTACTAGAGGAAATAGATGTTCTCCAAGCATCTGGCAAGCAAACAAAAAACTTTGACACTTAGAAAGATAGTATAAGATTTACCAATTCTAATATTTAATTTTCATATTCTAAATTTTATGTAATAAAGTTATTAATCATACTGCTCTTTATTGCTCTAGATTTCTAGAAGCCAAGGCAGAAGAAAGTGTTGTAATTGGAAAAGGTTGTAGTCTAGTAGTCTTTTTATTACCCATTGGAATGCTAGAAACATCTAGGGGCATTGACATCATTCCACTCATAGACTCTAGGGCATCATGCAACTAAATGTTGCCTTAACTAATGCCTTAACTAGTGTAGGCCCACAGATAATCAATCGATAGGTTAAGGTAGGGCTCCCTACATTCTCCATCAATATATCTCCCAAAATTCTCCCTCAACTAAATAATCAATGCCTAACAAAAATGATCAAAATAAGGTTCTTGAGTTAGCAACATGAAAGTAGGGATTAAAAAATCAATGAAATAGAGGGAGAAATACAATGGGTTTCACAGGATGTGGCGGGTTTTTGGGTTTGTATTTTTTTCAATCTAATTTGCATATGAATTTTATATACATTTTTTTATTTTGAATTACAATCATAGTCAAAAATTAGGTGTGGTGGAATATTAGGTTTTGATTTTTTATTAAAATTATTTGCATATGAATTCTATATATATTAATTATTTTAAACAATTGTCCATTTAAAATTACAATCATAAAGTTGAAAATTACATGCTAAATCTTGCAAAATCATGTAGTTTCTTCAATGTGAAAATATTTTTGTATCAATTAAAGAGGTTTGGGGAGCATCAAAGTAATGAGTAAGTAATCAAGTACGACATAAATGAACAAAAAAGAGAAAACAATTATTGTAAATTTATATAGTTAATATTTTTTTTTCAATTTTCTTGTTTTATTTTATAAATTATTCAAGTACAAAAATCATAGATGTAGTTTTCTTACATCAAAAATCATCTAATTAATGTATTCATGAAAGAGTGACTTTAAAGTTGAATTTACATCATCTTATTGTCTTATTAAAAAATCAAAAAAGTGTTTCTTTATCACAGTATAAGTAATTTATAAAAGTAACCAATGATGTCAAGATTTTTTGAGCCCTCTCAAATTCCAATACAAGGAGAGTTTCTTATATCAAGTCCCAACCATAAATTGACAAGTACTTAAAATATTTGACACTTTTTTTTCAAATCAAATAGACTATAACTTATTAAAAATTTATTGGTGGTAGAATATGGTCAACATATCATGTTGCAATTTTTCATAGAAAAAAGATTGGATAGGACTCTTAGTGTTGTCACATTCTCATAAGGAAGATATTGATGAAGACAAACCCATCATTTCTTAGGTTTTCCGATAATAATGAACAAATGAACTAAATTTAAAAATAAAACCATGGAGAACTCACAAGTTGCAATCAAATTCTTTCACCTTAAATCAACACTTATAGGTATAGGTTGACATGGGGTGACCTATAATAGTATATGTTACCTAGGGGTGACCTATCCTAGTTATATATAGGTCACATTGGGTTGATCTATATAGGGGGTGGTCAAGAAACAACATGGTAGACAAGAAAAGAAGAAAACAAAGATGGATACATGGGTTGATATGTTTATCCCCATCCAATTGTTGAAAGAGGAAATAAAGGGATGGTTCATGTGATCAATGTGGTATTCCTTTGTTTTGTGTGATGGTTTTATTCTCTTCAAGCTTAGGCTAATTTTGTCCAATTTTGTCTTTTTGGCTAGTATTTGTGTGCCTATGTAGATGGATGGTACAAGTATAGGGAGAGGAATTAAGGGTGGCAATTGTTTGTGTTTGCTTCCATCTTTCTTTTAAGCTTCAATAGGTTGTAGGTCGGTATGGGGTACTTGTAATCTAATTGATGGTGAAACTACTATACAATAAAATACATATATTATAGATTTTTTTTTAAATTAAAAACCAATTTTGTGTTTGTATTAGCTAATACTTCTATTATTATTATTATATAACTAGTTCTTTATTATTATTATTATTATTATCACACAAACATATACATTTATATATATACATACATACATATATACATACATACATATGATGTTGATTAATATTTGATTTTAAAATCACTTGAAATCTAGATTTTTGGTACAAGTCAAGTGTGGATGAATTTCTCAAGCAATGGTCATATTAGCAAAAAAGTATTTCTAGTGAAATGGAACTTCTAATTTATATATTAGTCTATGATTATTTTATACAATGTAATTATAAATGAGCATTCATTCATTTTTGTTTGAGGGACTCACTTCTAGTGACTAACTATTTACCCTTTTATTTAGTAGATTGTTTAATAATTTATTTAGTAGTTTTCATTCTTGTTTTGGTGACTAACTATTAGTGACAAATTTTTCAGTCATCTATTTAGTCATTTTTTTGGTAGCTTATTTAGTCACTTTTATTTGGTTGATCTTGTGATTTTACCCAATGACTAAATTGGTCACTTATTTAGTCACCTATAGTTGTAGATTATAAAAAAATAGTAGAATGTGATCAGTTTTAGTCACATGACTAGCATTTTTAGGGGCATGACTAAAAGTTTTAGTCACATATTTGCCAAAATGCACTTTCCTTCTCCTTCTAGAAACTTCTCATTAAATCATTGTGAGAGATTAATTAACAAACTCTCTTCATTCATTAAATATGCAAGTTCATCAATCCTTATCATCCACATGTTTAACCAATTCAAAATTTCAACTATGTCAGCCTTAGATCTAATTATTTCACAAACTGTAACATTTGCTAACACTTTTCAATTACTAAGTTCTTCTACTTGGTCATCACTATGTAGCTTGACATTTACTATTCTACTTAATCATTACTGAAACTTAGTCAATGCTAACATTTCCTTCATCAACTTTCTTGACCTTAACTATCACTTGGAATATACTATTTATTCAACTTCTTCTTAAGTCCTTAATCTTCAAGTTCATTTTCTTCATTGACCGACTAGCACTGATACATAGTCAAGGTTTCATTTCTACTCAACTTCTTTCCATTTCACTCATACATCACTTTCATT
Source organism: Cupressus sempervirens (assembly GCA_028749045.1). NCBI lineage: Eukaryota > Viridiplantae > Streptophyta > Pinopsida > Cupressales > Cupressaceae > Cupressus > Cupressus sempervirens. Next base: position 85,888,995 of record CM053784.1, on the reverse strand, counting down.
GTCTTCTTAATCATGTAATGATTAAACAACACATTATCTTTTCAATGACTAACTTATCAAGTACCCATTATAATTCCATGATAATTAACTTCTCTTCCCAATAACTTGACTAGATCACTTTGTTATCTCCTCTTTTCAATTCCTCTTCATCAATAAAATTATATAACACTCTACACTATTAGTAAATGTCTCACTAATAGGTTTGACATCAATAAAAACATAAAAATTATTTCAATTGTGGTTTCCAACAATCTCCCTCTTTGGCATTGGTAGCAACACCTCTAGTTACCATGTAATCCAAAATATTCATTATGGCTTCTTTGAACTTGTACTATTAACTCCCTCTTTTTTGTTGTTCTTTCTTTCTTAGTTTAATTTTGATTCTCATCTATGCAATCTATAGATGATACTTTTGACATCAATTGTAGTAGTATCAACTATATATTTCATATCATCAAATGGTATACTGCTCCCTCTTTGCTAATAGCTTCTTCTTCTATTGATATCTTCATCCTCAACTCATGGTAACTACAACATCATTCATCTCCCTCTTTCATTCCAATTTAGAATGGTAACTACATAACTTCTCCCACTTTGACAATAATGCCAAAGACATCATTCTCATGTTTTTTACTCTATAGACATCATCCTTACATCATCGCTCTGACTGATATCATCAATTTACTTCTTCTATCATCTATGACTTGATAGCTTTACACTTTACAACATCATTTAGATCCTAAAGTATGACCTCCTATATTAATCTATGAGATATTCTTACTATAATAATTGATGCAATAGTGCATCTCTTCTTAGCTTGCTTTAGGTAGAGAAATGACCCCTAACTTACCTCTTATATACTCAAAAGAATCCTTAGGTAGTGACTTTATGAATATGTCAACTATCTATTATATTGTGTTTGCAAATTCCAATCTCACTTCTTTGTCTTGTACCAGCTCTCTCAAGTAATGATACTTGATCTCAATGTGTTTAGTCTTTGTGGGCATCACATGGTTCTTTGATATGTATATAGAATTTATGTTATCACAATATATCACAATAGGTTTAGTGATATCTTCCTTCATTCCTTCCAACAACTACTTGATACATACAATATTAGAACAATTGACTACTACAGCAACATATTCAACCTATGGTGTTGATTGAGAAGTACAATTTTATTTCTTGCTTTTCCATTAAACCACTCTCCTTCCTAGAAAGAAAGTGCCTCCACTTGTACTCTTTATGTCATCAATGTTTCCTTCCTAGTCAATGTCTGTATAAACCTTTAGTTTAAGCTTATTAGTTTTCTTGTACCATAATATATAATCTTTTGTTCCTTTCATATATTTAGTATCCTTTTGTCTACCATCATGTGATTTTCTCTAGGATTTGTAGAGAATCTAGAAAAAATTCCAACTCCTAATGTAATATTAAGTCTCCTATATACAACATATTGAAGTTTCTCAATCATTCACTTGTATAATGTTTGATTCACCTCAGTTGAATCATCATTCTTTGACAATTTATGTCCATTCACCATAGGTATTCCAACTAGTCTTAAGTCTTCCATTCCAAAAGTCTTAAATATCTCCCTGATATACCTAGATTGTGTAACATAAATACCTTTCTTCATCTAATAAATTTTCAATCCAACAAATAACTTGACCTCTCCAAACATTGACATCTCAAATTCCTTCTTCATTTTATTATAAAATGACTTACACAACAAATCTTGTCATCAAATTATGATATCATGAAAAAAATTATAGCTAGCAATATCTTACTTTCAAATTCATGTTTCAACAATAGATTGCTATTGTCATTAGTTCTTGTAAAACTAATTTTTACTAAATAATTGTGTAACCTTTGATACCATACTCTGGGGCTTGTTTCAATCCATATAGAGCCTTGTGTAACTTAAATAGCATATTCCTCTTGCTAGGATCAATAAATCCTTCAAGTTGTTCAATGTTTCCAACATTCCATTCAAAAATGCATATTTAACATCTATTTGGTATAACTTGAATCTTTTGTAAATAACACATGCAAGAAAATTTATCACTCCCTCCAACCTTGAAAATGGGGCAGATGTCTCACCATAATCAATTCCTTCTTCTTCATATCCCTTATAAACTAGTTTTTTCTTGTTCCTTATGACTTTACCTTTCTCATTCAACTTGTTTCTAAAAACCCACTTGGTTCCAATCACATTCTTATTCTTGGGTTTGGGTACCAATGTCCATGGCTTATTTTTCTTAATTTTCTCAATTTCTTCATTCATTTCTCCTTTCTAGTCTTCATTCTCCAAAGCATCTTTAATTGATTTTGGCTCAAACTTGTACAATAAGCATGTATCATTCTTTAGTTTTCTTCTTGTCATGAATCTTGAATCTTTGTCTCCAATGATTTCATCTAGTATATGATGCTTCTCACATATTTTTCCAAGATAGGTTCAGGTCTTCTTTCTTCTTCATGTATTTCACTTGATTTTGTGTGTTCTTTTGCATCTAGTGTACTCTCTTGCAACTCAACTTCCTCTATTTGATGGTTGGTAGTCTTTGTTTGTAACTCAGCTCCTATAGCTTGATGCTTGAAAGTCTATTGATGCTCACCAAAACTCTTTTGCTAAACCTTAGAAGGGTCTAATTCTTTATTCTTGACAACCTATTTCTATGGTTAAGGTATATTTCTAGGTTCACCTTCATAAATATAGACAAAATTCTTGTAGTCTTCAAGTTCTTTCTTGCATTCTTCTTCATTTTTTCTTGCAAATTCACCAACTCTAAAGTTTTCACTTTCCACAAATTTGTTATCATTATAATTAAAACACTTATAAGCCTTTCTTTTAGTGGAATATCCTAGAAATATACCTTCATCACTCTTTGTATCAATTTTTTATTTTCTTTCATCTTTCAACATGTAACATTTTCTTCCAAAAACTTTGAAATAATTTACATTAGGTGCATAGCCATACCAAATACCAAAAGGTGTTTTGTTTGTAACTTTATTCACTTGAACTAAGTTTAGAGTATAGATTGTAGTACTTACATTTTCTCTCTAGTACCTCTATGAAACATTCTTATCAATCATCAATGTCCTTGCATACTCCATAATTGATCTATTCCTTCTTTTAGCTATGCTATTTTGTGGTGGAGTCCTTGGTGCACTCATTTATCTCTTGTTTCCTTTGTCATTGTAGAATATGTTAAACTCATCTTATATGAATTCACTTTCTCTATTTGATCTCAAGCACTTCAGACTCTTCCCCATTTCCTTTTCAACTCTAGCCAAATTCCACTTAAACATTTTAAATGCATCATATTTTTCTTTAAGAAATATCATAGTCATCATTCTACAAAAGTTATCAACAAATAGAATAAAATATTTTTCACCATAGTAGATTTGTACCCCAAGAGGACCACATAAGTCAGTATGAACCAACTCCAAAATATCATCAGAAGAATAGATCTTTCTTTTGAAACTAGACTTTGTCATTTTACCCATTTGACATTGTTTGCACATCACTTTATCAGGTTTTCTTAATCTTGGTAGCCCTCTTACTCTTTTCATCTTACTAATGCATATCAAATTATCAAACTTTGCATGACATCTTTTTATGCTATAACCAAATATCTTCAAATTTTACAAATAGACAAGTATCTTCAGATAGGACTAGATAAAACAAGTTACCTCTTATTTTCTCTCCACTTCCAATTAGTTCACCAATAGTATTATAGATTTTTTCCTTCTTGTTTTAGAAATTCAACTTGGTATCTTGAACTAGTAAATTGTGTCATAGTCAACAAGTAATATTTTAAAGAATCAATCCAATATGCATTGTCACATATGATCTTACCATTCAATATAATTGATCCTTTACCTTCACATAACATGGGGCATCATTTCAAAATTTAACACTACTTCCATTATAATGCTCTAGCTTCTCAATCTTACTTGTATCACCAGTCATATGATGTGAGAAATCACTATCAATTATCCATTCATCATTCTTACTCACCTGTGAAATCAATGTAATTTTTTCATCTTCATTAGAATCATATTTCATTGCAACATAAACAACGACTTCATCATTATCATCATAATTACTATCAAAACCATCTTATGCAGCAATGTAGCAAGATTTACTACCTTTATCTTTTTTATCTTTTTTATCTTGGATGTCTTTGTTTTTTCTCCTTCCCTGGTTATTGAATTATTTACTTTCTTCCTTCTCCTCTCTATCAAAACATCATTTAGTAATATGACCAAATTTAATGTTACATGTAAAATAGATAATAGGGAGTTCAACTTTTATTCGCCTTTTCTTCTTGGTAGCCTTCTGGCCAATAATGCTTCAAGTTCATCAAGAACATCATATGATTCATTGTCACTTTCTACATGTCTACTCTTCTTCTTTCTCTTAGATCCATCAAGGACTAGTTGAGCTTTAAAATCATATTCAACACTAGATGGTGAATAATTATCAAATTTTGATAACTCAAATCCAGTGAGTCTACCAACTAGGCTATATAAGGTCATATCACAATCCCTTTAGTTATGTCTCCTCTAACACCTCTAATAGCATTCATCAACACTTTGATTCAACCATAATATTGTGCAATAGTCTCTCCTTCTTTCATTCTCATGTCATCAAACTTTCCTCTCAATATTTCTACCTTAGCCCTAGTCAATATGTTTGTGTATCCTCCATAGATTTTTGCCAACTTGTCCCAAATTTTCTTTGTAGTGGTGTAATCCTTCACATCATAAAATTTAGCATAACTTAGAGTTTCTACTAGTTCAATTATCATTTGGTTATGCTCCTACTTCTTTTTCATGTGTTCAACTGTCATAGGCCTAGGTTGTTTGAAATGTAATGCAAGCTAGGTAACTGAGAGGGGAGGAGGGTGAATCAAGAACCACTTAAACTTCTTCAACTAAATCACTTTTTTAAGTTTTCTAATCTACTTGCATGCATGAAACATAAAATAGTAAAGTAACAACACCCTAATACAATATTGGTAACCTAGAAAGCCTCCAAGTAGAATGTAAAACTAGGGTGCTGATGACACCCACAATGCTTCACTACTATAGTAATAAAGTTAGCATGTTAAGGCTTACAAATGATCACTTCTAATGATCTTACTCAGTCAAGAGAAATAAGGACTATTAGGTCCACCTTGTGAAAGGATTTATACAATACAATTAAGTATGTACTTTGTTAGGAGTTTCTGCAAAGGATTGTTAAGTCCACATGGTTAAAGGATTTGGGATTGATGCATCTATTAGGATAAATTAGTGGATTGATCTCTAATGTGCAACTATGATTTCTGATGACCTTTGAAGTAAAATTATCACTTGATTTTGATAGATAAGCCTCTTCCTTTCCTTGGAATGCTTGTAGCCTTCAATTAATCTACTTTTCCATATTCACTAAAGTTCTTCAAAATAAAATTCTTACATCTTATTTATTTAGATCAGAAAAATACTTCAAAATTATATGCATCCAAATAATTTCATCAAAGGTTGATTACAACATAACTAATTCAAAAAACAATTACCAAGTTGGCTCAGTGTTGTAATTCGGGTCCAATGGCTTACTCGAGCGATGTTGAAGATTCTCGAACAACACTATCACCTTAGATATGTTTGACACTCAGCTAATATTGGATTCTTGGTTCATATTGATCACTCAGTGGACATTATTGACTTGGTTCACACTATTTTTCTAGCTTGATTATCACCTTGGAATAAAACTTCTTTTTTGACTCGGTTCACACTAGAGCTCGGTAGACACTATCAACTTAGTTGACACTACAACTTGGTGTGGACTTTCAACTTGGTTGACACTTCTTATTTCCTACTCAATTAACACTATTTGCATGGTTCCTTAGTGAGATCGGTTAACACTGTAGACTAGTAACTTGGTTACTACTGTCTATCCATTATGACTAAGTGTTTTGACACTAACTAACAATATATCTTGCAATGAGATAAACAATATCCCACTTTTGCATCAGTGAAAAACACTTATCATACACAAGATCTGAAGAAAAAAAAATTATTCAAACTCCCCCTTTGAGTATGCTCTATTTTGTAGCTCGGTTTGCACTAAAAGTTCTGCAATTTGGTTTAAACTAAAAAATCTATTTTTGGTTTTTCAAAATTGTGTTTGTTTTTCCACTTTTTACATATCTTTCCTACTATACATATTTTATCCTCCCTATACATACATCTCTTTACATGTATAAATATGTACATTCTACTTTCTCTATATACTCTCCCCTTTGTACATTTTCTTTCCCCTTTTTTTTGTTACAAATGCCAAAAATTTACAAGATTATACCAAAATGAGAAAGAAAATCATTGTGTACCTTCAAAATTACAAATAATGTCTTGTCCCAACTATCTTGTAGCACCTTCAAGATGTGCAAATTGATCTAAAGCTCTACTAATAACTCATACATATGATTTGCAATTGAAAATTTTTTGTCTTTGACCAATGTCCTTGCATGATCTAGTTTCTTTTGCATAATGTTCATGTGGGGAAGTATCATACCTTGTATATCAATCAATGTTGCTCTTATTTGGCCTCTTCCCTTAGCAGTTATGCCTAAAAATCTATCAAGAATATGGCTTTTGCAAAATGAAAAAACATGGAGATAGGATTGAATGTCAATTTTATAAAAATTTATTGATAATATAACTAAAAAAAAGATAAGGTGTAAATATAAGATTAACATTGTCTTTTCTAATAGAAAACTTGTAACTTTTTTAGACAACTAGATATTAGAAACACCAAAATATGCTAATAGCTAAACTATTAAGAAAATATTTGGTGAAGGGAAGATACAACATCAAAAATTATAACTCGTTGGTCCCAACAGGTACTAGGGGGGTGAATCAGTACCTATACTTTTCTTCTCTTTATAGGTTAGCTTGATGATTCTTTTCATAAATTTAGTTGTTGCATCTTTAACAACTAGAAAAGTAATGAATGATATGGAGTAAAACTATATAATATTCCACACAGAGGCATAACTCAATGACATAGAGATTTATATGTGGAAACCCTCGATGAGAAAGTGAAAACCACAATGGGAGTAATATACCCACTAGCCTTTCCTTGCAAGTAAAAGGAAGCTTAGTAAAGAGCTTACAATTATTCCTTTTGAGAAAAGATCATGTTAGGAATGCTAGTAACCTATTAGGATTACAATTAGTCTATTCATACTACCTTGTAAGAGGATTTTGATCTCTTTTTGAGAGACACCTTGTTAGAGGATTTTGAAGACTTGCTACAAATCTAGCCTATTAAAGGCTTACAGTAGATACAATGGTTGGAGAGAAAACTTAAGTAATAAATATAAGTGTCTAGCACACCTTCCCTAATAGACCTTCTACTTTATCACCTTGAAGATTCTTTGATCTTTAGCTCATTTTATGGCTTGCATCTAACTTCCCTTATGCTTTGTATTTTTCTTCTTTTATGCTTTACACACTTACATATTTTTTTCACAACTAGCTACTCTTATGGATTCTCTCAGTTTGCACACTTGATGTAGCAATGGTGTCATTGAGTGATATCTTTTTTAGATTTCTTCTTCTTCCCCATTTTTATTCATGCCCCTCTAATCTTCCTCAACTTTTTTAATTTCAGAATCCTTGATTTTGAAGATGAAAATCCTAAAATATTATCCCACTCAAATTTTAGTTTGAAATTTGAAATCCATAGTGATCACAAGACACCTTTGACTCCTTTTCCATGAGTGCCTATGTATATAGGATAGCTCGATCAATTGCATGCCTATGTCTAGACTGGTGACTATGCAAGCTTTAGTCATAATCTACTGCATAGTTTAAATGCATGTCTTATCTCATTTAGACCTTACTCTATATTATCACATCAATGGTGGTTATTTTATTTCCATCCCTTGTTTTATCCACTTCCTTAATCTTGCATCCTTGACTATTAAATCAATCTACCGATAGTTGCTCTTACAACATTTTGCCATTCTTTGTTAACTATTTTCCAATCAATGACAATGCACTCTTCTAGCTCACTTATTTGAGCTTATCACTCATCACTTGTCAGGTTGATATATCTTAGTGAAAAAATATCCCCCTTGGTGTTGATGGCAAAAATTTGTACCTTCAACTAATCTTTGCAGGTTAACAAGACTTGTATTTAGATAGTGACTGGATTCTCCCCATGTGTGAGCTTCTCCTTCTATCATCCCTATACACTTATACTTCCTCTTTTATTTTGTCAAGATTATTCTCCACCTTTCTCCTTCTTTTTTTCTATTCTCTTTTTTTTGTCTCTAGATTATTCTCCCCCTTTTTGTCATCAATGATAATGGTACATGTAGGAATATGGTAGAAGTATGAGTTTTGTTTATGTCTCCCCTATGATGATAATTGTGTTGGACCATGTTAACCACAAGTTTTCAAACATGTATTTGTAATTTTGTTGGGCTGAGTTGCAAAGAATTTCCCATGACTCCTTCAGATCTTTGAATATGATCGCAACACTCCCTAGTTATGTTAGTTGTTGATAGAATGCTTCATTCTCGTGTAGTGGCTAATTAAGTAATTCTTCTGCACTTTTGAGTGTGACACTGAGAGACCCAATGATTGAGGTGAAGAATTACTGAAGCTCCATCAATTTGATTCTTCTCTTGTCTTCTTATTCTTTTAGATGGTGTATTAGGTACATTGTATCATGTATCTAGGTTAAATGGTTGATTATTGATCTAGAGAGTGGATCAAATGAATGTGTTGTTGTGTCAAGTTCATGTTGAGTGGCTCATTTTCCTTTAACTACTCAAAGATCACTCATTAGAGTGCATGATGTGCTTTTCTTATAAATGAAGGGGGTTATTTATCATAGGGCTTTTGACATCTCATCTTTGAGTGTTGTGAGTTCCCCTTTATTTTCTTCAAATAATTTTTTTTCAACTTTAAGTGTTCTTATTGGAACCTGTTGTTTTATTTTCCTTGGGAGATGCATTCCCTTATCACAAATTTGTCTTGTTATGTCTCTGATTAGAGTGATCAAATCATCATCTTTGTTAAAGGTTTCTTCTCTTGTAAGTCCTTAGAGGATGTCCTGAGCATTAACTAGTGTAATTCCTCACTTATATCTCTTGTTGTTCTACTTCATTTTCTTATATTTCTCATTGAATTTGGAAAATTTTACCAACTCCTTTATTTTCATTTGTTTTTATTTCTTCCCCATCTCTTCTACTTGTTCTCTAGGTTTCAACATTTTTTATGCTTGGGCAGCATTAGAGTCATATAGTGATCCTTTATCTTCTAATATTTCTTATTCTTCAAGATCCTAGGATTCCTTTATCCCTTTTCTCTTCTTTTTTCTTTTTGATTCTTTTGAGTCTTGCTTCCTCTTTTCATGTTTTTTTTCTACTTCTTCACTACCCCTTAGATGGTGTTGAGAATGGCTCAACAATTGGTGTTTGTTGGAATTGAGTGGATTACAAGTCTTCCTTCCTTTGTCTTTCACCAATGTCCTCTACATGTTTCTCTCCTACCTTTTTTGGTGCTTCCATTGATGGTAATTAAGTGTTTTCCATTTCCTATTTTGGTTCATTCTCCTTGACTACTTCTTCCTATTCTTATTAGCTTGTATCCTTACCTTTACTAGTTGTTTCCTACACACTTTCTCTTACTTCCCTAGTAGTTATGTCAATGATTTGAGGTTGTTTATTTTAATTTTCTTCTACAGTTGTCAATCTTGTGGATGCATATTGTGCTTCTCCACTTCCTTTCCATATCTGATTTAAATCTTGACTAAACTAGGTCCTTTGTTTGACTTGTTAGGCTAGTTTCTTTATTGGATTTTTCTTGGTGGATCTAGGACTCATAGTCTTATATCTCTTATTTTTTTTGTGGGCTTGATCACCTCCTTTCTCAAGAACTTTTTTTGCTTCTTGTAGAGTTGTGACCAAAATTTATTAGCATTGGTGTATGCCTCCATCTTCAATCCAATGGTGTTAAAAGATACATTATCATTCTTAGGTAGTTTTTTTCTTGATCTACATGATTTCACCATCTTATGATCTCTTATTTGTTCAAGTATGGTCTTATTTTCATGATTGGCTCTTCTAGCATACCTTTCCACTCGATGATGATCATGGACCAATTCTCCTTGATAATTTCTAATAGCTCTTCAGGTAGTTGAGAGTCTACTTATTGTAGAGTTTGACTAAATGCTCTTAAGCTCACCAATGTAGAATTTACTATCTTACTTCTATTCACCTTGGTAAATTTGGAAAATTCTACCCTAATGGTGGTATAGTTACCATTACTTTCAATATCTTCTAGAATTTATTGTAGAGAAAGCTTCTTACCTTCTTTTGCAGATTTTAGGCTTTCATGGTTTGATTCTTCCTCTTATTCCTATCCTTTTTATTGAGTGGGTGGCTTCTTCTTCTCTTTTGTGTCTTTTCTCTAGTAGGTCTCTAGTGTCGAGGGTTTGGAGGTTGCTTGTCTGCTCCTCTTCTTCTGAAAAACTACTCTATAAAACTGAGGACTTTGGCCTCTAGGTCAAGGTTGACCTTGACCCTAACCTAGATCAAGGATGACCTCAAATTTGACCTAGGGTAGGGTCAACCTCATCCCTGACCCCAGGTCCCATTTTCAATTTCTAAGAGTTTTGGGATCTCAGGCTTTCGAAAGTTTTATTTTCTTGCTTTTGGGTTGGCTATTTTGAGTTTCATAATGGTACATTCTTGAATTGCATTTAATCTAGGTCAATTTCTATGGGTTAATGTTAATTGAGATTTAATGCTCCCATGTTGGCCTTCTCTAGGAGTTTGTGCCCTAGATCTCTATATAAGGAAACCTTCTTCCCTCATTTTGATATCCATAATCTAATGACTTTCTATGAACCACCTCCGTACTATGAGTGAATTTATGAGGGACTATCTACTTTGCATAAGGATAAATTATTAATCTTTCTACCATTGAAGCATTCAAGTTTTCCATTGAAGATCAAGGATTGAAGAATTCAAGATTTTGAATGGATTTGATTTAAGCATTCAAGCCCTAGATCTAACCATCATGGTGGTGTGATCTTCCTTTAAGATTCTTTGTTCATCTTAAAGATCTATTCATTCTTTTATCAAGGTGGATTCCAAGCACACAATTATGGAGGTTTTGATTTACATTCGCTAATGTTATGTTCAAGCTTTCATATCAATATACTTGTTTACATTTTGAATACAATTGCAAATCTATTGAATATCATAGCTTCATTGTTAGATTTACTTCTACTAATTACTAGCATTCCTTATTTCAGTTCCATCATTAAGGTTGATTCCAAACTATGGTTTGACCAAGGAAAACCCCTCATCCAAGCAACAAAAACATTTTTCTTAGAGATGCAAGTGTGGAACAGTGAATTGAAGAGCATATTTGGATATCCTTTTCATCAAACTTGTGGGATTCATGAATAGAAATTTCATTGGAGCAATGCAGGTCAAGCTTAACTTTTCGAGGGTAAGATTCTACCTTGCTATCAGGGTCAAGGTCAACCTCCCTTCAAAAGGATAAAAGTTTTCTAGGTTTTCTTTGTCTTGATATTTCTAGTCTAAAACAAGTTGCAAAGATCCCTAAAACTATACATAGACATTAGAAATTAGAATTTTCCAAATTTATCCTGCTTCAAGGTAAGTATTTGTCTTTTTTCTTCTATTTATTTAAAATTTCAAGTACTTACTTCTCAAATAGAAATACCATAGGATCTCCTTTCTCCTTATTCTCCATTGCTTGATCCATTTGAGCATTGATCACTTTTCTTATGCTTAATCAATTTGGATCATTCCTTTTGGGAAATCGGGTTGAGAAGAGTTCATATTTTCTTCCTATTCATTTTGGTGAACCTGACATGCTTACCCACTTTTCTTTTGTGGAATTATATGTCCTATTGTATTTTAAGGTGTTAAATTTCATATTTTTTAGGTCTTTTCTTACATTAAGATTAGATTTAGTTTATTATCTTGCATTTTAAATTCAAAAATACAAAAAAAATCTATATATTCCATAAAATAAAATAATAATAAATAAATAAATAAACATTTTTTTGGCATTTTGGTTGCTATGAGGATTATGAATATGCTTTTGTGTGTAGTTATGTTTCTTATTACCCTTCTTTTAGCATCTCTTTACCATAATTATGAGGTTTATGAGAGTATCATTCATTTTATCATGTTCGTGATCTTTCATTTTATTCTCGCTTATTCTTTTGTGAATTTAACTGATACCAGTCTTCCTACATTCAAAACTTTCATTAAGGATTCATGCAGTAGACTTATTATTCTTTTGGATTATATGAAGTATCTCGTACATGATACACCATCTCCTAGTCTTCTTAATCTGAATGTTATTATTCCTAATCTAATGCCTAATTCTCCATCTCTTGTCCCTAGTTTGTCTCATACTTTTGAGAAGGTTAAAGCTATAGTTTAGGATACAAATGTACAAGACTTCTTTGATATACCTTCTCCTTTGATTCATGATGATATTAAAGTAAAGGGTAAACATACTTTTTCCAAACTTATTATTCTATCTTATACAACTTTTTCTCATAAGCATGATAAAAAATCACCTCTTGTAGAAGATTTACATGATATGTACACTATAGGATATAATTTGATAAATAAAAAAGGTTATAAAAGTTTTAGGCTTGGGGTTAATGAACATGGTATTAAGTATCCAGTTCATATACCCTCTAAACTAAATTTGCATGGTGTTGGTTCTTCAAAATCTTAAGTTAAGAAAGGTGATGATAATAATCATCCTCCTCTTCATAAACTTCTTCCTACACCTACCTTAGATAACTCTAGTATTCATCAAAAGGTGGCTATAATCACCTAAAAATGTTCATCTAGACTATCATCCCCCTTTTTAGCATTTTGGCTAAATTAATTAATCATTTACCTAGGTCAAATTTCGAGAAATCAATTAATTTGATTATAACCTATAGTTTGGCTTTACTATCCCAAGTCCATTATTTGATTAAAAGAACATGTCACCTTTTAATTAAATAAAATCCCCCTTTCTTCTAACTTACTCAATGTGCACACATAAATCATTATTTCTATATTACAAATTAAAGGAAAAGACTCTTTTTGTCTCATATGCTACAGGATATAATTTGATAAATAAAAAAGGTTATAAAAGTTTTAGGCTTGGAGTTAATGAACATGTTATTAAGTATCCAGTTCATATACCCTCTAAACTAGATTTACATGGTGTTGGTTCTTCAAAATCTTAAGTTAAGGAAGGTGATGATAATAATCATCCTCCTCTTCATAAACTTCTTCCTACACCTACCTTAGATAACTCTAGTATTCATCAAGAGGTGGCTATAATCACCTTAAAATGTTCATCTAGACTATCATCCCCCTTCTCAGCATTTTGGCTAAATTAATTAATCAATTACCTAGGTCAAATTTCTAGAAATCAATTAATTTGATTATAACCTATAGTTTGGCTATACTATCCCAAGTCCATTATTTGATTAAAAGAACATGTTGCCTTTTAATTAAATAAAATCCCCCTTTCTTCTAACTCACTCAATGTGCACACATAAAGCATTATTTCTATATTACAAATTAAAGGAAAAAACTCTTGTCATCTCATATGCAAAGTCAACCCTTTGTTTACTGGTTGACGTGTGCACATGGATCAATCTTATTTTCAAACTCCACCCTTAATCTTTCATCATCTTGATCTTGATCTCCACTATCTGTACAACTTTAAAAAAGAGAGAGCTTTCCCCCTCAAAGGATCTACACTCTTGAGTATTGTTATGTTGCAGGTTTACCATTCAAATTCTTGAGAGCTTTTGTGGAGAACTTCCTTTTTCTTCTCTACATTCTCTCATCCATGGCATTTTAGCATAGTTGCATAATAGCTTAGTTTCCTTTACTATAATCTAGCTCACATAGCATAATAGTTGGTTTGCTATAATCTTGTGTCTAAGAGAACCTCCCATTGTATGGTTTACTAGCAAGTAATGTATTTCTAAGGCTTAGCTGAGAGCCCTCACTTTCAAATATACTTTCTTTCACTTCATGGATAGGAGCTCTAAGTTGGCATCCAAGCATTCTAAACTCATGGAATCACATAGATAGAAGGGTTTAGAGTGTGACACATTTTGAGTGAACATTTATGGTGCCCACTATGGGGTAGAACATCCTAGTTTTGGTCTTTATCTCACTGCAATTCTTGCATTTTCAACATTTTGTTTGCATTTTCTTTTTTTTACAGTCCTTTCTTTTGGGAAATACTTTGCCAGTATTGTACAACATTTGTTTGTACTGTCAGGCTATAATTTTCTAATAAAAGTATCGCATGATCTTAGTGAACTCTATCACCTCAGCATAGTAAGTTATGTTGCATAGCTTAAGTAGAAATATCACATGAAGGAAAATTGTTGCATGGGTATACTGAGAAGTATCGTACAACAGTCTTTCAAAAAAACTATCGCCTAGCTTGAATTTTCTTGTTGTTTGAGTGGTTACGTCAATTTATCGGTTCTTTCTTATTATTTGTCAAATTTTATAGATCTGTGACTATTTGACAGAGGTTTATTTGTAGATTTTATGCTATTTTGGGACTAACGGTTGTGCTTGTAAGTTGTTTCCTTGAAACATTTGCACAATTTCCTTGAAAAGAATGCATGTCAAAGCTTCAAATGTGCAAAGGATATTAACATTTGTTTGCAAAGCCTCCCAAAGAATAAAAACCAAACTTTTTTGTTTTCTTTTATTCCATGTGTGGCATTATACTAGTTATTTTCATTTTGTAGGCACATTAAACATGTGATTGAGATTCTTTGGTGATAGGAGAGTATGATCTTCACCCTAGTGGTGAATCAAAAATCTTAACTTGCCTTTAGATTTTGAAATCAAAGGGATAATTAAAGCTTCTTGGTGTGTTTGGGGGAAATGATCAAGATAGGAGAGTATGCTATTCACCCTTGTGATGAATCAAAAATCTTGACTCTTAAAAGTGGATCCAATTTGTTGTAGTTAGAATCCTTTAGAGGGCTTGCTCTTGGGAAACCAAGAGGAATGACCCAAGTGGGAACAAGCAAACTTGGTTATTCCAATCCACTATAAACTCAAGGCTATTAAGGACACAAAACCTTGGTAGACGTATTGTTTGTCTTCGCTTAATGTGATTACTTGTGGGATTGGTACCATGAAGAAAATTCTAAGCAAGAACACTTAAGGTGCTCTTGTGGCTGTGAGGTCTATTACCCACTGCAAGGTGGGGTATCTTGTAATTGGATGAAAGAGAAACATTATGAATGGAAGCCCTTTCTAAACACTCTAACTTAGTAACTACCCTTTTTGACACTCAACTTCTTAGTGCAACGATTGATCCTAGTGGACTACCTGGATCACCCCAATATTTTACAATCACCATCTATGTTCCCTTGGCTGTACTTATGGAACTTCCATGAAAAAGCCAATATCTCTTATGGGAAACCACTTGGTGTGAGGCAAAGGAGCACTTAGCATGGGCCAAGTTGTTGAGTAATGTGAACTGTGACTTTAAGGTAGATTGCTTTGCAAAAAAATTCAAATGTGTTGACCTATATAAACATTCTCACAAATCAAACATCTTGGTAAAATTGGTAGGAAGGTCATTCTGATATTAGAGATGCTTATTGACATGGCTATCTTGGCCAGTGTTCAATTGTTTGAGACATGATAAAATACTCTTACTGTTTATAAAACTTGTTGTCCTTTGACATGGACTAAAATCTCACACTCTCTAATCTACAATTACATGACTGTCAAACTAAAAATGTGAATTTTTGAGTCCAAACTCTTCTTTTCACAATTCACTAAAAAACTATAGCACAGTCTCTAGAAAAATATCATGTGAAAGTTTTTGTCCAAAAAGTATCACCTAGCACCTTCCAAGTCTATCACTTGGTTATACTACATTTTATTGCACTGCTTAAGAAGAATTATCACTCCAAAGAAAAGTATCACCTTTTTGCTATAAACTATGTCATACAATACAAATTGGTGTCTTACTATCATCTAGATTCTAGAAGAATATCTCTTGGGTCATTTTGCTATCAAAATAGAGTCTGTAGTATGTTTTAATAGATCTAGGGTCTTGTCACTTCATTCCTTCCTAGGCCTGGTCTAAAGTATGAAGGTTAGGTGCTATCCTAAGTCAAAAACATGGGTTTAGTCTATCAAATGTAAGTCTCCAAATTTCATTGATGATCTCTTGTCAAATTTTGGTTACTATTCTATGCTAGTTGTTAACACAAAAGCTTTCACCCTCACCTAAAGTCTTACCTAAGGGTAGCCTCGTGTAACATGGAAACAATCTCTAAAGTGTGGGACTTTGTGACTTGAGATTGAGTGTCGGGAGAAGGTCAATTTCCTTACTACCAAGATGCACCTAACTATTTCTTGAGAGGAAAGGGGGAAGGAATGCATAAAAGAAAACTACCTAATCATAATCTAAAAGGAGGTGATACACCAAATAGTATGTTCAACCTTATCTCTGCCCAAGAATGTACAAATAATCAATATAACCTCAAATTATAAAGATTCAATCCTTGCTTAATCAAACTACCATATGTAGATCAAAAACCAAAAGAATTATATAAGGAAGAGACTTTACTTTATGTCATTCAAAAAGCCAAGTAGATAATGTTGGTGTTTTGAAATGTCATAGTTTCAAATTACCTCGATGAGAATAGAATACATCTAGGAGTAGCTACTTCCCATTTGCAACATATCCTTTTAGACATTGGGCCAACTATAAAGCTAGATCCTTCTTCTACTTTAGGCTCCACAAAACTTGGGTGAGTGTACCTCAAATTCATTTATATGGTACCAGTGCTAAACATACACTTGAATCTAATAAAGAAAATAAAACCCTTAATCTTCTAACACTTATGCAAAGATCATAGACATGAAATAGCTAATGACATAACCTAATTAATTGATAAGCTAAGTCAAGGCATCCTTTCAGCTCTTAAATAGAAAGGGAAATGGATGATTATAATTATTGATTTCAGTAAATCCTTAAATATGCAACAATAAGAACAAGTTGATCCTGTAGCTGATTAGTGCCTTATCTATTGGGAAATTCCATGAATCACACACATAAATCTATGATACCATTGACATATTCTATACATCAAGCTATCATATCTATCTTATCACTTTGTGAATCAGACATCAATGTTCATAAAGATCTCATTCTCATAAAATATCCTTCTCAAATAATGCTATCAAATACATCAAGCATTTACGTGGCCCTTTGTTCCAACAACAAAAAATATCAGACATACAACCTTAAAGGGATGCAAAAGGGTCTAAGTTCTTTGTCCCTAAACCTCAAAACATTGTAGATTATAGAGATAGGAGATGAGAATTAGAATGAAACTAAGAAGATTCTTGCGCATTGTATTCATTTCTTTGAAACTATACATTCAAGATGCATGTAAACAACTCACAAAACCACTACATAGATCATAACTAACTATATTAGCTTAACTACTACTATTCATACAAGAGAAATATGTTGAAGAATGTGGTATCACAGTAATGTAAATACATCAAAATTGGAACCCTAGTCTCATGGTGAAAACTATCAACAACTACAATGAATCGGAAAGAGAAATATATAGGAAAGGAATGAAATCTTGGACCTAATCTGGAAGTGACATGTGTCCATTTGAATCTTCATTCCCTACTATTGTAAAACATCTCTCATCTTTCTATAACTGAAATCTAATATGATTCTCATCATTATTTGTAACAAATTTGAAATATCTCTTCTTCAATGATGAAAACCCTTGTGTTGCCAAAATATCTGAAATGCATCTAAAATGTTGATAATCCATACTATGAATTGACTTGGAGATGAAAAAATATATCCCTAACTACATTTTTACTGCCTCATATGTTCATCCAGCTCATTATTTGATCATACATCAAATATGAACTGCTCTAACTGAATGAAACTGGAAAATGGATACATGATACAAAACCTCGAATAGCTTGAACCAATGACCTCTTGTGTAAAAGAAAACTCCAAAAATGGAAAGTTCATTCTCTCCTAGTTCCATTGATATATAATATTGCTATATTTTCTTATTGAAAATGCCCATAATCTTAACATGAAAAATAGGCTCCTATCATGGCTTTGAGACTATATTTTAGCAAATATTTAACTTTACCTAAATTCAAACTTATAGATTAAAAATAATTTTGATTTAAAAGTGACTGCATGCAATTTCAAAGGAAAAATAATAAAATATTAATTTTTTCATCTTTTGAAATTTTCCCTCCAGAATTTCCTCTAAGTCAAACTGGGTTTGACTGAGCTGTGGCACATGTCACACTATGATTCACCTTATTTTTTTATAGTCATATAATACCTACCACCCAAGCACCATGTGTCACTATCCTATTGGTCCCTATCCTACCACGTGGTAGCCTTTGATTTGGTCACCATGTTGTCATCCTACTCAACATGGTGCCACATCATCGTGACATAGCGATGTTAAGACAAATGGCACCTTGGTCCACATCATCTAGCCATGTCACCACCTTTTCATCATGCCATGTCATCCTACCATGTCACTATCCAACTCAATATGATGCCACATCATCATGACATAGTGATGTTGTGACACATGTCACCCCTTGCTAATGTGGCCACCTCAAAATTTGTGCCAAGTTTTGGCATCGTCTACCGTGTATCCATTTTCAATTTTTCTAGTAGATTGCCACTTATTGATTTATGATTCATTTGGATCCACATCATTGTCCATTCAACAGTGCTAACATCATTCAAAATGTCATTAAGGTTGCCATGTTGGTTAGGCCCCCACCAAGCACTTGCTCTACCTTCAAAAGGCACTTGCCTTAAAGACAACTTAGAAATGTGTTTTTTGGTATTTAAATACAAAAATGGTCTTCCACCACATGAATGTGGGATTAACACTCTTCTTAGTTTCCCTCTATTTGTCACTTTGTGCAACCCATGCCTTCTATATTCCTTGTTTTTTTTTAGTTACTGACACTTGTTCCTTTGTGTTTGGAGTTCTTATCTCTATTGTGGATAGACCCATTACACCTTCATCCATTCCCATTCAAGTCATGGCTTCTCCCTTATGATTTTAGAAGATTCAGAACCTTCCTTTGTCATGGATTTTGCCAACTGAATCTTTAGTTTTATCCATATGCATGTGATTCCTTACGGCCATATCCACGTCATAGGGAGGCATATGATTTTCTATGTCTCCATTATCACTGGTGCCTACCTACTTCTGCTCTCACCATGAATTTGGTGCCTTGTTTATACATCTACATTTATGACTTATGATGGTTGCTCTTAATTCAAAATTACCACTCCCATTTTATTGTTTGACTCCTATGCAAGAAAGGAATGCTTCACCAATTTTGTGTTCCCCCTCTTTTCCATTGTGGACTCTACTCTTTGAGTGGTGCCCATCCATGATTTAGACACACTATGCTCACAATTTCATGGTACACCATTCCATGTTTGGAGGTATCACATGCAAAACAGTATCCCTATCTTGCTACTCTAACACTTAGCCCATGGAAACCCATCTGACCATACCCCCCTTTACACATGATGACACTTCCTTACTCCACCATCTTCTCCTATGTGATTCATCAATTGCTTTTGCTTAATTTCTTAAGACCATCAGCACCAAATTCCTTTTTTCATCAATAGCTAGCTATAGCGGATGAATGACCCATTGGTAACACTATTTTAGAAAGCAACTTCATCTGATTCCCCTCACAGTAACAATATCCCAAAAAAGCCTCAAAAGTTTGACAAAAACTTTTAGGTCATATCCTGAGCTCTATTGGGTACCTCCACAAATGATGGCATCCTTAGCTTGGCAGATGTTGGTTTTCTTTCATTGTTGCCACAGCCATCTTCCTTGGTTGAAAATACTACCATTCTATCCTACAAACTGTCAATCATTGATATATCTAGGGTGACATCATGGTGGATTAACTCTCATTTCTCCTTCCAACATGGCAACAACCTAAATTGACCTCATGTTTTCCATCTTCAAACAAGAGTATGTCCCAAAGTGGTGGTCAGCGAAGGTTCTAGCATAACAAGACTAACCAGTACACGAAAAACTCTCACTTTTACTTCAAGATCAATCGCTGACAAACCCTTCTCTATGCTGATATTCTGGACTAGAAGCAACCCACGTTAAGCTCTGCCACTCCATCCTTCCAAGCATAATTTAAAATTTAAAGTAATGAAATCATTGACATTTATGTTTCATTGTATCAATCTTATAATTGACCCACTGAAATTGGAATTAGCAATCTATTTCTTATACTAGCATAGGGGAAAATCTAATGGAGGTGGGGGGCAATGTTTGCAGTACATTCTTGTCATTCTTAACAATGAAGGTAGGGGAAAATCCCCATATGGTGTGAACTTCCAAGTGACAATGCATTAACCATACATTTAAATATTGTACTCTCAATAGTATTTCATTCATTGCTCACTATGTGTGTAAAACTACATACATCTTTGATCAAGTTTGATTTTGACATCAAGTCCTTACACACTGATATATTTAAATTTACCTCATTTTTATGGATTCAATTATCCATTGCAATGATATCAACAAACATTGTTGATAAATTATTCCAACCATTTTTATTATATCACCTTTACACTGTAAAAGATCACATTCATTCTAACCCCTTTTAATCATTTTGAAGATTCCATGACGCCTTATCAATCTGCTAAAAATAGTCGGGCCCTAAAGTGGGTCTAGCTAAAACAAAAATTTGTTTTCAAAAAAATGAATCCTCATAATGATCCAATGAACATATAGTATTGATCAAAATCAACTTTAACCACTAAAATATCAATTAGAAACTCAATTTACCTCTTTTTACAAAATCTCAATTTCTTGTCAAGGGGTACTCTGACCGGCTTTAAAAACTAACAAAAACACCTAACCGGCCTTTGAAATTAGACATGTTGATTCTTTACCCCACATTTTGTTACCTTGTCAAATCTTGTATCATGAAGAATTCTCAGTCAAAAGTTATTTATTGTCAAAGTTTCCTTCTCAAAATTGCCTACAAGCAAACAAGTCAGAAAACCATAAAATGCATTTGATTTTGGCTTTAGAAACAAGTCAAATGAACACTTGGGGGCATGAAAACAAGGTAATTGGTGTACTATCATGAGAAAAATATAAATATGTTATTAGGGCTCATGATGAATAATTGGGAAAATTTGGTGAGTGGTCAAAGTGGGCTACTTAAAATTGTAGAGTTGGGAACACTGGTAGAAAACCATTTTTTGCAAACGGAATGGACCTAGGAAAGTGTGCAAAAAGATTCGTCAAGACTTGAAAACTAGCACACTTAAAGAATTTCTATAGTAGAAAGCAATGGTACAATCCATTCAATCTCACCTATCATAGATTCAAAGTTACGACATCCCAAATAAGGGTACCGATCAATCTGCACTTTTTGACACCAATAAAACTTTACGAATTGCATATGGAATCACGTTTGAAAACTATCAAATGGATTCTTCATAAGCTCAAAATTGAAATATAACAAGTATTTGACCTCTAGACTATAATGCAAAAGGAATTATTTCATTTTGGTCAACTAGGTCAAATTTATTATTGATCAAATAGGGCTACCAGAATTCTAAACAATTTACATTAGCACAACAATATTGAACAACCAACTTTGAGGGATTTAAAACCTAGTCAAAACATGTCAAAATGACTTGAAATCTAAAACATGGGTTCTTTGATATTTATACTAGACACTTCTGAAGTATTGAGTCATGAAACATTACTAGATGTGAGATATTAAAATGTAAACTAGGCCTCTTGTTGTTGTTTGACACTTAGGCAAAAATGCAAATTTGGACATTGCTCAAAATGGAACTTCACAGAATGACTCAGAATGGCAATTTATCTTCATGGGATGACTGGATATTCTGAATACAAGGTCTTATAAATATTAAACACCTCTTAGGCCTCAAAAGGATAGCCAGCTACACATGAATTAAAATGTGTGTAAAAGGGCTCAAGAGCTTGGAATGGTACTCAAATCAGGAAGGCAAGTTTGAGTCCCCACTAATACAACCATACAATTGAGAAATGAAGACAATACATTAACAAAAAAAAAAGAAGGTATTGCATAGTATATCAATGGAAGAAAGAGATACAACAAAGGAGTGTATTAACTCAAAGGCAAAGGAAATTATAGTAGTAGACCATAGACATACAATGCTACAAAATTAGAGGAAATATCAACCCTAAGAAGGGTTACAAAATCTAGTTTTATATTGCAAGCATAACTTAGATAGCTTGTACTCTAAGGTAAAACTCAACAACTACATTAAAGGATGCAGAGAACAAATCACTATAAATCTGGGAGAGATTTGATCATGGCACACATCCAAATGTAGGAAAATCACTTATTCACCAAATAGAACCTTGAGAAGATAGAAATAATGACCATAATCATTCTAACTAGGTAGATGGATCACCAAGAAATGGTGGAGTATCTCTTCACATTTATCAAGCATGGGGAACATCAAAGAGTGCCTGTGGATGATCAAGAAGATCAAATTTTCTATTTAAGAGTTGTTTCTTCCTTGCTACCACCACGCCAAGTCAGCCATGTCATCGATCAAGTAGAGTCAATTCATAGGCTTCACCACATGGACCAAGCATATTTTATCACTCTACCACCTAGAAATTCTTCTATCTTTCATGTTTGACCTTGACTACCCATGATCACAGCTTCGCAGCCACTTTTCTTCATTAGCTATTATTCCTTGTGAAACCACAATTGACTATATATTGCTACTTCGTAGCTTGTCTTCAACATTTTTGATTAATTGTCACAACTCAATGACCACATGATCCTAACCCTTCACACCATCACCACAATCTAGGCCTAATAGCCTTCTAACCATGCAATGATGCAAGGTCACTATAATTCCATGGTCACACATTCATAACTTGATATTGATATAACATAAATTAGCTGGGACCCCACCAAACCATGAACTTAACTACCACTTCTTTTTCACCACCCAAGCTTGCTAAGACATGTGTTGCATCATCACTATCTCACTATTTATTTTCATTGTACATTTTTCCATAGAAATATAGCAACATGCGTTGATTTTAGAAGATCAAACAACTAAGGGAAAAACATATTTTACCACCCACATTAGTACTTCTAACCAATCTAGTGTTTCCACATCATCAAAGTTCATCCATATGCAACCATGCCGCAACTCCATGACCTTAACCCTCAATCAGCCATTAATCTCAACAACAATGTGACATGCAATGCCTCACCACTTCTTAACTCTAATCTAGGATTAGCTTGAATCTCATGTGATAATGCAATGAAGCCAACATCAAACTACAATTGCTCAATCACAACTTATCATTAACCTAAGTGTCTTAACCCTACAAATGAGTGATAAGGGGAATCATCACATCACTTCCTTGACCATGAGTTAAGCCTAACCATCAGTGACCTTGCAATAAAGCCAATCAACAAACTATGACCGCATAGTCACAACCATTAACTAGGTATTAATACTTTAAACTATGACCTTGCACCAACCACAAGGATAATTGCCTCCTACCTTTGTGGCTTGGTAAATGGTTAAGTCACAAACTCTGATGACTAGGCAATGAAAGATAATCGCATGATCATGACTAAGAATCCCAAAGGGATAAAGCATAAAAATCTTGAATTTAGGAAAACAAGAGATAATCCAAAGTTTTAAACATATCCTTATGTCATTTGAATTATTTGAATATTTGAATAGATATGACCATTGGTCATGCTTAATAGGAAAAACTCAATTTTATGGTGGGAGGGAACATATAGCTAACAATTTTGTCGACTCAGAGGGAATACTAACCTACTATGTATATGACCAATGACCTAAAGCATCCATTAGGCAATAGAGTCATAAAAACTAAGATCTTATGCATTGTAAAACCATAACTCTACCTCTGACTTCTCTATAACTACAAAACTTTAAAACCTAGCTATCTTACAAAGAGATAACCTGTGCTCAACAGTTCTTGGAAAACTTGAAAAACTACTATGATATATACAAAAAACCGTAACCCTCTCTAAAAGTAGGCATTGAGGTAAATTTTATTGACTAGAATTGTTAGGATATCACCATTGGACATATATAGCTTAAAAGTGTTAGCCTCTATGCAACTAGTGATAGCATAAGGCCCACACTAGATAGCATTAAACTTAGAATGCCTTCCTAGCTTGGCTCTGTCTATACTCCACTTGAGAACAAGATCTCTCTCTCTAAAAATCCTAGCTTTGGCCTTATTGTTGAAGCTTCTTTTGACATGTTGTTGATGTACCTCAAGAGTCTGCATAGCCTACTGCCTTTTCTTATCTAATTTCATTAATTTTATCATTTTGGCAGTCATGGCATCATGTTCAACTAGCTCCAACTGACGAGCTAACTCTAGGGAGCAGAACTCAAGGGAGATAGGAAGTCTTACTTCCCTTCCATAAACCAACATGAAAGGAGAGTTCTCAATAGCCCTCTTACATGTGATATTGTCAACCTAAAGGGTAGTCCTCAACTTGGTATGCCAACTCCTCTGATTGTATTCAATTGTCCTCCTCATTATCCTAATGAGATTCTTGTTAGAGGATTCAACCAATCCATTGACTTGGGGCTAATAATTTGAGGAAGTGCTCAAATATATCCCTTATTCTAGAGCCCAAGAGGATATGAGCTCCAACAAAAGGTTTGGCATTATCAGATATGATAGTTGAGGGAACGCCAAATTTTGTCACAATTCCATCAAGGAATTCAATTACTAAAGCCTATGTTGCATCCTTCAAACCCACTGCCTCAATCCATCTTGTGAAATAGTATGTGGCTACCAAAATCCATTTATGACCAGCACTAGAGGGTGGATTTATTGGACTAATAAAATCCAAACCCTATTGGGCAAAAGGTTGGTCAACTTGAATGGGATGGAGTGGAAGGGCAACCAATCTTTTCTTTCCTAAGAAGAAAACACATTTTTCACACTTCCTTAGCCACTTATGGTAGTCATTAAATAGGATGGGCCAATAATAGCCAGCCCTCATTATCTTCATTACAGTAACTCTGGCTAAGAAATGGCCACTAGTAGGGCCATCATGAAATTCCTTCAGCAACCTACTGACCTGATATGTTTGTATACACCTTAGTAGGACTCCATCAAAATACTTTCTAAAAAATACTCCATACACCAAGACATAGGGAATAGCCTATAATTTGAATTGTCTTGTATTAGCTCTATCTAGGCCTTGGGGGCATCTTCCTTCTATCAAGAAGGTAGTGATGTCCTACAACCAATCAATCTGATCTTTATTCTCCAATGGTTGCTCATTTTGGATCAAGAGGGCAGCCTCTTCATGTGTCTCAAAAGATGAAGCCATCTAGTGACATAGTCCCTTACCTCTTATCAACTTGGTGATCTTAATATCAATATCATATTTCATGATTCTGGTAATCCATCTAGCTCTCTTCTATTTGATATCCTTATTGAAGAGGAAATCTTTTACACTTGCATGTAGAACTAAAAGCTAGACTTTGTTGTGAGACAAGAGATGTCTAAATTTTTTGAGAGCCCTCACAATAGCAAGGACCTATTTCTCTACATAATTATATCTTTCCTCATAATCATTAAGCCCTTCACTAAAGAAAGCAATGGGTTGTTCCAAATTTTCATCATTTAACTATGTAAGAATAATTAAAATGTTTGATTTTCCTCCAAAGGAGTATGGGATGAAATCTCTATCAAAATTGGGGTTGATAAGAGTAGGGGTTGATGCAATTGATTGCTTCATTTCTTCAAAACTAGCCTTTCCCTCTTTGGTCCAAGTGAACACCAGGTTCTTCTTTAACATAGATGTGAGAGGCTTTACCAGAGAAGCAAGATTATGGATGAACCTCCATACGAAGTTGATCCCACCAAGGAAACTCTACAATCCTTTCTTATGGGTGGGAATTGGGAGAGAAAGGATTTCTTCTACCCCTCTGGATATATTGTAAACCCATTTCTTGACACAATATTCCCTAAGAGATTTCCTTGGTCAGTAGCAAATACACACTTCTTGGGGTTCAAGGACACACCATAATCTCTATATCTTTCAAATACTTGTCTCAGATTATCAAAATTATATATTGCATGCTTTGAAAAGACATTTATATCATCCAAATACACTAGCACAAATTTTTCCAACACACCTTTGAAGTCCATCTCCATTGCCTTCTTAAATGTGGCACCTACATTGGTTAGTCCAAAAGGCATCTTACAATAAGCATATGTGCTCCACTTGGTGGTGAATGTTGTCTTATGTCTATCTAATTCTTGTACTAACACCTAATTATAGCCTAAAAAACCATCTAAGAAAGAAAACCTTTCTAGACCACTAACCTTGGATAGGACTTGTTCCATGGAGGGAAGGGGGTGGTGATCCTTAAGAGAAACCCTATTGAGGTCTCCAAAGTCTACACATAGTCTAATCTCTCCACTCTTCTTCCTTATAGGAACAAGATTAGCCACCCATGAGGAGTGCTTGATAGGGAAAATAATGTTGGCCTCTATGAATCTTAACAATTATTTTCTCATTAGTGGTTCAATCTTAGGGTTAACCGGCCTCTGTTTCTGCTAACAGGCTTGGAATTATCATCAAAATATATGGTGTGCTGAGACAATTTTGGATCAAAACCCTTTGTCTTCATATGTCCAGGCAATAAGATCATTGAATTCTTGATATAATTTAATGAAGACCTCTTGTTCAATATTAATGCATACCTTTCCCAAGTTGAGAGTCCTTCCATTAGCAACAGTGACAGGTGTATGATCCTCCTTCCTTGTAGTCAAATTTGAACCCTTTCCCTTTGCTTGATCATAAAAGTTTAAAATGCCCTCCAAGATGACTAGAACTTTAGGCAATCTGTTGGAGTTCAAGTTCAAAATCTAGACCCTGTGCTGAGACAATTTTGGGTCAAAACCCTTTGTCTTCATATGTCTAGGCAATAAGATCATTGAATTCTTGATATAATTTAATGAAGTCCTCTTGTTCAATATTAATGCATACCTTTCCCAAGTTGAGAGTCCTTCCATTAGCAACAGTGATAGGTGTATGATCCTCCTTCCTTGCAGTCAAATTTGAACCCTTTCCCTTTGCTTGATCATAAAAGTTTAAAATTCCCTCCAAGATGACTAGAACTTTAGGCAATTTGTTGGAGTTCAAGTTCAAAATCTAGACCCTGTACTAACTTTGGAGCTTAGAATAATTTTTAGCAAAGAACTCTACTTTATTTTGAAAGAAATTGAAAATCTGCACATTGAAGTCAAAAACCTACCAATTTGTCAAATTATTAGGAACAAAAAGCCTTACAACAATTTTGATATGTTTCTTCTTTTCATCAGCAATATGCTTTGGTACATCATAAGAAGCACCAATTGCTGCAATTTTGTCAACGTATTTATTTTTTTCCCTATGGACACTCTAGATGTTGAATGCTTGGAAGCCCTCAAGAAAATCCCAAACATTCTAATTTTAACTTGATGAAAGACCAACTCGCTATCCCCATATACCTTCAAGGATTTGATTCCTCTCCTTTGGGCTAGTTGAAGTCCTTGAATCATAGCTTTATACTCTATTGCATTATTAGTGTAGCTGAATTGGAGTCTATAAGAGAAATAGTACCTCTCCAACTCAGTGGAAATGAGCATGACTCTAGCCCCTGAGCCATTTTTATTTCTTGAGCCATCAAATAACATGCTCCACAATGCATCAATATCTTCTTCCCCTTTTATGAGATTATGAATATGAGCATCCTTTTCTAATATGCAATATGTGCCTAGGCCTATCTCTAGAGCTTCTTGTACAGGATCAAACTAGTAAGTAGTGGGCCACTCATTCAAAAGAAAGTTAGGCACCTCTACCAAAGAAGTGGTAAGACTATGTGTTATGTCTCCATCCTCTTCTTCAATAATAGTACAATTTATGTTAATGGGACTAGGGGTGTAGGTTTATATATGATTTAGGGCTAGAGGTTCTACTCTTATGGAAGCTTTTGTTCTATACCTTGTTCTAAAAAACATATAAGACTAATCAGATGAAAGATAGCCACCTATTTGTACTATAAAGTCTTTGGAAAGATAGATTACAAAATGTGTTTTGATCTCAACTACTAATATATCTTGTGTAACACTACAACCAAGGAAAGCATGTAATTCCATTTCTACATTTTTTAGGACTCCTATAGTCTTGACAAAGCTATCATCTAATTAGAGCCCATCTCTAATTATTGGCTCATATGTAATACCCATGAGGTTAGCTACACACTTGGGCATTACAAAGCTACTCGCCCTTGAACGTATCCTAAAATTATGATCTAGTTTATCTCCTATGATCAAAGAGACATAGAAAGGAGGAGGCTTAATTTTCTTACTTGTTTCTCCTTCTTTGGTTGGTTGCACTAGGATTGGTGCATTCTCCTCTCTAGGTGGTTGATATTTTACTTCTATGCCCTCTAGCTCTTGCTATAGAAATATAGAGATCTTGACATTAGTCTTTTTCATTTGATCTACCACATTGAAGGGAGTATTAGCTACTTTGATTGAAGTCTTAGGAGCTACATTGATAGGTGGCTAAATTTGAGAAGTTTGAGATTCAGTAGACTTCTTGTTGCTTGTATCTTGTCTCTGTTGAGGAGTAACATTGGATAGTGTATTCCTCACTGGCACATGAGGAGAAACCTCTAAAATTGAAACTTGAATTGGTGGAGGAATGGCATCCTCAATAGCTCTTCTCTTACTTTTGGTGTTGTGAGCTATGGCATCATGGTTAGCATGGTAGTGCTCCCCTAGATGATGGTACATGAAAGAGAAATCACCTTGTCATTGTAGATGAGAAGCATTAGTAGGTTGACTAGCATTGTGTTGTTGCTCTACTACTTGTTCTTGTGTAGTTAATGCTAAGTAAGACTCTACCCACTAACACATATAATATCCATAGGAGTCATTACAAGAAGGGTAGAAGTCTTGATCTTGAGTGAGTTATTTTGAGGGACTAAAGCCTTATTTAGGTTAGTATTCATAGCAAGGGCATTATCAATAGGTCTATTCTGATTGTAGGGGACATGACTCTAGTTTGGGGATCTATTATGTATGGGACGTTGATACTAAAGTTGGGGAGGCTTATTTTTTTGAGCTTGTTGCCTTTCTAGGGTCACCACCTTATTACTCATTTTTTGCATCAATACACTATTGTCTTCCATCTTCTTTTCTTGATCCTACAACTTCGTGTCTATATTTTGCATCAATGTTTGCATCATGACCTCGATCTTATCAACTCCATTAGAAGATGTGGAAGCTATTAAGACAATAGCAAGTAGTTGACTTTTAGAGGAAATAGTGTAGACACCTAAAAACCTTTAGAAAATAAAGTATTTTTATTTTTTGAAAAAGTCCTGATGACATCATCATTTATTAATTTATTTATTTATTTTTATGCCATTAAATCCCTTTATCTTAATTAAAAATATTTAATTAAGGAATCCCTCCCAAAAATGTTTAAATCTTATTTAAACATTATTTCCTTATTTATTAATTATTTAATTAATAAATTGACAAAAAATCCCAAAATAAATAATTTATTTATTTTTTTCCCAAAAGTTGGCCAATTTCATTAAGACCACTAACCTCTTCCAAAATCTTCTAATCCTTCTTTAATTTTAATTAAAGGCTAATCCCATCATTTCCTACCCCTAATCCCAACTCAAAATATTTAATTAAGATTAAATATTAATCCTCATGTTTATTAAAAAAGTTTTAATAAATATCTCCTCAACCCAAACCCTTGAAATAAATAAAACTTTATTTATTTCCTAAAAATCTAATTTATCCTCATCCTAGGAAGTTCTAGACTCTTCTAGAAAGTCTTCATCCTCATCCTAGGAAATTCTAGACTATTCTAGAAAGTCTTTATCCTCATCCAAAGTCTAGACTCTTCTAGAAGATGTCTTTAACCCTAATCCTAATCCCCTCCTAATCTTGTCACATTCCCTAAACATGGGTTAAGAATTACTAACCCAAGCCAAAGTTAACAAATATCTCCTCCTTCACCCACCCTCATTAAATGCCATCCACTTGCCTATCCCTAAGCTAATCCTAAACCATCCTAATCCATCCTCTAATCATTTGCACAAGCATAAACAAGCTTAAAACCTTCCTAATCAAGTCCAAGTCGAAATTTCTCTCATCACCCTCAAAATATCTCAACCATAAAACTTTATGAAGTCCACTAGGCCATAAATGACTCTTCCAAGCCCTTTTATTGCTCTTACAAGTCATTATGAGGGTCTTTATGAAGATTTTATCCCTTGAGCCTCTTTTGCTGACTCATCCTTCCCCTTGACTCCATCCTCTCACCATGTGACATGTGTCACTCCCTGATTGGTTGTAAGGAAGCACAATCCATGTGCTCTCCTCTCATGCAATCTGAGCCTTCCATAAGCTTTTTCCCATCTTTGCATCCTAGCCCTTGATCCCTCAAGCCCTTTGCCTATTTAAGGAATCCTCTCCCAAGCCATTTTAACACAATCCATGAAGTAAAGTTATAATGCTATTTTGAGAGCCAAATCCATACTAAAGCCATCTATCCACACCAAAAATCCACAATCATCCATTGAAGCCTTTGGAAGCATATTGAGCATACATCCTATCCATTTAGATAAAGCCACTCAACAAGAGAGCTTCTTATTGAGAGAGTCCATTAATGGCTCATATTCTCAATTGAGAGTTCATCTTAGTCTATCTTGAAGTTTATGAATTTTTTTTGGTTTGTAGAAGCCTTATTTAAATTTGGTTTCTATTAGCATACTAACATTGCTCATATACATTTTGGCACGCTCGGTGGGACCCCGCATGGGTCATCTCCATTAGCTTTTTTAGTCAAGTTTTGTATGTCATTTGCTGATTTTGGCTAATTTTTCTTGTTTTTGTGATTGGTAGGATTGTATAAATTGGTTTTGTAGGTCCACATGAGCATGAAGAAGACAAAGGAACTCATAATCTATCTCATAGTGTTTGCAGATTTTTCAAGCTTATAGGTGGACAAAGAACTTGAAATTATTCTTCCTCTTCTTGTCTATATTCTTCTTATTCCATCTACTTCTTCTTCTTCTTCTTGTGGGAGATCTTGTCCATTTTATTTTTTAAGGAAGCAAAATCATACACACTTCTTTTTAGTGCTTAAAATGAACCCCCAAATCATACTTAAATCCATTGAAAAATTAAAAATTTGCAAAAAATAAAAAATCTTTTAACAAGTGAAACTAAACCAATCTAATCATTTGCATCCTTGCAACATCAAAGTTTTAGATGCATTCATGCAAAATTAGGAACACTTCATTTTTGGGAATTTAAAAAGAACTTCAAGTTTCCATTTCAAAAGGTTCAAAATCAACACTAAGTGCACACTAAAGTTCTTTTAAAAAATCTCATGAAAACTAAGAGTCCTAAATGGTTGCCAAAAATTGTCCTAAAAGCTTTTTTATTTGTTCCAAACAAATGTCTTATTGCAAAATCTTGAATGTTTCTTAGGTTTTTCATGCATCAAAACAATCCAGGAATATCATTTTTGGGCTTAAAATATGCAAACTAGAACACAAATCTTGAATGAAAACCAAAGTCCAAAGAGTCATTTTCACTTTTGAGTCCAAAAAAATCTTGAATGATCTAAGGTTAAAACAAAGCACTTAAAACAACACACAAAATCTCAATCTTGAATGCTCAAAGGAAAAAAACTTGAATGTTTAATCACTTGTCTTTGAATGCATGTTGCTAAAATCACTCTTGAGTGCCATGGATTAAAATCAAGTTTGTTTTTTTTATGAATGCGTGATTAAAACAAAAAATCCAATCTTGAATGCCATAGATCAAATAATCATCTTTTGGGGCATAAAAAGAATCCACATTTTTGAAATCTTCTAAGTTATAAAAACTAATAAAGACGCTTTAAGTGAGTTTGTAGTTGGACTCACCCTCTTTAATCACCCATCAATTTAACCATTGGTTGCAATCTCAGCATCATCTATGGGGATGGGTCTACCTAAGAGGGTGTTAAGTGCTCCACAAAGATCAAACTCCACTCACTTGGGTCTTTAGTGGTTTTTCTAAGTTAGAAAATTCTTTGAATGCACATTAATCTTGCTCACACTTCATTTGGGCATAAAAATTGGACAAATCTTGACGTGGAGGGCCTCCGAGCGCGTGCTTGGCAATCGAGTTTCACACATCTTTGTTTTGGGCTCAAAAAAAACTCACACTCAATCTTGAATGCCTAACAATCAATGAACATTGCATGGTTTGGACGCATTTTCAATGATGCTCACATTTCTTATGTTGACGATCTCTCGACTTTCATTATGCTAACGATGCTGTCAAATTGGAATGAACATTGTATGCCATAATCACAAGTGTCTTCAATCATAGCTTACAAAATCTAAATCATCAATTGGAATAAACGTGTGTCTTTTAAAACCCAAGATCATGTATGTGGTCTTGATTTACACTTTTTAGGAGGCCTGCTTGGGGATTTCATCACCCCTTGGGACGACCTCAACTCCAGCGTTCCGACGGAGTATAAAAATCAGGAGGTGAATCCAAAGACACCTCTCTTGGAATCAAGATTTTGTCACTCGGGCTAAGCCTCAAGGAACTTTATACCCTTGAGAAGTGAAAGAGGAGAAGTGGGTTACCACTCCTCTCGGCTGTGTGACATCTTTTTGGTTTCATCTACGGATTTGGGCCTCACGTACCTTGCGTATATCGAGGACTCCCTAGCTAAACCAAATTTCATCCTTGTAGAAAGCTTCCTAGGATGTTGGTGTGTTTGACGTGCTTGCTGAAAACTTTTGTCTGCTTGTTTGTTCATAGCTTTTGAATGAATGTTTTCCAATTTTGGTCAAAATCCCAGAAAAGTAGAAATCTCCCAGCTCAAGGCATACTTAGCGTAGTCACTACCTTATCAGAAAATCATCCAAGCTCCCCCACTGCAATCGAATCTATCTAGTTCTTTGCCTTAGAACAATCCCAAATCCAAAGTCCATCCAAATCATCCCCCCGGCCAGCTAGCAACCCAATCCAAAATCACCCAAGCCTTTAAAGAGTTGTTGTCACTTTGCCAAAATTTGCTATCCAATCAATCTATCCTACCAATCAACCAATCTCACCAAGGTTATCCCTCTGACAGAGCATTGTCTAGGGTAATCTAGCTTTGTTACTTGCATCCCTCATCACCTTGAGCTAAAGGTTGGGATCCACAAGTGGTCAATCTCGTGTCATGCCCATAGGATCATTAGTCTATCCTCAAGTTGACACATCCACCACCAAATCCAGTGCATAGGAAAGAAAAACTCTCACCTTTTGACAGCATGCCCTTGAAGTCTTCCATCCACAGGAAAGCCAAAAATCTCCAGCCAATCCTCCTTAGGTCTATCATGCAGCTTTGACTCTCCCTAGGAAATCTTTCATCAGCCAATCCAAAATCTATGCTTAACCCAAATCCAACCATGAGCTTTCGTGTTCATCCATATGCAAGACCTCATCCCCATCAAACTCATCATCAAAGCATGAAGTACCAATCCTATAATGATGTGTTTGGTCGCATTGTTCTTGCTCCTGCCACCTCCTATTCCAATGATGATGAAAATCTTGTTGACTATGATGGGTATATTGAAAGCCTTAGAAACATTCCCCCAAGCATCCCCCAAAATCCAAGAGTTATTCCAAACTATCTAGTCATGCCATCTGATATTCTAGCTTCCCCTCCATCACCCCATCAACCAAGCTTCCAATCTTCCACCCCCATCACACTAGCTATTCCTGTCAATCCACCTCCACCTTCGACACACGAGTCTCCAAGGAATCTCCTAGAGGAAATACAAGAAAAGTTTCCTCCAACAGTTGATAAGCCATGTCATCTAATCCAACCATGTGAAGTAGTCAATGATGAAGCTTCCCCATCTATAATATCACCTCCATCTCCCATAGCTATCATCCCCATACCATCCATCAAATTGCTTAAAATCCTTCCACTTCCCGCAAGCATCAAAATCCCACCACCTATCAAATCCCTCCAAATCCTATCCACATCGCCTCCAAGCATTTCCAAAATCTCTCATAATGACCCTTATGCATCCATCTTCTACTCACCCATCTCCACTACTGAATCTCCCATCTATCCATCTGCTGCCTTTGAAGAATCCATCCCTTTACCTCCTATCGCACCATCCACTCCAAACCAATCCTATCAAGATCCTGCCCAAAAGCATGTTGACATCCCCCAAAGCATAAATGAAGATATCATTGTACCATGTCTTCCATCCATAGTGCAGTCACCATCTCCTCCATCTCCAAAACCTCGAGCCATATCTCCTCCACTACAAGATATCTTGTCATCCCACCAGCTACATCAAGATCCTATCCTTCCATCTCCCTTGCTCCATGCTTCCATCTTACCACCTATCCGAGCTATTCCACCATCTATAATCTACCCTCTTGGTTCACTTACATTCATCCATGGTGGCCCTCTCTCAGTAGAAGAATTAAGAATAGTATCTCCCCATTGCAATATACCTAATAAGTCACTTCTACCATTTTCTGCAAGCAAAAAGTTTTCTCAGCTTGTTCAAATGCTCAATCGATGGCATTATCAAGGTCAAGGTTTAGGACCACAAGAGCAAGGAATCAGAGAGCCTATTATTGCACAAAAAAATCTAGGATTTCATGGTCTTGGATATGTATCCAAAGGCTCACCATCTAAAGGTGTTGGTACACCACACCCCCAAACCAAGCCTATCTCCAAGCCCACCATGCCAGCCTCCCATCACTCCTTCAAGAAATCTTATGTCATCCCCCCTCCACCATCTTTGCAACCCAAAATAACCTACCATATCCCCCCTTCATCCGCTAAATCCATTTTGGGTCCCTATGTCCCAAAATCTACCATCCTCCATCCTCCTATCAGCCATCATAAAAATCCTATTCCATCCATTCCTATGCAAGATCAACAAAGGCACATATCAGGGCACATCATCCATCATCATCCCCCTACATGCTCTTTCATATCCTCTCCATCTCACAAAGCTTCTCCTAACCATCTTCCCAAAGCTTACCACAGCAATGTGAATGCCAACTTCAAAATGCATAAAGCTAAAAATCCACATCCTAGGCAATCATATGTCTATTCTAAAAGACATACTCCAAAAAGGCAAAATCCAATCAAAGAATGCAAAACAATGCAAGAGCCTATGAAAAGAAAATCCAAAACCATGTCGATCCCCAAGAAAAAAGTTGAAACCCAATGCATAATGGCATCCACCATTGCTAATCCCCCATCTAGTGACTCATGTTCCCCATCTCCTAACTCCATCTTGGGTGCCTATATCCCCAAGCACGCTTCCACAAATCCTCCATCACACCCACATCTACCATTTATCCCCCATATGCTCTTTTCACACCCGTTCCAACATGTGCCAATGTTGCTCTTGCAAGCATCCCCATCTCATGCTCCTTTCCAGCATTTTCATCCCTCCATCTCCTACCATCAATCCCATCTAATCCGATCTATTGCATAAATCACACATCCGGTGTACCAACAGCTAGCAACAAAATTGAACATTCCAACAGCCAGTGAAAAATCCCAAAAAAGCCAAAATCACTGAAGAAAGCCAAAATCATTGTAGCTAAGTCCAAAGTCAAAAATTCAAAAAAGAAAAGAAAAATAAAGCGTCCACTGGTGAAAACTTTGCAATTCAAGTGCCTTGGACAAGTACCATGATGAAAACCTGGCAAACAAGCGTCATGCGTAATCCCGCCATCCCCAACTTAGCCTATCACCCTCATGCTTTTGGTCATCTCTTGACATCCAACTCCATCTTCCAATCTATCCACCTATCCTCCATCCTCCAACTTCCATCTCACACCATCCACTAATCTTATGCAGCTTCAGCCAATCATCTCAGCTATCATCCATCTCCCTAGCCCCTTCAGCTTTTTCCATCCTAGCTTCAATCCTATCACATCCATCATAAGACCTCCTTCCGCATGTTATCTTCTGATTGGGGGCACTATATTCCTTGGAGATCTTGTCTTGTCCATCCTCCCTTGTCATTGGTATCTAGCTCTAGGCTATCCTCATGCAAACCCAATGTCATCTCTTTATATCCATCATAATCCTAGCTATTTACCATCCTATCCAGCCATCTCATCCTGCTCCTCTAGCTATCCTTGGTCACAAAATCTCTCATCATCATTGGATGCATCCTACCAAATCCATAGCTTTCACTATCACCCCACCCTTAGCTTTTGCATCTTGCACAACATCGAACCATCCCGCTATCCTATCATCCTAAGCTTTTGCCTGCTTGTAACTATCTTGGTCCGTTAGCTTGTACCATATCTTGATTAGCCCGCTTGTAAATATCTTGGTCTGTTAGCTTGTATATCCTCTTTAGCTTAGTACCGTTGTATCTATCCAGCGTTCGTGTCAGTTCATCCTTGATCAGCATCTTGCACCCATCCCACATCTTGGTTAGCTATTCCAATGCATCCTTTAGCTAGATCTCCTATCACTAAAGTGCTATCCTTCTTAGTTCAGCTTGCCAAATGCATCACCCATCCAGATCCATCAGCTTAGGTGCTCTCCAATAGGTCCTTGTAGGATATAGCTTTCCTCATGTTTGATCTTGGTCTGTTAGTACCTTGTCCTACCCATCTCGTTGGCAAATGGTTCTCTTTTGAATTTTCGCTTTCTTTTGATTTGGACTCTTCCCTATTGAGTCTTGAAATATCTTTTCCAAGCAATCTCCTTGTTCCCTCCTCAAGGTTGCCACGATCTTTCATATCATGGTATACTGTGAATGGGGCAATCAGAGCGTAAGGTCTTGATCATGTCTTTTGATTGTTTTCTTTTTTGCTTGTGGGTTACCCAGTGTCATTTCCACACTGCTTCCTCTGGGATTCATGTGTGATACTAGAGCAATCCTTACGTGTTTGTTTTGAGTCAGTTCGTCAATCCTCTGGACAGTTGGTGAAAAGGCCTTGATGTTCTTGGTAACCTTGGCAATTAACCAATAGTCCTATAGCAAATCTAGTGCTCAACTACATGGTGGTACTTCTCTTTGAAGTATCACCCCCGCTCAAAAAGCTTCAATGGTTTTCCTTCATCTCCATTATCCCCCATCCATATCCAGCATCTGTCTCTCCTACCCCATCTTATGCATCAGTATCTCTTTGAATCACTCATCACTCTTAGCTTTAGGGATCCACAATCCTAGTCTTAGGGATCCACCAATCCAAATCAATCCACCAAGCCTCATCTTTCGAGATCCACAATCCTAGTCCTAGGGATCTCTGAAACCCATCTTCCACCAATTTGACTCTTTGAAATCCTGTTGCATCAGCTTTATAATCCCCTCATCCATCTCCCTATCCTGGATTCCTTTTTATAGCGCTCTGCTCCTTCATCCTCCACCTTCCCTAAAGTCTTAAGCTTGCTTCCTCTTGTGCATCTGATTCTCCTTTATCATTCTCCCATAGTGAGAGTTTGAGCTAATTCAGCCCCTTCTCTTTGCCAATCTGAGTTTCCTTGCCCATCCAAGATTCTTGTACATTTCAAGAAGCCATCGAGCCTCGCTTTCTCTCCCCGCTGCCTTCTTGAGGGGGCATCTCACAGTCCATTCTCTCCTCTTCTACTCTAGCCTTGGGCATCTTATTTTCTTATCTTTGATGCCATGCCACTTGCGGCATCACATCAAAGAGGGGCAAAATGTAGACACCTAAAAACCTTTAGAAAATAAAGTATTTTTATTTTTTGAAAAAGTCTCGATGACATCATTATTTATTAATTAATTATTTATTTAATTTATTTATTTATTTTTATGCCATTAAATCCCTTTATCTTAATTAAAAATATTTAATTAAGGAATCCCTCCCAAAAATGTTTAAATCTTATTTAAACATTATTTCCTTATTTATTAATTATTTAATTAATAAATTGACAAAAAATCCCAAAATATATAATTTATTTATTTTTTTCCCAAAAGTTGGCCAATTTCATTAAGACCACTAACCTCTTCCAAAATCTTCTAATCCTTCTTTAATTTTAATTAAAGGCTAATCCCATCATTTCCTACCCCTAATCCCAACTCAAAATATTTAATTAAGATTAAATATTAATCCTCATGTTTATTAAAAAAGTTTTAATAAATATCTCCTCAACCCAAACCCTTGAAATAAATAAAACTTTATTTATTTCCTAAAAATTTAATTTATCCTCATCCTAAGAAGTTCTAGACTCTTCTAGAAAGTCTTCATCCTCATCCTAGGAAATTCTAGACTATTCTAGAAAGTCTTTATCCTCATCCAAAGTCTAGACTCTTCTAGAAGATGTCTTTAACCCTAATCCTAATCCCCCTCCTAATCTTGTCACATTCCCTAAACATGGGTTAAGAATTACTAACCCAAGCCAAAGTTAACAAATATCTCCTCCTTCACCCACCCTCATTAAATGCCATCCACTTGCCTATCCCTAAGCTAATCCTAAACCATCCTAATCCATCCTCTAATCATTTCCACAAGCCTAAACAAGCTTAAAACCTTCCTAATCAAGTCCAAGTCAAAATTTCTCTCATCACCCTCAAAATATCTCAACCATAAAACTTTATGAAGTCCACTAGGCCATAAATGACTCTTCCAAGCCCTTTTATTGCTCTTACAAGTCATTATGAGGGTCTTTATGAAGATTTTATCCCTTGAGCCTCCTTTGTTGACTCATCCTTCCCCTTTCCTCCATCCTCTCACCATGTGACATGTGTCACTCCCTGATTGGTTGTAAGGAAGCACAATCCATGTGCTCTCCTCTCATGCAATCTGAGCCTTCCATAAGCTTTTTCCCATCTTTGCATCCTAGCCCTTGATCCCTCAAGCCCTTTGCCTATTTAAGGAATCCTCTCCCAAGCCATTTTAACACAATCCATGAAGTAAAGTTATAATGCTATTTTGAGAGCCAAATCCATACTAAAGCCATCTATCCACACCAAAAATCCACAATCATCCATTGAAGCCTTTGGAAGCATATTGAGCATACATCCTATCCATTTAGATAAAGCTACTCAACAAGAGAGCTTCTTATTGAGAGAGTCCATTAATGGCTCATATTCTCAATTGAGAGTTCATCTTAGTCTATCTTGAAGTTTATGAATTTTGTTTAGTTTGTAGAAGCTTTATTTAAATTTGGTTTCTATTAGCATACTAACATTGCTCATATACAAGTAGGAATAGGAGCTATTGCAAGTTGATGATTAGGCATGTCAGGAAAGAAAGGCAGTGGAGGCCCTGGAGCTAACTTTCATCCTTGTATCAAGACATTTTCTGCCTTTAAGGCTATCTCATAAGCATTTGGTAAAGTGTCTCATCCCATAGATTGTAGAGAGGTAGCAATATAATTGTTAAAGGCTTTGAGGTAATACAAGAATGCATTACTAAGGGAAGGCTTTATTGTAGTAGGTATTCTATCCCATGTCTTTTGAAATCTATAATTGAAATCTATCATATATTCATGGGGTGCTCTTTTGATAGTTGCTAGCTGCCCCAAAGTTTTTTCATTCACACCTTGAAAAATTTAGTAGCCGATTGGTTTCATCATTTACCAAATGCATCTATCACCTCTTGGAACACTATGAAGAGTTCTTTTTAGGCCAGATTCAAGGTGGCTAAAGATGCAAATTCCCTACTCATACAATTAAGCTAGATGAAAAAGGACATACATGTACCTATGCATGAACTGTAGCTAGATTCAATAAAGCCCTACATCAAATACCTACAGCTAGTACACCCAATGATGAGAATCAAAAAGGTTTCTTTTTAAATTTCATGCCCCCAAACATTGCTTTTCCAATGAAAAGAGTGTTAGTGTAAATAAGTATTTACTATTTATACTTTACTTAAGTTTACTTAGGATAATGCATTTTTATATTAGTTTTCATGTAGACACCTAGGATAATGCATAATCATATGAGTTGTCTTGTTGACAACACAAGAGTTAGCAACATATTTGAGCACATGATGTCTACAACATCTCTTTATGAGATACACCTATGTAAACTTATCCTCTCATCATTTCACAAACTCTTGTGCTCAATGGAGGATAATCCACTCTTGGTGGACATGTGCTTAGTTGTGATGTTTATCTCTTTACTAACTCCTAGTCATTCTAGTTGTCTTTATATACAGGCACTTATAGTGCATTATTCATCTCATATCCAATCATTTGATATTCATTCTCATTTGATCACCATATCTTGTCTCTCTTGTGTTATCTATTAAGCTTCATGATCTTGGCATTGAAGTATTGCCTTAGAAAAATTCTTACATGGTCTCAAAGCTATACCAAATTCTTACATGGTATTAGAGCCATAGGAGTTTCATTGCATAGTCATTGGAGAGATTTTTTTTGCATGTCAAGATTGGAGCTTGCTGGTGCAAATCAGATATTGGTATCACATTTAGAAGGTCAAAAAACCCCAAAATGACTTTTGTTTCATCAAAACTAGACATCTGAGGTGAAATCTAGAGTCATGTGATTTTTGGAGGTGTAGCGATAGCAATTTGGGAAAAATATTTACAAAGGTGATTTTGAAATAGCGATATCTCCCTCATATAGACTCCTTTTTTTAGGTAATTTTTTTTTTGTTTTAGGGTAGAATTTCATGATCTACACATTGGTATAGGATTTTTGAGATCTTTGTTCCTGAATATTTCTACAAATCACAAATCTTGATTTTTTCAACTTCAAAGGCTTAGTTTGGGCTCATCTGGACACATATTCAGGTGGTATTTTTTTTTAGAGTGCATGATTTTTATCTACTTTCCAGATCTGGTATCAGTTTGGAGTAATTTTGAGTAGACATATTACTTTCAAATTGTGGTCTCATTTTGGCCTATTGGCACTTGTAATTAATTAGAACCTTGAGAGGTCTTGTGTCTTATCTTGTTGAGTCCGATATATTTTCATATTTGTTGTTGTAACCATCAAAATCAGTAGTCACTTATGCCTAAACTGGCAAGTGGCCATTGTAATCGCACTAAATATAAAGTGCCAAATCATACACTTGGGGGTTTCTTTATTTTTTTTAATATTTTGGGGGTGCATACATTATTTGATCTCATGGAGTCATGTCAAAAGTGTCAGTTTTGTTTAAGATTCAAATTGACAAAAAGGAACTATCAGAAATAAAGTGTTTTGATGATTGATCATCTAAGAGAACATAAGGAAGTGTTTCATTATCTATATTCAAAGATATTTCCACCTAATACTAACTAGGGACATCTTTCTCTTCTTCTTCACTTTATGTAAAATAGTATGAGTAAGGAATCTTTGCTCCTCTTAGTAAGGCAAGCAGTTATCATGATGTTTGGATGGGTCTTTGGGAAGCATATGGAGATCCACAAATTCCTCCATTACCAAAGGACATTCTACCTCTAGTTACTCTAGTTGTGGTACTTACAACTCCATTTGAGATCATACCTCCTAATGCTCCTGTTGCTTCTACTAAACTAGTTCTAGCCACAAATGCTCCTAATTCAATGCAGCAGGAAACACCATGTCTTCCTATTTCAGCTTCATGGGATGACTTCCTTCCAGACATTGCAGTGTTGTTTATGGAATCTTAAATTGTAGATGTGGGAGGTATTATTGATGACATCCATTTTCTCTTTGTTGAGGAGAATTCTTCTTCACTTGTTGTGAGGGAACACTCTGACCCTCAACCACTTGATCTTTATTTTGAGATTGACATGATTGTGGACACTTGTTTTCAATAGTTGTAGGACTCTTTTACTTCAAAGGAGACATATCAGTCTTTGGAGATTGTATTCTAGTTTCCTTAGGCACCATATCTTTTGAGGATTCTTCCTACTAGTTGGGGAGCATTCTCTACTACACCTATGGCACCACTTCTTCCTACAAGGAGGAACATCATTTAGTTTTCATGGTGTAGCTTCTTTAGTCATCAAGGTGCTTCTTTCATGGGTGTGCATTCATCATTGAGGGGAGGCTATATTGTTTCTCTTCAAATATCTTCCTACAAGGATGATTCCTTATCTTTGGAGTTTCATTCACTTCCATACATGGACATGTTACTTTGTTTGCCACCTCCTTTTGAGCATCCACCAGATTGACTTGTGGCATCTACATTCATCAAGGACTTGTCAACATATGAGAAAAATTTAGAGGCAGCATCCATAGTATACTACATATGGATTCCTCGTCCATCTTCCTATCCACAATGGGAAGTATACTTGCACCTATACTTGGTGTATCTTCTTCCTTAAGGAAGAAATGTCATTTATAGGCATTGGATACTTTTTTGTCGTCATGACATCCTTACAAGAGATTATTCAATATGGGGGGATAACATCATGTATTTTTTCTTATGGGGGATATATGCTTGTACATACATGATGTATGGCATACGAAGGGGGTCTTGATTACTCCATCCTTGCATGCATCTTGTATCTCTTCATCTCTCTTTTTGGAGGAGGTTTTTCCCATGATGTTTTCCCTCTTTCTCTATTTTCAAAGATATTTCATTGCATTGCATCACATTATATGTATAGCATTACATTTGTACATGGGTACCTAACATGGCCTAGTAGCTAGGACCTAGCATGCATTTTCATCTAGCTTTTGTGAGCTTAAATGCATTCCCCTAAGTTGCACTTAAGGGGGGTTTTGGTGTAAATAAGTATTTAATATTTACACTTTACTTAAGTTTACTTAGGATAATGCATTTTTATATTATTTTTCATGTAAACACCTAGGTATATGCATAGTCATATGAGTTGTCTTGTTGACAACACAGGAGTTAGCAGCTTATTTGAGCACATGGTGTCAACAACATCTCTTTATGAGATACACCTATGTAAACTTATCCTCGCATCATTACACAAACTCTTGTGCTCAATAGAGGATAATCCACTCGTGGTGGACATGTGCTTAGTTGTGATGTTCATCTCTTTACTAACTCCTAGTTATTCTAGTTGCTTTTATATATAGGCACTTCTAGTGTGTAGTCATCTCATATCCAAATATCT
Source organism: Cupressus sempervirens (assembly GCA_028749045.1). Classification (NCBI taxonomy): domain Eukaryota; kingdom Viridiplantae; phylum Streptophyta; class Pinopsida; order Cupressales; family Cupressaceae; genus Cupressus; species Cupressus sempervirens. The sequence goes on along the minus strand of CM053784.1, from coordinate 85,845,701 downwards.
CATATCCAATCATCTGATATCCATTCTCATTTGATAATCATATCTTCTCTCTCTTGTGCTATCTATTGAGCTTATTGATCTTGGCATTGAATTATTGCCTTAGGCAAATTCTTACAAAGAGCTAATCCACAAATTCTTGTAGCATCCCAAACTCCTACCATAGAGTTAGAAGATGATCTTAGTATATCTATAAAATGGAAGAAGAATGTGCAAATTCCAAATTCTCAAGCCTCAACATCCTCTTCCTCAAATGACACACTCATTTGACAAATGGCTAATGATCTAATAGCAGTAAAGAAGCAACACCCAAAGATTTCTTATCCTTATCAATATATCCTACAAAAATTACCAAATTAGGGTGCTCCTTATCAAGGTAGACAATTTATCCTTCCTCCTAATCAATAGAGGCTTCAAATTGAACCTCCCCCTGGAAAAAGAAACATGTACTTTTCCACCTAACTAGTGATCATGAAGGGTCGACATGTCCTAAGAATGTAAGGCATGAACAACTAGAAGCAGAAAAAATAACTTTAGGAAATGTGATAATAGAGGAAGATTCTTCTGAGAGACCTGGAAACTCTGTAAATTATTACCTTGAGTATGAATTTGACTCAGATAGGGGTGGAGATATTTAATTAACTTTGGAAGATCCTTCATGTTTAGTCTTAACTAGAGTAGAATGAGGAAACAAGATTGATTCTCCTCCCAAAAACTCTACAACACCTATGCAAGAAAAAGATTTCAAAACAAGAGTTGAAGATAGGAATAAAACATTGCAAGCTCAGTCTCCTCCACTTCAAATTCTAAAAAGGTCTGATCCTAACTCACTTTTTGATATTGTTGAGCTTTGTAAAACATCTAGAATTCAAATTTCTCCTACAAAATATTTGAGAATGAATCCTATTGAACTCAATAAACTAATTGACTTTGTCAACCAACCTTCATCAAATCTTTCCTCCAACCAAACAAATATAGTGTCTTCTATTCAAGTCCCAAATCCAAAAGACAATTCCCCATGCAGAATAAGTTCAACCAGAGAAAGTAAGTCTAGAGACATTTTCTAGGAAAAAACATGACCCTTTCTACATATCTCTTTTCTTACATGGCTTCAAGATAAGCAATTGTATCATAGACTCTAGAGCATTAGATAATATAATGCCAGCAGTAGTAGCTAAAGCTCTTAACTTTCCTCTTACCAAAAAATTTGGTAAATTCTACTCAATGGATTCTAACCAAGTACCTCTAGTAGGTTAGATTAAAGATGCCCAAGTTTCCCTAGAACCCTTTCCGGATAAGAGAATAAAACTCACCATTCTAGTAGCTGACATCCCTACTAGTTATGATATGCTCCTTAGTAAAACTTTCTATCAGGATCTAGGAAGGCAAGTCAAAATGGATTGGTCACAAGAAATCATACCTCTAGGAAAGGAAAGAGTCACTCTTTTACCCAAGACCAAGTCAAAATATACAGTATTCCCTTTTGATAACCCTAAGTCTCAAATTCTCTATCAGGAAATCAATTTTGCTAACTTTTTTATTATGCCTAAAATTGGTCTGGAGCCAACACAGTATTAATATCTCCTTTAGGGAAAATTTTCCCTTCCTCTTTCAAAATCACTTTCAAAAATACAAATAATACAGCTGAGTATGAAGCCCTATTGCTTGGATTAGAGGAAGCAAAGAAAATGTAAAATTACTCAAGGGAAAAGGAGATGCCAAGTTGATAGTAAAGCAAGTCAAGAAATTGTTTTTAGTGAAGAATGAAAGATTAAGACACTAAAAGAATTATGTATGGGATGAACTTGATTGGTTTGATGTGTTCTCCATCAAATAGATACCCCGAGAGCTCAATACGAAATTTGATTCTTTAATGATCTAAGCTTCTTTAATGATTCCTCATCCTAATTTATGACTAACAAATACACTGTAGAAATAATCCATAGACCCAATGTACCTAACAATAATAGTTCATGGAAAGTGTTTAGAGATGATGCCCATATCAAAGCTTTCTTACAAGGTATGGAACCATTGGCCACTAATTACTTTAAAGGCTCAAAACCAAAATTTCATGAATTATGCTCAAATGCTAGTAATGTTGAAACTAAGGATGTCATTCAACTCAAAGGTAAAATGATACCTAAAGGGTTAGTTGAACTAGAGAAGGTCCATGATAGGTGATATGTTTGCTCTGCTCAAAATTCAACATTCAAAGAGGTTGAAAACATTGATTATAAGAAGATCAATCTAGGTGATGAAGTTAACCCAAAAATAGTGAATCTAGGGGTCTATTGTAAAGGAGATAAAAAAAAGCATGATTCACCAAGTTGTTAGGTGAATATAAAGATGTTTTTGCATGGTCATATATGTATCGCCTAGTTTATAGAGTAAAATAAACACTAACTATTAAGGAAAGCATTAACAATACTAAAATGAGTAAACACTTAAGATAGGACCGATTTGTTATCACTACAAATGGAAGCAAACCAAGAATGGTAAGCTCCAAATGGTATAACACAATGATGCAATAGATATGTCTCCAATTTAAGGTATGTATGCTCACAAGTATAGCTCAAGCTTAGATGGATGGATGGATTGAATGAGGCAAGGTTTCAACAATGGAGTCATGGAGTGATTTTGCCATTATAATGGTATTTTGGTAGTTTATGAGCTCTCAAAATAGCATTATAACTTTGCATGGAAGGTGGATGATTTTAGTGAAAGGAGAGGGTTCAATTTATAGGCAAGAGGCTTGAGGATCAAGGGCTAGGATGAGAGGATGGGAAAATGGTTAAGGAGGGCCCAAATTGAATGAGAGGAGAGCACATGGATTGTGCTTCCTTACAGCCAATCAGATAGTGACACATGTCACATGGAGAGTGGGTGGAGGAAAGGGCATGGATGAGTCAAAAAAGGAGGTTGAAGGCTTTAAATGGCCCTCATAAGTGCTTGTAAGAGCAATGAATGAGCTTGTAAGAGTCATTCATGGCTTTGTAAGAGCACTTATGGCTTGGTGGTTGAGATATTTTGAGGGGAGACTTTGGTTTGGATTAGGTAAGTCTTAAGCTCATTTAGGATTGTACAAATGATTAGGGGATGGGTTAGACTTGGGTTAGGATTAGATTAGGGATGTTAGAGATGTGCAAGTGGATGGTATTGATGAGGGTGGGTGAGTTAGTGGCTAAGCGTATGGGTGGATGGGGTGGATTAAGCTAAATGGAGGATTAAGGATAGGTTAGGGGCTATTAGATTTGAGGGATTTATTTATCAAATAGATTTATTTAATAAATGAGGGTTTTGGAATTAGATAGGAGAATAGGATTAATTGACAAATAGTTGTTTATTTGATTTATCAATTAGGACTATAGATGATTAATTAAATTAATTAGCTAGGGGATGGAAAAGGATTAATTAAATAGGAATTTAATTAATGATGTCTTTAGAGATAGCTAAATAGGATTACCAGAGCGGTGTAATCAAATTTAGATGTCTACATTTTTCCCCTCTTTGACATAGTGTTGAGACAACATTATTTCAAAAAAGTTCGAACGGAGATGACACGAGGAAGATGTTTTAACAACAAGGTTTACCCAGTCTCAGATAAGAAGAGGAGAGACTAGACTTAGAGATGCCCCCTCACGAAGGTGACAAAGAGAGAAGACGAGGCTCGACGGCTTCTTGAAAAGAAAAAGAATTTGAGACGAGCAGAGACACAGAGTAGCAAAGAGAAGGGGTTGAATTAGCTCAAACTCTCACTATGGGAGATTGATAAAGGAGAATTAGATGCAAAAGAGGAAGCAAGCTTAAGACTTTAGGGAAGGTGAAGGAGTGAAGGGGTGGAGCATGATGAAAGGAGATGAGGAGGAACGGATGGATGATTGGAAGATAAAGTGGTTTGGATGGGCGATAATGGAGATGAAAGGAAGTACTACCACGTAGTTGAGCACAAGATTTAATATAGGAATTTTGGTTAATGGCCAAGGTTACAAAAAACAACATGGCCTGTTTACCAACTTTCCAGAGGATGGACGAATGGACACAAAATAAAACATGCAAGGATTGCCCCAGCATCGCACATGAATCCTAGAGGAAGCAGTGTGGAACTGATAAGGGGTAACCCATAAGCAAAAAAGAAAAACAAACAAAAGACTGGATCAAGACCTTACGCTCAGATTGCCCCATTCGCAACATACCATGATAGGGAAGATCGTGGCAACCGTGAGGAGGGAACAAGGAGAGTTTTTAGAAAAGATACGTGAAGACCCAAAAGGGAAGAAGCCAAATCAAAAATAAAGCAAAAATTTAAAAGAGAACCATTTGCCAACGAGATGGGTAGGATGAGGTACTAACCAACCAAGATCAGGCAGGAGGAAAGCTATATCCTACAAGGATCCATCAAAGAGTACCAAAGCTAAGGGATAACACCTTGGGGATAGGAGATTGAGCTAAAGGATGCAGCGAAATAGCTAATCAAGATTTGTTATAAGTGTACAAAGTTATTTGGTGTTGGTTTTGTGAGAGGAGAATGTGTTGTGGAAGGGCGAGATGACCAAGAGGAGTAGGCAAAGCACCGAGGTGGGCTATAAGGGGCAAAGAGGGGGCTAGAAGGGGTAATTTGTAGTTAGATTAAGGAGGAGATATTGCTGATTAAGAGCTTCGCAATGGAGATTACGATGGTGGGTATTGGGTGACTAGAGCATCGATCGGACATAGTGCAATGAGTACGAGTAGGAGGGATACCCGATTGATCGGTAGGGTCTAAAACCTCTTCATGATTTTTATTTACACATGTGCGATATCATTCTCATGAAAGTGGAAATGTGATCCTGTAGGCACAGGTCCAGCAGGAACGCGAGTGAGATCAGCAGGATTGCAATCCCACAAAAAATGGCGTCAGGTGGGAAGATGCGGGGGTTTAAATAGTCATTTTCAGGAAAGTGATCCTGGGAGGATAGTTCATGTGGGAACGGGATAGAGTCAGTAGAACTGCATCGTCATGACGAGGAACGCGATTCAAGTAGCAAGAATGCATCCCCATGGGTTGAGGTCATTGTACAGTGGGAAAGGGGTTAAAAGGGGATAGTGTAGGAATGCAATCCTACAAGAGAAAGGGTTGATGGGATCGCCAGCTAGAGAGATCACAGGAATGCACTAGCGGGATCGAGGGAAAAGGTCAAGGTATTTAGAGTAGAGTCAACATCATGATCCCACTGGAATATAGTTTCGTGGGAACGCGGGAGGATAGGCTTCACAGAAATGTTGTTTCCATGAGAACGCGGTTGTTGGAAAAATAAAGTCAAAAACATTTGGGGTTGATGGAAGGGAGGGTGTAGGATAAACAAGGAGATAGAAAATTGATGGTTGGATTGGTTTTGGTTGTGTGCAATGGTTGCTAGATGCATTAGTGTCATGGGAGCGATGAGCAACAGTGTTGCACGTGGGAGAGATGTTGATGTCGGTGGAGTAGGCACAGGTTGAGGTGATCGGGCTAGGCCACCTAGTGAGGTTGCCCCATACCTGTACTTATATGATGATGGTTACAATGTTGTGCGAGAGATGGCATAGTGAGATAGTGACATTTCACCTACCAATGGGGGAGATGATGGCATTGCAAGAGGATGTGTACTAGATATTCAGACTGCTAGTGCAGGGGATGCCAGTCATGGCAACTAGGGAGATGATAGCAGAGGCAGCTGTGCAGAGACTGATGGGGCCAGGAGTGGAGTACAAGATTCGATGAGGACAGTTTGCATTGGACGAGCATCTGGATTGCATGATGGCAGAGAGGCGGATCTACTTCTATGTTTTGGGGCTAGTTTCGAGGTATATTGCCCCAAATATAGGTGGTACAGGTGTGATGTTGGCATTTATTCTAGTGGTGATGTAGATTATGGATGCGGGATGCCCAACTACATGGGGTTCTCTGATGTTCGTCGAGTTATATCGAGATCTTCATCAGATAGTGTACCAGGGCGACGATCGATAGGGGAGGAGCATTGGGTTCCTGACACTGTTACAAGTATGGGCATGGGAGCATATTGTAGTGCTTAGGCCATTGGGACACAGGGATAGGCAGCCAGAGGAGCTAGTGATATACAACTGGGCTGAGCCTTTGACATATCATCATATGGATTTAGTGGATTATTGGAGAGTGCAGATTGATGAGATAGTAGCAGTGGTGTGGAGGCCATACATGGGCTTAGGACCATGGGCAGAGGAGGAAGAGTAGCTCCCCTACACCATTTCTCCATGCTTCATGTTCAGGAGATGGGAGCACATTGCAGAGCAGTACAGGCTGGACAAGGCACTACGGCAATTTGGGTGGCAGCAGGTGTCAGTGGGAGATCTGCACTAGTATTATTAGGTTACCCATGAGCCATTTTTGATGTATGGGCCATCCTTGCAGAGGGATGGGCTGTTAAGGGCATGGCGAGAGCTGGAGCCGCAGCAGTGGGATTGGTTTTGTGGGGCAGTAGATGCGGGCTCCACACAAGAGTACCGAGATACTTTTTTGAGGCTGAGACCAATGGGGAGAGCACAGGGCACGCGGGCAGCGGTGGTGGCAGGGGAGCTAGCCCGAGCAACTCGACAGGGGTTATATGTGGCGAGGGGGTTGTGGCAACAGGCAGCAGCAATGGCATAGGAGGAGGAGCCTGCCTGTCAAAGGAGGAGGGTGGTGGGGGAGGAGAGGAGAGCTAAGCCAGAGAGGAGAGCGGAGGAGAGGGGAGCCTAGCCAATGAGAGGAGGCGAGGAGGCACAAGGGTGAAAGAGGGCGATAGGGGAAGAGGCAAGAGGATCGTCTACCAGGGGAGGAGATGATGGGTTGGCAGGTCAATACGCCTCGCTAGAGCAAGCACACGCAATGATGAGCCAACTACTTTGGGATACGCAGCAAGAGAGAGATCAGCACTGAGTAGAGCGAGATTAGTTCAGACAAGAGCAAGATACAACCTAGGGGTAGGCAAATAGGGTAGGGGTAGAGGTGGGGAGGCTACAGAAAGAGGTGGGCCAGATGGAGGGGAGGTTGGATGCTATAACTACAGAGAGGTAGGGGGTGTAGGCTAGACTAGATGCCCTCCAATAGGAGTGAGATAGGTTGGTGGTGGAGGTGGTGACCTTACGGGCACAAGTGGCAGTGGGAGGGGGTTTGGAGGAGCTACGGAGACTACGGGTAGAGATGGAGGAGTTGAGGGAGAGGGCTAGGTTCTATCGAGGGAGGTACCATGTTGTAGTGCCAACATCATAGATTGAGCATTACAGGCGGCCGACTCGGTTAGGCATGGCAGGTACCCACACAGGGATGAAGAGAGGAGGGGAGAGTGGATGGAGCACTGAAGGGAGAGAGTGCAGGTGGGTCCCAGTGTACAGGGCATAGTCAGAGGGCAGGGCTGAGCCAACAGCCTGGGATGGGAGAGGAGGCAGAGAGCTCTGGGATAGGGGGAGGACTGATGGGGCCACCACCTCCACCGCCACCAACACCAAGGGCCGGGAGAGGGGCACAGGAGGAGACTAATGATGCAGGGATGATGGGTTGACCATTGATGAGTAGGCATCTTTTGTTTGAGATACTGAGTGCCATGTATATATCAGCTTTTTGAGACACATTTTATGCGGGCTCAGACCCGTTTGTACTATATGGACATTGTACACTGATGGACTTTTATACTTTCATTCTTTCATTGATATATAGATATGATGATTCTGGTGTTATATGTGTTATAGACCGGTGGGGTTTATGTATAGTGGTTGATAGTGATGTTTTGATGGTATTGTTGATGATTGGTGATGCAGGATGAGACATGTGCTATGATGTTTTGATTGTGCTAACAGTGTGTGATGCAGGATGTGATTTTTGATGACATTGTATAAATGGTATAATATGATTTTGGTGTGATTTCAGCTATGATAGTGCAGATATGATATGATGTGATGTGATTTTGATCTATGATATCACAAATGTGATGTGATTTGACGTGATCCTTGATGACATGTTTTTCCTTATGATATTGTAGATGTGATGAGATTTTCTGTATGATAGATATCATGTAGTATGATAGGTTTTGGATATGATCCTGATGATGTGATGTTGCTTTATGATAGATGTGATGTGATCCCAGGAAATTGATTGCTTTGGAGAGTATTTGATATGATGTTGTATGATGATAAGTACAAATGATAAAATAAGTGACAAATGTAAAAATGAATCACCAACTAAAGGATAATCAACAAATTTATGATATGGAAAAATGAATATAATGACACTTTTAACACAAACTAAAGATGGATGAAAGATCTAAATGAATTACAAACTAAAAGAAAATGGAGTATGACTTAATGATGAACTACAATAATAAAACCTATCCTAATGATAAATGTCAACAAGGCTAAGATGAATCATAATCTAACACTAAAATGAACTATAATCTAATGATGAATGATAATGCTAAAATAAACTATAATCTAATGATGAATGATAATGCTAAAATGAACTATAATCTAATGATGAATGACTTTTAAGATGAACTAAAAGAGAGAACAGTAAACTTATGATATGCTACAAAGAACACAAACTAAAAGATACACCTGAGATTTTATGATAAGCAAGCGGGAATAACATAAAAGACTGAATGCAATGATATTTCATGACATGATAAAGGATACAAGCTATGATAATACAACATATGAGTTGCAAGACAAACAATGATGGTGGAATGAGATAACCAATGTTTGACTTATGATAGCGTTCTATGATATGAAAAGTAATCATAGGAGATACTGACTCTAAGTAGAATAATGTTGGAAAAATAGTGACCAACAAACTCGCAGTCAAGAGGATAGTAGAGATTTCTAGAGCTAGGATAGTAACTTATGATAGGGATCACATCATGATGAGAATAAGATAAGAATTTATGTTTGAGTCTTTGAATCAAATGATTCTGAGGGTGAAAAAAGTGATAGAGGGGTGATGGCAAGGAGGAGGAAACTTGAGCATGGCGTACTTCATGAAGAAGTACCACTATGTAGTGTGAACACTTAATTTGATATAGGATTGTTAGGGATCTTCCAAGGTTACGAAGAATTTCAAGGCCTTTTCCCCAAAATTCCATAGGATGGACTCAACCAGGCACACAAGGATTGCCCTGGCATCACACATGAGTCCCAGAGAGATCAGTGTTCGAATGATGCTGGATGATCCACAAACAAATGATATTACCCAAGTGCATCATGTTTTCTCAGAAGATGAAAACATGTTGGAAATATGCAAGGAAAATATCAAACTGACTCATAAGCAGCAAAGACTGTGATCGAAACCAACCTCCTTAGTTGTCCCAGTCAACACACACCATAATATGAAATGATTATGGCAATCTTGAGGAGGAAACAACAAAAGATTTGTGGAAACAATCAACCAAAAAGAGAAACAACAAAAGACTCTGCAAAGTGAATAAAAAACCTTTTGCCAAAGAGATCAACTAATGAGCTACTAATGGGTTGCAACAAGACCTAGACAGTATGTACAACTGAGACTAGTTAAGGACATGGGAACTCGAGACTGGATAGCAAAACATATTAGGTATATGCGTGACGGGAGAAAGCTCAGGATGAGGAGATAGCATTGTTATAATACATGGTTTTTGTTGAGGTGGGTTTATGTAAAGCATGATTTACATACAGGGGTCCGGATACTGCTGTATTCACATAGGTATAGTTTATGGGAGACAAATTTTAGGGTAGGGAGTATGAGACACACGTTATATGGGTCGTATATGCTACATATGGTAAGGATAAAAAGCACAGAATAGGGTAGATCGAGTAGAGTACAATGGTAGGATATATCAAGTATGGTACATGGGATGCTATAAATAAGATGGGATGTTACATAGTGCAAAGTAATAGAGAATGATGTTGCAAAGTATGGCAAAGAACGATAAGGAACACCTTGGAAAAGTGGGTGGGATGAGTGAGAGAATATGGAGGGGTGATAAAGGGGTGTGTATTGATGATAGATAATGGAAGGGTTGTAGTACACCTGGTGCCTATTTGCTAGGTTTTCACCAGGGACCTATCCAAGGCACTTGAATTGCCAAGTTTTCACCATTGGAAGCTTTATTTTTGCTTTATGCCTTTTTTCTTTCCTTGATTTTGCAAACTCTGTCCTTTAGGCATAGAATTTCTTAAGGTGGATAATGTTAGTAGGATCATTTAGGACTTCACCTTCAAGGGTAGATAGCTGATAGGCTCCTGAGCCAAAAGATGTTGTGACCACATAAGGACCAAGCCGGGTGGGCTTGAACTTGCCTTTCTTTTCTCGGTCAGCTTGAACCTTCATATTCTCTTTAAGGACCATGTCACCTTCTTGAAAACTATGCAGATGGACTTTCCTGTTGAAATTGACCTTGAGGCAACCTTGATAGACCATGAGATGGTCGTAGGCCTGTTGTCTTCTCTCATCAAGTAGATCCAGTTGAGTAAGGCGAGCCACTCTATATTCCTCATTAGATATCTATCCTTAGAGAGAAATGTGGAGTGATGGGAGTTTAACCTCAATATGCAGGACTACTTCAGGACCATAGACCAAGGAGTATGGAGTTGTACCAGTGGCTGTACGAAATGAAGTGCGGTATGCCCATAGGGCGAGATTAATTTGCAAATGTCAATCACGACCAAAATCATTAACAACTTTCTTGAGGATTTTGAGGATGGTTTTATTGGTTACCTCAACCTGACCATTACCTTGTGGGAAATATGGGCTCGAGAAGCGGTGGTGGATGTGGAGGGAAGTGCACAATTCTTCCATATTTAAGTTTTCAAAATTACCTTCGTGGTCTGTGAATATGGTAGCTGGGCTGCCAAAGCAACATATGATATGATAAAATATAAACTTAGACACCTAAAATCCTGTGGTAGTAATAAGAGGAACTTCTTTGACCCACTTAGTGAAATAATCAGTGGCAGTGATTATCCACTTGTTCCCTTCTGAAGAAAGTGGCGCAATAAGACCAACAAGATCAAATCCCCAACAGGCAAAAGGCCATGGTGGTGCAATGGGTTGCAAGTCCTATGTTGGAGCCCAGATTAAATTAGAATTTTTTTGACAAGGTAAACATTGTTTCACAAATTCACAAGTATCTTGTTCTAGAGTAGGCCAATAATATCCAGCCCAAAGGATCTACTTTGCTAGCACCATCCCACTTGTGTGAACGCTACAAAGTCTAGTGTGTACCTCTTTGAGAGCCATCGCAGCCTCATTTTGATCTAAACATTGAAAGAGAGTATCATGATAACCACGACGATATAGGGTTTGGGCAATGATGGTGTAATGGGAGGCTTTGTGAATAAGGTTTTGGCATTAGGTTCGTGTGAGGTGAGGAGATATGATACCATTTAGTAGGTAGGCATGAATTTCATGGTGCCATGGAGATTGGGGACCAACCAAGATACAGACCCGTGTTGATTCATCATTCTCATATGCGGGTTCGTGCAGCTACTCAACCAAGAATTCATACTGCATAGCTTCGTGTGGTATTTCCAAGAGAGAACCAATAGTAGCCATAGCATTAGCTACCTTATTCTGGAGTTGAGGTATCTGTATGAACTAGATCTGAGTGAAATGCTCCTTTAGTTGGTCAACCAGGTCTTTGTAAGGTAGTAACTTGTCATCCTTGGTTTTATATTCATCCAAAGCTTGTTTGATGATAAGCTAAGAATCACCATAGACCTGAAGCTCTATGATATTCCATTCAATGGAAATTTCTAGTCCTGCAACAAGGGCCTCATACTCTGCAATGTTATTGGTACCCCAGAATTGTAGTTTGAAGGATTTAGGGTACCACCTTTGGGCCATGAGATGTATAAGAGCCATCAAAATATAGCTTCCAGAGTGATTGTTTTTCTATCAAATAGAGGTATTTGTCTGGAAATTCCATGATGAGTGGGTGATCTGCAACTAAGGGGGCATTAACCAAGTAATCTACAATAGCTTGGCCTTTGATAGCCTTTCTATCAACATACTAAATGTCAAACTCACTGAGAAGCATAACCCATTTTGCCAGGCATTCGGTGAGTACTGTACGAGAGAGCATATATTTCAATGGATCAATCTTTGATATCAGTTGTACAATATGACTCAACATGTAGTGATGTAGCTTCTAGGTGGCAAACACTATTGCTAAGCATGCCTTCTCCATTGGTGTGTAGTTGAGCTCATAACCCACCAATGTTTGACTAATGTAATAAATAGCTCGTTCCTTCCCTACATTGTCAAGTTGTGCTAGCAGAGCACTTAATGCTATAGGAGTAGCTGTGATGTACAATATGAGTGGGCACCCTGCAACTGAAGGAACTAAAATATTTGGATTAGCTAAGTATTGTTTGATGAGCTCAAAATTGCACTGGCAAGCTAGGTCCCATTGGAAATTTTGATCTTTCTTAAGCAAGTGAGTGAAAGGTTGACACTTATTAGCAAGCTAAGAAATGAATCACCGGACTAATGGGAGTTTTCCTAGCAAAGAACAAAGGTGCCTGAGTGTCTTAGGAGGATCCATATCCATGATTTCTTTGACCTTCTTAGGGTCAATCTCAATACCGCGCTGTGACACAATGAAGCCTAGGAGCTTTCCTGAAGTAACACCAAAGATACACTTCTTTGGATTTAGCATGAGACGATATTCTGCCAATCGGTTAAATACTTCCTCGAGGTGAGATAAGTGGTCCAACGCATTGAGAGATTTGACTAGAATATCATCCATTTAATCCTCAAGTATCTTATGGATTAGGTCATGGAAGATGACCATCATTGCGCACTGGTAGGTTACCCCAGCATTCTTTAACCCAAAGGGCATCATATTGTAGCAAAATGTGCCCCAAGGTGTAGTAAATGTTGTCTTATGCTAATCTTCTTATGTTATACGAATCTGATTATATCCAGAGAAACCATCCATTAGTGACAAGAGTTCATGACCTACGGTGAGATCCACAATCATGTTCATATTTGGCAATGGAAAGTCATCCTTTGGACAAGCTTTATTAAGATCCCAAAAATCGGTGCAAATTCTGATATCACCAAAGGGCTTGGTAATAGGTACCATATTAGAAATCCATTCAGACTAATCTATTGGCTGAATGATTTTGGCCTCCAAAAACTTCTCTAGCTCTGCTTTGACTAATAAAGCCACCTTGGGGTGCATTTTTCAAAGTTTTTGTTTGAAGGGCTTGGCCCCTGGATCTACTGCCAGATGGTGTACAACTAGTTTGGGGTCCAACCCTAGCATATCCTGATATGACCATGCAAAGTGGCCCATATTTTCATGGAGGACTTCAAGAAGAAGCTTTGCTTGTTCAGGTGGTAAAGAGGCTGTGATATATGTGATATGTGGTATCTCTGTCAGACTGATATCTATAGGCCAAGTTTCTTCTATCAAAACTGAAGATATAGGAGGTCGATGCTCCTATGAGGGGAGGATGAAATCTCCATCCTCAGGTGCCTCTAAGAGGTTTTCACCGTGGGATATGTCCTTTATTTTTGTTTCATTTTTTGAGTCACCCAATGGTGCTCCAGAGGAGTTTTCACCATGGGATAATTTTCTCTTATTTTTTTGCTTTTTTGTTTCTTTTGGGATTTCATTTTTGCAACTAGAGATTCCCTCCTCCCCGAAGTAACCTACAGGGTCCAGCTTGTAGACATATGCCAATGGTGGAGGCGACCGTTTATGTGGTGTATCTACCCCCATGAATTTAAGGAGCATGTGCTTGGTAGAGAACTCGTCAACATGAACGACACTTGGTTGGTCCCAATATATGAGTTCAAAGTGAGCGAGGGGAAGGTCTATGAGATTCAAGGATAATTGGCAGAGCACAGAGGCACCAAGGATTATTTCGTCAAGGAAAATATCGTTGTAAGCTTTCTTTTCAACTTCCTCAAGGATGCCTTCAACCTCAACGAGAGTTTTTTGGATGTTCATAAAGGCGTGGCCTTCTATTTTAGTGCCCCCAGTTGCAGGGAGTCCATAGCCTAAGCCTTTGGTTTTCTACCCTTGGTGTGCTTCTATAAGCTATCTCATACCTAATTCTTGGCAGCCTAAACCACCTCCTTGATAATCCCATTGCTCTTTTGTCAAGCGATGTGACCAGGGATATCTCTATTTAAAGTGATCAAGAAGTGCTTCACTCTTAGGAGGTAGCTCCTTGTATAGCCATGTGTTAATGTCTAGTGTGTTTTTTGCTCCATCAAGGATACCCTTGAAAACAAATGTGGAAGGACCTAACTGGTGAAGTGAAGAGGCAATTTTTGGTATAGGCCCTTTATGTATTGGGCATCCTTGAGTATGTGGGTCAAGTGGTAGAGCACCAATAGCAAAAGCATCTGTGAGACTATACTTGCCACAACCTTGGTAGTTGATCTTAACTGTGGAGAGAGTGGAGGCTAAAATGGTGTTTGGATCGTGGCAGGTACCAGAGGAGCTGGCCATGGTAGTGCCAATTTCGATCCCAGGACAGTGATTGGTGTATGAAGCTTCAACTGCATTGCAATAAGCAAAGGGTTCAGGATTTGTGTGGATGGTTATCTCAATGCCATTATGTAGAAATTTGATGCACTGATGATATGTAGATGGAATGGCCTTCATGGCATGAATCCATGGGCGATCGAGGAGGATGTTATATGGAAGATTAAGATCAACTATGTGACAAAGTGTTTCTTGAGTGGCTTGGCCGACTCTGATAAGGAGCAAGATGGTTCCTTCAGTTGTACGCTCCAAGTTGTCATATGCCTTGATAGTGATCACCTCATTGATGATATTTGCTTCAGTATATCCTACCTGCTTGATGAACTTTAGAGTACATAGGTTTAGAGTCGATATATTATCTATCATGACACGTTTAACTGCAAAGTTAGAAACCATAACAGCGATGCGAACTAGGAGGGTGTGATCGGGTTCAACTACTAGGATATCAGTATTTTTGAAGGATAGGGCACAGGAGGCTGAAAGATGGCCAACCAAGTTGTGAAACTCAGTGGTGGAGGGGATGTGTGACTCACATAGAGTGTTGTCAAGGATCTCTTGATAAAGTGGGTTTTTCTGTAAGAGATCCAGGATGGAGATCTAGGCCAGCATGTTTCCAAGGTGTTCCAAGATGTTATACTGTGGCCCTAGTGAAGGTGATTCTAATGGAGATGCTCGAGATGGAGGTGGTCATGCTGATGATGGTCTAATTTGTGTGGATACAAGTGGACCAGCTATATTGAGTCATGTCTAACAGGTAGCAACTGCACACTGAGTATCTAGTTCTTTGATATTGATGACATTGATAGATGGTTCAACTTGGGATATGCAACCAATTAAGCTACCATATTCTAAGTATGTTGAGGTACAATTCTGAGACGTGTCTCGGTTGTCACCTTGTTTACCAGGAGCATTGTTAGGTTTTGTTGATAGGAGGGTTTGCAGGTGCCTTTCCCAGGTTGGTGTTATGAGGAGGGAAAGCATTTTGATATATCATTAATCTTGCATTAGGTGAGAGTTTTTCCCCCACTGTGATCTCTTTCCATTCAATGAGGTCCTATACATAATCCTTAAGTTGCATGTGTTTAAGGGTAGTGTGCCCTTTGACACGATGGAATTTGCAATATTCATTATCTTTGTACCAAGATGCTCTAGACTGATTGGGTTCTAAGGGTTCTGTTTGTGGATATGGAACAAGGTTATCTTTGGCCAATTTTTCAAAAATTGTATCAAGAGGTTCCCCCAATGGGGTGTATGTTCATGGTTGCCTCTAAACACGAGGTTTACTACTTGCCAACAATGTGATAGCATTAGTTTGATTATGACGAATAGGTATTTGTTGATGAGTTTGCACGGGTGGCTGGTGATATGTAGGAGGTTTTTGTTGATAAGTTTTTTGTTGGAAAAATGTGGTGGGAACATTGGTTTCTACCCCAACAATATGGACCTGTCGAGTGGTAGTGGCACCATTTGTCACTATATTCTTGTTTTTGTTCCAATATCGAGTTTTGTCATTGCTCGACCCACGGTCCTGGGTGTTTTCTTTGTACAATCTGATGACACCATGCTTAATGAGGCCTTGCTCAAGGCCCATTCCTTTTTCTTTGATGTCCTTGTATGTTTGCAAATAGTTCATAACCATATGATGAGCAAGGCTGGGGTGTGAGTTGTTTATGAACATCTTGACAAGATGACACTCAGGGATGGTGCAAGAGATCCTTGTTGTGAGGATCTGCCAGCGTTGTAAGTACTCTGTAAGACTTTCTCCTCCCTTTTGTTTAGTGTTGACAAGGTCCACTACAGATATTTTAGTCTCAACGAGATGGGTATATTGAGCAACAAAGGCCTCAAAAAGTTCTGCAAAAGTTTTAATAGTACCTTGAGGGATGCGACAGAACCATTCCAAGGCTGGTCCTACTAGGCTCTTGGGAAAGAGTCACATGAGGAACACATCATTATAGGCCACCTCCTGAGAATGCATATAGAATTCCTTAACATGTGTGAATGGATCACTCTTCCCCTAAATTTGTCAAACTTGGGGATCTCAAAATGTTTAGGAAATGGAGTTAATGTGATAGTCCTATCAAAAGGGTATGGGCAATCATTTTCAAATTTGAAAGTTTAGGTTTTTGTCCCATCCTTGAGGGCTTTTAGAGCATCTTTCATCTCTTCCCATTCAAATTTTACAGGTGGAAGAGTCAGTGCCCCCGGTGTAGGATACGTGCCAGAACCTGACGTGTGATATAGAGAACTCTGATGACCATATGGCATTTGTGGAAAAATGGTTTGCATAGCCGATGGAGTGGATGCTATGGTTTTTTGGGATGTAAGTTGTGCATATTGTTGCATCAGCTAAGGTAGGTGTGGTAGATAACTATGAGGTTGCTGCCCTATGAGGTAGTTTTGTGTGGGTGCTTGGGCATACTGCTGATGTGAAGATTGCGGCTAGGATAGTGGTAATGTAGATGATGCCTATACTATGCTCTAGGAATATATACCATGTCTAATATATGTGGGTTGCGCGCCTGCTTGAAAGTAGGACTGATTTGGAGTAGGTGCAAGGTAGTTAATTTGTGGCAAAGTGTTTACTGTAGAGAACTGCAGTGGTGGTGGATTTGGGCTATTTCCTAGAGGTGGCATGGAGAAATAGTTGTTGAGGGGTGGGAGTGAATAGCTATGTGAAGTGGTGGATGACAGTGTCAGAGGGGTGAACGCTACTACAGTGCTAGGGGGAAGAATAATGACAGGTGCTTGTGTCATAGCAAAATTCCAAGGTCCCAAAGGAAAAGCGACTGAAGAGCTTTGGCTAGTTACAAAGGGGTTGATAGTGATGTTTGGTGGGATGAAGGATGAGGTATTGGACCCTAATGGTGGTGTTTGAGTAGCAAATGGACTAGATGCAATATGGGGTGGAAATGAAAAGGTAGTGCTACTAGATGCAAATGGAGGATTTGGTGGAGCAAAAAAGTGGGTGGTGGAAGCAGATGCAAATGGTATACTTGAGGTCGGTTGAGATGTCGTATGCACTAACAGTTGAGTGAGAGTGGGATGAGTGTTCTGTGGAATGGGAACCGACACCTAGGTCGAGGGGATATTTGGGTCCACTGGTTCTACCTGAGGTGGTTGCCATCCAAACAATGGTTGAGTAGGATTCATTATGTTGATAGGTGGTGGACGTCCAAACTCAAAGACACCAACATTGCCTCATAAGAAATTTGCCATGATGGTTTCCTTGTTGCGATCTATGATGGCATTTACAATAGTAGCATGACCAGGTTGGTTCATGAAAGCCTCAATATCTATGGATGATCCTAGTTCTTCTGGGATTTGCAGTGGTGGGTCTGATGGTGTCATGGATACCACAAAGTATGTTTGAGCTCGAGATGTGTTACCACTATGACTAGGATCCATGTCTTTTTTTCGTGTGTGCCTACCAAAATGTGTGGTGGGTGGCATGAAAGGATGCTTCTCCTAAATGCAGCGAAGGATGATACTAAGGGTGTTAAAAGGATATGATGCTAAGTGCAAGAAGCTTGTGTGTTCCCAAAATATGAAGGTGGGAAATGTGATGGTGATGCGAAAGGTGTAACCCTAACCTTTGGCTCAAGGTGATGTGGGGAACCAAAAGCAACCTATTCCTAGCAAAAGCATTGTGTTTCAAGGATACTCAAGATGATGAGAGATGTCATGCAAAAATGTTTCTAAGTGAGTGAGGAAATAACACTAACATTTTAACAATGCAGGTGGAGGATTCTTCTTCAACAACCTAAGATGAGAGGAGATGGTCTAACTTCAAATGCTTGAATGGGATAGTGCAATTCCTAGATGAGAGACTAAACTTATAAGTGTGTAAGTGTGTGCAGAAAAAATGAAGGACCTAATCAGAATGAGTAATAGTAGAGTTGTTGATAAGGCTTGTATTAACACCACATCGAAGGGTTAGTTTTGGATTTTGTAGTCCCATTCAATTTGCAATGCTACTTCAGCTCTGTCTTTCTCTATTTGATCCAATTTAGCAATCCTAGAGTTGGGGGTATGCTTCTTATGTTCTGCTTCAATTTCCTTATAGGCTAGTATTTGAGGAAGCTTAGCCTTATTAAACTTAGTCTTAGGATGGCTTGACATGAGATACTTCCAAGGATTAAGAATCACAATCGTGGGGTTCTTTGGAGGCAGTGACTATGCTAAGTATGCCATATGCTAGGATTGACCAACTTTGGCAAACATTCATTCAACAAGTAAAAGATCAAACAATAGATAAGAACAACCAAATAGAAGTTTTAATTCCCAGAATGTGATACTTGCACCAAGGAGTGTGTATGTTTTTACAAATGTTTCGAGAAATCACTTCAAGCACATGAACATCCTAGATGGTTGGCTACAAAGCTGACAGTTGGTTTATCTGGGGAGTCCTCGATATATGCAAGGTACATGAGGCCCAAATCCATAGATGAAACCAGAAAGATGTCACACAGCTGAGAGGAGCAGTAATCCACTTCTCCTCTTTCACTTCTCAAGGGTATAAAGTTCCTTGAGGCTTAGCCCGAATGAAAAAATTTTGATCCCAAGAGAGGTGTCTTTGGATTCACCTCCTGATCTTTATACTCCACCAGAACGCTGGAGTTGAGGTCATCCCAAGGGGTGATGAAATCCCCTAGCATGCCTCCTAAAACTTAAACAAGATTTTGGATCCTAATCTTATGCACCCAAGATGGCCTCGAAAGACGACAAGGGGAGAGAAGACTTGGATGATCTTGGGCTAAAAGACAAAGTTCTTTCCCAACTGACGCTTAAGTTTTATGATCTAGACTTTTGAAAACATGCATGATTTAAGATGCAAAGGTTCAGTTCCAACTTGAAATGCACCAACAAAAGAGAAGTGATCGAAGAATGAATACACCAAGAAGATTTAGGGTCAACAAAAAGTAAACTCGCGAACCCGGAGGCCCTCCACGTCAAGTATCAATTAATTTTTCTTTAAGGCATTCAAGATTGAGTGTGATTTTGTTTTAAGCCCAAAATAAAGATGTGGGTAAAGTTTTATTTTAAGCACGTGCCTGGAGGCCCTCCACATCAATTGATTCTTGTTCAGTTTTAAAGCCCAAATTTGAAGTGTGATCGATTTAATCTAGATTTTTGGACATTCAAAAATTCTTATAAGTTAAGACAAACCCTCAAAAGCTAAATAAGTAGAATTTGATCATGGAACACTTAACACTCTCTTAGGTAGACCCATCCCCATATATGGCGCTGATATTGCAACCAATGGTTAGAATGATGGGTGATTAAAGAGGGTGAGTCCAATGAAAAACTACTCAATTTGACTCTTCGTTGATTTATTTTTTAACTTAACCAATTTAGTAAGTGTTCAAAAATCAAACTTGCCTAAGTTTCATGCAAAAGAGAGATTTGTTTGTTCTTTTTAACGCACCAAAATGAAGTGTTTGATTTGTGGAGTTTTTAGAGATACAAGTTCATTTTTCCAATTTGCAAAGACAAATAAAAATGACTTTGACAAGACCAAAAAAAAAGAGGAAGCGTTCCCATAAAGAAAATGTGAGAAACAGCATTCCTGTGAGGGTACCCACGTTCTCGCAAGCGGGTTTGCGATCCCGCTAGAGTTCCTATTCGCAGGAATGACAATCCTGCCACGAATCTAGATTGCAGGAATGACAAGAAAGATTGTTAAAAAGAATTAAAGCTATGAGCCAAAAACTTGAGAGCTCTTTTTGACAGAGCGATCCCATGGGTTTATGCCCTTACAACATTCCCACAAGTGAGAATGATGATCCCGCTGTCAAAAATTTATTACAGTCCTGAGAAGTTTAAGATAGGAAATGGTAAGGTGAGAATGACGACCCTACTATTTCTAAGGTGAGTTTCCACTGGAAGATTTGTCTGTGGGGATGAAGAGGCTTCTTTGATGATACATGGCAGGGGCTGTGTGTTGATGAAGTGCAAACTCGGAGTCGCAGGTTCGCGTTCCTACCAAAGAATAGCAGTGTTCCCGCATCGCAAGAGCACATTTTTGTGGTCCCGGGGATTCAAAATTTTGATGTTTTTGAACATTTGCTGGGTGAAAACTGAGGACAGGTTTGGGAGCGCATTCTTGAGGTGTTCAAAGTGGTCCTGCAAGCAAAATCAAAGGGTAACACAAACAAAAGATATTGCCATTAATGTTAGCTTTGCATGGTTAATCAAAACATGAAAATGAGAAATAAGCATGTAAAACTAGCATAAATGAAGATTAAAAATGACCCTAACACGGTCCCACCAGGCATGCTAAAATGTATCACCTAGTTTAGCAGAGTAAAATGAACACTAACTATTAAGGAAAGCATTAACAATACTAAAATGAATAAACACTTAAGATAGGACCGATTTGTTATCACCACAAATGGAAGCAAACTCAGAATGGTAAGCTCCAAATAGCATAACACAATGATGCAATAGATATGTCCCCAATTTAAGGTATGTATGCTCACAAGTATAACTCAAGCTTAGATAGATGGATGGAATGAATGAGGCAAGGTTTCAACAATGGATTCATAGAGTGATTTTGCTATTATAATGGTATTTTGGTAGTTTATGAGCTCTCAAAATAGCATTATAACTTTGCATGGAAGGTGGATGATTTTAGTGAAAGGAGAGGGTTCAATTTATAGGCAAGAGGCTTGAGGGATCAAGGGCTAGGATTCAAGGATGGATAAATGGTTAAGGAGGGCCCAGATTGAATGAGAGGAGAGCACATGGATTGTGCTTCCTTATAGCCAATCAGATAGTGACACATGTCACATGGAGAGTGGGTGGAGGAAAGGGCATGGATGAGTCAACAAAGGAGGCTCAAGGCTCTAAATGGCCCTCATAAGTGCTTTTAAGAGCAATGAATGAGTTTGTAAGAGTCATTCATAGCTTTGTAAGAGCACTTATGGCTTGGTGGTTGGGATATTTTGAGGGGAGACTTTGGTTTGAATTAGGAAAGTCTTAAGCTCATTTAGGATTGTGCAAATGATTAGGGGATGGGTTAGGCTTGCATTAGGATTATATTAGGGATGTTAGAGATGTGCAAGTGGATGGTATTTATGAGGGTGGGTGAGTTAGTGGCTAAGCTTGGTTAGTATGGGTGGATGGGGTGGATTAGGCTAAATGGAGGATTAAGGATAGGTTAGGGGCTATTAGATTTGAGGGCTTTATTTATCAAATAGATTTATTTAATAAATGAGGGTTTTGGAATTAGATAGGAGAATAGGATTAATTGACAAATAGTGGTTTATTTGATTTATCAATTAGGACTATAGATTAATTGACAAATAGTGGTTTATTTGATTTATCAATTAGGATTAATTAAATTAATCATCTAGGGGATGGAAAAGGATTAATTAAATAGGAATTTAATTAATGATGCCTTTAGAGATAGCTAAATAGGATTACCAAAGTGGTGTAATCAAATTTAGGTGTCTACAATATAAAGATTTGAAAACTTTTAGAGGAGGATAATTTAAGCATCACATCACTTTAAAGCTAGGTACTTCACCTTTTAAGTAGAAATTAAGAACCTATAATCAAAAGGTATCAAATGTAATCTTTAAAGAAATTGATAAAATGGTTAGAGCCTACATTATATTCCCAATACATCATTCCACTTGGGTGGAAAACATAGTGCCTATGAGAAAGAAGAGTGGAGAGATAAGGATCTATGTTGATTTTAGAAATTTGAATCAAGCAAGTCTAAAAGACAACTTTGCTTTGTCTATGATGGATCAAATTCTTCAAATAATTGTTGGCTCAGAGATGATGTCTTTCCTCAATGGATTTTTGGGTTATAATCAAATAGGTGTTTCTAAGGAAGATTAGCACAAAATTGTGCTCATAACTCCTTGGGGCATGTTTGCTTACCAGAGAATATCTTTTGGGTTAATAAATATTGGTGCAACTTTTTGGCAAGCAGTGAACTCAACCTTTGGACATCTTCTAAAGAAAAGTATCATAGTGTATCTAGATGATATGACCATCTTTCAAGAAGACAAAAAAAGCATTTGAAAGATCTAAGAAAACTCTTGCAAAGATGTAGAGAATATGGGATTTCACTGAACCCTAAGAAGTCTATCTTCTATATGACTAAAGGGAAATTTTTAGGGTATATAGTTTCAAAAAGGGGATTAGAATTGATCTAGAGAGGGTTAGAGCAATACAACAATTGTGCCTCCTAGTAAATTAAAATGGCATTAGGTCTTTCTTCGGTCAAATAAATTTCCTCAGGAAATTTATACCTAACTTTCCTGAAACAACTAAGCCAATGCCAAAGCTATTAAGAGACAAGTAGAATTTCAAATGTGATGATCTGGCTATCAATTCGTTTGAAGAAGTGAAGGTGGCTATTGTTAAAGTGCCATTCCTTATTCATCCTAACTTTTAACTAGGATTTTGTAATGTATTTTTATGCATCTAAGCACAACATGTCTAGAATTCTTCTTCAAAAGAATGAGAAAAATGAAGAAGTTCCTATCTCTTTTATGAGTGTTCCTTTGAAAAAGCATGAGTTGTGCTACTTGCTTGCTGAGAAATAGGCTTTTGTGATTGTAAAAGTAGTTAAGCAATTTTGTTATTATATCTTGCATTCGTACTTTGTGGTCTATGTGTTAATTGTAGCTGCTAAGAGCATCCTCACACATCAAGACATAGTCATGAATAACTGAGCTACTTGGGTATATAAAGTACAGGAGTTTGATCTCGATATCAAACCCACCAAATCAGTCAGAGGTCAAGGGCTTTATAAGTTAATGGTGGATAATAAAGAACAGGATCCTTCCCCTAATTTCATGTTGGTAGGATTGAGAGATGAGTGGTGCTTAGATATAGCATATTAGCTGACATATGAACAATGCCCAAAACACCTAAAGGGAAAATATTAGAGAATTCTACAACTCAAAGCTGCAAAGTTTGTGATCGTAGATGAAATCCTATATAAGAAAGGTTTAGATGGAATGTTCCTTAGATGCGTTGATGCTTATCAACAAGAAAATCTACTACAAACCTTTCATAATGAAGCATGCAATAGACATTTTTCCTCCATAGTCATTGCTTTTAAGATCTTGAGGAGTGGGTGATACTAACTAGGTATGTTCAAATTTCCCTATAAACGGGTAAGAGATTGTGAAAAATGTAAATTATATTGGAATATTTTAGAATAACTGGGGGGGGTGTGAATCAGTTATCCAAGACCCAGATGTATAAATAAAACTTTTCACAACTTAGTGAACCCATAAAATATTCATACCCATGCATGCATCCATTAGGTAATTACTAAAACTTGTATGTTACTATCAAATCAACTTGCAAAAATGTAAAGCATGAAATAGAATAGATTCATCAGAACACTTGACACAATGATTTACATGGAAACCCAATTTGGGAAAAACCATTAGTAACATGCTACTCCTTTTCACTCTTTTGAAGTGATGCCCTATGAAAGGCCAACCCTGTTAAAGGTTACAATACACACTATCAAATGTGAGCTGGTTAAGGGATTTCAATCGCACTTTTAAAATTGAGCCTTGTTAGAGAACTTTAGGCCATTCATTTAGAATGCTACCTAATTAAAGGATTTTTGAATAATTGTTAGGTCAACCTTAATGCAAGGGATTTACCCTAGACTGATACAATTGTTAGAGAGTAATAGTAGAGCTTTAATCTAATACAACTTACAACTTCTCTTGCAGATTACATATCTCTATTCAGTTCTCACTTCTACTTGCCCTTCTTCTGATCTCAAGCATTTTAGACTTTTCCCTGTTTCTTTTCAACTCTTGCCAAGTACCACTTAAATATTTGAAAAGCATTAGATTTCTATCTCAAAAACATAATTGTCATCATCCTAGAATAATCATCAATGAAGAGCATTTTGTACTAATCTCCTCTATAGCTTTGCACTTCAATTGGTCCACACAAGTTAGTATGAACAATCTCTAGTATTTCTTTAGAGGTATAAGCTTTACTCTTAAAGCTTGACTTTGTCATTTTGTCTAGCTAACATTATTTGCACACTACATTATTAGGTTTTTTCAACTTGGGAAAACCTCTAACTTTCTTTATGTTACTGATACTAACCAAGTTATCAAAGTTAACATGACATAATCTCTTGTGCCAAAGCCATACATCATCAATTTTTGCAACAAAACAAGTAGTGTCCTCTATCAAGATAGAATAGATTACTTCTTGTTTGATCACCTTTTCCAATCAGTTTCCCATTTGTGTCATATATCTTGGTAGTTATATTTCCAAATTCAACCTTACATCCCAAATTATTCAATTGCGACACACTTAACAAGTTATAATTTAGTCCTTTAACATAGTAAGCATTGTCACATGAAATCTTGTCTATGAGTTTGATAAAACCTTTGCCTTTTATCAAACATGGTGCATCATTACCATATCTTACACTATTTCCATCATAACAATTCAAGGTAATGAACTTAATTTTGTCTCCAGTCATGTGATGTGAGCATCCACTATTAATGATCCGTATATCCTTTTTTTTCACACAAGTCACAAATGTAGTTGCCTCATCTTCATCAAATTCATCCTTCATTGCAACACACACCACTTCATCATCATGTTTACCAGAATCATCCCTATTTTCTTCTTCAGCAATGTAGCATGATTTCTTGCCTTTGTCTTTGTAATCCCTACTGTCATCTTATCTTATATTTTTGTGCTTGTTGTCATCTTTGTAGTTCTTCTTCTATGTACATCTTGTAGCAATATGACCAACCTCGTTGCAATTGAAACAAATGATGGGTAACTTACCTTTCAACTTGCCTTTACTTTTGTGAAATCTTCTTGCCAATAGTGCTTCCAATTTTTCAACATCTTCCTCATTTGTATCACTATCACTAGATACATATTTTATTTTTCTCTTCTTTTGCTACTTCACCTCATCAAAGTCCTTCAGTAACAACTTGGCTTTGAATGCAGATTCAAGGCTCTAAAGTTTGTAATTATCAAAGTTAGATAGCTCAAAAGCAGTGAGTCTACCTACCAAATCTTTAAGGGTTAGATCTTTTCCTAGAATACATCTCAACTCTTGAATTATAGAAAATATAATAGCATAAACAGGCAGTAATGCTCTCAAGACTTTACTTAACATAGTAACATCATCTATATAACCAGCAGCTCCTCTTATTGCACTAACTTCTTTTATCCTAGCAACATATTGAGCAATATTTTTACCTTCTTACATTCTTATATCATCAAACTTACCTCTGAGGCTCTCAGATTTGGCTCTTTGAACATTTTTGTCTCCTCCATAGATGGTGTCTAGGGCATCCCACATTTTCTTTGCAATGTCACAACCTTTAATATCATCAAATTCAGCATAGCTTAGGGCAAAGGCAATCTCCAACATCACCTAATTTTGCTCTTTCATCTTCTTCATATCTTTAGCAGTTAGGGCTCCAATTGGATCAATATGTTCCACTACAATGGTAGATTGTACATGATCTCCAAGTTCTCCAAGGTGTAGCTTCATCAAACTTTTTCATGTAGGAAAGTTATCTCTACTAAGCTTGGGTACTTCTCTTTTTGACATCTTGATCTTTGTGCTTCTAGTGCCTTAAAACTAGTCCTCTTAAGTAGATGGCTCTGATACCAATTGTTGGAATGTTTTAGAATAACTCATAGTGGGGGGTTGAATCAATTATCCAAGCTCCAAATGTATAAATAAAACTTTTCACAACTTAGTGAACCCATAAAATATTCATACCCATGCATGCATCCATTAGGTAATTACTAAAACTTGTATGTTACTATCAAATCAACTTGTAGAAATGTAAAGCATGAAATACAACACATTCATTAGCACACTTGACATAATGATTTATGTGGAAATCTAATTTGGGAAAAATCACCAGTAACATGCCACTCTTTTTCACTCTTTTGAAGTGATGCATTGTAAAAAGGCCAACCCTGTTAAAGGTTACAATACATACTATTAAATGTGACCCAATTAAGGGATTTCAATCACCCTATTAAAAGTGAGTCTTATTATAGGACTTTAGGCCATTCACTTGGAATGCCATTTGGTTAAAGGATTTTCAAATGACTATTAGGTCAACCTTAATCCAAAGGATTTACCCTAGACTGATACAATTATTAGAGAGTAATAGTAGAGCTTTAATCTTATACAACTTACAACTTCTCTTGTAGATTACAGACCTCTACTTAGTCCTCACTTATGCTTTGGCTTCATACTTTGTAGCTCTAACAACTTGTTCACCCTTTAAGCATTCATCTCCTCAAGCCTTCTTGCTTAACATGTCATTATAGACTCTTCTCTTGGGTCACTTGATGAAGCAAAACCCTTAATTCCTTCTCCTTCTTAGGTTCTTGCACATGACAACAACAACTTTTGCTTCATGACCAAACATTCTTATGGATAGGAAATTAGGATATTTTTTCACTCATTTTCTATCGTCCAAATTAGGGTTTTTGGATGGATTAGGTAGGATACAATGTATCTACCCCATATCTTGTCTTTTCTAGAAACTTCTCCTAGAATTCATTAGAATTTGCCTAAAAATGGTTTACATCAAATTCTGTGCCACTAGCTCATCATCCTTATCTTCCTCCTGGTTCACAAGTTTCAAGAAAATAAACTTTTTTGCTTAGATTTGGTGAATCTTCGATCTTTATCATAAAGCAAAGCTCGACATTATCAATCTTCTGATGCTCAGCACATATTGTGTTTCTTGGCATCAACAATAAAATCACTTGGTATCAACTAAAGTTTACTATGCTCGGCATCAACTAAACTTTACTCAACATCACCTGTTTTGCTTGACATCCACTAGAATTTGCTTTCACTCAGCCCTAACTGACTTTTTTCTCAACTTGCACTGACTTTGCTCGATACCTACTATCCACTCAGTCAAGCTTTATAGAAAAAAAATTTTAACTTGTTCTTCTAAACTATCTAAGTGTAGCTAGCATTTTATAACCTTAAGTAGATCATCAATACATCATTGTCTTAACTGATCCTTGTACTTTATTACATAATCATAGCTCAACCTTTCCTCTGGGTGTTATTGTTACCTCTTATTGATCAAATCTTCTTCATAAATCAACTAAGTAATAGTACTTAAATCTTATAAGTAGTTGTCTTACCAAAAAATAGCACGTTTGACATCAATGATGAAACAATGATTGAAACACATAGTCTTCTTCAAAAATCTTCCTCTTATCAATGATCTTTACAATCATATTTCAACAATCTCCCTTTTTGGTATTGATGGCAAACCAAACTGATCAACCAAGTCAATTAAATGATGAACATCTTGTTCACTTTGACTAGGTTAAAATAGTAAGGCAATACCAAAAAGAAACCTTGTATTGAAATTTCTCCCTCTATCAGCAACTTCCATCTTTTGATTAGGTTAAAAAACTCTTTCTTATAACTCCCTTTGAGTTCTTTCTTGTATCTTCCTATTACTAGGTAGATTAGGATTTCTCCCTCTAATATCAGTCTTGTTCAACTTCTTTAATAGTAATCTCTTGCATTTACAAGAAATATCACCCTTTGTGATTATGCTTTCTTTCTTTGATGTACTTTATCTCTATTTGATCAGCAAATCTCTCCTTCTAATAATGATTAGTTTAATGTGCTTTCTCCCTCTTTTTTTTGGCAACTCTTGATCAGTAAATCTCTCCCTCTTTGACAATAATGCCAAAGACATATACCAAAAAATTGTCATCTTAAAATATGTAGATATAGCCTTTTGCAGTTTCTTTAGTTTCTCCCTCTATCACCTTACTTGTAACTGATTTAAAATTTCAGCTCTGTGATTACTGTAGGCAGCTCCTAAAGTAAGATCCTCTGCATCAATGTGTATTATATGAACATCAACTTGTTTGATGCAGGGCACCCCTTTTGTTTCTTAAATAGCATTTGATATGGGTATCACCCTATTTTACCTCTTAGATACTCATGAGCATCCTTAGGTAATGGTTTTCTGAAGATATTAGCAATTTTCTCCTTTGAGTTAACATATTCCATCTTCACCTCTTTGTCTTGAACTAACTCTCTCAAGTAATAATACTTGATTGCAATGTGCTTTGTCTTTGTGTGCATCATTGGATTCTTTGATATATTGATAGCACTTGTATTATCACAATAAAGTATCACTGGTTTTGTGATTTCTTCCTTCATTCCTTTGAGTAGCTATTTGATTCATACAATATTTGAGCAATTTATAGCAACAGCAACATATTCAACTTTAGCAATAGATTATGAAGTACAACTTTGTTTCTTGCTAGTCCATGTAACTAGTCTTTTGCCTAAGAAAAATGCTCCTCCACTAGTGCTCTTTTTGTCATCAATGTGTCCAGCCCAATCAGCATCATTATAGGCTCTCAATTCAAACTTTTCATTCTTCTTGTAGTATAGACCAAACTCTTATGTTCCTTTTAGATATCTCATTATTCTCTTCACAGTCATTAAGTGATTCTCCCTGGGATTAGCAAAGAATCTTGCAACTATCCCTACAGATAATGTAATATCAGGTCTATTATGTACTACATATTGCAATTTTCCAATCATAGATCTTTATAATTTTGATTCACATCAGCAGAGACATCCTTCTTTGACAACTTGTGTCATATCACCGTAGATGTACTTACAGGTTTGGAATCCTCTAATCCAAAAGTTTTCATTATCTCTTTGACATATTTTAACTGAGTGATATATATACCATACTTCATCTAGTATACTTACAATCCCACAAAAAAATTGATTTCTCCAAACATAGACATTTCAAATTCTTGCTTCATTTGATTTGCAAAATCCTTACATAAAGCATCTTGTCCTCCAAATATGATATCATCAACAAATATTTTAGATAGTAAAATACCTATGTCTTTTTTTGTTTTTATGTACATATTGTTGTTATCATCAATCCTTTCAAATCCAATCTTCACAAGATACGTATGAAGTCTCTCATACCATGCTCTTGGTGCTTGCTTCAATCCATATAGGGTTTTGTGTAGTCTACATACCATGTTCTTATTGTTATCATCAAAAAAACCTTCTAGCTATTCTATGTAAACTTCCTCTTCTAGTATGCCATTCAGAATTGCAGATTTAGCATCCATCTAATAAACTTTGAAACCTTTGTATGTGGCATAAACAAGTAGAGTTCTTACTCCTTTCATTCTAACAACAAGGGAAAATGTCTCACCATAGTTAATTCCTTCTTCTTGTGCATATCCCTTGCAAACTAATCTTTCTTTATTTTTTGTGACTTCACCATTTTCTTCTAGCTTGTTTCTGAATACCCACTTGGTGCCAATCACATTCCTGTCTTCTGGTCTAGGAACCAGACTCCATGTTTTATTCTTCTCTATCTGTTCAATCTCTTCTTCCATGGCTTTATATTAGTCTACATCTTCTAATGCATATTTTACTATTTTGGGATCCTTCATGCTTAGCAAACATGATTCACTTCTCAATTTATTTCTTGTCATTGGCCCAACATCTCTATCTCCAATGATTTGATCAATAGAATGATGTCATTTGACATATTTAGACAATCTTGGCTCAACTCTTATTTCTTCATTTTGTCTTTTAGCTTCAGAATCACTGTGTACATCTCTGTTAGGTATCTCAGCATCTCTTTCATGTGTACTAATCTTAGAATCAAAATGTGCATCTTCTATATTCTATAACTTAGCATCTGAATGCAACTTGGTTCCTGAATACAACTCAAGATTCATGGGATGTGACTCGGCAGTTACTGATACTTGCTATTGATTTGTAACTTGATTTGTAGCATCTTCTTTAGTAGGCATTCCTTCATAAAAGTATACAAATGATTTGTATTCTTTTGATTCTTTCATAGATTTAGCCTCATGTACTTTTGTAAATTCATCAAACTTCACATTTGCACTTTCCACAATTTTGTTAGTGTTAGTACTTAAACACTTATAAGCTTTATTTCTCATAGAATACTGAGGAATATACCTTCTTCAATTTTTGCATCAAGCTTTCCATTCTTAACATCTTTAAGAATGTAACACTTACTTCCAAATACCTTAAAGTATTTTACATTGGGTGGATATTCATACCATAGTTCAAAGGGTGTTGAATGAGTACCTTTCTTGATTTGCACATGGTTCAAGGTATATACAATAGTACTTATAGCTTCTCTCCAGTATTTTAGAGCAACTTTCTTCTCTGTCATAAGTGTCCTGGCACAATCCATTATAGACTTGTTTCTCCTTTTAGCAATCCCATTTTGTGGAGGGGTCCTAGGGGTAGATGTCTATCTTTTGATTCCTCTATCATTATAGAACATCTCAAACTCATTTGATGTGAATTCTCCTCCTTTATTTGATCTCAAGCATTTTAGACTTTTCTCTATTTCTTTCTCAACTCTTTCCAAGTACCACTTAAACATTTGAAAAGCATCAGATTTCTATTTCAAAAACATAACTATCATCATCCTAGAATAATCATCAATAAATAGCATTATGTACTTATCTCCTCTTTAGCTTTTCACTTCAATTGGTCCACACAAGTTAGTATGAACAATCTCTAGTATTTCTTTAGAGGTATAAGCTTTACTCTTAAAGCTTGACTTTGTCATTTTGCCTAGCTAATATTGTTTGCACACTACATTATAAGGTTTCATCAACTTGGGAAAACCTCTAACTTTCTTCATGTTACTAATACTAACCAAGTTATCAAAGTTAACATGACATAATCTCTTGTGCTAAAGCCATACATCATCAATTTTTGCAACAAAACAAGTAGCATCCTCTATCAAGATAGAATAGATTACTTCTTGTTTGATCACCTTTTCCAATTAGTTTCCCATTTGTGTCATATATCTTGGTAGTTATATTTCCAAATTTAACCTTACATCCCAAATTACTCAATTGTGACACACTCAACAAGTTATAATTTAGTTTTTCAACATAGTAAGTATTGTCACATGAAATCTTATCTGTGAGTTTGATAGAACCTTTTCCTTTTATCAAACATGGTGCATCATTACCAAATCTTACACTATTTCCATCATAACAATTCAAGGTAATGAAATTACTTTTGTCTCCAATCATGTAATGTGAGCATCCACTGTCAATGATCCATCTATCATATTTGTTGACACAAATCACAAGTGCAGTTGCCTCATCCTCATCATATTCATCCTTCATTGCAACATACACCACTTCATCATCATGTTCATCAAAATCATCCATGTTTTCTTCTTCACCAATATAGCATGACTTCTTGGCTTTGTCTTTGTAATCTTTGTTGTCATCTTCTCTTCTATTTTTGTACTTTTTGCCATCTCTATAGTTCTTCTTCTATGTACATCTTGCAACAATATCACCAACCTCATTGCAATTGAAACAAATGATGGGTAACTTGCTTTTAAACTTGCCTTTACCTCTGTGAAATCTTCTTGCTAGTAGTGCTTCTAATCGTTCAACATCTTCTTCTTCTGCTTCATCTCATCATAGTCCTTTAGTAACAACTTGACTTTGAATGTAGATTCAAGGCTCTCAAGTTTGTAATTACCAAAGTTAGATAGCTCAAAAGCAGTGAGTCTACCTACCAAACCTTCAAGGGTTAGATCATTTCCTAGAATACATCTCAGCTCTTGAATTGCAAAAACTCTAATAGCATAAACAAGAAATAATGTTCTCAAGACTTTACTTAACACAGTATCATCATCTATATGACCAGTAGCTCCTCTTATTGCACTAATAACTTCTTTTATCCTAGCAACATATTGAGCAATATTTTCACCTTCTTCCATTCTCATATCATCAAACTTACCTCTAAGGCTCTTAGATTTGGCTCTTTGAACAATAAACACTATTAAATGTGATCCAATTAAGGGATTTCAATCACCCTATTAAAAGTGAGCCTTGTTAGAGGACTTTAGGCCATTCACTTGGAATGCCACCCTGTTAAAGTATTTTCAAATGACTATTAGGTCAACCTTAATCCAAAGGATTTACCCTAGACTGATACAATTGTTAGAGAGTAGTAGTAGAGCTTTGATCTAATACAACTTAAAACTTCTCTTGCAAATTATAGATCTCTATTTAGTCCTCACTTTTGCTTAGCCTTCATACTTTGTTAGAGAGTAACAGTAGAGCTTTGATCTCATACAACTTACAAGTTCTCTTGCAAATTACAGATCTTTGTTTAGTCCTCACTTCTACTTGGCCTTCATACTTTATAGCTTTGATAGCTTGTTCACCCTTTAAGTATTCATCTCCTTAAGCCTTCTTGCTTAACATTCTACTACAAACTCTTCTCTTGGGTCACTTGATGAAACAAAATCCTTAATTCCTTCTCCTCCTTAGGTTCTCACACATGATGACAACAACTTTTGCTTCATTAATAAACATTCCTATAAATAGGAAATTAGGATATTTTGCCACTCATTTTCCATTGTCCAAATTAAGGTTTTTGGATGTATTAGGTAGGATACAATATATCTACCCCATATCTTCTCTTTTCTAGAAACTTCTCCTATAATCCATTGGAATTTGCCTAAAAATGGTTTGCATCAAATTCTATGCCACCAGCTCATCATCCTTATCTTCCTCCTCGTTCACAAGTTTCAAGAAAACAAACTTGTCAGCTTAGATTTGACGAATCTTCGATCTTTATTATAATGCAGTAGCTTGGCATTATCAGTCTTCTGATGCTCGACACATACTTCGTTTCTCAGCATCAACTAAAGTTTATTGATGCTTGGCATCAACTAAAGTTTACTAATGCTTCACATTAACTAAACTTTACTCGACATCAACTATTTTTCTCAGCATACACTAGAATTAGCTTTCACTCAACTCTAACTCACTTTCTGCTTGGCTTGCACTAACTTTTCTTGGCACTAACTTTCCACTTGGTCAAGCTTTGCAAACAAACTTTGTTTAACTTGTTCTTCTAAACTTTCTAAGTATAGTCAGCATTTTGTAACCTTAAGTAGATCATCAATACGTCATTTCATCATTGTCTTAACTAATCCTTATACTTCATTACATAATCATAACTCAACCTTTCCTCTAGGTGTTATTGTTACCTCTTATTGATCAAATCCTCTTCATCAATCAAGTGATAGTACTTGAATCTTATAAGTAGTTGTCTTACCAGCAAATAGAAGGTTTGACATCAGTGACAAAATAATGATTGAAACACATAGTCTTCTTCAACAATCTTCCTCTTAACAATCTCTCTTATCAATTATCTTTTCAATCATATTTCAACAAATTATTCACTAATAAACCACAATTAGTCACACTCCCTTTGAAGCCAGTAGTCATTGAAGATCCTTTTTAGCAATGGGAATTAGATTTTATAGGCCCCATAAACCTAATCTCTAGTGCAAACCACACTCATATTCTTACCACCATAGACTACTTTACCAAATGGGTAGAGGCAATACCAGTAAAAGCAACAAAATCACAGGTGGTATGCAAGTTCTTAACTAAAAATATTTTGACTTGATTTGGGGTATTGGTCAAAATATTGACTGATAATGCTCAAAAAACTTCATCTTGAGAGATTTGGCTTTTCTACTATAATCATGGAATTCGGTTGTCACATGCATCCGTCTATTTTCTGTAGGGTAATGGGAAAGTTGAGCCTATAAACAAGAATTTGATTAATATCATGAAAACATTGGTAGATGATAAGGGAAGAGATTGGCATAAGAAACTCTATAAAGCACTTTGGGCAGATAGAACTTTTGCTAAAAGAACCCCTTTTGAGTTAGTTCATGGAGTAGAAGCACAGTTATCTCTCCCTTTGGAATTGGCCACACTAAATCTACAAAAAGCAATAGAAGGTGAATTTTTGTCAACTCCCTTGAAAAGCAAATACTTAATCTTTAGAAGATTGAAGAAGAAAGGATGGATCTGGTAGACCATATAATAGAACATCAAGCCAAAGGAAAGAATATTTTTAACTAAAGGGCAAGGCCCAGGAAATTCATGGAAGGAGACAAAGTACTATTGTGGGATAAGAGAAGAGATCCTAGAGGAGTGCATAGAAAATTTGAAAGCCTGTGGAAAGTACCATTCATTATTTCTCAAGAGCTAGGATCAAATACTTTTAGATTAAAGTATTTAAATGGAGATGATCTACCCCTATCCTATAATGGATAGGATCTCAAGTTGTTCCAATTTTAGTTTTGTCCCATTTTTCATTGTTCATATCTATTTTCCTATGCTAGTTTTCCCTTTTGGTCTATTTTTTTTTGGTTATTCCCATTTGAGAGTACCTTGTCCATTGAAATTAGTTTAAAAGATAACTCTATGAAATGAAAGATTCTAGAATCATATCAGAACTTTGCAGTCCCAGTCCCCAGTCGGAGGCAATTGTTAGCCCCAAACTTGTCTTGCCGATTGTAGATATTGATACCCAAAATTTTGCTAAAATAAAGTTGAACTTGAACGTAGTATCCATTTATTTCAACTTCTACTTCAAACTGGTATCTTTCACACAAATACTGAATCTTTCTTTTTTGTGTCCCTATCAGTCCAACAAATCCCATGCAAAGAAGGAGTTGAAGTTGAAGCAAGAAAAGGAAGTTTCAACTTAAACATCATCTCTTTTGTTTCTAATGATTACACTTGTTTTCTTCTCACGGGGATTTAATTAAACAAAGCATGTATGTTTTACTTAAAGAAGGCCCCACTTCCTTGCCATGTATCAAGATGTAAAAGGCAATAAATGTGACAGTTAAGTGGCATGTGTCAAAAGTACCAGTTATTTCCAAGAAAGTAAAAGCAATGATTATTTGACATCATTAAAATGAGTTCACATGTTGATGTGATGGAGATGAGCAATGATAAATGGCTAGAAAGTCTTGTCAAATAAATTCACACATCGATATTAATGATTTTGCACACTCCATATATGTGCTTGATTTTCCAAAATCTTATGTTTTTAAATCCTTCCTTTTCTAGTTTAATTGCATATCTTTCTATATCGGAGCCCAAAATGTCAAGCTCGTAAGAAAAAATTGGAAGTGCTTGACTTAGCAAAAACTGGTGACTACACATTTTGGCTTCCTCTGTCTATTTTGTTTTCTTACTCTTGTTTCTTTGGATTAAAATTTTGTTTTTAAGCATTTATGGTTTTGATTTCCTATCAAGGCAGCCATGACTCTTTTCCAACCTAAACTTGAGAAACTTGAGAAACCCTATTTGTTAAGCTCTCTATCTAAGATACAAGATATTTTTCTAGTCAATGTAGATCTAACCTAATTGGTAGAGAGAGTAAAGAATGCATAAGATGGACCCATTTACCAGAAACTCATCAGTAGTGGTCTGATAGAAGCTACCACTTTCTTGACTATGATAGGGTGTCTAGAGTTGATTGTTGAGTGTGTGAATCATTATGATCCTCATACTATATGTATAAAGAAGGTCATGGGTAAATTTTTGGTTAGAATTGATAGAGTTACAGTCAGTTCTTCCTTAAGGGCTACCACATGAACCATGGATAGAAGACATGACCATATATCAGTATTATGGCAGTCTACAAGCAAAAGAACCCTACAAGGAGTTTTGGAGGATTAATGATGTTTTTCTAGTGAGACTAGTTTTTGAGCTCTGAGGTCAAGAGGATTGTAGGATCTCTAAAGAATCTATGCAAGCTATTAAGATTTATGTGTGTTTTTATATATAATTCTCTAGATTCACCTATATCAAAGTCAGGGGTTTCGCTAGAGAATCTTTTAAGTTGCCTTGCTATTGTCTTGATGACATTGTCCTTTCTAAAATATGTAAGCAACTCCTACATGTCACTAATTTGTCTAAAAATACTAAAAAGACTCATGATGCCATGTTTCCTATAGAAATTGGCCACTATAGATGTCCTAATGTCAAACAGGCTATGTTAATAGATTTAGCAATGTCTAAACTGTGCCTCAAGCCCTACCTTGCTAGAGAGAATTTTGATTATTTAGGATTTTTCAGGGAAAATTTAAAATATGTGTCCTCCATTAGGCACATTCCTCACTTAGAAGACTACTAGGCCAATTTCTCCGATGAGTTTGAAGTGAGAAAAAGATCATGGTTAAGATTGACCATAGGCCAAATACAAGCATTCAAAGTTCAACTTGACATCAATGGGATAAAAGAAAGTGATAATGAGAAAGTGGTTGATCCTTTGTATACTAAACAAATTGAATGTCTCCCTATTCCTAAGCTAGATTAGAACAAGAGAGAAGAAGATGGTTCTTATTCTCGCATGATAGGAGTTTTGAAGAAAACAGAAAATTGGCTAGCTCAAAAGATGAATCAAGTATCAATTCGAGAAAAGCCTAAAAAGAATTCAAGAGCTAAGAAAGATAACTATGCCCTCTAATTTATCTATTGGTGATTCTGTTGTAGGTCAAAATGAAGCTGAAGTTGAAGTATCCATTCCTCTAGTTCAAATTCAAACATTGAGCACTAAATGAACTACATGTCCTTACACCCGAAGCAAGAAGGCTATGCAAAATAGAGCAGAAAGTGAGATTGAGATAAACACAGATTCTTGAAAAATTGAAGAGGTAACAGAAAAAATCATTGCTCCTGATATGTCTAACTCAATAGAAGTCTAGCAAAAAATGGTATAAGGTGATAGTGAATCAATGAGTACACTAGCCCTAATTGACAATAATGCCATGCCTGGAAAAGAGCCTTCAACGACTAAGTGGCTGGAGACTTCTGTAGAAAAGAAAAGAAGCATGGTACCACTCTACATGCATGTGAATGACATGGTGAGAAAATGCCTTGGAAGGTATTCTAAAGTTAAGAAAGCAAAAATGGAGTACCGGCACTATTTTGACAAAGAGTGACAGGATGGTGGTTGGCAGAAATTGTGAAACCTCCACAGGATAAACTTCAGGAAGAACTCATGCCTCAAGGTTATCAAGTGTTAAAAGTAGACCTAGGTAAAGGTAGTAGAGTCGTAGACATAAAAATATTTGAAGTGTCTAATAAGAAGATTGTAGACTGGGAATGGAAAGATGTTAAAGATAAGTAGAGTATAAAGGAAGATATGGGAAGTATGGCCCAATATATCAATGCAATTCTACATCCTAAACTAAATCCAAGCAATGAAATGTCAGCCATTGCTGATGTCAAGTCTCCAACTAATCAAAAATTCTTGGATACTTTGCAAAAGTGTAAAGCCACAGCTAAGACATTTGAAGAATGGGTCCAAACTATGCAAATTGAAGCAATAACACAAGTGAATCTCTTGAGTGATACTCGTAAATAAACTTTGATTATCACTAAGAAAGTCAAATCAAATATTGAGGGATATGAGAAGGAGAAAAATAATTGGATGAAAGTGATACTGTGGATTGATGAAATACAGGGGCATGACCTACAAAAATTCCTTTCTAAATGCCCTGTGGCTGGTCTTGATGATAAAACTTTCCATGTGATACGAGAATGCATTGAATGGAGAAATTAAGCAATCATGCAAGGTGTAGCTAAAGTCAAAGAAACTCTATCTAAGCTTGGGGTCATAGATGATATAATTCTTGGTGACTTGAAGTGGTTTTATAAGCAGTGTATAGAAGGAGAAAGTGACTCTGTCTTACCCACAAAAGATATCATCAAATAAGTACAAAAGAGATTCTTGAAGCTTCGAGAAAATAAATCACTTGTGAAACAAGATTTTTCAAACATCGCCCATGTTGAGGCCATGTTGATAATCAATTAGAAGTACCTAGAGATGGACAAAGGAAAGATAGCAGAGCTGAAGAGGGAAAAAGAAGTCTAGAAGCAGAGGATCACTTTTCTTGGTTTGCCACATCAGTCAGTCATCTCATCCTTTACTACCACATATGAAAGCTAGAAAGTTGGAAGGATTGATGTTGGCATGGACAAACCTATGTGACACCTAGAATTTCTTAGTTGCATGCCTTCTGGTTTTATTTTCTCTATTTTGTTTTGATAAGTTAGCTTGGTTAAGTAACCAAATAACTATCTACTCCTAGCAAGGTAATTTTAGATTTTTTTATCTAGCCCCAAGGGGTATATATATGTAATAACTATTTTCAAAAAGACTATCTCTCGATGGATGCAAAACCAAAAATATTTTTGGATGCATTTTGGAAAAGAAAACTTTGATGCAAAATTTTGGTTGTGATAAGGAAATATAAAATTCTGCAATTTTATGTTTTGAAGCTTTTCTATAATAGATAATATTGTCTGTTCTATAATGATTTGTATCCTTGAGGAGATTGATCATTTGTGAAGAGGTTTACATTGTCTTATTACAATTTAGAATCTTGTTGTTAAGGTTGAGAGAATTTGAAAGGATAGAAGTAGTGAACTTCAAATCATTTTCATCTATAGGCATTAATCATGTGAATGACCTTGGTTATTAAATTTAAATGGTTTTTCAATTTGCGCATTCTTTTCATTTTCATGAATTGATTGTTTAAGCTTCTTCAATATTTTCTTTAAAATAATCATTGGTAAGGTTTTCCCTTGGAAGAGGAATTAATGAATATCTTTTCAAACTAGTTGTTGGACCTTATAGTATTGTGAAATAATACTAAGTAGAGAATTCCTTACTCATTAAGGGAATTTCAATCTATTAGTTTATCAAGAGTTCTTCTCTCTTTAAGTTTTAAAATTAAATGAGAAAATTTGTTTATTAATAGAAACAATCTCTAAAGTATGGGACTTTGTGACTTAAGATTGAGTCTCTAAAGAAGGAAAGTTTCCTTACTATCAAGATGCACCTTACTATTTCTTGAGAGGAAAAGGGAGAATGAATGCATGAAAGAAAACTACCTAATCTAATCTAAGAGGAGGTGATACACCAAATAATATGTTCAACCTTATCTCTGCCCAAGAATGCACAACTCATCAATATAACCTCAAAGTATACAAATTCAATCCTTGTTTAATCCAATAACCATATGTAGATCAGAAACCAAAAGAATGCTATAAGGAAGATAGTTCACTTTATGTAATTCAAAAAGCCAATTAGATACAACCATACAATTGAGAAATAAAGACAATACATTAACACAAAGGCAAGAAGGTATTGCATAGTATATTAATGGAAGAAAGAGATACAATATAGGGGTGCATTAACTCAGAGGAAAAGGAAATTACAGTAACAGAGCACAGACATACAATGCTATAGAATTAGAGAAAAGATTGACCATGAGAAGGGTTACAAAATCTGGTTTTATAGTGCAGGCATAACTCAAATAGCTTCTACCCTAAGGCAAAACTCAACAACTACATTTAAGGTTGCAAAGAAAAAACCACTAAAAATCTAGAAGAGATCTAATCATGGCACACATCCAAATGTAGGAAAATCACTTATTCACCAAACAGAACCTTAAGAAGATAGAAATAGTGGCCATTATTGTTCTGACTAGGTAGATGGATCACTAGGTGGCAATAGAGTGTCCCTTCACATTTATTAGGCATGGAGAATATCAAAGAGTGGTTGTGGATGATCAAGAAGATTAGACTTTCCATTTAAGAGTTGTTTCTTCCTTGCTACAAAGACACCAAGTTAGTCATTTCATCGTTCAACTGGAGTCAATCCTTAGGCTTCACCACATGGACCAAGCATATTGTATCTTTTTGCCACATGAACATTCTTTTATCTTTCATGTTTGACCTTGACTGCCCGTGATCGTAGCTTCATAGCCACCTTTCTTCATTAGTTGAACTATCCCTTGCAAAACTGTAACTGACTGTCTATCACTACTTCGCAACTTGTCTTCAACATTTTCCATTAACTACCACAACCAAGTGACCACATGATCCTAACCCTTTGCACCATCATTGTGGTCTAGGTCGAAGAGCCTTCTAACTGTGTGATGATGCAAGATCACTAAAATGCCATGGTCATGCATTCACAACTTGAATTTGATATAACATAAAATACCATGACCTCACAAAACTATAAACTTAACTGACATTTCTCTTTCACCACCCGGGCCCACTGAAACATGTGTTTCATCATCACTATCTCACTATATATTTTCATCATACATTTTATCATTGCAATATAGTCACATGCGCTAATTTTGGAAGATCAAACGGCTAAGGGAAAACCATAGTTTACCATCCATGTTAGTACTTCTGACCAATCTAGTGCTGCCACATCATCAAAGTTCATCCATATGGCACCATGCTACAATTCTGTGACCTTAATCCTTAATTAAACATTAATCTCAATGACAATGCAATGTGCAATGCCTCACCACTTCGCAACTCTAATATGGGATTAGCCTGAAACTCATGCGACAATGTGATGAAGCCAACATCAAACCATGATTGCTCAGTTGCAACTTATCATTAACCTAAGTGTCATAACCCTGTGAACAAGTGATAAGGGGAATCCTTGTGTCATTGCCTTGACCATGAGTTAAGCCCAACCATTGGCAACCCTACAATAAAGCCAATCAACAAACCGTGACCACATAGTTGCAACCATTAATTGGGTACTAATAATTTAAACTGTGACCCTACACTAACCACAACTATAATTTCCTTACACCTTTGAGGATTGGTAAATGGTTAAGTCACAAACTATGGCGACTAGGCGATGAAAGATAATTGCATGGTCGCAACTAAGAACTCCAAAGTGATAAAGCATAAAAAGCTTGAACTTAGGAAAATAAGGGATAAGCCAAAGTCTTAAATATATCCTTATGTCATTTGAATTATTTGAATATTTGAATAGATATGACTATTGGTCATGCTTGACAAGTAAAACTTAATTTTTTGGCAGGAGGTAAATATAGCTAACACTAGCTATTTGCTACTAAGCTTCTTGTTTTCTCTCTTGTCTCAAGTCACTAGTGTTATAAATTCTTGAACACTTTTGATAAGCCATTTATTTTTCTTTTTGATGAGTGATTATTGATTATCGAGCTTCAAATCTAAAACACTTTTCTCATCCTATTAAGCAAAGGCACGTCCTTACATGTCGATCACAACTAGGTTCCAAGTTGGTAATAGTAGTCATCCCTCTTTTGTTTTTGCACAATTAGAGACTCCACCTAGGTGCCCTCATAGACAACCTTGCGTGGAAGATCCCGATTCTAATCAAATGCAAATAGCCAACATCCAACACAATCTACTCTATGGTTTT
Source organism: Cupressus sempervirens (assembly GCA_028749045.1). Taxonomy (NCBI): domain Eukaryota; kingdom Viridiplantae; phylum Streptophyta; class Pinopsida; order Cupressales; family Cupressaceae; genus Cupressus; species Cupressus sempervirens. The sequence continues at coordinate 85,804,052 of CM053784.1, read as the reverse complement.
GAAAACCCATTTGGAACACCCTTTGATACACCCATAGGTGAAAACATTTTGACCAACATGCATCTTGAAGAATCCAAATGCCACTTGGAAGAGCAAGCACGTGAAAATGAAAGGCTTATGGAAGCCATCCATGCTAGAGAAAGAGTGGATCAACAAGTTGAGCCTAACACCACGAAATGAGGAAATTAGAAGAGGCTATTATCACAATCCATTTGAACACATTCCCATCAGTGATTGTGATGGAAATCACATACCTCCAAGGACTCCTAAAGTCAACGTGGGAGAATACCCATCACCACCTAGACAATCATAATCACATCACAATTGTGATGATGAGGTCACTAGTGAATATGTCATAAGGTTTCAACAAGACAAGGTTGCTCAAAAACTAATGCTCAAAGATTTAGAGCAAAACGGGGACCAATACTTCTAGTATATGACAAAAAAAGGATGTAAACTCCCCCAAAATTTTGATGTAAAACAAATAATCAAAAAAAGAGAGCCCACTGAGGCTGAAATCTTGAGAGAAGAAATGCAAGAATTAAGGAAACAACTTGTACAATTACAATCTTCCAAGGAGCCACCTAAAACTTCATTTTTTAAATCAATATGTGCTCTTCCATTTGACAGGAGTTTATACATGCCTCCATTTCCTAAGGATATAGAGACTCCTAAGTATGACAAATACAATGGAAATGGTGACCCTCACAATCATGTGAGGCATTTCTATGCTATTAGCATAGATTTCATGGATGAAGACTCCTATTGTATGTGCTTGTTTCCTAGGAGTCTAAGAGGACAAGCTATGGAATAGTTCACAAAATTGACTCCCCCTCTAAAAACATTTGAAAAACTTGCACAATGCTTTATACAACAATAATCTTATAACATTCAACATCCCGTAACTATGTTGGACTTGTGCCAAATCAAACAAAAATAGGAAGTTTTTTTGCCACATACCTTCAAAGATGGAGATTTCGATACTCTAGGTACCTGTTCTCACAAAAGCTTTCACCTTTGTCCAAAGTTTTACCTAAGGAACACCTTGTGAAACATGGAAACAACCTCCAAGCTATGGGAGTTGAACTATGAAGTCAAGTCTCTAGAGAAGGTCGACTTCCTTTGCTATCAGCATGCACCTAAACTACACTTGAAGAGGAAAAGGGAGAATGAATGCATAGAAGAAAACTACCTAATCTATTCTAAGGAGGTGATGCACCAAAATAGAGTGTTTGATCTTATCTTTGTACATACATGCATAGTTAACCAATTATAACCTCAAAGAATATAGATTCAAACCTTGCTTAATTTAACAAACACATGTAGATCAAACAACAAAATAATACTATAGGAAGAAACTTCACTCAATATCATTCAAATGCCAAAAATAGATACAATCACGCAAATTGTAGAATATAGACAAGACCATTAACCAGAGGCAAAGAAGTCTTGCACAGTGTGTTAATGGCTGAAAGAGATATAGTAGAGGATTACAATGACTTAGAGGCAAAGGTAATTTATAATGCACATAGAAAAAATGCCAAGGAAAATAGAGAATAATCTATATCTCATTTAGGCTTACAAAATTTACTTTTATAGCTTAAACATAGCTAGATATTTCTCAAAAAATCACTTCACAACCACTACATCCAACCATTATTGCAATTCTGGAAAATATCTAATCATGGCACAAAGTTGGATGTTGGAAATTCACTTGTCCACCAAAAAAACCTCTGAGAGGTCAGGAATAGTGGCCATTAACTTTTGACTAAATAGATGAATCAATAGGTGGAGATAGAGTGTTCTTTTGCATTTATTAGACCTAGAGAATAATGAAAGTAGTTACAGGAGATTGAAAATATTGGATCTATCATCAAAGACTTTCTTTCTTTTTCATAAGTGTGCCAAATCAGCTGTGTTATTGATCACTACAGTCAAACCATCAGGTCTTGCCACGTAGACCAAACATCCTTTATCATTCTACCACTCTACCAACATTCAACCTTATGTCTCATGTTTCATCACCCATGATCGTAGCTTCACCACCACCTTTCTTCATTAATAGTTATTGCTTGCAAAACTACAAACATCTAGCTAGCATTGCTTTGCAGCCTGCCCTTGACACCTTTTATTAATCACTGCAACCTTGAAAAGACTAAGATCCTGACCGCATTCACATCATTATCGCTTTGACTCTAGGTTCACCTCCTAACCTTGTGACCAAGCGAAACAAAGAACCACTTGATCACAACTATAACCATAGCTTCCTTCTTAACATGCTATGATAGCATGCTAGCCATAGATCTGAAAGATCTAAAGGTGAAAAATGCATCCTTGAAATAGTGAAGATTTTTCCCATATCATTATGTCACAACCTAAACATAGTATGCCAATTTTACCCTAAGACTAGGCAAAAACAACACAATCACCCTGTTAGGACCCTAACCTTGGTTGAGTTAACTGACTCTATGATGATGCAAACACAATGCAATCATGCCTTCACCACTTGATCTCCAGTTAGCACTTAACGCATTGTGATTGTATGAACCCAAAGGGTGATTGCACGGTTGTAGCTATTAGTTTGTGGTGACTGATCAAGAAAGTACTATACATACTTCATAAATTCTTTAGGGCTTGGGGCATCGCCCAAAAAAAAAATTGGGCCCTATTTTATCAAGATTTTGGGCCGACATGTAATTATTAATTGTAACCCTAAAGCAATAAAAATACTTGTATAAAAGGGCTTAGGGTTAGGGATTGTTTCATAGTTGTGATGAGAAAAGTGGTTCTTACGGCGGTATTGAGCTGTAAGGGATTACAGATTGTAATCAGGTTGTAATTACTAGATCATAATAATATCAAACTTGTTATTTGGTGGACATAGCCCAAGGATAGGGTGAACCGTGTTAAATCTTGGTGTCTTGTGTTCTTTTCTGTGTGATCTATTATTTTTTGATATCGGTTATATTTGCATGTAATTGTTATTTATGTCCATGGTTTAATCCTAACAAGTGGTATCAAAGCAAGATTTTTTTTTAGTTATCCTCTATAGGAAAGTCTAATGGTTAAGTGGGAGTCTCACGGTTGAGTGGGAGTGATGGTAGACAAGGATAAACTGAGGGTTGACAAGTTTAATGGGTAGAACTTCCAGTCATGGAAGATGCAAATGAAAGACTATCTTTATCAAAAGGATTTATGGAAGTCATTAGAAGGCAAAGCCAAGAATTAGGGATCTATGTCAAATGATGAATGGGATCTTTTGGATAAAAAGGCACTTGGAAGCATTTGATTATGCTTGGCACCATCAGTGGCATTTAATATTACAAAATTGAAGACAACAAAAGAATTGATGCAAACCCTAGCGAAACTATATGAAAAGCCCTCCGCTTCAAACAAGGTATCTCTCATGAAGCATTTATTTATTATGAAAATGGTAGAAGGTGGTTATGTTGCAGATCATTTAAATGATATTAATACTATTACTAGTCAGTTATCTTCTGTGTGTATCAATTTTGATGAAGAAATTAGGGCTCTCTTGATTTTGTGTTCTTTGCCTGAAAGTTGGAATGGCTTGGTAATAGCTATGAAATTATGTTCCTAGATCTAGTACCCTAAAATATGATGGTGTGATCGGTGTTATTTTGAGTGAGGAAACTCGTAGGAAAACCTCAGGTGGATCTACATCATGAAGTGCTTTGACTACACAAAGCAGGGGCAGAACGACTGAGAGAGGAAGTAATTCTGGAAATCATGAGAAATCAAGAGGAAAGTCAAAGGGGAGGAGGTCTCATTCAAGAGGACTAGATGACTGCTAGAACTATGGGAAACAAGGGCACAAAAAGAAAGATTGTTGGAATCGAAAGAAAAATGGAGATAAACTAGATGGAGACAAGGAGGCAAATGTGGTAAGTAACAAATCTGAAGAGGATGCTTTGCTTCTTTCTTTAGAAAGTGTTGATGATTCATAGGTTTTAGATTCTGGTGCTTCATTGCATGCTACACCTCATGTTGGGACTAAAATTTGCATGGTCAATTTTTAGTCACATATTGAAAATTTTGAGAAATTGAGCCCTATAAATGCTTTTAAATGTATTTGTACCTGGTTGTACCTTTGAGGCCCCCTAAGGTTTTTAATGTTTCTAACACCCTGCATTCAGTCTATCTAAGTGTTCCATGAATATAAATTGACATTCCAAGTCATTTTGCTAAGTCCTGTTTTGAGCCAATGTCATTTCTGCATTTTCACCTGTGTCAAATAGCAACTGGAGGCTGTGTTTGCAACTAAATATCTCACACCCAGAAATATGTCATGACCCACCACTTTGCGAGTTCTAGTTTCCATATCAAAGAGCCTATGTTTTAGATTTTAAGTTGTTTTGAATCTGTTTGACTAGGTTTTGAATCTCTCAAAGTTGATAGTTTACTGTTTTCACATATTTGCAAATTGCACACATTTCTGGGAAGCCATGTTTGACGAGTAATAACTTTTGACCAGTTGACTAAAATGTTAAAATTCCTTTTGTGTTGCATTGTAGACGTCAGAGACTTGTTATGTTTCAAGTTTTAGCTTATGATAAATCCATTTGATCAGTTTTCAAATGCGATTCCAAATGCAATTTTTATCTTTTTATTGATGTCAGCATTTGCAAGTTTGTCAGGACCCCTGTTCGAGACATTATAACTTGAGATCCGTGATAAGTGAGATCAAGTGGATTGTACCATTTTTTTTTCCTCCAAAAATACTTTAAATATGCCAAGTTTCACATCTTGATGAATCCATATACACACTTTTCCAAGTCAATTCCATTTGAAAAAATTGTTATCTTGTCAATGTTTCCCGTCAGCAAATCCAAGTAGCCCACTTTGACTGATTTCCATTTGCATCCTGTTATTCGTCATGAGCCAAAATCATAGATCCATAATTTCCTCATGACAAAGAACCAGTGTCCCAGTTTTTGTTTCCTCATGTGCTCATTTGCCCAGTTTTCCAAACCAAATCCGAACCCCATTTACTATTTTTTGACATGTTTCCTTGCAGGTAAATATAAGAAGGCAACCTTGACAGTTAATATCTTTTGACTGGGAATTCTTCATGAGAAAAAATCTAATATGGTGAAAGTATGCATAATAGAGAATCATTATGTTTGATTTCAAAGCCCAGTCAGAGGTTTGGGTCAGTTTTTAAAGTCAGTCAAAGAACCCTTTGGCACACAGTTGATAGTTTGCAGATTAATGGTAAAATGAGTTTTAATGGCAGAATAGTGATTGATTCTGAATCCAGTTAATTTCTAATGATTCAATAGATTACTTTGGCACTTCAGGTGTTTGGAAATTTTTAAAAAAATTAGTCGAGCCCGCTTTGGGGCCCGATTATTTTCACCATATCAATAAAATGGTGGGAATTGAAGGCATTTAAACATAGTTGATTGCTTGCGATATCTCAAACATTTATGGACTCCCACATGAGGTGGGCATGAAGGAATTCTTATGCATTAAAATATAAAGGAAGGGGAAATGTCTTAATACATAAATGGTGTTCGAACTAATGTTTCTCAAATCCTTATGAAAGGAAATTGGTGTTGTTTAAAACATCAACAGGAGGAAAAAGATAAAGCTTTTCCACTTCCCTGTGAAGGCAATTAAAGCAAAGTTTCAAGACAAACTGGAGGCACCAATTTTGCTGAAAGAGTGGTCTTTGCAATTGATTCATGGTGGTTAGAAATGAAATATATGTCAATTGCTTTTGGATTCAATATTAAGGATAAGTGACTCAATTTTTACAATCATCTCTGAAATTTAAATATTTGTTCATAAGCCTTTTTAAAGAAGTCAAACACTTTAGGCATGAATTTGTGGTTTGAAATACATTATTTGGGCTGTGTGCAGCAGTGGCAATCATTTTCATATTTTTTTGGCTCCACTCTTGTACAATCCTAATCATATGAACTAAACATTCTCACGATGTAAGCAATCAACTTAGGGAGCAACCTGTGGACAGAGCCACGCTAAAGACCAAGCAACCTATGTTTTAAGGGATATGGCATTGATAAATAGCAGTCAACATCAAAACAGGGACCTCCATGTGATCGGCAAAGGGCATAGCATCATTGATTGGATGAAGGATCTACAGCAGAATTGCAAGGATGTAGGAGACATCCAACTCAATGTCCTACGCAAGCAAGAAAATGACAGTGGTCTCCACTGCCTTACAAGCCATTGCCCGATGGATCCAGCTCATAGTTCCACGCATGTAGATGTATGCAAAGCAAATAAGTCGCAGCCTGCAAATAAATTGGCCATAGTACTAGTAGAGGATGCTCACATAGTGGAGAGGAAAGGGCATAGAAAATTTGATGATCATGGTTCCTCCAAGAGTATTCATGCTGATAGAACACTCACGGCAGTATCAACAAAGAGCCCCATGTATCACAAGAGAATGATTTTGCACAGGGATTGCTTGCAAATTTAGGAGAAAGATGCCTTGCAATAGCCATCCACGCCAAAACAAAGGCAGCGTTTGAAATGAGAACCCATGCAATAGAAGATAGTTGTAGTAAAGGAAAAAGACCATCGACAAAAAAAGTAGATCCATGGCATAGAAAGTCACAAACAATATAAAAGAGACCGTAGCAGATGTGTGGAGGGTTTAAAAGCAATATCCCACATTCACGATGTGGAAAAATATTTATCATTTTTATGCAAGAACACAGAATAGAAGGGTTGTCTAAAAGACACTCGGCATTTTGAAGCCTTGCGCAGGTGAGGACCCACCTCATGATGTCAGCTGGATAGAAAAGCATGAATTTTGAAGGAGTGCACAAACTACGATCAATGATATCAGCGGGATTAAGGTGATCGAAAAACTCAAAAATTCGGTGCCTCACTACTTCACTAGCCAAGAAATCTGAGAACTTCTGGCTAGCGAGGTAACGACTCGCTGAAAAACCCCAAAATTTGGTGAGAATCAAAATGCCTCATGGGTCTTGCTTCCATTATAGAGTGATGAATCAGGTAATGCCAAGTGGCAGTAAGTGAGATGATGTGGCAAGGTCAAAAACAAAGGAAGGAGATCATGCCACATGGCACATCTGGCGGTTCTCGCTATCTCACCTAGGAAAAGTTGCTCACGCAATAACTTGGTGACATAGCGAGGGTCACTGAGGTGATGACACATGGCAGCAAGTCTTGATGGCGATGACAAGGTAGGTAGTGACAAGGCGATGACGGAGCAACAAGGCATCCAATCAGAAGATGACATGTGGTGAGGTCAGTCAAACTAGGTTTGACCCGATTCGAAAAGGCAGGATAAATTCAAAGGTCTCAAATAAAAACTTTTTTTATTCTTCTTGGACTTTCACATGCAGGAGCAAAAATTTTAAATAAAATTTGATCTTTAATATAGTTCAAACTTTATAAAAGTTTAAATTTTTGTAAAATGTGTGAGAGCCATGGAGTCAGAGATTGAAACTTCAGAGGGTCGCAACCTGGGCATTTTTTATCGAAAACTAGCACTTCAATATACCACCAGAACCAGAACAAAATAAACTTTCCAAATTTGAAGTCAATTTTTGCACAGGTACTTACTAGTTCATGCTATAGGTCATTTTGTGAAATCTGGAGTATTGGCAGCAGAATAAGCAGTTTTCATCATGGATCATCAGAATTGGTAAGAGGATAGATTTAAAGGCTTGTCGGGATTTGAATGTGGAGAAAATCACCTTAAACCATTTTCTTGCATTCTAGAAGTTACATTTCAACTGATTTTCACTTTTTACCATGAATTCATTTTAACGTCAGAATCAGTTATGATCTTTCATCATGACATCTCTGAGATATTTGATGACTCTGAAAGCAAATTGAAAAGGGATCTGATATGAAGTTAAAGAGAGAGGGTAGAAAGAGGTTTTTCATCTTCTTGGGAAGGATTTTTGAGTGGACACATGTCATCTTTACAACAAATCCGAGTTTTCACTTCCTGCTATATTATTCCCTTTCTTTCTCATTGTAGGGGTTCCAGTTTTTTGTTACTGGGAGACCATTGTGGGTTGGAAATCTTCAGTCCTTCTGTGAGACCACTTTGTTGGATCTAGATCTGTGATTCCACCTTCATTCTTCAGCATATTTCTCTCATGTGAACAGTAAGTAAAAAGATAATATAGATAGTTCTGAGATGTTAGGTTGTTTCATGTTTTAATTTTATGCATCTGACTGTATAGTTTCAAGGAAATGAAAACATATGAGCAATAATTTCACTAGTTTCATTCTGGTTCTTGTCACCTATCTCAGCAATCTATAAGTCTTATGTGGTCTTGAAACAAAGATCCAAGATCCATTTGCATCCCCTTCAAGTTGTATGTTTGATGTATCTTGCTGTTGGACCAAAGGGCCAACTAAATGCTTGATATGTTTAACAAGGTTACTAGTTACTTGAGAAGGACATTTTGTGAGAATGAGATCTGAATGAACATTGATGTCTGAATCACAAGGTGATTAGATAGATCTGATGTCTGGGTATACAAAATATGTCCTGATGTCACAGATGTATCTTTTGAATTCATGGAATTGCCTAATGGATTAGGCATTGATCAGTCATAGGATCACTTGTTATACTTTTGCATATTTGAGATTGTGTTGAATCAACATCATTTATCAAACATTTTCCCTTTCATGTTGAAAGTTATTCAAATTTCAACCCGCACTTAGCTTTCCAGTTTCATGAGTTATGTTCTTAGATATTTCATGCTTGTGATTCCTGGTTAAGTATAGAAGATTTAGGGGTTCTTATTTGCTTTACATTAGATTTAGTGTATGCTTTGATAACTGGTACCATATAAAGAATCTATAGGTTCACTTGCCTAGGTTTTGCAGAGCCTAAAGAAGAAGAAGGGTCTAGCCTTATAGTTGGCCCTGTGTTTGAAATGATGTGTTAAAAAGGGGAGTTAGCTGCCCCTAGATATGTCATATTCTCATGGGGATAATTGAAAACCTTCCAGCATTTTCAAACACCGACACCTCATAGAGGTTATTTCATTGATTATGTCCAAGGGGATTTTGGACTTGTTTATTTGGGGGATAATGAATCCTATTAGATTGTTGGAAAGGGAAAAGTTAAGATTAAGTTGTAAAATAGGAATCATTGGCTATTACATAAGGTAAGACATGTTCCAAGGCTGAGTAGGAATTTAGTTTCAGTAGGGCAACTCAATGATGAGGGTTGTGTAGTTACTTTTAATGATTAAAATTGGAATGTTTCAAAAAGTTCCCTTGTAGTAGCAAAAGGTGTGAAAGGAGGCACCTTATATCTTTGTACAGGTCATATTGTTCCTTCTACTTTAATTGTTTCAGAGACAAATGAATGTTCAGGAATAGTTGTTGCCATTGAGCAGGGAGAACAAATAGCTACTTTAAATTCTAATACAGTGTTGTGGCACAATATACTTAGGCATATGAGTAAGAAAGGTATGAAAGTACTTCATTCAAAGAAAGTTTTACCAGATGTGAAATGTGTTAATATGGATTTCTGTGAAAGTTGTGTGTATGGAAAACAAAAGAGAGTAATTTTTGTGAAGACTAGGAAGGAAAACAAAAAGGAGAAATTAGAGCTTGTGCATACAAATGTATGGCGACCAGCTTAGATATCTTCCCTTGGTGGCTCTCATTATTATGTTACATTCATTGATGATGCAACTAGAAAAGTATGGGTTTATTTCCTTAGACAAAAATCTGATGTATTTCAAACTTTTCATAAATGGAAATGCTTGGTTGAAAATTAGACTAGTAAGAAATTAAAATGTCTCAGATTTGATAATGGTGGTGAGTATTGTAGTCATAAATTTGAAGATTATTTCTCCACTAATGGTATTTGTAGAAAGAAAATTGTTCCAAGGACTCCATAGGAAAATGGAGTGGTTGGACGCATGAATAGGACTGTAATGGAGCACACAAAGAGTGTGAGGTTACATGTTGGGTTGCCCTTACACATGTGGGTGGAGGATGTCAATACTATTGTATATTTGATTAATAGAGGTACCTCTACTCCTTTGGGTTGTAGTGTTTTAGAGGAAGCATGGACTGGTAAGAAGGTGAGTTATTATTTTCTCAAAACCTTCAGTTGTGAAGCATTTTCTCATATAGATTCTAAAAATAGAATCAAGCTAGAAGCTAAGTCAAAGAAATGTGTATTTTTTGGATATGACATTAATGAATTTGGTTATAGGCTTTGCGATTTTAAAAATCATAAAATTGTAAGAAGCAGGGATGTCATAGTCAATGAGAAAGTGTTGTACAAAGATCTATTGTAGCAATTTGAGAAGAAAGAAGATGATTATGTAGTGTTGGATGATACTCCAAAAGCTGATGGTCCAGCCATTCCTCATGATGTGTAACAATCTCAACAAAAAATACCACACACATTGGTGAATGTTAGACGGTCAACAAGGCAAATTAGACCTCCAGAAAGATTCTCTCCCTCTTTGTATTCAATGTTACTTACCAATGTTGGTGAACCTAAATGTTATGATGAAGTTGTGCAGGTGGATACTAAGATTCAGTGGGAGTCTACAATGAAAGATGAAATGGACTCTTTGCTAAAGAATAAGACATGGAATTTATGCCAATTTCCTGCAGGTAAAAGAGCTTTACAAAATAAGTGGGTTTACAAGTTAAAAGAAGAGGATGGAGGTAAGAAAATACTTAAAGCCAGGTTAGTTGTAAAAGGACTTGCACAGAAAAAGGGCATTGATTTTGATGAGATATTTTCTCTTGTTGTTAAGATGACTTCTATCCGTACTATTTTAAGTATTGTGGTTACTGAAGTTTTGCATTTAGAGTAGCTTGATGTTAAAACAACCTTCCTTCATGGTGATTTGGATGAAGAGATATATATGGCTTAGCCATGGGGATTTGAGGTCAAAGGTAAGGAGAACTTAGTGTGCAAATTGAAGAAAAGTTTATATGGCTTGAAGCAAGCACCTCAACAATGGTATCTAAAATTTGACCATTTTATGCATCAGCATGGATATCATAAGTGTCATTCAGATCATTGTATTTATTTTAAGAGGTTGGATGATGAAAACTACATTATTTTATGTTTATATGTTGATGATATGCTTGTAGCTGGGTCTAACATGGATCATATTAAGGGGCCAAAATGCTATTTAGCACATGAATTTGCTATAAAGGATTTGGGGCGGTGAAAAAAATCCTTGGTATGAAGATTTGCAGAGATAGGAAGAACAAAACATTGATGATATCTAAAGCTAATTATGTGGAGAAGGTGTTGCAACATTTCTCTATGGAGAATGCTAAAGCTATCAGCACACCTTTACTTGGTCATTTGAAGTTGACTAAGGAAATGTGTCTCAAGACACAAGAAGAGGAGGATAAGATGTCCAAGGTACCCTATGCTTTAGTTGTAAGAAGCTTGATGTATGCTATGGTATGTACACCAGGCTACATATTACACATGTAGTGGGAGTTGTTAGCAGGTATATGAGTCATCCAGGAATTGAGTATTGGAATCTAGTCAAGTGGATTCTTAGATATTTGAGAACATCCAATAAGTGTTTGCACTTTGGGGGCTCTACTACTCATTTGCAGGACTATGTTGACTCAGATTTGGTAGGGGATATTGATACCAGGCGGAGTACTACATGTTATGTCTTTACTATTGGTGGGGTAGCCGTGAGCTGGGTTTCTAGGTTATAGAAGATTAATGATCTATCCACTATAGAGGCAGAGTATGTTGTTGCTACAGAGGCAGCCAAGGAGATGATATGGCTTCAGTTCTTCTTAGAAGAATTAGGACACCCTCAGAAGGATAATTACTTGTTTACAGATAGTCAGAGTGTCATTCATCTTGCTAAGAATTCAACTCTGCATTCAAAGGCCAAACACATACAGTTGTGGTACCATTTCATTTGGTCAATTTTGGAGGATGGATAGTTAAAGATATATAAGATACATACAACTGAAAATTGAGTAGATATGTTGACCAAGGTAGTAACAAGGGAGAAGTAGAACTCCTCTTCAACTTCAGTTGGTCTTCTAGACTGAACATGAATAAAAGAACAACAAGGTCTAGGGTGGTTTGATCCAGTGGGAGTCTCATGGAGTAGCAACATAGCTATAGGATCAATCTCCAAGTGGGATATTGTTAGTTTGTGGTGACTAATTAGGAAAGTATTGTACATACTTCATAAATTCTCTAGGGCTCAGGGCATTACCCTGAAAAAAAAAAAATTGGGACCTATTTTATTGGGATTTTGGGCCAACATGTAATTATTAATTGTAACCATAAAGTGGTAAAAATATTTGTACAAAAGGGCTTAGCGTTAGGGATTTTTTAATAGTTTTGATGTGAAAATTGGTTCTTGTGGCGGTATTGATTTGTAAGGGATTACAAATTGTAATCAGGTTGTAATTATTGGATTGTAATAATATCAAACTTGATGTTTGGTGGATGTAGCCCAGGGATAGGGTGAACCATGTCAAATCTTGGTGTCTTGTGTTCTTTTCTGTGTGATCTATTATTTTTTGATATTGGTTGTATTTACATGTAATTTTTATTTATGTCCATGGTTTAATCCTAACAGTAACTTGAAATGTTTCAAAGGCATACATGAAATAAGGTCGTGAGATTTAGGATAAAAGACATGGACAAAGTTTTAAAGAGATCCTTGTATAACATTTGATCATTTGAATATTTGAAAAAGTATGATTGTTAGATGGCTCAATATTTTGAAATCAATTTATGGTGGGAAGGCATTTTTGGTTAACAGTACCCTTGGCAAGTTCCTAAAGCTGAGAAAAAATTGACATCTTTGTTAATACACTTTTACTAGAATTATACTTTGACTAAAGAAAATAGTTGTTCGCATCCTTCAACACAATGGTTGAGAGTGCATATCGCATTGAGGATGTTGCTATCAAGAAGGGTGACATTGTTGTGAACAAAGAGAAAAATGGCAATAGAAATGGCAAGGATAAAAACAAACCTTGGAACAAAAACAAATATGTTGTCAATGATGGAGTAGTGGATGCGCCTAAGACCAAGGAACCTGAATTTAATCTTTCCAATGCTATCTATGCTATGAAACAACAAGAAGTTTTGAAACCACAAACATATGACAAGAACACCAAGTTTACTAAATAAATGACTTGTTTATACACCAATGGTTGAACCTTACGAAGTGGTCTTAAAGACCTTGGTTTAAAAAAAATTGGTGACATTACCAAATAATTCTTGCCCCTATGACCCACCCATTAGACCTCCTTGGTGGCGAGAGGATCATATTTGCAGTTATCACAAAATCAAAGGTCATAACATTGAACATTGTTTTAAACTCAAAGATGTTATTCAAGATCTCATAGAGGCTGGCAAAGTTTTCACAGATGGTCTGGTTAAAATTTTCATCTATACCACTTTCAAGCAACCCTTGCCTAAATATAAGAAAGGTGAAACTTCCAAGGCTCCTAAGAAGAATCATGATGTTCAGATTAAATATGCTTATGCTAACATGGATAATGTTATCAACATAATTGAACCTATTGAGTATCTTTGCATGATGAATTCTAAATCCAACAATCAACCCAAATACGATGTTGAGGATGAAAGACCCAAATTTGTCCTCATAACACGAAATGCTCCCCAACACCATAAGGACACTAGACCTAAGGTGGTACTTTGAGTGGTTGAATCTTCCTCTTCATAGAGTGAACCACTTAATATTGTCATTAGGGGGCAATCTAAAGTCATTCTAAAAGTTACTAATGATCCTAAGAATGCATCATCATCCAAATAAGCAACTACCTCATAAATCTCCAATTATGACCTTGTCAACTAGTTGCAACATACCCCAGCTCAAATTTCCATCTTTGAGTTGTTAGAATTATCCTGTTTTCACGAGGACAATCTTGAAAAGGCTTTATGTTCTACCAACATCCCCATAGATATCAATGCAGATCAATTCCAAGCTATGGTGAACCATATCTCTTCACCCCACTACCTCACCTTTTTTGAATAAGATGACAGAGGTCTTAGTCATCCTTACAATCTTACCCTCCATTTCAAGTTCCAAATCTTCTATACTCACATTTGTTGAGTCCTGATAGACAATGACACAGGGTTGAACATCATCTCATTCAATGTGATCGAACAGTTAGACATGTATGAATTTCCATTGACCCTAGGCACAAGATCACTATAAAAGCCTATGATGAGGTCAAAAGACCTTCCAAATGTCTAATTGTGCTTCCAATCAGAGTTGGTCCAGTTGAGAAAGATGTTTTTTTTCAAATCCTAGACACACCTCATGCATACAATTTGTTGTTGGGATGACCATGGATTCATGACATGTAAGCGGTACCTTCCACATATCATCAGTGTATCAAACTCCCTTTCAATGGTATAGAGATAGTTGTCCATAGAGACAACTCAATGTTTATCAATGCATTATTTGCTACAAAAACATTGGTTCCACTTAATCACTCTTCTCATGAGCTAACACCATCCTTTATAGAGTGTGAACAAAAACTAAAAATGATGAGACTAGGCATGGGTGAGTACACTCTAGACTCTATTGTTGCTTTACCTCTTTCCCCTCAGTCTTATGGGAAACATTCTACCACAAAGAAGCCATCAACTTCTGTCATGACTCTTTTTGGCACCTTTGTTCAATCCTTAATTCCCTTAGAAGCAGAAAAAGAAGAACAAGCAATAAAAGATTAGATATATAGGGAAGAGGAAGATGAGGCAAAAGTCACAATCACTACTCCCATCTATCCTAAACACTATGGAAAAGCATATAAACTTCTCACAAACATGGGCTATCAGGGTCATGGCTCCTTAGCTAGTAACAAAAAAGCTCTAGTAGAACCTTTAAGTTGTACTATGGGTCGTGACACTTGAGATATTTATGGCCTAGGTTTTGGGCTAGAAGATGCAATACCAATATTTGATAGAATAACACCCATGTGTAGTTAATTAGACGATGATGATCCTCCCTTTGTTGCTTCTACTTTGCAAGATGACAATTTTATGCCTTTCACTACTCTCGTTTGGGGAGAAGAAACACTAACTACCCACAATGATGTTGAAGCTTCCACTTCTCAACATCAGGAACAAGATGAATCTAACCATGAAGACTTAAATAGAGGATGGATTAGACAAAACATTGTTCACTTAATTGCTAGAGATTAGAGTCCAGACTCTCACAAGTATGAATGGGAAAGCCTGTCAGACACATCTTGTGAATTAGGGGTGGATGTCATTCACACCTATGCAACCCAACTGAATGTAGCCAACGAGTCTAGTATAGGGTCAGATGTGTTTGGCTCGCAAACTGCTTTAGTAGATCACATTGGTCCCTCTAGGTCTATTCCTAATCTGGATTCCTTTGTAATGTTCACTATAGGCTCAACTTTGCATGTCATTAGAGATGACTCTTTTCATATTAACAACCTTGATGCTTCCACATCTCTCTCCTTGCTTCACCCTAATCTCATAGACTAGTCAGTTCAACATCAAAGACCCAAAATATCATTTTTTTCAAAATGAGTATTAGATCACCTGCTACCTAAACACCATTGAACCCATAACTTCTTCCACCAGTGACCTCTCGATTAACATGATGGAATCAGATATCAAGTACATCAGTCATTAAATTAAAAGAAAAATAAGCAGTAAGATGGCTAAAACCACTTTGTGGCAATATTTGAACCTAAAAAAAGTAAAAATAAAGACATATCCATTGTGAAAACCTCCTTGAGGTGCTTGTAGATGAGGTACTTGGTAGTTTGCCAAGCTATTTTTAGGATAGATCTTCGGTTCTCATTGAACCTACATAGCCTATCGATTTGGGGATAGAGGAATTTCCTAAAATTATCCATGTGGCTTAATCACTATCAACCATAGAAAAGGAGATTTTTGCCAAAAATTTTCAAGGCAAGAAGATCAATTTTGCATGGACATACTCAAATTTTCCAGGACTTGACACAGATCTTATCGTGCATCATGTATATATCTCTCCTGGTGTAAAACTTGTTAGACAAAAACCAAGAAAGATGCATCCACATTTATCCCTCTTGGTCAAAGCAGAGTTGAAAAACTCCTAAGTGAAAACTTTATTAGAGCTATTGATTTTGTAGAGTGGATTTTCAACATTGTACCTATGTCTAAACATGATAATCCATTCAAGTCTATACTAATTTTAGAGATCTAAATAAAGCATGCCCTAAGGATGACTTTCCACTACTAAACATAGACATGATAGTGGATATGAGGGTGGCTTATGAAATGTATTCCCTAATGGATGGCTTTTCTAGGTATAACCAAATTAAGATTGCTCCAGCTGATCGAGAAAGGAAAACCATTACATGTGCATGGGACCTTCTGATGGAATATCATGCCTTTTAGGCTCAAAAATGCTGGTGCTACATATCAATGAACAATGACCACCATCTTCCACAATATGATGGATAAGAATATAGAAGATTATTTTGATGACACACTAGAAAAACCTAAAAAACAAGACACATCTTGACAACCTTAGTTTGATCTTGGACCATATGGAACAATTTCAACTTAGGCTAAATCCAAAAAAGTGTGACTTTGGTGTTACATCTAGAAAATTGCCAAGCTACATTATATCAATAAAAGGAATTAAGATTAATCCTAAAAGGGTACAAGCAATCATGGAAATGCCTCCTCCAAGAAATATCAGTAACATTTGCAATCCATTAGAAGATTCATTTCTCAGTTGGTTGATAAAGCTCAATCTTTTAACAAGAACTTGTGCAAAGGCTCTACTCATATTTGGAATGAAAATTTGCCAACAAAGTCTACACCAAATCAAAGGTACTTGGCTAAACCTCTCATATTAATGCCACCCATATCGGGAAAACCTTTGATTTTGTACATCTCAGTTACAGCTTCTTCTCTAGGAGCATTATTGGCACAAAGTGATGAGACTAAAAAAGAATGTGCAATATACTACATCGGTCACACTTTGGTGGTTGGTGAGATGAACTATAGCACCATTGCGAAGGCTTGCCTAGTAATGGTCTTTGCTTCTCAAAAACTCAAACATTACATGTTGGCACATACAGTTCACTTGATTTCTAAAATTAAAATAATTGTTGAGAAAAGCTACACTTACCAGTCGTCTGGGTAAATGGATGATGATTCTTTTAGTATTTGACACTTAGTATCTCAAACACAAAGTTATCAAGGGCTAGGCCATAGCTGACCAATTGGTTGATTTTCCACTAGAGGATATAACACCTATAAAAATTGAGTTTCCAGATGCCTTAATTATGTACATCACTGAGTGAACTTAGAAATTTTTCTTTGACGATTCTCATTCACAGAATGGAGATGGAGCATGTGTCTTGTTTATTTCACCTCATGGTTATACAATTCCAAAATCCTACAAACTCATATTCCCTTGCACCAACAACATTGCAGAATATGAGGCATTAACACATGGGATCAAAATGGCTCTTGAATGGAGAATCATTGAATTACATATCTATGGAGATTCCCAACTTGATAAAAATCAAGTGAATAATGAATATCGAGCAAAGGATGACAAGTTGATACCTTACAAGAAGTTGATTGATGCTCTAAGGAACTATTTCACTTTTGTGACATTCTAGCAAATTCCTAGAGTAGAAAACAAGGTTGTTGATGTTATGGTTACTCTAGCATCTATTCTCCAATTGCAAGAATATGAATCACAATTTGAGTTCCTGGTGGAAGAACTACATCATATTGCCTATGATTCCTCAGATAACTAGGTGATTTGCACTAGTGTAGGTCACGATTCCTCCTGCTATGCAGCTATCTTCTCTTACCTGCGTGATCAAGTTATTCTTGAAACCCTCACGCGCAACAAAAAATGCCAACTCCTTCACAATGCTTTACATTAGACTTTGGTCTCTGGTGACTTGTGTATGCACCCTAAAATGGTCACCTAGACTATGGGCCCCCATTATTCAATTTATCAATTTATCAAATTTCTTGAATCAATGGTGTATAATATTTTATTAAATCAATTTAAATCAATTTCCTTGATCAAATTCAATTATTCTATTTTTCTAAGGTTGATCATTTTATCCTAAGTCTTATTTAATTAAAAGAAAATATCATCTTTTAATTAAATAAAATAAGTCCCCATTTAATTAAAAGAAAACCTCTCTTTTAATTAAATAATTCACCCACATTTAATTAATTAAGAGAAAAACCCCTCTTTTAATTTAATTAAATATCTCCTATTTAATTAAAAGAACTTGCTCCCTTTTAATTAAATGAAAATCCCACTTAAATATCTCTTTTTGATGAAAAGAAAAGAAAATAATTTTTTTTATTTAATTTCTCTACACTTAAATGCACATATTTCTAAGTGGGACTTATCTTTCCACTTTCTTCTCAACCACTCCTCTTTTCTCATTGGTGGATCCTTATTTCACATGGATCATTATTTCTCCACCCTTGATTAAATCTTTTTCCTCTCAATCTAGATTGTCCAATCTTCTTTATAAGGGAGAGCCCTCTCCTCATTTTGGAGACCCGTGATTATGCTATTGTTATCTTGCAGGATTGGAGAGCAAATTTTGAAGAAGGAGTTTTGAATGCTAAAGCTTTTGTGGAGAACTTCTATCTTCTTGTCTCATTCTCTCTTGCACCCATGGCTTTCATCATGGGCTTTTATCATTGCATTTGCATATTAGTTTAGAGTCATATTTGCTTTCATAGATTAGATCTTGCTTTGTTTTGCATTTTTATCATTTAGATTAGCTTGCATCTTCATTTTTATAAATATTTGATGATCGTGGAGACTAGCACTCTTTCTTTTCCTCTTTGAATCTCTCATTTCATGGTGTACTTGTATGGGCATGAACTAGGTCAAACTAAGAGTCTCCATTGCAAACCCTTGCACTCCATGAATAGAGAGCTATGAGTCACCATTCGAGATGAAATCTTGGATATAATGACCCATAGTAGTGTGCCCACATTTTAGGCATACATTTTTTAGCACCCATCGTGGGGCAACCCACCTTTGCTCGTTGGTTTTTATGCAGATCTGTTTGTAGACTCAAAAAAACCCTAGATTTGAAAGACTTGATCATATCTTTCAAATGGCTAGGTATTTTGATCTAAAATTATTTTTTCAAGGTGGTGATATATCCGAAAAGCTTTGGTCCAATTTTCAAAAAAAATTGAAACATTTAAGATTTTTTATGATTTTTCCTTGATTTTTCATAAAAAATCATTTTTGGGAGTAAATAAACACATTTTTTGGAAAAAAATTACAGTTTCAAAAAGCTCTCTAAATTTTAAATAGAGTTGGTTCTTTGTGTTTTGATTTTAGAGGTCATATTAGGGGTTAATAATTCGATTTATAAAAACTAGTCTATTTTGATAAAATGACTCCCTCAGGCACAAATTAAAAGATATTTTCAAAATTCTTGCATTTTTGGAAAGCCCTCTAATTTTTTATAGGGGTTACTTGTCTATATTTTGAGTTTTGGATCCGAATTCATATCATGTAGATCTAATCTTTATGACTAGGTCAAAAATTAATTTAAAAAAAAGGCATTTAATGAATAGTTTGCATTTCATTTTTACAATGAATCAATGCATGATGCGAGCTTTCATTTGGGTTACTTGCTGATTATTATTAGTCTTAAAATTTAGATTTTTAGATCTAACCCTAGTTTTGCATGAGTTGGACATATATTGCATATCTTGTGTCTACTTGTTTTGTTTGTGGTTTTGTTCATTGTGAGCAAGCGTTCAAGTGTAAACAAAAGGTACAACAAAGAAAAGACGCGTTACAAGGATTACCAGGTATTTTATTTAAACTCTAAAATATTTAGATTTGAAACTAAAATAAACATCTCATGTGTTTGGCTTGAGTGTTTTTACATGCTTTCATAGATTCACACTTCAATTGGGACTTTAAAATTGAATCTAGATTTGCTTTCATGCATTTGTGTTTCACATAGTAATTAGGCCCTATGAACACTATTTGAGAGATCTTGAGAGACTGAGCTTCATTCGCTTGCTTTACATGCGAAGCTCCTCTTGACGACAGATCCTTTTGTAGGTAGGGAAGGATATTTGTTATTATCTTACTATTCGGATTGGATTTGTCCTCAACATCCATTAGTCTTCTCTCTTTTGAGATTCGTGGTGTTTGTTATTGGATTTTCCAAAAAGTTGGTGAAGTAATTTCAAATTAGTGTGTCAAAGAATCTTTTTGCTATGTTTGAGTAAGATGAAGAGGCTAGAGGAGTATGCTCTATTCCCTTTTAGGCACATCAAAAACTTGGAACCCTTGAATCCAAACCAATTTCCCATGTGGTACAACTTGGTGAGTCTACCTTGATTAGAGAGGGTTAAACCAGAGTGGACATTCCCTTTATTGGGTCAACCACGTTGATGGTACCTCAAGCATTAATAGACATTTTTGACGTGGTAGTAGCAGCCGCTATATAAATGTCCTTGTGGGGGAAATCCTCACAGGTGTAGTCTTTTGTTGGGCTGTCAAATCTCCTCAGTATCTTTGATTGATTAAATTCTTAGAATATGTCAAAACCTTGGTATGTCAGGATTGGATTTCACCCACTCTAAATTGCAAAATTTGCAGAGTTGAACATGACTAAGAACCATAGTGCTACCAAATTTTCTTTTCTAGGACTATGTGCATGATTGAAAAACATTTTGAGAACATACACGGTAGTGATTTTAGGGATTATATTGATACTACGATACTATTCTTGTTCATGTGCAATGTTTCTTTGTCCCTTGCTCATTGTTTGAAGACATTTTCTTGAAATCCCTAATTGCTATCTTGCATGCTTGGTTCATGATTAAGAATCTATCGATACATCTAGTTGGACATTTAAAATAAACAAAATCTGAGTTCTTGAGTTGAGACTTTATGATCAAACTGCTTTGTTGTCCTAGGTTGATACAATTTGAATTAGGCTACTTATCATATTGTTAGAAGCCTACTTGCACCTTGGGTTATTGTGTTTTGACCTCTTGAATTAGTAATCATTAATTTCACAAGAGACCTTGTTTGGAGTTGGTGAGTTAGAAACCATCCTTGTTGAGAAAGATATACACTTGGATCCTTTGATATTACACTTGGAGAGTCTTAGTAATCTCTTTTCCATTCACTTTCATAAAAAATCAATTTTAATTATTTATAATTTGGGTAAATCATCCTCCTGGTCCATATGTGCTAGGGTATTCACCCAAAGTTGTGGGCACCTCTGTGGTAGTGTTGGTTTATGCCTATTGCAATATTTTATTTTATCATTTCTCTTTTGGACAAGTGAGTTCTTTTTCTATCCTAGTTTGGTACCAACGTTTCTTAGGGTTATCCTATCAACTAGTACATTTTCTTTCATGTTGGTTACAAGTGCTATTACATGTTGCTCAACATTCAAATGATCTCAAATGGTATCAAATTTCACAAAATGACTCTTGGTCTTCTTTCTTCTTCATCGTCCATGTCTTTCTAATCTCCCATTTCCATTCTTCCTCTTCTTCATGTCTTCTTGATTCTTTTCCTCCTATGATCATATAGTCTACCTTCTTCTATTCATTCTTTCTCTTCTTTCATGCTTGATTCTTCTTCTTCTAGAACCATGGATGTTGATTATCTTGTTAGGGATCCTCACTTGAGAGAAGATGATCTTGACCTTCTTGCTGAATTCGAAAATTGTTGTCGCTCCAATAGGTACATGGATGCTAACATTGCAACAAGAATGTTTAAAAAAATGGATAAATCAGACACCTTTGCTAGGATCATGTGCAAGATCAAATCACAATATCCTTCTTCCAAATATTCCTTATCTTCCAAGTCTCACTATGATTCTTCTAAATATCATCCAAATTCTTCATCTTCCAAGTCTTATCACGATTCTTCTAAATATCCTTCACGTTCTTCATCTTCTAAGACTTATCATGATTCTTCTAAATATCATTCAAATTCTTCATCTTCTAAGTCTTATCACGATTCTTCTAAATATCCTTCACATTCTTCATCTTCTAAGAATTATCATGATTCTTCTAAATATCATTCTCATTCTTCATATTCCAAGTCTTATGATGATTCTTCTAAATATCATTCATGTAGGTCTTCACCTACCTCTTCTTCACAATATCAGTCTTCTTCTACTTCTACCAAGAGTCTTATTCCTCTTATTGAGATAGACCATAATTAACAACATGAAAAGTCTTGTGATATGCCTATCTGTAATGCCTATAGTGACAATGATTATGATGACGATGACTATTATATTCCTACACATCATAAAAGTCCTCCTGGTCCTATGCTTGTGCTTAAAGGGGATGAGTCACGAAAAGATACTGATGGGAATCCATATGAGTCGAATCTTGAAAACAACATTGATAAATTTTTTGAACAATACCTAAATGATAAATCTACATTTTTTGAGGAAGAGAAAGCATTTTTTTTCAGCTGAAATAAAACATCAATGCCACAAGAGTTTCTCTTCTCAAAATCCTCATGTTGAAAATAAAGACTACACTCTTGAGCAAGATCATGTTAATGTTGAACCTTTGTCTTATGATGGTTCTCTTCCATCTTTTACTTCCTCCACTATCCATAAATTCCCTAAAGCTTCTGAGTCTCTCAAATCTTCTACCAATCCTTCATCCAACAAAGATCCTAATGCTTTTCATGCAATTCCATATAGTTATCCTCAAGGGCTACCTCTTAAAGAAACTCAAGCAAACCTTCACTTGGATAAAAATACTTCCAAAATGCTAAACCTAAAGAGCCTAAGCCTTCATGCACTATAATGTATGCTTTAGCTAGTCCTTCACAATCTCCTCCAAAGTCTTCCATACAATTCCAACAAGCTTCCTTGTCCCTAGGAGTGGCTTCATGTCAAGAGGACTCTAAAAATGATAAAGAAAAGAATATAAAGAAAGATAAAGATCAAGAACTCTCCATGTCATCCAATTATTTTCATGATGTCTCTAATACATTTCATAGTTCTTTTGATCCCTTACACCCTTTCTCATTCATTCCACCATGTCTTAAGTCTTCTCCTAAGCAAGATCAAGATACTGCTTGCACCGCTGAGCTTATTGACAATAAAAATGACCTTAGTACACTTGCTCCTTCCAAAGATGATACTTCTATTAAGGTTATTAAAAATGATGTTGTTACTTCTAATGTTGAGCCTATTGAAAATCAAGAGAACAATTCTATGCTTATGTTATCCAAAGATCTTAGTCAAGATCAAAGTATTCCATCTTCTTATTCTACCACTCCATGTTCACTTCCACTTTCTACTCTTCCTAAGTCTTCTCAAGCTTCAAGTACTCCTATCAAAGAAGTTGCTCCTATTCAAGATGCTCATGATCATATTGGAAATCCTAATGCTCACTCTAAAGATGCTAATGTCCTTGATTGTCATATAGATGTTAATGAACTTATTGATTACCCTTTTGCATCTTCCACATCCATCCTTGGACCTCCCCCATCAATACTAAATGCTTCACATCTTCCTTCCATCTTGGGTCCTTATGTCCCTTCACTTTCCCCTCCCAACCCTCCTAATTCATCATCCATCTTGGGTCCTTACGTCCCTCCCTCTCCTATCTTTCCTCAAGATCAACGTAGATGCATATCCTTAAATCCTTTTCATCCACCCACTCACCTAAACCAGTCATATCATCCTTCTTCTTCCACAAGTCCCAAGTCTTTTGGAAGTAACTTGAATGTTCAATACAAGAAAAAGAAGAAATTCAAGAATCCATATAAAAAGACCACCATGTCTCCTCTAATCAACATGGGAGCATAAAGTCAAAAGAGATATCTAAGAAAAAAATGATAAGACAAGTATGGGTTCCAAAATCCATCATTGAAGATATTATCTCTAAATCATCAAAAAGAAATGAAAAGAGGGCTACAGCTATATGGATTCCAAAATCTCTCTTGAGAGGGTCTAATGTTGAACAACAATCGAAGTTGACATTCAAGCTTCCAAAAAATTCCACTTCATCTTCTCCCAAACACATTCTTCCATTCCATGCACGTAAACCGCAACCTTCTCTATCCACTCACCATATTCCTTCACATATTCCTTCATGCATGTTTTGTCTATCCTCTCGCCACCTTTCAAGGTGTGTGTTGACATTGATCTTGCCTTCATTTCCATCTTCCAATCTCCCTCACTTGCATAAAGCCATATCCTCCATTTTTGTCTTCCATCTTCCTTTCCCTATCAACATCTTTGAGCATACCATTTCAACTCATTTTCATGTCATGGTTTAAACTTTCAAGAAGCATTATCTATAAAGCTTGACTTCTTCCAAAAAACTTCAAAAAAATTGAAAAAAATTGAAAAAAAAATTGAGAAAAAAAAAAGAAAAAAGAAAAGAATGAAAAAATTGAAAATGTGCCTTGGTGAAAACCTAGTAATCAGGCACCTTGGTAGCAAAAGTAAAGAGAAATAAATTCATCCTATGGTGAAAACGACTCCCTTGTGGCACCTTGAATAAGTACCATGATGAAAACCTGACAATTGAGCATCATGCGTAGTTCTTCTACATCTTTCATCCATTCCATCTTCTCTCTTTGATCTTGATAATGTTGACCTATACACAAACATTTGGCTATCTTGTGAGCTATCTTATGATGATCTAATTTTCATTCCTTTCATGTTTAGCCTTCATATCTATTTTCCTCCATTTATTCTAGTCTTTCTCTATCCTTTTCCCATTTACCCCTTTGGTCTTGATGTAATAAAAAGAGTAAAATATGATGATATGAAGCCCCTTGATATGTCTACTCCTTTGGATTGCATCTTTCCCACTTTTACATTTTTCTTTCATGCATTATTTTATGTTGGCCTTTCATTTCTTGTCCAAATATGCTTTACATGACAATTTTTTCCTAGCTTGGGTACTCTTGAGAAGTCAGTCCTTGAAGATCACTTTCACTTGCTTCATGCATTCCTTGCTTATCCATCATATCCACTAGCTTGTTGCTCCATCATGTCCTCTACCTTGCTAGACATTGAGACTCCACGATGTGATCTTTCTTGAGAGTTTGGTCCTTGTTTCTATTTAGGGGCATTGTATATCTTTGTACATATTTATTGATCCTGAAAAAATACAAAAAAATGATATATTTTAAAAATTCAAAAAAAAATTGATATATTTCAAAAATCCAAAAAATGATATATTGCGAAAATTCTAAAAATTGAAAAATGTCCTAAAAAAATGATCTTCTTAGTGACAACCTAGCAATAGGCACTTTGATGTATCTACAAAAAAATTATATATTCCAAAAATACAAAAAAATAAAAATTTAAAATTTAAAAGTTCAAAAAATCAAAAAAAAAAGAAAAAAAAAAGTTCGTTGGTGAAAACCTGGAAACAGACGCCTTGGTAGCAAAAAATACAAAAAAATTATAAAAAGTCCTGAAAAAAATAAAAAATAAAAATATCCAAGTGGTGAAAACCTAGAAACGGGCACTAGTTGAGGCCTTTGCACCCCTATTTCTTAGCGCATGTCCTCGACACTTAGCCTTTCTCCATCATGCCTTGTCCTTGTTGCCTTGGTTTGGAATTAGTCTTTGTCTAAGGGGCATAACTATGTTAGCTTTGGTCTCTTGGATGTGTTAGTCTTTAGGACACCTCGCAAACGGTGTTTTTCAACACCACCCCAATTGTATTTTTCAATACAACCATTGACATCGAGTGTTTTTCAACACTTATTGGTTTGGTCTTACCCAGTATCATCATGTGATCTTCCCTTCCTGCAAGCATTTGATCCTTATCCTTGGAACTCAGTATCATTTAACACACTTAAATTTTAAATACAACACTTAATGCTTGACTTATGTCATGATTTTTTCTTTGTGTGCTAACTATTATTGATTTTTGTTGAGTGTCCTTGTCTGATAAGTCTCTCCATGATGCATCGCTAGAGGACTTGGGGCATGGGACATGTTTTTATTTGTTTTTTGCTTGCAGGTGTGGTCTTGAAACTCTAGAGTGTCCCTTGTTGTCCCCTTGAAACACTTAGGAGATTTGAGGCATCATCCTTGATTGTTTTTGCACAACCATTCTTATGGTCATCTTGGCATCTATGCCTTGATGCGAGCATGGTTTTGCTACATTAAATTGGGTAAGCTAACATCGAAGTCATCTTGACCGTTATGTCTTTGATGCTTATGTTAGAATCTTTCCACATTCCAATTCGATATAAATTACATTCATATCTTCATAGTTGCACTTGTGACTAGTGATGATTGTGTGATTTTTTGATGTCTGTTAATAATGGCCCAATGATGAAAATAAGTTCTTTTACATTCTCTAATGAATGATGAACACAAAAATCCTATGTTACAGTTGCTCTTTTGCAAGTACACCTTTGCATTTTCATGTAGCTTGCATTATTAGACTTCATGTTAGTTTGCATTTTTAGGCTACATTATGAGTTTGAGAGGGTTCTCCCTTCATCTTTATTGTGGACTTTTAATCAACTGTGGCCATGCTTTGATCTTCATTTCCTTATCTTCTTTCATGATCTCAATTGAAATTTCTATCTTAAACAGTTGATTGATTTTGGGGCATTTTCTTATCTTCTTTTTGTTTCTTTCCATATCTTCCAAACTTCTATCTTCTATTTTCTTTTACCCCACTTGTTTTCTTCTAAATCACCTTTGGGGCATAATATTTCATGCTTGATGATCTACCTTGGTTTTGTGATTCTTATATCTTTCATCTTACATTAAGAACTTTATCTTTTGTTTGATTTGATCAATTTTATCAATTTGTTGTTTCTCCTCTATCTCATTTCGATTTCGATCACGAGGGGGCAGTAATTATCAAATTCAATCTTTGATTCAGTTTTATCAATTTTATCTTTGATTTTTATAAGTCAAAATTTATTTGTATTCTTTGTCTTGATGTGTTCTCGATTCGACCACACATCTAGGTTGTTTTGTGATCCCAAATCGACCTCACACTTCAATTTATTTTTTTGACTACATGTGTTCCCAAATCGATCACACATTAGTCAAAGAGGGGCAAATGTAATGCACCTTAAAATGGTCGCCTAGACTATGGGCCCCCATTATTCAATTCATCAATTTATCAAATTTCCTGAATCAATGATGTGTAATATTTTATTAAATCAATTTCCTTGATCAAATTCAATTATTCTATTTTTCTAAGGTTGATCATTTTATCCTAAGTCTTATTTAATTAAAAGAAAATCTCATCTTTTAATTAAATAAAATAAGTCCCCATTTAATTAAAAGAAAACCTCTCTTTTAATTAAATAATTCATCCACATTTAATTAATTAAGAGAAAAACCCCTCTTTTAATTTAATTAAATATCTCCTATTTAATTAACAGAACTTGCTCCCTTTTAATTAAATGAAAATTCCACTTAAATATCTCTTTTTGATGAAAAAGGAAATAAAATAAATTCTTTTATTTAATTTCTCTACACTTAAATGCACATATTTCTAAGTGGGACTTATCTTTCCACTTTCTTCTCAACCACTCCTCTTTTCTCATTGGTGGATCCTTATTTCATGTGGATCATTATTTCTCCACCCTTGATTAAATCTTTTTCCTCTCAATCTAGATCATCCAATCTTCTTTATAAGGCAGAGCCCTCTCCTCATTTTGGAGACCCATGATTATGCTATTGTTATCTTGCAAGATTGGAGAGCAAATTTTGAAGAAGGAGTTTTGAATGCTAAAGCTTTTGTGGAGAACTTCTATCTTCTTGTCTCATTCTCTCTTGCACCCATGGCTTTCATCATGGGCTTTTATCATTGCATTTGCATATTAGTTTAGAGTCATATTTGCTTTCATAGATTAGATTTTTCTTTCATAGATTAGATCTTGCTTTGTTTTGCATTGTTATCATTTATATTAGCTTGCATCTTCATTTTCATAAATATTTGATGATCGTGGAGACTAGCACTCTTTCTTTTCCTCTTTGAATCTCTCATTTCATGGTGTACTTGCATGGGCATGAACTAGGTCAAACTGAGGGTCTCCATTGCAAATCCTTGCACTCCATGAATAGAGAGCTATGAGTCGCCATTCGAGACCTTACTTTTGAGAAATCTTGGATATAATGACCCATAGTAGTTTGCCCACATTTTAGGCATACAACTTGTATAAGAAGAGTCTAGACAGAACGTTGCTTAGGTTTTTAGAGCTAGAAGATTCTGAAAAGGTACTCATTGAAGTCCACAATGACATTTGTGGTGCACATTCCAATGGCCTTGCACTTGCTCAGAAATTGCTTAGGGCAAGTTATTCCTGGCCAACCATGCAAGCTGACGTTGTTCATTATGTTAAGTCTTGTAAGAAATGTCAACTCCATGACAACTTAATTCATGCTCTTAGACGCGAGCTTATTCCCTCTGTGACATATTGGCCATTTCAGCAATGGGCCTTTAATTTAGTAGGCAAAATCCATCAAAGTTCGTCTAGTGGCCACAAGTTCATCATCACTACAACTGAGTATTTCACCAAATGGGTTGAAGCTATGCTACTATCTATTACTATAGGCAAATGTGTTGCCCTATTTATACTTAACCACATCATTTGTCATTATGACATTGCTTCCTCCATTGTTGTTGATAATGGAGGATAATTCAAGAACAAGGACCTCAAATAGTTGTGCAAGAAATTTATAATCAAACAACATTGATCCTCCATCTACTAGCCTCAAGGGAATAGCCAAGTTGATGTCGTTAAGAAAACATTGTTGAAAATATTGCACCAAATGGTTCACAAATCTAGGAAGGACTAGCACCAATAGATCAATCTGATGCTATGGGCCTATGGAACTACCACATATACTCCTATAGGGGCCATGTATTTTTCTTTAGTCTATGGTTTTGAGGTTTTCCTCCCCTTATAAATTGAGATCTCCTCATTGTGAGTCTCCTTACATGGGTTGATAATCGATGAAGATCATAGGGTTATGCAAGTACAGGAACTGGAAACTTTTGATGAATTTCACGAGGCTACTTTTGATCACATGAGGGCTTATTAGAAGCACATGTCTAGTCAATATAACAAGAAATTTCATCATTGTGAGTTTCAAGTGGGTGAATTTGTGCTTGGAGAAAACCCTAAAAGCCAACAGAACTAGGATTAGAAAGGGAAGTTTGAACCTAATTGGTTGGGCTCGTACATTATCATAACAACATTTGCATTTGGTGCTTATCAGCTTTCTATTCTGAAAGGGGAACAATTGGCAGAGCCTATCAATGTCCTACATCTGAAAAAAAATTATGCTTAGAGGCTCACCACTCAGTTCTTTTATACATACTTATTGATCCTAAAAATCACAAATGTCTTGAAAAAATGATCATCTTAGTGAAAACCTAGCAATAGGTACTAAGTCTTGAAAGAATCTGCCAAGTGGTGAAAACCTAGAAATAGGCACTACTTGAGACCCTTGCACCTATGTCTATCAGTCTCAATCACTCACTCTACAACACATTTCCTAACTTGGAATTGTTTCTTGTCCATGTCTCAAGGGATCAACTACTTAGCCTATTGAGGTCTCCTTGTGCATTACGGTTTCTTTGGAAACTCACAAAACAATGTTTCTCAACACTACCTCCTTTGACATCAAGTGTTTCTCAATACTTTTTCAAATAGTTTACCTACAATCTTAGATGTCGTGATATTTCTCACTATCAAAATCAAGCCTTGAAGAAATAGCCAAGTGACTTACACACGCACATTTAAACATTTAACCAACTAAGCTATGATGAACTTTATCTACTTTTGCGTGTTGTCTATGATGATTTCTTTACTATGTATTCCATCCCTAATAGTCTTTCAAGGATATCATGGACTAGAATACTAGGGGCATGGGGCATGTTTCCTTACTTTCTGCTTGTGGGTATACTTTGTTTGTCTATAGTATTTAAAGCATTCATGCTTGTCCTATTTGACACTTTGACTCACAAATGTATCATCCTTAACTATTTTCGCAAGACCACACTCGAGGTTATCCTGGCACTTATGTCTTTGATACAAGTGTAATCTTGCTATATTAAACTTAGAGAATCTAATCACATAGCCATCTTGACTTGCATGTCTTTGATTCTTAGATTGGATTTCCACATTCCTATCTAATATCGATCATATTCATATCCTCATAGTTACACTAGTGATGGTTGTATGATCTCATGATGTCCCTAATAAATGTTGAATGATGAAATTAGAGTCTAAATGTTATGTGTTTCTTGTTGGTAAACCACTTTTCATATTAGTTTGCATTTTAGGTTCATTTTCTAGCTTAGTCTTCCATTTATGCATGTGAGAGAGTTGTCTCTTCATCTTTTTTTCAGACATATTAGCTAACTACTTTCATACCTTCTTTGCTTTCTTCTTCATCATTGCTTTTCATCTTCTTGATCGTTCACTTCACCTCTTTTCTATCATGTCATCGTAAGGGGTTAATTTAAACATCACATCTAATTTATCCAAGTGTTACATTTTTAAAAAATAGAAGTTAACATCATACACATAAGAGCTAAAGATCATACATGAGAGAGATCCATTAGCATATCAATGCGATAATTAAACAACACATACATGAGCAAGACACTAAAACATCACATGAAAACTTAAAGTGTTGAAACATCCATCAAAATGAGACAAGTACACAAAACTCTTGATCAAATCCAGTATCTCATATATATCACAATGTGTCATATACATATACAATGTGAGATCCAAAATCTAGATATCTACCTCAAAATATATGAGGTACAATAAAAAATTATCATGATACATCATCCTAAACCTAAGATTGACTTCCTCCCTTTGCAGTTGGTGGTGGCCCTATTGGAGGATCTCCTATCTAGTGGCTATACAATACCCTCCAATCTATCGGCTCATTCTGAGTAGTCAGGGAGTCTCTTCCCTGGCAACACCACACCCCTATAGGTGGCATAATAATATGTGGCTCATTCACCATGATGCATTAACTCTCACCTAGCATCATCTCTCTCCTTGCGGAGCTCATCCAATCTCACCTGCTCATTTATGAGCTACTAATCTCAGACTGTGATAGTTATGTGCACTTCCTGCAACTCAACCTCCATAGGCCATAGCCTAGCATCTCACTTATCCTCACCTCTAGTTGGCTACTCCACCTACACCTCCACTCGCTCCACTCTCTAATGTCTTAGTGGTTATTGCTCCTCCTCTCTCGTGGCCTGGGTTGTCATCTACCTCCTCCTAGCTTAGTAACTACCCCTAACCTCCATCTGTCTACCTCTACCTCTACCTCTGCCACCATCTCCCTCATCCCCCCCCCCTATCATGTTGCTACAAGTGGGGCATCTAGCTAAGTAAACCATGGGAAAGGATGTCTCTACCTCTCATATAGATATGTCAAATCAGAACTTGCATTTGCTACCTCTAGCCTATAATCCCAAGGCTCTCACACTAATTTTGTTGTCTCCTAAAGGGTTGTGTGATAGTCTACCATGGGAAGCCAACCCTATGCCTCCTCTTTGTGGAACCGTGCAAAGGTGTTTGTCTCCAGTGCAACCACCTGTTGCTCTACAAACTGTCACCATACTTGGCTGATCACAAATTACTCAATGATATCTACATGCCTATCAACTAGGGGCCTACTATAATGCATGTACTCTAGCTCCCAAGAGTTGGACCATCTATGGTACTATCGGTATGACAACCATACAAAGGACGTGAGTTCATCTAAAACTTGTTATTGATATGTTAGATCTCTGATATGTGTCTGTGGTACAAAACCTCTATATCTGAATATATAAGGTTGGCTATGCTCTTGTGGCTATACCCACGATCAGATCATGGGAATGTGCTCCCACACCCATATTTGAGCTAGTACTACTCCACATGCCCAAGATTGTCCTCCATGATATATAATCTCATACAGCTCATGATACATATCAGCAAGGATTATTAGTCCCCATGCCATCCTCTGTGGACACCCAATCAGATCCATGACTAATCTACCTCATCCTATCAAGAAGCCCTTCTAGACCATGTTAGTAACCAAAGCCTAAGCAACTAGAGAAAAAAATCAAGCATTGTAGTGGGTACTCATCACCATACTCATCTATAAGCCACTCCCAACTCAAATGGCAGTCTAAAATGGTGACATCATGAAACATCTCTTGCACCACTACTCTCCCCTTTGTCAGAGTTTGATCACAAGAAACCTGTGACATATAAAAAAACCTTACATCAGTAAACCCCATATGGATATCAAAAACCTGAAAATGCAAAAGAGCAATCAAGCATACAACTCACCGGATCACCATAACATGGTACTCGAAGGATGTGATATGCATCCTCCAAAGTGATCATTGCCTTTGTAATAGGCAAGTGAAAGGTATTGTGCTCGCTAGGCCATTTGTTAGCTAGCCTAATTAGCAACCCATGGTTTTCTCATATGTGGGGCATCTATATAACCCACTTTAGCCACATACTCAATATGGCCGCCTTCTCATCATTAGTGAGATGATCTAAGACATGAAACCCCACCACTTTGGGGGCCCTAATAAGCAATGCAGGGAGCACCATATACAAAACAATAATAAAGAAACATCAATAACATCACAAAATAGTGCTCAAACCTTCAAAATTCAACTAAAAACACAAAAATCAAGTTGTGTGATACTTTTTCCCATATGTAGGTGATACTTTTTGTCGTCTAAGTATTGCATGATACTTTTTATAATACTCAAGTGATACTTTTTTCCTGGGTGATATTTTGCATCAGCTTGTGCAACAATTAGGTATAGCCAATAAGATAAAATTTTACAAAGGGCATGATACTTTTTTTCATGCAAAATATTGTGAGATATTTCTTAAAGTACCTATGTGATACTTTTTAAATATCACACGATATTCCATATTTCAAACCCTAAAACATGTGACAAATGTTCATTATTGCATTTAAAACAAAAAAAAATTGACGACTTATTGGTGCCTCATAGCCAGGAGGTTGATTGTGCAACCGGTTGCACTCAAAATGGTGTTGGTGGGTCGAAATGCCTACTAATGCTTTATCTCTCAAACTCACTCTAAACTCTCCAAATTCACAAAAGACAAAATGATTTGAAAGTGACACTTGGACCCCTTATATAGCCTTCCGACCTAATTTTGACCCATTTTTCAAACTCCTTAGAATTTTGCAAAAATTGCACCCTTGGCTAATTTTAACATCCTAGATCTATTTTTGGGATTGAAATCAAAATCCAAGTTCATCTTGATATCCAAAATCGCATTTTAAAATTCTACCTTCTTCTATGCAATTAGTTGATACCTTGAGGTTTAATCTTCGGATCTTTGCTAAGGCATCTTCATTATTTCATATATTTATCATTTCTACACTTCATATCTTCTTCAATTCACCTTTTTATCTCTAAAATCACCTCTCTACTCGATTTGACCTAATTCCCATGCTTTATCCTTCGTGGTCAACTCTAGTCAAACTAGGGCATTCTATCATTTCCTTATGGTTACTCTTTGGTTCTAATCATCTATCTATCATCATGGACTTTACTATATCTTGATTTACTCATATCTAGTTCATTTATGCATCTCCCTTGCCTCATTTTGATTTTGATCCCAAGAGGGTAGAAATACTCTATTATCGATTACTACAACTATCTATTTCTTAGGAGAATATGTTTGATCTTTTCATTTATTCTGGGTCTATTTGCTTTTCCTAGTGTTAGCATTTCTCTAGAGTTCTAAAATCATCTCTTCCTTAGTGTTCAATACTACCACTATCAGGTTGTACATTCAAGATTTGCTATCTCTTTCTATATTTCGTACTTCAGAATTAGATATCTCTATCTATTGTTGACTACTTGGCTTCTATTTTCTTTGATGTAATGTGTTCCTAGATCGATCATGCATTAGTCAAAGAGGGGAAAATGTAATCATCTAAAAATGGTCATCTAGACTATTAGCCCCCTTCTCAGCATTTTGGCTAAATTAATTAATCATTTACCTAGGCCAAATTGCTATAAATCAATTAATTTGATTATAATCTATAGTTTGACTATACTATCCCAAGTTCATTATTTGATTAAAAGAACATGTCCCCTTTTAATTAAATAAAATCCCTCTTTCTTCTAACCCACTCAATGTGCACACATAAAGCATTATTTCTATTTTACAAATTAAAGGAAAAGACTCTTTTTGTCTCATATGCAAAGTCAACCCTTTGTTTATTGGTTGACTTGTGTGTGCACATGGATCAACCTTATTTTCAAACTCCACCTTGGATCTTTCATCATCTTGATCTTGATCTCCACCATCCATGTGACTTTAAAAAAGAGAGAGCTTTTCCCTTTAAAGGATCCACACTCTTGAGTATTGTTATGTTGCAGGTTTACCATTTGAATTCTTAAGAGCTTTTGTGGAGAACTGGCATTTTCTTGTCTGCATTCTCTCATCCATGGAATTTTAGCATAGTTGCATGATAGCTTAGTTTCCTTTACTATATTCTAGCTCACATAGCATAATAGTTGGATTTGCAACACTCTCTTTCTTGTTAACATAGCTACATTTTGAATATTCATACTAGTTTAGTCTACATTTGTATTGCATTCTTGAGGCGTTCTTTGTGGACATTTGCATTCTTTCATTTTGTCTCTAAGAGAACCTCCCATTGCATGGTTTACTAGCAATATATGTATTTCTAAGGCTCAGTTGAGAGCCCTCACATTCAAATATACTTTCTTGCACTTCGTGGATAGGGAGCTCTAAGTCGGCATACAAGAAGGTGGATCTATGAATATCATAGAAGCTGTCAAAAGATGCATTTATAATTGCAAGCATAGTTTTTGTGTTAACTATTAGGTTTGGCTACTTGTTGGGTTCTCCCTCTCTTTTGGTGATTCATGGTAAGGTGGGCATCTTACTGGGCGAGGTAATCACTTTTTTCCTTTCTTTCTTTTTCACTTTAATGCTAGCAGGACTAGATCATGAAGCTATGTTATTTATAGTGTTGCTCTTTTTTTCCTTATGTAATCACTTATGTTTTTATGATAAGCTTTCCAAATATGATATTAGTGTGATAAATATTCTTAGCAAGGTTTCTTGTGCTAGTTGATTTGGGTTTATTTGTACTAACCTTTTTTTTATGTTGTTGTTTTGTTTGTTTTTGCACTCTCGTGTGTGTATGTTGAGTTAGAATCCTTATCCTGGGGGCTTATGTCCTTAGTTAAGTGTTATTTAATCTCATTATGAATCCACTTGGATCTCTTCTTTCTTCTCTTCCTTTACCAAGAGTTTGCATCGAGTCCATACTCTTGCTAAAGTGGGGGCTTAACGTATCATCTTAAAATAGAAGCACTTCCATGTGAAGAGAACTTAGCCCTTTGAGTAAGTGATCTACGGTCATTTCAAGCACCTTGAATGGGTTTTTGCATGGATCTAGTAATTTTCCCCTATTTTACTTCTCTCTATCTCTCTCTCTATTTCTAGCCTATTTCTAACAAACTGCTCTATGAAACTGAAGACTTTGGCCTTTGCGTCAAGGATGACCATCTGGGTCAAGGTTGACCTCAACCCTGACCTAGCTCAAGGATGACCTCAATCTTGACATAAGGTAGGATCGACCTCGTCCCTAACGCCAAGTCCTTTTTTTAATTTCTAGGAGTTTTAGGATCTCGAGCTTCAGAAAGTTTCATTTTCTTGCTTCCGAGTAAGATATTTTAGGTTTTAGAATAGTACACTCTTAAATTACATTTAATGTAGGTCCATTTCTAGGGGTTAAGGTTAATTTGGATTTAATGCTCCCATGTTGGCCTTCTCTAGGAGTTTGTGCCCTAGATCTCTATATAAGGAAGCCTTCTTCCCTCATTTTGATATCTACAATCTATACACTTTATGTAAACCATCTATAGACTATGAGGGAATTTATGAGCAACTACTTATTTTGCATAAGGAGACATTATCAAGCATTATATCATTCAAGAATTCAAGTTTTTCATTGAAGATCAAGGATTTAAGCATCCAAGCCTTTGGAGGGATTTGGTTCAAGCATTCATGATTCATCATCCAAGCCCTATATCTAACCATCATGGTGGTGTGATCTTCCTTCAAGATCCTTTGTTCATCTTCAAGATCTATTCATTCTTCTATCAAGGTGGATTCCAAGCATACAATCATTGAGGTTTTTATTTACATTTATTATTGTAATGTTCAAGCTTTCATGTCAATATACTTGTTTACATTTCAAATACAATTTCATATCTATTGAATATCATAGCTTCATTGTTAGATTTTTTCTACTACTTGCTAGTATTCCTTATTTCAATTCCATTATTAAGGTTGATTCTAAACTAGGCTTTAACCAAGGCAAACCCCTCATCCAAACAACAAAAACATTTTTCTTGCATATACAAGTGTGGAATAACAAATTGAAGAGCAGATTTGGATACCCTTTTTGTCGAACTTGTAGGATCCGCAAATAGAAATTTTGTTGGAGCAATGCAGGTCAAGATCAACTTTTCAAGGTACAATTGTGCCCCAAGGTAAGATTGTGCCTCGCTATCAAGTTCAAGGCTGACCTCCCTTCAAAAGGACAAAATTTTTCTAGGTTTTCTCTATCTCGATAATTTTAGTCTGGAACAGGCTGCAAGGATCCCCGAAACTGTACACAAACATCAAAAATTAGCATTTTCCTGATTTATCCTACTTCAAGATAAGTATTTGTCTTCTATTTATTTTAGATTTCAGGTACTTACTTCTCAAATAGAAAGACCATAGGATCTCCTTTCTCCCTATTCTCCATTGCTTGATCCATTTGTGCATTGATCGCTTTTCTTGTGCTTAATCAATTTGGATCATTCCTTTTGGGAATTCGGGTTGAGAAAAGGTCTTATTTTCTTCCTATTCAAATCTATCTTCCACTTTTAGTATATATTTGACCTTTACCTTTGGAGTCACTTAGTCATGACTTACCAGTTTGCATGAAGGGATTGGTGCAAATTTTACTCTTCTTTCCTAACCCTGTTAAGCTCATCCTTTCTTAACTTGATTGGGAGGACTCACCACTCACTTGTAAACCTGTTCCTTCCCCAATCCTTACTAATTATATTTGGTTGTTTTCTCATCTACACTTTGGTAAATTCCTTGTTGGCTTGCTTGATATCAATAGATTTCCCTTTTTCTTTATCATCATTACTATGTTGTTTGAGTCTTTGTTTCATCTAGCAGGTTTTAACTACATGACTATTTTATGACACCTATAACATGTCATTCTTGCTTTGATTCATGGTGTAGCTTGTCTCTATTGTTCCATCCACCAATTGCAATGAGCTGCAATGTGCCATGTATTTCCATAAGCGAAACAAGCCTGTCTTCTACTCATAGGGGATGATTAGTGTGATCTAGTGCTTGATGTGCAGTTTCTTTCACTATGACCATACATTTCATAATAGGAACAATAATTCTCTCTTCTCACTTTATTTGTAGGATCTCTACATTCATCTATGTTGTGCTCAGACTAATAACAATTATAACATAGTTTTCTATATGCTTT
This sequence comes from Cupressus sempervirens, assembly GCA_028749045.1. Classification (NCBI taxonomy): domain Eukaryota; kingdom Viridiplantae; phylum Streptophyta; class Pinopsida; order Cupressales; family Cupressaceae; genus Cupressus; species Cupressus sempervirens. The sequence continues at coordinate 85,766,444 of CM053784.1, read as the reverse complement.
GACTCTACATGTTGCTGCTTGTATATGCCAGCACTCATCTAAATTATGTTCCATTTTTTCACAATAAATACAAAATGGTTTTCTTAGTGACATACCTCTTTTCACTTTCCTTTTGTTATTTATGGTCTTTGAGTTGTTGTTCTTTGAGGATTCTCCTCTTTTGGAAGTATGGATTCCTTGGAACTCAAAATTGGTTGGGTTGGATAGTTCACCTTGAGTGTTCCTTACAATTTCCTCATTTGAGTTTCTCTCCCTTGTCCTAGCTAGTATGTCGCACTCTTCTCTCGCAATATCTAGTTCACCCATTAGCTATCAATTTTGTTCTTCCATTTGTTTGGCTTCTTCTATAAGAGTTATTGGTTGTTTAGTCTTTTCATGATCATACTCCTATAATATGTTGTTCTCTTTCTCTACATACATATGCTCTTTGATTATGAGAGCTATTTAAATTCCCTTTTCCTTTACCAGGTCATCAACTTTTTGTTTAGTTTCTTGGGGTATCCTAGACTCTTCATGGGATTCCACTTTGGTTTTGATGACACTTTCTTTCTCATCCATAGCCTCACTTAGTCTCATTGTGAAGTGCTCTCATTCTTTCTTTAGGGTCTTGATTCTTTTCTTTAGCTTTTTATTTTCATCCATGAGTTTTGATATAGCTTCTTCTAACTATTTAGAGAAACTTTTCTCCTCGAGCTTCTCTATTATTTCTTGACTTTCTCATAGCCTTTTCATCAACTTCTTTTGTTTGGCTAGAGATTCTCTTAGCCTATCTTTCAAATCTTTAATTATGTCTAGATCTTTCTTAAGTTGTCTCGTGAGTGACACCATTAGATCTTCCCCTAAGTTGTTAGACTCATCATTTTAAAGTCTACACTCTTATACCAAATTTTGGTCCTAATAGGTACTATGAGGGGGGTGAATTAGTACCTATACTTTTCTTGTCTTTACAGGTTAGCTTGATGATTCTTTTCACTAACTTAGTTGTTGTCTCCTTAACAACTAAACAAATAATGAATGATATACAATAAAACCATATAATATCCCACATAGAAGCATGCATCAATGATAGAGATATTTATATGTGGAAACCCTCAATGAGAGAGTGAAAACCATGGTGGAAGTAATATATCCACTAGCCTTTCCTTGCATGTAAAAGGGAGCTCAATAAAGAGCTTACAGTTGTTCCTTTTGAGAATGCATCATGTTAGGAATGCTCTAGTAACCTATTAGAATTATAATTATTCTGTTAAGACTACCTCATTAGAATATTTCAATCTCTTTATGAGAGATACCTTGTAAGAGAATTTTGAAGACTTGTTACAAGTCTTCCCTGTTAAAGGCTTATAGTAGATGCAATGGTTAGAGAAAAACTTAAAGTAATAAATCTAAGTGTGGCACAACTTATCTAATTTTCCCTCTACTTTGGATCCTTGAAGATGCTTTGATCTTCAACTAATATTTTGGCTTGCCTTTGACTTCCCCTACGCTTTGCATTTTTCTTCTTTTGTGCTTTCTACACTTGCATATTTTTTTCACAACTGGCTACTATTATGGATTCTCTCAATTTGCATAGTTATTGTAAGAGTGGTGTTATTGAGTAATATATTTTTAGATTTCTTCTTCTCCTCCCCCCCCCCTTCCACACCCCTCTACTCTTCCTCAACTATTTTTTAAAATTTCACAATCTCTAATTTTGAAGATGAAAACCCTAAAATATTATCCCACTCAAATTTTGATTTGAAATTTGAAATCAGCAAGGATCACAAGAAACTCGTGACTCCTTGTCCATAGATTCCTATGTATTTAGGTCAATTTGATCGACTACATGTATATGTCTAAACTAGTGAGTACGCAATCTTTAGACATAATCTGCTACATAGTTCAAATGCATGTCTTTTTGTGTTCAAACCTTCTTCTGTATTTTCAAATCAATGGTGATTTTATCACTCCCATCCCTTGTTTCAACCACTTCCTTTGTTCTATAGCCTTGGTCGATAAGCCAATCTACCGGTAGATGCTCTTGCAATGTTTTGCCACTTCTTGTTAATCAGTTCCCAATCAACGACAACACACTCTTCTATTGGGATTAACCTAAGATAGAAATAATATAATATAACTAATAATAAAAAATAGTAGATCACATGAAAGAGAACACCAAACACCAAGATTTAATGTGGTTCATCTAATCCTTGGGCTATGTCCACCAACAGTGAGTCCAATATTATTACGATCCAATGATCACAACTTGATCACAATTTTTAATCCCTTACAGCTCAATACCACCACAAGAACCAATTTTTGCATCACACCTTATGAAAATCCCTAACACTTAGCCTTTTATACAAGCTTTTTCTGCTTAAAAAATTAGGGCTAGAATAATAGAAAAATAGTAGCCAACGTCTTTTACAATATAAGGTCATTTTTGGCTTTAGGGGTGTTGCCCCCCAAAACCCTTGCAGGGGCATTTTGACTCCATCCTCTACTACGACAGGGAGCACACTTGGGGCATTGCCCCTTGACCTTGTCTTGGGGGCACTACACCCAAACCTTTATAGAAATAATCTAGAGGGAAACCATGCTAAATAAACCTTTAAGTCTGATTAGGCTCCACATCACAACAATCTCCCACTTGGAGACTGATCAAACTCCACAATAATAACCTCCCACTTGGAAACTGATCAAAGCACTACTAAATCTATAGCTCTCATTGGAATATCAAACCACCCTAGACTCTATTGTTCTTTAATTTCATTCAGTCTAGAAGACCAACTGAAGCTGAAGAGGAATTTAGCTTCTCCCTTGTTACTACCTTAGTAAACATATTTATTGGATTATCATCTATGTGTATCTTCTCTAGCTTTAATTGTCCATCATCCACAACTGATTGAATGAAATGGTATCACAATTGTATGGGTTTAGTCTTTAAATGTAGAGCTGAATTCTTTACAAGATGAATGGCCCTCTAGCTATCTATAAACAAATAATTATCCATCTAAGGGTGTCCCAATTCTTCCATGAAGAACGGAAGCCATATCATCTCCTTGGCTACCTCTATAGTAGCAACATACTCTGCCTCTGTAGTGGATAAAGAATTAACCTTCTATAACCTAGAAACCCAGCTCACGACTACCCCACCAATAGTAAATGCATAACCTGTAGTACTTTGTTTGGTATCAATATTCCCTACCAAATATGAGTCAACATATCCCTATAAATCAATAGTAGAGCCCCCAAAATATAAACACTTACTGGATGTACCTCTCAAATATCTGAGAATCTATTTAACTACATTCCAATGCTCAAGCCATGGATGACTCATATACCTACTAATAACTCCCACTGCATGTGCAATATCTGGCCTTGTACATACAATAGCATACATCAAGCTTCCTACAGCTGAAGCATAAGGTACCTTGGATATCTTATCATCCTCTTCTTGTGTCTTGAGACACATCTCCTTAGTCAACTTCAAATGACCAGCTAAAGGTGTGCTGATAGATTTAGCATTCTCCATAGATAAATGTTGCAACACCTTGTCAATATAATCAACCTGAGATAAAGTCAATTTCTTGTTCTTCCCATCTCTGCAAATCTTCATACAAAGGATTTGTTTTGCTACCCTCAAATCCTTCATAGCAAATGCATGTGCTAACTAGCGTTTTGGCCCCTTGATGTGATCCATGTTAGACCCAACTGCAAGCATATCATCAACATATAAACATAAAATAATGTAACTATCATCATCCAACCTCTTAAAATAAATACAATGATCTGAATGACAACTATTGTATCCATGCTTATGCATAAACTTGTCAAATTTCAGATACCATTGCCGAGGTGCTTGCTTTAAGCCATATAAACTTTTCTTCAATCTGCACACTAATTTCTCCTTACCTTTGACCTCAAATCCCTATGGCTGAGCCACATATATCTCTTCATCCAAATCACTATGAAAGAAGGTCATTTTAACATCAAGCTGCTCCAAATGCAAATCTTCAATAGCCACACTACTTAAAACAGTGCGAATAGAAGTCTTCTTAACAATAGGAGAGAATATCTCATCAAAATCAATGCCTTTTTCTGTGCAAATTCTTTTACAACTAACCTAGCTTTAAATTTTTTCTTACCTCCATCCTCTTCTTTTAACCTATAAACCCATTTATTGTGTAAAGTCTTTTTATCTGCAGACAACTTGCATAAATCCCATGTCTTATTTTTTAGTAAAGAGTCCATTTCTTATTTCATTCCAAACTCCTACTGAATCTTAGTATCCACATGTATAGCTTCATCATAACATTTAGGTTCACTAGCATTAGTAAGTAAAATAGAATACAAGGAAGGAGAAAAACTTTCTGGAGGTCTACTTATCCTTGTTGATCGTCTAACATTCACTGGGGTGTGTGGTATTTGTTGTTGTGGTTGTTGCAGACCATGAGGAATTTTTGGAACATCAACTTTTGGAGTATCATCCAACACTGCATAATCATCTTCTTTCTTCTCATGTTGCTGCAACAAATCTTTGTACAACACTTTCTCATTGAATATGACATCCCTACTTCTTACAATTTTATGATTTTCAAAATCCCAAAGCCAATAACTAAATTCATTAATGCCATATCCAACAAATGTGCATTTCTTTGACTTAGCTTCCAGCTTGCTTCTATTTTTAGAATCTATATAAGCAATGCTTTACAATTAAAGGTTTTGAGAACAGAATAACTCACCTTCTTACCAGTCCATGCTTCCTGTGGAATACCATAGCCCAAAGGAGTAGAGGGACCTCTATTAATCAAATATACAATAGCATTGACAACCTTCGCCCACTTTTTTTGAATGAAGTACTTTCATACCTTTCTCACTGATGTGCCCAAGTCTGTTGTGCCATAGTGATGTATTAGAATATATAGTAGCTATTTGTTCTACCTGCTCAACTACAACAACTATTCCTAAATATTCATTTTTCTCTGAAACAATCAAAGTAGAAGGAATAATATGACCTATACAAAGATATAAGGTACCTACTTTCACAACTTTTGCAACTACAAGGGAACCTTTTGAAACCTTCCAATTTTTATCATTAAAAGTAACTAAACAACCCTCATCACCACGTTGCCCTGCTGAAATTAAATTCCTACTTAGCCTTGGAATATGTCTTACCTGATGTAGTAGCCAATGATTCCCATTCTATAACTTAATCTTAACTTTTCCCTTTCCAACAATTTGACAGGGTTCATTACCCCCCAAATAAACAAGCCCAAAATCCCCTTGGACATAATCAATAAAATAACCTCTATGAGGTGTAGCATGAAATGAAGCACCATAATCTAAAACCCATGAATCATCAATACTTTTTAAAGAAAGAAGCAAAGCATCCTCTTCGGATTTGTTACTTACCATATTTTCTTCCTTGTTCCCTTCTGGTTTATCTCCTTCATTATTCTTTTGAATCCAACAATCTTTCTTCTTATGCCTATTTTACCACAATACTAATAATCTCCCAATCCTCTGGATTGAGACCTCTTCCTCTTTGACTTTCCTCTTGATTTCTCATGATTTTTAGAATTATTTCCTCTCTCAGTCATTTTGCCTCTGCTTTGTGCATTCAAAGAACTTCCTGATGTAGATCCACCTAAGGATTTCCTATCAGTTTCTTCACTCAAAATAACACCAATCACATCATCATATTTTAGGGTATCAAATCTAGAAATAGAATTACTCACAGCCATTACCAAGCCATTCTAGCTTTCAGGCAAAGAACACAAAATCAAGAGAGCCCTAATTTCTTCATCAAAATTAATACACATAGAAGATAACTGACTAGTAATAGTATTAAACTCATTTAAATGATCTGAAATAGATTCACCTTCTGCCATTTTCGTATTAAATAAACACTTCATGAGAAATACCTTGTTTGAAGCGAGGGGCTTTTCATATAATTTCGCTAGGGTTTCCATCAAATCTTCCATCGTCTTCACTTTTGTAATGTTAAATGTCACTAATGGTGCCAAGCATAACCAAATGCTTCCAAGTGCCTTTCTGTCTAAAATCTCCCACTCCTCATTTGTCATAGTTCCTTGGTTTTTAGTTTTTCCTTCCAATGACTTCAATAAATCCTTTTGATAAAGATAGTCCTCCATTTGCATCTTCCATAACTGAAAGTTTCATCCATTAAACTTGTCAACCCTCAACTTATCATCATCTACCATCACTCCCACTCAACTATGAGACTCTCACTCAACCGTGAGACCTTCCTATAGAGGATTGCCATAAAAAAATGATGATGGTCTAGCTAAAAACAAAAACAATGACCAACCTGGCTCTAATACCACTTGTTAGGATTAACCTAAGATAGAAATAACATTTACATAAAAATATAACCAATAACAAAAAATAGTAAATTGCATAAAAGAGAACACCAGACACCAAGATTTAACGTGGCTCACCCAATCCTTGGGCTACATCCACCAACAACAAGTCCAATATTATTAGAATCCAATTTGATTATAACCTGATTACAATTTGTAATCCCTTATAGCTCAATACCACTGCAATAACCAATTTTTGCATCACACCTTATGAAAATCCCTAACCCTAAGCCTTTTTATACAAGCTTTTTACTACTTACAAAATTAGGGCTAGAATAATAGAAAAATAGTAGTTGACACCTTTTACAATATAAGGTCATTTTTGGCTTTGGGGGTGCTACCCTTGAAAACCTACATGGGGGCATTGCCCCTCGACCCCACCTTGGGATGCTGCCCCAGTACCCCGCAGGGATGCTACCCCCAAATCCTTGTAGAAATAATTTGGAAGGAAACCACACCAAGTAAACCTCTGAGTTTGATTAGGCTCCACATCACAACATCTTCTAGCTCACTTATTCAAGTTTATCACTCATCACTTGTCTAGTTGATATACATTAGTGCAACATAACCTCCACTTCAAAACATCAAGTAATCACATATTTTCTACAATTTGACTTTTTCATTGAAATTCATAGAATTCCAAATTGTTAGCATGAGTGTTTTTTGATTATGGAAAATAGGATTTAAAAGGGCCCTAAAACCCAAACAATACAAAGGTCGGACTAAAAAAAAATGCTTAAAGTAACAAAAGAAACCCTAAGCAACCAATTGAAACAACTTCCCAAAAAAAAGATACAACTAGGGAAAAGCCAGGGAAGAAAGACAAAAAACAAGGACTAGCCACAAAAAGCCAGGGCACTCAGGCGGTGTCTCTTAGCATTTCTACTGCACTTATCTCCAGCTCTAACAGTCTACCAGCTACCTCCTTCATGTCTGAGAGTTCCTAGTTAGGGGCCAAGGTATCCTTCTTCCTCATGTTGGATCTGGTACGCTTCCTTGAGCTATCAGCAGGGGTCTTGTCCTTTGCACTATGGAGGGTAGGGTCCTCCTCCTTACCAATTCTTTGCTCCTCCATATTGTTAATGAACAACTTAATATTCTCATTGGCCTCTTTGAGAATATTATAGCTTTGTTCTAGTATAATCTGCATTGAGCTCTCCATCGTTTGGACTATGTTCTTGACCTCCACCACTTTATTATCCATGCTCATTTCCTCCTCCATAATCGGGTTCTTCAAGTTGTAGTTCTCCCTTTCCAAGCTACTCACCCAGTATTTGAGCTCTTGGATTTCATGGAAAATACTAACATGCATGTTGATGATACTACATTAGGGGAGTATCTAAAGCATTGGAGAGAATTGATATGTTGTATTTTTCATTGATGTCAACATACCAATAATTCTTTAAAGATTGGAAGAATAACAATTAGAGATCTTATGATGTGCAAAAATTGACAAATGTTTAGATGATGTGCAGCGAAGGACATGTTCCCAAGGTTGTCTTGATGATGTGTTTAAGAGGACAAAATCTAATTCAATGGTGTACGAAAGTTAGACTTGATTTATTGGAAGCAATGCAGAAACATAGTATTAGAAAATAATGTTTTGATGATCTATTGCTATCTTTTATCTGAGATATAATGAATAGATGCACAATCACATAGTGATAGAAGACAGTTGTTCGGTGATGTCAACATGTGCGCAAGATGTGGTATCACATGTGTGAAGTTTTGTATAAATTGTGAGCCAACAGTGTTATTGCAATTGTGAATTAATTAATTATCTTATTTTAATTAATTGGGAAAGCCTCAAGGCTGACTCAAGGAATAATAATGAAGATACGACATTAAGGAAAGATGTTTTCTTTATTTGTAGTGTATCTTGAAGAAGAAGATCAAGTGGAATGCGAAGTATTAGTGCATAGTGTGAGAAGGAGCAAAATGCTTACTAAATGCATGTAAGCGATCTAAGGGATCATTGGATGCACAGTATGAGATATGGTTACAAGATCTGAAGAAGCTGAAGTCTAGTTGATAGGACAGAGACAGAGGAAGGAAGTACATTTCAGTTCTATTATTTTGTAAGGGATAATACAAAGATCATTTGGACAGTGGGTTCTTTGATCTTAACCTGGAAGCCATTTGGGCAATGGGTCTAGATCTCTTCCACAAATCCTAAGAAGGTTGGCACAACTCCTAACAAGGTTGGAATCTCCTTATAGGGATTCAAAGTCTCCTAATGTGTTTAGGGACTCATATGTATTGAATGTTGTAACAGACTCCTAATAGGGTCTATCCTCTTACAAGGAATATTTATATTAGTACATCATCTTGTGGGTACCATTCCCACCGAAGTTTTCCCACTGATCAAGGGTTTCCCTAGTTAACATATCTAGTGCTAATTATGTATGAGTATCTTGTTGTGGTTTTAGTTGACATTACTCGTATGGTTAAGATTGTTTAAAAGGGAATGATAGTGATAATAGTTAGATAACTGATTCATCCCTTGTCTCAGTTATATCAGTGGACTATATATTCTAACACAATTTTTTTTTGTTATACATATATTAGATGGAGAATTTAGTATTAGAATTTTGAAATATTTAAATTATTATTTAGCAATTGTTATGTCAACTACAATTATTATAAGAATCAATCTTGTAACAAGAAAGACTTTTTAGAAATGATTTTAACTATGATAAGCTAACACTAACTTCAATTTGTTAGCTACTATTAACTTCACTGGACTTCTATTGCACTAAAAGTCTTAATTCAAAAATTTCAATTGCTACAAGCTTAAAAAGACTTTCATCACTAAGTAACCCTAAATTAACATTATAAGCTAAAATATGCTCTCTTCACAAATCTAAATTTATATGTTGGATATTTATTTACAAGTATTGCTTACAAATCATTTTTAAAAAGGATGTTAATGAAGAATTTTAGGTTAACATCCAAAGATCATGGATGTAAATTTCTCATGTTTGGTTTAAGGGTAGTAGAGTCCAACTACTTTACATTGAAACAGTGGAAAGGAAGAGAAAAACATTACACATGATATCTCACAACTGGTTGGCAAAATTCAACAAAAGTTAGGTTAGGTTTTATTTTCTTCATAGTTAGAGTGAAGCACGTGTAAGGTTTATCTCATATGTAGTTGTCTGGTTCAATTCAACTGCCATGTTAGTACAACTCATGTTTAAGATATTTTGACTATTGATGTCTTTCTCGCAACTAAATGAAAAATCAAGAGGAGAATGAAGATAAAGATAGAGATAGAGAAATTTATGAATTTCATGAAATTTATACAAGTTGAGAACCTTCTACTCATGATGTATTTTATTTCATTTAGTTTACATACGACGATTGGCCCAATCAGATCCTTCCTCATATGTATAATCCAAATTTATGAATTTCACAAAAGTTAGACAAGTTGGGCACCTCCTACTCATAATATATTTTCTTTCATTTATTTTACACATGACGATTGGCCTTATTAGACCCTTCCTTATAAGTATAATATGAATATTAGAACAAATCTAATTTTAATAATGTGAATCTACACTTCTCTTAGATTTAGCACATATAATGTGTGCAAACATAATCTAACTATAAAAGGCTTCATATTTGTGAGTTTACTTGTATGTAGTTGAGGAAAATATAAATTTAGAGAACATGGATTGCTTTTAATCATTTAAAAGTAAATTCCACCCTTGCCTAATATGCACCTTATTTACTCCATAGTGGATGAAAGCATGTTTAAAAGTTTACTCTAGTTTTTTGTCTTACAAGTGTTTGCATTTGTGCCTTGAATTTGAAGGAAATGTTATATCTTCTTCATTGTGCCCTTAATATAAAAGCATATAGTTATATGAATCACATTGAACAAATATAACAAAATGACCAAATGTAAATTATTGACTACCAAAGAAACATAATCATCAATACAATAATATTTAAAAAATAAAAGTAAAGAATGAAAAACTTATCTTTTTATTACTAACCATCCAAACCAAATTAACTAATGTCATTCACTCTTCAAATTGAAAATGATTTAATTATGTACACTTTTCATTAAAAAAATGCACTTAATAAATTATATTTGAAACTTCATTCTAATTAATCTATTCAACAATGACTAGGGAAAAGTCAGGCTTGTTTCAAATATTGATTTATAGATCAACAAATCTTAGTGCATAAAGTGGAAGAGTAGATTGTATCAATCTATACACATTGTCATAGTGATGATTATGTTTTTAAATCAACTACCCTTTTGCTTAGCTCAAACAATACATATGTACAAGCTCAAATGATCCTTATATGCATTGTACTAATAAATATTTATGAAAAGTTGAACACTAATACTTTTTTTAAATAGTCAATTCATTTATGTTGTAAGATGATAACCTTTCACATGCCTTTTTCACCATAGGATTCCAATGAGGTGTACCGTGACATTCAAAATGATCACCTATATATGAGTGTAAGACATTGATGCAGGAGCATCCAGGGTTGCCTTGTTATCTTGCTCATTTTGTTTAGTTTCCAGTTGATGCCGAGTGATGCTGAGTTGCCAGTTTCCAGTTGATGTCGAGCATCAGTTTCCAGTTGATGCTGAGTTGCCAGTTACCAGTTGATGCCGAGCACCAGTTTCTAGTTGATGCCGAGTGATGCCGAGTTGCCAGTTTCTAGTTGATGTCGAGTGCCAGTTTCCAATTGATGCCGAGTGATGCCGAGTGCCAATTTCCTAGTGGGTGCTGAGTTATCCAGTGGGTGCAGAGTTGTTTGTTTTGGTTCTTAGTGGGAGTTGACTTGCGTATTTAATTTTGATCATGAATTTAATGATAGGATCTTGTGTCAGCCTTTCTGTTATGTAATGTTCTAGAATGTTCTGTAAGCCGTTTTGGCAAGTATAAATAAAGGTCTTGTTGAGTCTTTTGGGTAGAAAGTTTTTTTTTTGGAAAGAAGTTATGAAAATTTTGAAGAGCTAGGGCTGTGGCTTGAGAACTAGAGGATCGCTAGGTGGACCTACGGGTACAAGTGTGGATTCTTCTTGGTGTTCTTATCCAGTTGTGTATCTAGACTAGTTGAGATTGGTTGTAAGTTGGATCTTGTTGGATCTTGCATAACTGATTTTGTAATTTGCTATTTGTATCTAGCCCTAACCTAGAAGGCCTTATAGCTGGGCATATTGCATGTAATCAGTTATCTTTTATGAATAAATTATTGTAGTTTGGTATCAGATCTTGCATTATTGCTCCTTGTTGTTGTATTTTCGTGGTGTAGTTTTATAACTAGGGGCTAGGACATCTCCTTTGGGGATTCTCCTGCCTTGCACTGCGTCAGGTGGTATCAGAGCCAAGGTTGTTCCTGAGTGTGTAGACAGATCGTCGAAGGGTTTGCTAAATTTGGAAGATGCCTCCAAAAATATCAGATCCTAAGGAGATTGATGATGCTATGGAAGAAAGGATCTTAGAAAAGGTTAAAGAAGATTTTAGATCTAAAATAGAGGAGGTTAGAGCAGAGTTTAGATCTCAGATAGCATTGATGAAGAGCGACATGATTGCTAAAATTGTGAGTGCTTTAGGTGGTGTACCTAGGCATGTGGGTACTGCAGATGGTTATGAGGAAGTTGCTGAAGACTTTGAAATTGCTAGATCTAGTAGTGAGGATAGAACTGATCATGTGGAGAGACCTATTAGGACTAAGGCTGGTTAGTTTGCTAGACCTGGATCTCAGTTGAAGTTGAAGCATAAGATGGAGGTTTCTAATTTCTCAAGTACTTTGAATCCTAAAGACTTGATTGATTGGATTGGTGAATTGGAAGACTACTTTGAGCTTAAGGACATTGAGGATCCACTCAGAGTAAGGTTGGCACATACTAAGTTGAAAGGACATGATGCTCTTTGGTGGAAGGAACTGCAAAGAGATAGAGAAGAGGAAGGTGAAATGAAGATCACTAGATGGAGATTGATGGTGACTAAATTGAAGGCTAAGTTCATTCCTAGTGATTATAAACTTGAGTTGTTTAAAAGGTTGCAAAATCTAAAGCAGAAGGATATGACTGTGAAAGATTATACAGAGGAGTTCTACAAGTTGACTATTCGGTCTGGGCATAAGGAATTGTCAAAAGAGAAGGTAGCTTGATATATTAATGGTTTGAGATTTAATATTCAAGATGAGGTTGGTATGCTAAATATTTTTTTAGTTGAGGATGCTTGTCAGTATGCTTTGAGAGTAGAAGAGAAGCTAAAGAGGAAGAATCAAGATAGTTCCTGAGGGAAGGAGAAGCAATATAGTTCAGCACAAGCTAAACCAAAAGTAGAAGGTGAACCAAAACTTGTTGAACAGATAAGAAGGACAAGTGGAGGTGGGTTCAGAGGTAACTATTTCAAGTGTGGTCAAGAAGGGCATAGATCTTTTGAATGTCCGATTGGTAGGATAACTGCTGTTGTGAATGAGGTTGAAGTCCAAAACAATCAGCCTGAGTAAGGAGAAACTTTGTTGGCTCGGGGAGTACTGGTTGGTGAAAGGGCATTGGATTCTTGTCAGAGGACTAGTTTGTTCAGGACTTGTTGTAAGTTTGGTGTAAAATCTGCAAGGTGATTGTGGATGGTGGTAGTACTAATAACCTTGTTGCTGAAGAGATGGTTCAGAAACTTGGTTTGAAGAGAATGAGACATCCTTATCCTTATAGGATAGGCTGGTTGTAAGGTGAGCATGCTTTGGAAGTGAGGGAGCAATGCCTTGTTGATTCTTAGATTGGGTAGTATAAGGATCAAGTGTTGTGTGATATTGTGGACATGAACAATTGTCATGTGTTGCTTGGTAGACCTTGGCAGTATGATTGCAGGGCTATGCATGATTGTGTCAAGAATGTGTTTACTGTTGAGAAAGGTGGCATGAAGTTTTCCCTGATTCCTTTGCAGAATGAAAAGCTTGGTAGGAGGAGCCTAAGTATTAGCAGCCAAGAAGAGTTGGTAGATTCTGAGAAGGTTGGAGATCAGCGTGGAGAGTAGACTTGTAGCACACGAGAATCAGATGGATGTGAAGAAGCAGAAGAAGAACAAGGGGAAGAGTATACAAGTTGAAGATTTGGAGGATATGTATGTGAAGAACTAGTTTGGGATTTATGTGTTGAATCCTAGAAGATGTTCTTCTAGCTATTAGAACATCTTTTTTGAACCTAGGGTGTCTGATGCAGGAGCATCTAGGGTTGCCTTGTTATCCTGCTCATTTTTTTCAGTTTCCAGTTGATGTCGAGTGATGCCAAGTTGCCAGTTTCTAGTTGATGTTGAGCGCCAGTTTCCAGTTGATGCCAAGTTGCCAGTTACTAGTTGATGTCAAGCGCCAATTTCCAGTTGATGTCGAGTGATGGTGAGTTGCCAATTTCTAGTTGATGTCGAGCGCTAGTTTCTAGTTGATGTCGAGTGATGCCGAGTGCCAGATTCCTAGTGGCTGCCAAGTTATCCAGTGGGTGCCGAGTTGTCTGTTTTTGGCTCTTAGTGGGATTTGACTTGCGTATTTAATTTCGATCATGAATTTAATGATAGGATCTTATGTCGGCCTTTCTGTTATGTAATGATCTAGAACGTTCGGTAAGCCATTTTGGTGAGTATAAATAAAGGTCTTGTTGAGTCTTTTGGGTAGAAAGTTTTTTTTTTTGGAAATAAGTTATGCAAATTTTGAAGAGCTAGGGTTGTGGCTTGAGAACTAGAGGATCACTTGGTGGACCTGTGGGTACAAGTGTGGATTCTTCTTGGTGTTCTTAACCAGTTGTGTATCTGGACTAGCTGAGACTGGTTGTAAGTTGGATCTTGTTGGATCTTGCAGAACTGATTCTGTAATTTGCTATTTGTATCTGGCCCTAACCCGGAAGGCCTTACAGCTGGGCATATTGCATGTAATTAGTTATCTTTTATGAATAAATTATTGTAGTTTGGTATCAAATCTTGCATTATTGCTCCTTGTTGTTGTGTTTCCGCTGTGTGGTTTTATAGTTGGGGGCTAGGACATCTCCTTTGGGGATTCTCCTGCCTTGCACTACATCAGACACATAAACATGAACATGTCTTTGGAATACACATTGGACAATGAGTACTCGCTTAAGCATGTATTTAGTGCTGCAATGTCCACTCCTTATGAGATGTATTGACTAAGGTTGTTGCTATATTCAAACTTGTAAAGGATTAGCAATTCAATGGTTAAGACTTTGTCCCGCCCTTTTTACTACCAAGTGCTACCATTGAATATTTAGAACAAAGGAAATAATACAATAAATCTCCACCTCAAAATATGTTTTGTTTAGCAAGAACTTTTGAATCTATGGTAAGTTCTTGTTGAAATAATTTAGAATAACTTGTTGGGGGGGGGGGGGGGAGGGGGTGGGGGTGAATCAGTTATCCAAGGTCCAAATGTATAGATTGTTGTTGTCATCAGTCTTCTCAAAACCAATCTTCACAAGATAATTGTGCAATCTTTCATACCATGCTCTAGGAGCTTGCTTTAAACCATATAAAGCTTTGCGTAATCTACACACCGTGTTTTTATTGTTTGGATCAACAAATCCTTTAGGTTGTTCAATGTAAACCTCCTCTTCCAATATACCATTAAAAAATGTTGACTTAACATCAATTTGATAAAATTTGAATCCTTTATAAGCAGAATAAGGAAGCAGAGTTCTTACTCCTTCCAATCTTGTAACTTGGGAAAATGTCTCTTCATAGTCAATTCCCTCTTCTTGTGCATAACCTTTGTAGACTAGCCTTGCCTTATTCCTTGTTACTTCACCATTCTTGTTTAATTTGTTTTTGTATACCCACTTTGTTCCAATAACATTCTTGTCCTCTAGTCTTGATACTAGTGTCCAGGTTTTGTTCTTCTAAATCTAATCAATTTCTTCTTTCATGGCTTGAAACTAGTCTTCATTTTCTAATGCATCCTCACTAATTTAGGTTCATGTATGTTTAACAAACATGTTTCACTTCTTGATCTATTCCTTGTCATTGGTCCATCTTCTTTTTCTCCAATGATTTGTTCAACAAGATGATGCCTTCTGACATATTTTGATAATCTTGGCTCTATTTTTCTTTCTTCAACAATAG
The DNA here is from genome assembly GCA_028749045.1 of Cupressus sempervirens. Classification (NCBI taxonomy): domain Eukaryota; kingdom Viridiplantae; phylum Streptophyta; class Pinopsida; order Cupressales; family Cupressaceae; genus Cupressus; species Cupressus sempervirens. The sequence goes on along the minus strand of CM053784.1, from coordinate 85,750,978 downwards.
GTCATTCATGAAGTTCAATCTCAGGTTCACTTTGTACTTCTCTATTAGGTAACTTGGCATTCCTTTCCTGTAAATCGCTCTCGGCATCATAATGTATCTCAAATTTTGATTGTAACTCGGCTCCTAGATGCAACTCAACATCCATTGTATGTGACTTGACAATCACTAATTCTTGTTGATTAAATTCTTGGTTCACAATGTCATCAACATTAGAAGACATGCCTTCGTAGTAGTACACAAAGGGTTTTTAATTCCCAGGTTCCTTCTTTTTTTCATGTTCGTGTATTTATGTATATTCATGAATTTTTACATTTGCACTTTCCATTTATTAGTGCTAGTATTTAAACACTTATAAGCTTTACTTATTGTGGAGTATCTTAGGAATACACCTCTTCACTTTTTGCATCAAGTTTACCATTTCTATTGTCTTTTAGAACGTAACACTTGCTTCTAAATACTTTAAAATATTTGAGATTGGGTGAGTATCCATACCATAATTCAAAAGGTGCATAGAATTTGTACCTTTCTTGACTTGTACTTGGTTCAAGGTATAGACAATTGTACTGACAACTTCTCTCTAGCATTTCAAAGCAACATTATTCTCCATCATCAATTCTCTAGCACAATTCATCACATATCTATTCCTCCTTTCAACTATCCCATTTTGTGGAGGGGTCCTAGGTGCAGAAGTTTGTCTTTTGATTCCTCTATCATTGCATAAATTTTTGAATTCATTTGATGTAAACTCTCCACCTCTATCAAATCTTAGACATTTGAAGATTTTACCATTCTCCTTTTCAACTTTTGCCAAATACCATTTAAACATTTGAAAAATATTAGATTTTTTCTCTCAAAAACATCACTATCATCATTCTAGAGTAATCATCAACAAATAGAATAAAATACTTGTCACCTTTGTAGCTTTGCACATCAATTGATCCACATAGATTAGTATGAACTAATTCCAAAATTTTCTTTTAATTATGAGTCTTACTCTTAAAACTAGATTTTGTCATCTTGCCTAACTAACATTGTTTGCAAATCACAATATCAGGTTTCTTTAGTTTTGGCAAACCTCTGACTCTTTCATCTTACTGATACTAACCAACTTGTCAAAATTTACATGACATAATCTTTTGTGCCATAGCCACACATCATCAAATTGTACAACAAGACAAGTAGCTTCAGTCATGTCAAGATAAAACATATTACCTCTTGTCTGATCACCATTTCCAATGAGTTCACCATCAACATCATAGATCTTAGCCTTCTTGTGTTCAAATTCAACTTTGCATCCTGAACTATTCAATTGTGACACACTGAACAAATTATATTTAGGTCCTTCCACATAATAAGCATTGTCACACATGATCTTGTTTGTCAATCTTATTGATCATTTACCTTTTACTGGAAAAAGTGCATCATTACCAAATCTAACACTATTTTCATTATAATGCTCAAGGATAATGAACTTACTTTTGTCACCAGTCATGTGATGAGTACATCCACTATCAACAATCCATCTTTTACTTTTGGTTACATAAGATACTAATGCAATTGCCTCATCTTCATCTGAATCATCTTTTACAACAATATAGACAACTTCATCATCATGATCATCTAGTTCATCATTATATTCTTCTTTAGCAATATAACAAGCTTTCTTTCCCTTGTCTTTATAGCCTTTGTTACTCTCATATTTTCTACTTTTGGATTTGTCTTTATTTTTGTTGTTTTTCTTCTTAGGACATCTTGTTGTAATATGACCAACTTCATTACAATTAAAACATATGAAGGGTAACTTACCTTTGTATTTTCCTTTACCTTTGTGAAATCTCCTAGCCAACGGTGCTTCCAATTCTTCTAGATCTTCATCATCTGTTTCACTATCATGAGCAACATGGTTGACCTTTTTCTTTCCTTTAGGTTCGTTGAGTGTCATCTTAGCTTTGAAAGCAGAATCAATATTCTCAGATTTGAAATTACCAAAATTTGAAAGTTCAAAAGTAGTGAGCCTACTAATGAGTCCTTCAAGGGTCAGATCACTACTAGGAGTACACCTCAATTCTTGTATGGCAGATACTCTAATAGCATAGATAAACAACAGGGTTCTCAACACCTTGTTGATCATAGTATCATCTTCAATAATTCCATTTTCTCCTCTGATTGCATTTACAACATCTTTGATTCTTGCACAATACCGGACTATAGTTTCACCTTTTTGCATTCTCATTTCATCAAATTTTCCTCTTAGATTTTTTTCTTTGACTCTCAGCATATTCTTGTCTCCTCCATAGATCTTATGTAGGGCATTCCACATTCCTTTAGAAGTAGTACATGTTTTGATGTCTTCAAACTCTGAATAGCTTAGGGCAGATATAATTTCCAACATTGCATGATTGTGTTTTTTTTCTTTTCTTTCAGCTGTTCAACAATTAGGGCTCCAATTACTTCAACATATTCAGTGGTGATAGTTGACTGTGCATAATCTCCAAGTTCTCCTAGATGCAACTTCATCAAACTTTGCCATGCAGGAAAATCTTCCTTGTTTAACTTGGGCACCTCTTTTCTGGACAACTTGATCTTTAGCTTTAAGTACCTTCAAACTTTTTCCTTCACAAGCACTTGGTGCTCTGATACCAATTGTTGGAATAAATCAGAATAATTGAGAGGGGGGTGAATCAATCATCCAAGGTCCAAATGTATAGATAAAACTTTTTAGTACTTAACAAATACATGTGCATGCATTGATTAGATCATCCAATATCTCAAACCTTAGTATATCATAATCTTAGGTCAAGTGAACTTTGCAAAAATGTAAACATGAAATATCACAAATTCAATCACATAATTTGACACAAGGATTTAACGTGGAAACCGATTTGGGAAAAACCGCCAGTAACATGCTACCAATTTTCACTCTTCTGAAGTGAGTCATACGAGTTGTATTTTTTGTTCTTCAATTAGAAAAATCTCATATTAAATGGATGACTTGAGTCTGTCATGTGCCTGGTGCATAAATGCTCCAGTCTCTCCCCAAACCCAGCTCAAACATTTCCTTTGCTAGTTGCCTATAAATCAAAATAAACATGAATTAGGAGGAGACAAAAACCCCTAAATTCAAAGCCACAATTTTATAAATTTTGGCAAGAGATGAGATTGTCATTTAGACCTATAATTTCACACACATCACGACTACATATGTTGTATCGAGGAACTCAATGCCAAATGAATAATATCCTTTGTGGGTAGAGTCTAAACAAGGATTTGATCAGCCAAAGATTGTTTTTTTGAAATTCCCCGCACATGATAAGAACTAAAATATTCTTAGTGAAAAAGAAAAATAATGTTTGATGCTCATGACCAACATTAGGTTGAAGATGAAAAATCTTAAGCCAAGAAAATATTATACAGGGTAAATTTAATAATATTGTTCATTAAAATGCTCTAGAAAATCTTAGCAATGCCCACCTAGTATGCTTACTAGTTTCTCATTCTGGACTCCACTTCGAATGCCATTTTTAGAGGGCAGATCATAGTGGACATTATATTCCTATCTTTGTGGACTCTAGGAAATAAGGATAAATTTAAGACCTTGCATAAACATGAAGCTAAAAAAATTGTTGGTAAGTAGTAAGGCACCAACTTGAATGAAGTTGTAGATAACTACTTGGACAAAGAAGCCAAAAATTAGCTATGATGAAAATTTGGAAAAGAAAACCATCTAAAATAAATGTAAAGGAACATGTAAAGATATAACTTAGAGGAAATAGGAGGAACACATGCTTACACTAATAAATTATTAAAAAATTGTAATGTTTGACATCAATATAGGGAATAAGTAGCACAAACTTCAACATAATTGGGACGAGAAAATAAAAACCAAGCATGATAGAGAGAAGGAAAAATAATATAAGATGAATTGATAACAAATGCCCTTTGCCCTTTGACATTTTTTTCCATGTAACACATACATGTAGGAGAACATCCACCATATGCAAAATGTGGAAGGGCATGCCTACCATGTGGTTTGAAAAATGCCACTAGCTAACCAAAGATAAAGATGTTGCATGATGAGGCAAAATCCTACAACATGATGGTAAACTTTGAGTCTCTTATTTGAAAGGTCTTGAGTTTGATTCTACTTGAATTAATAAATAATAATAATAATTAATCACAACACATAATAATAACAAATCTTGGCTTCAACTTCTTACTAATCGAAATAAGAAAAAAAATGTTGCATGACAAAAGATATTAGCCATCTATATCATCCTGTTATTTGTGTGAGGCACATGATGCTCATACAAAAGGCCATGTAAAATTTCTAGAAAAAGATGCATCTCTTACCCCTACCAGTTGTCCTTAATTCTATTTTTGCCTAAATTTTTAGATTACAAAATAAAAAGATCACTACAAAAAGAAACATGTCCAATAGGGAAAAAAATGGTACTAAATTGTCTTTAATGAAGATTTTCAAACCAAGAATAGATTAAAATGTAAATTGAAGAATGTGCCCTTGGGTAGAGAGTGATTAATAAGAAATAGAGCATCCAAAACTATAGTCCCGGGGGACTAATAATTAAATGAAAATGGCTCAACTTTCCACCTCACCTAGTGGAGATGCACAAAACTTTCAAGACTTCTTGACACTTGGGAAGCTCCTTTCCCCATTTCACAAGTTTTGTTTGCACCGAAAAATCATTATATAAAACAAACAATAAACTCTTATTGGCCATGAAGCCCAGCACAAACGATGAAGACAAACTTGACTTCGTGGCATCAAATTTCTCATCGACATTAAATTCTTTCCATTTGTACAGTCACTCAATATATTTTAAATATTAAGCATTATTTAATATTTTTATACATTACATTGTACAAGGCGCGTAAAGCTCTGATAAAGATATATAAAGCAACAGGTGGAAAGCATAGGAATCTGTGCTCCCTGCGCTCTTTCAGTTCATTCGGCGCGATTTTGTGTGATAATATTTTCTGTTTGAAGGGGTTTTTACCGCATTGGCACAGGTTCGAGTCGCAGAGGAGCGGATCTGGTGGTTTGCCTTGCAGAAATGGCAGAAGGGAAGACATCTTTGCTGGTGTTCATACTTCTAGTCTTGCTTCACCTCATTGCATTTGGTTTCGCCATAGCGGCTGAGCGCAGAAGAAGCATTGTAAGTTCTCACTCTCTGCATTGCTTTCCATTTGTGCAATCTCGCGGCTTTCATGTTTCTCGACAAGATTTAGCTGTTTGATGCTTGCGTGCTTTAGCGAGTAATGGGTGTTTTGCTTTTGTTTACTTTTTCCTCTCTCCCCATCATCTGATGTGAATCTCTCCTTTGGGATGTGTTCGTCACTGCTATCTAGCCGTGACTATATTTTGCTCCTTTTGAAATAGTGCACTTTGCGCTCCTTATGTGGTACTCGTGAGATTTGAATTTAATCAGGATATAAAGCTACAAATAGGTAATTTTTGAAAAATATCTTTGGTTTTAATTCACTTTCTATAGTTGGTCACAAAAATTCTTCTGTTTTAATTCAAATCGCTATGTTCAAGATTTTTGGAACTCTTCATTTTTAGTTGCAGAAAGTACTTTTTCCTTGTTTCTTTTGTAATGTATTGCAGGAATATCAGCTCTTTTTTCCGTTTCAGTTTTTAATTTTTTCCAAGGGGGTAAGTTCTTCCACATTTTCAGTCTGAATTTTTATATATTTGGGAAACCATTCCTTTAAAAGGTACAGAGCTTAGATACTTCCTAAAAGCGACCAGGAACCTATACTGGGGCTCGTAAATTGGGTAGGCTGCGAACAATTTGTTGCAAGGCCTCATGTAGCTGCTAGGCTTATTTTGTCTAACGGCCACTGCTTAGTAATTTTAGGATTATTTTGGGCAACTTATGGTCCCATGCAGCTGCTAATATTGCTGCCAACCATTTTATTATTAAATTTTTATATAAAAATTAGAGAGAAAATTTAGTGATAAAAAAACTAAAAATAAAATTTAGAAACAAAAAGGGAGAGAAGTAAATTTATGATGACAAATGGAGTTTTATCAATATGCAGCCACTTTTATTTTGAGCCCCCTTTTTCTTCATAGCGTATTTTCATTCCTTAAATAGTAGCTGCTCCATAAAAATAGGAAAAGATTCAATACTATCCCTTTTCCACAATTCCACAATTCTAATTTTTCATGGGAACACTCTATTGCTTAAATTTTAGCATAAAATAGAGTTAAGCAGCCGGATGGGAACATGGTGTTAAAACTATTTTTCTTGTTTTTCGGTTTTCTTCGCTAGGGCCTGTAAGTTGAAAGGCCATCCTAGGATTTATCTTGTTAATTCATATATATTTAATTCTAGGCGTACTGTATACATGTTTTCGTAAGGTATTGTTTAAGTATGTAGGAGCTGGCCACCCCTCACCCATTGTATTAGATGATAGATTTCATCAAATGGTCAATTCCTCTGCCACCATATTAATCTAGACACCAGTTGCCTGAATCAGAGTTTCATAAATCTCATTTCTTTTAAGTTATAAACACTAGATTATATTCGAGCAAGATAAGTGATTCTAATTTTTATTACCTTTCAACTTCTTTTTATTTCTCTCTGTTTATTTCTAGCTAATCTGCTGCTATTAGTTTCTTCTGGATTGTGTATAAGGATAGTAGTCTTTAACATATTGCTCTATTTTCTTGGTCTGTGGATTCCATTGAAATGGAATGACAATACGAATCCTTCAGTTATTTTCTAGTTTTATTTTATTCTATAGTTTATTGCTCTGAACAAAATGTTTCATATTACATAAAAGCAGCTGAAATATCCACATTAGCTTAACAGTAGGGTCACAAGAAACTTTCCTGCCTTTAAAAGCAGATAAGGAAACCATCCAGGGTTGAGACCCGATGGGAAAATAATTGACATCTTCATTGAAACATAATGGTTTCAATTAACTGTCAAAACGGAGTTCTGTTGGATTTCCTTAGGCTGAGTCTTGAAGTCTATTCCTAAAATATCGCTGTTCAACTATACCTAAAAAATTGCTAAATAGTAAGGAGATTGTGCAGCTATCTTCAGTCATTGACTAAAGTGGACCTATTAATCAAAAGCAAGCTAAATCTGAACTAAAACTATCTCAAAATCTCCTCACAGAAGGATTTTTCCAAATAATTTGCTTGGTTTAATTCATGTTTTGCGAAAGTAGTGCAAGAAGAGTCAAAAACTTTGACTTTTTGGAGTCTAGTTTTGACCAGTATGCCTTGACAGATCTGTATCCATTCCAAAATCCTTTGTACGAAGGAGGCTCTTATTTTTAAAGGTTACCGACAGCGTCTTTTGTATATTGGTACAAGTACCGTACTCTGTTTTAAGCAAGGGGATGAATTTGGCATCTAACAAATAGCATTATCATTTTTTGAAATATGTTTCCTAGTTCAGTTTATTGCTGTCCTAAGGAAACAAGATCGAACAGATATGTTTTCCAATGAGGCTAGGGGCTTGGTATAAGAAAAGGTCAGAAAAAAGAGCATATATTATACTTTTGATCATAGCTTTTATTTCAGACTTCATAATTTGCTTGGTGACTTAACTAACCAGGAAAATCTGTATTAAGAAGAAAATTATGGTATGCTAATGATAATTGCATTTTGGATGCTAATAATAGTGTTTTTTTAGATGACAGAAGAGATAGTAAAAGAGCATTGAGACTGATTAAAGTGATTGGTATTTATAATGGAAATATTTGCAAACCTTGCATTTCTTTGTTGGCTTTGCGCTTACAGATGACTTTCTCTATTATAATATATAGTTGTATTTGATGTTAGACAAATTTAATTCTTTTTGTATTTGTTACGTAGTTGGGTTGAGAATCTACCAAAGCAAACCCTTTCCTTCTCAGTACTGATTCAATTCCCATGACCAAAGCACTAAACACTATGAAATGGATGAATTCACAGCCTCCTAATTTGCTATGATCTTGCTCACTTCATATTCTCTTGCAACTCATCGGTAAAGTTTATACGTAACACATTTCCACTTCTGTACCTTGTACAATGGAAGCTAATTGAATGTTCTTCCAACTTGAGTGTGATAGCAAAGTTGTCTGATATAATCACAGAATGGATAAACTAATAAAGATCAAATAACAGCAACACAAGGGAGCCATGACCCCCTTATTTCTCTGGAGAAACTTGAATACATAGAAATCTCCAGCAATAAAATCTACTAAATGTGTAATTTTACAATATCCCATCCCCTAGTCCAATTGGAATCCCAAATCAATATGCCATATGCTCTTACTTGCAATTGTTTGGGGCAACTAAGTGGTAAGATGTTTAAAATGATCATCCGTGCACCAGCCAGCATCATCCACACTCCAACTAACTGATTAAACCTCCAAGCAATCCTCATCTCAGTCCAATATCTCTGGTAATGGGAAATGAAGGATTTTATATTTATGACCTTATCGGCATTTATTGCGTGTTCCCAACACTTCAGTCATATGTCAGGTATTGTTGGAAAGGTCACATGGATGGTACATCATATTGTTAATTCTGGGCTAGAATATAAGCCCAGATGCCACGTATGAGAATCGTATGCTTCACTGACACTTCCTTTACTTGCACATTCAATTCTGGTGAAACTGGTGGTTCCCAACAGCTCATGGTTATGAAACCTTATAGGTGATTAGGAAACTATTCCTTTCTTGATGAAATTACCACTTTCCAACAGGCTTGATTACAAAAATTGCTTCTTTGCAACAAATTTTGTTCTCCAGCTTCTGGAAGACATAAATTTTGCACGCAGAACTGAAACGGGGGTGCCTTTTTTTTGAAGTGTAATTTTTTCAGAGAAAACTGAATCTGTGACATTATTAAAGTTTAGATACCACCATTCTCGTAAGTACTGTTTTTGCTCTTTTTAGCCTGAGATTGTGATTCAACAATGAATAAACTTTTGGCAGAGTAATTCTGGTTCAGTGGTTGGTATTTGTTCTGGCAGAGAGAATATGCATTGATTTTGTCATGCAACTGCATTTATGAGGCAAACTGTGGCCAAAACCATTAATTTGACTCTTTCTATTTGTCAATGCCTGGCTTGAGATGTTCCATACCATCCTAAACCCTCTCTGGTACTGAACTCTCTGATTCTGTATTTAGCAAAGTAACGTGACTCGGACCCGGCTCGGACTCAGCAAGGGTAACTTGACTCCTGACCTGGCTTGGACTCGGTAGTGACTCGGCGGTGACTCGACAAAGTGAAAAAACCTCAAAATTTTGAGATTTTTTAGGATTTAAAGAACATTCCATGCACCCATTATTGAATAAAGCTTAAAGACACAATAACATCATTAAATAGAAGATAATTTGATCATAATGCACATACTTAAAAGTCAAACATACATCGATTACATAAGTACAATACTACAAATGTAAATTGCTATATACTATATTACTAGTAACTAAATAGTAGCTGAAGGAAATATTATAAAAGTAAAACATAGAATCATATATAAAATGATAAATCCATGCAACCCATCAAAATATATATGTATTATGAAATCCAACACATCAAGATTCAATAGTCATCATCAGATGTTCCAAATTCTGATCATATTTTAAGTTAAACAAAAAGTTAAAACAAGACTATAGCTATGGCTCCTAGTTGGAGTCCTCATCATCATCCTCATCGTCATCGTCATCCTCATCGTCATCCTCATCCTCATCCCCAACCTCAACCTCAACCTCAGGCTCTATGTAATCTATAAAATGCCTCTTAGTAAGGCGTCTAAGGTGGGTCCTGGATGACTGATTAGCCATAGCATCAGCTTGTGAGGTGCCTCTAGGATCAACTATAGTCTCTGGCTCTGCCAATGCCTGTGAGGTGCCACTAGGATCAACTGTAGTTTCTAGCTCTGCCAATGCCTGTGAGATGCCACTAGGAACAACTGGAGCTCTCTGGTCCTGTGCTGCCATAGTCATAGCCTCAGCCTCAGTCTGGTCCTCTCCATCGGCCTGGTCAACCCACTGTAGGTCCTCATCATCAAAGACAGGATCAGTAGCCGCAATGATCCACTTAGACTCTGGATCAACCTCCTCTAGAGTAATCGGAGAGGTGTCACTATCCAAAATCTCCTTGGTCCTAATGTGCAGGTTGTAATGCACAAAGACTAGCCTCTTCATTTTCTCCACAGACAAGCTGTTACGCCTCTTTGAATGGATGTGCTTGAACATGCTCCAGTTGTGCTCACATCCAGAAGCACTACTTGGCTGGCTCATGATGTGGATGGCGATTTGTTGAAGGTTTTTGGTTGAATGCCCAAACATTTGCCACCATCTATCTGAATTTTGAAAAAAGGAAAAGAAAAAAATATTAGACTCATTTCAAAATTTGAACTTTAAAGCTAGAAATTTAGAAATTAGATTGTACAAGGCTTAAGTTGCAATTTTTACTTGGCTGCAATTTTGTATGACCTTTGCAAATTTGACTTGAAAAAATGTGCCCTGATGCATTATTATATGCATCCATCTCAAGCAATATATCTGTGGCATTAGTGGTCATCTTCGATATCACAGTTTATAGGCCACTAAGAACCTCCTCATCTGTCTTGAAATCTTTATGGAAATGGTATGCCGGATTGAGGTAATAGGTTGCTGCGTGGATGGGCCTATGAAGTTGATTTTGCCATCTCCTATCAATTATGTCCCAAATAGAGCTATAGTTTTCCTCAACTACTACATATTTGGCCTTAATAGCCTCCTTGGCCCTATCCATGCCCTTATATATGTAGCCCATAGAGGGCTTCTCCCCATCAACAACTCTTAGGGGGGCTACAAGGGGCTTAGTGATCTACAAAACAATTAAATAAAAAACAATTTAGTGAATGATGAAACTTTGCAAAGTTGCACAATGAAAATAAAACAAAAATATGTATGAGATAAATTAATTTATTAAATTTTAAGACTTAAGCTTTTAAAATTTAAAATTACCTCCACAATCTTCAAACATGGCTCCCAAAAACCTTCATCATCATAAATGCATTTTGTTGCATCTATCCCTGCAGGGGTGGTGGCAAAGGAGGAGGAACTCAATTCTGGACCAACAAACATGCACCTCAAAGCTAACCTTGAATTCAACAAGAATTTTAGTGTGATAAAATCAGAGGCAAATCTTGTGATACCAGGACGAGCCAACTTCTTTCCCTTCGTGTATTGCCTCATAGTGTTGAGGACCAAGGCATGATTATAGATGAACTTAAAAAGATTTTTGGCTTTGGCAACACATGATTTCACCCATTCAAGCTTGCCAATATCTAAGCTCTGTAATTTAGTGAATGTCCTCTCACATGAGGTTGATGTAATGGGCCGCACGTGGAGTCCAAAAGATTCTTGGGTGTCTCTTCATCAAAAGTTTTCTTGCAGCAATTTTAAATTAGTTATTAAACAATAAATTTTTTTGATGTATTAAAAAACTTACAATTTTCAAAATTTAATGAAAAAATAATATTTTTTTTTTAAGAACTTAGAAAGTTAGAAGTTAAAATTTTACTTGCAGCAACATAATTAGTTGCATTATCAGTCACCACTTGGACAACATTCTCTTCCCCCACCTCCCTTATGACCTCAATAGCCTCACATAAGAATTTTGCATTTTTCACACGTGAGAAAGCATCTATAGACCTCAAAAATATGGTGGATCCTGAAAGTGAAAATTAAACAAAATAATTATCATTCAAGAATCAATAGTCAATAAAACAAAATTTTCGTTATTCAATAATACATTAAATTTTAGACTTCAAGAAGTAGAGGATGATGAATTACCTCTGCTAGAAACAAGTTTTTTTAGGAGGGTCCTATTCCTCTTATCTGTCCATCCATCCGTCATAATGGTACACCCCTTTTGGCTCCAAATCTTTCTATGGTCCTCCAACTCAAGTTTCATCTCCTCAACCATATCTAGTAAGAGGGGGCCACTCAACTCATCTTCAGTGGGGGCTTTAAACTCCGCACCACAAATGGAAACTGCACCAATCATCCCCTACTAATAACGAGTCCTGTTACATTTATAAAAACATTTTAATTAGCATATTTCAAATTTTCAACATCAAGTTAAAAACTTAAAAGTATAAAATTGAATTTAAATTTTAAAACTTAAAAGTTTAGAACGTAAAACAATCCAATATAAATGAAGTTGAAGTACTTGGCTGTTATAAATGGAATGTTGCAGAAAAACCAAAAATTGCAAATTGCTCTTATTCCAGCTTCATGGATCTCCTTCTTCCAGCCCAAGCTCTCAATTGAGGGTTGTGGATTAGGAGTGGAATGCGGTACAAAAAAATTGTCCAACCTCGATTTTCTGACTCTAGGACGAAAGGTAAAGCTAGTATTACTAGAAGGGGCAGTAGCCGCAGCACCAATAGTAGTGCAAGGAATAGATGTAGAAGAAGTACGACTAGTAGAAGCACTAGGACGATAGGGGGGAAGGGAAGAACCTTCTCCAACACAATCTACTGACTCAAAAACATTTCCAGATGAGTGTGGAAGGGAATTGGAACCAATCTGAGATAGCTTTGCTAATTGTTTTTTTTTAAATTCTTTTTCTTGTTCATATTTTTCTAAGGCAACATAACAAAAATGTTGAGCCTCAACAGTTGCAGCTCTACAAGGTTCAACATCATAACCATGTATGCCAACAATATGGTATTTCAATCTATTTATCCCCCCACTATTAATGATTTTACAAAATAGGTATTTTGTTTGAGTTCTAGCTCTACCCGAAAACTCTATGGTGTACTTCCAACACTCATCTTTTTCATTGCCTTTAGAGAGCTTGGGTTTTTTTTTACCTACAAGAGCCATTATGAGTAAGGAAAAATGTAAAAGTTGCTACAATAAGACATTTTAGACCAAATATTACCATTTAAGCATTGTATTTTATGAAGATTTAAAGTTAAAAGAAACCCATAAACATACTAAAAAAATTCATCCGAAAAATCCATAAGCATAGAGAAAAAAAATTTAATTTTTAAAAAATCAACTCTTACCTCTTTTAAAAGCTTTGGGAAGTGTTGAGAAGAGCTCTTATAAACTCCTTAATGATCTAAATGCAAGCTCCAATGTCACAAATGCAAGTTTTTCTCCTCTTCCTTCCTCTCTATTTCTCTTCTTCCTCTCTCTCTCTTTCTTCTTCTCACAATAGAGTGTTATGAAAGGCCTTTTAGGGTTATAAGCATAACATAGAACCAAAAAAAAAAAATCATTGTTTGTATCATATTTTAACCCAATCGAGCATTTGCTGTCACGGCCAGGTCAAGTGGCTTGTGACCCGTGAGTCATGATGCGACTCGCTAGTCACGTCACTTGACCTGTCGTCCCCGGGTCACAGGTCATTTTGACTTGGTAGGCCGGTGGTGACTTGTCCGACTCGCGGCGAGTCACGTTACTCTGGTATTTAGGGAACTTATTTTGGATCACATCCATACAAATGGTGCAATGCCAGGAAATTATATTGGAGAAATAAACCAAAAAATAACATTTAGGTCCCTTTCCATCATGCTGAACATGATCTAACTTGTAGAAACACATCTGGGTGTCTATACATGTCTCTGGGGTTTTGAAAATGGTTTTAATGATGTAATACAAGAGGACATGCGTGACTACTGCTTTCATTTAAACATAATTTATATTCATGATATAATCTGAATTGCATTGACAGTTGGGTGGGTGATGAACCACTTTGGTGGATTCAGGAGATGTCTAGAACTATCTACTATCAAGTCATTTTAGCTGATTATTTATTATGGAGAATTAAAATGTTTTACCTGAGTTGCCGATTTGGATGCGAATTACAAAGCGGATTTTGGAAGCAGATATGGGATGTGGGGATTTGTTTTTTTTGGATGCAGATGCGAGAGGAAATGTGTGTCTATATATATATATATTATATATACTTTCAGATGTGATTGAATTAACTGATAAAAAAAAAACAAACAATATTTTCTTGTCTTTTGCAAAAGATGGAAGCCACTTGGCCATGTGGAAGATATTTGTTTAGAATTGCAGTGCCATAGCTTGGGCTACAAGCATTAGCAATGATAACCTTATGTTCTACTATGGATTGAAATAGAACTAGGATAATGGAAAATGAAGGTGCTTTGAATGTGTTGCGATCATGGAGTTGTAGAATACCAGTGACTGGAGTAAACTCTAAGGCATGAGACATCTTTATTTCTACTATCAAAACTTTTCCAAACTATCAATGGACCTAGATTTCAACTTTTCATGCAACTAGAAGGTTTAAATTCTATGAAAACCCATCTGCTTTGCTTTGACAGGTTATTTATAAAGAACTCACGACACTGGTTTCTAACTATCTCATAGATGCGCCTAGATGCGATCGGAAGCTAGCCATAGGCTCCCAGACGCCATTGGAAGCTGATCGGAAGCTAGCCGTAGGCTCCAAGATGCGTTTGGAAGCCAAAGCTTGGCTTCTAGACACATCCTGGAGCTGCGGCTAGCTTCCGGCCAGCTTTCGTAGGGCTTCTTGACACATCTAGAATCTGTCCGCATTGTGTAACGCCCCGCTAAGGGATCCAAAAGAAATAACCTAAAGTTTTACTAAGTTTAGTAGCATTTTTTTTTAACAAGAAGAATAACATACACATCAAACACATAGTAGCGAAAGCAATAACATACAATCAACTAAAAGCATACATAACAGGTTACATTCCTTAAGGATCCCATAACGTTGAATCCCATAACGTTGAATCACATTTAAATTTAACTAATACTAACTCTAACAACTACCACATCTATATGAAAGAATAATTAAAAGTCCAAAGTCCATTTAAATAATATACATTTGTTTTGAATGCCTCTTGGCAAATTAAATTCAGAATGCTTAATCATCCACTGTACATGTCACAGGGTATGAAAGGGCTAAAAGAATATACATATGTAGAAATAAAAATACATCATCCTCCTCGGATCCATGATACAAAGTACAATAAAATAAATGAAACCATCCATCATAAAAGATATAAACATCCATCATAAAATGTATAAACATCCATCATGAAATATAGCCATCCATCATAATGATACATAGAAAGAACGTAAGGAAATGCAGACAAGAATGCTCCAGCTACGGTGACTACACACGGATCTCAATGGTAAGAGTAAAAAAGCACTACCACCCAACTACGTGGAACCTAAATGGCCCACTCCCACCACGCTGAGAAGATAGTCTCAAGTCCCAAACAGGGTATCAAACAACATATCAAAAGTACACTCAAGTCTAGGAAACCCTAAAAGCAATCTAACACAAAGATTCTAAGATAGATCGACATCTAATTCCCAGAGGCACACAAGACATGTATGAAACTTACTATGTAAGTGTGCGAGTGTCATCACACGAATCAGGCTAGAATTACCTTGGTAGTCTTAGGACCTCGGCCCCCGAGTGATCCCTATGCAGCCACTAGTATCCTCTCGTATTGACTAGGCATATTACGGATGCAATGTCACAAGTAAGCGTTCTCTCTACTCCCATTGTAGTCTGTACTAGCACTCGAGGCATGGGCGAGAACATACAAAGACTCTTATTAGGTTCATTTTAATTCCCATTAAGTGTAATGTTTTCACTTATTAAACAACTTACAATGAATTACCCTGGGAACCACTTAGGGCCTCGACCCCCATTGCAAGCCACTTTTCGACGATACATATAGATAACCTACCCTAGGCTCATAAAAGTACAAATCAATAATCATATAAAAATCACCTCAGTCATACACAAGTGACTGGAAAGCATCAAAAGATAATCCACAATAATCACATCCATTCTCTACGAGTAACTGGAAAGCATCCCAAAATGAATCACATTACCCATGGGTTCCTAACGAGCAATTGGAAAGTATCCCAATAATACTGATCAACGACTCAAAATGGTTAAGTCAAACATGTCACAACATGACATCACCAAGAACAAAGCATTCAAAACACCTCAGTCTTATCAAAGTGACTGCAAAGCAATCCAAATATAACTGATCGAGGACTCATAAATGGTTAAGTCAAGTAAGTCATGCATTCACCTCAGTGTCACACAAGATCATTGGAAAGCAATAACGAACAGTAAATACAAACATATCATAAAACATACCATCACATTACCATGGTTGGGTTAAAAAAGATTGAGATAAAAAAAAATCATAACATTACAATCACATAATTCCCAAGCCTCTGGTAAACGTCCTAAACTGGTCAAAGCTAGTTCAAACCTGAAACCTCAAAACACAGACAACACATAGAAATAGAGTAGACTAATAGTTTGATTGATTTGTAATCACACAGTTAAGTTAAATAGTAAAGTTTTTAGTTTCTATTTCCAATACAAGTTGTCGAATAGATAAGAATTACAATTTTACCCTTGCAATTAAACTCTTTCTCGTTCTTATAATTAGAAAATCATATCATGACTTAAAAGTAATAATAATCATTTATTACATTATTAAAATAATAATTATCGATTATTAAATAAAATAACCCCAATTTCATTAATCATCAAATTATTAAATATTAATAACAATAAATATAATTAACATCGTTAAGTGATATTTATTGTTAATTCAAGTTAATTTCAATAATAATTTAAATTACTAAATTAATAAAAATTAATTAACAAAGAATAATGTCTACTTATCTTCCAACAAGACTTAATCTTAGTTTTAATAAAGCCTATAATAATTCTGATTTCATCAAGTACTCCCGTCTATTAATTAAACTTAATTTAATTTTCATAAATTAAAATAATTAATAGTTGTAGAAAAATAATTATCTTAACCTTTTATTAATTATTTATATAGAAGGTAATAGTATTAATAAATTTATTGACAAAATTTATTAATTAAATAAAGATTTAAAATTTAAATAATATTAATTAATAAACAATTAAAAAAACTATATTAAATTAAATTATAAAAAATATATAAAAAAGTAAACATTATAATAATGATTATATAAAAAAAGAAGTCCTTTTTTTAAAAACCTTACCTTCAGCCTTAAAAAGGCCTCGGCCTCCCTACCTTTGCCATAGGGTCTGCCGTGACAATACATAGTACTGTCGTTGCTGCCAACCCTGCGTTAGCGGCAGGAGCCGAATGAAAAAAGAACCGCGAGGGGTGGGGGGGGAGGTGGGGTAAAACCCCCTCCCTCCAATATATATATATATATATATATATATATATATATATATATATATATATATATATATATTTATAAAGAGTTGTATTATAAAACATAATCGACCAACCACCCTTCAAAACTTGATAAAATATTTATCAACTTAAATAATAATAATATTTAGCATTTATTGAAAAAATGATCTCTAAATATATTATTATTAAATTATATAAATATTATCACATTTTAAATTTATTCTTATAACTTTTATCTTCAAATTTATTTCTTTTTATTTAATTAATTTTCCAATTAATTAAATATAATTAAATATTAAAATATCATAAAATTTTTCCATTCAATGAAATCATTAATTTAATCTTTTAATTAGACTTAATTTATAAATTTTTTACCAAAGACTCATAAAACAAATTACAAAAACCCATCATAGCAAAATACATACAAAATCAAACTTAAAGGGTTATAATTACGAATTAACGTTATTCGAGGCATTCGGAGGGTACTCGACTCAGATACTTGTCCTAATTTTCTAGGACAAATGGCTTAAAGGTTTAAGATTTGGACTTAAGAATTTATCTCCCCTCTCTTACCATTGAGATAATGCGATAGGGTATGCTCATCCTGGCAATTCAGGGAAGTCGATATTCGGTGCCTGCAACTTGCATAAAATCCACTCATGTACAAACACAATATTCTAAGCTAAACAGGCAATGGCAGAAAGTGGTGCATCGTGTCGATCTTGACTAGCAGGTGACTACGACTCCTTTCCTTAACCACATTAGAAACGCCATACATAAAGAAAACAAACACGCACACTATACACAGCAGTATGGGGTAAGTATCCATAAGAAAACACATATGATAATCCATCTAACTAATCATCATCAATAACTCAAAAACACTGAATAATCATCATGCATACATGAAGTATAGAGTACCAAGTAATCTCATCATATAATCAACTGAATCGAAAACAATATCTAATAATCTTAAAACAATGCCACTAATGATCAAGCATAAAACTGGCTTAAAAGAGTTCGGCAAAAATAGCAAAATGCAAACTAGGGGCAGGCACTATACATCGGATGCGGAAGCCTAGCCCATTCCAAATGAATTGGTAACCTAGTGTTTTACCATTGGCTGTAATGGAAGAGGACGTGCTTGACTGTTGCTTTTACTTAAAAATGATATATATTCATGATATAATCTAAATTACATTGACAGTTGGGTGGGGGTTGAACCACTTTGGCGTATTTAGGAGATGTCTAGAGCTATCCAATATCAAGACATTTTAGCTGATTGCCAACTATGGAGAATGGAAATGTTTAACCATTGGCTCTAGTGGGATGGGTAATGTAAGTTTTGGGATGAGGTAATGTAAGTAATGTAATATTCCATACTTGGTATGGAATATTAGATAATATATCATTGATTGGCTAGTAAAGCTTCTGTAGGAAATGCCATGCTTTATTATTGGGTATAAAAACTGCCATAGGATGACAAGTATTAATATTTAGAAAAGTCTGGAATGACAATTTTCCTAATTTATAGTTTGGTCTGCAGTAGTACTTTGCTGATGACTCCTGAAAATTATACCCAAGTCTGGAATGACAATTTTCCTAATTTATAGTTTGGTCTGCAGTAGTACTTTGCCGAGGATGTAAGGTTACGAATAGTTTTAGTGATGACGCCTGAAAATTATACTCAAATTAATTGGAAGACAAGTTGATGCCAGAAATTGAGATGTTGATCTAGTCAATAAAATAAGTTGAATGCATTGCGTATAATTTTTCATTTATTCATTATTTTTCTGCTTCTAATTTCTTTTTCTTTGTCATTCATTTTGAGGTTGGTTTTGCAGTTACATTTAATATGCATTGATAAGTCTGTTCTAATGGCCATTTTCTCCTTATGCATTCAAACTTGAAGAATTTATGGAATATATTCCTAACCTTTTTGTATATATTCTTTTAAATGTAGGGACATAAAGTTCCTGATGTTGTCCAAACCAATGTCACCTACTGTGTGTACGACTCAGACATTGCAACTGGTTTCGGAGTGGGGGCATTTCTGTTTCTCTTCTTGGCTGAGGGTCTGATCATGGGTGTGACAAAATGTATGTGCTGTGGAGGTGCACTTACTCCGGGTGGATCTCGTGCATGGGCTATCATCTATTTTCTCTCTTCATGGTAGATTTCTATCTCTTAAGTTTTTTTAAATTTGTGACCAACTCCAGGTGTTTGCATTTGACTTGAAGCTTATTCCTAAGTTTATTTCTTTCTTCTAGGTTCTTTGTTTGGTTGTTAGTAATGAATTTTTTTGACATTGTTGATAAAGGGAGCTGATGGTTCTAGAAGATTGTAAAGTAATATTATATTCCAATATAGCAGCTTAAGGGCATATGTTGACATGGTTTTGCCAGATATAAGAGAAAAATTAAGGACATCCTCTTACTAGTAGTTGGTAGACAATATAGGAATGGTGGTTTCTTGTTTCAAATTACTGAATAAATGAGTTAAACAATTTCGAAAATCAAAAAGTAATATTACCTCTTTTCTTTGGGCAATTTATGGCAATAATTGACATTTAAAATATTTAAAAACATTTTGAATCTAAGGTAAGGTGAGTTTTAATTGAATCTGGTCTCAGTGCATCATCCTTGCTCCCTTAATGAGAAAGGACATTGATTTTTTTGTTAGCTTCAATTGGTGTCAGACCTACTGAAACACTGTGATTTGAAGAAAATTTGTGAAGATTCTTTCTTTGGGAAACATTGTGAACTTATGAAAATGATCTTCATAAGGCATAACTGATGAGATGCTGACTTGCTGTTCTCATTAACCAGTCTGGCTGGGTGTTTATCCAATACAGCGAACGATGTTCGAAAATCTTGGTTGGTAGCTAATAACTTAGATAAATAGCAATATTTATCAATTTTTAAATGATCTGTGCTGTGATTGGAAATCATTGTAAGTTGGAATGTTTTGTCAATGATGCAATAATACAATAGAAGCTTCTTGTATTCTTATCTATTTCTGGGAAGTATCTGTGCAGAACCTTGGATGTTGAGAACCCATTCTCTATAGTTAGGCTGATAGGTCCTTTGATACTTATGACGCCTTTATTCAAATTTCACTGTAGAAGTTCCAGTTTAGCAGCATATCAATCTACAATAGCCTGTGAAATGTATACAGCTTTGATGATTCATTTCCAAGTGGGAAAAATATCTTCTAGTACAGATTCAGTCTAACACAGAGTGGTTGTTGATTATTGTTAATTGACTTGAAAATATAGCATCAAAGATGGGTTCTTTGCATTTTTAGAATTTCTTATGAGATGTTTGCATTTTAGAGATTTAATATAGGTCAGTAAGATAATGTCATATCCCTCTTTAGCTGGTTGAATTGCAAGCATGTCAAGGTGCTCTAAGTGCCAATTATTTGATATAAATATTCAAAGTTTAAATTAAATAACTAAATATAGATCAATAAAATAAACTAAAAAACTTGAGTTTTGAATTTTTGGTACCCCATTTTGGTCCCTATAGGATTTATTTTATATGAGCTAGGCAAAGTAGATTGAAATCTGGTAATGGTTTGGACTATTTTCTAAGCTTGTGCTGTTGGGACACTGACCCTAGTTGGCATTAAAGTCTGGCCAGAAACCCCGAGCTTGTCATATTGCATTTCCATTTAATCTGCTCTGTTTTTACATCCAAGAATTCATTTGTAACATAGCATGGGAATGTACCAGGAGTTGTGCCCTCCCATTTGGAGGTATTTTGAGAAGCAAACATCAGAAGCTGTTCTCCACAAGCCAACCTTACTGCTCAGCTCAGTGTTACTCCTTTGAAGCAGGACTGGGGCAAAAGCAGAGGAAAAGTAGACCTGCTACTACCTTTCTGCAAATTGCCGCCCCAAGAACCCTCAGAATTAGCTACATAAAAGCCTGTGTTGTGATCTTTTTGCACATCAGTCCATTGCAAATGGGGACCCTCTCTTTGTAAGACAAATCTTTTTGCAACCAGTGTTGTCTCCCAACTCTTAAACTACTTGGGTGAAATTGGCTAAGTCTGGATTTGAATGCCTGTCTTTGAATCTTTTGAAAAAACAACAAATTTGGCCAAGTATAATAGTGAATTGATCTTGTAGAAAGAAATTTTTTGAACTTTTTGACATGCTATTTTTAGAAGTTTCAATTTTTGGTATGTCTAATAAATTTTGTCCCATTGCAAATAGGGACCCCCTCTTCTTGTTGAGCAAGCCAAGTCCAATTTGTGTTGTCTCCTGATCCTTAAACTACTTGGCTGAAATTGGCTATGTCTGTATTTGAATGCCTGCCTTTGAATCTTGTGGAAAGTCAAGCTACTTTTGCTGAGCGGCCATCTGGATAATTGGAATAATATATAGTTGCCGGCCTGGCAAGTTCAAGTCCAGCTGCACCATCCCTACCGCTTCCCCTACCGTGGGTAGAGGACGTTAGAGGAAGCGGTGCTCATTATTATATAGAAAGGGTCCACCTGCCTTTCAGTGCATAACTCCAGTCATCATATCAGGCGAGAAGTATAATAGTGAATTGATCTTTCTGAGAGAATGCTTGTGAAATTTATAACTTTTTGACATATTTGCTATTATTAGAAATTTCAATTTTTGGTATGTCAATTTTTAGTAATTTTCATTGCGTTTCCAGTTGATAATTTTGTGTTTGAACAAACTTACTATTATAGTAAGCCTATTTTTGGCAAGTCAATTCTTGTAGCTAATGAACTGTGGTTGAGGAAGAAGAAAAAAGGCACCCAGTTCTATATACGGAAATGTAATTGAATGAGGCAGTTTGTCTAAAATGCATTAAGTTTGAGAATGTTTGAAAATGGAAAGGCATGATAAACTTAATAAAGTCTGAAGAAAAGTTGTAAAATGCACTTGAAGGTGGAAAGTGCTTCAAAAAGCACAAAAATGGTCAAGTTTGGAAACATTTCTAATAAGGCATGAAAAGGCTCCCAAAAGAGGATAGGACTCACTAAGTATGGGAAAATACCTTGATCCCATTCCATCAGTGTCCAAAATGGAAAATCATGAAAAGTGACTAAGTGTCAGTCTGAGAAGGTGAAATAAATGAGGAAATTGGCGAATTATGGAAGAATTCCATCTACATGCCTAATGTGTCCCAAAATGGGAAAGATAGAAAGCAAATGAAAAGAAGTGAAAGTTCTTGGAAAATCATTGTACCAGTGTAAAATTTAGCAGAAATCTTGGAAAAAAGCTGCAAAAAAGGACACTGATGGAAGAGTTCTGATTATTGAAATTTGGTTGGCTCTGAAATTTTTAAGTGTCTTCTAAAATCTAAAATCTCCATAAACTCCTGGAGATACTGAAACCATTCTCAAACATCATGACAGCATTTATATAAAATATGTATTTGCACTTAAATGTTATATTTTATATGCAAGGGAAGTTAAAAAAATGACCAAGTCATGAACATGATCAAACATAGGCAAAATCCACCATTGCCATGGATTTCTGCCCAATTGACAAAATCCTCCGTGGACATGGGATTGTGCCTGAGTGACAAAATCTTCTATAGTCATGGAATTGTCCCCAAGTATCAAAATCCTCCATTTCCAAGGAATTGCACCCAAGTGACAAAATTCTCCACATGCAAGGAATTCTTCTTCAAAGAAAAAAAATCCTTTGTAACCCCAAAAATGTGCTGAAGCATCGAAATGGCATGAAAAATGAAAAAAGGTGGGCAAGTATGGAAGGAAAAATCTTTCAAGAATGCATGCTGGTCAAATTTTGAATGTTTTGATGAACTTACTATTTTAGGAAGTTCCTATTTTTAGCGGTCTATTTCTTGTAATCATATCCCTCCTTTAGCTGGTCAACCAGAAAGCTATTCATGGCGCTTTTAAGTGATAAAGTTTTAATGTAAATAAATAAACATACAATATTACATAAATAAGAATTGAAATAAAATAAAAACTTAAATTGTGGACTTTTGGTGCCTCATTTTGTGCCGCAACGCCTCCTTACAAGTATAAATCTATTTTTTGTGAGCTGCACAAAGCAGATTAGAATTTGGTAATGATCTTGGAATATCCTCCAAGATTGTGTTGTTGCAATGCAATACTATAAACATCAATGTTTGGACAAAAACCTAGAGCTTATCTTATCAATTTGCTATGCAATTTGCATTCTTTTTACATCTAAGAATTCATGTATAACATAGCATTGATTTGTATGAAGAGTTGCACCACCCTTTTGGAGGTTTTGAGAAGCAATCACCATGAATTGTTTGCCGCAAGCCAATTCTACTGCTCAATTGAATGTTTGAAGGTCTTGAGCAAGACGAGGCGAATAGTAGATCTGGCATCACCTATCAGCATCTTGTGACCCCCAAAACCCTGAAAAATAGCCACATTCAAGGTTGCTAGACCTAGCGTAATAGTGTTTCCAAGTAGTTACGAAGGTTTTAGAATTGAAAATTATATCAACCATCATAATCTAGTGCAAATCAGGCTACAATTATCATGTAGCTCCATACTTCACTTTGGAGTTTACTAGAAAACAAGATTAAGATTTGAGGCGAGACCAAACCATCTGCTTGGCCAATGAAGGGAAAATTGATAGTGTAGTGCATGTTTTTAGATCCAATTGCTCATTCCACATGTATTACAACTCAGATAGATATGAGGGGTGGGAACGACCTTTGATTGGCACTTCTAGGTGGTCACTGTTCAGTTATTTGCTCTCTAAATTCTAATATCTACCATGACCATTTAGGTTAAAGTGACCTGAATTTTCAGCTCCAAATTTGCATTACATTAATTGGAGATTTTATGTCATGCCCAAAACTAGGGCAAAAACACACCAATAATTTTTTTAAAAGGCAATAACAACTATGTTAAGCACATACTGATATAAAATATGTTACAGAAGGATGTCAACAAAAAAAAGGCTAGTTCGGAGTCACAAGGTCTAGGCAACAATTGAGTTTCAATTACATTGCATGAGGATGTAAAGTTGGTATTCAAATATACTACATGGGTTCGAAACCCTAAGTTCTAGTGCTATAGGAACACTTAGTTTGGGTTGATTAAGTTGATTGATTAAATCATAGTTTCATGTTTAATAAGGTGTGACATCATGATCGAGGAACATTTAATTGTAACATAAGTTAGGTTTGATTTGATACCTTTACACTTAGTTCATTTTACTAGTTAAATCCCCTAGGTGTACAAATTTGCGCTTGTAGGTTAACCTATCAATACCAAGTAATACTTGGTCTTGGTTACAAACGTAACCTATTAGAACTAATCAAAACATTAATAATTACTAGTTAAATCCCCAAGGTGTACAAATCTGTGCTTGTAGGTTAACCTATCAGTACCTTAATATTTGGTCTCGGTTACAAACGTAACCTATTAGAACTAATCAAAACATTAATAATTTATCATAAATCTAAGTACGACATACAATTAATCATCTAACTTAATTTGTCTTGTCTTAGCAACCTATCTAGTCTACTTTTATCTATAACACTCTACATTAACAACCTCTAAGAATCAAGTTACTAACTTAAACCTTATATAATTAACTAATTATTATAATTATTATTTAAAATCATCCTAAAACTATTAAAATGTTTAAATCAAGTCACCAAATTATAATTCATCACTATACAAACTTGAAACCACAATATCATTGACATTGTTTATTACTATCCAATTCTAGCACTACACCTAAAAGACACTATAGCCAATAACCCTTGAAGAAAACTTTATTTAAATATCAAATTATAATTATAACATGAAAATTCATTTTGTAATATTATCATCTAATCATTCATATTAACAAACTAAACACAAATTGCTAATTCCTAAACTACCTTTACATACATACTAATTTCTAACTAACATTTAAAAAAACACTAAACAACTTACCTTTGTTACAGATGAACAAATGAAATTATTAAATAATAATTACTAAATCCTAAACTCATTAACTACAATTTAACAATTAAACAAATACTAAAATATTCCTAACTAACTTCTGCGGGGTGTCCCATCCCCCTCCAACTTGCTTCATTTTGCAAAATTTTAAATTTTTAAGTGTCCCACTAGTAAAGGGGTTAAAGGGGGAGTTTAAGACAAAGTTTATTAGGTGGATTTTTGAATAATTTTTATATGGGAAAAATAAGAAGAGAATTTAAGGAATATTCTGTCACAAAATGGGAATTAAAAGTTTTCCCATACATTTTCCAGAGAGCAAATGTATGGGAGTTATATTTTTTCTTTCTCCTTAGTAATAGGTTTCCTTTTGGAGTTTTGTGGTGACATAATGTATTAATATTATTGGCTCTGATACCATATTACAAACTAATCAGTAAAATACTTGCTTGATATTAACAAAGACCGAGAGGCCAATATATACAAAAGAGTGAACGATGTTTCCTTAGGAAACTATCGTAAAGAATGGAAACATTCTATTCTATATGCTAACTAAATATTAGAAGCATTGTAATATTTTACAATAGATTATCTATTATTGTAATAGACGCTATCTATTATCGTAATAATACCTCTGACAAGGGTTTGAGTGTAGTGTCTTGAGGGGTGGTGCTCCTCGCGAGGGTTGGTGGTATCTTTAGCAAGGTTGAGGGATGGCAACCCCGATAAGGTTTAGAATTTGCACCCCTGACATGCTTGCTATTGTGATAGTCCCCCGCACCAAGCACAATTTTAAACCTTTGAAACTTTACTGACCCTCATGGGGCATGCTATTTTTCATCATTTTATCGCTTTTATCCAAAGCTGCACGACTCCTCCAAACCTTTTTAAAAAAGCTGGACTTTTACACTTTTAGATTAGGATATTTTGGGGGTCCTGGAACCTCTCTTTCTCAATCATCTGTAACAAAGTTTTTACCTATCCCCAGCATTACCTTTCTCCAATGGTCTCCTTGACACCCAATTTAAGGATAAAAGTAGGCAGTGGCTTCTTGCAATAGGGTTTTTTGCTGACTCTTCATCTGCATCACAACATTCTCAACCTGTGATGTTGGGTTTTAAATATCAATGGTTGGTTGTAATTGCTTACTGGAATACTAATGCGTTTTTCAGCAAAACTTCCTGAACATTGCTACACATATTCCCAAAGTAGAGGTTTCCAGCTTTGTGTACATTCTTCAGATGCTCTTAAATTTCTTGGGTAGTTTCTTTTACTGACGTTTTGTACACTACAATGCCCCTTAATTTATCATCATGAGCTTTGCCAATCGATGAATCAATTTGGTACCTCTACTTTTACCCTGATTACATTTTCCCTTATTATTAATGAGCTATTGTTTTACAGACTTAGTGATTGTTTAACCTTTCCTTCCTCATCATGTTTTTAAGTTTGTGGACAAAAGTTTCTACATTCTCAATTTATCCAGAAACATTGTTGGTTTTCTCTGCATAGATCTCAGTATTAGGAACTTGTGTGTGTCTTGTTAGAAGTCGACTGTCTTTGTCAAATGCTTAAAATAAATTTTTCCCCATCGAATTTTCCTGAGGATTTGGTAGCAGCGACTCTGGAGCCTTGAGGACAGACTTAATCATTGGGACCACTGCAAACACTGCTAGCATGCAAACTATAAGGGTAATGCTTTGTTGGACTAACCGCCAACGTTCCCCTTCGAGATTCGTGACATGGCTTAACCGTCATCTGTGTTCTATAAGTCTAGTGGTTGTATTGGGCATTAACAGGTTGATCTTTTGGTGCAACGGCAATCCTAGCTTGTAACAAGTGGTATCAGAACTTGGTCACATGTTCGGATCTCCTCGGGTAACATTGAGGGGGGGGATTGTTGGACTAACTGCCAACATTCCCCTTCGAGATTCATGACATGGCTTAACGGCCTCGTGTGTTCTATAAGTGTAGTGGTTGTATCGGGCATTAACAAGATGATCTTTTGGTGCAATGACAACCATAGCTTTAACATGCTTAGTTTCACTGGTTTTTGGAGCAGAATTGTTCAGTAGACAATAGATATGTTTACCTCATCCTTGATCACTTCTAATGCTTCAGGACTACTCCCATTCATCCTAGATAGAAGTACGTGCAGTAGGTCTTGCATGATATTCTTGTTTCTTAACTCTCTGGGATTGACCAACTTTGATTTTCCCATTTCGTGGGACTCGAACTTCTCGTTCTCTATCATCTGTAACTAAGGTAAGGACTCATGCATTGGGAATACCGAATATGCGTATTGTAAAAGACTGTTAGATCTGGCTAATAATAATTTCCCTCCTTTTAATCCATTTGCAGGGTTAATTTCTTCAAAGAATGCCTCGTTGTTTTCCCAATCAGGGGATCTCGCTCTTTCTTTTTCCTGGCCCTGGGCAAGTGCCATTTAGGTTCCATGCTTTGCAATTTTTGTACCTTTCCTCTTCGATGACCTGTATATGTATCCGGTTTGCTTCCTTTTCCTTGGTCAACATGGCACTGAGATTGCACAGCTTTTGTGAAAGAGCACGGGCAGATTATAAATTTTGGTGGATATTATCAAGTTTTAAGTGTTCCAATTTTAAAGCATAGCTGCCCATCCCAGAGCTGTACAGCTACTACTCCTAGCCATATGAATTGAGTCATTTGCCTTGTATTCTATGCCCGGACCAGTGAGCAAATTTTTGACATAACATAAATAAGTAATTACAAATCATGACTTAGTATGTGAACTTGTTCATCTCAAAGATTATCAATTGAGAATGTGAGTGACTGTTGGGCAATAAAGGTTGTGCAACTGTATGCAGGTGGGTAAGTACCATGTAAAGTCTTTAACAATGCCAGAAGTGTGTATCCTTCAATTTTTGCTGTATTAGGAAGGCCAATCGCTCGAGAGAACTTGGCTATGTTATCCCCAAGAGGAGGGGGAAATCTACCAGCTTTGTCTGGTATAGGATGTCAAAATCCTCTACATTTGTCATTCTATTAGTTAATAAAGAAATAATAATCACTTCAATCATCTTCTGAATCCTGATGCAACCTGAGCAATTGTTAGCTGCAGATCAAACAATTTCTTGACACAAGCCAACCTTCACATAAGTGTTAGCCATACGCCTTGTGTCTGTGTGATTATAATTTGCAATTAAAAATGGAATTTCATAAATTTCAATGGCTTGTGCCAAGCCACTGCATTGTTAACTTGGCAGCGTGTGCCCCATATTGTATATTTTGAATTCATCACATATTTCTTCAGCTACCTGTTATCCTGAGTTTGTTGTATGAATTGCAGGTTAACGTTCCTCATTGCTGAAGCATGTCTTGTAGCTGGTGCAGCGAGAAATGCCTACCATACAAAGTACAGGAATGTGATATATGCTGACAAACTATCTTGTGAAACTTTGAGAAAAGGAGTATTTGCAGCTGGGGCAGCTTTCATAATTATTACCTTGGCTCTGAGTTTGATGTATTACACAAAATTTGCCAAAGCTAGAGATGGTGTGCGCAAGCCAATTCGTGGCCAATCTAATGTTGGAATGGCAAGCTTATAAGCAAACTTACAGAAATTCAAATTGTTCATCTAACGTTGGGTACAGGGGTATAAAATGTATGAAAGTTGCAGTGTGCTCTCTGATGAAGAGATCTTGCATTTAGTTTAGGGGTGGAATCAATCCTGATGCAATGCTGCAGTATGGGTATATATATCTTGCAAATTAGTAATACGGGCATGCCTAAGATTTGTATCTCAAAGAATTTAGCTTCAAACCTTTTATTGACTCTGGGTTTCTTGTATTTTGCTGTCCTTAACTGGCAAACATGATTGGTGATATTTATATGTTAAAACTGATCGGTAGTTTTACTGACCTCCATCTTTAATGTAGTTCGAATGAGAAATTCACAATTGTTTACTACCTTGATTCTTTTTGAGCTGACATTTCTTTTTGTGCTGTGCAAACTACTCTAACATTACACAACTTCTGAAGAGGTTGCAATACAAGTAAATTAGTGAATCTATATTCACAACAGCATTTTCTGGTCCATCATCAGAATGAACGAAAGTTTACATTTAAAGGATCCCGTTATAACAACTTTTAGAGCACGAGAAGAATAATATTTACTAAGTAATGCTTTACCACATTAATAAACAATCATCAGTTTAGGCAGTTCTTGTCGAGATTCTTAGGGTACATGCCGATTTCTATAGCTTCTCGTTGTTTTATAAAAAAACATTTTTCTTTAGACCAGAATTTCTCCTTTTTTCTTTATGATAACTACACAAAGTTGTGTGTTAATGGTTTGTGAGTGCTAAGCTCCTGCTGCAGTCATATTTATCTGAGCAAAGTGGTATTTAAGTGGCAGTGATGTCCTATCTCAGCTTGAACTTTGCAAATCCTATCAGGTATCTTTGTCTATATTTTGTGGTGACTAGTGGAAGTTTGCAACTTCTTGACACCTCTCAAACTCAGATATGAATGTTTCACCTATATCTACTAGATAGATAACCATATCACAAGGATAATAACTTGTATGTCTAAGTAATGGGACATGTGACGTAATCACTCGTCACCCCGTTGCAAAGGGGACCCCAGTTTTTCTCTTTTTGAGGGGTTTTTGTTTGAAGTGTTCCAGTTTCAGTCTCAGGTCTCTCGCCAGAGTGAAGTTAAAAGGGAGAAAGCATTACCAAAAAGAGTATTCGAACCCTATGAAAGGGTTCAGATAGATCAAGGGACGAAGATTTACCCATCTTGGGACCAATTCAAATAACTATTGTATAGGAAGAGTATTTTTTTTTTCAGTTTTTATTGGGGTTTGCTTTATTTTTTTCCTCTAGTTTTTAGTTTTTTGACATTTGTGTTTTTACAAGTTTTTATTTTGGGAAGGTCAAAAGTTTTGAAATTGCGCGAGTGTAAAATTCTACTTTTCGACTTGTAGTAGAGATTTCACGAAAAGCGAGCAAAGTGGTTATAGGTTCTCGATTTCAAAACAAGAAAAAACATTAGATTTTTTGAAAATTCTTGTTCCCTTGGCAAATTTATGTTGGAAATTTTTGCAAAAGATGCGGAAAAGAACATTGATGAAAGCAAGATTTGGACAAGTCTAATTATTTTACTTTACCATAGTCCCACGTTCAAAATCTCCATTATAATTTGTTGAGATTCAAAGCCGCTCTCAAACATTTTAACAATATTTATATACAATATAACTAATGCAGGGGCATCTTCGGAGTAGCACCTTGGAGTAAAGACAATCTTGCATCAACTAATATTTCTGATGTCTTTCAATAAGAGTTATCTCAGTGCAGATTAGCTATTTTGAAAGTTTACTATTCTTAGTAAGTTGTTGTTCGATCTCAAAATGTTCTAATTTCTAATTTGTAGGTTCATTTTGGATTTATTAGTCACTTAGTAAAGTTTTATAGCAACATCAAGTCTATTTGTTAAGTTATTAAAAACTTTAGTTGACTAGAGTATAAATTTATTGTTAGAGTATAATTTTTTTGAATTTAGGGCTTTAGAGATTCCGAAAATGTGTCAAACTTTAGTTGATTAGAGCTTGTGCATGTCAAGCGATAAGAGTAGTTGGTGATATTTTCAAAATGGGGTCATAATAGTCAATTAGAGCAACTGACAATAGTTGTGGTCTTCATAAGTTGTGACTTGAAATGAATGAAAATGACTTTTCTTGAAAATTTGTTTCCAGTTCCAAAAGTTGTTAGGGCATATTGTAATGTAATAAACTATGAATAATAATAATATTCTAGAGTTGGTTGAATTAAGGGTCCTCGTTAAAATTTCTATAATTTTTTTTCGGTGTTGGAAAATTGCCTATATAAAGAAGACTCGGAGGGTTGTCTAGGATAGTTTTGGAGATGTTTATGGTGACTCTGGCTTATAGAATATAGTAAAAACAATGCCCAATAGAATATAGTAAACAAAATGCAGATGTAGCTTTACATGTTATATTTATGAAATTTGCAATTTCATACTTTTGGAAATAATAAGAATTAAAGTAATTAGGTTAACACAATCTATTGGAAATGCAAATAGGTTTTTGGTAATTGATTGTGTAATTTTTAATTTATCATCAATGTTTTAGAGCACACATAATGATCCATCACCAGAAAAGAGAGTGGGAGAGAGTAGAAAACTAATAAGAGGCAAATTGGAGGTCACTACAGAGATATAAGAAGAGGCTTAGATATGCGGTACACAATACAAGAGAGAGAATAGTCAGACTAAATAGATGAACAAAGTGAAAAGATTGTGAAGAAAAGCATAAAATACACAAAATACAAAATAATAACAAAAAAAGTAACATGAGGAACCAAAAAAGCACAAAATACTAAAAAAACATAAAAAAAGGATAATTATATAATAAAGATGCACATGAAAATAAATTGAGAAGAAGTTTACACACACATGTTAAAAGTAAAGGATCTCTGATAGAAAAACAATTACAAATGTGTCTATAAATTTTGAATCAAATAAGTAGAATAACTTTACTTATTTTCTTTGTATTTGGAGTTGGTTCTTGAATTCTTCCTTCCTCAGCATTGATTGCTTTTATTGGATCACAGTAAGACAAATATTGTGAATGATAATAGCAATGATATTATAATATGAAAATGATTTTGCAGGTACTTGTATGTTATATGTTCATTGCAGTTGAATGATCTCAAATATATATATATAATGATCAGCCATGACTCCGAAGAGTCATGCCTCTACATGGCCGAAGGGCTACGTAGGGACATGCCTCTTCGGAGGCATGTTTCAACATAACTGTTCATGAGTAGTTTGCCCGATAACACAAGGCATAATCACGAGTTTATTAATATTGCCGAGACGTGGGTTGGAACAATGACACAAGAAAGAACATTGATGGCGGGGGTTATGCACCTCGACAATACCAACAATCGAGGGTCGCATGAAGACTAGCGTTAATCTTTAGTCATGAATAATGTAAAGCTTGACAATGATATCTGTCGTGATTAATATGAAACCCGACAGCAAGGTCTGTCGTGGGTAATACAAATTTTGACTACTTAAGTTGGTCGATTATATACTGTCACAATTATATATACATAACAGGGATGTATGTATATTTACATGTTTGCATACATTAGTATGAATACATGTATGTATATATATGTCTCTGTCATGTATATCAGACAGTAGTGTATAGATACTTCTCTGCAATGTAAGACAAATATCAGAGTCAAAACACAAATTGCTTATATCTCTAAAATGTAATTACAGTAATAACATCATAGAAGATTCAGATTTTACTTCTCCTGATGCTAAACATCAACACTCCCTCTTTAGCTAGGGAGAAGGAAAACATTAGTCAGAGTCATCTAATAAGCAATACTGCATGAATAGTGAATGATCTCTACTTGCACTTAAGCAATGTCTAGAGGTAGGCCAAGAATAATCTCTACTTGCACTTAAGCAATGTCTAGAGAAGCCCAAAGATAATCTCTACTTGCACTTAAGCAATGTCTAGAGAAGCTCAAAGATAATCTCTACTTGCATTTAAGCAATGTCTAGAGAAGCCCAAAAAAAAATCTCTACTTGCACTTAAGCAATGTCTAGAGAAGCCCAAAAATAATCTCTACTTGCACTTAAGCAATCTCTAAAGAAGCTCAAAATAATCTCTACTACTTACAAGATCGTCACCTTGTAAATAATTCTAGATTACTAAATATGTCCATGAAAGATCGTCACCTTTCATTACATATAAAATAGAAGAACAAATAATCAATTCTTTTATTTCAAAAAATTTCCATTACAAATAATCATACCAAGTCTTTCCTTGAAATATTTTAGTTTCACTTTAGCAAGAGGTTTGGTAAGAATATCAGCTGTGTGATCATTTGTATACATATATATTCCAGTTTAACTCCTCGATTAACCATATCTCTGACGTAATGAAATGGAATTCCAATGTGTTTAGAACGATTGTGAAACACAGGGTTAGAAAAAAGCTTGATACAACTTTCAATAAATCAAGGTGGGCTTCAACGGTCTTTTGAAGAGATATGAGAGCAATTTTTGAAGCCATACTGCTTCTTTGGCACATAGGGAAGATGCAATGTACTTGGCTTCAGTTGAACTCAAGACCATAGAAGTTTGTTTCCAACTAGTCCAAGAGATCATACTGGATCCAAGACTGAAACAGTAACTTGAAGTACTCTTGCGTTCAATAGAACTTCCAGCCCAATTAGAATCTGAGTATCCAATTAGCTTAAGATTAACTTTGTCATATTTGATTTCCATTCCAATAGTACCTTTTAGATACCTCATTATGTATTTAGCTGTCTACAAATGTATCTTCTTAGGTGTGCACATAAACTGACTCAAAGTATGAGTTGCATAACAAATGTCAGGACAAGTATTAACCAGGTACATTAAGGATCCAATAATATGTCTGTAATAAGTAGGATGCACATCTTCAGATTCATTCATATCATCTTTTAGTTTGTGTAAGTTTATCTCCATAGGTGTAGCAGCCAGTTTGCATTCCATCATACCAAACTTGGTTAATATGTCAACTGTATATTTTCCTTGATTTAGTATAATACAATTGTCTATCTGCCAGATTTCTAATCCCAAAAAATAGTGAAGTAACCCTAGATCCTTCATTTCAAATTCAGCAGAGAGATCTTGTTTACATTTTTCTATGAGGTGTTCATCCCCTGTTATTAGAAGATCGTCAACATATAATACAAAGATAACCATGTCATCACCTTCGGTTTTGAAGTATAGATTAGGATCGACTTCATTCTTGGCAAATCCTAATTTTAGTAAATAATTATCTATTCTTTCATACTAGGCTCTAGGTGCCTGTTTAAGACCATAAAGTGCTTTCTTCAATTTACAAACATGAGTCTAATGATAAAAAATGTTGAACCCTTCTGATTGTTCAACATAAACTTCTTCTTCAATCTTTCCATTGAGAAACGCTGTTTTGACATCAATTTGATGTACTTTCCATCCTTTAGATGCAACAATAGCTAGGATGGTTCTGACTGAAGTATATCGGGCAATAGGGGCAAAAGTCTCATCATAATCGATGCCTTCCTTTTGTGAGAAACCTCGGGCTACGAATCTTGCCTTGTATTTTTCAATATTGCCATCTGCAGCATGTTTAATCTTGAACAACCATTTAGAAGAAACAACAGATTTGTTTTTTGGTCTTGGTACAATATCCCAAACATCATTTTTCAATATAGAATTATATTCCTCAATCATGGCTTCCTTCCAAGATTGATGTGACAGTGCTTCTTTAACATTGTTAGGTTCAGATTTAATGAGTTCAGATAACAGAGCAACATAATAGGATTGATTCCTAATTCTTTTGCTTTCCTGAATTACATCATCTGGTTCAACTTGATTTTCAGCTAACATCTTTTTGGCCCAAAGAGGTCTCTTCTTATTGTTATGGTTGACGTTTTCTGATTCAGAATGATTTGACATGGAAGAGATGTTAGAATTTTTCTCCGTCTCAATTTCTGTAGCTTGATCTTCTTTTAAGATGGATTCATCACTATTACTAGAAATTTTGAAAATAATGTCTTCTTCAAATATGACATCTCTCTACTGATCTCAATTATTCTTTGTCTAGGAATATAGATTCTGTACCATTTTGAAGTTTCACTATAACCAATGAATATCCCCTTTTTCCCAGAAGGCTCCAATTTGGTTCTCTTTTCTTTTGGGATGTGAATGTAGACAGGACATCCAAATATTCTTAGATGACTTAAATCTAGTTTAACTCTGGTAAATGCTTCTTTAGGAGTGGTGTTTTCCAATATGGATTGAGGATAATGATTTTGAATGTAGACAACTGTATTGGAAGTTTCAACCTAAAAGGAGTAATGAAGGTTTTGACCATGCAACATGGCCCTGACTGACTCAACAATGGATATATTTTTTCTTTCAGCTATTCCATTCTGTTGAGGATTATAAGGTACAAAATACTCCATCTTAATCCCAACAGAAATGCAAAAGTTTTTAAAAATATCAGAAGTGAATTCACCCCCATTATTAGACCTAAGGGTTTTGATCTTTTGTCCTGGTTGATTTTCAACTAGGGTTTTAGACTCTTTAAACTTGGATAAGACTTCAGAAGACTCTTTTTGTTTCAGAAAATAAATCCAGGTTCTCCTAGAGTAGTCATGAATGAAAATTACATAGAATTGACATCCATTTAGAGAGGGAACTGACATAGGACCACAAAGATCTGTATGGATCAACTCAAGTATGTTTTTAGTTTTATGAACACTATTGGGAAAGGAGTGTTTAGTGTTTTTCCCTAAGGCACACCCTTTACAGTTACTTGAGTGATCTAATTTAAGATTTGGAAGACCTTTTACAATTTTACTTATAGATGCTAAGGCTCTAAAATTAAGGCGACCTAATCTTCTATACCAAATTTCAATGGAGTTTGTCTTATCTTTACTAAGAGTTAAGTTTAATTTTGGATTTTGATAATTACATAGTTTATAAAGGCTTCCATCCCTAACCCCTATGGTTATGTCTTTCTTGATAGATGAGTTCTTAGTCCAAGATAGAACTTTATCTTCTTGAAATACACTGTGGTACCCTTGATCAACAAGTCGAGAGATGGAGACGATTTCTTTTGATCCCTGGCACATAAAGGACATTCTTTAGTTAAAGAGTGATATCAGAATTCAGTTGAATAGAACAAGTAGCAATGCCTTTAATTGGATGAGAAGAGTTGTCTCCAATAGTAACTTCTTCTAATTCATGATTAGAGAGTCTCTCAAACTTGTCCTTAAATCTGGAGATATGGCGAGAAGCTTCACTGTTTATGATCCAGGTGTTGTGATTAGAGCTTTACTCACTTGATAGAGCTAGTATAAATGCATAATTTTCTTTATATGTTTTCTCATTATTCTCTTCTTTAACTTCTGCCAACGTTGCTCGGATTTTCTATTTTTCAGAACACACATAGTAGGAATGACCAAGCTTATCACATTTAAAGCATCTTACCTTGGACCAATCTCTATGTTTGTGAGATTTGTGATTTTTATTGTTTTCCTTCTTGTTATGTTTGAACTTTCTTTTCTCATTTGATTTAGAATACAAAGATTGGATGTCACTATCTTGATTTAAAATTAAACCTCTGGATGCTAATGTGGACTCATCTTGAGTGCATTCATTCTTTAGTTGATCAAATTTTGGAAGTTCAAGACAAGAGCTTAAACCTCTTATGAAAGTTTCCCATGATAGTGGAAGTCCTCTAAGGGCAATCATACTTAATTCTTTATCATCTATTTGATTTTACATAGTAGCAAGTTGATCCTTTAATTCAATAATTCTAAGGAAGTAAGATGTAATGGATTCTCCATTTTTCATTTTTATATAAAGTAGTTCTTGTTTCAATGTAAGCAATCTACTTATATTATTAATTTTAAATGTACTTTGAATTGTAGAGAACATATCAAATGCAGTTTTGAGATTTGCTATAGAAGGAAGTATATGATCTTTAATTGAATCTATGATTATTTTCATTGCCTTATTATTGTGCCTTTGCTATGTTGCTTTCTCAGATTCATTTTTAGGTATAGGTAAATTAGTTTCAATGAGATTTTCTAATTCCATCTCTCGTAGAATTATTAATAGCTTGGTTTCCCAAGATGAAAATTAGAAGCTCCATCTAATCTATCTTCAATTCTTACATGATTCACCATCTTGATGCCTTTAAAAACTTTTCTTTTCCCTTTAAATTAGACTCAGAATTTAATATTTTGCAATGGTTTTCTTATCAGTGCAGCTCTAATACCATATTAAAAGTAAATGATCTCTGATAGAAAAACAATTACAAATATGTGTCTATAAATTTTGAATCATATAAGCATAATAACTTTACTTATCTTCTTTGTATTTGAAGCAGGTTCTTGAATTCTTCCTTCCTCAACATTGATTGCTTTTACTGGATTGCTATAAGACAAATATTGTGAATGATAATAGCAATGATATTATAATATGAAAATGACTCTGCAGGTATTTGTATGCTTTTTGTTATATGTTCAATGCAGTTGAATGATCTCATATATATATATATATATATATATATATATATATATATATATATATATATATATATATATATATATATATATAAATATATAAATATAATGAACAGCCATGACTCTGAAGAGTCATGCCTCTACGTGGCCCAAGGGCCAGAGGCATGTTTCAATGTAACTATTCATGAGTAGTTTGCTTGATAACACAAGGCATAATCACGAGTTTATTAATATTGCCAAGACACGAGTTAGAAACCTGACATAAGAAATGACATATATGATGCGGGTTATGCACCCCGACAATACCAACAGTCGAGGGTAGCATGAAGCCCAGTGTTAATCTTTAGTTATGAATAATGTAAAGCCTGACAATGATATCTGCTGTGATTAATATGAAACCCGACAACAAGGTTTGTCATGGGTAATACAAATTTTGACCACTTAAGTTGGTCGATTGTATACTGGCACAATTATATATACATAATAGGGATGTATGTACATGTACATGTATGCATACATAAGTATGAATACATGTATGTATATATATGTCTTTGTCATGTATATCAGACAGTAGTGCATAGATACTTCTCTTCAATGTAAGACAAATATCAGAGTCAAAATGCAAATTGCTTTTATTTCTGAAATGTAATTACAATAATAACATCATAGAAGATTTAGATTTTACTTCTCCTGATGCTAAACATCAACAACACACACACAAACTTAAAGTAAGAAAATATGTGCTATATATAAAGGTAATAAGTAAGATAGAAATATATGCATTATAATACAAATATTTATAAAGGCAAAAAGTAAGATACAAAAAAGTTCAAAAATAAAATTATATATGTGTGTGTGAAATAAGCAAAAATAAATGAACAAATAAAATAAATTTAAAATATATAAGATATAGATAAATAAATAAATAGTTAAGATTGTGAAAAAAATAACAGAATAAACTTAAAATAAAGAAAAAAAAAATAAAAAAATTTGAAAAAGAATATGAATATATATATATATATAGCCAATTTTATGTTTTTTCAAGTTTTTTTTTATTTCGTTATTTTTGTCATGTGTTTGTGTTCTTAAGGGGAGTAACCTTCATCAAATGATATTGGAGAAGAAGTCCTTGAACATGTAGACAAATCATTGAATGTGAGGTAGTTTGCATCATGACTGTGGTTGTGAGTTTAAGTGAGAAGAGTGAAAATGCCTTCACAAAGGAACCATGGAAGAAGAGTGCAAGGTGTGATAGAAGAAGGTTTTAGAGCCTTCTAGAGACAAGTGCAAGCATTGCAAGAGGAATTTCGTAGATGAATGAATATTGCAGCAAGAGATGAAAGTGATGATAAATTCGAAGAAGGATATGTTACACACGGAGGAGCAAAAACAACTAGGGATCCCGAGGAGGATATAGGTTTTTCAAGGCCATTTTCTAGATGGGAAGAAGATCCAAGATTGAAGTCTACATTTTTGGGGAAATCTTAACCTCGAGGAGATGATCAATTGGATTAATGATCTAGAAGAATATTTTGAGTATGAGGAAATTGAAGATCCTAAGTACCCTTTATCAAATGGTATGAGAGCATAAATTCTTGAGCGTGTAGATAGATCGTCGAATGTGAGGTAGTTTGCACCATGACTATGGCTATGAGTTTAAGTCAGAAGTGTGAAAATGCCTTCACGAAGGAACTGTGGCAGAAAAGATAGAAGAAGGTTTTAGAGCCTTCTAGTAACAAGTGCAAGTATTGCAAGAGGAAATTCGTAGAGGAATGAATATTGCAGCAAGAAATGAAAGTGAGGATGAATTCAAAGAAGTATATGTTAAAGATGAAGGAGCAAAAGCAACTAGGGATCTTGAGGAGGATATAGGTTTTTTAAGACCACTTTTTAGATGGAAAAAAGACCCAAGATTGAAGTCTCTACATTTTTGGGGAAATCTTAACCTGAAAGAGCTAATCAATTGGATCAATGATCTAGAAGAATATTTCAAGTATGAAGAAATTGAAGGATCTTAAGAAGGTCAACTTTGCGAAGGCCAAACCGAAAGGGTATGCATAAATTTGGTGGCAGGAGATTCAGTTAGAGTGAAATAGAAGATGGAATGAGAAAATCATAAGATAGGATCGAATGACAGAGAAATTTTAGAGACAATTCAATTTTGTACAATATGTGCTTGATATACTAAAAAAAACACAAGAGTTAGAGCAAGCAAGAAGATCTATTCAGGAGTATACACAAGAGTTATATCAAGTCCTCATCAGAGTAGGCAATGCAAAAGCCGTCAAGAATAAAGTTGCCCACTACCTTAATGGGTTAAGGCCAATTATTCTGGAGGAGTTGATCTTGGTTAAAATGACAAATATTGAAGAGACAAACTAGTTTGCCTTAAGGGTGGAAGAAAAGTTGAACAAAAGCTTGAAAGCCAGCAAAATGGAAGAGGTCGTGAGGGAAGATCCACCAGATGATCTTATGCAGGCTGAAATGAAGATAAGAAAGAGTGACAAAGCCAATAGAAATTAGAATCAAAGAGTAAATAATTTCAACCACTCTCATGATCAAAATAACAGGGATTATATAAGAAGATGAAGAGGTCAAGGACTAGGAAGAATTGGTTTTTGTCGGACATGTTTCTATTGTAGAGAATAAAGACATAAAGGTTATGAGTGTTCTCAACATCAAGGGAGAACCAACAAATAAATCGAGAGTAATGCATGAGTTGCACATAGATGAAGATGCCAAATCATCACATTCTGAAGATCCTAAAAGAGGAGAAGTCTGGGTTACTAGAAGAGCCTTGCTAAGTGATGAGAATGTACTTGGACAAAGGAAGAATTTGTTTCATACCAGGTGCAAATGTAATGGTAAAGTATGTAATTCACTATTAATGGTGGCAACACATATAATCTTGTTTGTGAGGAAATGATTAATAAGTTGAAATTAGAAAGAGAGAAGCATCCAAACTCCTACTAGATTGCTTGGTTGCAAAAGGATCACAAGGCCTTGGTTAATGAATAATGTCTGGTAAAGTTTAAGATTGTGAATTATTAGGACGAGATTTTGTGTGATATTATGCCTATGGATATTTTCTATTTGTTGGGATGGCCTTGACAGTTTGATCGTTGTGCAGTACATTATGGGTATGCAAATGCCTATATTCTTTGACAAAGGATGAAGTGCAACATAAGTTGAAGTCTCAAAGGAAATAGAAGAAAATGTATGTAGTAATGCTAGAACATGTTTAGTTGATGGGAGAATGTTTATAGAAGATATGCGACATGGACATATGTGTTTTTCTTTAATTCCAAAATATGGTAAAGAGGAAATATAAGATGTACCTACAAAAGTTGCAGATTTGTTTAATGAGATTCAGGATATTGTATCAGATAATGTGCTTGATGGATGCCACCAGTGAGAAAGATTAGTTGTCACATGGATTTCATTTCAAAAGCTAGTTTTCCAAATAAGGCAACTCATAAAATGAGCAACAAAAAGTGAAGAATTGAATAGCCAAGTACTTGAGTTGTTGTAGAAGTGACTGATTCATGAGAATTTTAGTCCATGTGCTGTACTAGCCATATTAGCACCAAAGAAAAATGGAGAATGGAGAATGTGTATAGATTCTCAAGCCATCAATAGATCACTATAAAGTACAAATTTCCCTTGCCAAAGATGGATGAAATTATGGATTGTCTAAGTGGATTTGTGTATTTCACAAAGCTCTGAAGAGTGAATATCACCAAATCTAGATTACAAGAGTAGATGAATGAAATACAACCTTCAAGATAAAAGAGAGTTTGTATGAGTGGTAAATCACGCCTTTTGGGCTAACTAATGCACCAAGCACATTCATGTGACTTGTGAACAAGGTATTAAAAGAGTTTCTAGGAAAGCTTGTCATTGTTTATCTAGATGATATTTTGATCTTCAGTAAGATATTAGAAGAGCATATAATGCATATTCATAGGGTCTTTGAGAGGCCAAGGAAAGAGAGATTGTTGATTATTATGAAGAAGTGTATTTTTGTGAAGGAGTAAGTGCATTTGGGATTTGTAGTTTCCGTAGGTCTTAAAATGGACTCAAAAAAGGTGAAGTCTATCCTCAAATGGCCTACTCCAAGAAGTGCTAGTGAGGTAAGATCTTTTAATTGAGTTATTAGCTTTTACATAAAGTTTATCAAAACTTTTAGTAGTGTTTGAGGACCCTTGACTAAAATAATGAGAGGGGATATGAAAGAGTTCAAGTGGATTATAGGAGTAGACAAGAGTTTTGAGTTGTTGAAATAGAAACCTATGTAATAATCTATTTTAGCACTTTGAGATTTCTATAAGGTGTTTCAAGTGGACTGTGCTACCAATGTTAATGTTATTGGAGTTGTTTTGAGCCAAGGAGGTAGACACATTGATTATTTTAGTGAGAAGTCAAATGATGTCAAAAGAAAATATTTTGTTTATGATTATGATTTCTATGCTACAATTCTGACATTAAAGAAGTGGAGACATTATCTTCTTCCTAAGAAGGTTGTTTAATATACTAATAATCAAACTTTGCAATATTTGAATAGTTAAGGAAAGTTGAATCAATGACATTTGAAATAAGTTGAGTTTTTGGAGAGTTGTACACATTTTTTTTAAAACATAGGAGTGAGAAGTCTAACATGGTTGTAGATTGTGATATCATTATCAAGATTTAACTATGTGATTTTTGAGTCAAACTCATTGACCCCTGTTTCATGAGTAGTGATTCAACATGAATCCATCTCTCATGAGAATAAATGGAACTCTTAGAAATCATTGGATCTAGGTGATGCTCATAGGGGTGAAGCATTAGGACTTCTCGAGACGTCACCCATCCCAGTACTACTCTAGCCTTAGCGTGCTTAAGTATGAAGTTTCCTCCATGGTTAAACCCAAAGCTTGGAACTCCATGGTTGTAGATGCTCATAGTAGGAGATATATTTTGTTGAGAAAGATGTAGATTGAGGTTGTTGGCTTTAAGTAACTCAAGAGTTTCTATCTAGAGGATCATGATTCTGGCGTAGCTTGAAAATATTGTATAGAACATATTACTCTAGACAAAACTATGG
Organism: Cupressus sempervirens; assembly: GCA_028749045.1. Lineage (NCBI taxonomy): Eukaryota > Viridiplantae > Streptophyta > Pinopsida > Cupressales > Cupressaceae > Cupressus > Cupressus sempervirens. Next base: position 85,708,656 of record CM053784.1, on the reverse strand, counting down.
GATTGGATTTCATCATCTAAGATGATATGTTTTTTAGAGGAATTCAATTGTGCGTTCCAAGGAGTTCTATGAGGGAGAATCTCATCAAGGAGAAGCATAATGGAGGATTGAGTGGACATTTTGGTCAATAATAATAGTGTCAATGCAAGTATTGGTAAATCACCATTCTAGATAGTATATGCAAGTAGTCCTAGAAATGCTTTTGAACTAAGGAAGTTGGACAAAGAGGATACAAGTTGTGCCAAAGCTGAAGATTTTGTAGAACATTTGAAGAACATGCACGAGGAGGTGAGGAAACACATTACTAAATGAATACATAGTACAAAGCTAATGCATATGAGCAAATGAGGCATAAGAAATTTTAGTTGGACATGAAGTCATCATTCATTTGAGGAAGGAGATATTTCATGTGGGAACACATAATAAGTTGAAGATGAAGAAGTTTGGACCATGTGGTATAATGCAACAACATGATTAAGGGAATGCCTATGAAGTAGATTTTCCTAGTGAACTAAATATCTTACCATTATTTAACATTTCAGACCTGACGAAGTATCACAAAGGTGTTGAACATGAAGTTACATAAGCAAAGTAGAATATTCCAACAACTAGTTTAGCTACACAAGAGATTGAAGACATTTTGAATAGTCATGTTGGAAGAAGCACTAGGAACAAGACATGTGAAGAATATTTGGTCAAATGGGAAAGAAGACCCGTTGAAGATTCATCATGGCTACAAAGGGAGGAGGTTAATCATCTTGCTTTTCCTATGAATACACAAGACATGATAGGGTCACTTCTCAAATTACCCTAGGTGTCTGATGTAGGAGCATCTTGGGTGTAAGAGAAATCTTGTATCACTTAAAAATATTTCTCATTTTACTTTTAATACGGGCTATAGAAGTGCAAAGTTGCTATTTATGGAAGATTACTATTTTAGTAAGTTTGTTCGAGCTTAGAATATTTTGATTCTTTCCCTAGAGGTTCATTTTAGATATATCAGTTCAATAGTAGAGTTTTATTGCAATATCATGTCTATTTGTGAAGTTATTGAAAATTTTCAATATTGCCAGCAGGGTATATACACTAATTTAAAAGCTTTAGAGGATCCAAAAATGGGTCAACCTCAACTGAGTAGAGATTGCGCTTATTAGATGTTGTAGAGAACTTTGCAAAACTTTTGAAATGGGGTCATGATAACTAGTTAGAGTAATTGGCAATGAGTTATGGTCTTCAGAAGTTGCACCACCTGAAATGGATAGAAATGTTTTTTTTTTTCAAAATTTATTTTGAATTTTGAAAGTTTTTGGGGCCTACTCTAATGTAATAAACTATGCAAAATAATAATATTTTAGTGTGGGTCGGCCTTAGGGTTTAGTGTCAAATTTTTAGAACTTCCTTTGGTGGTAAAAAATTGCCTATATAAAGAAGGCTCGTAGGGTTTGTAATCACCTAGAATTGGGCAATTCTCTAAATGTGGAATTATATCTCATGGTGAGGATTAAAGATGACTATGTTGAACCTGTTAAAGAGGTTAGACATTCAAAATCAATTGAATCAAATATTTGAACCCATTTAAAATATACACATGAATATCAATTTCAAATAAATTAAATATGCATTTATCCTCAAATATCAAATTTATATTCAAAAGTGGGCCCATATCCCTAATGAATATTCTATTCATAGCGGGGTCAAGGATATTATTTATTTATTCGTAGTGGGATCACCACTTTGAATTATAAAATTCCTAATGGGATCTCCACCACAACTATTTTATTCAAAGTGGGATCCCCATTTTGAATTATAAAACTCTAATGGGCTCTCCACTATGAATTTGATATTCTGAATAGTCATAATGAGATCTCCACTATGACTATTTTATTCAAAGTGGGATCCCCACTTTGAATTATAAAATCTAATGGACTCCCCACTACGAATATTCTATTCAAAGTGTGTCTCATACGAAAGATTTTTAATTCATCTAAACCTCACCATGGTAAATTCTAAAATCTACCCCAAACTCTTTAGAAAAATCTATAAATAGAAGGCATTCCAAGAGCTAAAGGACCAAATTTTGAACTATTGTTATGTTGCAAGTTTCTTGGATCATTTTGTGGAGAACTTTTATCTTCTTGTCTCATTCTTTCATCCTCATCCATCTTCTTGAGTATTGTTATGCTATAGGTTCCTGATCGATTTCTTGGAGCGTTGAGGAGAACTTCTCTTTTCTTGTCTGATTCTCTCATCACCATTGCAAATTAACTTAGATACATGTAGTGTAGCTTTTACTTTTGCTATAGTTTAAATCACATAGTTTAACTAGCTTGGCTAAGTAACACTCTCATTTTGATTAATCTAGTTGCATTGTTCATATCATTCTAGCTTAGTTTCATTCTTACATTGCATGATGGAGAGTTCTTTTGGACACTTGCGTTCTTGCTCTTGTCTCAAGAACCTCCCATTGCATGGTTTGCTAGTAAGGGTTGTGTCTCTAAGGCTTAGCTGAAAGCTTCTTATATGCTTAAAACACACCTTTACACTCCATAGATGGGGAGCTCTAAGCCAACATTCAAGCATTCCAATTCATGAGATCTCTTGGATAGAACAATTTAGAGTGGTACATATTTATGGTGTACAGGGTTGTCTAGGATGGTTCTGCATATTTTTATGTTGGCTTTGATTTATACAATTTTGTAAAGAAAATTCCCATGTGGCTTTGCATGTTAGATTTTTGAAATTTGTAATTTTATACTTTTGGAGATGATAATAAACCAATTTTCTATTCTTGCAATTTGATGTTATTTGTCATTTTCTGTTGCATGTTTGTGTTCTTAAAGGGAATACCTTTCATCAATAACTTAATGTTTAAGTCAAAAAATAATATGACTTGTACTTGAATGTTAAATCTTATATAAATATTCCATACATAAAATAAAGCTAAAGGATTGACTTGGAATGATAAGCTTTAGAAGAAAACATTAGTTGATATGCTTAAGGAAGTTTATAGAAGAAAACATTTAGTATTGACTTGGAAGTGTATTGTCTTAAAATGGAAGCACTTCCATGTTAAGAACTTTTAGTCCCCCTTAGGGGGTGTTTTGGGCCTTCATCAAGTTGCCCCCTATTTTTTGCCCCTTCTCATCTTCTCTGCCAATTTAAGGCTTTATTTGGGCCTCCCCGGGCATTGTTTTTCCCTTTTGGCTCATTTTCCAGGGGTCTTAAACCCCTGGGTCAAGGTTGACCTCGACCTTGACCTAGGTCAAAGTTGAAATCAACATTGACCGAGGTCAAAGTCTACCTCGACCTTGACCTAGGTCCCTGTTTTCATCAAAAAGTTTTCCAGATGTGGGGAGAAGTTCAAAAGTTTATTTTCTCGCTTTTGGGTCGACTATTTCAGGCTTCAAAACTGTAAACCCTCAAATTATATTTAATATCGGTCCATTCCTAGGGGTTTTCACTTAATGGGATATATTTCCTATAGGTTGACTTATCTAGAAGTTTGTGGCCTGGATTTGTATAAAATAAAGCCTCCCTCTCTCATTTTCACATCCACTTTTTCATGATCAAGCATTCACCTTCCATTGAATTTGAACATAAGTGCAAATCAAGTAACCAAGTTCTTATAGATCCATCAATCAAGTGGGAGTCATTATCATCTTTTAAGCAAGCATTCAAGCATTCAAGTGCTCCATTGAAGATCAAGGATTCAAGCTTTCAAGTCTTTGAAGGGATTTGGTTCAAGCATTCAAGATTCATCATTCAAACCCTAAATCTATCCATCATGGTGGTGTGATCTTCCTTCAAGATCCTTTGTTCATCTTCAAGATTTATTCATTCTCTCTTCAAGGTGGATTCCATGTATTCAATCATGGAGGTTTTGATTTAGATTTGTTAATTCCAAGCTTTCATATCAATATACTTGTTTACATTTCAAATACAATTGCATATCATAGCTTCATTATTAGATCCATTTTTGCTACTTGCTAGCATTCTCTATTTCAATTCCATTTTAAAGGTTAATTCCAAACTGGGCTTTGACCAAGGTAATCTCCTCATCCAAACAAAAAAACCCTTTTCCTTGCAGATACAGGTGTAGGACAACGAATATTAGTGCAGATTTGAGTACCCTTTTTGGCAAACTTTTAGGATCCACGAACAAAATTTTTGTGAAGTAGTACAAGTCAAGGATAATTTTTTAGGGTAAGTTTGTACCCTGGGGTAAGATCTTAGCCTGGCTCTGGGTCAAGGTTGACCTTGCTCAGAAAGACAAAAGGTTTCTAGATTTTCTTTGTTTCTACATTTCTAGCCCATATTTGGTTGCAGAATTTCTTGAAACTGTACACAGACATCAGAAAACAACATTTTTCATATTTACTCTACTTTAAGGTTATTTTTAATTCAATCAAGATTTCAATACATACTTTCTATAACAAAATATAAAGTTTTCTGCTCTATTCATATTCTCCATAGATTGATTCTTTTGTGCATTAACCTTTTTGGTTGATCAATTTGGATCTCTCCTTTGGGAAGTTGGATTTAGAGGTGGATCTTATATTTTCCCTTATATATGCATCATTATATCAATCATTCCATTTAGGAACACCCTTTTATCCCTATACATTTTGATGAACACTCTTTTATCATTCTTATAGGAAGAAAGCATGAAATGGTTGTCTCATAATAGAAAAATAAGTTTTAAAATGAAGTTTCTTTAGGAGAAGTCAATGAAGTTTAATAAAGAAAAGAAAAACAAAACAAGTTGATCCCTTATTGATATCATCTTTTGTATAAATATATGAGCTTGACATTATATTCATTCACATACAAGAAATTGCAGAGTTAGAAATACTTTTACAATTTCATAGTAAGGTAGAGATTTGGGCAATTTTCAAATTGAATTCTATGATTATTGATGATCATTTCTTAAAATTTTCATGTTTGGCAATGAACTTCTATTCAATGTTTTTTGAAGATTAGAGGTGATTTTTAGATTATTTCTTGGAATTTTCAAAGGGTATTTGAATTTGATTGACAAGTTCTAGCAAGTTTATGCAAATTTGAAAGAGATTTTCATTCCAAATTCATAATCATAGTATGAAAATCCTAACAATTGACACATTTTCAATGTTTTCATCCTTGCTTTTTCATACTATCAGTCCTAATACATAATTGAAAGTTTAAACTTAAAAGGACCGAAGATGAATTTTGGATGTAGGAATGCAAAGTGAAATTAGAATAAGATTTAATATTCCATACTTAACATTTATAAATTCTATATCCTCTCCTAACTTAGAATTGTTTTTTTAGGAGGTAGATATCAATATAATGAGGAAAGCATGTTGAAGAAATTTTTCAAACAAAGATAAACTCCACCTTGAAAAGAGTAAATTGTTTAAGGCTTTGGAAAAATCCTCATCAAGACATGAAGTTTGCTCAAGAATTCATAGAAATTATTGTAGTGAAATTGATGAAGGGTTTCCCCTTAATACCATAATCACATAACAGAAACAAAGAAATAACAACAATGTATGAGATCAAAATATGGACTTCTTATTATCATTGCAAATGCAAAATTACATAATTTTAAAAATACAATATGAAAACCCACATATGTGCCTTCCTTACAATAATTTGTAACATAGAGCTGCAAATTATTATCCAGAGCCATCCTAGACAATATATGAGCCTTGCTTACATAGGAAATTTTATGTTGCCTAAGAAGTTTCTAGACATTTAACCCTAACCCTTGAGGCCAACCAATCCTAAAAATAAACATAGATTCGACTCAATACACTTTTTCTTATAATTTCTTTAGAATAACTGAGAGGGGAGGGGGGGGAATAAGTTATTCAAGGTCCAAATGTCCTTATAAAACTTTTCCATCAAGTAAAGTGAGTCCATTAAACTATTCATGCATCCAAGCTTAAACTTTCCTACTTAGCAAGTTACTATAAACTCAACATGCAAGAATAAGACATGAAAGATCAACACATAATACAATGATTTACGTGAAAACTCAATTTGGGAAAAACCACCAGTAACATGCTACTCAATTCTCACTATTCTGAAGTAATGCCCTGTGAAAGGCCTGCCCTGTTAAAGGCTACAACACATTGTTATATGTGACCTGGTTAAAGGATTTAACCACCCTATTAGAAGTGGACCTAGTTAGAGGACTTTAGAACATTCACTTGGAATGCCACCTTGTTAAAGGATTTACAAATGGTTGTTAAACCAACCTAAGTCCATAGGATTTTACCCTAACTAATACAATTTTTAGAGAGTAACAACAAGGGCTTTTGACCTGATACAACTCACAACTTAACTTGAATATTTCAGATCTCAGTTTAGCTCACAACATTGCTTGGCTTTCAGTCTCTTTAGCTTTGACAACTTGTCCTCCTTTCAAGTTTTGTCTCCTTGAGTCTCCATGCTCGATGTACCAGTGCAATCTCCTATATGGTCATTTATTGAAGCAGAGTTTCTGTGCTATGATCTTCCTTCACCTCATTGACAATTTTCAACAATTTTGACCCAGCCACCTTAACTTATTAGCCTTTGACTGCTTAAATAGAAGTCTAGAATACTTTTCCTTCTCGAATCTTTTCACTTTTAATTTCAATTTGAATGGATTAGGTAGGATTCAATTAATCTAACCCATATCTTGTTCCTTCTAGAAACATCATGAAGAATCCTCCTTCACCCCAAAAATAGTTTACCTAAAATTCTGTGCAACCAACTCATCATCCTTAGCCTCCATTTGGTTCACAAAATTCAAGGTAACAAACTTGTTAGCTCAGATCTAGCAAATCTTTGATTTTTGACATAATGTAGTAGCTTGACACGATTGAAATTCTAGTGCTTGACACATATTGTGTTACATGACACCAACTATATTTTACTGATACTCAACACCTACTATGGATTTACTCAACATCCACTAAGTTTTTTTGATGCTCGACACCTATTACTTGCTCGTCTCCTTCTGTATCACTTGACACACACTGGATTTTGCATTTTCTCGGTACTAACTGAAAATCTACTTGGCATGAACTAGCTTGCTCAGCACTCACTAATGAACTTAGTCAAGCTTTGCAGACAACCTTGTTACAACTTATACTTCTAAAGTTTCTAAGTGTGGCCAACCTCTATATCTTCAAGTATATTATGAATACATCATTTTACCATTGTCTTAATTGATTCTTGTACTTCATTACAAAACCATAACTCAATCTTTCTCTTAGGTACTTTTGTTACATCTTGTTGATTAGATCTTCTTTATCAATCAACTAAGTGATAGTACTTGGATCTTATAAGCAATTGCCATTCCAACAAATAGTAGGTTTGACATCAGTGACAAAACAATGATTGAAAAATTTCTTTATCAACAATCTCCCTCTTTGCAAAAAATATTCTTCATTCTTCAACAATGATCTTTTCAATCAAATTTCCAACACTTTTGACATTTATTTTAGAAATTTTGGTCGATCCAACTTTAGAAATTCATAACTGTTGAATCATTGCTATGGTTGGCTATTATAACCCCTTTTTAGAATCTTCACCTTCTGATCTATAGCATCCACCTCATGCAAGATCTAGTTGACCCAATTTAAGAGCCCATCCGAGGCTTCTAAAGCCTTCAAAACTAAGCCTAAAGTTTTTGTACCAAAATTGGACACCAAAAACCCACAATAACTTGACGAATAGTCATGATATGGAACTGAGCCTCAACTAGTAGACTGATATATCTAAGATCAACATCCACCTTTGAAATCAAGTCATTCTAAGCTTGTATGAACAAATTACTAAGTAGCAAGCCTCCAAAAGCAACAAATGTGCATTGAGACTATCCTTATTCAAGAAATAAAAAGGAATTTTTTTTGGGTGATACAAGATTGCTCTTACACCTAGGATGCTCCTGCATCATAAATCTAGGGTGATTTGAGAAGTGAGGAAAACTCAAATATCCATCAACATATCCACAAATATGTCTTTCCAAACCTATCATAAAAAATTAGAATAGAGGAAAACTCAAAGTAAACATATATTCTTTCTTCAAAACTACAGTAATGTGGTTCTATTCTAAAATGATAGGAAGATGAAACCTTTATGTAGCAAATCTGTTAGTGTTTGTCAACATATTTCAAACTTGAATCCAAATCATATGAACTCCCATGTAAACAACTCTGAACCAAAAAACCGAAAACACAAGGACAACACCAAGAAATAGGAGAAGAAAATCTGAAATTGAACTATGAAAATCTTTGTTGAAAACTAAAAAAAACTACATAAAAGAAATGACTATCTACAACCAAAGAAAATTGATAAGACTACATTTTAACAATTCTATTGGTGCTTCCCCTTTCAAAACATCTACCCCATTATATATTGTTCATGGGCAGTTACAAATGAATCTTCTTATTTCATTTATATGACTATTCATATTTCGTCAGTTACAGTGACAAGTGGGAATCATTTAAATTTTATAATAAACTTTTGCATTTTAATGTGCTATGCTCCTATCATTGTTAGACTTCCTGTCGCAAAACTTCTATATTATACTAATATTGCATGCTGTCTTCCTGTCACCACCAGAATTCCTGTTGGAATACAATTCTACATTAATTCTATTGGATGCTATCTTCTTGTCACTAGTAGAATTCTTGTCACAAATGTTCTCTTGCACCTATGACCCCATCACGTCTTAGGTTTTTAGAGAAAAACCAAGACATTCAACCTCCTCCCTTGCTAGCCATGATGAATCTTCTACTAGTCTCCCTTTTCACTGGATAAAAAACTTTGCATATGTTATGTTCCTTGTGCTCCTTCAAACATGACTATCTAGTATCTCATTAATCTTCTTTGTAGCTAAAGTAGCCGCTGGAATAATCCACTATGCTTTTGCAACTTCATCTCCATCACCTCCCTCATGATGCTCTGTCAAATCTAAAATTTTAAATACTAGTTTATTATATGTACCCATTGGAAAACACTCCTTTATCAAATACTCATGATTTCATCTCCAATTTGAAATTCCTTATACCTCCTTTTCACATCCACCTCAGCCTTATATTGCATATTTATCTTTATAATGTGCTTCCTCACCTCCTCATGGATTTTCTTCAAATGTTCAGAAAAATCTTCCGCTTCAAAACTACTTATTTCTCCTTTATCCAACTGCCTCAATTCAGAAGCATTTTTGAGACTAGTCCCATATACAATATGGAATGGTGATTTACCAGTATTCCTATTGGCAAAATTATTATATACAAATTTTGCCTGCACTAAAATCAGATTCTAGCCTTTTGGCTTATCTCCAACCAAACATCTCAGCAAATTCCCCAAACTCCCATTCAACACCTCCATTTTTCCATCAGTTTGTGGATGAAGTGATGAGACGAACTTCAAATCTATCTTCAATATCTTCCACAATGTATGCCAAAAATACCCAACAAACTTAGTATCCCTATCCAAAACTATGCCTCTTTGGTAGACCATGTAGTCTCATCACTTCTTTGAAAAACAACTCTATCACATGAGCAACATCACTAGTGTTTTTGCAGGGAATGAAATTTTCCATCTTTGAAAATTTTTCAACTACCACAAATATCAAATCATGCCCCACTGAGTCCTTCGTAAACTGACAACAAAATCTATGGTGACATCCTCCCATGACTTCTTTGGTACAAGTAATGGCTGATACAACCCCATATTCTGCTTCACTTCTTTCACCATCTGGCATACTCTGCAACTGTATACTAACTCCTTGACATCTTGTTGCAACTGTGGCTAGTAATAATTCCCAACAACCAAATCAATGGTTTTATCTCTACCAAAATGTCGAGCGAATCCTCTACTATGCTTCTCCTTGATGAGATTCTCTCTCATATAACTTTTGGGAATACCAAATTGGATTCATTTGAAAAGAATTCAATCCTAGATTATGAAATCCAATCACTTCATCTTGTCAAGTGTAACAAGTTCTGTACAAGCTTTCCAAGCTTCACCAAAATCAAGATCCTCTAGATACAAATTCTTGAGTTCCTTGAACCCAATCACCTTAATTTGAATCGCTGTCAACAAAAGTTGTGTCCTACTAAGAGCATTTAAAACTCTGCTAGACTACCCTCTGTAGTATTTCATAAAAATGTATAACTTTGTGAAAACACAACCCATTTAAAATACCTTTGGTTCAATTTTTCTTGACTATTCAAACATTGCAAAGCTTGATGATTAGTATACAAAACAAACTCTTTAGGAATAAGATAGTGTCTCTACTTCTTCAATGCCTTAACTATAACATAAAATTACTGATCATAAACATAATAGCCTCTTTTGGTATCATTTAACTTCACACTAAAATAAGAAACATGTCTCCCTTCTTGGCTGAAAACAATTCCTATTGTAGTACCAATAACATCACAATCTACTTGAAATGCCTTATTAAAATCTAGAAGTGCTAAAACAAGCTCCTCTATATTTTTCTATTTCAATAGATTGAAAATCTTATCTGCTCCTATAGTCCACTTAAATTATTTCCTATCTCCTCTCATTGTTTTAGTCAAGGGTCCACAAATATTACTCAAACCTCTGATAAACTTTCTGTAAAAAATAGCTAGTCCATGAAAAGATCTTACCTCTGTCGCTCTCCTTGAGTAGGCCATTCAAGGATAGACTTCACTTTCTCTAGGTCCATTTTTAGACCTTATGCTAAAACTACAAATCCTAAGTACACCAACTCCTCCTTCATAAAGATGCACTTTAAATTTATCAACAACTTTTCTTCCCTCAACTTATCAAACACCTTACAAATGTGCATCAAATGTTCCTCCAATGTCTTACTAAAGATCAAAATATCATCTAGGTAAACAATGAAAAAATTACATAGAAATTCCTTTAATACCTCATTCACAAGCCACATGAAAGTGCTCAATGCATTGGTTAGCCCAAAAGGCATGACTAACCACTCGTACAATCCTTCCCTTGTCTTGAATGCAATCTTCAACACATCTCCTTCTCTAATGCAAATATGCTATGCACTCTTTAGATATATCTTTGTGAAATACACAACTCTACTCAAACAGTCCATAATATCATCCATCTACGACAATAGAAACCTGTACATGATTATGATCTCATTGATACCCAACGAACTTGTGCACATCCTCCATTCTCCATTCTTCTTTGGTGCTAATATTGCTAGTACATTGCATGGACTCAAACTCTCTTGAATAAACCCCTTTTATAACAACTCATGCACTTATCTGTTCAACTCGTTACTTTTTGATGGTGTCATTCTATGCGCTGCCTTATTTGGAAAATTGACTTCTAGAATCAAGTCCATTTGGTGAGTAATCTTCTGCACTAGTGGTAATCAATTAGGAACATTATCTGAGACAATATCTAGAAACTCTTCCAACAAATCTACAAACTTTTGCAAGTACTTCTTCTACTTCTTCTTTACTATCTTTTGGAATTATAGAAAAAAACATATGCTCACACCTCATACCCTCTAGGAACTTATTTCCATCAACAAAACATACTCTAGCAGTACTACATACCTTTTCATCTATATCCTTCAATGACTTCAACTTATGTTTCACTCCATCCTTTGTTAGAGTGTAGGTATTTGCACACCCATCATGTACAACATGTAAGGAAGCAAAGGTGCGTAGAATCATTTTCTACACTAATCTTTGAGACAACGATCATGCAAATTCAACTAACTATTGCAGAGATCTCAAGAAATGTATAATAACATAATCAAAATAAAAATGAATGCATAACACAATGATTACCATGGGAAAAATCTTCCAGGAGAAAAACCCCACCCTCCAAAACCTGCACAATGTATTCTCAAATCAAGAAGATTACAATACACTTATAATGCAAGTTCTTACACAACTGAAACTCAAATTCAGACTCAGTGAGACCCCTTCTAGCACCCAGTCTTGCAAACAGAACTTAACAATTCAAACACCTCCCCAAGTCCTCCTTTTATAGTGATTTACAACTTGGAAACCATTTGTGGTCTTACAATTTAACCATGGGCAAAACAATCATGCCACATGTTACCCACTTGTCATTTGTAACTCCAAGAATAGTATTTTCATCTATAATTTTTTCCTCTAGTTTAGACCCCCATAAAAGTCATATAATGAGTTGTTTATAGTCTAAAAATAGCCCTCCTATATTGTACTAGGGACTAGACACATTTTTAACAACTCATACACCTTTTTCCACCTCATAAACATGTGGAAAACTACCACAAACTAATTCTAAATTTTTTTTGAAATTTTTTTGCAAGGTTGAGACACAATTCTCAACATTCTCCCACCTGTCTAACACCTTGCAAGAGTCAGGGGATCCAAAGTGTCATGGACTTAATTTCTAGGGGCCTAGAGGCCCATAGACTCCAAACACCATCTGAATTTCTCTATGCTCATGAGCTTAGTTAATGCATCAACAATATTCACCAAAGTCTCCAAATTTTTTAGCTCCACCTTGCATCTCTCACAAAATAATATTGTACATCAGTGTGCTTGGTTCTGGCATGAAATATCAGGTTCTTCGCTAAGCAAATTGCACTTTGACTGTCACGATAAATTGTTACTACACCTTGTTTGAACTCTATATCTAAACATAGTCTCTTAAGCTAGATAGCTTCCTTGCAAGCATAAGTAGCTGCCATATACTCTACCTCTATAGTGGACAAAGTGTCCACAACTTGTTTCTTGGTAATCCAATTGATTGCACCATCGAATAATGTAAACACATATGCACTGGTGGATCTTCTTCTATCAACATCACTAGTCCAGTCTGAATCCACATAGCCTTGAATATCCAAAGAATTCTCATTTCTTATTCCATGGAAACATATAGAGTACTTTGAGGTACCCTGCAAGTATCTGAAAACTCTTTTTACTACATCCCAGTGTGCTCTTCCTAGATTAGACATGTAATGGAAAAGTACTCCCACTACTTGGGCAATGTCTGGTCTTGTACAAACCATTACATACATCAAACTTCCAACAATACTCTGATACAATACTCTACTCATCTCTTCCATCTCCAATGGGGATGTAGGACATTGTGAGCTAGAAAGCTTTGTTCCCATAATAATAGGAATGCACAATGGTCTAGAATCCTGCATATTGAATCTTCTTAGAATATTACCAACATGCTTACTTTGACCTAGCCAAATCTTTCTATTTTGTCTATCCCTTATAATCTCCATTCCCAAAATGTGCCTTGCTACACCAAGATCTTTCATTTCAAACTTTGCTGAGAGTTGAGATTTTAATTCTACAATCAAAGCTTTTCTTTTTCCAATAAACAACATGTCATCAACATATAAGGCAATAACCAAGAAATAATCACCATTGGATTTGTAATATATACGGTTATCAAATTCTTATTGCACAAATCCCAAACTCAATACATATGCATCAAACTTCTAGTACTACATCCTAGGACTTTGTTTTAAACCATACAAGGATTTCTTCAATTTACCTTTTGCCACAAAGTGCTCTAGCCGTGTCATATAAATTTCTTCCTCCAAATCTCCATGAAGAAAAGCTGTCTTCACATCCATCTGCTCAACTTCTAGATCATAAGTTGTTGCAATAGAAAGTAAAAAATTGAATGGATGTCATTTTTGCTACAGGAGAAAAAATTTCACCATAGTCAATTCCTACAACCTAGGAATATCCTTTTACAATCAATCGTGCTTTATACTTCTCAATACTTCCATCTAAACCCATCTTCCTTTTGAACACCCATTTACAACCAATAAGATTTCATCCTTTAGGCAATGGTACAAGGTCCCATGTGTCATTCCTCTTAAGATTTTCCATCTCTTCTTCCATGGCTATTTCTTAGGACTCTGAATCATTCATACCAAGGGCCTCTTCTACAAATTTTGGTTCATCAATATTAGCATTCAAAGAAAATATACACCTCCAATCATCAGGAGAATATCCATACCTTTCTAGTGCTTTCCTCTATCTGCTAGACCTTCAAAGAAGATCTGGTGGTTCAAGTTCAGGTTCAGGTTCATGATTAGGTTCTCCCTTTTCCTCTAATGATTCAGAACTTGTAGACCTCTCTTCAACATCTTGTCTTTCTAAAGGCCTTGATTCAACTTTCTCAGGTGCAACATGAAGTTGAATCACATCTTTCTTTTCTTCTATCCATTCTGGTTGCACTGTAACAAAATAAGGCTTATTTTCTCTAAATATAACACTTCTAAAATAAAATACATTTTGTGCAACAAGATCTCAAAGCTTGTATCCTTTCAAACCATAACTATATCCAATGAAGATACATTTAATAGCTTTGTTGTCCAATTTTGTTCACCTCTCCTTTGGCACATGAGCATATGCCTCATAATAAAAAAACCTCAGATGTCTAAGAGAAGGCTTGTGGCCTGACCATGCTTCCATTGGTGTCTTATCATCAAGAGATGATGTAGAAGAATTTTTTCTTAAATAGCAAGTAGTGGCTACAACTTTAGCCCAGAACTTTTGTTCTAGTCCAGCTCCACTCAGCATACTTCTAGCCTTTTCAATCAAGGTCCTATTCATTCTTTCTGCAACTCCATTCTGTCATGGAGAATACGAAGTTGTCTTCTCTCTTAATACCACAATCTTTACAAAATGTTTTGAAATCATTGGAGCAAAATTCATCACCATTATCAGTTCTCAAACACTTTATCTTCTTTCTAGTGTGCAACTCAACCATTGCTTTAAATTCTTTGAAACGACTGAAAACTTCAACTTTACTCCTACGGAAATAAACCCATGTTCTACTAAAATCATCAATCAAAGAAAAATAATAAATTGATCTACCAATAGAAGGAACATCAACTGGACCAAATACATCTAAATGGATTAGATCCAAAATACATGAGGACTTATGAGAACTTGAGTAAAACTAAATGCAATTTTGTTTACCATAGATACAATGCTCACAAAAATCAAACTCAAGATTGTAGTCATTCAACCCATCAACAAGGTTTTTCCTTTTTAAGGTTCATAGGCCCTTCTCACCTATGTGCTCGAGTCTCTGGTGCCATAACATAGTCTACTTTGCAGGGAAATTTGAATCAGTAGATAGAGCACCCTTGGGTACCCAAAAACCACAACCATCTATTGAAAGAGAAACCCTCTCCTTCTCCAAAAAAGCAGTCCTCTTCACAATCTTATCAAAAGTACTATCATATTCAACTGTGCATGCATCAAGCTGGTACAATGTACCCAATATGCTTCCTCTTGTTATTATGATAGCACCTCTCACCATTTTCACACTTGCTTCAGAGAATTGTACATGCACACCCTCATCTATTAGTTTGCTAATAGATAAAAAAATTCCTCACTAGTTCTATGATATGCAAGACACCATCAAATCTTCTAATTCTACCATTAGAGAATTTCACATGAATACTTCCAAGACCAACAATATCAAAAATTGAGTTATAACCCAAATACACCTTGGCACCATCAAACTTTTCATACTTACTAAACCAATTTCTATTAGGAGTAATGTGAAAAGATGCACCTAAGTCTATCAACCATGCATTTTCACCTACATGAGTGGCCAAGGATGCAATGAAATCATCTCCATCTTCCTTCTTGGACTCAGAATCAAAATCTTGCTTCTTCTTCTCCTCTTTGTAGTCCTTTTGGAAGTGTCCAGGTTTGCCACAATTCCAGTAGATCACCTTGGACTTACCAGGAGATCTTGATCTCCCTTTATTCTTGGACTTAGAATGACCATGCCACTTTTTGTTTTTGCCTCTTTCTTTTGGTCTTCCTTAAACACTCAAAGCCTCTTTGGCATTCAGAGAAACCTTCCTTCTCATCTCCTCAAAAAGTACAGAACCAACAATGTCCTCCATTTTCAAGACAACTGAAGTGCTCCCTATGGCCATGACAAGGCTGTTCCATGAGTCTGGTAATGAACATAGGAAGATTTGACACCTTTCTTTTTCATCCATCAACACCCTAACTGAGATCAATTGAGTCACCAACATATTAAAACTTTCAAGATGCTAAAAAATCTGTCCACCTTTTTCCATTCTCAATGAATATAGCTTCTTCCTCAAGAAAATCTTGTTCAAAAGTGATTTCTCTTGATAGATCTCACTTAGCTTCTTCCAAATCTTCTTTGTAGTAGGTTCTTCATGGACATTAATCATAATTGAGTTTGCAAGACACAATTTGATGAGACATTTAGCTTTTCTATCTGTCACATCATACTATGTGGCTACAGTCAAATTTGCGAGCCTCAGCTTATTCTCATCAATTGCATCCAATGGATCTCGATCAATCAATAAGTATTCCATCTTTAGCTTCCACATCTCAAAGTTTGTGCTAGAAAACTTCTTTACATCAATCCTCGATATGCTTTCCATGTTTGCAATCCTGCAACACAGAAATGAAAACCTTTGCACAAGCTCCCACTCGAACCTTGACTAGCTTAAAAAATCCTATACCCAACAAATAGAGCCAAAATTTATTGGGCTTTAATACAACTTGTAAGGAAGTAAAGGTGCATGGAATCACTTCCTACACTAATCTTTGAGAGGAAGATTATGCAAATTCAACTAACTATTATAGACATCTCAAGAAATGCATGATAACATAATCAAAATAACAATGAACACATAACACAATGATTATCGTGGAGAAACCCTTCTAGGAGAAAAACCCCACCCTCCAAAACTAACACAATGTATTCTCAAATCAAGAAGATTACAATATACTTGCAACACAAGTTCTTACAGGAGTGCATCACCACAACTCAAACTTGGACCCAGACTCAAAGAGACTCCTTCTAGCATCTAGTCTTGCAAACAAAACTCAATGATTCAAACACCTCCCCAAGCCCTCATTTTATAGTGATTTACAACTTGGAAACCATTTGTGGTCTTAAAAACCACGGGCCAAAACCATGGGAAAAGCAACCATGCCACATGTTACCCACTTGTTATTTGTAACTCGAAGAATAACATTTTCATTTATAATTTTGTCATCTTGTTTAGACCCCCATAAAATTCATATAATGAGTTGTTTATACTCTAAAAATAGCCCTCCTGTATTGAACTAGGGACTAGACACATTTTTAACAACTCATACACCTTTTTCCAACTCATAAACATGTGGAAAACTACCATAAAAATTATAGAATTTTTTGAAAAAGCTTGCAAGGTTGAGACACAATTCTCAACACAACATGCCTATCAATCTACCATGGTCTACCCAACAATATATGACATATTCCCATAGGTATGATATCACATAACACCTCCTCTGGTATCTTCCAATCTTGAACTTTACTAAGCATTGTTCATTGACCATGACCTTGTCGTCATCCTACACCTAGGTAATACGATATGGACATGGATATTTCTACCTCTTCAGTTTTAACTGTGCGACCATCTTTTTTGACACCAAATTCTTAGCACTTCTACCATTAATGATCACATCACAATATTCATCTTCACATTTGCACCTTGTGCAAACAAGTTCCTGCTTTGACCAAGTTCATTCTCACCACTCAACAAGACTCTTATGTTAACTAAGACTTATCTTTCAACATCTTTAGAATGTGATGATTAGCATCTTCATCAATATGAGAAAATCTATCCTAGCCTTGTTGTTCTTCTATCAATCCTTCCTTGGCACCGAGAACATTCAAATGCTGTATGCCCTTCTCCAAAGTAAAAATATCTTTGACAAAAACCTCCTCTTCCAGATCCTTGCCCTCTTCCTCTTATTCTTTGATCTCTATTATTCTAATGATAGAAACATTTGTAACTATTTCTCCTTTTATTTTGACTATTACTGCTAGTCTCATCCTTGTTCTTATGATAGCCATTTTGGATTCCATAAGACCATCCACTAGATCTTCCACCGTGACCTCTTCCACTATTCTTGTTATAAAACTTATTGTTCAACGTTTCGTCAACTCCTAGGGAAAACTGGCATGCCTCTTTAATATTCTTCATATTGTTCATTTAGACCAAACTCAATTCCTCTTCAATGCTTGGCCTCAACCCATTAAGATAACATGCAAATTTCTCCTTGTCAACTCTTGCATGGCCTATTCGGATGAGAACTCATTTGAACTCTTTAGTATACTCTTGAAAAGATCTTCCCACTTGCTTCAACCCTTGCATTTTCTTTAACAGATCAAGCTCATAATCTATGGGAATGAATTGCCATGTCAATTTAGCTATCATATGGTCCCATCTTGTGATTTTGTCCTTCCCTCTTCTATTTTTCTCCAATTAAATCTCCCACCACTATATCTTTGTATGACCCTTTAGTTTGGCCTTTAGAAACCTTACCCTATTATGATCCTCCAGATTCCCCACTGAATCAATTCCAATATTTCATATCACTTCCAATATTTCTTTGACAGATTGTTCCCCAAGATATTTTATTTTCATTAAATCTTCTCCATTGTAATTCAAAAGGTCTGATACTATATTTATATTTGCCTTTTTGAGAAAATTATATATCCTAGTAGAGAAGTTTGATTAGTTAATATACATTTGATTGAAAACTATTCTCTTCATATCAATCGATGTATGTGAAATAGGTAAGGAAGGAGTAATATTATCTTCATACTCAAAGTATTCTTCAAATTAATTGATCCAATTGATCATTTCCTCTAGGTTAAGATTTTCCAAAAATGTGGGAACCTCAAACTTAGATCTTTTTCCAATCTTGGAGATGGCCCTAAAAAAACTTCTCTTCTTCTAGGTTTAGAGCTGCCTCTTCTTTGGTATTTTCTTCTTCTTATTCTTCTTCTTCATCCTCACTTTCATCTCTTACGATAATATTTATTCCTCTACGCATTTGTTCTTCCAATGCTTGCATCTATCTTTGAAGGGCTCTAAAATACTTAGGTGTAACACCTACAACTCTTCCACCATGTTCTCTTCATGGAGGTATTTTCACACTTCAGCTAAAATCCTAGGGCAAACTACCTCACAATTAATGATCTATCTACATGCCCATCCCAAGCCACGGTCCTAGTGCAACTACCTCATAGTCGGCGATCTATTTACACTCAAGAACTCTTGTTCTTATACCACTTGATGAAGGGTGCTCCCCTTAATACCAAAATCACATAAGAGAAACAAAGAATTAACAAAAAAATGTGAGAATAAAATATGGACTTCTTATTATTGCCACATATGCGAAGTTACAAAATTTTGAAATATAATATGCAAAACCACATGAGCACCTTCCTTACAATAATTTGCAACATAGAGCTGCAAACTATTAGCCAAAGCTTTCCTAGACAATTTGTGAGAGTTGCTTATTTAGGCAATTTCATGCTGCCTGAGAGGTTTATATACATCAAACCCTAACCCTTGAGGCTGACCAACCCCAAAAATACATATAGATTCAACCCAATACACTTTTGACTTTTATTTTAGAAATTTTGATTGACCCAACTTTGGAAGACCATAACTTTCAAACCATTGCTCTGATTGGCTACTAACCCCTTTCTGAAATCCTCAACTTTTGATCTACAGGGCCCACCTCATGCAAGCTCCAATTGACCTCATTTTGGAGGCCATTTGGGGGCTCTAAGGCCTTGAAAACTAAGCTTGAAGTATATTGTACCAAAACTGCACACCATAAATCCACAATAACTTCATGAATACTCATGATAAGACACCAAACCTCAACTAGTAGGCTGATATATCCAAGATGAATATCCACTTCTAAAATTAGGACATTCTGGGCTTGTATGACCAACTTACTAAGTAGAAAGCCTCCAGAAACAAAAACTCTACTCTAAGACAACCCTTATTCAAGAAACAAAAAGGAAATATTTTTGGGTGATGCAAGATTTCTCTTACACCCAGGATGCTCCTGCATCAAAAATGAAGTTTGGACATGGAAAATTCCTATTTTGAAGAAATTTTGTCCTAGCCTAGGATGACTTAAAATTCAGTTATGTATTGTCAAGTGTTAGGAAATTCCACAATTCTACATGAAGGCCTCCCAAGGAAAAACAAGGGAAATGCTTAATCCATAATGAATTTTTCTCTAGCAAGGAGGAAAAAAAAAGTTCAAGTGTTGTAAATTTGTCAAATAACATCCAAGTTTGTCATGGAGAAAGAAATTTGAAGGGAGAAAATTTGGTTAAGGAAATTCTTTGATTTATGATGAAGTCTTCCAAGGCTAGGATGAAAAGGTTGTTGAGTGTTGACAACCTAGTTGAAGAATGTAGATCAAGATGAAATTTACTATACAAAGTTAGGGAAAAGATGGAAAATTTTTGGAGTAAAAAGCCATTTGAGGTTGAAATCACCAAATATACAAAGAAGATTCCAAGTGGGAAAGAGGAAAATATTAGATTTCAAAAGGAAAGCTTTAAGTTTATGCATAGAAGAGAAGAGGTATAAGTTTTTGGAGAGAGAAGGTTTGAATTTTGGAGTTTTTTTTTATAGATAGGGTGGAATCACTACGAAAGCAATGGTGAAATATGCTTACATATGAGCAATTTCTTGAAAATAAAATATGGAAGTGCGTTTCCAAGGACGAGACTCCATCATTTTCAAAATTTGGGTAAAAGCATAGATCTGTGTCATCGTTTGTGATACCAAAACCTGTTTTGGTCAAATTTCATTTTTCTATCAAAACTCAATTTTTTTCAAAATCTAAAAATACCCTTTTATAGATCTCAGATTCAATATCATCATTATATAAATTTTTGAGTGTTTTGATTAGTTATAATATGTTATAATCTCAAAGTATTATAAGTTGATATTTCAACATTTCTAAAGATGCTCCCTCAAAAAAGGAAAAAAAATAGTAAATCATATCAAAAAAATTAAAAAATTATATTTATCTCTAGAGGAGAGAATCCTCTTCCCGAATATGTAATTTTTTTTCAAGAAGGTATAGATTTGATAGGAAAGTTTTGACGGGAGGAAAAAATTGTTGGATTCTGATAAGGTTGAACTTGAGTACTTATAACAAAGAAAATAGACATCAAAAAAAATTATTTCTTTTTTTGTGCACTAGCTATACATGTCATCTATAAGATATTTTCAAATTAGAACAAAAAAAGATGATTTGAATATACTTGTTTGACGGGAACAACGCCCTATATTTTTTACAATTAAAAAAGGGACTTCAAAATAAAATAAAATAAATAAATTCTTACTCAAAAAAATTATAAAAATTATAGGCATAAAGTTCATCCAATTCTACACATTTCATTAGTTTACATCATCTTCATATTTTAAACACGAATACCATTTTTTTTGTCACTAATGTTGAACTGTCACATTCTGATATCACGTTTCTTTATAAAAGGTGACATAGGTTTGTGCTTTTACCCATTCATAAGGTCATTTGAAGATTAAAGGTAAGATTGGTGAAGTCATTTTAATGGGCCATTGATAAAGTTCTCAATATTGTTTAGGAGGTTTAATCTAAAGAGAACAATGAAGGGAAGACAAAGATAAAGGAAATGCTACAACAACTTGAGATTTTCCAAAGTCAAGATCAAAGAATGGAATTGAAATGATATAAGAAAAGATAATACTCATATTTTAATTTACAAGCCTGGAATTTGACAATCACCCCTGCCTGTCATATGAATTTTTTATGACAGTTGGGTCATTTTAGTGCCTTTCTTTTTACATCTTAACAAAAATATTGATTATCCATTATATATATATATATGAATAATTTTATATATATTTTAAAAAAAATTAAATAAATTGTCAATATAATTTGTAATGTATTAAACATAAAAAATATTCTCAAAAGTAAAAGCAATTGTTCGATACAAAATATTTTTCTTGGTGATATGATTGTTTTATATAGATACAAATTGAAATAACTATAAATTAGTAACAAATTTTATTATTATTTACAACATGTTTCTAATGCTTTTTATATTTTACTTGAAAATAACTTTAAATATAATAATTAAAAATAAGAACAAATTGGTCATATATTGAAAAATCACATATGTATCTAAATTAATACTACAATAAATTTTTAAAACATAGAAGTTTTTATTTATAAGAAAAATTATAAAATCATAAAAATATCAATTTAACTAGACAACTTTCTAAAATTCATATATTTAATTTAAAAAATGTTAAATCAATATAAATATAAACAAGTTTCTAAAATCATATGCTTTATATAAAAATATTCTAAAATAATAATAATTACAATGAATTATACTAAAAAATATAAATATATAATAAATAATATAAAATATGTGTTAACCGTTACATAATAATATTATTTATTAGTAAATTAAGTTTCTAAAATTCATATATTTAATATTCTAGATAACTAATAAATACACAAACATATATTAATATTAATAAAATAGAAATATATATATTAAAAAATGTTATATTTTATATTTTATCATACATTTATTGCATGCATTATAATATAATACTTTACTTTATATATATATCTATATAAAGTAAAGTATTATATTATTCCTATAAGAGACTTTGATAGTTTATTAAAAAAATTAATTGTCAAACTTACGGTTTTATAAAATTTTAGCCCATCAACGTGTTCGGTCTTACAAAAACTTAGCTTGTCATATAAGGTTTAAAAATAGAAAAATGACCAATACGACTATCAATTTCTAGGCCTTCTCAAACACACAAAAAGAAACACAAAGACCTCATTAGCTAAGAAGAATTTCAAGATGGAAAGAAGAATAGATAGGCAATAGAAGATTTTCAAACACATCTTTGTGATTTTATATTTTATCGTACATTTATTGCATACATTTTATATAATGATATATATATATATATATACAAGTAAAGTATTACATTATTTCTATAAGAGATTTTGAAGGTTTATTAAAAAAATTAATTGTCAAACTTACGGATTTATAAAATTTTAGCCCATCAATGTGTTTGGTCTTACAAAAACTTAGCTTGTCATATAAGGCTTAAAAATAGAAAAATGACCAATATGACCATCAATTTCCAGGCCTTCTCAAAAATCACAAAAAAGAAACACAAAGACCTCATTAGCTAAGAAGAATTTCAAGATGGGAAGAAGAATAGATAGGCAATGAAAGATTTTCAAAGACATCTTTGTGACTTTAAAGTTCAAGTTGGGAGGGCCAAAATCCTAGGTTTAAGTAGAACATTCAAAAAGGAGAAAATTCCAAGTTCAAAAAGGTCTTACGTTCATAGAATTTGGAAATATTTTCCTAAAATCTCAATTTCACAAAATTGAAGAAGAATTATTCAAAGCCAAAGAGATCAGTATGCTAAGGTGACAACCACATATCTCCACCAATTAGATAATTTCATGATAATACATCCAATTACAATGAGCATGATATTTTCTTCCATGAGGATAATGAGTGCTTTCTTCAAAAGAAAGCTCCACTTGAGTTGTTCAATTTTCATTGGTTCTTAGTGGATAATCCATTGTAAACCCTAATTAGGGTATGGTTTTTAAAATCTTGGCCATTGATCTTAAATTAATGTGGGACCTTGATCAATTTTCAAACTCTTATATAGATCACACTCTTCTCATTTGCATAGAGAGAGATTTAAAGAGATTATTCCATAAACACTTCTTTTGTAAGTTCATTGTTCATTTGTTGGCCAATTTAATATATTTTACAAGTTGTACACAGATTCCTATCTCTCACTTACAGTTGATTTTTTTTTTCAAGTTGTAAAATTGAATGAAGATTTAATGTGAGTGTTCATTGTGGATTCAATATGTTCATACTTTTGATAGTTAGATGATTTTTAACTATTTAGCATAATTACTCTGAACTTGTGAAAGAAAATTTAATTTCCATTACTGTATTCACTATTATAATGATGGTGTATATTTGTGATGTGAAAATCCTTACAATACTTGAGAAGATTGCAACAATCTTGTAAAGTTTTTGAATTTGTCAAAACAAGGATGTATGAATTCTAGAGAATGGTCCAGTCCAATTAAATTCTAGCCCTAAAATTATGAATTAATTTTTTTTTTGGGGAGGGGGGTGGGCTATAGTGGGAAATCAATCCTCAACCAGATTTGTAGGTTTAGTTCATAGAATTAGCTTCGGGTTAGAAGTATCTTCTCAAACCCTCCTCTTTTGCACTATGTTTTAAAATATTCATAAATGTTAAACTTCAAAAATCCAAAAAAATGAAATGAAAA
Organism: Cupressus sempervirens; assembly: GCA_028749045.1. NCBI lineage: Eukaryota > Viridiplantae > Streptophyta > Pinopsida > Cupressales > Cupressaceae > Cupressus > Cupressus sempervirens. The sequence continues at coordinate 85,684,456 of CM053784.1, read as the reverse complement.
AGAAAATTCAAAGTTGAATGATAAAATATTGATAACCATGTAAAACCCCTTGGAGGTTTTCAACAAATCGTTCTATAATGAGAGTCTATCTTGAACGAAAAAAATCACACACATTTGGAATACCGAAGTCATCTTTGTGATCACATAAATTGTGTGTTTAGCACATTGGATACCTTGTTCAAGAGAGAATAAAGTACCCTTAGATATTTTATTCTATATTCTCCATGCCATAAATCACACACCAACAAGACAAAATTAGAAATGCAATTCTCATTTGGAAAACTCTGTTTACTTTTTCTTAAGACTATTTTTGCACAATTTACAACTTTGTCTAACGACTAGCTTCTACTTTTTAGAAATATAGTCTTAATGAAACATTCTTCTAGGCATTTTTGTATAAAGTATTTGGAAACAAGAAAAAATGTACACCTCACCACTTTCTTAGACGAATTATGCTTAAAGAGATAGGCGATAAGGGCACAATTTGAATAAGAGGGTTAAATGTTCACAAATAATGTGATTAGTTATTCTAACACACACATTGTTGGCATCCATGTTCTACCATAGGCATATAACATTTTCCTCTTTTTCAGTTGTATATGTTTTTCAATTAAGCCCATGAATTGGTTTGAGTTTTGTTGCCATTTAGACCCATTTGGGGTGTAAGATTTTTGAAATGCATTATGGAATTTTTAATTTTGACATTTTTTGTTGTATTATTAGATTTTTTTCTCCCAACTACCTCATCCACACATCTAGTCTCTTCACTATTAGACTTAATATCTTCATAGGTGGAATGGTTTCAAAGAGTATGACTCATTCTCATGAGAATCTTTGTTCATGAAACATGGGCTAATGAGTTTGACTTGAGAACAAAATAGTTGAATCCTCTACTAATATATAATCCTCATACTTTTTGGGCTTTACATTTTTCCTGACTTTTCAAGGTAGTCACGTCTAAAATACCTTACTAGGAAATTTTAGATGGTATCTTTCCATTATTACATATGAAATCTACAATTTTTGAATGGATAATTGAAGATAGTCGAGGATTATTGATCCTTATAAGCATTAGCTCTTATTTAAACAATGTAGAAGTGAAGATGGTCGATGATTTTGATTCTTTTGAGCATTAGCCATTATTTGAATAATTTTTATGTTGTTTATTAAAATTGCAATATTTGTGAAATAATTTTAAAATATAATACCTTAGAATCTTCTTAATTTCATTTTCAAAATGTTAAAAAAATAGTTGTTGCCCTTTATCCTTGCACTATCTCTTGGAATTTCATTTTGGGATCAGTTAACAAGAGCATGTAGTTGGTGTTCATTAGTGTTTTTGAATGTTAGCATAAACTAGCTGACTAATAACTCATTGAAATGATATTGATTGTCATATGCACCTCAAAAGGTTGTGATGGTTTTGAAAAAATGAGTGTTTGCAAGTTTTCACCATGGATAAGGCATAAATGAGCGATACAAAGTTCTCAAGTTATGGGTTAAAGCATGTAAGATTTGGTGGGTTGGGTTTTATAATTTGAGTTTATGAAAATATGGAAGATCACTTTACAAGTTGTACACATTTTCTATAGTCAATTACAAAAGCCATTTTTATGGCGAAGCTAGGAAAATGGCCATTTTAAATGGATTTTGTAACACTTCATTTTCTAGCCTATTTATAAAATAGAGTTATTATGAGGGCGCTATTAAAGACTACACTCATATTCTATCTTAGGTATAATGATACTAATCAATTATATATTTAATCCATTGGAATATCTATGGATTTCAATTGGTTTCATTTTATTATGACAAATATTATATATATATATATATATATATATATAGAAATGATATTCATTAGAAACATTTTTTGAGTAGCAATATATGGTGCATCTAGAATTTTCAAATGAATTTGTTTGATCCCCAAATGCTAAAGTCAAAGTGATTTTTTGTCAGCATTTTGATGGGTGCAAAAGAGACTCCATTGCAAGTATGAATGAGGAGTAGAGAGGTTATATCAAATATTTTTTGGTCTAAAAAGATTTGATGAAATATTTTTTAATTACCTCCTTAAAATAGGGCATACAAAACCTTAAATCATCAAAATTTCTAAAAAATGTGTGATTTTAGCAAAAATCAAAATGTTCAAAAAAGTATGATCCACTATTGTGGAGTCAACAATTCTGAAAGATAGTAATCACATAAATATTTATAAAATGAATACAATCATCCAAATTCTAAATGCTTAATGTTGTTTTTTTAACAATAAAAAACTCATTTCAACCAGTCCCATATCATCAAAAAATGTTCTCCTTATATCAACATTTTTCCATCATCATCTCTTCACATCATTCAATCATCCTTTTATGCATATGTGATGTAACATATCTTGCCTTTGTTATGATAGTTAAATATGTCAAAAAAAATAAAAAATGTAATCTCAACATGGCTATATTCATATTTATTCCAACGTCATCATTTTGCATTCAACTTGACGTGTGTTCAGAAAACATTTGGTTCTCTATAGAAAAATTGTTGAGATTACTAATTAATATAAATGACAATAATTTCCATTGGTTGAATAAACAAATGTATAACCATTTTTGTAAAAATATATTATGTTATGTAATTCTGATTTAATGAATAAAATATGAAATCTAATCATTGTCAAATGAACAACTCTTTCCAAGTTACTAAATTTCATCAATAATTTCAATAAACAATTTATCCTTTGTTGTTATAAAGTCATTCTTTGTCTTGCTGTCGACACATATACATTTCCTATAAGTCTATAGTCTATTACCTATCACTCGAGTAACATAAAGCTAACTCCAATGTGTACCATTTTCTATTTTAAAATTTGAGTATAACCTTCATGTCACCACATACTATTTTCCTTTTGCTTCATAGTGCTATTATGTTCTTGTTGCAGACTGGACAAAAGTCAAAGTTATTTATTATCACTGATGATCTATTTTGTTCCTATAACCACACTGTTATTCTCTTGTTATAAATTTGGATAAAAGTCAAGATGTTTTACCACAATCAAAATTATTGCCATTGTGAACTCTATTTCTATCACCACTGATGTAGGAGCATCCTAGGGAAGTCAACAATCCTGTACATAGGGAACCTTGTCCTAAGTGTGCATAATTTTTGAACTAATCATGTTGGAGTGGGAGCCTTTTTGGTGGCAATTGGTAACATGTTCTTGATTTCCTGGACAAACTTTGGAGATTCTATTTGTGAGCTTCAATGTGAGGGAGTTGGTGCATACTCTCTTGGATTTGGATCATTGGATGGTAGGTGGACCTATGCCTAAGGACACATATGTTTATGTTGTTATATGAGTTAGTCATGCATTGTAAACTTGGGGCTTGTCCTAAGTATTTAGTTATTTCATGTATTTAATGTCTGTTGCCAAGTTGGCTTGTGGCTTGATTGCTTATTTAATGTAACTTTCTAGGCCAACCTATAGCTTGGTTTAGTATAAGTAGAGGGTCTTGTGATTTCTAGAGTCATTATTGAGTTCAACATGGAGTAGCTCAGATGAGTGAAGTTTAGCAGAGCTAGTAGCTAAGTGTGGGCTTGGGAAATAAGAAGGTTTCTTGGTGGCTTGCAAGGAAAAGTTTGGATTCCTCTTGGGGTTTTCTACTAGATTGTGGGTCTTAAATAGTTGATTTTTGGACCTTCCAAGGTCATGCAAAACTTTTATTGTAAGTGCTGATGTATTTGGCCATAACCGAAAAGGCCTTATACCTAGGCATGTTGAATGTAAATCTTATGATTCTATTGTGAGAATTGGCATTGTTTGAATCTAAATCTCTATTTTATTATTTATATTCCATGGTGTGGTTATTTGTTGGGGCATAAGACATCTCCTTTGATGATTCTATTTCCTTGCACTGTGTCAAGTGGTATCAGAGCTGGTTGATCTTATGGTGCTGATTTGTTTCTTTAGGTTTCCAAAGATGTTGGAAAATGCATCTAAGAAGATTTGACCCTAGGGAAATCACATATATTTGTGATGCTACAAAGAGTAACATTTTAGAGAAGGTTAAGAGATATTTCAGATCTGAGATGGAGTTGATGAAGAATGATATGGTCGGTGAGATCATGAGAGCTATAGTTGGTGTACCTAGGAACATGGTTACTAAAAATGGTTATGAGGAAGCTATTGAAGATTCTAAGGTTGATAGATCTAGTGGTGAAGACATAGCTCATTGGATGGAGAGACCTATAGAAGACAAAACTAGTTAATTGGATAGATCTGGAGTTCAGTTAAAACACAAGCACAAGATGGATGTTTCTAATTTATTAGGCACTTTGAATCTTGAAGACCTAATTGATTGGATTGGTGAGTTGGAAGACTACTTTGAGTTAGAGGATATTGGGGATATTCTCAAAGTGAGGTTGGCACAAACTAAGTTGAAAGGACATGCTTCTTTATGGTGGAAAGACTTGTAGAGAGATGGAGAAGAAGAAGGTGAAATAAAGATCACTAGGTGGAGATTGATGGTTACAAAATTGAAGGCTAAGTTCATTCCTATTGATTTATGAGCTTGAGTTGTTTAAAAGATTGTAGAATTTGAAATAGAAGGAAGTTTTTGTGAAACATTAAATAGAGGATTTCTATAAGTTGACTATTTGGTCTGGACATAGAGAGCTTTCTAAGTAGATATATTAATGGTTTGAGATTCAATATCCAAGATGAGATTGGTATGTTGATGATTGACTCAATTGAGTATTCTTATCAATATGCTCTAACGACAGAAGATAAGTTAAAGAGAATACAAATTCTCAAGGAAGGAGAAACATGTGAAGAATAAATAGATTAGTGAAGGTGAACCAAAGCCTATTAAACAGAGGAAGAGAACAAATAGAGGTACATTTTAGGGTACTTGTTTCAAATGTGGAGAAGGTCATAGATATTTTGAATGTCCCCAAAAGGTTGGTGATAGAAGAGTTATTATGATGAATGAGAATGTGGATTCAGAAAATGAGTCCAAGCATGAGTAGGAGAAAATGTTGGTTCAATGAGTGTTGCTTTGTAAGAAGGTAATTGAACCTTTTCAAAGGAGGAATTCATTCAAGACTCATTGTAAGTCTAGAGGTAAATGTTGGAATGTGATTGTGGATGGTGGTAGTATTGGTAACCTAGTTGCCAAGGAGATGGTTCAAAAATTTGGTTTCGAGAAATTGAGACGTCCTTGTCTTTATAGAATTAGTTGATTACAAGATGAACATGCTTTGGAAGTGAGGGAACCATGTCTTGTTGATTTTTAGATTGGGCAGTATGTTGATCGAGTGTAATGTGATATTATGGACATGACTAGTTGTCACATATTACTTGGTAGACCTTGGTAGTATAATTGTAGTGCAACACATGATTATGTCAACAATGTATTTACTATTGAGAAGGTGGCATGAAGAATTTCTTGATTCCTTTGTAGAATACAAAACTTGGAAGGAGGAACCTAAGTTTTGGTAGCCAAGTTGAGTTGAAGGATTCTCAAAGGGATAGATATCAACATGGAAAATAGATCTATTGCATATCAAAGATAGATATGCAGATAAAAGTTGCAGGAAAGGAGTTGCAAAAGCGAAACAAAGGCCAAAGTGTACAAGTTGATAACTTGGAGGCCATGTATGTGGAGAACTAGTTTAGGGTTTATGTGTTGAATCCTAGAAGATGTTCTTCCAGCTATTGAGAACATCTTTTCTTCACATCTAGGGTGTCAGATGTAGGAGTATCTTAGGGAAGTCAAAAATCCTATTATATGAGCATTGGGTTTGGATTTTTAGACTTAAGGTTCATGTGGTTGGGGATGTATTTGAGACATATTGGGGAACTTTCTCCTAAGTGTGCATAATTATTGGACTAATCTTCTTGGAGTTAGAGCCTTTTTAGTGGCTATTGGAAACATGTTTCTTATTTCCTGGACAAACTTTGGAGATTGTATTCACGAGATTCGATCTGAGGGAGTTGGTGTGTGAGCTCTTTGATATGGATCATTGGATGAAATGTGGACCTATGCCTAACGGTACATGCTTTTATGTTTTCATATGATTTAGTTATGCATAGTAAGCTTGGGGCTTGTCCTAAATATTTAGTTATTTCATGCATTTAATGTTTATTGGCAAGCCAGCTTGTGGCTTGAGGGTTTATTTAATGTAACTTGCTAGGCCAATGTGTGGCTTGGTTTAGTATAAGTAGAGGGTCTTATGATGTATAGATTCATTATTGAGTCCAACATGAAGTAGCTGAGAGGAGCAAAGTTTAGCAAAGCTAGTAGCTAAGTGTGGGCTTGGGAAACAAGAAGGTTTCTTGGTGGCTTGTGAGCACAAGTTTGGATTCTTCTTGGGGTTTTCTACTAGACTGTGGGTGATGAATGTGCAATGTATTTTTCCTTTTATATATTTTTCATTAGTCCTTCCTATAGTCCTTTTTGTGCCATTAATTATTGAAGAAATTAAGTATTTTTGTAGATAAAGTGTAAGGTGAAGGGTAATGTTTGAAATATACCACTAAAGATAGAAATTGACAACACTTAGGATTAATTATTTGCTATAGGAATTTAACTTGAGGAAAAGGGTGTAGGATCTTGGAGGAGAAGAACAATCAGCTGGTTTAAAGAAGATCAAGTTTTGATTTTGGATACCTAGACTTAGGTAGGATGATGCTTAGTTATTCAAATTTCATAGTTTAAGGGTCCAAATAGAATTCAACCAAAACTCTATTCTAAATATATCTTGTCCATTTTGTAGTTTGAAATGGCCGATGGCCAAAATATAATTTTTATTTTAGATAATAGCTTACAGCCTTGAATGCCTGATCTAACTCTATTTTGGTATTTTTAAAACTAAATAAGCTCATGTATGTTCGTAAGACATTAAGATTAGCATTGATATATTAAAAAATATATTATAAACTATTCTAGTGTTGACATATCGATTGGAGTTGGATTAATTAAAGTAGTTGTGTGACTAAATTCTTTTCTCACCATAAGAACGAGAGGTAGGGCCCCTTTCAGGAATCTTGGCAAGTTTGTTTATTATTTGTATAGTTTGGGAAATTTCATTTGTTTCTTGTTTGTATATTTTCATGGTTTGTATGGATTCACTAGTCTTATCGGATTAACTTTCTCTAGTTTAACAATGACTTCATTTTAATACATGTAGAACAATGGATAGATATTGAGAATGTAATTTGTGTTATGTTTGTGAAAGGAAGAAAATAATTTATGATCTTAAGAAAATTCCAACCTCTACATTCTATTCGAGTATGATTATTTCATTATATTGTAGCCACTACATTCTATTCCTTTTTCACAAGTATTCTAAACCTCCTTCCACAATCCATTATTTTCCACTTTTTGTATCAGGACTTCTTATCACTCATTATCATTTTATCTACCAACTGTTATTGTGAAGACTTCCTATCGCAACTGAACTTCCTTTAGAAGATAGAGTCAATTCTAATCCTCATTGTTAATACATTTACTAGAGCATTTAAAGATCAATTTTTAGTAGCGATATTTAGTTGATTGAATATAATTATGAATAATTATTTTTGATATTGACATTTTGAGTTAGTGTGATTAGTAATTATGATTGTTTCTATTGATAATTGATTAATATGATGATATTATATCTTTGTAATTGATTGGATCCAAGTGTGAAGGTAGATTTCATTTTCCAAGTATGAATTCTTTTATGAATGAGAGTTTATTCTTTGAAGTGTGCATTTTGATTCACTAGTTAAAAGATTTTGAATTGATTCCTTAGTGTGTGAATTAAATTGCATCCATTAACAATTGGCCTACTATCTTCATCTATTGACTAGATAGAGACTATATCTCTCATCATCTTATGAGTCCTGTATTGACACAATAAGAGCATTTCAGTGTAAATTATATCTCAAAATAACTCATCAAAATAAACCCCAATTTTACCCTATAGTGGGTTTGGACTAGCTAGAGTTTGGATCTTTAGACTTAGTAGAAAGGTCAACAAGACACTAGAAAAAAGTCATCTCAGGGTTACCAGGGCTCTAAGCCCAAACAATGGTAGGCACAAGGCCCCAGACATGATCATAGGCCACATAACTAGTATACACAACCAACACCTATACCTGCAATGTCATTAGCAATAGGGGGTTTGAAACCGTAAAGATCAGAAATATTAAAAATAGGAGATAAACCAATGTCAAGAGGCAAATCAATCTTGTAGGCATTGTTTCCATATTTCTTCAAAATCCTAAAAGGGTCTACTTTCTTCATCATCAACTTAGTATACTACCCTTTCGGTAACCTTTCTTTCTTTAAGTTGACCATAACCAAATCTCCCACCTTAAATTGTTTGTAATTGTTGATATATTTAGCCATAACTTGGAAGACCTTATAGTCAGGCATGTTGAATGTAAATATTATGATTCTCTTATGAGAATTGACATTGTTGGAATCTAGATTTTTGTGTTATTGTTTATATTCTATGGTGTGGTTATTTGCTGGGGGCTAGAACATCTCCTTTGTGGATTCTCTTGCCTTGAATTACATCAAGCACAAGGCTAGGAAACAAGAACTCATATAATATTCCTTAGACACAAATTCAAACAATATGTCCATGATATAAAGCATGTAATACAACTTAATGATCATCTATCAGTTACAACTCAATCGTCAACTTCCCAAGTATACTTAATATGGTTCCATATTTATATTTAATTGACAACATCTTGATATTCATTATGTGAATTTAACAACACAAATAAGATGCATTAATGTTCCACTCATGGAATTAAGATGAATATATTATTTAGGATATCTAACTTCTTTTGCAACCATCTATTCCTATTGATAGAGTCTACACCAAACATTCATTAGAATATAATGATTACAAAGTTCATTGTTCTCTTGTAAGCATGTTGTCTTTTAGATCACAACTTAACATAACACATTCCATATTGATATCAATGAAAAAATACCAAAAGAAACATAATAATCATTGTTAGTACAAATAAAGTATGTTTTAGTTGTTAGAAATAGATAATACTAGGGGGAGGGGAGTGAATCAACATTCTACAAAATTTTTCCCACAACTGATTATTGTTAATTACTTTATAACTTGCATATGAAAGTAAACAAATAATGTTGAACATTAAATATAACCATGCACAAAGAGAACTCATAACATCATTATTTGTTAACTAGGGAAAACCCTGGTGGTGTTGGTACCCACAAGATGATCCAATAAATAAAAGAATCTTGTTAAGGATATTGACCCTATTAGGAGTCTGTGAAATACATATAGTGTCTTGAGTCCTTGTTAGAGGACTAGGCCGAATTAAAAGCCTCAAATCTATTAGGAGTTGGTAGAGCTAATACAATGTATGCAAGAAGATCCCACTACCCTAACATGGAATTATACAATAAAGTTTCTTCACAAGAGTAGGTATACATACAATACTATCTTACTACTGTATCTTGCACTTGCTTTGATCATATATCAAATTTCACATCACATAAGGCTCTCATATCATATAAGCTTTCTTCATAATAGTGTTGGATTTCTTTACAATAATTGTGGGGGGGGGGGGGGGGGGGTGGTGTTGAATTATTTATCTAGGGTCTAGATGTCAAAATATTCATTAGATCATACAATCACTTAAACTTTGTAGGTTATTATCAAATCAACTTTAAATAAAATATAAACATGAAACATAATAGATTCAATAATACACTTGACATAATGATTTTACATGGAAACTAAACTTGGGAAAAACCACCAATAACATGCTACTCATTCTCACTCTTCTAAAATGATACCCTATGAAAGGCCAACCCTATTAAAAGTTACAATACACACTGTTAAATATGACCTAGTGAGAGGATTTCAATCATCCTATGAGGAGTGAGCCTTTTTAGAGGACTTTACATCATTCACTTGGAATTCCACCTGGTTAAAGGATTTAGAAATGATTGTTAGGTCAACCTTAATCCAAAGGATTTACTCTAGAATGCTACAATGATTAGAAAGTAGCAGAAAGGCTTGATCTGATAATAAATTACAACTCCCTTTTAAATTACAGATCATTGTTTCAGTCCTCCATTTTGCTTGGAATCCACACAATTTGGCTCTGATAGCTTGTTCACCCTTTAAGAATTCATACTCTTAAGCCTTCTTACTTTTCTTGCCAATAGCTTCTATTCGATCTTTGAATGAAGCTATACCTTAGACCTCTAGTCTAACATAGGTTCTCAAACATTGACCAACCTTGCTTCTGACCATCCATATCTATAAAATAGAAAATTGGGATCTTTTTCCATTCATCCTCTATCATCCATTTTAGGGTTAGGTAGGATTAGTTTGGATTCAATGAATCTACCCATCTTTTCATTTTAGTCATTTCTAGAAACTTCTCCTTCAATCCTCTTTGAATTCAACTCAAAATGGTTTACCATGTTCTGTGCCACCAACTCATCATAGTTATCTTCCAAACACTTCAAAAAAATTCAAGAAAACAAAATGGTAAGCTCATATTCATCAAATCCATGATTTAACATGAATACTAGCACTTGACATCAATACGCTATCACTCAGCTTCCATATTGTTCTTGCACTCATCTTCAACTAGATCACTCAGCAAACATTTAAAGTTTACTGGTGCTTGACATCAACTAAACTTTATTCGACTTACACCGTATCACTCGACATACACTGAACTTTGACTCTACTCGGCTTTAACTAATTTTCTACTTGGCTTGCACTAACTTTTCTCAGCACCTACTGTCCACTCAATCAAGCTTGGTAGACTCAATTCTTCTTACTTATTCTTCTAGACTTAGTTAGTGTATCCAACCTTTGCAACTTTAAGTAGATAATCAATACACTATGACATCATTTTCTTAACTAATATTTGTACTCCTTTTTTATACCATAACTCAACCTTTCCTCTAGGTGCTTTTGTTATCTCATTTGATCAAAACCTCCTCATTAATCAAACAAATGATAGTACTCAAATCAACTAAGTAGTTGTCTTACCAACAAGTAGCAAGTTTGACATCAGTGACAAAATAATGATTGAAACACATTCTTATACTCATGTCAATCTATTTTCAACAATCTTCCTCTTTGGAATTGATGAAAAAATACACGAACAACAATACCAAAAAGAAAATAATTCCTTGTAATGAAATCTCTCCCTCTATTAGCTTTCATCTTTTGTATACATTACAAAATTTTGTTCTGATCAATAGACAATCAACTAATCCTTCTTACTCCCTCTTGATCACTTGCTCTTTCTAATATTGAAGTATCTCTTCAACACTATCTTCCTCTTACTAGGTAGATGTAATCATTTCTCCCTCTGTAGTAATCATCATGCACACTATATTCCTCTAAAAAGATATTCAATGTTTCTTCCTTTCTATATTTCTTTCTATTTATCCCTCTGTATTTCTTTCTTTATTTATTTATCCCTCTTTATTTCTTTCTATGTCTCTCTATTTGACAACAATGCCAAAGACTTGTCATCTTAATATGTAGCTATGAACATTTTTAATTTCTCCCTCGATCACCTAGCTTGTGATTGATCTGCAGCTCCAACTCTTTGATTACTTTAGGAAGCCCCTAAACTAAGATCCAATGTATCAATGTATAACGTATGTCAATTATCTTACTTGATGCAGGGCACTTCTCATGCTTCTTAAATAGCCTTGGATAGGGGTATTACCCCTACTTTACCTCTTAGATACTCATGACTATCCTTGGATAATGCTTTTGTGAAGATATCAACTATTTTCTCTTTATATTCACATTATTCCTTCTTCACCTCTTTGTCTTGAACTAACTCTCTCGAGTAATGATACTCAATAATGTGCTTAGTCTTTGTTTGCATCACATGATACTTCGATGCATTTATAACACTTGTATTATCACAATAATGTATCATAGGTTTAATGATTTCCTCCTTCATACCTTTGAGTAGCTGTTTGTCTATACAATGTTTGTACAATTTACTACAATAGCAACATATTCAGCTTTAACAGTAGATTGAGATATGTAGTTTTGTTTCTTGCTAGTCCATGTAACAAACCTTTTTCCTAAAAAAAATTCTCCTCCACTAGTACTCTTTTTGTCATCAATATTTCTAGCCCAATCAACATTAGTGTAGGCTCTCGACTCAAACTTCTCTTTTTTTTTGTAGTAGAGACCATAGTCTTCTATTCTGGCTCACTTGTCCAAATCATCAAAATTTTGATCTTCTAGTTTCTACGGTGCCTCCCCATATGTTGCATAAAATTGGCATTCAGTCTTCTCACCCTTGGTGGAAAGACTAGAAGTGGTATCCAGCCACTTTGGTAACTAGCTACAAGCCTAGGCTTGGCTCCTAGTGGCTAGTTCCTCACTTGCCCATGGTCAAAGTTCTTAACCAAAGATGGAATTTGCAATCTTCTCACCATACTTGGAGTGATAGGTTTTCCACGATGTTGTGAACCATTTCTAAGCCAAAACTACACATTTCGTGTGGTGTATTCTTTTCCAGGGCTTTCCTTTGGGCCCCTAACTGTGACACCTGGGAGTTCCTGACACCTGTTGCACTTTTCGTGGTCAACCAAAGAATTTTTTGTACATTTTTTGGTTCTGTAGATAGGCTCAGTATTACTTGTGATGGATCCACGATCTCTTTTGCCCCTTTCATCTAGAACCTTTCTCTTGGCATATGGTTATTCTAGGAGACAACACTCAGATTCCCTTCAAGTACTCTCAAATTTGGCATGCTTTTAGATTAGAGATCTTATTTACCATTTGGAAAGATCGCAATGCTGTTATCTTTGCTAATAACACTCTTGACATTAATGTTGCTATGTATGCTAAAGCATGTATTTATAACAATGTCATGATGTAGATTCAAGTACAAATAGATAAAGTAGCTCTAGAGGTGGCTCACCTACAAGAGCTATTAGAACATTGGGGAAATGCCCTTTGTACATTTCCTTATGTTCAGCCAGAGTCTACCTCCAGTGATTGTACCCCTCCTCATGGTCACTGTCAAGGATGTAGTAGCTCTACTTACCACTTACACATGCCTCACTCTCAGCCACATTGCTTCCCAGTGGTGATGCTTTTGGTTGGCACCATTCTCCTAGAGGATCTGGTGGTCGACACCGCTCCAAATCACCCCCATGGAGGTTTGGATTGGGGTGGTCCCCTATGGCTCCTCGTGTTACTCTTGGTACTAGTTGGCCCTCTACTCATTCATACCCCAAGTGGTTGTTCCCTCGGTTGAATTTAGCCATTTCTCCTCCTAGACCCAAGGGAGAGAAAGAAGATGATAATGATGTTGCTGTTGAAAAATGGGCTCCCCCTAAGCTATCCACTCACCCCACCCCTTGGTAGGGATTTGATGATAAGGATCCTCCTCCCTCAGTTGGCACTATGCTGATAGCCTAAGGCTTTTTGCTTTCTATGTTTTTTTTTGATGAATAGTTGATCTTTGACGTTGGGCCATGTGAACTCATGAGGTGATCCTATTTCCCTCAACCCCTTTTTTCATGAATATGTATTTTTTAATATAAGGAAGATACTATTCATCAAAAAAATATTTAAACACTTATAAGCTTTACTTCTTGTGGAACAGTCAAGGAATATACCTTCCTTACTTTTTGCATCTAATTTACCTTTTCTGAAATCTTTGAAAATATAATCCTTGCTTCCAAATACCTTAAGATATTTTACATTGGGTGAGTATCCATTTCATAGTCTAAAGGTGTTGAATGAGTACCTTTCTAGACTTGCACATAGTTCAAAGTATAGACAACTGTATTTACAACCTCTCTCTAGTATTTCAAAGCAAAATTTTTCTCCATCATGAGTGTCCTAGCATAGTCCATTATAGATCCATTCCTCCTTTCAACAATTCCATTTTGTAGAGGGGTTCTAGGAGTAGATGTTTTTCTTTTGATTCCTCTATCATTACAAAACATCTAAAACTCATTTGATGTAAATTCTCCTCCTCTGTTAGATCTCAAACATTTCAAACTTTTACCCATTTCCTTCTCAACTATTGCTAAGTACCACTTAAGCATTTGGAAAGAATTAAACTTCTATTTCAAAAACATAACTATCATCATCCTAGAATAATCATCAAAAAAGAGCATAATGTACTTATCACCTTTGTAGCTTTGTACATCAATTGATCCACACAATTTACTATGAAAAATCTCTAAAATTCCTTTAGAGGTGTGAGTCTTACTCTTAAAACTAGACTTTGTCATTTTGCCTAACTGACATTGTTTGAAAATTATATTGTTAGGTTTCTTCAACTTAGGGAAACCTCTAACTCTTCTCATGTTACTGATACTAACCAAGTTATCAAAAGTAACATTTTATAACTTCTTGTGCCATAGCCACACATCATCAAATTCTACAACTAGATAAGTAGCATCATCCATATCAAGATAGAATAGATTACGTCTAGTTTGATCATGTTTTTCCATTAGTTTTCCATCAGTATCATATATCTTAGCTATCTTTTTCTCAAACTCAATCTTGCAACCTCAACTATTTAGTTGTAACACACTCAACAAATTATAGTTAAGTCCTTTAACATAATAAGCATTGCCACATAAAATCTTTTTTGTGAGTTTGATAGAACATTTTCCTTCTATCAAATAGGGTACATCATTACCAAACCTTACATTATTTCCATAATAATAATTCAAGGTAATGAACTTACTTTTATCTCTAGTCATGTGATGTGAACACCCACTGTTAATGATCCATCTTCCATTCTTGTTTACACAAGACACTATCATAGTTGTCTCATCCTCATCAGAATCATCCTTCATTACAACATACACCAGTTCATCATGATGATCATCAAATCTATCTTTGGTTTTCACTTCCACAATGTAGCAAGACTTCTTGCCTTTATCTTTTTAATCTTTGCTATCCTTATCTGTTCTACTTTTATACTTGTCTCCACCTCTATAATTCTTCTTCTCTCGACATCTAGTAGCAATATGATCAACCTCATTGCAATTAAAACACATGATAGGTAACTTACCTTTGAATTTTCCTTTACCTCTATGAAATCTCCTTGCTAGTAGTACTTCAAGTTGTTTTACATCCTCCTCATCTTTATTAGTGTCATTGGAAATATATTTTACCTTTTTCTTATTCTTCTGATTAGGTTCCTTCAATGATAGCTTAGCTGTAAAAGCAAATTCAACATTTTCATATTTGAAGCTGTCAAAATTAGATAGCTCAAAAGTAGTAAGCCTACCTACCAAACCTTCAAGAGTCATATTAGAACCTACTATACATCTTAGTTCTTGTATTACAAAATCTCTAATATCATAGATGGGTAGCAATGATTTCAAAACTTTTCTTAATACAGTCTCATCATCTATCTTACCAGTAGATCCTCTTGTAGCATTACCAACATCTTTTATCCTAGAGCAATATTGACCAACATTCTCACCTTCTTGCATCCTCATATCATTGAACTTACCTTTAAGAATTTTAGAGTTAGCTCTCAAAAAATTTACATCACTTCCATGGATGGTGTAAAGAGCATCCCGCATTTTCTTTTCACTTTCACAACCCTTAATGTTATCAAACTTGACATAACTCAGGGTAGAGGCAATCTCCAATATTTCCTGCTTGTGTTCTTTCTTCTTTTTCAGATCTTTGGTAGTTAGGGCTCTAGCAGGATTAACATGCTCTATGGAAATGGTAGATTATGCATGGTCTCCAAGACCTCCTAGGTGTAGCTTCATCATACTTTTCCATGCAGGAAAGTTGTCCCTGTTAAGCTTGGGTACTTCTCTTTTTGATATCTTCATCTTTTTCTTCTAGTACCTTCAAAAAAGCCCTCTTTAAGAAGAGGACTTTGATACCAATTTTTGGAATTCTTAAGAATAATTGAGAGGTAGGGTTAATCAGTTATCCAAGCTCTAGATGTACAAATAAAACTTTTCATAGCTTAGCAAACCCATATCCATATAACATATTCATGCATGCATCCATTAGATTGTACAATCACTTAAACTTTGTAGGTTACTGTCAAATCAACTTTACAAAAAATGTAAGCATGAAACAAAAGTTTGCATCCCTTCCTAACATGTTCTTCCTCGATGACCTTGTCTAATATGGAAACAATTTCCAAGTGTTGGACTTGTGCTTTGAGGTTGAATCTCTAGAGAAGGCTAACTTTCTTATAATCAAGATGCACCTAAATTATTTCTTTGATGGAAAAGGGTGAAGCAATGCATTAAAGTAAATTTTGAAAGGGAAAGAGGGTGATGCACCAAATTGAAACATGGTTACTACCTCTACCTATAGATACACAAAACATTTACATAACATCCAAAAATAAGAGATCTTGACTCCAATATACTCTTTTAGAATTCACATAAATGTAAAACTAATGAAATGTTGAAAGAAAACATGTTCACAATACTACATTCAACAATAGATTAAACATGACATATAAACTTGAAAGAATAGAAAACAAATAATCCATACAAGGCAAGAGATTGCACAATTTATCAGACTAGCAAGATAAGGAAAAACTAAGATTTTTACTCATGAAAGGAAAAAGGAAAATTACACTTGCAGAGCATAAATCCACTTCCATGAATGAGAGAGGAACCCAAAAAAGTATTTACAAAATTGCCTTTATAGATTAGGCATAACATAGACATTTTCATGAAGTTCATGTTGGAATTACAAGTGGGAAGAGAGTAAAATTCTTGGGGGGGGGGGGGTGAATTAGGAGTTTAAACTTGGACCCATAAAAATTTCACCATTCATATATCACATGCATTAATAAACTGAAATAACATATAAAACATATGCATCAATCATGTAAACATGTAATCAAACACACACATAACACCATATATGATTACCTAGAAACCCTCGAAGTGAGAAGGTAAAACTGGGGTGGGGATGACACCCACAAATCTTCACTTCTATAGTACTAAAGTATATCCAATTAAGGTTATCATGGTCTACCCTGTGAAAGGCCTTCCCTGTTAAAGGCTTACAAAGACTGTTAAGTCCTGTTGGTGTTTGAAAATGTTACTCATTTCCAATTACCCTGATGAGAAAAAAATGCATCTAGGGGCAGCTAACTCCCATTATGAACACATCCATTCAGACACCAGGCCAACTATAAGACATGACCCTTCTTCTTCTTCAAGCTCTGCAAAACCTAGGTGGGTGGACCTACAGATTTTTTATATGGTACCAGTTGTCAAAGCATACACTGAATCTATTATGAAGCAGACAAAACCCTTATTTCTCCTGATAACTCATGAAATAACATCAATCTACAGTAGCTAAATGCAGATCTAGGAATCTCAAAAGCTGAGTGAGGGAATTCTATTATAGCTCTTCAACATGAAAGGGAAAATCGTTGATTATTGATGTTGATGTTCAACAAATCCTCAAGCATGCATCAAAACCCAATGATCTTGTAACTGATCAGTGCCTAATCCATTGGGCAATTTCATGAATCCAAAACATACATCTGTGACATCAGGACATATTCTGTATACCTAGACATCAGATCTATCTAATCACCTTGTGATTCAGACATCAATGTTCATTCAGATCTCATTGTCACAAAATATCCTTCTCAGCATAACCAGTAACCCTGTCAAACACATTAAGCATTTACTTGGCACTTTGTTCCAACAACAAAATATATCAGACATACAACCTTAAGGGGAAGCAAATTGATCTCAGCTCTTCATTCTAGGACCACATAAGACTACAAATTACTGAGACAGGAGACGAGAACTAGAATGAAACTAATGAAATGCTGCTCATATGTATTCATTTTCTTTGAAAATATACATTCAGATACATGAAAAGGAAACATGAAAATACCAAACATATCAGAACTATCTGTACCATACTTCTTAATTGCTTTTCACATGAGAAGAAAATGCTGAAGGAAAATGGTGTCACAGTCATGGGAATGCAACCAAAACTGGATCCAAGACCTTGGTATCATAGTAATGTGTAGATTTTCTCCAAAGAACTGGAACTTACCAAAAATTGGAACCCCTTCAATGGAAGAAAGAAAGAAAAATATAGAAGAGAAAGAATTCTTGGATCTGTTCTGAAGATGACAAATGTCCAATTGAAATTCAATCCTATGCAATTGAGTAACCTCTTTCTTCTTTCATCCCATTTGATATGATTTTGTTTCATCATTATCTGCAACTGATTGGAAAATATCTCTGTTCAAATGATGAAAGCTTTTTGAATCACAAAAATATCTGATTGCCCCATGAAAAAGCCAGTGAAAATGAGTTTTTATTGAGTAAATCTGAACAAATTTGACCCTAACTACATTTCCATTGCCTTCTACTGAAATCAAAACTGAACTTCCTGGTCTAAATATGGTTGCAATTCAGGTACCTGATAAAAAACCTCGTGTAGCTCAAACTAATTGATACCTGTGCAAAAATTGACTCTAGAATCAAAAAGTTTGTCTTCTCCCAATTCCAACGATATATAACATCGCCTATCTGGCCTCTTGGAAACATCCTAAAAGTCTGTTTGAAAAATAGTCCTCTGTTATGGCATTCTGGCTTGCAACTTTCTTGAATTTAAAATTTGAAAAATTAAAACCTTCTAAAGTTTTAACTTTGGATTTAAGCCTTTTTAAATTTAAAAAAGTTGTGACCCTATTTGATTTGAAATGAAACTAACAAGCATAAAAAATAATTATTTTTTATTACTTTCAATTCTTTCACTGCCTTTTGAATCCGTGGTCAACTCTATGTTTGACCACTGCCATGTGGCACTCCATGATTGGCTCAGGCTGGTACAATCACTGCCTCATCACTACACCCGAGCCCGTGCTGCCACGTGTCGTCACCACCTACCTTGTCGCTACTTCGCTATGGTAACCTATGAGCATCTTCTCCTTGGCGATGTAATGACGACCACATGATCAAGACATGTGGCAAAATCTTCTCCTTCTGAGCTAATCTGTCTTTGCCAGATTTTTGGATTTTTTAGCGACCTCGCTATTTCGCTAGCCAGATTTTCCAAGATTTCTCGGCTAGCGAAGTAGCGAGGAGCTAGTTTCTTGACTTTTCCAACAACCTATCCCTGCTGATGTCATCCTCTTTGTGCACGCATTTGATCAAAATTTATGTCCTTATGGACAGCTGATGTCAATTTGCTTTCGATAGGATTTTGGGGGCCAATGGCATGCGGTTGCCTTTACAAAAGGCCTTTACTTGAATTCACATTGACTTATGTGTTACATAGTATTTAAAAACTATATTTTCCCCTTCCACAGTAAATGTGGGATCAATATTTATCATTGTTTTCCCCTCCATTCTTTGCGTGAATGGTCATTTTTTAAAGCTCTGACTTGCAGCTTTGAACGTGAGTTGCCTGCTTGTTTGTTTGTTATGGATGAGATTCCTTTTTTAACACTGGCTGCTGCAAATGCGTGAACTTCCATTCTTTGCTTTTCAATGCCGCTTCCTTCTTCATCCACACATGTTCTCCCTTGCCTAATGCGTGGGTTTTACCTCCTCCAATGTTTTGGTTGCTGCTACATGAGACTTTGGTGTATTGCCTCTTAAAATGTGTGGGAGTTTCTTTCTGATACCTGGGGCTTGCTATTGCTGAGGCTGCGACTTTCTAAATGCTGTGGTTTTGGATGCCTTGGAAACTTCTTCCTTTAGCATTGGTGGCTCCATTCTTTCTTTGCATGGCATTGGATCTCTTTTTAATGATGGCATCTCCTTGTAGGCGGCTCTAATACTTTGATGCTGCTGGCCATTCCTTTTAATGTATGGGCGCCTGATCATTTGAAGTGGATGCTCCCTCTAACTGTGTTGGATGCTCTTAAACAAATGATCCTCTTTTAAAACATGGGCCCTCATTCTAAATCATGGAGGCTCCCTGTGAAAATCGTGAACTTGGATGGCCCTGTTGGGTGCTGAAGTTCTGGCCTGTTGATGCCACCATCAACCAACGTGTCACATGCACCAGTGACCCCTCATCCTACTACAGGTTTGGACTGTGACTGGAGCAAATAAAAATTTAAAATTCTCATCCGACCATGCCCTACCTTCGAAATTCTAGTCCATCGATGTGGGATGCCCATCTGAGTGTCAGTTTCAGAATCTAAGTTGTGATCAGCATTGGACTTCTGAAAAGGGGTGGCCAACGTTGGAATTTCAATACACAGATGCAAAAATCACCCTGTGAAGGGCGGCTTGGTGATTGGAAGCAAAATAGTCACAAAGTTTTAAAAGAAAACACTAGCCCCGGGCCATTGTGAGAGCCTGACAACTCTCATAGTTGTAGCTAGTGTTTGCGTAGTAGCGGCATTTATATATAAGACTGGCCTTGTTTTCTTTTTTTACTTGTAACTCCATATTCCTCCATTGAAATGGATGCTCTGCCATAGCATTTAGCCATCTGTGAATAAAATCATTTGATCCGTGAACAATTTTATCAATATGATGTAATCAGTCGGACCCCAAAGCGGGTCCGACTAAAAAAATTTCATTTTCGGACAACTGAGCCTTCAAATTGATCGATCAAACCCATCATACTGATTAGAACCAAGTTCGACCACTGATGAACCAATTGAAACTTAATTTATCACTTTCTTGCAGACTATCAAATTTGTGCTAGGAGGTCCATTGGCTAGCCTTAAATACTGATCCAAACACCTGATTTGGCTCTGGAAATTGGCCCACTGAATCTTTGCTCTGCACTCTTCCAAACCATCGAATCTTGTCTCATGATGAATTCCCAGTCAAAAGATACTCTCTGTCAAAGTTTCCTTCTCAGAATCACCTGCAAGTAAACACGTCAGAAAACAATAAATTGGGTTCGGATTTGGCTTGGAAAACTGGGCAAATGAGCACATGGGGAAATGAAAATTGGGGCATTAAAACTCTGTCATGAGGACAATATGAATATGCGATTTGGGCTCATGACGAATAACTGGGCGCAAATGGAGGACGTTCAAAGTAGGCTAATCAGAAATTTGTAGATTGGACATGCTGACAGAAAGCATTTTTTGCGAATGGAATTGACCTGGAAAAGTGTGCAAATGGATTCGTCAAGACTTACAAACTGACACACTTGAAGTATTTTTAGTATAGAATATAGGGGAACAAACCATTTGACTTGACCTATCATGGACTAGGAGATACGACATCATGAACAGGGGTTCCAATCAATTTGCAAAAACTGACACCAGCAAAAGGTTAGAAATTCCATTTGGAATCACGCTTGAAAATTGATCAGACGGATTCGTCATGAGCTGAAACTTGAAACATGAAAAGTATTTGATGTCTATAATGCAACGCAAAAGGAATTTCATCATTTTGATCAAATGGTAAAAATTTATGGCACATCAAACAGGGCTTCCTAGAATTTTGAATATTTTGCAAAAACATGAAAATAGTAACTGACCAACTTTGAGGGATTCAAAACCTAGTCAAACGGACTCGAAACGACTTGAAATTTGAAACATAGGTTCTCAGGTATGGACACTAGACACTCTCAAAGTGGAAAGTCACAAAACCTTTTTTGGGTATGATATATTCAAATGCAAACACAACCTCCTATCGTTATTTGACACTAGGGCAGAATTGCAAATTTGACAAATGCTTGAAACAAGACTTCGCCAAATAGCTCAGAATGATGATTGATCTTCTTGGAATGCATAAACAGGCTGCATGGAGGGTGTTAGAAACATTAAACACCTCAGGGGCCTCATAGGTACAACCAGGTACAAAGTCATTTTAAGGTGCTTAATTTCTTAACAGTGCTAAAAATCAGGGCTACAATTTTGAGCGCCAACAATGGCTCTGTCTGGGGATGCATGCCCCTTGTGGGCATGACAAGATTTCAAATCTCTGGAAGAAGTAGACCACACACCTGAACATCAAAACTTTCTCGAACAACTTTATTGAAAACAGGGAAACTACTCTACTATGTACAAGCAGTGCCCCCGAACTTAGCAAAAACTTTTACCTCTATCATATACTTGATTTTCATTCATGTCTTCATGAGGTAAACTATAATTCTCATTATCATTTGTTTCACCCAACGTATCAACATTTGCAATTAGCTCAATAGGTAAAACAAAACTATCATCATCTTCAGAGTGCGTATAAAAATCAAACATACTTTCTTCATTTTGCCCACTATGAAAATATGGATCAGCATGACCATAACAACTAATATCAAACTAAAACTGATCACTACTGACTGTGTCATGGATTCTTTCAACTGGAAACACAAAGTTCTCATATTCAACTTCATTCAACGAGTTACATGGAGCAGATTGTAACTCACCTTGTGCCTCCGTAAATGAAGAGTATGTGAAATCTGATCATTGCCTACTTGCAACCATGTTACTCATTGAATCAGATTTATCCTTTGCTGAAACCTCTTCACATTCAAACAACTGATTAGTCACCACAATTGAAACTCATTCTGAAAGTACTGATCCAAACTATGTTGATCACTATCATCTTCTTCATCAAACTGAAAGTTAGAATACACCTTGAACTTATCTTTACAAGACTTATCAGCACATGAAGAAAATCTATAACTGGATTGACAACACTCACTATTTTCCACTTCAACATATGAAACATCAAAACAATATTCAACAAGATCAACATGAAAAGAATCTAAAACAACATTAAAATTTCCTTCATCAACATTTCCTACATCCAGCAAATCATCATGTGCAAAAACATTTGAGGTTCTATTATATACACCTCCAAAGTCTAACAAAGATTATTTGGATTCTACCTCTTTTTCCACATCAAACTTTGGGGAATTGATTTGATTGAATGATAAAGTATTATGAGAGAACATATGAAGATCCTTAGAGATACTTACGTGCTTTTCAAACTCACGAGCCAACAAAATAGAGATTTCATCAGAACTCAAGAAGATTACCTCACAAATCTTCTCTTGGCTGTGATTGTCATCTGGACAATATGAAGAACTTTCAACAGTAGGATCCTTAGTGTAACAATTTGGAAAATTAGAATTATTACAACATTCTTTCTTATCATGGCAATCACTAGATTTACTGTTGTTACAACTTTCTTCAACTTCATATGTACTGTAACTTAATTTATCTTCTCTTTTATATCCATCCTTTTCATGTTGATTGCTATTACCTAATTCATTAACATTTGAATCCACCTCTTCACAATCGGAAGATAGATTATCTTGCTCTATGGACTCATTGTATTCATTACTACCATGGCTTTTAGTACACTCATTATCATTAGGAGATATTTCATGAAATCTGTAATCACCACTTTCCATCTCCTCAATGAATTTTTCAATTTGCAACATTATTTGTAACCTTATAGGTGCTGGCCAATTGACTACAAGGTCCACCTTGCAAAAGGATTTACAAACATACAGTGAAGTATGCACTCAGTAAAGAAATTTACAAAAGACTGTTAAGTCTACCTTGTGAAAGGATTTAACTATTCCACCTATTAGGATGAACCAGTGGCTGATCTCCGATCTGCAACTTTGATTTGCTGAATGAGAGTCCTTTGGAGTGTAATGATCACTGTGTTGTAATGGATAAATCTTTGCTACTCCTTATACTGCTTGTAGCTTTCTTACTTTACACTTTTTTTCTCTTAGTTTGTCTTATTAATATTCCATTCATATATTTGAATGTGATACAATACATTAAATATATACCAATCAAATTTACAATTCATTAAAGTTGGCTACAATACAAGTTTCACCAAAATATGCAAAGTTGGCCCAACTACAGGTACTCTGGTTTTGAAGAAAAACTCGATGAGGTTCTAACACTTGACAACTAACATTTTCATTCACTCGGTAGATGTAGAAGCTTGACTCATACTAATCACTTCCAAGTAGTCTGAACTTAGTTTGCATTGGTGATTCGGTGAACATTGTGAAACTCAACATATAAACTGAATCACTTGGTTGACACTGTTAAAAGTAAAGGATCTCTAATAGAAAAAAAATTACAAATATGTGTTTATAAATTCTGAATCAAATAAGTAGAATAACTTTACTTATCTTCTTTGTATTTGTAGTAGGTTCTTGAATTCTTCCTTCCTCAACACTGATTGCTTTTACTGGATCACTGTAAGACAAATATTGTGAATGATAATAGAAATGATATTATAATATGAAAATGACTCACAGTACTTGTATGATTTTTTTATATGTTCATAGCAGTTGAATGATGTCAAATATATATATATATATATATATATATATATATATATATATATATATATATATATATATATATATATATATATATATATATATATATATATATATAATGAATAGCCATGACTCTGAAGAGTCATGCCTCTACATGGCCCAAGGACCACATAGAGACATCACTCTTTAGAGGCATGTTTCAATGGAATTGTTCGTGAGTAGTTTTCCTGATAACACAAGGCATAATCATGAGTTTATTAATATTGCCAAGATGTAGGTTGGAAACCCAACACAAGAAAGAACATATATGATGTGGGTTATGCACCTCGACAATACCAATAGTCAAGGGTAGCATGAAGTCCAGCGTTAATCTTTAGTCATGAATAATGTAAAGCCTAACAATGATATCTACTATGATTAATATGAAACCTGACAACAAGGTCTATCATGGGTAATACAAATTTTGACCACTTAAGTTGGTCAATTATATATTGTCACAATTAAATATACATAACAGGGATGTATGCATATTTACATGTATGTATATATATGTCTCTGTCATGTATATCAGATAGTAGTGCATAGATACTTCTCTGTAATGTAAGACAAATATCAGAGTCAAAACACAAATTGCTTATAACTCTAAAATGTAATTACAATAATAACTGTAACGCCCCGCCAAGGGATCCAAAAGAATTAACCTAAAGTTTTACTAAGTTTGCTAAACATTTTTTTATTTTAAAGTAAGAATGTATAACATACACATCAAACACATAGTAGCGGAAGCAATAACATGTAATCATCGACAAACATACATAACAGGTTACATTCCTTAAGGGTCCCAAGACGTTGAGTCACTTTTAAATTTAATTAATTCTAAGTCTAACAACTACCACATCCGCATGAAAGAATAAACTCTTAAGTCCAATTCCTAAACCCTTTAGCCAATTGTCCTAATTGATAAATTAGGACAAGTATCTGAGTTAAGTACCCTCCGAATGCATCAAATGATGTTATTTCATGATTATAACCCTTTTTGTTTGATTTAGTATGTGTTCTTCTATGATGGGTTTTCGTATGTTGCTTTATGAGTCCTTGATGTATTTTCTATTAATTAAGTTTAATTTAAAAAAAAAAGAGATTAATTAATGATTTAATTTAATAGAAAATTATTATGATATTTTAATATTTAATTATATTTAATTAATTGAGAAATTAATTAAATAAAAAGAATTAAATTTGGAGATAAAATTTTAAGGATAATTTAGAACATTATAATATTTATTTAATTTAATAATAATATATTTAGAGTTCATTTTTAAATAAATGCTAAATATTATTATTAATTGAATTAATAAATATTGTATCAATTAAGTTTCTAAAATAAATTAAAAAGTGAAAATATATTAAAAGTTGTAAGATTGCATGATGCAAGCATGTGTTGTAAATAAAGAAATAAATTAAAAGATAAAATAAGAGGAAATAATAATGTTATTTTAATTTCATAAAGTGCGAATGGGATTAAAAGTAATAAAGATTAAAAATAGAAGTCAAGTGGAAAAATTAAATAAAGTTATTTAATGATTCATTTAATATGCATTAAAAAGATAAAGCAAAGATTAATAAAAGTTAATTTTGGAGTTAACTCAGTTGAGCAAAGAGTCTTCTCGGGTGAATGCACAATTAGTGCCTCGGTTTGAGGAGAAGACTCCTTATTACAACTTTGGGGGTTCATTTTTGGGGGATATGAATTTGGACAAGGAATTGGGGGAGACAAAAATTTTGGGAGACACTTTTGGAAGCAAATTTCAGAAGGCGAATTCTAAAGAAGATTTTCAGAAGAAGGTTATTGAAGAGGAGCGAATTCTCTTACAGTTTTTGGAGATTGCATAATAGCATCAGGTTGAGGTAGGGTCTTGTGTTTGATCACGGGTTGAATTATGCAATTTGATAATCCTGTCTTCTTCGTGCTTGTGGATTATAAATCTGAATTGTTTGGATTCCACTGTTTGATCCTTTCGCTCTCTTGTTATGAACCTTATGATACTATATTGTATTTCATCTATATAATAGAATTGGAAGAATAAATCAATTTGAAACCCTCGCTCTAGATGCTAGAATTTTACAAATTAAACTAGGGAGAGCTTATGAAAGGCAAGAAAAGAAAATCTTGATTGGAAATTCAGGTTATATTTATAAAAGTTTATAAAATAAAATAAAATTTTAATTAAAAATAAAATAAAATAAAATGTTTAATTATACATGTTTAGTGATTAGATTGTTTATGTATTAAACAAGGATCCTTTATAAAAATAGTATATATATATAATACTTGGAGGAAACGTATTTAAAAGTTTGTTAATTAAAAAGAAAAAATATATATTTTGAAATATATATATATATGCTGGGAGGGGTTTCACCCACCCCCCACTTACCTGCGGCTTCATATTTTTCCCTGCCCTGCGTGGATCGCAGTTTGCATGCGATGGGGGTTTGTTAATTTAAAATATATATAACCCACACCCCCCCCCGTACCCACCTTGTGGTTGCTGCCGTCGGCAGTCTACTGTCGCAGGCCCTGCATCAGCAGGCCTGCCATGCAGGCTTATTTAAAAGGCCGGCAGCCTATATAATGCTTTGTGTTATATTATATTATTATTTTTTTAATAAAGTTTTTAATAAATTATTTTTAAAATTGTAAAAGTTGTTAATAATTAATTTAATATATGTATATTAATTTAAAATAATAATTATAAACAAATTTAATATTATTAATAGATTTTAATATTAAATCAAATATAATTTAATAATATTTTATTAATACATTTCATAATGTAAACTTTGATATTATTTAATAATATTGATAAGTTTTATTATTGTTTAATTAATTTAAATAATAATGTATTTAAAATAAGTTTATTTTATTTAATAAAATTATTAGTAATTATATTAATTATTAATAATTTGATAATTCTAGAGTTGGTAATATAAGAACTTAGTTGATTATCATCAGTTAATTTAATTAAACATTAGTTTAATTAAAATTAACCATTGATGAATATAGTTAAAAGAAAATTGTAAATTTATAAATTACTTATTTATTTTGATAAGCATCTTGTCTTTAGATCATTTTAGAAAATTGTTTTAAAACCAAATTAGGGTTTTAGCTTGATCCTAATTAAATATAAGAATAGGTTAAGGGATATATTGTAAATCGTAAGTACCTGGATTATACACTGGAAACGAGAATAGAAACACGTACATTTGAATTAACATTATATTATTAAGATTAAATCAAATTGTGAGACTATTCTATATTTCTATGTGTTATCTGTATTATGGGGTGTTTAGGTTTTGTCCTAGCGTTGACCAGTTTAGGTTGTTACCAGAGGCTCAGGGATTATGTGAATGTGATGTTATGATGATTTGGTCTCGATCTTTCTTAACCCGAGCGTGGTAGTGTGATGGAGTGCTCTATGACATGATTGTATTTACTAGTTGTTATTGCTTTCAGTCTTCTTGTGTGAAGCTGAGGTGTATGTTTATGAGATACCTGACTTAACCATTTTTGAGTCATCGATCAGTTATATTGGATAACCATTTTTGAGTCATCGATCAGTTATATTGGATAACCATTTTTGAGTCTCGATCAGTTATATTTGATAACCATTTTTGAGTCTCGATCAGTTATATTTGATAACCATTTTTGAGTCTCAATCAGTTATACTTGGATTGCTTTTCGGTCGCTTGAGAGGACTGAAGTGTTTGTTATGTTCTTGATGATGTCATGTGTTGACTTGACCATTTTGGAGTCTTTGATCAGTATTGTGATTTATTATTGGGATACTTTCTGGTTGCTCATTGGAGAACCATTGGATTTTGTGAATTATCATTGATGCCTTTAGTTGCTGATAGAGAACTGTTGTGATCATATGATTATTATTTGATGCTTATCTGTTGCTCATGAAGAACTGATGTAAATTTTGTGGCTTATCTTTTATGATGTTTTTCAGTTGCTTGTATAGGACTGAGGTGATTTTATTATGATTCTTTGATTTGTGATTTCATGAGCCCAGGGTAGGTTATCTATGTGTAGTGTCAGGAAGTGGCTTGCAATGGGGATCGGGGCCCTAAGAGGCTGCCTGGAGTAACCCATTGTAACTTGTTTGAACAAGTGAAAACATCTCACCTAAATACTGACTTAAATGAACCTAATTAAGATAATTGTATGTTCTCTCCCATGCCTTGAGTGCTAGTATAGGCTAGGATGGGGTAGAGAGAACGCTTGGTTACGACCTTGCATTCTGTAGTATGCCTTGTCAGTACGAGAGGATACTAGTGGCTGCAGGGATCACTAGGGACCCGGGATTCCTAAGGGATTGCTCGGGTAACTTGTATGTGACTTTTGTGATGACACTTTCCCGCTTGCATAGCAGGTTTCCTAAGTGTCTTTGTGGTGCCTCTGGGTCTAGATGTCTATCTATGTTGGAACCTTTGAGTTAGTATACTTTTAGGATTTCCCAGACTTAGAGAGTACTTGTGTTTTTTGTTTTGATACCTTGTTTGGGACTTGAGACTATCTCCTCAGCGCGGTGGGAGTGGACCATTTAGATTCCATGCGGTCTGGTGGTAGTGCTTTTTACTGTTACCATTGAGATTCATCCATGGTTACCATGGTTGGAGCTTTCTTGGTTGGCATTTACCTTCACTATGTTCTTGGATTATTATGATGGATGGTTAGATTTTATGACAGATGTTTTATCATTATGGATGTATGGATGTATCATGTATGGTGAATGATTTCATTTATTTTACTGTACTTTGTATCATGGATTTGAGGGTGATGTATCTTTATTTTTACATATGTATATTCTTTTAAGCCTTTCATACCCTATGAAATGTACAGTGGATGATTGAGCATTCTGAATTAATTTGCCAAGAGGCATTCAGAACAAATGTATATTATATGGACATTGGACTTTCTTATTATTCTTTCATGTGGATGTGGTAGTTGTTAGACTTAGAATTAATTAAATTTAAAAGTGACTCAACGTCTTGGGACCCTTAAGGAATGTAACCTGTTATGTATGTTTGTCGATGATTACATGTTATTGCTTCTGCTACTATGTGTTTGATGTGTATTTTATACATTCTTACTTTAAAAAAAAAAAAATGTTTAGCAAACTTAGTAAAACTTTAGGTTAATTCTTTTGGATCCCTTGGTGGGGCATTACAATAACATCATAGAAGATTCAGATTTTACTTCTCCTAATGCTAAACATCAACACTCCCTCTTTAGCTAAGGAGAAGGAAAACATTAGTCAAAGTCATCTAATAAGCAATACTACATGAATAGTGAATGATCTCTACTTGCACTTAAGCAATGTCTAGAGATAACACACACAAGCTCTACTTGCACTTAAGCAATGTCTAGACGTAACACACGACCTCTACTTGCACTTAAACAATGTCTAGAGGTAGGCCAAGAATAATCTCTACTTGCACTTAAGCAATGTCTAGATAATCCCAAAAATAATCTCTACTTGCACTTAAGCAATCTCTAGAGAAGCTCAAAGATAATCTCTACTTAGAGAAGCCCAAAAAAAAATCTCTACTTGCACTTAAGCAATGTCTAGAGAAGCCCAAAAATAATCTCTACTTGCACTTAAGCAATGTCTAGAGAAGCGCAAAAATAATCTCTAATTGTACTTAAGCAATGTATAGAGAAGCTCAAAATAATCTCTACTATTTACAAGATCGTCACCTTGTAAATAATTCTAGATTACTGAATATGTCCATGAAAGACTGTTACCTTTCATTACATATAAAATAGAAGAACAAATAACCAATTCTTTTATTTCAAAAAATTTCCATTACAAATAATCATACCAAGTCTTTCCCTGAAATATTTCAGTTTCACTTTAGCAAGAGGTTTGGTAAGAATATCAGCTGTGTGATCAATTGTATACATATATATTCCAATTGAATAACTCCTTGATTAACCATATCTCTGATGTAATGAAATGGAATTTCATTATGTTTAGAACTATTATGAAGCATAGGGTTAGAAGAAAGCTTGATACAACTTTGATTATCCCAATAAATCAAGGTGGGCTTCAACAGTCTTTTCAAGAGATCTAAGAGAAACTTTTAGAGCCATACTACTTCTCTAGCACATAGGGAAGATGCAATGTACTTGGCTTCAATTGAACTCAAGGTCACAAAAGTTTGTTTCCAACTAGTCCAAGAGATCATACCAAATCCAAGATTGAAACAGTAACCTAAAGTACTCTTGTGTTCAATAGAACTTCCAGCCCAATCAAAATCTGAGTATCTAGTTAGCTCAAGATTAACTTTGTCATATTTGATTCCCATTCCAATAGTACCTTTTAGATACCTCATTATGTATTTAGCTGCTTGCAAATGTATCTTCTTAGGTGTGCACATAAATTGACTCAAAGTATGAGTTGCATAAAAAATGTCAGGACGAGTATTAACTAGGTACATTAAGGATCCAATAATTTGTCTACAATAAGTAGGATCCACATCTTTAGATTCATTCATATCATCTTTTAGTTTGTGTAAGTTTATCTCCATAGGTGTAGTAGCTAGTTTGCATTCCATCATACCAAACTTGGTTAATATGTCAACTATATATTTTCCTTGATTTAGTATAATACAATTGTCTAGCTACAAGATTTGTAATCCCAAAAAATAGTGAAGTAACCCTAGATCCTTCATTTCAAATTCAGCAGAGAGATCTTGTTTACATTTTTCTCGAGGTGTTCATCACCTATAATTAGAAGATCATCAACATATAATACAAAGATAACCATGTCATTACCTTCAGTTTTGAAGTATAGATTAGGATTGACTTCATTCTTGGCAAATCCTAATTTTAGTAAATAATTATCTATTCTTTCATACCAAGCTCTAGGAGCCTGTTTAAGACCATAAAGTGCTTTCTTCAATTTACAAACATGAGTCTAATGATAGAAAATGTTTTTGAACCCTTCTGGTTGTTCAACATAAACTTCTTCTTCAATCTTTCCATTGAGAAACATTGTTTTGACATCAATTTCATGTACTTTCCATCCTTTAGATGCAACAATAGCTAGGATGGTTCTGACAGAAGTATATTAGGCAATAGGGGAAAAAGTCTCATCATAATCGATGCCTTCCTTTTGTGAGAAACTTTGGGCTACGAATCTTGCCTTGTATTTTTCAATACTACCATTTGCAACATGTTTAATCTTGAACAACCATTTAGAAGAAACAAAAGATTTGTTTTTCGATCTTGGAACAATATCCCAAACATCATTTTTCAATATAGAATTATATTCCTCAATCATGGCTTCCTTCCAAGATTGATGTGACAGTTCTTTTTTAACATTGTTAGGTTCAGATTTAATGAGTTTAGATAACAAAGCAACATAACAAGATTGATTCCTAGTTCTTTTGCTTTCTTGAATTACATCATCTTATTCAACTTGATTTTCAGTTAACATCTTTCTGGCCCAAAGAGGTCTCTTCTTATTGGTATGGTTGATGTTTTCTAATTTAGTATGATTTGACATGGAAGAGATGTCAAAATTTTCCTCCCTCTCAATTTTTGTAGCTTGGTCTTCTTCTAAGATGGATTCATCACTATTACTAGAAATTTTGAAGGTAGTATCTTCTTTAAATATGACATCTCTATTGATTTCAATTGTTCTTTGTCCAGGAATGTAGATTCTATACCCTTTTGAAGTTTCACTATAACCAATGAATATCCCCTTTTTCCCAGAAGACTCCAATTTGGTTCTCTTTTCTTTTGGGATCTAAATGTAGATATGACATTTGAATATTCTTAGATGAGTTAAATTTGGTTTAACTTAGGTAAATGCTTCTTTAGGAGTGTTATTTTCCAATATGGAGTGAGGACAACGATTTTGAATGTAGATAGCTGTATTGGAAGGTTTAGCCCAAAAGGAGCAATGAAGGTTTTGATCATGTAACATGGCCCTGACTAACTCAATAATGGATCTATTTTTATGTAAAGTAGTTCTTGTTTCAAAGTAAGCAATCTACTTGTATTATTAATTTCAAATGTTGTTTTAATTATAGAGAACATATCAAATGTAGTTTTGAGATTTGCTATAGAAGGAAGTATATGATCTTTAATTGAATCTATGATTATTTTCATTGCCTTATTATTGTGCCTTTTCCATGTTGCTTTCTCAGATTCATTTTCAGGCATATGTAAATTAGTTTCAATGTGATTTTCTAATTCCATCTCTCTTAGAATTATTAATAGCCTTGTTTTATAAGATGAAAAATTAGAAGCTCCATCTAATCTATCTTCAATTCTTACATGGTTCACCATCTTGATGCCTTTTAAAACTTTTCTTTTCCCTTTAAATTAGACTTAGAATTTAATATTTTCCAATGGTTTTCTTATCAGTGGAGCTGTGATACCATGTTAAAAGTAAAGGATCTCTGATAGAAAAACAATTACAAATATGTGTTTATAAATTCTAAATCAAATAAGCAGAATAACTTTACTTATCTTCTTTGTATTTTTAGCAGGTTCTTGAATTCTTCCTTCCTCAACACTGATTGCTTTTATTGGATCACTGTAAGACAAATATTGTGAATGATAATAGCAATAATATTATAATATGAAAATGAATCTATAGGTACTTGTATGCTTTTTGTTATATGTTCACTGCAGTTGAATGATCTCAAATATATATCTATCTATCTATCTATATATATATATATATATATATATATATATATATATATATATATATATATATATATATATATATATATATATATATATATATATATATATATATAATGAATAGCCATGACTCTAAAGAGTCAATGCTCTACGTGGCCCAAGGGCCACATAGGGACATGCCTCTTCATAGGCATTTTTCAATATAACTGTTCATGAGTAGTTTTCTCGATAACATAAGGCATAATCACGAGTTTATTAATATTGCCAAGACACAGGTTGGAAACTTGACACAAGAAAGAACATATATGACATGGATTATGCACCCTAACAATACCAACAGTTGAGGGTAGCATGAAGCCCAACATTAATGTTTAGCCATGAATAATGTAAAGCCCAACAATGATATCTACTGTGATTAATGTGAAACTCGAAAACAAGGTCTATCATGGGTAATACAAATTTTGACCACTTAAGTTGGTTGATTGTATACTATCACACACACACACACACACACACACACACACACACACACACACACACACACACACACACACACACACACACACACACACAACAGGGATGTATGTATATGTATATGTATGCATACATTATTATGAATACATGTATGTATATATATGTCTCTATCATGTGTATTAGACAATAGTGCATAGATACATCTCTACAATCTAAAACATATGTCAGAGTCAGAACACAAATTTCTTATATCTTTGAAATGTAATTACAATAATATCATAATAGAAGATTCAAATTTTACTTCTCCTGATGCTAAACATCAACATACACTACATAACTTGGTCAACACTAGATTCACATTGATGAAGCTACGAACTCACTAGAAAAATTGGTTTCCATTGAGACTTGGTAAACACTATGAAACTCAATTTACACTAATAATCACCAACTTGGTAGATATTGCTCAGTATGAACTGAATATTGTTCCCAAAACTTGGTAGCAACTATAGAACTCAATATAGCCTGAATTACTTGGTTAACACTATAAATTGTACTATAAGCTCGGTAGCTACTAATCATCTAATTAAGTGTGTGTGGCACTAATAAACAAACTTTACTATAATTTCAAAAATCTCCCCCTTTAACATTAGTGACAAAAATATTTATCAATCAAAATTGAATTAAAAAAGTTCAAAAACAATCTTTAGTTTCCATCTCGTGTCTTCAACTTTGTAACATACTCTGTTTTTGATATTTTTCAAAATTGCTTTTGTAAGAGATGTTTATCTGAATATATATATATATATATATATATATATATATATATATATATATATATATATATATATATATATATTATGATGCTCCCCCATACATATATATTCAATATACTTTAGACATTATACATCTTCTCATCTTCTCCCCCTTTTATTGCTATATCACATATTATCCCTTTTTTACATATTCTACCCCTTTTTGACATAAATGCCAAAGGTGTATGCTATATAGTTATGCCAAAATGTGACAAGAAGTCAGGATGCACTTTTAAAATTGGTGACATTTCCTTGTCCCAATTTTCTTGCAACACCTTGCTTGCATGCAATGCAATGTAAACTTCTACTTATAATTCCATCATGTGATAAGCTATGGAGAAGTTGTTATCATGGATGAGATTTTTGTCATGTGTAATGTGTTTTTGCAATTCATCCATGTTTGGAAGAATCATTCCTTGTATATCTACAAGTGTAGCCCTTATCTTGGCTTCTTCCTTTAGTAATTTTGCTTGCATATCAGTCAAAAATCTAATCTTTGTGTAATGAGAAGAGCTATAACTTGGGTCAAGTGACAACTAGTGTGCACTTGCCTTCAGATCTTCATCTATCTTGGAGAGTTTACCTCTGATTTCATGAATAAAGATAGATGTATCACATAGTTTACTGAATAGAGAAGTGACATTGTTGACAGAGGTTTCCAATGAGCTACTAATTAAGCCAAAATAGGTTAAGAGGTATCAACCTTGATGTTGAGTGCATATGCAAGAATGTTCTTTGCATCTTCTAGCACTTGATTTTCTCTATTTCTCTCCTCTTTAAGCCTCTGTTGCTTAGCTTTCTTCTACAAAAGTTTATCTACTATATGCATTTGATTATGATTTAGAGTAGAGATATACCAATTTAGGATAAATATATCCTCATCAAGATCAGTGTCTTCTTCCTTATCTTTGATTTTGCTAGAAATTTTAGTACTTGCTTGAGGCTTGCTCTCAACTATCTCTATATTAGTTATTTGCAGACTTGGAATAGTAACAATGGTGGAAATGGAAGGACTAGAAAAAAAGGTAGATATTGCACTAATTGAAGAAATACCTTTTTGTTGAATAGCCAAAATTGATGAAGGAGGAAGCACTGACTACTTAGTAGACGAAGTGATAATTACTTTAGTCAATGAAGTACTAAGCTGAACAGATGTAGAGATTGGTTAAGTGCTTGGATTTGCAATGTTTGTCACAACCAACTTGGTAGTAGCTTTCTTTGAGCTTGATGGCTTTAAAGCTTTACTCAGAGAGTGAGGAAGTGAGGCCATAACTGCTGCTACAATATTTTCAAGGTCTGTTTCCTTAATGCTCTAAATCTTAGGGAGATTCTCCTCGGTGTTTTCTTGTTCTTGTTCCTCATCATCTTTATGATCATCATTCATTTCTTCTTCATCATTATTGTCTTCTTCTTCCTTGTCATTTTCACCATCATCTTTGACATGAAAAACATAATCACTCTGCTAATGAATATTGAAGATATTCTTCCATGTATTAGTGGCATTCCTCAGCACATGCTCAATGTCATTGATCAATATTAAGAAAGTGTTAAATTTCACAGTGAGTTTTTCTTCATTTTGATTCATGGACTCTTTTATTTCTTTGTCATTAAGACTCAACATGAGTTACCTCAGAGTCTACTCATATATGTCCTTTGTAGTTTTCTTGGCTTGTTTCCATCTTGGCTTGATTCTTTCCATTAGATCTTTGGGAATTTTCTATGCAAGTTGATCAGGTGAATATTTTCATTTGCCTAGCTTAGACATAATCATGTCAACTTGATTTTTCTCTTCTGCATTTCTGGTTTCATATCTCAATGATTTAAATTTTTTCATGCTAGCTACATAGTCAATCTCTTTCAATTTATCTTGAAATGTAGGTGGAGGTCATTTGAAAATCATATCCTTTGCTTCTTCACCTAATTTCAATTTATTTCTAGATGTTCTTCTTGTAAATATTGAAGTAGATGACTTGATAGGTTTGGTTATGATAACTGTTGGGCTTTCATTTTGCACGAGGTCAATGGAAGGAATCCATAGTGTAATTCCTCTCTTGAAAAGAAAATATTTTTAAGGATCCACTCCAAGGTTTAGTATTTGTCTTGTGACGTACCAAAATTTGCTCAGTAGAAGATAAATGTGAGTGTTTACGAGGAGGCCTTTTCTGGTTCAAAAAACTCTTTTATCTTGGAATTGAAGTAAAATCTGTTTGTTGTCTCAAAATATCACACCAAAAGAACAATATTTTTGTATTTTTTTCTTTTTCAATGAATGAAACTCTAACAATGTAGCTACTATGAGGTCCTATTCTAATAGGGGGGTTAGTAAAGCAAATAACAAAACTGAAAGCAAATAACATGAAATCAAATGACTTGAAATTGAAATTCCTAAATGGACATAAGCTACAGAACACAACACGTTGTGAGTTAAACCTTCAAAGAAGTTGACAGAAAACTAATGAAAATAGGAGCAACGCTTCCTAGAATCCACTAATGCAATCATCAGTGAGAAAATTTAACAAATCGAATGATATTTCACTCTTCATCAAATCACAAGGCCATGGAAAGTGCGCTCATGCGAGACAAAAAGCTATGTAGACACAATCGGGTGATCTCTTCTCAAGCTCATTACGTCAACAAAATTCATATATTTGTAGCAAACACCAGAACTAAAAGATTTCACAACTAGAAATAACGCAATAAACCTTTGGCTCAATTACAATCTCATGAATAAAATCCACAAAACAATGACACATTCAGGCAAGAATAACTACACTTCAAATGCTAGCACCAAAAGCATAATTTTATTGCATAATAACGACAACCCATTTTACATTTTACAATAGGGTATTTATAAGAAATCCTCTCCTCAATTTGTGTTGAGAGTGAGAGATATCTTGATGCAATAAAATGCTTTTAAAACATTTAAAAAAACTAAATACATACAAACTAACAATCTAACTGGTGCTTAAAGGGACTCCATCCATATTTTATTCATTAATTGGATGCATAAAACCTTTACATGTTGAAAACAAAGAAAACATGAGAGAGAAAGTAAGAGGAGGCCATCAGTAAAAGTGGAAGTGCATGGAGGCATAAAAAATAGAAACTGGCCCTTCACTAGGCATGTGTCAGAGTTCACTTGCCATCAAAATGTGCTCCTGATGCATGGAAAGTGCTATTTTTGGAACTGGCAGTCAATTGTCGGCACACCTTTGAATTGTGGAGCTATGGAGCTCAAAAATGTGAACCGTAGACCTACTTAGCTATGGAGCTCAAAATGTGGAGCTATAGACCTGCGCAGTTGTGGAGCTTAAAAATGCGGAGCTGTGAACCTGCGGACCTGCGAACCTCGGAAGCTCAATTTGCCAAAAAATCAAAGTTCTCAATTTTGAAAATTATTTCTACGTTTTTCTCAAATGACATTTTAGATCACTTTTTGTATACATTCTTTGCCCATTTTTTCTGATTTATACCCTCTTTATAGCCAATCACTTTGATAAACTTGAACTGCTTCTGCTTCTTCAATCTAAAATCCCAAGGCACTTGTGTTGAATCTTTCCATTAATAGCTACATAAGATGAGGAACCTATTCCAC
Source organism: Cupressus sempervirens (assembly GCA_028749045.1). Classification (NCBI taxonomy): domain Eukaryota; kingdom Viridiplantae; phylum Streptophyta; class Pinopsida; order Cupressales; family Cupressaceae; genus Cupressus; species Cupressus sempervirens. The sequence goes on along the minus strand of CM053784.1, from coordinate 85,646,589 downwards.
TTCATGTGTCCAACCTCTATATCTTCGACCTTTGTCTTCTCTACAACCACCCTATCCTTCCCAGTGAGAAACCAAGTGATCCAGATGATCAAATGTTTGAAAATTTTTCATATTTTTTTGCAAATTTTTCTAGGCATTTTTAAATGGCTTTTTCAGAGGTCTTCTGCTCAAAATTTCAAGTTGAAACTTTCATCGATCCCTAAAACTAGATAGTTGAAGGGTCACTATTTTAGGGACTGAAATTAGATCTTCAGTTCTTCTTTCGAATAGTGTAAGCGGTTCTGAATTTTGAGGCTCGAGTCAAAAGTTATGACCTCAACAAGTTAAGGATACCTTTTTTACCTACACAAATAAGCAAATATTAGTCTGTAGAGTTGAAAATGCTTAATTAAGACAAACACCTCTGAAAGACAAAATTTGGACCTTTTATTTTATTTATTTGGGTACACACACTAGGGGGTACACATGTCACCTTTCATGAAGGGCGTGTGCGCGGTGTGCCTCCATGGGGGGCGCAAACATGGCATGCCTCCATTGGTGGCGCACGACACCTCCATGGAGGGCGCACACGCAGTGCACCTCCATGTGCAGCGCAAATTTTTTTTTTATTTAATTCAAAAAAATTATTTATTAATTTAAATTTTTTTTTTAATTAATTTTTTAAAAAATGTTTTGATTTTTCAATTTTTTTTTTGGTTTTTTTGACTCTAAAATTCTAACTTCTAACCAAATTTTCTTCTCCTAACTCCCGAACTATGAGTCTGGGAGCCAAAAAAAGTAGGGGGTCCCCATTCCTAGTAAAGAATGGGGCGTGTGTTGTGAACACCACAACAGTAACCTTACCTTTCTTCTTGACTGGCTCTTCTTCTTCTAATTTTGTTTAATCTTCCTCATCTTCTACATCATCTTCTATTACATCATCTCCTTTACCTTCTATCAATAGGAGAGTAGAACTAGTTTGTCTCAGTTTTGCTATCCTTTTCTTTCTTTTGTTGACAGATTGAGGAAGTTTTATCTCTAGTTCAATTCTGGCTTTGACTTCATCATATGTACCAAAATAAGTGGCCTTGGGATCTACAAGTTCATTCAACAATACCTCAATGATATTCCTAGTTTCATCAACATTAACCTCATACCCTAGAGGCTTAACCCATACCACTCTAGGTTTGACTACTTGTATGTACACTTTGTCATAATCTACCATAAAAAAAAATCATAATTGTAATCTTCTACAAGTTTCTTTGGAACTTTGAATCTATTATTTATCTTATCTTTAAATCAATCAAAATAATTTTCCATGACACTGACATAATTTTCACCCATTTTTGCTATATACTCATTGATTTGATATAGTACAACCAAATCTTTTCTCCATACAACTATACCTTTTAAAGGGGAAAAATTTTGTACAAAGAAGAATAAATAGGAGAAAAGTGAACCGAACTTACACAAGTTATTCTTTAATGTTTTGATGCTTTCCATGTTTTTGTTGAATTGGTTCAACATCAATTGAGCAAGGTTGAAGGACATGTTGTTCTTCACCACCTTGAGAGTGAGATCCACTGCCTCACATGATATGCTTTTGAGACAACTGGAGTTATATATTTTGTGTGCAATTATATGAATTCCAAATTTCAGCTCCATGTTACACAGCTAATCTTCATACCTCTTCCATCCTATTCGGTAAGATTTTTCTTTTCTAGTTCTACCCGACTTAGGGTTTTAGTAGTTTTTGCCTTGGCCAACATTGGGAGCCCCGTGATTTGATCAATCATTTTCTTTGTTATGATAATAGGATACTCCAACCATAGTTTCTCATTGTGTACATGGCTAAGAATAAACCTTATCCATTTTGTCTAAAATTCTTGGGGTATCTGTGGAATGTGGGTTAAACCCTTGGTTTCCAAGTGTTGATGCTCGGGTTTTAATGCACCATTCACACACAAATTTTCTAAAGTTTCATCCATTTCTAGGGTTTATAAGTCTTCAATTGAACAAAAAAATTCTGAGCTAATATCGTTAACCAGTGATACCTTAGGTGGAATCTATGATTGAGCTCCGGTAGGATCAAGTGTTTTTGCAATTGCCAGACTCAACTTGACGTCAGGTGCTTTTCACTCAACTCCTCAAACTAACATCTCATATCCTTTCTTAGTTTTCCTCTTGGAGGATTTCATGCTCGATAGGGTTTATGGAAAACTTCAACCAAAAATCACATAGATCACTTGGATGTACATAAATTGCTCTTCACATAAGCTCCTGAAAATTCATGGTGACAAATGAATTCAATTTCACCCTTTTCAACAAATTCCACTTTCCAATCACCATAAATGCTTGGCATATTTAGTTTCTTGATGGCAGTCTATCTTCCACTCAGTTTGAATTAATTTCTTGGTAGATCCATTCATGGCTCGGTGTCCACACAATGACTTAGTTACTCCCAACCTTGACAGGGTCTTGCAACTTGGCCTAGCTTGTCAAGGTCTAGAATTTCCTTAGACACTTAGTGATCCCTTTGCATCTTGAATGTTGATATGGATCTTTCCTTTTTTCTGACTAAAACTGATGTAATATGTATGGTTTAGAATCTCATTTCTAGTTATCCTTGTGGGAGATCAAGTAGAAATGCTTGAGTCACCCAATTCTTGATTGACATATGCTTCATTGCTAGGACTTGCATTCTCAGAAGATATTAGAATCCACTACTATCTCATTTAGTTTCTGATGTCGTCAGCCTTAGATTTCTTTTCATCTTCAATTCTTCTACTATTCATATAGTTCTTAGTGAGGTGTCCAAGTTCTGTACAAATGAAACATCTTCTAGTAGCATGTCTTATCCTCATATGATGTTTTATATAGTTTTTTCCAATGTGTCCAAATTATCCATAGTAGTGACATCTACACCAAGTGTTGTAGTCCCAACCAAATATAGCTTTTACAATCTATTCTATTGGGTTCAATATCTTAGTTTTTCATTCATAAGATTTGTGCCCATGCTTCTTGCATTTGTGACATTTTCCTTCAAGTTTAGGTTTCTCTTTGCATTCATTAGCTCTACGACCATGCTTATTATAATTGTAGCATTTTTCATTTAATTTAGCTTTACCATTACTCCAACATTTATTTGATGTATAACCTATCTTACCATAGTGATTGCAAGTAGGTTTTTGATTCTCTTGAGCTCCTTGCTTGGATGATTCATCTTCTTCAGTATATCTAATTCTTGCTTTGCCTTTCTATCTATTTTGGATTTGCTCATTTAACTAATTCATTTTTGCTTGAGATTTCATCATTCTCTCATTGGTTTTCATTTTAGTGTTTAGATCAATATGCAATATTTTATTTTTTGATCTTAGATTCATGATTTCTTTATTTTCATTAGCAAGCTAATCAATGAAGTTTGCTTGTTGAAGGGATAGATGGTGAATTTCATTATTCTTTCCTTCTAGTTCTTCTTTTATCTTGTTTTTCTCTTCCATGACTTTGCACAATCGTACTAACTAAATTTCTTATTATCTTTTTAGCTTCCTTACTTCTTCTTGAAGTATACAATTCTTTTCTAGTAGTTCTTTGATTGCTTCATTAGCTTCATTTGAATTACTTTTTGAATGGATATCTTCAATTCTTTCTTTAGTGTAGAGTTTGTCATTCATCTATACTATAAGATCTTTTCTTCTTTTTAGGGATTGAGAGATTTTCTCCTTTGCTTTCTTAAGTTGCCCAATAGCCAATTCCAAATCTAGCTTTTCATTATCAATAGCCTTATCAAGTTTGAATAATTCTATTGCCTCTGATCTTTGCTTAAGCTGTTAAAATTCTTCTTTGAGAACCATAAGCTCTAATACCACTTGTTGGAAATATAAGATAGGCTAGGTTACTAAGAGAGGAGGGGTGAATCGGTAACCAATCAAACTTAACCTTAATTCACAAATTAATCCTTCATATGTATTCTAATCTAATTGCATGCATGGAAAATTGAAAGCATTAAAAAAATTCGTAACACTTTGACACACAATATGGTAACCCAAAAACCTTTCAAATAGAAAGCAAAATTGGGTGGGGATGATACCCCCAAGCTTTAGTACTATAGTATAAAGTTGGCCTATTAAGGCTTGTTAGGAATAAGGTGTCTCAACCTTGTATAATTCCTATTCTTATTATTTGTTTTGTAAAATGTATTTCTTGCAAATAATGTTGATGTGTCAGCATCTTGAATTGTGTATAAGGAGATCATCACTAAAATGATTATGACGGATTCCTATGACATGTAAGAGCTATGTTAGGAAGATTCAATGATAGGTGAAGACATGTGGAAACTGATAAATTTGAGTACTGTACACTCTACCCCAATAGTATGCTTAGTGGAGCTGGTTCAGAACAAAGGTTCTAGGCTAAAGCTGTGGCTTATTGCTTTCTATCTAGTTAACAAATCTCCTACATCAGCCCTTGTTGGTAAGACACCCATGGAGGTGTGGTCTGGTAAGAAGCCTTCAATTAGACATTTCATGTTTTTTGTTGTGAAGCTTATGTACATGTTCCAAAGGAGAAAAGATCTAAGTTGGAAAACAAATCTATTAAATGTATTTTCATTAGATACAGTGCTGGTGTGAAAGGATACAAGCTTTGGGATCCTATGACTAGTAAGGTGTTGTATAGTAGAAATGTTGTTTTTAGAGAGCTAACATCTTCTACTATTGTGCTACAACCAGATGAAAAAGAAAAGGAAAAAGATGTTGTTCAGTTGCCTCCTACCCCTGAGAAGATTGAATAGAGAGACCATGTTGGGTCTAGTGATTAGGAGAGCTCTAGTAGCTTTGATAGTTCAGAAGAAGAGGAAGAACAACCTCAACTGCAGCCCTTGAGGAGATCCACGAGAGAAAGAAAGCAACTAGAAAGGTTTGGTTATTCTATGTTAGATTCTAGTTGTGCTTTTACTTTGATTACTAACACTGATGAGCCTAGATTGTGAAAGAGGCTTTGGGCATGGAAGATGCAGGTTCTTGGATTGAGGCTATGGATGATGAGATGGCTTCATTAGAGAAAAAAAAAAACCTGGGACCTTGTACCTTTGTCTAAAGGGAGAAAATCTATTGGCTGTAAATGGGTGTTCAAGAAGAAATTCTGTGCAGATGGCAGTGTTGAAAGGTACAAAGCTAGATTGGTTGCAAAGGGGTATTCACAGGTAGAGGGAATATATTATGGTGAAATATTCTCTCCTATTGCAAAGTTGACATCCATTAGATTTCTATTATCTCTTGCTACATCATATGATTTAGAGATAGAACAGATGGATGTGAAGACAACTTTCCTTCATGGTGATTTGGAGGAAGAGATTTATATGTCACAGCCTGAGCACTACATTGTTAAAGGTAAAGAATCCTTAGTTTGCAGATTAAAGAAATCTCTATATGGTTTGAAGTAATCTCCTAGGATGTGGTACCTTAATTTTGATGCCTCTGTGTTGTAAATTGGATTTGTAAGATCAAAATCAGATCATTGTGTTTATTTCATAGTTGAAAATGATCGCCTTCTTATTGTTGCATTATATGTTGATGATATGTTGCTATTTGGGAAGGGTAAGGGTATGATTTCTGATTTTAAATCTCAATTGTCAACACAATTTGAGATGAAAGATCTTGGGGTAGCTAGGTACATCTTGGGTATGGAAATTAGTAGAGACAGGTGTAACAAAAAACTTTTTTTGAGTCAGAGTAAGTATGTGAAGTCTATGTTGGACAGGTTCAACATGGTAGATTGTAGACCACTATGTGTTCCTATTTCTATGGGAAAAAAGTTATCTATAGATGATTGTCCAAAATCTCCTAGTGAGGTGGAGGACATGAGTAGAGTACCTTATGCTAGTGTAGTTGGAAATCTTATGTATGCTATGGTTTGTACTAGACTAGACATTGCCCAAGCAGTGGGAGTCCTGAGTCAGTTTATGGCTAATCCTGGATGGGTACATTGGGATGCAGTTAAGCGAGTATTTAGATATTTGAGGGGTACATCAGATTACTCCATATGTTATCATGGTAACTCTTCTAGATTTCTGCATTCAGTTTGTATTCGTGGGTTTGTGGATTCTTATTGGGCAGGTGATACTGACCGTAGGAGATCCACCAATGCTTATGTGTTCACTATGTTTGGTGGTGCCATCATTTGGATGAGCAAGCGACAACCTATGGTTGCTTTGTCCACTACACAAGTTGAGTAAATGGTTGCTACTCATGCTTGTAAGGAAGCCATTTGGCTTAAGAGACTATGTTTTGATGTTGGTGTTGATGCAGAATAGATTACTATTTGGTGTGATAGTGAGAACGCTATTTGCCTTGCGAAGAATCCAACTTTCCATGCTAGAACAAAGCACATTGATGTGTAGTTTCACTTTGTGGGAGATATGGTGGAAGATGGAAAGGTAAATTTGGCAAAGGTAGATACTGTGAAGAATGTTGCAGATGCATTAACGAAACCAGTGGGCACTGAGAAGTTCAGATGGTGTCCAGAGTCTATGGGCCTTTTGGCCTATAGTGGCCAGTTCCTGTTATGTTCCTGTTGCTCTTAGAAGGTGTTCGACAAGTGGGAGAATGTTAGGAATAAGGTGTCTCAACCTTGGATAATTCCTATTCTTATTATTTTTTTTGTAAAATGTATTTTTTGCAAATCATGTTGATGTGTCGGCATCTTGAATTGTGTATAAGGAGATCATTGCTAAAACGGTTATGATGGATTCCTATGACACATAAGAGCTATGTTAGGAGGATTCAATGACAGGTGAAGACATGTGGAAACTGATAAATTTGAGTACTGTACACTCTACCCATATAGTGGGGTTCACCCAATTTTTTTTTTTGGGGTTCCTATTTTCTCGAAGAATGGTAAAACCCTAATATGGTTACTTTTGGGAGCAGCCCTAAAAGTGAAGCACATGTTATAAGAATTTTTAGGGTTGTGAAGAGGTGGATGTGAAAAAGTATATTGTTGGTACTGTGAGTTGCTACTGGAGTCTTCTGTTGTCGCTGTTGAACTTGCATTGCAAGTGTATTGTAACCTTGTGTTGAAGATAATACATTGTGCAGGTTCTAGAGGGGTGGGGTTGTTTTACCTTAAGGTTTTTCCCCATCGAAAAATCTTTGTGTTATGTGTTTCTTTCTTTGTCTATTTTCTTTATGCTTGCTTGGCTGAAATATTGTTGTTTACATGATATTGAATCTGTAAGTGTAAAAGATTTTAATAGGATTTGCACCATAGTTCTCTTAAGAGATTAGTGTAGAAAGCTATTTTCACACTTGAGTTTCCTTACAAGGTTTACAATGATCACTTCTAATGATCTACCCTGTTAGAGAAATAAGGACTGCTAGGTCCACCTTGCAAAAGGATTTACAAACGTAAAATGAAGTATGCACTTGGTAAAGAGATTTACAAAATACTATTAAGTCTACCTCATGAAAGGATTTAACTATCCCATCTGTTAGGATGAACCGGTGGCTGATCTCTGGTCTACAACTTTGATTTTCTAAATGAGATTCCTTTGGAGTGTGATGATCACATTTCTATGATGGATAAATCTTTGCTACTCCTTATACTACTTGTAGCTTTCTTACTTCACACTTTCTTCTCTTAGTGTGTCTTGTTAATATTCCATTTGTATATTTGGATGTGATACAATACATTACATATATCAATTTTAAAATTCATCAAAGTTATATATAATACATGTTTCATGAAAATACACAAAGTCAACCCAACTGTAGGTTCTTAGGTTCTGCAGACAAACTTGATGAGGTTCTGACACTCAAAAACCATTGTCAATGCTTAGCATTGTCATGCACTCAGTAGATGTAGAAGCTCAACTCATACTAATCACTTCCAATTAGTTTGAACTTGGTTTTCACTAGTGACTCGATGAATACTACAAAACTCATCATATAAACTAAATCACTTGGTTGATACTGCATAGCTCGGTCAACACTAGATTCACATTGCTAAAGCTACAAACTCAATAAGCACTAGAAAACTTGATTTGCATTGGGAGATTGGTAAAAACTATGAAACTTAGTTTACACTGATAATCACCAACTTGATAGATACTGCTCGGTGCAAACTAAATATTGAACCTAGAATTTGGTAGAAACTATAGAACTTAGTATAGCTTGGATTATTTGGTTAACATTTAAACTGTACTATAAGCTCGGTAGCTACTAACCATTTGATTAAGTGTGTGTGTCACTAATAAAGAAAAATTACTGTAATGTCAAGATAAGAAAGACTCCTGTGAAATAGAGAAGACCTTAACATGGAAGGTTTTTCCATTTTGAAAAAGTAAGAAAAGTGACCCTTGTGGAATAGAAAAACATAGACAACATGAAGGTTAGCCACAATTCTAACATGTTAACCCACTGTGAATGAATCCAACCCATTGAAGATCTCTCAAATTCTATGGGGTAAAATAGTCAATATCTTTGATGACTCAACAAGATGCTTGCCTACTAAGCATAAGACCATTGACCCTAAAGCATTCCATTGGGCATAGAGTCATCAACAGATAATGATGCATTAGCCCACTTGTAACTTCACAATGTCCACAACCAGAAAAAAAGAAAAAGCTCTTGATAGCTCTGGGAGAAAACAACTGTGTACGTATACTTCTTGGAAAGCTGAAAACATCTACTCTTATATGTACAAGTATTTATAAAAATAATAATTAAAAAATCCATTAACTAGCTTATTGAAATAGCTTCCCTTCCTTACAATTTGTTTTTTTTTCCATGCTTGCAAACAATTAAATATGTTAGTGAGCACAACAAACATACTACTACATGGAATACCTTACCAATGCTACAGAAAATGAAGCTTTTCAGCATTGGGACATTGTCTTAATGAAAAATTTTGTGAGTTACAACATACCATTCATCAAGATGAGGAGATTAGTTAGTTAATGTTCTTAGTTGTTCAATTATATATTGTATGCCTAAAAAACTATGGGCTTTGGAGGACCATCTTTATTTTATTTAGTCCTTGTAAAAGATCATATCCGATATTTGGGGTAGTTATTTTATTGTTGGAAAGTGACCATAACTAAGGGTATCCATGTTATCATTCACAAAAAAATGATCACCTGATAAGGTCACTTAGCATGATGATCCATTTTCAAAATGGTTAATCAAGAAAAATGACTATGTATATTACAAGAAGATAGTCATCAATCAATTTTTTTTTATCAGTAAGCTTAAAATAGTAAATATTATTGGCCTCAATTTTGGATATGGTAAGAATAATGCTTGAATATTATGCAAGTAGATTCTCTTATGTTAAGATGTCAATTTACATAGGTTTTGGACAAATAATATGGTGACTGGTTAATATCACATAGTAGAAGGCAAGTGATAGTGATCAAGAAATTTGGCCTAAAGAATTGAATTGTCATGTCAATTTAATTACTTGGAAATGTAGGGACAACATAATAGATGTCAACTCTTAGTTAACAAGTTTTAATATTTAGTTTTGGGTGATTTGCCACACATTTTGTGAAAATAGTTTTGGTAGCTGATTGCAAAAGTAAATTAGAAAGTTATATACATGAATCAATGTTCACATGAGAAATATGGATATGGTATGGATATGAAATAAAAACTTGGTGAATGATGCTATGATGTTATATTGATGATCAGATGTGAGTTTATGATGAATGGGCACAATTAGATGCGAGCTATATAAAGGAATAATAAGATACTAGGATATTAGTAAAATCATTTTAATATTGTATCTATTATCTATTGTATTGATTGTAAATCATTATTGAGAAGTGAATTCCCATTGTAAAATAACTCTAAACAAGGTTGAGACCTATAACAAGGTTGATACCTCTTAACAATGTTTAGTCATGTTTCAAGGGCTAATGTACTAAATGTATGTAATGACTCTTAATAGGGTAAAAAATCATAATAGAGAATTTTCAAATTAGTACATAGTTGTGGATACCATCCCCATTGGGGCTTTTCTTGGGTCATGGTTTCCTTAAAAATAAATCTTAGTGTTATGAGTTTTTCATTGTCATGTGCTTTATTTTTTAGTATTTCTATTTATAGATGAATGTGGTCAAGTTTTGAAATATATAATTGGTTTGAAAGGGATGCAATACTAATTCACCCCCCTGTCAGTGTTGCCTATTTCTAACATTATCTGCATGAAATTTCTTAGTTACCAATGTTAGTCAAAATTGAGTGTGCGTCTCTACACACACACACACACACACACACACACACACACACACACACACACACACACACACATTGTTGGAATTATTTAGAATAAATGAGAGGAAGGTGAATCAATTATCCAAGGTCTAGATGTACAAATAAAAATTTTCACAACTTAGTGAACCCATGTCCATAAAACATATTCATGCATGCATTTATTAGATCATACAATCACTTAAACTTGTAGATTATTGTCCTAGGTCAAAACAACTTTGCAAAAATAAAAACATGAAAAATAATAGATTCAATAAGACATTTGACATAAGGATTTTATATGGAAACCCAATTTGGGAAAAACCACCAGTAACATGCTACTTATTCTCACTCTTATGAAGTGATGCCTTTATGAAAGGAAAATCCTATTATAGGTTACAATACACACTATTAAATGTGACTTCGTTAGAGTATTTCCATCACCCTTTTAGGTGTAAGCCTTCTTATAGGACTGTTGGCCAAAAGTGCCCTCCTATCAAAAATTGAATTTAAATATTTTAAACCAATCCAAAGGTCACCTTCATGTTATATTTCAATTCTCAGGGCCGCGACAAAATGCACGATCTCAATCTTACAATAGCTCATATATGGGAAGATCATTGGCAAAATCAAGTAGTGATGAGATGCTATGAGGCTCTTGTTGGTTGAGTTATCATGACATCATAGATAATCAAGGGATTATAAGCTAGAAGGAGGTCTTATCTAATGTTATGATAGTAATCAATCATAAGATCGTAGATGCCACAAGAATGTGTTCCGATGCCATGGAGGTCAATGGTCATAGGATCATGGGGTTGACTTCCCAGGTTGTTGAGACTATGGAGGGGAAGATTGGTCGTATGATCTTAGAGTCATAAGGTTACAAGCACAAGCAAGGATTCCTCCTGAGGTAATGACAAAGGATAATTAAACTGCGATCTTAGGATTGTTAGAAAAAATAGTCCACCAAGATAATTGAGAGAGAGGGGGGGGGGGGGGGGTGAATTAGTTATCTAACAATTAGGACATTTATCTTCTTTAAAAGAACTTAACCATTCATCCAAAGTAAATAACAACCATAATAAGATCCACATAGACAATTATACTAGATATGTTAACTAGGGAAACCCTTGATCAGAGGGAAAGCCCTAGTGGGAATGATGCCCACAAGATGATGTACTAATATAAATATTTCTTGTTAGAGGATGGACCCTAGTAGGAGTCTATTACAACATTTAGTACATAGAGTCCTTGTTAGGAGACTTTGAATCCTTGTTAGGAGATTCCAACCCTATTAGGAGTTGTGCTAACCTTGTTATGAGTTGTAGTACAATCTATGCAAGATGAGCCCACTGCCCAAACATGCAATTTCAACTACAAGAAGAGTTCACTGCTAAAACATGTAGTTTACTATTATGTCCTTCTTTCCTTTGTTCTTTCAACTGAACTGATCACTGTTAGACCTTGTAGACTAGGTCATAAACCTTAGATCCAAATGTCAAACCTTGGATCACTTAGCAAAACCTCATCAATGAAGTTTCCTTCACTTTCACTCTACTCTTCTCAACTTTGCATTTCATTATTTCTTTTCTTACAATTACTTCACATTAATATAATTCATGTCATGCTTGATAAAGGAAAATGTCATTCCTTTATATTGAGTCCTCAAAATAGTTCCCTAAGTTGGCTATTAGACCTTCTCAATTAATTATTATAGGACCTCATTAAGAACACGTTACACTTAGTGATACCATTGATCTTTCACCTTGCAACTTGAATAAATTTTTGTACACAAAATATTATGATGAGTGAACTTAGCCACATCATCTCCAACATGTGTTCTTCATATCCTCAACCTCAATTCTTAGAATGTCAACTCTGCTAAGAGATATAAAAATTTTAATAGAACATGCCTCTATAAACTCTATCTTAGAATAGACATCATCAAAACTTACATAAATTTTTTTAGACTTATAATTTCTTCTTCTGATGTTAATTATAGATACTAGATACTTAGAAGTATCTCCCATAACCTTGGATAGTTAGAATACTAAACCAACCATCCATACCAACTTGATCTTTCCATTGTTCTTCTATCAAATTCCACAGAAAACTACTAGATTGACATCAGTGAAAAATCAGTCATGAATGTAACATATCATCATATCTCAATACTCCTCTATAGGAATATCATTAAAATTCATGCTTGCAACAATCTCCCCCTTTGGCATTGATAGCAACATTGATGGAAAACATCTAGTTCCAAGAATACCAAAAAAGACTACTCATCTTTCTTTTCAAATCGTCCTGATCAATTATTCTCCCCCATTGATATACCTCAATGTTCTTTCTATCAAACTATCATTCCATGTTGTACTTCTTCTAAAATTGCTATTCTCATGCTGAATTTCTCCAACAATCATGCTGTACATGCTGTCTTTCCATGCTGAACTTCTCCCCCATTGACATCAATGTCAAAGGTTGCAACAACTAAATTTACTACATCAAACTCTACAAAAACTGATTTTTACTTAAATCAAGAATCCAAAGACACTGTTTAAAACAATATCCAACAAGAGTCCTAGATGAATCTATCTATCACATGTACTCCTTGATATAGGAAGCATCAACATTTAGTCCAGACAATAATGGTGCTCTGTTACACTGGACTGATGCACTCTTGCATCTTCTACTCTAATGTAGGAAGGGGCATAACCCCAAGCATACCTTGCAAATACTCAAATGTCTTTTTGGGAAGAGGCTTAGTGAATATATCTGCAATCTTCTCTTTAGTGGTCACATACTCCAATCTAATTTCCTTTTTTGCAACTTTCTCTCTCGACATGTGATACTTAATAGAAATGTGCTTGGTCTTAGAATGCAATGTTGGATTCTTAGACATATATACTGTGCTTGTGTTGTCACAATGTATAACAATAGGTTCATTTATTTCTATCCTTATATCCTTCAGCATCTATTTCATCTAAATAACTTGATTGCAATTGTTTGCCACTGCAACATATTCTACTTCTGTTGTACTTTGTGATGTATAATCCAACTTCTTGCTTAACTAAGAAACCAATCTTCCTACAAGATGAAAGAAGGCTCCACCACTAATTCTATTTCTATCATCCATACTGCCTACCCAATCAACATCAATATAAGCATTTAGAATGAAATCATTAGATTTGACATACCACAATATGAACTTAGATGTTCCTTTTAGATATCTAAATATCCTTTAGACTGCTGCATAATGTGATTCTCTGGGATCAACTTGGAATTTTGCAACAATTCTAACTACATTTTCTATATCTAGCCTTGTGTGAGTCAGATATTGCAATCCTCCAATCATAGATCTGTACTTCTTCTACTCAACAATAGGTGTCTCATCCTTTGTAGATAACTTGTGTCTAGTTACCATAGGTTTTCCATAGGTTTGCATGTTTTCAAACCAAACCTTTTCAATAAATTCTTCAAGTACTTAGTTTGAGAAATAAAGGTTCCTTCTTTATTGTATACAATCTGTAGTCCTCAAAAATATTTCATCTCTCCTATCATACTAATTTCAAATTTCTTTCTTCATCTCTTCTATAAACTTCTTAATTTCTTCATCATTTCCTCCAAATATGATATCATTCACAAATATTACCAAAATCATCAAACCATCATCAATTTCTTTCCAATAGAGATTACTATCTTCCATACCTTTTCTATATCCAAGCTTTGACAAATGCTTATCCAACCTTGCATACCAGGTTCTAGGTGGTTGCTTGAAGCCATACAATCCTTGCCTCAATTTGCATACTATGTTCTTGTCATCTATCAAAGGATAACCTTCAAGCTACTCAATGTACACTTCTTCTTCAAGTTCTCCATTCAAAAATGCTGACTTGACATCCATTTGATACACTTTGAATTTCTTCTGTGCTGTATAGGCTAAGAATAATCTTACTACTTCTATTCTAGCCATTGGAGCATAGGTTTCCTCATAATCTATTCCTTCTTGTTGTGAGTAACCTTTACATACCAATCTTGCCTTGTTTCTTACAACTTCACCTGATTCATTCATCTTGTTTCTAAATACCCATTTAGTTCCTATCACATTCTTGTCTACTAGCCTAGAAACCAATTCCCATGTCTCATTCTTTACTATTTGCTCCAATTCCTCTTTCATAACTTGTTTCCAATGATCATCTTTACATTCTTATCTACATTCTTAAGCTCAAATTGAGATATCAAACTTAGTTCTTCATTGAATCTTCTTCTTGTCATCACACCTTTATCTTTGCTTCCAATGATTTGCTCGAATGGGTGATTCTTTATCATTTCTTTCCTGAAGTACGAGTTGCTATTTCAACTCTTGGTTCTACCAAAGGTTCTGAGCTTTGTTCTTGCCTTGGCTCTTCTTCATTCTACAAATCATTGTTAGTATCAAGAAATACCTTATCATTGCTTGGCTTAGTAATAGCTTCATCATCTGAATTGCAATCAACTATTGTCTCTTGTATCTTGAATTTCTCATCAATTCTCACATTTGCACTTTCATAATAGTCTTAGTTTTCTGATTATAACACCTATAAGCCTTTCTTTTCAATGAATAACCGAGAAATATACCTTCATGACTTCTAGCATCAAACTTACCAATATCATCATCTCTTTTGATATAACACTTACTCAAAAAATTTCTAAAATACTTGACTCTAGGTGAGTGACCAAACCATAGTTCATAAGGGGTCTTGTTTGTGTCTTTCCTGACATGCACTTTGTTCATAGTGTAGAATATTGTATTTACAACTTCTCTCCAAAATGTTTTGGATACCTCATTCTTAGCTAACATAGCTCTTGCAGCTTCTATAACTGACCTGTTCCTTCTCTCTTCAATGCCATTCTATTTAGGAGTCTTTAATTCAACTCTTTCTTCTACTCTAGGATCAGATCTTTGTTCTTCAATCTAATTCCCATTCTACAAATCATTGCTAATGATAACTTCCACATTTTCAACAATAGTTATGAAAGCTATCTCTTCTAATACTTCCTTTTCCTTAATCAACTCAAGCTTAACATCTTTATCACAATTATTCAAGAATCTTTCAATAGTTGCTTAAAATTTTTCATCTTCAGCAGAAAGAAAACTCTTTCTAGTTTTCCTTACTCTCTTAGGGCATGTACACTCATAATGACCAAACTCATTACATATTTAACAAGAAAAAATTTCCATACCTTCTTCTCTTTTCATAAGTAGATCAATACCTTCCCTTATCTTCATGTCTTCTTCAGATCTGGATCTATCTTTACTTATGCTTCTATCTAGAAATTCAATGCTTTGATCTCCACACAAATCTAATAAAATCTATGTCAAATTTCCTCTATCTGACCTTAGGACTATCTTCTCTTGCCATGATCTCTCAAATTTGTTAAACTTTTTCTTCAACGACCTGATGCTCTGATACAAACTGTTAGAAACAATTGTCCACCAAGATAACTGAGAGGGGGGGGGGGGGGGTGTGGTGAATCAATTATTTGACAATTGAAAAGTTTATCTTGTTTAAACTTAACCATTCAAACAAAGTAAAAAAAAAACATAATAAGATGCACATAGACAATTACACTAGATATGTTAACTAGGGAAACCCTTGATCTAAGGGAAAACCACAGTGGGAATGATGCCCATAAGATGATGTACTCATATAACTTTTCCTTGTTAGAGGATGGACCTTATTAGGAGTCTATTACAAGATTTAGTACATAGAGTCTATGGTAGGAGATATTGAATCCCTATTAGGATATTCCAACCCTATTAGAAGTTTTTCCAACCCTATTATGAGTTGTAGTACAATGTATGCAAGATGAGCCAACTGCCCAAACATGTAATTTTAAATACAAGAAGAACTCACTACTCAAACATGTAGTTTACAATTATGTTCTTCTTTCCTTTATTCTATCAACTAAACCAATCACTATCAGACCTTGTAGACTAGGTCACAAACCTTAGCTCCAAATATCAAACCTCATATCAATTAGCAAAACCTCAACAATGAAGTTTCCTTCAGTTTCGCTAGTCTAGTCTACTCAACTTTGAATTTTGCTCTTTCTCTACTTATAATTACTTTGCATCAATATAATTTATGTCATGCTTGATAAAGGAAAATTTCCTTCCTTTATACTGAGTCCTCAAAACAATTCCCTGAGTCAGTTTTTAAACCTTCTCAATTAATCATTATAGGACCTCATTAAGAACATGTTACACTTAGCAATACCATTAATCTTTTCCTTGCAACTTGAATAACTTTTCATACATGCAATATTATGATGAGTGAACTTAGCCATGTCATCACCAACATGTGCCTTTTATATCCTCAACATCAATTTTTTGAATATCAACATTGCTAAGAGATATAAAAAGTTTACCAGAACATGCCTCTATAACTCTATCTCAAAATAAACATCACCAAAGCTTACATAACCTCTTCTAGACTTATCATTTATTCTTTAGACATTAACTGCATATACTAGATACTTAGAAGTATTTTCCATAACCTTGGATAGTTAGAATACTCAACTAGCCATCTGTACCAACTTGATCTTTCCATTATTCTTTTGTCACATACCACAGAAAATTGCTATGTTGACATAATTGACAAACTTAGTCATGAATGTAACATATCACCATATCTCAATGCTCCTCCATAGGAATATCTTCAACATTCATGCTTACAACAAGGATTACAAGGGTTGTTGCCATGATTGTTGATATCATGATGGACTATGATCACAAGATCATAAAGGTCAAATGAAATTCCCATGATATTGCAAGGAAAGAATAATGGTACCACAACCTTATGCAATGGGTGTTAAGGACTTCCTTTCTATTTTGAGATCATAGGATTTTTTTGTTATTGAAGGATCATAAAGAGAATGAAGGATGGGCTTGATGTTATGTGGTATTGGCAATCATAAGATCATGGAAGTCATGGTTATAAACAAAAGGTGATATAAAGGGTTTTAACCATAGTTGATGCTCATAGGATCATGAGTTTAGTAGCAAGACATATAAAGAGTTTCACCTACCAAGATGGAAAAAGAGGAAATCCCAACCAATTAGGTAGTAGGAAAGTTATAGAGTGACAATTGAATATAGTTGACCTATACTTTCCATCTAATTTGGTGAGTTGATGATAGGGGAAGAAGCTCTTTGATGATAGATCTAATCTTTTTGATCTCCTTAAACCACTTTCATCATTTCCCAGGCCTGATAAATACAAAAGAACACTCCATCGTTGCCCTATGATCCATCTACTTAGTTAGAAGGTTAATGGCCATCATTTCTATGCTCTCAAATATTTTTTGGTGGATAAGTGATCTTCTCATGTCTAGATTTGTGCTATGATTGGATCTTTTCCAATTTTTGTAGTAATTATTCTCAATAAATTTGAATACAGTGGTTTTGTTTTATCTTAGGGTAGAAGATATCTAAGTTATGCTTTCACTATCAAAGTAGATGTTGTACTCTTTCTTAGGGTTGGATCTTCTCTATTTTTGTAGTATTGCCCCAACGTGCTATTATAAATTCCCTCTTTGCCTCTGAATCATATGACATCCTATCTTATCTCCTTGAATCACTAATGTACTATGCAAGCTTTGTCTGCCTCTCTTCAATGTACTATGGATATCTATAACCTACATTTCTATATCTCTTTTGGCCTATGAATGATAAGAAGTGAAGCTCTTTTCTCTCATGTAACTCATTTGGTTTGTTGATCTGTATGTAGCTAATAGATTAAAGAAAGTATGAATCTATATATCTTTAGAATGCCATGATAGTTGCACTATGCATGTATGGGAAGAGATTGGTTTGAACACCCTATTGGTGTTTTAAAATGCACTAAAACTACTAAGCAACAAAATGCTTAAAACCAAGATGACAATACTCATACAATCTAAAGACTAGCCAATTCTCTTTAACAATTGCATGTACAAAGCATTTGGGCCCAACTTCAACAATCCCAAGCTGCTCCTCTGAGTCAAGCTAATATAGCTAGTACCTCAAATGTTTTTGGTTTAAAGAAGAAACCTGTATACTTGAAAAGGTACAGACAAATATCATTTGCTGGTATTCCTGGTCCCCCACATCCCATATCGTTTGATTTAAGAGATAAAGTGGTTAAGTTCTCTAGGAATAATGCTATTACTGGTGAAGAACATTTGAGAATTTTCATTGATATGTTGAATGATTATGAAGTTGAACATGAAGATATGGTAATCAAATTGTTTATGCATTCACTAACTGAGGATGCAAGGGATTGGTTTAGTAGGTTGCCTAATGATAATATCACCTCATGGAATGACTTGGAGAAATTTTTCAAAGAGCAATATGGAGACAACACTAATGTAGGATTCATGTTAAATGAATTCAACAACATCAAGAAGAATCCAAATGAGTCCACATTCGATTTCGATGTAAGATTCTAGAAAGGTATGTACAAACTATTTTAAGTTACGAGGTTGAATGAAAATGTATGTCTCACAACATATTTCAATGCTTTTGATAGAAAAATGGCTTATCAATTGAGGGATAAGGATCCCAAGACTTTAAGGGATGCCTATAAAATTGTAGTAAATATAGAGAATAATATGAAGGCATCTGGAAAACTAGGTAGGAGGGATGATCCGAAGCTTTTTAATCCTAAGAACAATAATAAAAGGGAGGCTAACAAAATTCCTATAGGAAAGAAGCCAGAAGAACCTACTATAGGCCAGGTTTTGGAATTGCTCAAGAAGATGAATCCCACTAATTTTAATAAGCCAAATGTTGTTGAGAGAACCCTTGTGAATAACAACAGTTTTAATAGGCAGCCTAGAATGCAAAATTACCCTTACACCACTTAGTGGAAAGATGGTAAGCCAGTTCCCAACTAGACCCAAAATGTGAAGGATAAGGGTACTCCAGATTCCCTGCAAAGGAACACTATGAATATGAATGATGATTTACCATGGTGCATTATATGTCAATCACCTCATTCTGCTGATTATTGTGCTATTGCTCAGTCATATGCCCAAGGTCAAGGTGTGCAACCTGAAGAAGAAAGTGAAGAGAAAAACCATGATGATATAAGTTGCAATATGGTGAGCATGTGTGATGACCTTGTAGATTCTGATTTTGAGGAACCTAAAAATGATATTACTAGTTAGGGAATTACTTATCATCTACATCATCAGAAGGGGCTTTTAGATGATGAAGGTTATGATATAAATAAGGTATGTGTTACATCCTCTGATGTAGGTCACACAAGCTTAAGAATGCCCTCCAAAGAAGAGATTGACAGAATCATAGCTGAAATGATTTCTCAGGTTCATAGTAATTAAAATTTGAGAAGTAGAATAGTAAATAATGATGCATGAAAGCCATCCAGTGTATTCATCAAAGATATCACCCATAAGATGAATGATCAAAATAAGAGAGTTAATGAAGATGTGCCTAAGATCAAAGACAATAAGGGTAAGAAATGGGAACCAAAAAAGAAAGTTCAGTTTCAGATGAATGAAACAAAAAAAATAGTCGTGCAACCAAAGAGATCGGAACCTGATACTATTAAGCAAACAATGGTGCCTGCTGTCCAAAAGACTTCAATTCCAGGTACTCTTGTAAAACCAAATATTATTGAACCTGTTGATATGATATCTATTTTTTCCCAAATTACTATAAAAGTGCCCTTGTCTAAACTTCTTAGAATTGAAGAGCATAAGAACAAGGCTTTATCATGGTTGGGTTGGATAGAAAACAATAATATTGTTGTAGATCAAACTATTGCCCAACAAACCCCATTAGTAGTAGAGGATAATGGTATCATATCCCAGATTCCCCAAATGTTTTTAGATGATTCCTCAGTGGCATTTATGGAAGATATTGGCCTTTTTTTCCTCAATCTAATCATAAAAGGGAAGACCCTAAAAAATTGTATGATAGACTCAGGAGCTTCCAATAGCATAATGCCTTTCAAAGTAATGGAAGCCTTAGGATTGAAAGTGGATACCAAGTAGGGCAGATGCAAAGGAATGGATGCTAGGGAAGTCCTAGTCATAGGTACCATAAATGCTTTACCATTCAAATTAGTTGCATATCTTGAAGTAGAGTTAACCATGTCTATCCTTGTGGTGGATATACCTCCACACTATGGAATGTTACTCTCCAAAAAATGGAGTGCTACCATGGGGGGAAGCCTGTAGTGTGACTTAACCTATGCTACTTTCCACATTGGGGATAAAGCTGTCAGGATAAATAGAGAACCAAGGGTTAATCACATTTTAGGGGAAGAAATTGACAAAGATACCACTTGTTTCTTAGATACTGGGGTCAATGCTTTTAGAGCTGAATTGATTATTCAAGAAGTTGAAAATTGACCTGCTATCATTGAACATGAAGTCGAGTGTTGCACTAACTCACCAGTGTTATGGACAATGTTTTTTGATGGGGCAAGTTCAAAAGAGGGTGCAGGGGTAGGTGTAATTTTTGTTTCCCCTGAGAAAAATACTTTTAGATATTCATTCACTTTGAAGTTTTTTTGCACAAATAATATTGCAGAATATGAGGCATTATTGCTAGGATTGAAAGTTTCCACACATGATGAGATTAAGAAGTTACATGTCATAGGGGATTCTGAGTTAGTTATCTCCTAGATAAAAGAAACTTATGTATCCAAGAATAGGAGATTAAAGCAGTATAGAAATGCAGTTGGGATCAGATATAATCTTTTGATGCATTTGGTATCTCATGGAGAGATAGGACTCAAAATAAGATGGTTGATCTGTTAGCAAATGTAGCAATCAAGCCTAAGGAGATATCATTTGCGGGAATATCTCAAATTGAGGTACAAAATAGGCCTTCCATACCCGATAACATTGAAAATTGGAAAGTCTTTGAAGATGACAAAGATATTACAAATTTTTTGTTAAATGAAGATAAGTACCATGGTCAGGAAATGGATTGCAGTGAACTGATTGAAACCATAGATGGTAAGGAAACCATTTTTGGCGAGGAGATTATGCAATTGAAAACCAATAAGGTGCCTAAGGGGTTAATTGTCTTGGAAAATATTTTTGATAACCAGGACAGAGTAAAACCAAGAGTTAAGGACCCTAAGCCTTAGGAATTAGAAGAGATAAACCTAGGTATTGATGAAGCTCCCAAAAAAGTTTATACTAGCCAAAATATGCATGATAAAATCAGAAAAACATTGATTGACTTGCTTAGAAAATATAGACATGTTTTTGCGTGGTCATATGATGACCTTAAGGCTTATAGGGAAGATTTGTTCCAGCATGTTATACCCTTAAAAGATAATGTAAAACCTTTCAGACAGAAATAGAGACCAGTAAACCCTACCCTAGCTCCCAAAATGCAAGAAGAGTTGATGAAACTAAGGGATGAGGGGGATAATCAAACCAATTAGGCATTCCACTTGGGTTTCAAATTTGGTACCTGTCAGAAAGAAGAATGGAGATATAAGATTATGCGTAGATTTCAAGAATCTGAACATTGCATCTTTGAAGGACAATTATGGATTACCCAATATGGAAGCCATGTTGCAGCAAGTGACTCGTTCTGAACTAATGTCAATGATGGATGGTTACTCTGGATATAATCAAGTTTTGGTAAAGGAAAGTGAACAGTTCAAGATAGCCTTCACAACCCCATGGGGAACATATGTATATGTAAGGATGCCATTTGGCCTGATTAATGCAGGAGCTACTTTCCAAAGAGCCATGGATGTGGCATTTCATGATTATATTGATAAATTTATGGTTGTGTACCAGGATGATCTTACAAAATATTCTAAGAAGGTTGAAGATCACTGCAGACATTTGGAAAAAATCTTTATCAAAGCTCTAGAATATGGAGTATCCTTGAACCCAAATAAATGCACATTCGAGGTCACAGAAGGTAAATTACTAGGACATATAGTGTCTAAGGATGGGGTGAAAATAGACCCTGAGAGAGTGGAAACTATAGATAAAGTCCCCAAGCCAAAAAATGTAAAAGGAATTCAATCCTTCTTTGGCCAAGTCAATTTTCTTAGAAGGTTTGTTACCAATTTTGTTGAAATCAGTAGACCTATCTCAAAGATGCTCAAGAAGGGAGCCACTAGAGATTGGAATGGTGAGCCTTCACAAGAATTCAAAGATATTAAAATTGTAATAAAAAATGCTCCAGTATTGAGAACTCCAGATTATTCAAAACCCATGCATATTTTTTCTTTTGCATCCTTCCACATTGTAGTTGCAGTCTTGTTGCAGAAAAATGAAGAAGGATATGAACAACCCATTACCTTTTTCAGTAAGTCACTATAGCTTGCTGAATTAAAATATGAGATAAATGAAAAATAGGCATATGCTTTAGTAAAAGCTGTAAAAGCTTTTAGATGTTACCTAGTAGGTACAACTATTATTTCCTTTGTACCTAGTGCTACAGTCAAGGATATATTTTCTCAATAGGAAGTATCAGGCAGAAGGTGTAGATGGATCAATAGGATCCAAGAGTTTAATATTGAAATGCAGATAACTAAGTTGGTAAGAGGTCAAGGTTTGGCTAAACTCATGGCTAAATCTAATTTAGATGCAGATCAGATAAATGTGGTAGTTGATGACTTCAGACTTGGCTTATTTGACATGGATCATTGTAATTGGTACACCAATGTTATATATTACCTACAACACATGGAAGCTCCTCCCTATTTGCCTAAAAATGAAAAGAGGAGTATTAAATTACAAGCCATCAGATACATAATTGTCCAAGAAAATTTATGGTGGAGAAACTTTGAAGGGGTAATGTTGAAGTTTGTTGATCAAGAAAAACCAAAAGAAGTCTTGGAGGAAATGCATGCTGGAGTGTGTGGAGGGCACTATATGGCCAAGACCACCACACATAAAGTGATGAGGGTTGGATTTTGGTGGCCCTCCCTTTTCAAGGATGCCCAAATTATGATTAGGAAATGTGACCCTTGTCAGAGGTTTGCTGGAAAACTAAAGTTCTCAGGCAATAGTCTATTGAAGCTAGTGGAGGTTCAAGCACCCTTTCAACAATGGGGTATGTATTTCATAGGAGAGATTTCCCCCAAGTCTAGCACTAGCTATTCTTGGATCCTAGTGGCTACTGACTACTTTACAAAGTGGGTAGGGGCTATTCCCACAAGAAATGCAACAAGTAAAGTTGTCAATAATTTCCTACTGAATAATATTATTTCTAGATTTGGTTGTCCTCAGAAAATTGTAACAGACAATGCAATGTGCTTTAGGTCTGAGGAATTCATTAAATTTTGTGATAAATATGGAATAACAAGGTCATTATCTTCTCCTTATCATCCATAATGGAATGGACAAGCTGAATCCACAAATAAGAGCTTGTTGAAGGTTATTAAGAGAACCTTGGATGATAACAAAAAGGAATGGGATTCCAAGTTACAAGTAGCAATATGGGATGACAAAGTAACTGTGAAGAAAGCCATTGGTGTAGCTCCATTTGATACAATGTATGGAATTCAAGCATGAATGCCTCAGAACAAGTTGATGGGACTCTACAATTATATTCAATTGTATGATGAAGATACTATAGATGAAATGCAAGAAAGGATGGATGAATTGGTAGGATTGATAGAACCCAGAAGAGAAGCATCCCTTAAGAACCAAAAATTTCAACTGCAAGTTAAGACACTCTATGATAGAAGAACGGTAAGAAAAAAGTTTGAAGATGGAGATCTAGTCTTAATGTGGAATGCCAGAGTTGAGGATAAAGGAAAACATGGAAAATTTGATCCTATCTGGTTAGGCCCATATCTAATGAAAATACTTGGGGTGAGGATTCTTATATACTCAAAGATTTATTGGACAACATTCTTGAACTGCTAGTTTATGGACAGTTCTTGCAGAGGTATTTTTCTTGAAAGATTCTTATTTTCTCCATGAATAGTAGTTTTAGGGTTTCCTAGTGTTTTGTACATTCTGAATATTTTGTAAATCTTTGTAAATATCCTTGTGTAGTCTGGTTTCTTATTTCTGTGTGTTGCTCAGTGTTCTCTGAAGAAGTTGTCATTCTTTACCAAATATGTGGTTTTCTCTCCCGAAGATTCTAAATTCTTGCATAAACTTAGGTAGTCTATCATCCCCATACAGAGCCACTATTGGTTTGATTTTTCACTATGTAGAGGTTAAGGGAAAATTTTGTGAAAATCCATTTAAGTCTTGAAGTTTTGAAAATTAGGGTCTTGTTCCTTGTATTTTTCAAATCTTTAGATTTGTCCTAGTTTTGGAAAAAACCCTCAAGAAATATTCTCAATAGTTTTGCACACGTCCTGATCTTTTCGTGATATCATTGGTGGATTCTCTAGCAGAGATATGCGGTTTATCACCAAGAAGTGTCAACCATTGATTTCATTTGAATCAAGGGCTAGCACTTTCTTGCAAGAATGAGATGCTCATCAGATAAATAATGTGGGGAAGCAAAAATTGGACAAGTGGCAAGGTTTGACAATATGGACCCACCTTTCTCAAGGATGGATGTCTTCTGTGGCAAGTGTTAGATAAGTTGGGATGATTGGAGACTTTGATTCATCATTTTGGCCAATGTCGTGATAAGGATGCGAAGTTTCTATAACCGTTGATCTATCAAAGATCAAAGGCTAGTGCATGCCCACAATTTGAAGCTGCACAGGAGATAAATAATGCGAGCAAGCAAATTTTTGATGTGTGGCAAGGTGGGGTCAGATAGTTTTAATTGTATGATGCAGTGTGCCACACTGTAAATGATTGCTGATGTATACTGCTAGATGTGCCACTAGAGAAGTTTGACTACTGAATGGAAATGAAGTCTTATCAGTCATAGATCTTTCAAAGATCTACGGTTAGTGCAATATCGCTCAGTGGGGCCAGATTATGGAAAATTGTAGAAGTCATGCCATATGATCTACCATTTGTGCTTAGCTAGAGCTACTTATAATGTGGGCTCGAAAGGTGTCATAAATAAATACAATAGTTAGAACACGTGGGTTAATAGTAGTCATGTCATTGACCCAAGTGGATGATGCAAGTGTAGAATGAAGAGTTGTTTCTGATCTTTGATCCTTGTCTTGATCAATGAAAGGCGCTTCCCCACATTTTAAATTTGAGTGAAGTTTAAACAAAGTGGGAATGCACCCTGCAGACACGTGTCCATGGTGAAGTCTAAATTTTTTGCTTAGATGCCCTGCATGGTAGAATCAGTATCCCTGTGGATCTTTCAAAGATTGACGACTGGCGCAAGCTTGCAATTTGAAAATGCTCGTTAGATAAGGAAAGCGAGAATGTGCCAGCATGACACGTGGACCGAATAATGCCAAGTACTTGCTCACTCAAAAGAAGATATGGGATCTGCTAGTGTGGAATGTTGTCAGATAGCATGAGCTCATATGGTAGTTTCTTATTGGTTAGTACAGCTGACTGGTTTTATTAGAAAGTGGATTAGTCTGATTGTCAATCTTGTCTTGATCAATGAATGATGCTTCCTCGCAATTCTAAGATGCAAGAAATTTAAATAATATGGGGAAGTGAAATTGTGACACGTAGAATTGTTTTAAAAGCCATAAAGCTTGTTTTTTTAAAAATCAAAACCGTTCGATCTGGTAAAAATCTACAGATGGGATTCAAACTTGGGTGCAAATTGGAGGTAACAGTTACTAAGAGTAAATATGATTCAGATCTTATGTGTGCGATTTCAATGTATGAAAAGAGCCCATGATTTCACCACTAATGAACCACAAAAGCATAGAGAGAACATCAGGGCATACAAAATTTTCAAAGCCAGGGCACGAAAATCCTTAGTTAACAATCTAGTAAAATTGCAGAAGATATCACATAGTGCAGAAGCATGAATTCTAGTGGGTAAGTACTCTATGACTTTCTAAGAAAATTTAAAGTATTTGCTTTTGTGAAATTACTAGGGTTTATTCAAAATGCCTCCCCGAAAAGAGTTTACTGAGAAAACAGATTATTTGAAATGTTCTGTGCATGATGACTTTCTTGAACAATTCCCCTTATCAGTGCATGAAATAACTAAGGGGAGGGAACTCATTTCGAAACATCCTAGAGTAGTTGTAGCAGAAGGTTTTTATGACAAAGCTAATTGGGTAAGAGATGCCCAGGTTTCCATGGGGGGTCTGGAGTTGTTTAAGAAATGGTTTTCAGAGAAAAAATTGGACACTCCTATGAGAAATATTTGGAAGTTTGATATTGGTAAATTAATAGTCCCCACAGTTTTCTTTGATAGTGATTTATTGATGGATCTGGCAAAGAAATATGATCTAATTATCAGGTGGGTAAAAAACCATGCTGGAGTAAATTTTTTTAGGGTTTTTCCTGAATTATTTAGTGAGGTTTTTAGCTTGAATCCCAACCATGCTGTGCATGAAAATATTGACATAGATGACCTTCAGGCAAGGTATGATGCACAAAAAATTTACCTAAGAACATGGCCACTGCAGGAGCATGTTGATAAATTTGGCACTTTGCCAGTGATTACAACCAGTACCCTAGAGCCATTATTGAGAAGACATTTCAACTTGAGAGCTCAAGCATTGTATTTTTCTCTTTGCAAGATTTTTGGGATAGATGAAGGTGATCAAATTCCAGGTTCTAGTGTCCTTATAGTGGCTCAAACCCTTTAATTTGGAATGAGTACTATTCTAGATTTTGCTACTTTTCTTGCAAAAGAAATTCACAATGGCCTGGTGGGGATAGCAAGGGGAAAAGTAGACAAACCATTCTGTTGGTATTCATTGCTTATGCATGTATGCTTATACAAGGGATTCGCCTTTTTCTCCAAGGGTATGGAGCTGGAAACAACCAAAAATGGGGAGAGGAATCCAGTGTAGCTGTGGAGTGTAGATATGACTTCAGAAGCTATAGATGCCAGCTATGTGAGATTTGATAGATGCTTTGCTTTGAAGCTTAGGTTGCTTTTGAAAGGTGATAGCCCTAGAATTCCACAAGCATTGTTGGAATTGGTTAGACCTAAAGACCATGCACAAGGACCATTGGTTAGTCATAATTGGGGGGATATAATCCCTTATAATATTTCAACTGTGATAAGGGTATATGGTTTTTTAGGAAAGCCACATGTGTTGCCTTTTCATGTGCTCGTAAAGATAGGGATTGCTAAGCTCTTATGGTAGATAGGCACTATAGATGAGAGGGAATTGTTTAAGAAGGGCACTTTCTTTCCAATTGTTACTATAGTGCATGATTTTGTCTTTGTCAAAAAAGGGTGGAAGCACTTGAATTTGTTTTTGGATAGATATAACATGGCAGAGTCTCACGCCAGATTCATTAACCCTGAAGGATTCTATGACCTTTTAAGAGAAAGGGTGAGAGCTCCTCATATGGTACATCAAGTTTACTATCCAGAAGATATAATCAAAAATATCTTCAAATTGTAGGAACACGAATTGAGGAAAGAGAAATGGATAGTTTTCAATAAGACCCTGGAATTCATTAATGATTTTGACCCCCAATATGACCCATTAACAGATAAGAAATACTAGGGAGCTAAAATAGAAGCATTAATGAATAATTTTGCCATAATAATTCAAACCATGAATGAAAAGAAAGCTATGTATGTTGAGACACATCCAGACAAGGCTGTAGAAGTACAAAGAAGAATAAGCAGTAGAAATGTGGTAGCTCTTGGCCAATATACATTGCAGAAAAGGGCAGGTTATGTCATGATTCAAAATTTGCAACATGCAACCCCTCATCAGAAGCCAAGGTCAAGAAGTCCATCTGCAGCTAGCTCTCCAAAAAGGAAAAAATTAGAGCAAGGGTCTTCTTCTTCTCAAAAGGAACAATACTCCCCAAGCTAGTCCCCAATCTAGATAGATGATGAAGCATCTCTAAGGGAACAACTTAGACAAATGGGTGGAGAAGGGGATGTGATTGTCACTTCTAAAGACCTAGATGTTGGAGAGCCACAAGAACCTCCTACACCTTCCTTGGACCTAACCATTGCTGATTACCAAGGTAAGGAAATTGTAGTTGCCCAGGCTTCTGAAAGATTTATTAATGATGAAATTTTTTTAAGATCTAGGGCTTTTGCTCAGTTTTTGTGGAGATTAAATATGGGAAATTTTGAGAAAGCCTGTGACAAAATCAAGGCTAAGCAACCAGATAAACCTGACCCAATTATTAAGAGAGAGGTGAAATCAAAATTTTTGAATGATTTTGGCCAGTTTACTGCTGAAGCTAGGAGGTAAATAGTTAGACAGTCAAGAGTCCTCCTTCTGCTGGAATGGGATATAGAAAATGTTATTATTTTTGATTTAGTAAGGAAGTAGGAGGATGTTCAACTAACAACTGCTAAAGAAATATTACAAGCTCATAGAGGAGTCAAATTTAGTGATGACCACCAAGCCCTTGTTATACGATCCATGAAAAAGAGGGAAAATACCAGGATGCTTGAGATTCCCACTGCAGAGCATATTGGTACATTGACAATATACAGGGCTAGTGAGGTAAGTAGTAAGAAAATAATGGGAATGGCCTCAGAAATGCTAAAATTTGGTGGTCTTGTATCTAGCCAGGAAGAAGATAGATTTACCCAACTCAGTGCTAGGTTTGAAGAAGTTTTGAAAGCATATAAGGAAAGGGGTGTATAGATATAGTCACTGGAAAAAAAAGTATCTCAAATGGAGAAGGTACTGGGGAAAAGAAAAATGGGAGAGACTAGCAAACCCAGGATTGCATACCCCCCAAGGCCACCTATTGAACCCTTCAAGTCTACTCCAATTGTTGAGATACTTGATACTCTAGAGAGACCTTAGTTCTATACTACAGATGCTTTTGAAGAAGAGAAGAATAAGTTGTATGCCATGCATGTAGAGCTTAATAATCAACATGAAGAAAAACTGAGGCATGGTATTAT
Organism: Cupressus sempervirens; assembly: GCA_028749045.1. Taxonomy (NCBI): domain Eukaryota; kingdom Viridiplantae; phylum Streptophyta; class Pinopsida; order Cupressales; family Cupressaceae; genus Cupressus; species Cupressus sempervirens. Next base: position 85,617,417 of record CM053784.1, on the reverse strand, counting down.
GTATTTAATAGACAGGATAGAGTGGCCCACATTCTTTAATCAATTGTCAAGGATTTTAGCAATCAGGGATGAATTAAAGCAAAATGAAGCTATATTCAGACCCATTGTATAGAAGTGGACATAGAGAAGCTCAGATATCACTACTATATGTATATCTATTATTCATCCAACATATCATCAGATAGAAGGAATTTTTGACTTACTAAATAAGTTGCAGGATTTTGATGATAAACAAGATTCTTTCTATAGAAGATTAACCAATTGCCTTACCAAGTATTTTGCAAAAAATTTATTCCCTTGTGTTCTAAATTCAGTTGATAAAATAAAAGAAAAGGAAGAATGGAAGAGGGAGCTAGATGAAGCTTTTTGTGAGAGAATAAATAGGGTTATAAATGAAGCTGGCCATCTGTTGTGGGCAATAACAAATGAGGAGTTGGTTAAAGTGTAGATATTTTTTAACTCCATCCAAAAAGAATTGGTTAATATGGAGGCAATTGCAAATTCCCTGTTAATTGTACAAAGAGAAGTTTTGAGTTTTGATTGGCTAGATGATATTGTTTATAATAAGTGGAAGGAAAAATTCATGTCTATAGAGCAAATGTTAGAAGATGATGAGGTAGAAGATCATACAGATGTAACTATTACTTTAACAGTCGATGATAAAGACAGAGAAAATCCCCAAGTTAAAGTAAACTTATAGATAACTGAAGGAGACACGTCACTTTCAAGCCTCATGGTCACTTATTTCGAGGAATTAGATGGATAGAAGAATAAAATTATTATGCCAGTTCTAGAGGATGTAACAGAAAGGGCCCACAAAAGGAATGTTTGATGTAAAACTTTTTCTATTACTCACATTTTTGTCATCTTGTGATAAGTGTATGCAAATGTTTCTTGTAAAAGACACCTGTCACTTTCTCTTAGCCTAAAGCTTGTTGCATCTCACACTATTTAAGTGAGATTCCAAGGCTAAAGAATGATCCAAATTCTATTCTTTCTAAGTGATAAACTTAGTCTGTCTTTGGTCCATTGTTTTGGAAGCAAGTTTGTGATGTATTTTCTCTGTCATTTCTCTGAGAATACATGAATATAGAATGAGCTATGTTTCCTTCTGAAGGTCATTCTGAGTCTATTGTAAATTGTATACAATTTTCAAGGAAAATGAATACAAATTATGAACTGTTCCCATCTTAGTTCTTTCTGAACTTTGTCTCCTTCTGATTACTTGGTTATCTTGATGTTGTATAAGTAAAGGCTTGTGCAATTAAATGCAATCCAGTTAGATTGTATATCTGTTTATCATTGCTAGTAATTCAATGGATTAAGTAAAAGCTCTGATGAATTTGATAAGGTTACTATAGTAGTGAAAAGGATTTTGAATGATGAATTCTAAAAAGAATTGCTAATAATATTTGTTGTAAGGCAAAAAATTAGAACTAAGGATTAGATTTTATGTAGACTCTGAACCCCAATGGATTAGGCACTGATCAAATTGATTCAATTGAAGGAGAAATATGTCACAAATGGTTGTCAAAATGGAATATCAAATCAATTTTTACTTTTATTTCTTGTAGATCTTAAAAGTTGGCCTGTACTTGTCTATATGGAATGTTTTAACTTCAGTTAGCCACTATTGTTGAGAATGTCTATAGATCTATAGAAGAAATTTTGGCCATATCTGTTGTATGGGATGTGTTTATCAAGTTATCAAGAATTGTGTATATATTTGAGGATTTGAGATGAGAATCAGAATGAAACTAAAAATAATTCTCATACAATTTTCCCAGTCTTGAATCATCCTTGGGTATACCCACCTTGGTTTTGCAAAGCCAGAAGAGTAGAACACCAGCCTTGGTTTTGTTGAAGTTGGGCTCAAATGCTTTGCACATGCAATTGTTAACAAGAATTGGCTACTCTTTAGATTGTATGAGTACTGTCATCTTGGTATTAAGCATTTTGTTGCTTAGTAGTTTTAGTTCATTTTAAAACACCAACACACCCTATTTTGGTGCATCACCTCCTTAGAATAGATTAGGTAGTTACTTTTATGTATTCCTTCTCCCTTTTCTCTTCAAGAGTAGTTTAAGTGCATCTTGATAGTAGAGGAAGCTGACCTTCCCTGGAGACTCAACCTCATAGTTCAAGTCCCACAACTTGGAGGTTGTTTCCATGTTTCAACAAGGTTGTCCTTAGGTAAAAACTTTGGACAAGGGTGCAAGATTTTGTGATAGCAAGGACTTTAGATCATTCACTTGGAATGTCACCTAGTTAAAAGATTTACAAATGACTGTTAAGTCAACCTTAATCTAAAAGATTTACCCTAGATTGGTGCAATGATTTGAAAGTAAAAGTAAGGCTTGATTTGCTAACAAATTATAACTCACTTGCAGATTGTAGATCTCTATTTCAGTTCTCCATTCTACTTGGCTTTCACACACTTCAACTCTAATAGCTCGTTCACCCTTCAAGCATTCATACTCTTAAGCCTTCTTGCTTTCCTTACCAATATCAATCTCTTCTATTTGGTTATTGAATAAAGAAATACCTTAGACCTCTTGTCTAACTTGGGTTGTCAAACATGACCAACCTTTCTTCTGACCAGTCATCTCTATAGATAGAAAATTAAAATCTTTTGATGTTCAATCTCTATCATCCATTTTAGGGTTAGGTAGGATTCAATTAATCTACCCATCTTTTCATTTGAGTCCCTTCTAGAAAATTCTTCTTCAATCCTCTTTGAATTCCCCCAAAAATAGTTTACCATGAATTCTATGCCACCAACTCATCATAGTTATCTTCCACATGCTTCACAAAATTCAAGAAAGAAAATTAGTCAGCTTAGATTTGTAAAATCTACAATTCAACATGAATACTAGCACTCAACATCAATATGCTATCACTTAGCTTCCAAACTATTCTTCCACTTGTCTTCAACTAGATCAATTGACAAACACTAAAGTTTATTGTTGCTCAGCATCAACTAAAATTTACTTAGCTTACACTATATCACTCAACATATAGTGAACTTTGACTTTGCTCGACTTGAACTAATTTTTTGCTCAGCTTGCACTGACTTTTCTTGTCACCTACTCTCCACTTGGTCAAGCTTGGCAGATTCAATTCTTCTAACTTGTTCTTATAGACTTAGTCAGTGTATCTAACCTTTGCAACCTTAAGTAGATAATCAATATACTATAACATCATTGTCTTAATTGATCTTTGTACTCCTTTTTTGTACCATAACCGAACCTTTCCTCTAGGTTCTTTTTTATCTCATTTGATCAAAACCACCTCATTACTCAATCAAATGATAGTACTCAAATCAACTAAGCAGTTGTCTTACCAGTAAGTAGCAAGTTTGACATAAGTGCTAAAATAATTATTGAAACACATTCTTATACTCATGTCAATCTATTTTCAACAATCTCCCTCGCTGGCATTGATGGAAAACCATACCAACAACAATATTGAAAAGAAAATAATTCCTTGTAATGAAATTTCTCCCTCTATCAGTAGCTTTCATATTCTATATAGGCTACAAAATTTTGTTCTGATCAACATACAATCAACTCATGCTTATGACTCCCTCTTGATCACTTCCTCTTTCTAATATTCAGGTATTTGTCTCTGCCTATTATGTTCTTATATCTCCCTCAACACTATCTCTCCCTTTCTAGGTACATGTATGTCTTTTAATCATTTCTCCCATTGTAGTAATCATCAGGTACATTATCTCCCTCTAAGTAGATATTCCATGTTTCTTCCTTATTCTCACTATATTTAGTATTTAGTATTTCTCCTTTTTTCTATTTCTCTCTCTTTGAAAAAAATTCCAAAGAAATGTCATCTTAATATGTAGATATGAACATTTTTAGTTTCTCTCTCTGTCACCTAGCTTGTGACTGATTTGTAGCTCCAACTTTTTGTTTACTTTAGGCAACTCCTAAAGTAAGATCCACTGCATCAATGTGTAACATATGTCAATCATTCCAGTTGATGTAGGGAACTACTTATGATTCTTAAATAGCCTTGGATAGGGGTATCACCCCTAGTTTATGTCTTAGATACTCATAAGCATCCTTAGATAATGCTTTTGTGAAGATATTAGCTATCTACTCTTTTGTATTCACATATTCCATCTTCACCTCTTTGTCTTGAACTAACTCTCTCAAGTAATAATAATCGATTGAAATGTAGTTAGTATTTATATACATTAAAGGTATCTTTGATATATTTATAGCACTTGTATTATCACAATAAAGTATCACAGGTTCAGTGATCTCCTCCTTAATACCTTTGAGTAGTTGTTTGATCCACACAATGTTTGTACAATTTACTGTAGCAACAACATATTCAGCTTTAGAAGTAGATTGAGATATGATTTTTTTTTTCTTGCTAGTCCATGTAACCAACCTTTTTCCTAAGAAAAATGCTCCTCCACTAGTGCTCTTTCTGTCATCAATATTTCCAGCCTAATCAATATCAATGTAGGCTCTCAACTCAAACTTCTCATTTTTCTTGTATTATAGACCATGGTCTTTTGTTCCTTTCAAACATCTCATTATTCTCCTAACAACCATCAAATGATTCTCCCTAGAATTAGTAGATAATCTTGCAGCTATCCCAATAGAGAATGTAATATCAGGTCTGCTATGCACTACATATTGAAATTTTCCAATCATAGACTTGTACAATGTTTGATTCACCTCAACTGAATCATCATTCTTTGGCAACTTGTGTCTTGTCACCATAGGTGTGCTTATTGGCTTGGAATCTTCTAATCCAAAAAATTTTAGTATCTCCTTTACATACTTAGATTGAGTGATGTATATACCATATTTCATTTGATGTTCTTGCAAACTGACAAAGAACTTGATCTCTCCAAACATAGACATCTCAAATTCATTCTTCATTTCATTTGCAAAGGCTTTACATAAAGTATCTTGACCTCCATATATGATATCATGAACACAAATTTTAGATCGTAGAATATCTTTTTCTTTCTCTGTCTTCAAGTACAAATTGTTGCTATCATCAATCCTCTCAAATCCAATCTTCATAAGATAATTCTGTAACCTTTCATAGCATGCTCTTGGTGATTTCTTTAAACCATATGAAGCTTTGTGTAGCCTAAATACCATGTTTTTGGTGTTAGTGTCAAAAAATCCTTCTGGTTGTTCTATATAGACCTCTTCTTGCAATATGTCATTTAGAAATGTAGATTTAACATCCATTTGATAAAATTTGAACCTTTGTATGTAAAGTAAGCAAATAGAGTTCGTACTCCTTGCAATCTTGCAACAGGGGAAAATGTTTCTCCATAGTCTATTCCTTCTTCTTGTGCATGCCCTTTGCAAACTAATCTTGCCTTTAGTTCTTTGTGACTTCACCATTTTCATTTAATTTATTTTTGTAAACTCACTTGGTGCCAATCACAGTTTTATCTTCTTGTCTAGGAACTAGAGTCCATGTCTTGTTCTTCTCAATTCGTTCAATCTTTTTTTTCATGGCTTTACTCTAGTCCACATCTTCTAAAGAATCTTTCACTATTTTAGGTTCATGTATGCTAATCAAACATGTATCACTTCTTAGCTTGTTCCTTTTCATTGGTATAACATCTTTATCTCCAATAATTTGTTCAACAGGGTGATGTCTCTTGACATACTTTGGAAATCTTGGTTTTGCTCTATTTTTCTCATCATGTCTATCAACTTCTAAATCACCATGTACTTCTCTATCAAGTAATTCAACATCTCATTCATGCACACTAATCTCAAAATCAAAATGTGCCTTAGCTTTAGTAAAAAACATGACACTAGATTGTAGCTTGGTTCCTAAATGTAACTCGACATTTATTGTATGTGATTCAATAATCACTGAAACTTGTTGTTGATTTGCAACTTGATTTACAAGATCTTCATTGGTAGACATACCTTCATAAAAGTATATAAAAGATTTGTATTCCTCTAGTTCCTTCAAAGATTTAGCCTCATGCACCTCTATATATTCAAAAAATTTGACATTTTCACTTACCACAACTTTGTGAGTGTTAGTATTTAAACACTTATAAGCTTTTCTTCTTGTGGAATAACCAAAGAATATACCTTCCTCACTTTTTGCATTTAATTTACCATTTCTAAAATCTTTGAGAATATAACACTTGCTTTCAAATACCTTAAAATATTTTACATTGGGTGAGTATCCATACCATAATTCTATAGGTGTTGAATGAGTACCTTTCTTGGCTTGTATAGTTCAAGGTATAAACAACTATACTTATAGCCTCTATCTCGTATTTCAAAGCAACATTTTTCTCCTTCATGAGTGTCCTCACATAGTCCATTAGAGATCTATTCCTTCTTTAAACAATTCCATTTTGTGGAGGAGTTCTAGGTGCAAATGTTTGTCTTTTAATTCCTCTGTCATTACAGAAAATCTCAAACTCATTTGATGTAAATTCTCCTCTGTCAAATCTTAGACATTTTAGGATTTTACTTGTTTCCTTCTCAACTCTTGCTATGTACCACTTAAACATTTGGAAAGCATTAGATTTCTATTTCAAAAACAAAATCGTCATCATCTTAGAATAATCATCAACAAATAGCATAATGTACTTGTCACCTTTGTAGCTTTGCACATCAATTGGTCCACACAAGTATGAATAATCTCCAAAATTTATTTAGAGGTGTGAGTCTTAATCTTAAACCTAGACTTTGTCATTTTGCCTAATTGAAATTATTTGCAAATTATATTGTCAGGTTTCTTCAACTTAGGAAAACCTGTGACTCTTCTCATGTTACTGATACTAACCAAGTTATCAAAATTAACATGAAATAACCTTGTGGCATAACCATACATCATCAAATTCTACAACTAGAAAAGTAGCATCTTTCATATCAAGGTAGAATAGATTACCTCTAGTTTTATCACCTTTTCCAATTAGTTTTTCATCAGTATCATATATATTAGCTATCTTTTTCTCAAACTCAAGCTTGCAACCTGAACTATTTAGTTACGGCACACTCAAAAAATTATAAAGTCCTTCAACATAATATGCATTTTTACATAAAATCTTCTATGTGAGTTTGATAGATCCTTTTCCTTTTATCAGATAGGGTGCATCATTACCAAACCTTACACTATTTCCATCATAATAATTCAAGGTAATGAACTTACTTTTATCTCTAGTAATGTGATGTGAACACCCACTATTAGTGATCCATCTGTCATTCTTGTTCACACAAGACATTAGTGCAGTGGCCTCATCCTCATCAGAATCATCCTTCATTGCAACGTACACCACTTCATCATCATGATTGTCAGATCCATCTTTGGTTTCCTCTTCTTTAATGTAGGAAGACTTCTTTCCTTTTTCTATGTCCTCATCTCTTCTACTTTTGTATTTGTCTCTACTTCTATTATTTTTCTTTTCTGGACATCTAGTAACAATATGACCAACCTCATTGCAATTAAAACACAAGATAAGTAACTTATCTTTGAATTTTCCTTTACCTCTATAAAATCTCTTTTTATAGTAGTGCTTCAATCTATTCTACAACCTCCTCATCTGTATCAGTGTCACTGGAAACATATTTTACCTTTTTCTTCTTCTTCTTATTAGGTTCCTTTAATGACAACTTAGCTTCGAAAAAAAATTCAACATTGTCAAATTTGAAGTTTGTCAAAATTATATAGCTCAAAAGTAGTGAGCCTACCTACCATATCTGCAAGAGTCAAATTAGAAACTGGTATACATCTCACTTCTTGTATTGCAAAAACTCTAATGGCATAGATGGGTAACAGTGTTCTTAAAACTTTGCTTAATACAATATCATCATCTATTTTATCTATAGATAATCTTATAGCATTAACAACATCTTTTATTCTAGAGCAATATTGAGCAATATTGAGTAAAATATATATACATACATATACATGTACATATATACATACACACACAGATATATACACACACACATAGATATATACATACACACATATATGTATATATATGCATATTGTTGGAATTCTTTAAAATAATTGAGAGGGGGGTGAATTAGTTATCCAAGGTCCGGATGTACAAATAAAATTTTTCACAACTTAGTGAACCCGTATCCATAAAACATATTCCTGCATGCATTCATTAGATCATATAATCACTTAAACTTGTAGATTACTATTCTAGGTCAAAACTGTAGACACCTAAATTTGATTACACCGCTTTAGTAATCCTATTTAGCTATCTTTAAAGGCATCATTAATTAAATTCCTATTTAATTAAATCCTTTTCCATCCCCTAGCTGATTAATTTAATTAATCATCTATAGTCTTAATTGATAAATCAAATAACCTATCATTTATCAATTAAATCCTATTCTTCTATCTAATTCCAAAATCCTCATTTATTAAATAAATTTATTTGATAAATAAAGCCCTCAAATCTAATAACCCCTAAACTATCCTAAACCCCCTTTTTAGCCTAATCCACCCCATCCACCCATACTAACCAAGCTTAGCCACTAACTCACCCACCCTCCTTGAATGCCATCCACTTGCATATCTCTAACAAGCTTAGTCTAATCCTAAATCACCTCTAATACCACCCCTAACCTTGTCACATTCCCTAAGCAAGCTTAAGACTTTCCTAAGCCAAGCAAAGTCAACAATCTCAACTTCCTCCAAAATATCCCAACCACTAAGCTTTGAATGCTCTTACAAAGGCCATAAAGACTCTTACAAGCCCATTCATTGTTCTTACAAGCTATTTATGAAGGGTCTTTATGAAGATATTATCCCTTGAGCCTCCTTTGTTGACTCATCCATCCCCTTGCCTCCATCCACTCACCTTGTGACATGTGTCACTCCCTGGTTGGTGCTAAACAAGCACAATCCATGTGCTCTCCTTTGAGTGCATCCTAGCCCTCCTTAAGCTTTCATCTCTCCTTGCATCTTAACCCTCCATCCCTCAAGCACTTAGCCTATAAATTGAATCCCCTCCCAAGCCATTTCATCACAACCTTTAAGCCAAAGTTATAATGCTAGTTTGAGAAACAAAGCCTTTAAATCATACCCTTATAATGGCAAATTGAGAGCTCACAAGGCTACCAATTTGTCATTACCCATCCATCTCCATTGAAGCTAGTTTTGATAACCTTGAGCATACATACCAAATCTAAGCAAATAGACTCATCCCTAAATCAAGTGACCATCCTCATTGGGAGAGCTATTCTATGGCTCATATTCTCATTTGAGGGTTTCACTTTGTCTCTTATATATGTTATGATTTTAATGCTAGTTAATGCTTTGTTCTCTTAATAGATTAGTATTTCTTGCTAACATATTTCTCATATACAAAAACAACTTTGCAAAAATCTAAACATGAAAAATAAAAGGTTTAATAACACATTTGACACAAGGATTTTACATGGAAACCCAATTTGGGAAAAACCACACTTAACATGCTACTCATTCTCACTCTTCTAAAGCGATGCCCTGTGAAAGGCCAACCCTATTAAAGGTTACAATACACATTGTTAAATGTGACCTCGTTAGAGGATTTCAATCAACCTATTTGGAGTAAGCCTTGTTAGAGGACTTTAGATCATTCACTTGGAATGTCACTCAGTTAAAGGATTTACAAATGACTACTAGGTCAACCTTATTCCAAAGGATTTACCCTAGACTGGTACAATGATTAGAAAGTAACAATAAGGCTTGATCTGCTAACAAATTACAACTCACTTGTAGATTACATTTCTCTATTTCAATCCTCCATTCTGCTTAGCTTTCACACACTTCAGCTCTGATAGCTTGTTCACCCTTTAAGAATTCATACTCTTAAGCCTTCTTGCTTTTCTTGCCAATAGAAGTCTCTTCTATTTGGGTACTGAATGAAGAAATACAGTAGACCTCTTGTCTAACATAGGTTCTTGAAAATGACCAATGTTGCTTCTGACCAGTCATCTCTATAAATTGAAAATTAAGATCTTTTTCCATTCAATCTTTATTATCCTTTTTAGGGTTAGGTAGGATTAGGTACAATTCAATAAATCTACCCATCTTTGCATTTGATTCCCTTCTATAAACTTCTTCTTCAATCCTCTTTGGATTTTCCTTAAAACAATTTATCATGAATTCTGTGCCACCAACTCATCACAGTTATCTTCCACTTGCTTCACAAAATTCAAGAAAGCAAAATAGTCAGCTCAAATTTGTAAAATATACAATTTAACATGAATACTAGCACTTGCAATGAATATTTTTTCACTTGGCTTCCAAATTGTTCTTCCATTCATCTTCAACTAGATCACTCGACAAACACTAAAGTTTATTAGTGCTCAGCATCAACTTAACTTTACTTGGCTTACACTGTATCACTCGGCATACATTGAACTTTGACTTTGCTCGGCTCCAACTAATTTTCAGCTCAACTTGCACTAACTTTTCTTGACACCTCTTGTCCACTTGGTCAAACTTTGCAAACTCAATTCTTCTTATTTGTTTTTCTAGAATAGTGAGTGTATCCAACCTTTGTAGCCTTAAATAGATAATCAATACGCTATAACATCACTATCTTAACTGATCTTTGTACTCCTTTTTTGTACCATAACTCAACCTTTCCTCTAGGTGCTTTTGTTATCTCATTTGATTAAAACCTCCTCATTAATCAAACAAATGATAGCACTCAAATCAACTAAGCATTTGTCTTACCAGCAAGTAGCAGGTTTGGCATTAGTGACAAAATAATAATTGAAACACATTCTCATACTTATGTCAATATGTTTTCAATATATACACACGCAAGCACGTGTGTGTGTGTGTGTGTGGAGAGAGAGAGAGAGAGAGAGTTTTGCTATGAGTAAATTTTTTTTAATTATTTGGAAGAAGGGTTGATGAAGTTTAATATCTCAAAGTAATTTATGTTAATGAAAAACTAAGTGTTTGTTCTTATGTTGAATGAGGATTATTGTTGGATGCTATTATCTATCCATGGATTTATAATTTCATATATTTAAATGTTATTTCATTATTGAACATTTGATGGAATTGAGATGACAATCTACAAGTGTTATGTGAATACTGTGACTAAGGAAACTTTGTGATCCATATATGATTATCCAACTTGATTACTTCTTGCCTTTTGAAGATCTTTCTAGTTAAAGCCCCATACCTTATTTGCGTTCTAGTCAAAAGCATCTTGTTTATTTTCAAAATCATAAGAAGATAGCTATGTCTTATAAAATAAGAAGCGAGCAAATGTAGAAGGTCATCACACCTAACTCAAAATTGTTTCAAATTGCCAATTATTGGGCACATATATACAAAATTAGAACCAACACAATGTAATAAGAATAATATGACTTGATAAGGAGTTAAAAGTAGCCAAATCCAACTACTCATAGCCATAGTTATACTCTAGAATTAGACACACACCATGTCATATATTTTAGGAATCCTTAGAATAATAGTTTTCTTGTTTAAAATTGATTATTGAAATACAAGGTCAATCTACCAACTATAAATGAAATCTAATTTAAATTTTATCATTTTACTTTAAATGCATATAAGAAAAGCCACACTTGAAAATCATGATCAAAACAACACACATTTATAATCACTAAAACTATTACTTGCAAATTTACAAGTAATATTTTAGAAACCAACTCAATTGCTTTATTTATGAACCCAAATTTCATAGGGAATGCATTATCATTTATTTGTTTGAAAAATAACTTATGTGGACCCAAGCATACAAATAGTCTGAATATGAAATGCTATGTCTCCTCCAAATGGGTGAGTGGGGGGAATCTTTGATTAAAGATGAATACAAACAAAATGCACGAGTTCACTTCATTTTGATATTGTATTTTAATTTTCTTAAATCAGATTGGCATTTTCCCATGATGCCATGAAACCCACTTAGCCCATGAAATTAATGTACAAGGTGGGCCATTCCCATGTATAGAGTTCAAAATAAAATTGAGTATTCCATTCCTTTTACCGTTTCTATTTCAAAGTACAATAGATTTTTTAATTTATTTGTATTACTTGTGTGGGGACAAAGAAATTGATTGTGGGGACAAATAAATGTGGGCATTTTCACAAGGTGATGGCAGACCGTATTTAGATCCCCCAATTATCTCAATTTTTCAATATCATTTCTTACTTTACACACCATTCACTATAATCAACCATTTTATCAACTTGCATGCTTTCTCCATCTTAGATTTGGTTTATTATTAAATTGTAGGCCATGGGAAGAATCAGATTTGGGGCCACTTGCTCCATTTCTTTAATGATGTACCATTTTAAGGCATTTCTAAGAAAGAAATGGAAATAAGTAAAGTGCCTTATAACTACATTGAGTAGTTGAAATGTTGCTTCCTGATTTGTGATCTTTAAAGTATTCTCTGTCTATGGTACCGAGTGTTCTATGATACCCACTATTCTATGTCCAATAAAATAAAAGTTATGGAGAACTCAATGGGACGGAGTTGTAATTGGGTTAGATATATTTGTTTAAAGATATTAATTTTTTTATGATCAAACATTTCTTAAATAGGTTTACAATGCCAAGTGGTTAATATATATGTACAATTGAAGGAAATAAATGATTAAGAATAATGTATTATGCATTAAAATGTAATTGATATTAAGTAGAAGAGAGAATAAAGTGTACAAATTATATTGGTTAAATATTATTTAAAGGAAGGAATCCAATCTATAAGATAATGTAATATAGTTTATTGAAACAAATAAATTCATTGAAAAAGACTTTCAAATGATCATTCTTATTTTACAAAACAATTAGAAATTACTTATTATAAATATAGATTGGTATGGAAATTAAGATATTTTTAGAAGTACAATAATAAAATATAAATTAAATGTAGATAAAAAGTTGTAGTAGATTATATGACGAGCATTAAAACAATAAAAAATAAATAGGGATATTAATTAATTTTTTGGTCAAAGAGGAATTGTTCATTATTGAAATTCTAATTCTTAATTATAAATTAGAGTCACTCCAATTTTTAAGTATTAAAGGGAGTTGGGTGGGGAGCCAAATGTCGAATCAATTGATAACAAGGATATCATGCTGGAAATTATGGTATTTAAACATTGGAGACAATCTAAAAGTAAAGACAACATGTTAATATTGGATATATTTAAAGCATAATGGCCATTCTAATCTTAGAAATAAAGGTCTTATTTTGATATTTAAATATTTAATACGGGTTAAAATAGAAACCAATCTTCACATATATTCTATTAAAGAAATTAATATACTCCACTTAAACTAATAAACTTATTGAAAGGGACTTTAATGGTAAATAGAGATTAGAGGTGGTAACGATTGTCTATATGAGTGGTGGAAATGGATGTTGTTGAGATACGCATTGAGTGTTGTTGAATTATAATATAAGTAGATAAATTGATTTATCTTAAGGTATCTTCTTAGAGATATCTTTCAATGAATGTTGATTGATTGATTGATTTGATCTTGGAAATGGACAAAAAACTTATTTCTTTTGATATTTTGTGATCCCTAAGCCTATTATTTTAGAAGTATAATAAGATCATAAATTTATACACATAACTTTTGATGTATAATTCAATTATTTTGGCATTATATCCATCTTAGAAAAGAAATTCAAATTCTAGAAAAAATGGGATGTTCTTGCAAGTATGGTAGACAAAATATGGGGCAAGATCATAGATAAAGTCCAATTAATGAACATAATAGAGGAGTCAAGTTATGTCCTAATAAATACATTAGGTTAAAAAAGTGTGAGGTTGTGCATTTTTCACATCTACATTTTTCATCCACTTTGGTATATCACAAAACTAAGTGTGCATACATGTAAAAGTAGAAAAAGGGGGTTTCAGATATAGTACAACTTTTTATTTGAATTCATCTCTGGCTTTGCACCTTTCATACCACATTTTTTGTGGGAGCATTAGGGAGTTTTATTATGGCTTTGAAAAACTTTAGTCCAGTAGATAATATTGATGCTAGAGTTGTTGCGACAAATGCTCATGAGACCTCCACAAAATAAACACCCTCCCAAGTTTGTTCTGAAAGCGTTTCACGAGGTAAGGCCTCCCCTGATATTTTTCTCAACATTCTCTTTTTTGATAGTGCTCGTGATTGGTTAGAGAAACATTATTTGATAGGATATTTTGTGGGTAGAACTATTTTATGGGTTGCCAAGTCCTAGACTCCCCATAGGGTCAGGCTTGAGGGCATCAAAGCCTCACCAAGGGATTTTTCTTATTTTGATTTGCTATCCCTTCCTAGACAGATGTATTTTTTAACCATAGGCCGTGGAAGGTTAGGTCCTTGCTTATGGTTTTCTAATGATGGTCTCGTGATTTCTTTGTCTCAAATGACATGAAACTAAAGGTCCCTATTTGGGTTGAGTTTTGGGGTCTCCCCATGCCCTGCTGGTCTTTTATCCAAGCCATTGTTAAAACCCTAAGTAAGGTTATTTACATGGAACCTAATTTTTTTTTTAATGCTCATCCCCAAAGAAGGGTTTTTATCGAAGTCAACCTTTCCTGTGACCTTAAAGAAACTATTGATATTCAGGTTGGGGCTCACACCTTCACCCATAAGGTGATCTAATTGAGCCGGTCAAAAACCCACTGTTAGTGTTAATCAACTAACCACAAGATCAAGGATTATTTGTGTGGTCATGCCTCACAAACTAACTCATAGCAGGGATTCACATGCCAAACCTACCAAGTATAGAAAGAAAGATGAGTGGTCAATTGCCATTCACAAGGAAAAAACTTTCTTCCTACTAAAAAAATGTCTTCTTCCACTCAGCCTTTGCTAGAGATTGGTCTAGTTACTACTGTTGCTGCACCAATTACATCAGTGGTGCCACCAACTATTTCAAGCCTTGCTTCTTAAGGGACCAAGGTGTTTGTGGGTGTCTCTTAACCCTCTTGGGTCTGTACTCCACATGCAACCTCCATGATATTTTCACAACCTTTGTGAAGGTATCACACCCCAAATGGCTATGGAGATGACCCTAAGAAGTAGAGAATCATCTCTAGCAAAGATTCTTCTCCTAGCTTCACCACCAGTTCTTTCTTGAAAAAATGTTTCTACTCTCTTCGGGACGAGGATGACATGAAAGAGCTGTTATCATGAATTTTCTCTCATGGATTGTGTGGGGTCTCATAGACCTTCCTCAAAAGTATTACGTGCGAGACACCAAATGTTGGCTTGGTATCCTAGATATTTTATGTCTCTACGAAGTTAAAATTTTAGGGTTTTTTTCTCAATGTTGCTTGCCATATTATTTGGCTAGGAAACACTATTTTCTCTTCCAAACATGAAGCTATTCTAGGTGGCGTAGTTAATTTTCTCTCACCTCATTTTATTTCTTCAGTTATTTCTCATGGCTCTGACCCCATGCACATGATTGTATGGATTTTTCTGTCTTTCAATAATCATTCTTTTGAAATAGTTAATGTTCATGCTCTAGATGATGTTTTTGAAAGATAATAGTTACATCATTGGATGGTGAATTCTCTTCCACCTACCACTTGGGTTGTATGTGGGGATTTCAATATGGTTGAGTTGGCCTTTGACAAAGATGATATTTTACCTTTTCAGTGGATAGTTGGAGAAAGAGAATCTTGGTACTACATGCATAATAAATTAGGCCTTTTTGATCCCAATGCCCATCGCCGACATTTTGGTGGGATATCACAACATTGGTATAATTTTAGAGCTGGATGTGACATGCTTTTTAAAATGCTTGATTGTGCGATGATTACTATACAATCTTTTTCCTCTTTTTTTGAAGATAGGGAATTACTTGTCATTCCCCTACATGATGTGACATTGTTAGACCACCATCCCATTATTTTTACTATTATCTGGAAAACAACTTGTTGGTGTTTTATTTTGATGTTAACAGTACTAAAACTACTAGGCGACAAAAGGCTTAGTACCTAGATATCAGTACATACACAACCTAAAGAATAGCCAATTCTCATTATCACTTGCATATGCAAAGTATTAGGACCCAACTTCAATAAAACCTTAGACGGTTTTCTACTCTTTTGGCTCTGTAAAACCAGGGCGGGTGCACCCGGGGATGGTTTAAAGATGGAATAATTGTATGAGAATTATCCTTAGTTTCATTTTGATTCTCATCTCTAAATCCTTAAACATATAAGTAAATAACTGATAAACACATCCCTTGAACAGATATGGCCAAGAAATCTTCTATAGCTCTGCAGATGTTTCCAACAACAATGGCTAAATGAAGCTAAAACAATCTAGGCAGGCAAGTGCTGGCCAACTTTGAAAATCTTACAGGAAAGATAAATGAAAATTGATTTTATGATGTATTTTGAAAAAGCTAGTTATAATATACTTCTCTTTTGGCTGAAATACTCTCGATCAGTGCCTAATCCATTGGGAATTCAGAGTCAAGTAAATTCTTAGATCTAATTTGTTGCCTTGCAACGAATTTTCATCAGCAATTCTTACCAGAATTTATCATTCAAGAATCCTTATTAACACTCAAGCAACCTCATCACATTTACCAAAGCCTTTACTTAATTCATTTAATTAACAGCAATAACAAATGGATGTACAGTCTTACTAAATTGCAATCAATTGCATAAGCTTTTACTCACACAACATCAAGGTAACTCAGTATTAAAAAGGAGACAAAATTCAGAGAAGAACAGATATGGGGACAGTTCATAAATTGTATTCATTTCCTTTGAAAATGATATATCCTTTACAAAAAACCCAGAAAAACCTTCAGAGAAGAAGCACAGTCCTTTTTACATTCATCCATCTCTCAGAGATTTTGACAGAAAAAGCATACTATAAATTTCTTTCCAAAAATGTTTGGACCAAAAAGGAACTAAGCACAACACTTAGTGAAAACCAAATTCGGACCACTCTTTAGCCTTGGGATCTCACTTAAATAATGTGAGATGCAACAAGCTTCAGGCTACAGTAGGTGACAGGTGTCTTTCTTTTAAAAAACAAAAAACAAGAATAACAGAAAGGTTGATTACAACAGCATTTCTTGGCGGGTCCCTTTCTGTTATGCTTCTTGGTTGTTATGATCTGCTCTCGCAATCATTCTTCATCTTCAGAGTACATACCCATAAGGTCTGCAAGTGATGTATCATCTTCTGTTACATGCAAAATCACTTTAACCTGGGGATTTTCTATGTCATCATTGCTGACTACAAGAGTAACTATTACTCTTACATCTTCATCGTCATCTTCTCCTGACATCTGTTCACTAAACTGATCTTTCCATCTGTTGAAAGTATCATCATCTGGCCAATCAAAACTTAGGTTTTCTCTTTGTATCTTTATTAAAGAAATGGCATTATCTTCTAATTCATCGAATTCTTTTCTTATATCAGCATAATACAATTGTATCTTTACCAGCTCTTCATTTGTCTTCGCCCAAAACCAACAGCCAGTCTCACTGATGATGTTTGTTATTCTGTTATCAAATAATTCATCCATTTCCTTTTTCCATTTGTCCTTTTCTTTTACTGTATCAACAGTTTCTAAGGCACAAGGGAATAGGGTGAATTTTTTAGCAAGATATCTTGAAAAACAGAGTGTCAATTTCCTCTGTAAAGAATCTCTTTTATTTTCAAAGTTATCTAATTGATTTAATAAATCAAAAATTCTTTCAACCTGATGGTAAGGCATTTGAACTGCAGAGATACAAACAATCGTGACATCATTATTCCTCTGTCTCCACTTCTGTGCAAGGGAGTCTAGTCCATTCTTTCCTTTATTTAACTCATCTATGAGGGTTACAATCCTGGTCAGCTGGTCATAAAAATCTGACCATTGTATTTTATCCCTCAAGTATGTCACACCCTGCTTCCATTTTTCTTCCTGCTGATTTCTAAATTCTATCTGCCACTCATGTAATTTGGTTTTTTCTGCTTCAAATTCCGCTGCAGTATAGAATTGGGGTCTTTCAGGGGTGTCAGGTATCTCAATAATAGGGGTTAATCCCACAGATGACTGTGGGGGATATGCAATTCTCAATGTACTGGATTCTCCCACTTTTCTCTTTCCAAGTACCTTTTCCAGTTGAGATATCCTATTTTCTAACTCAATTCTCCTCTTCACCTCTTGATTATATGCTTCCACCACTACTTCATATTTATTATGCATATCCATCATTTCCCTCTCTTCTCTTTCCGCAGTAGCCAGGGAAAATTTAGAATAATCCACATTCATGTGGGCTGCCTGTACATTTGAAGTGTCAGCAACTCTTCTTACAATGATACTCCCTGTCAATCCTGAGTCATCAGGCTGTGATGAAGTAACTCTGGATCCTCTTCTCAGGGACCACATAACAAGGGCAGCTTGATCATTGCTGAATGCTGTACCCAAGAATTCCTCTTTATTCGGATCCTGGAGTCCTAAATTATTTGAAACAGAATTAAAAACTAATGCGTCAGCAATGTCCCAATTGGGCAATAATAAAACATTAGCATTTTTTACCATCTGTCTTCCCTCATCAGGGGTTATATTTTGGAACTCTTGAACCATTTGTTCCTTTATTGTATTTTGAATGGAGGTCTCATCCATTTCTGGATGTTCTGTTCTCATATTATTGCACCTTTGCTCAAAAATGTGCATGTTTACTCTCCACGCAAACTGATGGAAAGCTCTAGATCTTACAAAATTGTTATCAGACAAAAAATGCTGACTGGCTTGTTCCAAAACAGGGTCCAATTCCCTTCCTCTGAAATCTGCTGTAGTTAATTCAAAACTTGGTACAGGGGTTTCCTGAGGGTTGCCTTCATCAATCTCTGCTTGTGTAACAAAAATTTCTCCTTGTGACCCCATTTGTTCAAATTGCTCACTGGTGAGTTGTTCTTCCTCCACTCTCATTGGGGTTTGAGAAGGTGAGCCACTTTCATTAGGGGATTCTTCCTCCCTTATTATTCTTCTTCTTTTGGGGGAAGGTTCAGGGGGTCTTTCTTCTAGGACAGTGCTGGAAGATCCAACAATCTGTTTTTCTTTATGCACAATGGGCACCTGCTGTCGGACAATAGTATATCCTATTTTCTTCCGTACCACCAGTGGACCTACTCCAATATTGGGAGTGAAACCCAATTTTCTCATAATTTCCCTGGCTTTATCTGGAAAAGAATTAATAAAATGCTATTTCTTCTCATTCATTACCTCCATTATCTCAGAGAAATTACTCATGAGCTTATGTACTTTATCTGCATTGTTTGCAGCATTACTAAGAGGACTGAAATTTTTATCAAAACAATTAATGAATTCCAAAACTTTTGAATAGACTCTCCATTTTTCTTTCTTTATTTCTTGCTCATGGAGAGAATATTCATTTCTTATTACATCTTCTGGAAAATAGAATTCATGCTGAACTGGACGCAGCTTGATTCTCAATCTAAGGGCAGAGTTAAAGAAACCTTTTGTATCACAAAAACGAGAGTGAGACACTGCCATTTTGTATTGATCCAAAAATTTATGGAGAAAGGCCCACCCTTCTTTAGTTATCACAAATTGGTGGGCTATAGTACAAGTAGGAAAAATTGATCCTGTCCCCCTTTTGTGCAAAAAGGCCTCCTCCACTCCTCCTAACTGCCACAAAAATTCAGCTATCCCTACCTTCAAGGGTACCTGATAGGGTAACACATGGGGTGTTCCTTTGAAACCATAGACCCTGATGACCGTTGAGACTGAATATGGGATAATATCTCCCCAATTATGTGAAACCTTTAGATTGTGGGTTTTGTCCATAGGCCTGATAAGGTGCATTAATGCCTTAGGGATTCTGGGATTATCACTCAATAAGAGGCACCTTAGTTTGGAGGCAAAGTGCCTATCAAATCTGACGAAGCTAGCATTTTCTGCTTCCCAGGTCATGTCTGCACTCCATAATTGGACTGGTAGTGCTTCCCCTTCTTGTTCTCTATTTAAAACCATTTCTTTACCAAAATAAGTGGCCCCTTTAAAAAGAAACATATGCATCAGTAAGGAATACTGACCCCAAACCTTTTCCACCTTGCCCTGTGCAATCCCCACCAATCCATGATGGATCTCATTTGCCAAGTAAGATGCAAAATCAAAAATTATTTCCACACCAAAAGAAGAGATTTGGGTGATCATATACATGAAGCTCACCAGAATAAAATCTTCTTCGCCCTCTCCAAAGACTTTGCACAGGGTTCTATATATCTCGACTGCCCTGGCATTAAAACATGATTTCTTGAAGGGCTCTTTAGAAGATGATGTTATGGTTGGGAGGCCTCCAATTCGGCCTATGTGGGCTTTCAGTGCACCCTATCTAACTACATCCCTCTTGGATATATATTCCTTTTCTAAATCTGTCAGATTAATGGGCACATGATACATGGTGAGGGGTCCCAGACTGAATACCTTCCTAATCTCCTCGGGATTGATGGTAACTAAAGCCTCACCATCTATTCTCCTCACTACCTTAGTGGCTTGGTCATAGTTTTTTGCTATGGCTTCAAGCAGGTCAAAATCCATGAACACGCTGGGAACAACAAGCTTCCCAAGATCAAAATTCCAAATGTTGGCATGAGGGGCATATAACTTTCTCTCTGCAAACCATTTCTTGAATAAACTCAAACCAGTCTGAGCAGTTTGAGCATCCCGGATCCAATTACCCTTATCATACAATCCATCAGCTACCCTAAGCCTAGGATTGAGTGAGGTCAACCTCTTAACTTGCACCGTTTCTACAGTGGACTCAGGAAGTAACTCAAGCAAATCATCATGCACATTTCTATCCAGGTAGTTTACTGCTCCTGTAAATCCCTTCTTAGGAGGCATCTTGAGCTATCCTCTTTAAAACTTAAAAGCTCACAAAGATGATGGCAGTTTTACTTACTTGAATTCTGTCTCAATTTTCCTTTGAATTCCTGCAAAATTTCAGCGAACAGATAACTTGACAATTTCTTATCAACCTTGGCACGCTTTTCTTTCAGTAATAGCTTCTGCACAGGAATGGCTTCAAATCTTTTCTCGCGTGAAATGAAACTGATGCAATCTCTCTGTATTATACTCTATTTTTTCTCACGGACAAAGCTTTCTTGTCTAATTAATACAGAGAGTGGCACTACATTTTTAATTTAAAACTGCGCCGTTGATCTTCAAAGATCCTACGATCATGCGGTACAAAGAGAACAACTAGGAGTTACACTTGCCATGTCAGTCATATTACCCAATGAGAGCTTGCCATGTACATAATTCTTTCTTTTGATGGCGCTTACCTTTAAACCCACTGACGACGGAGAACACGTGTCAGCATGTCGCTACTTCGTTATGCATAAAGAACAAGCACCTTTCCATAACGAGGCGGCGACAACCGTTGATCGGATCAAGAAATGATCGAAAGATACGCTACAGGGCTTCTTAAGAAAGAAGGTGGTGGGCCCATCTCGCTATGTCGCTATAATTATCTTCCTTGCTACTCTTCATAACGAGATAGTGAGCTCCGTTGATTCACTTCAAACTGACGTTCCAGATTTCTTGTACATTTAGTCAGGTAGGCATTAATGAGAATCAGATCTCTGCATAGCTAGCACATGTCAAATTTTATCAGTCACCTGTCATTACATGTCATCATAGATCTTGCCGATCTTTTACCACTTTACGGGGCCTTGCTAACTCGCTAACGGTGAAGAACCTCAATTTTCCGATAGCGAGGTAGCGAGCTTCGGCACTTTAAAGGATTCCGTGCCGGAAAAAGCAAGGGGGTACCCGGTAATTACTTCTGTTTAATTAAAACTGATTCTGAAAACAGTATTTAGGACAGGTCATGCCACCTAGTGTAATTATGACACAAGCAAGATGCAATGTCATCATTTTAAGATTTTCACGTGGCCTCGCTACTTTGCTAACGGTGAAGTGCCTGAATTTTCCGATAGCGAGGTGGCGGTACTTCCAGAAAAATATCAACATTTCGGCTCTGATGTCAGATATTCTAGTGGGTCCTTTTCCCCCTTTTTACGGCGAATTGCTAAGTGTACCTGCACAATAAAACAATTAAATAGCAAATCTTCGATCGCCGCACGTTCACTTCATGGTCCCACTGCTTAAAAAACTCGACACTCGCTATCTCGCTATACTTAATGAGCATGCAACTTTCAATAGCGAGATAACGCCAGCGGTAGATCTAATCAGATCTGACGGTTGGGACAAACAGTAAGAAAGGTAACCCGGGAGAGAGGAAAAGGAATACGGAAGCATATTCGCTTCTTTTGAATTTTGAAAATTTTCGCGCCCGACCTTTTATAAATAGAGATGAATGTAAGGCTTACAAGGCGAATATTTCTCACAGATGGTTTATCCAAAACCTTATACTTCATTTAGACATAGATCACCTAACCTTTCTATGGTTTAACTGAAAAATTTTTACTGCAGAAAAAGTCAGACCAACACAACTCAAAGGTGTCATTCTATGCAAATTTTCCTTAACACATCACTCTTGAGTTAGGATCCCACTATGGATCATATTTTGTGTGTCTAGAATTTAGAGCCTTGGCCCCATACCTATAGTGGTTGGATTTAATGGTGAAATGATGTCATTGTTGGAAATGGAAAGAAGTAACTAAGAGGGGGAGGGGTGCATCAGTTATTACAAAAACAATCCAAGTCCCCTCTAATATTTTAACACAATATCAAACCAAATCCTGTTGTAACTTGATTAACACTGAATATTCTGTTGTAACTCGATTAACACTGAATATACTAGGATCTTAAGATTTTAATGTGATTAGCCTTTATTAACTTAGTTGCAAAAATGCAAAGGCAATAACATGAACACAAGAGACACTAAGATTTAACATGGAAACCCAATTTGGGAAAACCATCATTTGCAACTAGTTACTTTTTTTCACTCTTCTAAAGTGAGCCCTGTTAGGAGCCAACCTTGTTAAAGGTTATAAAATAAACTATTAGATGTGACCCTCTTAGAGGACTTAATTCAATCTGCTAGGAGTGGCCTTGTTATAGGTCTTTAGACACTTTAATCTAGAAATGCCACCTTGTTAGAGGATTTGTTGAATAGCTATTGGGCTAACTCTATTAGGAGATTTGATTTACTGCTAAAATTATTAGAGTAACAATGAATTAACATGATTGCTAATGCAAATGAATTTTCTAATTCAGATCTCAATTCTAGCTTGATTACTTGATCCTCCTTGATCAAACTATTATTTTCAGCTTGGTCCACTCAGATACTCTGCCCTTTACAAATATCCTTCAAATTCACTTACTTGATTCATCTTCTTCAATTCCACACTTCAATCCTCAACTTGACCTTTCATATATATGATTCACCCTATCAAGTCGGCTTGAATACTCTTTTAATCAAATAATTTTCATCCCTTAATTAAGCCTATATTAACCAATAAATTTATCAAACTAAGCATGCTAATAGTCAACTAATACATAATTGAGTACTTTGTCAACAAAGAGGATCCCTTCATTAACTAACCCAAATTGGTTAGAATAGGAGTTTTAATGTTAATTAACCCAACTTGATCAATACTAACTTTGCTTCATTAGCCAATTGAGCTCGGTCAATACTGTCTTTGAACTTGGTTATAACTAAATGCTCAACATGTATAGGAAACTGCCTTCGATGCTAGAGTGAGTTTGGCTATCACTGACCACTTAGTAAAGGCTTGAAATTTTGTGTAACATCAAAGACAACATACAATTGAATAATTTTTTTCAACATTATCCCTCTTTGACATTGATGGCAATACAACATGTCATAATATAAAGAAAGCTTAGAGCAAAATAGACGTAAGGATAATATCCTTAGCTTCATTATGATTCTCATCCATGAGAACTCCCTCTATCAGTGAGATCTACCTTTGATATCAACCTCTCCCTCTGGAATGATTTTTTCTATCTAAAATCTCTCCCTTTGACTTACTGATATCTTCTTATTACAAAATGAACTTGCTGGAGCAAAATTTCTCTGATATGACATAAAACTCTCCCCCTTTGAAATCTTATGCCAAAGACAAAAATCAATGTATTTTCCATGTACCTGATGCATTGATTCATATTCAATATGCTTTGATAATACTACATCAACTCGACTAATCTTCAAAATGCTTGGTTGATCCATCACTAAACATTTTTTAGTGAGCTTTAGAGAGAGGAATGACTCATATCTTACCTCTTAGATACAAAAATGCATCCTTAGGTAATGGATTGGTAAACATGTCTACAATTTGTTCCTTTTTATTCACATATTCAATTCTAGCCTCTTTGTTTTGCACTAATTCTCTTAGAAAATGATACTTTATTGAAATGTGCTATCTTGATATGCATCATTGGATTCTTGGATATGCTAATTGCACAGGCGTTATCATATAAGATAACTATTGGATCCTTGATTTCTTCCTTTATACCTAATAATAGTTGTTTGAACTAGATGATGTTGGAATGATTAACTGGTGCTACTACTACTATAGACTGAGAGATGCTATTATGTTTCTTGCTTGTCTGAGACACTAGCCTCTTTCTAAGAAAGAATGCTCCACTACTAGTGCTTTTCCCATCATCACTAATTCCTGCCCAATCAACATCAATGAAGGCTTTCAATTCAAAGTTTCCTCCTTTCTTATACCACAAACCATAATCTTTAGTACCTTTTAGATACCTCATAATTCTTTTTATTGTCATCATATGATTTTCCTTTGGATTAGAAAAAAATATTTCCACCATATCAACTGCTAATGCAATATTAGGTTATTTGTATACCACATACTAAAGTTTTCCAATCATTGATCTATATGTAGTTTGATCTACCTCTTTGGAATCATCATTTTTGGAAAACTTATGTCTAGTAGGCATAGGTGTTCCAACTAGTCTAGGGTTAGAGGTGACGGTGATGATGTTGTGTGAGCATTGGAATAGTGAGATAGAGACATTTCATCTTCTAGTAGGTGAGACGACTATTACACTAGAGGATGTGTACATGATTTTTAGACTGCTAGTGCAAGGTACACTAATTATGACAAAGGAGTTATAGGAGAGAGGGAAGTGGGGATACCAGTGGGGCTCATGGCCTAGTTATGGATTTGAAGTGGCCTATTTGTGTTGGATGAGCATTTGGATTAGGTGGCACCAGATAGAAAAAATCACTTCTACATTTGTGGATTATTGTTAAGGTATATTTCTCTAAACACAGACGAGATTGGAGTGACACTAGATTTGATCTCGACGATCATTCAAATCATGGATGAGGGAGTCCCAACCACATGGGGCTCATTGATGCTAGCAAAGCTCTATCATGGTCTGCATCAAATTATATATTAGGGCAACAATGCCACTAGGGGAGGAGCCTAGGCTTCCCAACCCTATTATAGGTGAGGCATGGAGGCACATCATTGTGTTCATACCAGTTGGATAGAGAGATATGTAACTAGAGGAGCCTATAGTTTACAATTGGGGAGATCTATTGACCTACCACCACATGAAGGAGGTAGATTATTGGCTGGTACAAATTGATGAGATCATGGCAGTGACCTAGAGATCATACTTAGGTCTTAGACCATGGGCAGAGGAGAGGCAACAATTGCCATATACCATATCACCGTGCTTTTTTTTTGGTTGGTAAGATGACAGAGCTGAGTAGTATCAACCTGATAGGGTGCTTCGATAGTTTTGATGGCCATAGGATGTGCTAGGAGAGCCAACATGGTATCAATGGGTGAGAAGGGAGTTAATGACCCTATTTGGGCTGCCACTATAGAGGGATGGGCTGTTCCAAGTATGACATGACATGCCACCATAGGATTGGGATTGGTTTGGAGGGCCAAAAGACATTGAGTCCACCCAGAGATACAAGGAATAGTTCTAGTAATTGAGGCCTATGGAGAGGGTAGTAGTGATGAGGGAAATAATGGTGGCAAGGGAGATTTCTTGAGTGATGAATAGGGGGAGGTACGAGGTGAGGGGTTTGAGGCAACGAGCGAAGGCAATGGTGTAGAGTGAGGCACCATAGCTAAGGTGATGATGGTAGGGAGAGTAGGAGGAGAGGCCACAACAACAAGAGAGAGGAGGGGGGACCTAGGGGCCAATTAGACGGGGAGGAGGAGGAGGTTCATCACCTGTGGAAGGGGATGGTAGATACGTAGAGAGATATGCCTCCCTCTAGAAGGTACATAAGGTTACTAGCCAACTACTCTAAGATACACAGTGGGAGAGGGACCAACTCAAAGATGAGAGTGAGTAGTTGCAAGATGCTACCTAGGGATAGTTGGACATAGTGGATATTGAGCTAAGGGGACTATGGCTAGATTCAGGGTGCTTGGAGGGGAGACTACAGGTGGTTGATGCCAAGAGAGATAGGCTTTAGAGGAGTGGATGGACTATAGATGAAGAGGAATAAGATGGTGGTGGAGGTGGTGACCCTTAGGATCAGATGGTAGTGGTGGGAGGGTTGGAGGAGTTGAGATGGTTGATGGGAGAGGTGGAGGATCTATGGGAGAGAGCAAGTTTTTATAGGGGTAAATACCATGTAGTTGTGCCAGCTGATCAGGTAAAGCATTACAAGCATCCGATGTGATTAGGGACAATTGACACACATATAGAGATGTAGGGTGGTAAGGAGAGTGGGTGGAGGACAAGGGGATCCCAGAGGATGGGTTAGACATTAAGGACAAGGTAGAGCCATAGATTGGGGTAGAGCTAGAGGCAAGAGAGAGGGACAATGGGGAGGAGAGATGAGGGGGGGGCTCTAGCACAAAGGGAGGAGGGGATGGGAAAAGGATGAGGCCACCACCACCACTACCAATGTAGGATCTAAGGAGGGATCCATATGAGTCTCATAGGGTAGAAGCCGATGGATGAGGGCAAAGGTGAGTAGTGATATGCTACATTTTGATTATGTGGTATTCCTTTGTACAAATATGCATTTTTGTAGGCACAAACCCATGTGTGTTTGTATTGTGACATGTACTATATGCACTTTGTATTGGTAGTGGATGTGGATTATGATGGACATTTTTTTATTCTTTTAGGGGTAGCCGATGTAATCTTTATTCATCGTAGGAGATGAGATATATGATGAGCATTCTATGGGAAGGGATATGTATGTTATTAGTACTATGTTTGTGTGATGTTGTTGTATTGTATGTTGTTATGAGATGCATAGGAGATATGTACGAGGTGGACTAACATTTTTTATGTAGGATGTGATGCTTTATATGAGATGGGTGAGATGCATGATGTTATTGACGTGTGTGATGTAGGATGTGATACTTTATATGAGATAGATGATATACATGATCTTACTGACATGTGTGATGCAGGATACGATACTTTATATGAGATATATGGATGTTAATGATATTGATTATGTTTTTAGAAATGCAGGAATTTATGAGATGTATCGAGTGATTTATGATGTGAAAGATTTAAAGGTTTAAAAAAAAAGAAATATGTATATAAAATGCAAAAAAATCATAATAATAATAAAAAATAGATCAAAAAAAATGCAAAGGATAAATAGAATGTATTGTGAATGAAAAATGCATTGGACAATTAAATCATTATTAAGGAGATAATAAAAATTCACATGATAACAAAATGAACTTAAGGAGATAATGATAATCCATATGATAAAAAAAATGAACCTAAGAAGATAATCATAATGCAAATGATAATTATGATGAATCTAAGAAGATAATGACGATGCAAATGAGAACTATAATGAATCTAAGAAGACTGTGATAAGGCATATGATAACAAAAAATCAATGTAAGAAGAGAATGATAATGCAAATGATAACTATGGTAAACCTAAGAAGATAATGATAATGCATGAAATGAATGAGTGTAACATAAATGCAAGTATAATAATAGGGAAACAAATGTGGGAGTAGGGGGATGGGTAGGATGGACATGTAGAATATCATTGATTGATCATAACCTTGGATGGTGAAGAGGAGAAATGATGTGCACAACTTTGAACACAATTTATTTAGGGGATCCAAGGAGGTTTGATAGGTGATGGGATCTAGTATAGAGGAAGAGGTGGCATTTGAAATTGGACCCTTCTGGTTGGGTGGAATGGGGGATAGGAAAAACAAGAACTTTGGATTCTTTAGGGGTAGGAATTGTAAGGTTGGTAGGACATATATTTATGATAAGATAGGATTGGTAGGACTAATGTGAAGGATAAGATATGATCTTATAGGATTATAGGACCAATTTGGTAAGGTGAATTGAGATAGATCTCTTTCATGAAATAAAGATAGTGGGCGGATGAAATTTTTCTTGAAGCCTGAGGGTGGGGTGCTTCATAAAGAAGGACCACCATATAGTTTTGAGCACTTAGTTTGACATAGGAATATTGGGGATATGCCAAGGTTATGAAGAATATCAAGGCCATTTCAACAATACTACATAGGACTAATTCAAAAAAAATGCAAGAATTACCCCAACATCACACATGAATCCTAGAAGAATCAAAGTGGAAATGATACCAGGTAATCCACAAGAAAACAATATTTCCCAACTACACCATGTGATCAGAGATAATCATTTGTTTGGAACATCCAAGGGTCACATCCAACTAACTCTTAAGTGGAAGAGAAAAAGTAGAAAGACCTAATCAAGACCTTGCTCACGAATTTCCCCATTTGCAGCACACCATGATATAAAAGATCATGTCAAATTTGAGGAAGGAATAACCAAATTGCTTAGAAAAGATGCTTGAAAGAACCAATTTTTTGAAATTATAAAAAAGAAAAAGAAATTGAAAGAAAGAGATCATACATGAGGAAGAATGTAGCCTGCAAGGACCTATTGGTAGTACTTAAGACTATGAAAAATTTGGCAAACATAAATTTTTGAGGACAACTCTTTGATGAGAAAGAATCTTGCAAGAGGGTTTGAAAAAAGATTTTTTGAAGAGAACCATGGTTTGTGACTAGATATAGATAGAACTGAAAGAGAAAATATGACATGTACAAGGAGAGGAGACAAGAAAGGATTGAAACTAGGATATACAACAAAATGACCAAGATATTTATAAAGATCACTGTATAAAGGCTTTGTATGATGAGACATTTAGCATGATAGGTTAGCAATTTTATTTACAATAGAATAAGCTCAGGATGAGGAGATAGTGGAAATGAGATATGGTACACTTTTTTATAATATAAGGGTAGGATACACATATATGATGAATGGAAATGATAAAGGGGATATTATATAGGGAAATGATACATTAGAGAGGATATAGGAGATATGATACACATTTATGACACATGGATATGATTCAAGTGAATAGGATACATGGATATGATATAGGGGATATGATATTGGTGATAGGATACATGGATATGATATGTGATGGTATAACATAATGTGCTGATTTAGATTGCCAAGTTTAGGGAATGAGATAGTTACAATGATAGTGTGGTGATGAGATCTTTGGAACAACTTGGGAAAATGGGGAGATGGATGACTCAATATGGGGAGAGACATGAGGGGAGATGGGGGTGGTTTTTTGATTGATAATGAGAAGGCCAAGTACATATGGAGCCTATCTTTAGGTTTCCAACAAGGTACCTATCCAAGGTGCTTGAATTGCCAAGTTTTCACCATTGGACGCTTATTTTTCTTCACTAATTTCTTTTCCTTTTTTGAATATTTTCATATTTTCATTCTTTTTGTAGGATTTTCAAGATACATTGAGGGGCTTAAACATAGAACTTCTTGAGGTGAATGATGTTGGTGGGATTATTCAATGTTTCACCTTCAAGAGTTGATATTTGATATGCTCTTGAGCATAAAGATGTTGTGACAACATATGGACCAAACCATGTGGGCTCAAACTTTCCCTTCTTTTGAAGATCTTCCTAGAATTTCATATTTTCTTTGAGGACCATGTCACCTACTTGAAATTTGTGTGGGTGAACTTTCTTGTTTTAGTTGCACTTGAGGTGATTTTGATAGACTATGAGATGGTCATAGGCCTATTACGTTCTCTCATATAGTAGATCTAGCTATGTTAGTATAGTGACTCTATAGTCCTCATTTGATATTTTTCCTTGTAAAGATATGCACAAGGATGAGAGTTCAAACTCAATAGGAAAGACTGCCTCGACACCATATGTAATGCCCTGCCCAAAGATCCTTGGAATAAGGATAAATAAAAGCCAAGTTTTTTTAATATTATAAAACAAGTATGGATGCACACAAGAATCAACATACAAGGAAGAGAAATCTTGTAACAGAAGACTAAAAAAAATCCAAACATCAATGGATCTCCAAACACCACTACTATGCAAAAATGACAACTACGAAAGTCACAAAACACATTCAAATTTGAAACATCCTAAATTTGAAGAGTCAAACACTAGGGTTTGAGAACTCTATAAAGGGTATCCTAAACACTTCTAAAAGACTTTTTGTCAAGTCAAAAAGTTCCTTCTAGTTACTCGAGGAGGTTTTCTCACAAGGTTATGTGACATTTCCAAACAACCATGTGATAATTTACTAGTATCGAACAACATTTCTTAAAGGGCCATGTGATACTTTTAGGGACTAGGAAATACTATTTCTATGGCCATGCAATTCTCTTCCAGTGTTGTAAGACATTTCACCAAAGGGAATGTGATATTTTCTAGTATCACATGACATTTTCCCTTAAGGCATGCAATACTTTCCAGCATCACATGATACTTCTTCTTTGGGCATGCAATTTTTTATAAGTATTATCTAGTATTGGAACACTATCACCCAAGAAATGCGAGAAATGTTCAATGAAAAAATAGAGGGATAAAAAGAAAATTATAACTTCCACGCTGGGTAGTACTAGATACACAAGTCAAGGCTTGGATGCTCAAACACAAGAGCAATATGATAGAAAAATAACTAACCATCTAAACCATAACAATATAAGAAACCATACAAAAAGCAACATTGTAATGTACACAAACAACTAAACTCTTGCATAGTTCCTCCCAACTGCAATAGCATCATGAGACCTCAAAGGTCCAAGCCATCCCCCATGTGTAATATCCCAACTGCTGACTAGATAGTTAGAGTTGTCTTATGAGGGTGACACTACTAAAACATAATAACATCATAAGAACAAGAACATCTAATCATGCTACAATAATAAAGTAATAGATATTCCAACTAAGTAAAATATCATCATCTAACCATGTGCTAACATCAAAATATAGGAATGTGTCAAATTAAATAACATCATCTAAACATGATATCCAAGCATTCCACTCAAAGCATAAATCACAAGAAAGCATACTCTAAAATCTTGAATATACCAAGTGAACATCAAGCAACAGTCACAACTAGAAATAGACTATCACTACACTAATCTCCAATAGTGGTAAAGGTAGCTATGACTCCCAAAAAAGTGAGACCCATAGGTCCACTCCCACCATGGTAATGGAGATAGCAAACCAACCAAAAACACATGTAAAGAAAATGTCCATGGCTAACATTCACACTAGACAGTAAAAAGGACTGGAACTAAGATCATGAGATATTTCAAGTGGATCAGGTCTTGGTGAAACACTCTCTAGGTCACTATGTAGGGGCTCATTGTAGGGTAAGTAGCTTGGCATCGGGTAGCCCAAGCTAGTGTGTTCAACTCACACTTCCTGATGCAAGAGCTTCTTGGGTGTAAGAGCAATCTTGCATCACCCAAAAATATTTTCTTTTCAATCATTTCTATTTTAATAAGGACTAGTAGACAAGGTGGTACTATTTATGGGAAATTTCTATTTTTAGTACCTTTGTCATATGAGATTAGACTGTTCTCATCTTCTACAAAAAGGTTCATTTTAGAATTATAAGCATACCATAAAAATACAATTGCTCAATCTTAAGTATCAGAGAAGTTATTATGGATTTTCAGTGGAAACATTTGCAGAAAAATCTCCAGGCTCATTGTTGGAGGCCTTAGAGTGCCTGGATGAGGTCTAAAAATTTGACAAAAGCATGCCTGAGCCATTTTGAGCCTCTAGATCAGGATCTGGCATTTCCAAAAAGTGGTTATAATAGCCAATTAGAGCAACAGTTCATGAGTTATGGCCTTTCAAAGTTAGGCTACCCAAAATATCTAAAATAATTGTCAAAGATGTATTTGATTGACTCTATGTGTATTGTTAGGGTCTATCGGCCCTAGGTATTAAGTTTCAATGTCTAGAACCTTTCTGACAGCATAAAATTTCCTATTTAAGAAAGACCTGAACATTGTCTAGAACAACTCTGGGTGATAGTTAATAGCTTAGTCTTGCAAATTATTGTAATGAAGGTGCCCATGTGGGTTAGCATTTTGTACTTATGAATTCTATAATTTCACATTTACAATGCAAATAAGAAGTCCATATTTTGTTCTTGCATGTGCTGTTGTTTCTTTGTTTCTAGTATGAGTTTATGGTTTTAAGGGGAAGACCCTCTATCAAGTGGTATCAGAGTTACAGTTCTTGAGTGTGTGGATAGATCATTGACTGTGAGATAGTTTGCACCAGGACTGTAGTTTGGGCTGAGGATGTAGACATATCACCGATTGTGAGGTAGTTTGAACTATGGTTCTAGCAGAAGCACAAAAATGCCTCCATAAAGAGAGCATGGCTCTTTTTGTAAAAGATGAAAGCAAGGATGAGGAAGAAGTAGAAGAAAATGCCAAAGCAGAGTCAGTTCTAAAGCTAGAAGAGGAGAGGCTTCTTAGGGCCATCTCCAAGATTGGCAAAAGACCTAAGTTTGAAGTTCCCACATATTCAGGAAATCTTAACCTAGAGGAGTTGATCGATTGGATCAATGAACTAGAGGAGTACTTTGAGTATGAAGATATTGATCATCTTGATAGGGTCAAGTTTACGAAGGAAAAATTGAAGGGACATGTAGAGATCTGGTGGTGGGAGGTTTAGTTGGAGAAAAATAGAAAAGGAAATGATAAAACCACCAGATGGGAATGGATGATAGCTAAACTAAAGTGAAAATTCATTCTTGTGGATTATGAGCTTGATTTGTTGAAGAAAATTCAAGGGTTGAAGCAAGTGCAAAAATCTGTTCAAGAGTATACCAAAGAGTACTATTGAGTTCTCATTAGAACTGGCCATATAGAAGATGATATAGAGAAAGTGACCTATTATCTTTATGGGCTAAAGCCAAGCATTTAGGATGAGCTGAGTTTGGTTTAATGAACAATATTGAGGAGGCATACCAATTTTCCCTAAGAATTGAGGAGAAACTGAGCAAGAAGTTTGAGAACAAGAATAGCATAAGAGGTCATGATGGAAGATTTGGTAGACAATCTTATGGAGGCCATAATGATGATCAGAAGAACAAGGATGAGGCTAGAAGTAGCACATCCCTAAGGCCTTAGGGTTTCTCCCCTTAAGTCTGGCTTTAACCATCCCCGTTGCCAAATACCGCCAACACTAAGATCGAGAAGAGTCCTGGGCTATAGATATTACCCCCCACCCAACCCCATAGAGGATCGGATGGTTCGCTCACGGTGATGGGAATAGGCAACCGCCTCATCAATTCCGCTTCTAGCAATCAAAAGCAAAGGGGAAACAATTCCAATCATTTCCATGATTAGAACAATAGAGATAAGAGAGGAAGAGGTAGAGGACAAGGATTTGGAAGAGGAGGCTTCCTTGGGAAATGTTTTCATTATGAGCAAGAAGGCCATAGAGTATTTGAATGTTCCCAACACCAAGGAAGAACATAGTTAAGAATAGAAGGCTAGGCTAGAGTTGCACATGTTGAGGAAGATGCTAGATCCTCACATTCTAAAGATGCTAAAAGAGGCGAAGTCCTAGTTAACAGAAGAGTCCTCTTGAGTTGTCAGAGTGAACTTGATCAAAGAAGGAGCTTATTTCGCATAAGGTGCATATGTAAAGATAAGTGTTGTGTTGTGATCATTGATGGTGGAAGTACTAAAAATCTATTTTTAGAAATGATGCTCGCCAAGTTGAAGCTAAAGAAACAAAAATACCCACATCCATAATATATTGCTTGGGTGCAAGATGATCACAAGTTCATGGTTAATGAGTAGTGTACAGTGAAGTTCAATATTGGAAACTACCAAGATGAGGTACTATGTGATATCATACCTATGGACATATGCCATATGTTTTTGGGTAGGCTATGTCAGTTTGACAAGCATCTTGTACATGATGGATGAGCACATACCTACACTCTAACCAAGGATGGAGTGAAACATAAGTTGTAGTTGTTGAAGGAGAAAGAAGAAAAAGTATGTAGTGCTGCTAGAATATATTTTGTTGATGGAAAAGAGTTTCTCATAGGTATGAAGCATGAGCATATGTGTTTTTCTATAATTCCAAAAGATAGTAAAGAATAAGTAGAGGAGATACTTGTAGAAGTTGCAGATATGTTGGGAGATTTTTCTAATATTGTATCAGATAATGTACCTGATGGATTTCCCCCAATGAGGAAGATCAAGCACCAAATGGATTTGGTTCCATGAGCCAATTTTCCAAACAAGGTAGTGCACATAATGACACTAGTAGAAGGTGAAGAGTTGAACATAAAAGTTCATGAGTTGTTGCACAAGGGGTTGATTCGAGAGAGTTCAAGTCCATGTGATGTACCAACAGTATTAGCATGAAAGAAGAATGATGAGTGGAGGATGTGTACAGGTTCTCATGCTATCAACAAGATCACAATCAAGTATAGATTTCTATTACCAAGGATGGATGATATTATGGACTATTTGAGTGGAGCTGAGTATTTCACAAAGATAGATCTGAAGAGTGGATACCATCAGAGTCACATCAAAGAAGGTGATGAGTGGTAGACTGCTTTCAAGACAAAAGGACTGTACAAATGGTTGGTCATGTCTTTTGGGCTAACCAATGGACTGAACACTTTTATGAGGCTCATGAATGAGGTACTGAAGGGGTTTTTGTGTAAGTTTGTTATTATTTACCTAGATGATATTTTGATCTTTAGTAAGATAGTGAAGGAGCATTTGATCCATATTTACAAGGCGTTTGATAAGTTGAGGAAAGAAAAGTTGTTGATAAACTTGAAGAAGTGCAATTTTGTAAAGGAGTTGGTGTACCTAGGATTTGTAGTCTTAATAGAAGGTCTAAAAATAGACCTAGAGAAAGTGAAGACTATCCTTAAATGGGCTACTCCAAAGAGCGCAACAAAGGTAAGATCTTTTTCATGAACTAGCTAGTTTCTACAAAAAGTTCATAAGAGGTTTTAGCAGTATTTGTGGACCCTTGACTGAAACAATGAGAGGGGATAGGAAATAGGTTAAGTGGAATGTAGGAGCAGATAAGAGTTTTAATATATTGAAATAGAAAGTTACTAAGCAGCCTATTTTAGCACTTCCTGATTTTAACAAGGTGTTTCAAGTAGACTATGATGCTAGTGGTACTGTAATAGGAGTTGTTATGAGCCAAGAAGGTAGACCTGTGGCTTACTTTAGTGAGAAATTGAATGATTCCAAAAGAAAATATTCTATTTATGATTAGAAATTTTATGCTATAGTTCAAGCATTGAAGAAGTGAAGACACTATCTTCTTCCTAAGGAGTTTGTTTTGTATACTTGTAGGACCTAGAAAATGGGATAATGTCTAACATACTATGAGAAAATCACAAACTCAATAATCATACATTGACACCCTCTAGTCTACCATGAAAGCCAAATGAATCAAAACAAGAAAGAAAATCTAAAACTCCCTCTTTCATTTGTAGCTCCCATGTCCTCCTTTCTTCTCCATGTGATGTAGCTCCAAATTGCCTATAGTGCACACACTATTGAAGAAAAATTATATGATAATGATAGTGCTATATAGAATACTTGAAGATGTGATTTGAATGTGAGAGCAAGAGTGAAAAAATGACAAAACTAGGGACCGAAAATGAGAGAAAGAGTGCCCATTTTATAATAAACATGGAAGATGAGAGCATTGGATTTGTCACCCTTAGATATGAAACTTGGCACAAGATTCCTTTGAGAATCCATGACATATATGACACAAGATGCCAAGTGTAGGATTCTATGATGCTTGGAAGTCAAACTTGGCTAAAGAGGGAAGAGAATCTATGACACATCATATGACACCTCAAGCCCACTTAAAGGCAAGAATCTATGATGAAGGAGGCCAAATATGGACATGTGTAAGAGAATAAGAATATATGAAATATGATATATCATAACCAAGTGTCAAAGGAGAATCCACGAGGTGTCACACCCATGTGTCATGATGATGTCAATATTTTGTGGAATATTTGAATTAAAAATCCTTTATTCCACAAAATAGAAATTAGTAAAATGGAATTAATGATGGAAAATGTGACTTAGGAAATTGTGAATTTCCATGGTTTGCAAATGATAAATCAATTAATTAATAAAATTAATTAATTGATAAGGATAGTCAAGAAGAATAATTAGTAATGACATAGGATTAAATTATGGGTTATTTAATCCTATATAGAAAATTAGTAAAATGATTGGCCAATTTGATTAAATAAGTGTGACAGTATCCTTTGATGAAATGTAATTATGATACAGATTGAATAGGATGATGATAAGTAGACCAAAGCCATGGTCAAATTGATTGATTGATCAAAATTGATAATATTCCAAGGACACATGACATGAACTAAAGATATGTAACATTTAACAAACATTGTAAATGCTACAAGATCAAGATCAATTGATAAAGTTGATCATAATAATATCGATGAACACAGTCAATATTATTAAAGTGGTTTGATGATGTCATGATCTGACACTGAGAGCGTCGACAATGTCAAAGATTAGATGACATGAATGATAGTTTGACCTAGCACTAAGAACCATGATAGTACTAAGGTCAGATTGATAAGATTTGATAGATTGATAGGTTTCCAAGGCACTAAAAGCCACAACAATGCCTAGGATTGGACAAATGATGATAGATTTGGGATGTTTGACATGTTTTGGGTTGACTAAGACTAATTTTGAGTGATTCCAAGTTGATTTGGGTGATTTGAAATAGTTTTGAGTTGATATGAAATAATTTTAAAATGACATGAAATTGATGTAAAAGAGGATACAAGTGATAACAAACACTGTTGAGATATGATCAAGTTGGCCAAAAGATCAAAATTAGTGGAATGAGAAAATGGGAAGAGTTAGTATGAACAAGTGATGAAACCACAGATGCGAACCATTTTTGAGCTTCTACATTTTTCCCCTCTTTGATACAATGTGATTTAGAGCGTTGTGTCAAAGAATGCTAATGAAAAAGCCATAAAAGCATGCCCCAGTAATATAGTATATATTTATGCCCCCTAAAGAAATTGAGCAACATAGGCATATGATAGGTCAATTTCATCAACAATGAGAAAACAAAACCATAGCAATTGACGGATAAAAAATTAGAGCTAAAATGTGAAAGTTATGGGCATCAGAGTGAAAAATGGCATCACGACCAACATAGGAAAGGCCTCATGCACATCCATCTAGGAAGAAACAGACTATAAAAGGGCTTGGATAGGTTTTGAAGGTCATTTTGACTCTCTCATTTGGAAGAAAAGAGCTTTGGAGTAAGGAGAATGGATTGACTACCCAGGGAGCAACACCATGGTGAATGAGTGAGGACCTTCCGATTATGGGTAGACACTGGACCTTCAGTGAGCAAATTGAGGCCATATTTGTAATTTTTATGATTTTTCATGACTTTTACTACTTTTTCATGCTTTTTCCTAATTTTTAGGCACCTAGGAGTTTGTTGGGGTCAAATGAGGTCAAACGAGGGTCAAATAGGGGTCCCGAGGCTAGTTTAGGGCATCCAAACACCCCAACTATGCTCAAAACATATCCAAGTGCACTATGGGTGCATTTGGCATGCACAAGTTCACCCTAGGAACACTTGGCATGCCCAAGTGCACCCTGGGTGTAGTTGCGAGCCCCAACTGCGCCCCAAGATGCTCCGAGAGTCTAAACGAGGTCTAAATGGTTCTAGATCAACCTAAAACTTTGGGTGGACTATCATAAATCTAGGGAGATGTTAGAAATATGTTAAAATGCAGTCAAAGGTGATCTTAGTTGTCAAAATGTGGTCAAAATTAGGGCAGATGTAGGTCAAACTCAGGTAAATGCTGACATAGAATAATACAAAGGGCTTGAAAGGGTGCAAACAGACTCAGAATGACCTGAAACTTGGAGGACATGTTCAAAACTCTAGGAAGAGTTGAAAACATAGTTTAAATAAGGTTAGGGTGATTATTAAAAAGTAAAAATTAGTCAAACTTAGCTCAGATGGAGGAAAAAAGGCTAACAGATGGACAAGGATAGGGTCAAAATGATGCAAATAAGCTCAAAATTACTCGAAACTTGTAAACATTGTTCAAAAACCTCAAAAGAGTTCAAAAGACAAGGCAACATAGTCAAACATGCCTAGAAAAAGTTAAACTTAGTCAAACTAGAGTCAAACTAAGTCAAAATTGGGTCAAAAGTAGGGTAAACTGGATGCAAACCATAAGAGCTTGACATAGGCTATATGATTATGCAAGAGGAGTTGCCCCTATTATGGACAAGGGGAAATATGTCCTAGAGTCTTGCATAATGTCACCAGATGATAGTTGGTGAGTGAGGCATCTTGGCAATTCTTGGTTTATATCATGTTACATTCATGCTAGAGGTGAGGGGGAATATGACTCTACTAACAGCTTTGACAGAGAGATGGCACTCAGAGACTAGTTCATTCCATCTCCTAATAGGGGAGGTGATTGTGACTTTAGACGATGTATGGCACATCCTTAGGATCCCTATTCATGGAGAGTTAGTGGTTTATGACCCAGCTAGAGGATGAGCACCACTACACTGCAAATTCAGATGTGAAGATGTGGAGTTAGGGATTCAAGATTATGAGATCGGGTGGGACCTACTGGTGGCATGCCATGAGTAGCTAACAACTATGATATGTTGGGTGATTGGCATACTATTGATACTTAATAGGCAGGGACATGGATTCTCTATTAGATGGGGCTGAGTTCTAGAGCAGATGATCATGGAGGGTACTATGTTTTCCTAGGGCCCATGCATGTTGACTTTGCTATATTATTATCTACACTAGGTGGCATATAGAGGTGGGCTATCATTTAGCATTAGCAATACATTGTTACATATTTGGGCCTATGAGCACATTGCAATATTTAGGCCTCTTGTAGAGTGAGATTTGGTGGAGGACAAGCCTTATGCATATAGCTATAGGGGTGTAGTGGAATGAAGACCACTAGGGTACATGAGGTACTTTTGGCATTAGATAGATATGATGACATAGTTTATCTGGAGACCTTATAGAGATTGCCTCGGATGGGATGATGATGATATTCACTTACCATACTATAGGCAGGAACTCTATCTCATAGGGCTCACAGTGATTGGGCATTTGGTGATAAATATGTACCTACCAAAGTGGGTACAAAGACAATTTGGGGAGACACAGGCTGTATAGACTGGTCTAGCATTATTTGCATGGTCTAGAGCAGAGGTCCGAGAGAGGGGAGCACCTATTAGGACACATAAGGCATATGCATAGCTAGTTTAGTTATAGTCGAGGAGATGGGGGAGAAGCAAATGTAGTGGATGTAAGAATGATAGTAGCATATGATAGATGGTTTGCACAACATCACCCTAGGCCTTTCACAGATCTAGTAGTACTAGTACCACAAGTAAGGTCTAAGGAAAATCCGAATGAGGAGGATGATGAGTAGGAGGATGGGGGAGAGGATGAGGCTAAGGAGGAGGAGGAGAATGGGGGAGAGGATGATGCTGAAGGGGAGGATGAGGGAGAGGATGAGGAGGGAGGAGAGGAGGAGGAGGAGGGAGATGATGATGCTGAGGGTGATGTGGGGGGTGATGATGAGGATGTTGAGGAGGAGGATGAGGGAGATGATGAGGAGGATGCTGAGAGAGAGAGGATGAGGGAGATGATGAGGAGGGTGCAGGTAGTGGGGGTGGGGACAGTGTTGGAGGTGGTGATGAGGGAGAGGATGAGGATGACTACTGGGAGGCTAGGGATGATGTAGCTACAATGGATGTGGAGGGGGATCTCGTGGACTATGTCGATAGGGCACTAGTACTGATACAGATAGGGCCTAGTCAGTTAGATTTGATGGAGGTGATTATAGGTCTACATAGTCAGTTGGATTAGGTTGTGGTAGAGAGAGATGCCATGATAAGAGAGAGAGAGATGCAATTGCAGTAGAGAGAGAGATTGGGCTATGGTTGAGAGAGACATTGTGGTGCACCAGGTAGTACATGAGTCTCAAGAGTTCATTAGCAGCATTAGAGATGCAAACTTCTGGGAGATGGTGACAATGATGAGTAGAGCACACATGGAGGCATAGTACTAGAGAGATTAGTATGAGAGAGTGGTGCCACTAGGGTAGATAGTAGAGAGCTTCTGTGCATCAAGATCTCACTCCCATCGAAGATAGAGGACACAGAGCAGTGCAGGAGTGATGGGGCCTATGAGGCCACTACAAAGAGTAGAGGGATCATCCTCTAGGCTGGATAGGGGCCACAAGGAAAGGGACAACATGGGGTGACATTGATAGACTTATGTATAGAGGGGCTTCTCTATTTTTCTTTTTTGGTTTCTGTTATGTGCTTTCATGGTTCATGCCTACGGGCAGTTACTATTGATGTAAACCATGGTCATGTACTTTGATACTTTTGTGAGACATTTATGAGATGTACTTGTGTTATGATGACTATATGAGATGGATTATGCATATGCTTTAGATGTTTTATATGGATGCATTTATGCTTTTTTATGTGGATTTATATATGATTACATCATGCATTGATTTATCACATGTTATGCATAGGAAATGCCATGTTTTATTTTTGCCACATGTTTGTCTCATGAATGAATGCCTAATGCAATGTAAAGGATATGGAATGAAATGTAAAATGATATGGAATGAATACTAATGAAATGTAAAATGAATGCAAATGACATGTAAAATGAATGCAAATGAAATGTGGAGATGATATAAATGCCATGTTTATGCAAAGATGTATTGTTGCTTCAGATCATTTTGGAATTTTGACATATGCATGGATGCAGGATGACAATGCTTTTGATGTATTAGAGTACGAGACCAAGGTAGAAGACACAGAAGATGGAGGAGATGAGATGAGGAATTGTTAGTATGATGAGAATACTTTTGCTTTTGTAAAGTGCACTATATTTCAAATGGAGCTTTATTTTGATATGACAAATGGAATGTGACACGTCATGGCATAAAGGGCGAGAGTGCCAAATGCAAACCTTTTGTGTAAACAAGCATGATGTAGATAGAAAATGACCTTGTCCTTCCTAAGGAATAAATACATGCCCCAGACTATCAAAGGTACATTATAATAGACATAAAATAAAATATGACAATGAACCATGTGGGCCACTCTCATAGATCAGTTTATATCATTGAGTGGCATAGGAACATGATCGAAGAAAAAAAAAAAGCAAAAAATAAATCACTCACTAAAGAATGTGAGCCAACAACTATTCTTGTCCATTATTACTTGCTTTTTAGTATTTGAGGTCTTCAGATAGTGTTTCATAAGTTGATCATGCGATAGTTGTGATTGTTGATTCAGTTGATAGGTTCATAGTGACAAGTTGGATTGATTGTTAGTTCACGTTGCTTAGATAGGTGTAATTGTCATTGAAGTGCAGTGGTTTGAGTTTTAGTTTGCAAAAAGAAAGTGTACACAAAAGGGGTGATTATCCACAGTGACTATTTACAACGATTATTACAAATTTTTGATGGGTTTTGTGGTTTTTAGGGTTTTTTGGAGATATTTGATGTTTTTGGTGTGACTGGTTTCTTCAGGACATTTTATGATTTTTAGGGTTTATTTCAGGACATTTTATGATTTTT
The DNA here is from genome assembly GCA_028749045.1 of Cupressus sempervirens. Taxonomy (NCBI): domain Eukaryota; kingdom Viridiplantae; phylum Streptophyta; class Pinopsida; order Cupressales; family Cupressaceae; genus Cupressus; species Cupressus sempervirens. The sequence continues at coordinate 85,575,456 of CM053784.1, read as the reverse complement.
AGTGATTTTTTAAAGGACATTTTATGACTTTTAGTACTTTTTTGAGGACATTTTATGAATGTTTAGGATTTTTTTTAGAATCATATTTGAATTTTTAGGAATTTTTTTCAAGATCATATTTGAATTTTTAGGATGTTTTCAGGATCGTATTTGAATTTTTAGGATTTTTTTAGGATCATAAAAGCATATACAAGTGTTAGTTCCAATCTGTTATGTGATAAGTCCAATGGGTAAAAAGTTCTTAAGGATATGCCCCTAGTTCAAGTTCAAACTCATGCAATGTGTAGGTAATATGCCCCCATACAAGACAAAAACTATGTACAAAGGCCAATGACATAGTATGTACAGACTAGTGATGCTGAGGTAAGATAATGGTGGGCATTAACCAATTCATGAACCATGATCATGGATCCAAGGATGTCTTACAATATGAAGGATATGATCAGGGAATGATAGAAGGGGAAAAACTAGATGGAATCTTGATAGGTAGAGGATCAACAACTGATTACACATGGTGCTTGTTTGCCAGATTTTCACCATGGTACTTGCCCAAAGCACCTATTTGCCAGGTTTTTACTTTTGGACAAAATTTTTCTCTTAACTCAAATTTTTGTGCCAAGGTTGCCATGTTTTCATCAAGGCATCCATTTTTTCATGACTTTTTCCAAAAAAAAATTTTCTCTTTTTTTAGGACTTTTGCTATTTTTTTTGATATTTTTAAAGGATTTTTTCCCATTAAAATTTTTTTTTTTAGGACTTTAAGACAAAATCAAGTGTAATATTTGCAAAGATGTATGCTGTTGATGGACATCAAAAATGGTTCACCTTCTGGAGTTGCAAGCTGATATACTCTAGACCCAAATGATACAGTAACTACATAAGGTCCTTCCCAATTTGGCTCAAATTTGCCTTGTTTTTCTCTATGCTACTGAGTCTTGTAGTTCATCTTCAGAACTAGATCACCAATCTCAAAATAATGACTTCAAAATTTCTTGTTATAGCTCCATTTGAGTTAGTTTTGGTAAGCTTGCAAATGTGTCAAGGTAGCTCATCTCCATTCATTAAGCATTTCCAGCTCATGGAGTCTAGATATTTGGTAGTTTTCATCATCAAAAACATCTTGTAGGGACACTCTTAATGATGGAATTTCAACTTCAATGGGAAGTATGGCCTCGGTGCCATAGATAAGAGAGTATAGTGTTGCACTAGTAGGAGCACACACACTTGTTTTATAGGCCCAAAGAGCTAGATTTAGTTGTAGGTGCCAATCTTGACCAAAACCATTGACAGTCTTTTCTAGAATTTTAACAATGGTCTTATTAGATGCTTCTACTTGACCATTTCCTTGTAGATGGTAAATGCTAGAATATCCATAGTATATGTTATAATTCTCATAGAGCTTGTCTACATCTTTGTTTTGAAATGAACTACCATGGTTAGTAATAATAGCCAAGTGGACTCCATACTGATAGATGATGTAGTTTAGAATAAACCTTGAAACTTGCTTTCCAGTAGTAAAGGTCAGAGGGATAGCTTCAACCCACTTGGTAAAATATTCTGTTGCTATGATAATGAACTTATGACCATCAGAGGATGGAGGAGAAATAGCTCCAATAAGATCAAATGCCCATTATGAAAAGGGCCATGGTGATATGACTGGTTGCAATTCTTGTGCTGGTCCATGGATCAGATTGCTATGGATCTAACATTTATGACATGTTTTGGAAAAATCATGGGCATCTTGTTCCATGGTTGGCCAATAATATCCAGCTCTAAGAAGTTTCTTGGCTAGAATTAGACCATTGAAATGACCTCCACATATAACTTCATGAACCTTGTGTAAGGCAGTTCAGCTTCTTGCAAGTCAAGGCATCTAAGAAGGGTTTGGTCAAAGGATCTCTTGCAAAGGATGTCACTGATGATGATGTATCTAGTGGCTTGGTAGATAAAGGCTCAATGGTCATTTTTGGATAAGTTGGGTGGTAGGATTTGGGCATGTAGGTAATTGTAAATGTCTTGATACCAAGGAGAATTGGGACAAACAAGTTCGCATACAAACTCTGATTGGGGAAGTTTGAATGCTAGAATCAAGAGTTGCTCAACAAGGAATTCACAACGTTCCACATTTTGAGGCATATCAATCATAGAAGTGATGGTAGCCATAGCATTAGCTTTTTTCTATGTATTCTTGGTAGCTAACAAAAAGAGATAGTGACAAATTGAGGCTTAAGGAAGTCTACCATATGCTTGTAAGGCATTAACTTATCATCTTTGGTTTCAGTCATCATTGACTTGGTGGATGACCAACTAGGAATCCCCAAAGACTTGTAAATGTTGAATGTTCCATTGGATAGCTATCTTGAGTCCTATGATCAGTGCCTTATATTCTGCTATGTTGTTTGTACAATGGAATGCTATCCTATATGACTTGGGGATTATGTCTCCTTGAGGAGTGATAAACATAATGCTGATTCCTGAACCATTTTGTGTATGTGATCCATCAAAATAAAGCTTCCATTCATTAGTTACATCCATGTGAAATATGGCTTCATCTATAAAGTCTATCAACATGGGATGATTATTTGTCGTAGGTGCTTCTACTAACTGATATATTATCACTTGCCCTTTGATTGCCTTTCTATCTACATATTCTATGTCAAATTCACTAAGGATCATGACCCTTTTGGCTAAGCGTCTTGTGAGAGAAACCCTACTTAGGAGGTACTTTAGTGAGTCAATCTTAGAGATGAGCATTGTTTTCTGATGGAGCATGTAATGTCTCAGCTTTTGGGTTGCAAAGACAATAGCAAGACAAGATCATTCAATGAGTGTATAATTTAGTTCACAGCCCACAAGTGTTCTATTGATGTAATATATGGCTCACTCTCTTCCTTGTTCATCATTTTGTACTAAGAGAGCTCCTAATATTGTATCTATAGCCAATATGTATAGAATGAAAGGTTTTCCTTGAATAGGAGCCATTAAAATTGGTGGATATAGAAGATAATCCTTGAGCTAGTGGAAAGATTCCTAGCACTGCTTGTTCCATTGAAAGGATACTCCTTTACATAAGGGATGTTGAAAGGAGTGAAACTTATCTACCAATTGCGCAATGAATCCATGGATAGACTGTAATCTTCCTTGTAGTCCTCTTAAGGTTTTTAGATTTGTTGGAGGAGGCATGTCAAGTATTGCTTTTACTTTCTTAGGATCCACTTCAATGCCTCATTGAGAAATAATGTATCCAAGGAGCTTTCTAAAAAAAACTCTGAATACACACTTTTTCGGATTTAAACAAAGCTTATAGCTTTCCATTTTGTTGAATATCTGATCTAGGATGCCCAAATGATCTTTTCTTTTATAGGATTTGCAAAGCAAGTCATCAACATAGTCTTCCATGAGGATGTGCATGAAATCATGGAAGATTGTAGTCATTGCTCTTTGATATGTTGCATTGGCATTTTTAAGAGCAAATGACATGACATGACATTCCAACAGTATGTTCTCCAAAGGCATGTAAAAGCTATCTTGTGTTGATCTTTAGGGGCTATTCTTATCTGATTATAGCCATAAAACCCATCCATTAGTGATAACATCTCATACCCAACTGTCATGTCTACAATGATATCTATATTTGGTAAAGGAAAATCATCCTTAGGAAATTCCTTGTTAAGATCACAAAAATTAGTGCATATCAGGATGCCCCCAGAGTGTTTGCTTACTGTTACTAGATTAGATATCCACTTTGCATAATCAATGGGTCTTATGAAGCTGACATCCAATAATTTCTTCAATTCAGCTTTGATAAGGAGGGCAACTTGAGGATGCATTTTTCTCAACTTTTGCTTTATTGGTTTCATTCCTAGTTTTAGTGGCAAGTGATGAAGGACTAGTTCAAGATCTAATCCTGGCATGTTTGCATAAGACCATGTGAAGTTGATCTGCCTCTCTAGAAAGAATATGAAAAATTCATCCTTTTCCTCTGGTTATAATGAGGCTTTAATATGTATGACCTTGGGGTTGTTAGGAGTTCCCAGATTAATCTCTTTTGTCATTTCCACCAGTAATGCTGATATTTCCTTCAATGGGGGTGTGTCCAATCTTCCATCCTTGGGTGCCTCAGAGAGGTTTTCACTCTCAAATATGTCCTTTATTTTTACTTTTTCAAAGTCTAATGGTGTCTTTCAATTTTCACCAAGAGACCTATTGTATTTTTTTGTTATTTTCTCAATTTTGTGATTGGAAGATGGAGTTGACTCCCTAAAATATGCCATGATGTTTAGATTAATGGAAAACCTAGATTTGTGATCGCCTTGTGGTAAATTTTCATAGAGCTCAAAGAATTCTATAATGGTGTCATCATTTTCAAACTGGTCAAGCATTGGTGGTCCTTGTTGGTCTCAATCAATAATCTCAGGGAAAACTAGGGAAATTCCATCATCGGTGTTGAATAAGATTTGGTCATAGGCATATATATGGATATTTTCTTTAGTGATATCATCATGATCATGTTGAGAAGTAGGGGGGCTTGGATCCCACAACATTTTGATCCAAGGGGAAGAACTGGTTTGAGGGATAAGTGGATTTACATGTTTGTCTTCCATAGGTAGGCTATCAAGGTCAACAAACATATGGTCAAGACCAAGGGATGTATTTGGATCATCGATGTTGGATATAGATTGGGTAGGTTCGGTTGGGTGTTCTCAAATGCCTTGTTATTGTTTGAAGCATTCACATCCTAAGACGAGGATGACATAGTATTAGGAAGACCCAAAACAAATGGTTTGAATGCAAGTCCCAAGCTATGAGGTCATCTTGATGTAGTGATGGGTTGAATAATGTCTTGCTTTTGAGGGCCCAGGCCACTACATCCATCATATCCCTTTTTCTACATGATGGTGAATCCAAGTCCATACCTGTCGGGGGATATAGGAGTAAGTTCTTGTTCTACTTTAGCTTTTTTAATCCATGTAGAGGTATTCTCATAGACATGTTCTTTGTGTAGGCCTCCTCCACTAGTGAAAGCCATAGATGGTTTCTTTTGAAATGTGAACTTAGGCTTGTTTTGTATAAGCTGAGGTTTACCATATGACTTGGGAGATAAAGGAATTTTCCTAATGTGAAAGGCATGTGACATGGAGTACTCATTGCAACCTTGGTCTAGGATTTTGAGCTCTCCTTTGAATGAGTGCCTGAGTGTGGAAGGATCAACATACTTGGAGGACTCAAGTGGATTTGCTGCATGGTTTTTTGGGACTTGGTATGTAGTGGTTTCTCTAATATTAGCATAGAATTGGAAGGGATTTGGATCACCCAAAATGGTGACTTCCACATTATTATAGGAGAACTTCAAGCATTGGTGGTATGTAGAAGGCATTGCTTTCATAACATGGATCCATGGGTGGCCCAGTATCATGTTGCAGTTCATTTCTATATCTAGGACCTGAAATAAAGTGTTCTAAATAGCTGGACCAACTCTGATAGGTAAGATGATGACCCTTGTAGAGAAGAATTCTCCATCATCATAGGCTTTGATTGTGATCCTTCAATAGGGATCCACATCATTTTCAGAATAACCCAAACCTTTGACCACTTTAAGTGTACAAATATTTAGTCCTGCTCCTCCATCTATCAAGACATGTCTAACTTTAACATTGTGAAGAAATACCTCAAGGTGAAGGGGATCATTATGGTTTGGTCTATCTTTAGGAATATCCTGAGGGGAAAAGGTGATATGTTGTGATGCAGATAGGTTCCCCACCATGGCTTGAAACTGGGAAACATCAATGTTATCTAGGACTACTGACTTTTTAAGGGCTTGATCTAAGATCTTCTGATGTTGGGGAGATGCATATGGTAGGTCCAAGATGGATATTTGTGTAGGGGTCTTGTCAAGCTATTCAATAAAGCTACAATAAGATGAAGTAGGAGCAGTAGGTCTACTAGGGGGTGCAGGTCTAGTAGATGCAATAAGTCTAGAGGGGGCTCCAAGTAGAGTGATCTTGGTAGAACATGTAGTGATAGCACAATGAGGGTCTTCAGCCTTTAAGGTAAACATGGATATGTAGGAATCTAACTCATTAAAATAGTTGATAGTGTAGTCATATTCAGTGCGGGTGTAATTCACATTACCTTGTGAGTTTGAGTTTGAACTAGAGGGTTTCTCTTTGTCATGATTACCCAAAGGATCTTTGAAGATAGTGTGATCAAAGTCGAATGATAATAGTGATGGATTGACAGTGATTACAACATCATCAATAAGGTCCTATATTGCATGCTTTAGTTGGAAGCATGATGAGGTCTTATGTCCTTTGGTCTGGTGGTAATCACAAATTTTTTTGTCATCCCACCAATATGCTTTAGTTAATGGTTCATCGTTGATTGGGGGAAATTATAGGAAGTTATTACTATGTAACTATTGTAGTGTAGTCTCAAGAGGTATCCCTAATGGTGTGAATTTCCTATCTGTGGTTATAGGATGTCTCTAAGGTTTGTCTTGCATGGCAGTCTCGATCTTCTGTTGTGGCGCTGATGTTTGATTGGAGGTTTGTGACTTCATAGGGTTTGCACCTTTTAAAGTTAGTTGAGGTTGTGCTGTGCTAATCATGCAGGCATCCATAATGTCATCATTGGTCACATTCTTGTTTTTGGAGAAATTTTTTTCCTTGTCATTAGATGAGTTGGTGTTTGTGTTTTCCTTGTTTATCTTGAGGATTCCCTTACGGATAAGAGCATCTTCAATACTAGCCCTTTTTTCATTAGTTTAGAAATAGTGCTTGGACTCTTGATTTTAAGTTCATACATTAAGTGTGGGACCAAGTTTTCAATGCACAAGTTAACTTGTTGTTCTTTAGGAATGTCTAGTGAGCATTGATTGACTAAGCTTCTCTAGCAAAGTAAGAATGTGATGAATTGTTCTCCCATCCTTTTTTTAGTTGAGCACAAATCGAAAAGTGTCACCTCATTTGTGATGTTAAAGGAAAAGTGGGAGATAAACTTGTCTACTAGCTCTGACCAAGATTTTATAGTGCTAGGAAGTTTGGAGTAACATTCAAGTCCAGGCCCACCTAGAGAACAACGGAACAATCTCATGAGGTAAGTGGGCTCATCACTAAGTTCGGTACAAGAGGCGCAAAATTCTCAGATGTGATCAATAGGGTTTACTTTTCCTCAATATTTTTCAAACCTTGGAGCCTCAAAGTGTTTTTGAAATGGAGGCATATATAGACTTTTGTAAAATGGATTAGCATGTAGGTCCCTTTTTGTATATAGAGCTTGTTTCTTTTGGACTCCCAATTCATCAACTTGTTTGGAAAGTTGTTTGAATTGTTGCAATAGCTCTTCATTAGGGTTTTGTATGATAGCTTTCCCTTCAAGTATTTTGTGCTTATGAATTGACCATTTTCTATGGCAGGAGCTATGTCTACTCGGTTCTAACATTTCTATGTCTGATGAGTCTAGTGATGTGCGACTATGTGGTGGAGATATGTTAGTACCTTGAAGACAAAAGGGTCCCTATTGTGACACATGTTGTTGTATTTGATGTGGCACTTGTTGTGGTATCAACTACAATTGATGTACCATGTGTTGTTGTTGTGCCATTTGTTGTGGTTGTTGTTGGGATACCTCTTTTGGTTATATGTGAGACCATGTATGTGATTGTTGTTGTAGAGGTATCTATTGAGGTTGTTGTGGCACATGTTGCTATTGTAACAAATGTTTTTGGTATGCAATTTGTTGCTCTAGGCATCTTTGATATTCCAATTTTTGTCTGAGTTGCTCTTGTTGTTTAGCAAACATGGCTTTTTGTTGTTGGAATTGTTGTTGATAGATTGCATGGAAGTCAAGTTGGTTTATGTTGGACTACATATTAGGTATGTTGGACATTTGCACCACTTGAGGTTTTTGTTGTTGTGGTTGATGTTGCTATTGATATGTGGAATGTGTGTTAAGTGGATATAGAATTGGTTGTGGGTTGGAAGTGTTAAGTCCTTGTACCACTATAGGTTGATGTTGTCATGGGAGTTGACTAAGTCCTTATGAATTGACCACCATGTTGGTATTGTTGTTTTGGAACCTTTTTGTATTAGAGGTTTCTCCTTGGGACATCATATTGACTTTACAATGAGGTGCTTCCTTTTAGGAATAGGTGTAATGTCAATAAGACTTTTCCTTTGTGCATTAATAGGGATTGTTGCACTTGATGTTTCACATGGTGTACTTGTGGGAGGCTTCATAACATTTGACGTCATGAAACTTGGTAGAGTTAGGAGCAAAGGTGCACTTTGTGAATTTTCCTCCAAAGGACGTATGTTTGGCATCCCTAGAGCACAAGTCCCTTTAGGTGCATCTTGTTGTTGCATCATGTGACTAAAATCAAGTCTTAATGTCCTCTTGGGATATTTAGGGAGAGTCTTTTTTCCCTTCATTGGTTGTGTTTCATCAAACAAGGGATTAATGTTGATGTGTTCAAACATACTTTGGAGAATTTCAATTATGGGTTCTTGATGGGACCTTATAGGTGCCATTATTGTGTTTGAAAACTCCAAAGGTTGTTTTCCCTTATCTAAGTCAAAATCGATCATGGGTTGTATGTTTTCAATGGTTGTGTTGGTTTCATTTTTGGACTTAGGTCCCTCCACATTTGGGTTGAATTTGACAATTTCTTGGGCCGACAAAAGTTTGAAGTTCTTGCAAATTTTTTTGTCTTGACATGGCCTAGCCATTTCTTCATCAGCGATGCCATAGTTAGTGTCAGAGTCATCACTTTGGTGTATAGTACCTTGTTGCTTGTTTGATGTGTTATAGTCAAAGGTACTTGTATAGGTTCTTGATGGGACCTTATAAGTCCCTTTAGGTGCATCTTGTTGTTGCATCATTTGACTAAAATCAAGTCTTAATGTCCTCTTGGGATATTCAGGGAGAGTCTTGTTTCCCTTCATTGGTTGTGGCTCATTAAATAGGGGATTAATGTTGATGTGTTCAAACATACTTTGGAGGATTTTGATTATGGGTTCTTGATGGGACCTTATAGGTTCCATTATTGTGTTTGAAAACTCAAAAGGTTGTTTTCCCTTATCTAAGTCAAAATAGATCATGGGTTGTATGTTTTCAATGGTTGTGTTGGTTTTATTTTTGGACTTAGGTCCCTCCACATTTGGGTTTAATTTGACAATTTCTTGGGCCGAAAAAAGTTTGAAGTTCTTGCAAATTTTTTTGTCTTGACATGCCCTAGCCATTTCTTCATTAGTGATGCCATAGTCAGTGTCAGAGTCATCACTTTGGTGTATAGTACCTTGTTTCTTGTTTGATGTGTTATAGTCAAAGGTACTTGTATTGGGTTTACTAAATTCTAAGGAGTGCATTTGTTCATCCTCAGGTGTGGTTAGTACACTTCCACCTCTAGGTGCTATTGGCACAAATATAGGTTCAAAGTCAAGACTCCATTGAACCATCCCATGTGTAGGGGAAGTGTTTGAAGGAAATATCATGGTATGTGCATTCTTTAAGGTTTTTCGCATCATCTCTTGGTTATGGTGATCTTGTGAATACATGTTTAAGGGGTCCTCAAGTAATGTTTGTGATGCCTTGATTTGGTCTTTGTCAAAGGTTTGTTGGGTTTTCTTGCTCTTCTTTTGTCTTGGATGAGGTTTTGGTTGTGTTGACACATCAAAAAAAATGGTTGATAAAGTTCTTCAAGTCTTTGAGCTGATTGTGTCCTAGTAAGTGCTGGCATGATATGTAAGGATGAAGATGAAGTGGAGGAAAACCTAAAGGGACTTTTTGCCTCCGAAGTGCTCACCTAAACTATCAACTACACTCAGACAATACCAAGTGTGCCCTTGGTGCACTTGGGGGGTTGAAGGTAAGTAGTTGGTAAGTAGGAGGTATGTAATGGGTAAACAGAGGTGTTAGGGTGCCTAAAATGCAAAATGTGAATGATTTGAGTGTTCTAGAGTGTTTTGCAAGGTTTAGGGATGCAATGCAAGGTGTGAAAGTTTAGATTAGGGTTATAGAACCTAGAATGAAACCCCTAATTTCCAAGTTCACTTTGAAACTACCAAGTGCAATCTAAAACTACCAACTATGCACTTGAATTATGTAGTTGGTAAAATAGGGGTGCAATTGGTAAAATAGGTCAAAACTTGATAAGGGGGATGTGGGTATGCAAGATATGACTATTTTTTGGATTTTTAGGTGTTTAAGGATGTTATAAAACCTAGGAAAATTCCAACTAAAGTGTGGTTTTGATATGCAATATGAAAATGTACTGGGGAAACTTTGTAAATGCAAATACAAAGTGACATTTTGGAGATTGACTAAAGGAGATGAAAATGACCCTATAGTATGAAAAATGAAGGTTAGGGTTGAATTTTGGACTTGGAAATGATGCTAGGGGTCAATGTATGCAAGTTGGAATATGAAAAGGATGGATTTATAGGATTGATAATGATGTTTGGGATATGCAAAATGAGGATAAATGATCAAAAAGACAATTTGGTTGATAGATAAGTTGATAGGGTTTGATAGTGGAAATGATGCTAAGGTTTTGAACAATGAAAGATGGGGAGGATATACCATTGGGGTAAGTCAAAATGATGTTTAGGGACCCTAGGAATATGATTATGCTAATGACAAAGGTATATGCAAGGTTTTGGACTTAGGTGAAATCTTTAGAAAGTATTTTGTCTAGGAGTTTAACCTTGTCATAATGGACTTTGGATCTTGACCAAAAAGTGATAAAAGAAAAAAATATCATAATGATAAAGATGAAAAGGTCAAAAATATCAAGACATACATAGAGTTTGACCAGAGAAAATGATAAGAAAAGATAAAAATACTAGTCAAGGTCCATCATCCATCAACACTAGGAGATACTCTAAGACTCATAGTTTGTTTAGATTTTTGATTAAGTTCAAAGGTTTTGGGGTTCAAAATGACATTTAGGTGACTCAAAATGGTGGTTATTCTGATTGGATATGCAATATACAAAGGTCCTAAGATGAAAAATGAGATTTTGGGTGCAAGATATGGTTTTGGGTCATGTGCAGAATGAGGACCTTTAGAGGCTCCTAAATGCAGTTTTGGGGTGTTAAAATGTAGTTTGGAGGCCCAAAATGGTCATAAAAGTTCCCAAATATGCCCTAACAGAACCAAGTGTGCTCAAATAGTACCAATTATTCCTATGGCATAGTTGAGCCTAGTTTGGGCATAGTTGGGAAGCTGGGTTGAAGGGTTGCTAATTCTGAGTTATGTGGTTGCCAAGTTGCTATGCCATGAAGTTAGGATGTAGGGGTTGATGTTAGGATGGGTTAGGAGATGTAGAATGGATTTTATGACCTAAGGAATGATGTCCTATGTGAAGCAAATGATGTATAGGAGATGCAAGATGCAAATCAGGACATGCTGAGATAGGGGGGCCTATCTAGGTACCTAAGGACACTGTTAAAGCCTCAAAATGTTGTTTGGAAGCCCAAAATGGGTTCTTAGACTACCAAGTGCACCCAAAAAAAACCAATTACACCTATGGTGTAGTTGGGGCTAGCTTGAGTGTAGTTGGTAGTTTCAGAGCACAGTTGGGAAGCTGGGCTAAAACTAAGGCAATTCTAGGTGCTGGGGTTTCCAGATTAATGCCATAGTGAGGTAAAAAAATAGAGGAAAATGTTAAGAATAGAATGGAGGTTCAAAATGATGTTTAGGAAACCTATAATGATGGTCAAAGTGTGTAATAAGAAGGTTGTGTATGCAAAGATGCAAGATGGGATATGCAAGATGCAAGTTTGGGAGTTGAAATGCAAAGAATGAAGGATGCAAACTAAACCCTAATGAATGTAATGTAAAGGATGAGGGATGCACAATGAGGACTAGAAAATGCAAGCTGAAGCCTATATGATGCAGATATGAATATTAAACTATGGTGAATGCAAGTGGTTCTATGCAAGGATGCAACTAAAGGTATACCAAGCACTTCTAGGGATGTAGTGTTCCATGTTTCCCAAGTTTAAGTTTGAAAAGTTTTGGCCAAAGTTGTAATGTTTTGATATTTTTTTATGTTTAGAGAAGGTGTAAAGAATATCCAAGGTGTAAATTTGAATGTTGTCTTTTATCTTGATTAATTTTTTACACACATGTAAGACACATTAAGACAAGAATAACTATTGTTAAAAGTGAACAAAGACACCATAACCTAGGCTTTTAGGAGTATATCCGCTAAATTCCTACTTGAACTAAAGTTCAGCCATGCTTATCTAGAGTGAAAAATCTAGGATCTTGGCACCATAGGCTCCCCCTTACAATGCACTCACTTCTCAGGGCTACTAAGATCCACTTCCCAAGGGGCATGACTTCCCAAGGGACCGTTGCCTCTACTAAGGATTGCGAGAATGTAGGATGTCTTCATAGGCATGGGTGACACCTTGAGCTAGTGGATAGAAAGGATTTTGGCCACTAAAACACAATTTTTAGTAGGGACATGCCATTCAGCAAGTGAATGGTAAACTTCCTCAGAAGGTCTCCCAGCCCTGAGAACTGGGGTTTGGCACACCATAAGGGTACTGGAGGAGAGCTATCACTCAACAATACTACCAACATGACTTTCAATATGATCAAGTTTTATATAGTGGTTGGAATGTTGACTTGGATTTTGGCCTGATACTACTCTAAAGCTATCCCCTGGCATACCCAATATTGAGTATCTTGGTCCAAGGCAAGCTTCCTATAGAAGTTACATGGATTTCTCTTACACCTAAGATCCATGAATGGTGAGGGGAGAGGATACGTCCAATGTGACCCCTAGGTTTTTAAACACCATGGAAATTCCAAGAAAAAAAGAAAAAGTTTATTTTAAGCACCAAACAAAGTGTTATCTAATCTAGGAAATGCACACACACATGGTTTTGGTAAACACACAATGGTCTTCACCAACGTCCTGTAAACAAACATTAGTAGTTTTCAATGATTAGTCTTCATCCAATGATTTCCATATGCTAAAAACAAGCCATCGGTAACACAAAATCCTCTAACTTATGTCTTAGAAGAAAATAGAAGTCCTAAATGTAGATTTTGAGTGATATGTGCGCTCTCTGTGAACTAGGTGCACTCTGACAGAGCAGACTGCACCCTAGAAGGCCCAAATGGATTAGAATGCCCCCAAGTATACTTAGATAGTGTTAACTACACCCATGGCACACTTGGGGCTTAGTAGGGCATAGTTGGTAGTTTCTAGGCATAGTTGGTCATTTGGGAACAATGAATAGGGGTTATGGTGTCTCCTAGGCCCTTAAAACTGCTCCTAGGGGTCCCAAGTGCACCCTGACAGAGCAGAGTGCACCCTACGATAGAAAGCTAACAAAATACATAAAATGAAGGCATAAAACCATATTATTGGACCCCTTAATTAATCTAGGTGTGATAAGGAAGTGCAGACAACAGTTATACCCTTCCAAATGAGCTCCTTCTTTGCACCTACAAGCATAAAACAAGAAAACCCAAGTTAGATAAGCATGTTCACGTCGGGTTCACCAAAGTGTAGGATCTAGAAAATGGGATAATGTCTTACATACTATGAGAAAATCACAAACTCAATAATCATACATTGACACCCTCTAGTCTACCATGAAATCCAAATAAATCAAAACAAGAAAGAAAATCTAAAACTCCCTCTTTCATTTGTAGCTCCCATGTCCTCCTTTCTTCTCCATGTGATGTAGCTCCAAATTTCCTATAGTGCACACAATATTGAATAAAAAGTATATGATGATGATAATGCTATTCAGAATAATTGAAGATGTGATTTGAATGTGAGAGTAAGAGTGAGAAAATGACAAAACTAGGGACCAAAAATGAGAGAAAGAGTGCCCATTTTATAATCAACATGGAAGATGAGAGCATTTGATTTATCACCCTTAGATATGTGACTTGGAACAAGATTCCTTTGAGAATTCATGACATATATGACACAAGATGCCAAGTGTAGGATTCTATGATGCTTGGAAGTCAAACCTGGCTAAAGAGGGAAGAGAATCTATGACGCATCATATGACACCTCAAGCCCACTTAAAACCAAGAATCTATGATGAAGGAGGGAAAATATGGACGTGTGTAAGAGAATAAGAATATATTAAATATGACATATCTTAGCCAAGTGTCAAAGGAGAATCCACAAGGTGTCACACCCATGTGTCATGATGATGTCAATATTTTGTGGAATATTTGAATTAAAAATCCTTTATTCTACAAAATAGAAATTAGTAAAATGTAATTAATGATGGAAAATGTAACTTAGGAAATTGTGAATTTCCATGGTTTGTGAATGTAAGAAATGATAATGTTGAGCAAGGAACGAAAAACAATCCAAGTAAGTTAAGTGTGAAACAATGTTACCATAAGATAAGCAACTCCAAGAGCATACACCAAGATGGTTCAACAATGGAGACAAGGATTTATAAGGGGAAAGCAAAGAAAACCCTTTGTGATTTATTATGAATGAAGGCAAATGCCTAAAGAAGAGAGAGAGAGAGAGTTGGAGCAAAGGTAGCTCAATACAATAACATCAAGTGCTTAGAGTGGTGTGTAGTTGTGTAGAAGGAAGGAGGAGCATCTCTTATATAGAGATGAGAGAGGAGTTGCATTTTTAACTCCCATTTCTATGAATGCCACATTCATAATAGGTGTGTGCAAAGTGTCACAATCCTCTTAAGGAGGATAAACTAAATAAAGAAATAAACAAGAGTTGTCCTTACATGTGGAATAAAGGACAAACAATGACATGTCCTCCACATGTGTACAAGTGGACAAACTACATGTAGGGACCCTTGGAATATCCCAATTAAAATATATCCAAGGAAAGATTAACCTTTCTAACACCCCCCCTTAATCTTTACTTGGGGAGTTTACTTCAACGGGTTGTAAACCCAAATTTTTACAATGGAACTGAAATCTCTCTTTAGAAAGTGGTTTGGTTAAAATATCAGCCAGTTGATCTTCTCCTTTACAATAAAGAAGAATAATTTGATTTTCTTCAACTTGTTCTCGAATGAAGTGATGTTGAAGTGAAATATGTTTGGTGCGGGCATGATACACTGGATTTTTTGCCAAGGCAATAGCACTTTGATTATCACAATGTATAGGTGTAGGTAATTGTTGAGGTAGACCGAAATCATCAAGAATTGTTCGAATCCACAAAGCTTCCTTAGCTGCATTGGTACAACCTTTGTATTCAGCTTCAGTTGAGCATAGGGAAATAGAGTGTTCCTTTTTGCTTTTCCAAGAAATTGGACCTGAACCAACAAAGAAAAAGTAACCACAAGTGGATTTCCCATCATTGGGATCTCCACCTAGATCGGAATCAGTATAGCCATGTAAAATAAATTCAGAGTTTGGATCATAAAATAAGCCTATATTAATAGTTCCTTTAATATACCTTAAGATGCGTTTAGCAACTTTAAAATGAGTTTGTTGAGGTTTAGACATAAAGAGAGACACTAAACCAACAATATAAGCAATATCAGGTCTAGTAAGAGTTAAATAATTTAAACTTCCTACTAACTGTCTATACAAAGTTTCATCAACAAAAGGAGTATTCATATCATTCATTAATTTAGTTCCTAATTCACATGGAATTGAAACATGGTTAGAGTCATTCATCTTAAATTTTTCTAAAAGGTCATAAGCATACTTGCTTTGAGAAACAAAGATACCATTAGGAGTTTGAAAAATTTGCATACCTAAGAAGTAATGTAAGATACCTAAGTCTGTCATTTGAAATTTTTGTTTAAGTTGGAATTTAATATCAGAAATCAAAATGTCTAAACTAGAAGTGAGAATTAAATCATCTACATAAACAATAACAATGATAATATCATCATTAGTATGTTTAATATACAAATTAGGATCATTTTTGCTTCTAGTAAAACCTTGAGAAATGAAGAAAGAATTAATTTGAGAATACCATTCTCTAGGTGATTTTTTAAGACCATAAATAGATTTGTTCAATTTGAAAACTAGATTTTCAGTACCTTTCTTAACAAATCCAGGAGGTTGAGCCATATAGATTTCTTCATGTAACTCACCATTTAAGAAGGCACTTTTAACATCCATTTGATGAATGGGCCAATTCATTTTAGATGCTAAAGCAAGAACTAATTTGATAGTAGGCATTTTAGCAACAGGTGCAAAGGTTTCATTATAGTCTAAGCCTTCAATTTGGGAGAAACCTCTAGAAACTAGTCTAGCTTTAAACTTACTAATTTCATTATTGGTATTCAATTTTGTTTTATATAACCATTTACATGAAACTAGATTTTTGCCAGGAGGTAATGTGACTAAGTCCCAAGTGTGATTAGCAAGTAATGAATCATATTCCTCTTGCATGGCTTTCTGCCAATGAGGTTGAGAGTTAGCTTGATCAAAAGACTTAGGATCGTTAGAATTCATAATAGTAGTCATCAAAGCATAATTACAATAATTAATCCTTCTATGTTTAATTCCACCAGATTTGGAAATATAATCATCAGCTTCATTGATGAGGTTTTGAGCCCATTTAGGTTTACGTTTAGTTGTGATGGAATTATCACTAGAGGAAGAATCATGAGTAAGAAAAGTATCATTAGTATCTATTTGAGTATCATGAGATGTAGGAGTAGAAATAACCGGTGGTACTTGATTAAGAGAAAGAGTAGGGTTAAGAGAAGGAGGTTGGTCCTCCACTAGCACAATTTTAGTGCCACTGAATTCTTCATCTGTTGTAGTAGAGCAATCATGAACTCCATTTTCTGCAATACAAACATCTCTAGCAACTTGAACTTTGTTAGTAGTGGAATCATAAACACGATAACCCTTAGTGTGTTCATCATAGCCAACAAACATATAGGGAGATGACTTAGCATCTAATTTATGCCTTTTCTGTTTAGGCGTATGGACATAAGTAATAGAACCAAATATCCGTAAATGATGTAAATTCGGTTTCCTACCAGACCAAGCGTCTTCTGGAGTGATAGCCTTGAGAGCTTTGGTAGGAGTCCGATTAAGAATATAAGTTGCACAAAACATGGCTTTAGCCCAAAATTTATAATGCAAATTCTTAGCATGCAACATGCTTCGAGCCATTTCAACAATGGTCCGATGCTTTCTTTCCGCTACACCATTTTGTTGTGGTGTATAAGGAATAGTAAGCTCGTGCTTAATTCCACACGATTTCAAATAAGAATGAAAAGCATTATTCACATATTCCTTCCCATTATCAGTTCTAAGAATTTCAAGTTTATACCCAGATTGCCTTTCAACATACAAATGAAATTCAATAAATATATCAAGAACTTGATCCTTGCTATGCAAAAAATAGATCCAAGTTCGTCTAGAAAAATCATCAACAAAGGTAAGTGCATACCGAGAACCTTGGATGGAGGTATTCTCCATGGGACCCAAAAGATCACTATGGACAAGATGCAACTTATGAGTTGCTCGCCATGATTTTCCACTTGGAAAGGGCTCCCTATGTATTTTACCACTCATACAACCTGTACAGGCAATCTTGGAAGGAATAATGTTAGGCAAGCCATCAACCATATTATGCTTTTGCATGAAAGTAATATAATCAGAATTTAAATGACCAAGTCTTTCATGCCATATATTGAAATCAATAGAAGTATGTAAAGAATATCGTGAAGTAGCAAATTCATGGAATTTAAACAAATTGTCATTATCCATTTTAGCATGTGCAATCACTTTGAGGGTTTGAGGATCTATAATATAACATGTATCTTTGTAGAACTCAACTTTATAGTTCTGACATAGCTATGAAACAGAAAGTAGATTAGTTTTCAAGTCAGGTACATATAAAACATCATGCAATTTACCATTAGGAATAGTAACATCACCTAGTCCTTCAACTTTACAAGTCTGATTATTAGCTAACTGAATAGGAATGTTAGCAATATCAGGCTGTAAGGAATCAAAAATTTCTTTATGAGAAGTGACATGTTGTGATGCACCGCTATCAACAATCCATTCTAAAGGTTTACAAAGATTAAAGCTACAAGTAAAAGCATGACGAGGATTAGAACTAGTTGAATTACCTTTTTTATGGTTTGAGGTTTGATGATTGGTACTATGATTCATAGGTTTTTTATCATTTTGTTTTTTAAAACAGTTATTTACAAGGTGACCATCTTTGCCACAATAAGAACAATGAGGTTTGGAATTGGAATGGTTCCTTAGGTTATTAGTATTACGAGTATTATTAGGATGATGGGTATTATTATATTTGGGATGAAATTTATTGTTGGTGTTATGTGAATTAGAATTAGATTGTTTGTAATTATGATTATTGGAACGAAAATTATTAGCTGAATTTCTAGACACAAATGCATGTTCAGTTGATTTGAGAGTACCAAACTGAATTAGCTTAGCTTCTTCCTGTCTTAATAAAGTTTGAAAAATAACATAAGTTAACTGAGAAGTTAAAGTAGGAATAGCAAGCTGTGCATGAATATTAGTTATAAATTGTTGAAACTGTCTAGGAAGACATTTTTTAAGAATAAGATGGATTAAACGAATGTCCTCTAATTGAACACCTAAAGCCATAATTTGACTTTTAAGAGAATCAAATTTTAAGAGGAATTCATCCATACCTTTAAAATCTGCATACCTGAGATCTTCGAGTTGATCTTGCAATTGTATTTTGCGGTATTCATCGCCACTGTCATACTTGGTTTTCAAGATGGACCATGCATCATGAGCTTTAGAATAGTGAGCAATTAAGACATATAAATCTGGAATAATAGAAATACCAATTAACCCTAAAGCTTCTTCGTTTTTAGCTTTCCAAGTATCTTTCTCGTCTTGAGTAGCCACTGAACCGGGCTCAAGAGAAGGGTCAGTGGCTATTTCGAAGAGATGTTTAAAACGAAAAATAAATGAGATATGAGTTTCCCAAGAATGATAATTAGAATAATTAAGTTTGATTTCTAGAATTAATGTTGACATGATTAGGAAAAAAAAATTCTTTGCTTTTTGGAAAAAAAATAAAAAAATAAATGCCCTTAATTTGAAAATCAGATGGATTGGAAAAAAATGTTGTTAAATGAGAGAGAGAAAAAAAAAATTAAATTTTATTAATTGAAAAAAAATAATTAGTTTTTTTTTTTTTTTTTAATATAAGATTAAGAATATTTTCTTTTAATTTTAACTAATTGTGATAGAGAAAATTAAAAATTAATTTATTAAACAATTAAAAAATTAATATAATAGAAGTTGGATTAGTTTTAGTTAAAACAAAATTGTAAAACAAAGAGGGGGAAACTTTTTTTTAAAAAGTTGAAAGGGGAGGGTAGCGGTCGGTGGCTGCCGCGTGGTGAAAGGAGGGCCGCGGTCGGTGGTTGCCGTGTGGCGGGAGCGGCCGAGGTCAGTGGTCGCCGCGTGGTGGGAGCGGCGGTCCGCGGTCGGTGGTTGCTGCGGGGCGGGAGCGGCCGAGGTCGGTGGTCACCGTGTGGTAGGAGCAGCGGTCCGCGGTCGGTGGTTGCCGCGTGGCGGGAGCGGCCGAGGTCGGTGGTTGCCGCGTGGTGGGAGCGGCGGAAGCGGTGGTTGGGGTTTAAAAATGCAAACAGAGTGGGGAGCGGTGTAAGAGTGCGCGGCGGTTGCGCGCGGCAAGGGTCGCAGAGTTGCAGAGCTGTACCGGCGGCGGCGGTGTAAGTTTGAACCGGCGGCGGTGGCGGCGCGAGTCTGCAACGGCGGTGTTTGCGTACGGCGGCGCGAGTCAAGACTAGCGGCGCTTGCGCGCAGAAAAATGGGAACAGTGCCGTCGGCGGCGGTTGCGCGCTGAGGCACGGGGTGGCGCGCGGGTGGCGCGGCCGCCCAACTAAAATAAAAGAATGTTTTTATTTTATATATAAAAAAAACTTTGCACTATGTTTTTAAAAAAAGGCACAATATAGTAAAATATATTATTTTTTTCTAAAGAATTTTTTTTTTTTTTTGATAAATGAAGTAAGAAAAAGTAGAGAGATAGAAAGCTTTACTAATGTAAGATATTTTGTTTTGGCGGCATGCCGTCCAAAACAAACCAAAAAAAAATTAAAATTTACTAAAAAAAAATTAAAATTTACTAAGAAAACCCTTTGGCGGCAAGCCTTCCAAAAAGGGTTAGTGAAAAATATGAAGCTTTACAAGAAAACTCTTTGGCGGCAAGCCTTCCAAAGAGGGTTAGTAAAAAATATGAAGCTTTACAAGAAAACCCTTTGGTGGCAAGCCTTCCAAAGAGGGTTAGTAAAAAATATGAAGCTTTGCAAGAAAACCCTTTGGTGGCAAGCCTTCCAAAGAGGGTTAGTAAAAAATGAAGCTTGCATGCACAAGATTAGTTAAAAAAAGCTAAAATCACAACACAATCTTCTTCTCTCAATAACGTCTCCAAATAAGGTGTGCTCCAATGAATGGCAACCTTCACCACAAAACTTAAAACAAGGATTAGATAACCAAGCTCTGATACCATGTAAGAAATGATAATGTTGAGCAAGGAACGAGAAACAATCCAAGTAAGTTAAGTGTGAAACAATGTTACCATAAGATAAGCAACTCCAAGAGCATACACCAAGATGGTTCAACAATGGAGACAAGGATTTATAAGGGGAAAGCAAAGAAAACCCCTTGTGAGTTATTATGAATGAAGGCAAATGCCTAAAGAAGAGAGAGAGAGAGAGTGTTGGAGCAAAGGTAGCTCAATACAATAACATCAAGTGCTTAGAGTGGTGTGTAGTTGTGTAGAAGGAAGGAGGAGCATCTCTTATATAGAGATGAGAGAGGAGTTGCATTTGTAACTCCCATTTCTATGAATGCCACATTCATAATAGGTGTGTGCAAAGTGTCACAATCCTCTTAAGGAGGATAAACTAAATAAAGAAATAAACAAGAGTTGTCCTTACATGTGGAATAAAGGACAAACAATGACATGTCCTCCACATGTGTACAAGTGGACAAACTACATGTAGGGACCCTTGGAATATCCCAATTAAAATATATCCAAGGAAAGATTAACCTTTCTAATAGTGAATGATAAATCAATTAATAAATAAAATTAATTAATTGATAAGGATAGTCAAGAAGAATAATTAGTAATGACATAGGATTAAATTATGGGTTATTTAATCCTATAGAGAAAATTAGTAAAATGATTGACCAATTTGATTAAATAAGTGCAACAGTATCCTTTGATGAAATATGATGATGATACGGATTGAATAGGATGATGACAAGTAGACCAAAGCCATGGTCAAATTGATTGATTGATCAAAATTGATAACATGCCTAGGACACATGACATGAACTAAAGATATTTAACATTTAGTGGACATTGTAAATGCTATAGGATCAAGATTTATTGATAAGGTTAATCATAATAATATTGATGGACACAGTCAATATTGTTAAAGTGGTTTGATGATGTCATGATCTAACACTGAGATCCTCAATAGTGTTAATGATTGGATGAGATGAATGATAGTTTGACCTAGCACTGAGAACCATGACAGTACTAAGGTTAGATTGATAAGATTTGATAGATTGATAGGTTTCCAAGGCACTAAAAGCCACAACAATGCCTAGGATTCGACAAATGATGATAGGTTTGGGATGTTTGACATGTTTTGGGTTGATTAAGACTGATTTTGAGTGATTCCAAGTTGATTTGGGGTGATTCTGAGTTGATTTGAAATGGTTTTGAGTTGATATGAAATGATTTTGAAATGACATGAAATTGATGTAAAAGAGGATATGAATGATAACAAAAACTGTTGAGATATGATCAAGTTGGCCAAAAGATTAGAATTAGTGGAATGATAAAATGGGATGAGTTAGTATGAAGAAGTGATGAAACCATAGATGTAAACCATTTTTGAGCATCTACAATACTGATCATGAAGCTTTGCAGTATTTAAATAGTCAAGGAAAATTGAACCAAAGACATTTGAAGTGGGTTGAGTTTTATTAGAGTTATACATTTGGTTTGAAACATAGGAGTGGGAAGTCTAACAAAGTTGTAGATGCTCTTAGTAGAAGAAAATTTTTGCTGACAAAAATGTAGATAAAGGTTGGGTTCAAGGAACTCAGTACTTTGTATCAAAATGATTCAGATTTTGGTGAAGCATGGAAGGTTTGTATAGAGCTTGTGACACTTGACAGGACAAAATGGTTTGATTTCATGATCCAGGATTGTATGGTGTTCAAAGGAAGCCAATTATGCATTGCCAAAAGTTCAATGAGAGAGAATTTGATCAAGGAGAAGCCCAGTGGAGGATTGGCTGGACATTTTGGAAGAGATAAGACCATTGCTTTGATTGTTGAGAATTATTATCGGCCACAGTTGCAACAAGAAGTGAAGAAGTTTGTACAAAGTTGCAGAGTATGTTAGATGGTGAAAGGAGTGAACTAGAATATGGGGTTGTATCAGCCATTACCTATACGAGAGAAGCCATGTGAGGATGTCAGAATATTTTTTTTTCTTGGATTACCAAGGACATAGTGTAGGATTGATTCTATTTTTGTGGTGGTTGATAGGTTTTTAAAGATGGTTGATCTTATTCCTTGCAAGAAGAGTAGTGATGCTATTCATGTGGCACAACTATTTTTAGAGAAGTGGTGCGACTACATGGTCTACCAAAGAGTATAGTTTTAGATCAAGATACCAATTTTGTTGGGTATTTATGGCATACATTTTGGAAGAAGTGTAAGAAAAATTTGAAGTTTACTTCATCACATCATCCAAAGACTGATGGACAGACAAAAGTTGTGAATCATAGTTTGGGAAACTTGCTGAGAAATGCTTCTGAATTCTAGATTGTATATGGAAGTAGTCCTAGAAATGCTTTTGAATTGAGTTAGTTGGATAAAGGAGAGATAAGTTGTGTTGAAGTAGAAGAATTTTCTGAATATTTGAAGAACATCCATGATGAGGTGAGGAAACACATCATAAAGATGAATACATAGTATAAAGCTAAGGAAGATGTGAAAAGAAGGTATAAGGAATTTTAGATTGGAGATGAAGTCATGGTTAATTTGAGAAAAGAGCATTTTCCAGTGGGCAATAAGTTGAAGATAAATTTTTTTGGACCTTACAAGATAGTGAAATGTAATGATTTTGGAAATGCTTATGAAGTGGAGTTGCCTTCTGAATTGAATATTTCACAAGAATTTAATATTTCAAATTTGATAAAGCATTATGAAGGAGGTGATGTAGATGAAGTTGTAGAAGTGTAGTGGAGTATTCTAGTAGCTATTTTGGCTACAAAGGAGATTGAGGAGATATTGGATAGTCATGTTGGCAAAAGTACAAGGAACAAAGCTTATGAAGAATACCTGGTCAAATGGAAATGGAGACTAGTAGAGGATTCATCATGGCTAGCAAGAGAGGAGGTTAACCATCTTGGTTGTCCTCTAAACACCTGAGATGTGATGGAGTCACTTCTCAAATTACCTTGAGTGTTTGAGCAATCTTGCATCACCCAAAAATAATTTATTTTTAGTCTTTTCTATTTTAATAAGGACTACTAGACAGGGTGGTTACTAGTTATGGAAACTTATTATTTTTGGTAAGTTTTTCATATGAGCTTAGAATATTCTCATTTTATATAGGAAGGTTCATTTTAGAGTTATAATCCTACCATAAAAATCTCATTGCTCAAGCTTAAGTATTAGAAAAGTTATTGCAGATTTTTGGTGGAAACATTTGCAAAAAAATGTTCAAGCTCACCTTTGGAGCCCTTAGAGTGCTTAGATGAGGTCCTAAAAATCGATGGAAGGGCACTTGTGCCATTCTGAGTCTATAGATCAAGAGCTGGAATTTCCAAAAAGTGGTCATAATAGCCAATCAAAGCAACGGTTTGTGAGTTACGGCCTTTCAAAGTTGGACTTCCCAAAATATCTAAAATAGTTGTCAATTTTTTTTTGGTTGACTCTATATGTATTGTTAGGATCTGTCAGCCCTATGTATTAAGTTTCAATGTCTAGAACCTTCCCAGGTAACATAAAATTGCTTGTTTAAGAAAGATTCAAACATTTTCTAGAACAACTCTGGGTGGTAGTTCATAGCTTAGTCTTGCATATTACTGTAATGAAAGCACCCATCTAGGTTAGCATTTTGTACTTGTGAATTTTGTAATTCTGCATTTGCAGTGCAAATAAGAAGTCCATATTTTGTTCTTGCATTTGCTATTGTTTCTTTATTTCTATTATGAGTTTATGATTTAAAGGGGAGCACCCTTCATCACTTCCTAATAGAAGGAGCACAATCCTATGTCTCTAGATTTAATCAAATTCTCACATAACATTTTATTATCTTAATTTATTACTCCATTAATTTATTTAGTTATCACTTGATTAGAAATTCTTTATGTTGACCCTCTAGGAAATAGTCACCAAGGTTGTAAGAGAAGCCTCTCCATGCTACCATACATACCCATGCTCATCACAACAATGAGCACCCATAGGCATGCATATTCCTAACCTAACCCCAATGAACAATAACTTAACCAAAATACAACCAAGAGAATGAGCCTCACAAGTTACTCGACAAATGCACATGAACATGCTCATGCTTGGTACACCACTATCATGAAAATCATAAAACAAGGGTTGGATGAGAACAAAAGTAATAAAATAATCAACCAAAAACAAGCTTAGCAGAATGGATGTGACACATGTCCCAATGCAACATAAAAGAGAAACAATGGAAAAATTGGCATCCTATGGATAATCCAAGTCCACGACCAACATCATGCCAAGAAAACCCAAGAAAATTGGGTGGTACACAAATCAAGGTAAAAACCTCAAAACATAAAACTTCAAAATAAAACCCTTTTGCTTGTATGTCACAAAAACCATGATAATCCAATAAAATTTATGTTTGGACACGATATGCAAAAATGGCTAGTATAATGGTGTGTAACCCCAAACCCTCATCCTAAAAATTAGAAAAATATCCATACTTGACCAACTGGGGAGAACCAACAATTAGAAATGGAGGGGAACACTAGTTCTCATCCTCCTAACATACAACTACAAGAAACATAAATAGAAATGAAGTTGAAACACAAAAATGGGAGAGCCCTACTTGACAACCAAAAGGGCTAAAACGGGAATCAACTAGATAAAATAAATATCTCGCTAAAGCTACCGAAAGTCACAACAAACCAAGGTCTCCCTAAGCTAGATCCAACAAGACAAATCTAGCAAAGATCCCATGCCCGTAGCTCCCACAATGAACATAAAAATAGTTCTACAGAAGAAGATTTTGGAAAAAGCTCTCAAAATTCTAATTTCCAAGAGTGAGAAGTGAGGAATAAATTTCCTCTTTGGATACTTATTCACTTTTTGAGTGAATAATTGATTAGGGTAGCTAACCAGGAAAACTAGTTAAACCCTAAATCAACCCAAACAAAAATAGGTTATTCCAAGTAATTGGAATTCATGTATGGAAAAGCTGCTAGAAATTATAATCAATAGAAATAAAGCCTAAAAACCCTTAAACCAAAAGTACATAAAACTTTAATACTTTCATGAAAAATGCAAACTTCAAAATACGGAGACACACTCATAGGTCTAATCACATAATAAAAATGAGTTCAAATTTAATAATAACTAGAAGGTTTAATTTAAATAATTAAATAAGGTACATCGGCCATACAAGGATGCCATTAGTAATATATAAATAATTGAATCACTAACTCCATGTGCCACTACTAGGGATATAAATCTTGCACACTAAAACACATGATCAAGTGCAGTTACATATAATAACATAGCTGAAGAAATAAATGCATTAAATAACCTAATTTAACCATTTATTTAATTATACTGAAATATTCCATTTACATCACTCACATTCACATAAAGCATAACAAAGTAAGAATGAATTAAATTACCATAACATCAAATCCAATGTACAACATAATTAGAGATATGTCAAAATACTAGATAACTAGATATCACTATAAAACATACTGTCATCTCAAAATGACATCATCATGCAAATATGATCAACAAAATTGATGCAGGAGCATCCAGAGGTATAAGGGCAATCCTGTGTCACCCAAAAAAATATACTTAGACTTAGTTTCTATTTCATGTGTTTTAATTTTTGGATACCCATTTGGGTCAAATAAAGGTTCCAACTCTCACAGTTCCACTATTAGTGTTTGTGTAAATCTTGAAAAAATAGGAGTATGTAATTGAGCCATAATTTTGGTGAACTAGGAGGTGTAAATTGGCTAGATGAATGTAATTGTAATTTAGAGCATTTCAAAAAAAGAATCAGGTCAAAAGGCCCCACGGTCTGAAAGTTATTGTAGTTTTTCGAGTTTTGGAGACCTCCTAAGAATGCTTCAAAGTCAGGTTAGGGGCACTAAATGACCTCAAAAATGGAAAAAAAATGGGGATGAGTGAAGCTTGTCCATAAGGCTATAGAGTTCTTTGAGAGCTTTCCAAAAATGTAAACAGTTCGTCAATCGAAGCTACGGTTCAAAAGTTATGCCTCCCAGAAGTTCGGTTACCATTTCTGGATTCTTCTAGATTTGCGCCAACTTCCAACGTAGCTTCTGGAGCCTTCTTTTGGTTGGTGGATGCCTACTAGCACTTTCTAAAATGTACTCCTAGTCCTTAACCCTCCAGGGTCTATTTAAGGAGATTTTTGCCATTGTAAAAGGTAGTTCGGAGTGAAGTTTGAGAGGAGGTACTAAAAGGAGAAATTATCTCCACATTTATGCTATTGTAAGCCCTTAGGGCATGTTTTGGAGTTTATTTTCTCTATACTGAATGTACTAGCTTATTTTTTTTAGTTAATACAATTTCCCTTTTCTATTGTGTCCATTCTGTTCTTGGGTTGTGTCCCCATCAAGTGGTATCAGAGCTGGTTTTCCTAAGTGTGTAGACAGAGCGCCGACTGTGAGGCAGTTTACACCAGGACTGTGTGGTTGTGGGTTTGAGTTAAGAAGATGCCTCCATGAAGAGAATGTGGTGAAAGGGCTAGAGCTATTAATCCTAAGGAGGTTAGAGCCCTCCAAAGGTAGGTACAAGCATTGCAGGAGGAGCTCCGTAGAGGAGCAACTGTGGCTACAGGTGATGAAAGTGAAGATGACAACGAAGAAGATGAAATTGGCCTAGAAGGGGAATTTGACAGGGAAGTTCCAAATCATGCAGAGGAAAGGCTTTTTAAGGCCATTACTAAGTTTTGGAAAAGACCTACAATTGAAGTAGGTGTATTTTCAGGAAATTTGAAACCAGATGAGTTGATTGATTGGATCAATGAACTGGAAGAATACTTTGAGTATGAGGATATCAGGGACCCAGATAGGGTTAAGTTTGCAAAGGCCCAACTGAAAGGCCATGCCAAAATTTGGTGGCAAGAGGTTCAATTGGAAAGAAACAGAAGAGGAAAGGAGAAGATCACAAGATGAGATCGCATGGTGGACAAATTGAAGAAGTAGTTCATTCCTGTGGACTACGAGCTTGATTTGTTTAAGAAGATGCATGGGTTAAAGCAAGCAAGAAGATCAGTCCAAGAATATACAGAGTAATTTTAGCGACTCTTAATTAGAGTGGGGCATGCAAAAGAAAATAAGGAGAAGGTTGCTCATTATATTAGTGGGTTATGACCTAGCATCCAGGAGGAATTAAGTCTGGTAAGAATGACCAGTGTTGAAGAGGCATACTAGTTTTCCCTACGAGTTGAAGAGAAGCTGAATAAAAGGTTTGAAGGAAGACAAAGAGGGTGCAGTCAAGGAGGAAGGGGAAGTGGTAGATCATCTGGAGGCCACAATGAAACCCAAAAGAAAAATGAAGATGTGGGTACTAGCAGGAACCAGAGGAATGAGGGTTTCAACTGCTCCCATGATCAAGACTTTGGAAATCAGAGAGGAAGAGGTAGAGGACGTAGACAAGGAAGAGGCAGCTTCCGTGGTACCTGTTTCCATTGCAATGAAGAAGGTCATCATGCCTTTGAATGCCCTCAACGACAAGGAAGGACTAATAGGAGAGCTGAGGGCCAACCTAGGGTTGCTCATGTGGATGAAGATGCACAATCATCACATTTAGAGGATGCAGAAAGAGGAGAGACCTTGGTAAATGAAAGAGTCCTACTAAGTGGTGAGATTGAACCAAGACAACGGAAGAGTTTGTTCCATACCAGATGTAAGTGTGAGGATAAATGTTGTGACATGATCATTGATGGTGGTAGCATTGATAAATTTGTATC
The DNA here is from genome assembly GCA_028749045.1 of Cupressus sempervirens. NCBI lineage: Eukaryota > Viridiplantae > Streptophyta > Pinopsida > Cupressales > Cupressaceae > Cupressus > Cupressus sempervirens. Next base: position 85,547,222 of record CM053784.1, on the reverse strand, counting down.
AGAAGAGATGGTCTCTAAGCTGAAGCTCAAGAGGGAGAAACATCCCTAGCCCTATTAGATTGCTTGGGTAAAAGATGATCATAAGGTCCTAATAAGTGAACAATGTTTAGTGAAATTCAAAATTGGGAGTTACCATGATGAAGTTCTCTGTGATGTTATTTCGATGGATGTTTGCCATCTATTGTTGGGTAGACCATGGCGGTTTGATAGAAATGCAGTACATGATGGACATGCAAACACATACTCTCTGACAAAGGATGGAGTTCACCACAAATTGAAGCCCATGAAAATGGAATGTGAAAAGGTATGTAGCAGTGCTAGGATTTGTCTTGTTGATGGAGGGAAGTTTTGAGATGGCATGAAACATTAGCATATGTGCTATGCTTTGATTCCTAAGAAAGATAAAGAAGGTAGTAGTGAAATACCACTTGAAGTTTCAGATTTACTAGGGGAATTTGGAAATATTATCTTTGATAATGTTCCAGATGGATTGCCACTAGTAAGGCAAATCAGTCATCAGATAGATCTGATTCTAGGAGCTAGTTTTCCAAACAAGGCTGCTCACAGGATGACTCCTACTGAAACAGAGGAGCTAAATAGACAGGTTCAGGAGCTATTGAGGAAGGGCTTGATTTGAGAGAGCTTGAGTCCATGTGTAGTACCTACAGTACTCACACCAAAGAAGGATGGAGAGTGGAGGATGTGTACAGATTCTCAAGCTGTAAATAGGATAACCATCAAGTACCAATTTCCTTTGCCAAGGATGGATTATCTTATGGACTGCTTGAGTGGAGCTCAGTACTTCACAAAGATAGATCTCAAGAGTGGCTATCATTAGATATGGATTCATGAAGGAGATGAGTGGAAAACAACCTTCAAGACCAAGGAGGGTCTTAATGAGTGGTTAGTCATGCCCTTTGGATTGACGAACGCCCCAAGCACCTTCATGTGGCTCATGAATGAGGTACTTAAGAAGTTCTTGGGAAAATTTGTTATCGTCTATTTGGATGATATTTTAATTTTCAGCAAGACTTTGGAAGAACATTTACTGCATATTTGTAGTGTCCTTGAAAGGCTAAGGGAAGAGAAACTGTTAATTAATCTATAGAAGTGTATCTTTGCAAAAAGGGATTTAGTCTATTTGGGGTTTGTTATATCACCTGAAGGTCTCAAAATGGATCTAGAGAAGGTAAAAGCCATCTTGGAATGGCCTACTCCAAGGTCTGCTACTGAGGTAAGATCATTTCATGGTCTTGTTAGTTTTTATAGGAAGTTTATTAAGAATTTTAGTGGCATATGTGCACCCCTAACTGATACAATAAGAGGGGATACAAAAGAGTTCAAATGGATTACAGTAGTTGAAAAAAGTTTTGAATTGCTAAAGAAGAAGGTAACAAAACAACCTGTGTTGGCACTTCCAGATTTTAGAAAGGTTTTCTAGGTGGATTGTGATGCCAGCGGCAGTGCTATTGGGGCTGTATTAAGCCAAGAAGGTAAGCCTATTGCATATTTTAGTGAAAAATTGAATGACGCAAACAAGAAGTATTCTGTTTATGATCAAGAGTTCTATGCAATAGTTCAGGCCTTAAAGAAATGGAGGCATTATTTATTTCCAAGGAATTTGTTTTTTTAACTGATCATTAGGCATTACAGTACCTAAATAGCCAAGGTAAATTGAATCAGAGGCATATGAAGTGGGTAGAGTTCTTGCAGAGCTATACATTTGTGTTGAAGCATAGAAGTGGAAAATCTAACAGGGTTGCAGATGCACTAAGTAGGAGACAGTTGTTGCTTACAGTAATGTAGGTTGAAGTAGTTGGGTTTGATGAACTCAAGAAATTGTACCCTAAGGATCTTGATTTTTCTGAAGCATGGAAAGCTTGTAAAGAACCTGTTCCTGTAGATAGAACCAAGTGGTTAGACTATTTGATTCAGGATGGCATGTTGTTCAAAGGTAGTCAATTGTGCATTCCAAGGAGTTCCATGAGGGAAAATTTGATTAAGGAGAAACACAGTGGAGGGATAGCAGAACATTTTGGTCGAGATAAGACCATTTGCATTCTTAGAGAACATTATTTTTGGCCTCAAATTTCATAGGATGTGAAGAAGTTTGTACAGAGTTGCCAGGTTTGTCAAGTTGCCAAGGGGTTTAGTCACAATACTGGCCTATATCAGCCATTGCCTATTCCATCAAGGCCATGGGAGGACATAAGTATGGATTTTGTTCTTGGATTTCCAAGGACACAAAGGGGTAATGACTCAGTATTCATGGTGGTTGATAGGTTCTCCAAAATGGCACATTTCATTCCATGCCACAAAACTCATGATGCTGTCCATATTGTAGACTTATTTTTCAAAGAGGTGGTAAGACTACATGGACTTCTAAGGAGTATAGTTTCTGACAGAGATACTAAATTTGTGGGGTATTTTTGGAGGACATTGTGGAAAAAGTTTAGAACAGACTTGAAATTCAGTTCCACGCATCACCCACAAACTGACAGCCAAACAAAAGTGGTAAACAGAAGTCTAGGCAATTTGCTAAGATGTTTAGTTGGGGATAAGCCCAAGGGATGGGATTTGATTCTACCAAAAGCAGAGTTTGCTTACAATAACTCTATAAATAGGAGTACTAGAAAATCACCATTCCAAATTGTATATGGGAATAGCCCAAGGACTACACCAGAATTGAGGAAGATAGAGCAAGGGGAGAGGACAAGTGCTAAAGTGAAAGAATTTGCTGAACATATCAAGTGTCTACATGAGGAGGTTCAAGCACACATTACCAAGATGAATCAAGAGTATAAAGCTAGGGCTGATCAAAGGAGAAGAGATAAGGAATTCCAAGTAGGGGATCTAGTCATGGTGCACTTACGAAAAGAAAGATTTCCAGCTGATACTTACAACAAGCTGAAAATGAATAAATTTGGCCCCTGCAAAATTTAGAAGAAACATGACTCAGGAAATGCATATGAGGTGGAGCTGCCAGATGGTATTCACATTTCTCCCATTTTCAACATTTCAGATTTAATAGAGTATCATGATGATGGCGCAGATGAGGAGATGGTGTTAGAGCCATGTCCAATTCCTGCTTCTAAGAAGGAGGAGATAGAAGACATTCTAGATCATCGTGTGGGTAGGAGTACCAGAAACAGGTAGTATGAAGAGTATTTGGTCAAATGGAAAGGATGACTGATCGAGGACTCAACTTGGATTTCAGCAGCTGAGGTTTCCCATTTGTGATTTCCTCTACCATTCATAAAGTGACAGGGTCACTTTTCAATCTACCCTGGGTGTCTGATGCAGGAGCATCTAGAGGTATAAGGGAAATCCTATATCACCCAAATAAATATACTTAGACTTAGTTTCTATTTCATGTGTTTTCATTTTTGGATACCCATTTGGTTCAAATAAAGGTTCCAACTCTCACAGTTCCACTATCAGTGTTCATGTAAATCTCGAAAAAATAGGAGTATGTAATTGAGCCATCATTTTGGTGAACTAGGAGGTGTAAATTGGCTAGATGAATGTAATCGTAATTTAGAGCATTCCAAAAAAAGAATTAGGTCAAAAGGCCCCATGGTTTGAAAGTTATTACAGTTTTTCGAGTTTTGGAGACCTCCTAAGAATGCTTCAAAGTTAGGTTAGTGGAATTAAATGACCTCAAAGAGGGCCAAAAAATGGGGACGAGTGAAGCTTATCCACAGGGTAATAGAGCACTTCAAGAGCTTTCCAAAAATGTAAACGGTTCATTAATCGGAGCTATGGTTCAAAAGTTATGCCTCTCGGATGTTCGATTACCATTTTTGGATTCTTCTAGATTTGCGCCGACTTCTAACGCAGCTTTTGGAGCCTTCTATTTGGTCAGTGGATGCCTACTAGCACTTTCTAGAATTTACTCCTAGTCCTTAACCCTCCGGGGTCTATTTAAGGAGATTTTTGGCATTGTAAAAGGCTGTTCGGAGTGGAGTTTGAGAGGAGGTACTGAAAGGAGAAATTATCTCCACATTGATGCTATTGTAAGCCCTTAGGGCATGTTTTGAAGTTTATTTTCTCTGTACTGAATGTACTAGCTTATTTTTTTTAGTTAACACAATTTCCCTTTTCTATTGTGTCCATTCTATTCTTGGGTTGTGTCCCCATCATGAACAACATATTAATCTAACATCTATGATAATGAAAATCAAAGTTAAACATATGACCCTTAGGTCATCTCAAATGTAAAAATAACTTGAGTACAAGTATCTCTCAGATTAAAATATAACAAGGTAAGTACTATAAATAGGAGAGGCACTACACCATAGACCACAAAGTATGGAGTTGTGATTGTGGATGTGTGGAAGGAAGTGTGTAAAGCCCATAGGGTTGGGTTCATTTGCAAATTCCAATCATGACTAGAATCATTTACAACTTTCTTGAGGATTTTTAATCTGTTACCTTTTGGAAGGTACAGGCTGAAAAAAAGTTATGAATGTGGAGGAAGATGCACAACTCTTCCATATTGATGTTTACAAACTTACTTCCATGCTCTATAAAAATGGTAGCAAGGATACTAAAGGAACATATAATATGATATAGGATGAATTTAGATACTTGAACTTGTGGTGGTGACAAGTGGGACTGCCTCCACCCACTTGGTGAAATAATCCATTGTGGTGATGATCCATTTGTGGCCTTCTAAGATAGGGGTGAAATAATGCAAACAAGGTAAAATCTGTAGCATGCAAATGACCATGGTAGTGCAATGGGTTGGAGATCTTGAGCCATAGTTTATATTAGATTTGCATGCTACTGACAAGGTAGACACCTTTTGAAAAATTCACAAGAATCCTGTTCTATAGTAGGGCAATAATAACCAACTCTAAGTATTTGTCTAGCTAGGACTAAACTACTCATGTGAGCACCAAAAAGTCTGGGATGTACCTCTTTGAGAGCCATCATGCCTCATTTTGGTCTAAACACTAAGAGAGAGTTTCATGATAACCTCAAAAGTATAGGGTTTTGGCTACAATAGTGTAGTAGGATGCTGTGTGAATGAGGTTTTGGTGTTGGGGTAGTGTGAGATGAGGAGATATGATACCAATTTTTAGATAAGCATGAATTTTGTGGTACCATGAGGATTGGTAGGGACCAACCAAGACACATAGCTATGTTGATTCATCATTCTCATATTCGGGTTCATGTAACTTCTTGATTAAGAACTCATATTGTGTAAGCTTCTAGAGGAATTTCCAAGAGTGAACCGATAGTGTCCATGGCATTTGCAGCCTTGTTTTGCAATCATTACACCTGCGTGAATTGGATATGAGTGAAATGTTGCTTTAAATAATCAACAAATTCTTTATAAGGTTGGAGTTTGTCATCCTTTGTTTAGTATTCATCAAGGACTTGTTTGATAATTAGTTGCAAGTCTTTGAAGACTTGTTGTTCTATGATGTTCCATTCAACTACTATCTTGAGCCCTACAATAAGAGCTTCATACTCTGATATGTTTGGTACACTGGAACTATAGTTTGAAAGATTTAGGAATGTAGTTTCCTTGAGGGGTGACCAACAATATTCCTACTCTAGATCCATGGAAGGTATAAGATCCATTAAAGTATAACTTCCATTATGGTTGTTCTTCTATCATGCAAAGATGTTCATTTCGAAACTCCATAACTAGAGGGTAATCAATGAGTAAGGGTTCATCAACAAAGTGATTTGCGATGGCTTGTCCTTTGATTTCCTTTTTATCAAGATATTGGATGTCAAATCTACTAAGAAGCATGACCCATTTTGCTAGGTAGTCAATGAGTATTGTGTGTGATAACATGTATTTGAAAGGATCAATCTTGGAAATGAGTTGCACAGTATGACTCCACATGTAATGGTAGAGATTTTGAGTGGTGAAAACCACAACTAAAAAGGCTTTTTCCATAGGACTTTAATTAATCTCATAACCAACTAGAGTGTGATTGGTGTAGTGGATGACTCTTTCTTTCCCTTTGTGATCAAGTTGTTCTAGAAGTGTGCCTAACACTATTGGGGTAGTGATTATGTATAGTATCAACAACCTCCTTACAACAAGCGAGATCAAAATAGGTGGGTTGGCCAAGTATTGCTTGATCTTCTTGAAGCTACACTAACTTATAGGATCCCATCTTAAACGTTGATCCTCCTTGAGAAAATGTGTAAATGATTAACATTTATCTACTAGCTATGAAATAAGCCATCTTATTGATTGCAACTTTTCTTGGAGAGAGTGAAGATGTCACTGTATTTTGGTAGGAGACATATCCATGATGACTTTGAACTTCTAGGGGTCAATATCAATGCCACATCTTGATAAAATAAAACCTAGAAGCTTACCACATGTGATGCCAAAAATATATTTCCTGGGGTCAAGCATGATGTGATCCTTCTAACTGATCAAACAATTCTTCAAGGTGAGATAGGTGATCTAGGGTATTAATAGATTTGACCAAGATGTCATCTATATAATATTCAAGGGTTTTATAGATGAGGTCATGGAAGATGACCATCATAGCCTACTAGTAGGTTGCTCCTACATTCTTTAACCCAATTGACATTATGTTGTAAAAAAGATCTCCCAAGGAGTGGTGAATGTTGTTTTAATGTGGTCCTCTTCTACTATCTATATTTGATTATACACAAAGAATTTTTCCATGAGGGATAATAGTTTTTTTGCTATTACAAGATCCAAAATCATGTCAATATTTGGTAAAGGGAAGTCATCTTTGCGACAAGCCTTATTTAGGTCTCTGAAATCTGTATAGATTCTGATATCACCAAAGGTCTTAGTGATGGTTATCATGTTGGAGATCCAATCTAAAAAATCAATTAGGAAGATGATCTTAGCATCAACCATTTTTTCTAACCCTACTTTAACTAGGAGAGCAACCATGGGATGCATATTTTAGAGTTTTTACTTGACTTGTTTGACCTTTGGATCTACTGCCAAATGGTGAACCACTAATTTACGATCTAGTCTGGGCATGTATTGATAACACCATGCAAATTGACGAATTTTTTTCCAAAGCACTTTAATGAGAAGGTGTGCTTGATCTAATGGTAAAGATGTTGCAATATATGTATTCCTTGGTGTCTCTATTAGACTAATTTTGACTAGTCTGGTGTCCTCAGTCAAGATTGATGATATTGCATGTCGATGATCTTGTAAGGGAAGGATGAAATCTCCATCCTCAAGTTCCTCAGAGAGGTTTTCACTATTAGATACATTGCTTATTTTCATTTTCTTTTTTGAATGATCTAATGGTGCTCTAGAAGGGCTTTCACGAAGGTATACCACGGTTTAGTTTTTTTTCCTTTGTTGTGATCATTTTTGTGACTGGAGATATCATCCTCCACAAAGTAACCTTTTAGGTTTAGTTTGTAGATATTAGATGATGGCCATGGTGCTTTTTGTGTGGTATTTTGACTCTGATGAATTTGAGGAGTGCATGCTCTATAGAAAACTTGTCAACATGTATAACAATTGGTTGACCCTAATCAATGAGTTCATGATGAGTGAGGGGAAGGTCTATGAGGTTGATGGATAGTTCAAAGAGAAAAAAAGCTCCTAAGATGAGTTCATAAAGGAAAATATTGTCATAGGATTTATTTTCAACTTCCTCAGGAATATCTTTGACTTTTACAAGATTTCGCTAAATGTTTAAAAGGGCACTACCATGTTTAGTAGTGCCCCTAGTTCTAGGGATTCCATAGACTAGACTTTTCTTTTTCTCTTCTTTGTATGTTTCAATTGGTTGTCTGATGCTTAATTCATCATAGCCTAGGCCACTACCTTGATAATCCCACTACTTGGTAGAAAGTCTATGTGAGTGGGTATTTCTATGTGAAGTAGTCAAAGAGCTCTTTAAATTTTGGAGGTGGGTCTTTGTACAACCATGTATTGATGTTAGGATTTGTTTCTTCTCCATTGTGGATCCTGTTGGCAATAAATGTGGTGGGACCAAGTTGTTTGAGCTAATAAGTTCTATCTAGCTTTGGCCCCTGATAGGTTGGGCACCCTTGACTATGTAGGTCAAGAGGTAGAACACCAATAATAAAGGTATCTGAGTGACTATATTCACCACAACCTTGGTAGTTTATCTTAACTGTGGAGAGTGTGGAGACTAAGATGGTTTCAGGATGGTGGAAAGTACCAAAAGAGATGACCATGGTGGTGCCAATATCAATTCTAGGGAAATTGTTATCATAGGATGCTTCTACTGCATTGCAATATGCAAAGAGTTTAGGATTGATGTGGATAAACATCTCAATGCCATGATGCATAAATTTGACTTAGTGATGATAAGTAGAGGGGATGACCTTCATAGCATGAATCCATGGTCTTCTGAGGAGAATGTTGAAGGGTATTGTAAGATCAACTAAATGATAAAATATTTCTTGAGTAGTGGAGCTAACTCTGATAGGAAACAAGATGGTTCGTTTGGTGGTTCACTTCAAGTTGTCATAGGTATTGATAGTGATGACTTCATTTATGATATCTACTTTAGTCTATCCTACTTGTTTGATGAACTTCAATGTACATATATTTAAGGATGATCCATTATCTATCATGACCCTCTTGAAAAAAAAGTTAGAAACCATGATGGCTATGCAGAGTAGAAGAATGTGATCTAGCTCAATGATTGGGATGTCAGAAGTTCTAAAGGATGATGCACATGATGTAGATAGATGGGCTACCAAGTTTTAAAATTGTGTAGCATTGATATCAACATGGATGCAAGATTCATGAAGGACACTATCAAGGATTTATTTGTAAAGTGGAGTAGTGCACAAGAGATCAAGGATAGAGATTTGGGCTGGTATGTTCCCAAGGTGTTCTAGGATATTGTACTATGGTCCTGATGGGGTAGGCATAGATGGATTGATGATGTTGAGTCATATTCTTTTTGTAATGACTACACATTGATTATCAAGGCCTTTGACATTGATCACATTAACATGAGACTCACCTAGGATATGCAACCAATCAAGCTACCATAGTCTAGGTATGCAGAAGTGTAATAATGTGATCTGCTAGTTTTGTCAACTTTCTTGGTCTAGGGATTGTTAGTTTGGTGGTATTGTTGTTTTGCGCATGCACTTTGTCTATATTTTTACTACTATATGGTAAAAATGCATTTTGACAGATCAATAATCCCGTGTTAGGAGAGACTTGCGCTCCTACTATGATCTCTTTTTGGACAATGAGATATTGTTCATAATCCTTGAGTTGCATGCATTTGAGGGTGGGGTGTCCTTTGACCCGATGAAATTTATGAAACTCATTTTCTCTATACCATGTTTCCTTAGGTTGACTTTGATCCAGTGGTCATGTTTGTGGGTGGCTGATAAGATTATCTTTGGCCAATTTGTCAAAAATAACATTGAGTGGTTATGTCAAAGGGGTGTAACCTTGAGGTTGTCTTTGGACCCATAGTTTTGGTCCAACTATAATAGTGATAGCATTGGTTTGATTTTTTAGTGTTTGGTGACTAGGTATTTGAGTGGTGGGTTGATATTATTGTGGTGGAAGTTGTTGGTATCATTGTTAATAGCTTTTCAGTGCTCCCCTCAGGATTCCTGACAAGGGCTTAGCCACCTCCTATGTACTATAAGTTGAGTGGTTGTATTGAGCATTGACAAAGGGTAAAAGCACGAACCTATGTCACTTTTTATAAAGGAAAAGTGATATTAGAATTTAAAGTCTTCAACTTTAATGATATAAAAGTGGCATTTGTGCTTAGAATTTGAAGATGATGTAAACTAATGAAATGTGTAAAATTAGATGAAGTTTATTTCTGTAATTTTTAAAAAAAAAATTGAGTGAAAATTTTATCTATTTTTTAATTTTTTAAAAATGCTGAAAATATATATATTTTTTCCCGTCAAACAAATATATGCAAATATTCATATTTTTGTTTGATTTTGGAATATGTTAGAGTCAAAATGTATACCTAGTGCACCAAAAAAAATAATTTGAAATTTGGCTAATATTTTTCAAGTTATAACCGGTCAAAGTCAGAGTTATCAGAAATTAGTAGTTTTTTTCTCCTGTCAAACTTTTTCCATCAAATCTACATAATTTTTAAAACAAATTACATATTCTTGAAGAAGACTCTCTCCTCTAATGTATCATTAAAAAATAATAATTTTTGAACATGATTTACTATTTTTTTTCTTATTTTGGAATGGACATCTTCCTAAATCTTAAATACCTACTTATACTATTTTCAAATTATAACATATTATCCATAATCAAAAATAAAATAAAATTATATGATCATAATCTTGACTCTAAGACCTACAAAAATATATTTTTAGTTTTAAAAAAAATTTCAATTTAGTAAGTCAAATTGGCCTTCAAAGTGAGAAGTTTGTAAAAGTTCTTATTTTTGCTTGTGTGGTTGCCACTTAGGTAGTTCCGATTGAAACCATTTTAGCCGTACTTGTTCTGGCCGAAACACCTAATCTTATAAAATTGCTGTCAATCACTTTTTTGCTATTTTTTATGAAATTTTGAGTCATTTGAAACATGGGGATTATGACCAGAACCATTTTGGCTAGAAATGTTTCGGCCATAACCTTGCATGCCACATTGACAGGGAAACTTGCCACGTATGTATGGCCAAAACGTGTTCGAACGTAACCATTACAACCAAAATTGTTTCTGCCATAACCCCTTAAAATATAAAAAATGGTGACACAGGTTTGTTCTTTCACCCCAAATCAGTCTTTTGGTGCAACAAAAACCTCATTCTAACAAGTGGTATTAGAGCTTGGTCACAGGTTCAAATCCTCAAACCATCAGGTAATGCTAAGAGGGAGATTGTTAGAAATCTATTTAGTGCTCCCTTCAAGGTTCATGACAAGGGCTTAACCACCTCTTGTTTACTATAAGTTGAGTGGTTGTATCAGGCATTGCTAGATTGATTTTTTGGTGCAACGATAACCCCATTCACACATTCTGTGGGTATGAAAAATATTGTTGTTGTGTTGTTTGATAAGGAGTGTTTGGTATGCTAGATATTGTACCAAGCACTAGGATATGTCGGGTGTTAGTGGCCCCATCTGTGACAGTATTCTTATTTCTTTTCCAATACCATGTTTTGTTATTGTGTTATCCTTTCTCTTGGGTGTTTTCTTTGTAAATTTTGATGACTCTATCTTTAATAGTCCATGCTTGAGGCCCATGCCCTTTTCCTTGATGTCTTTATATGTTTGTAAGAAATTCATAACCATATGGTGTGCAAGACTATAATGTGCATTGTTAATGAACATCTTGACAAGGTGCTATTCGGGTATAATGCATGAGATCCAAGTTGTGAAAGTTTTCCATCGTTGTAAGTAATCATTGAGGCTTTCCCTTCCCTTTTGCTTGGTGTGGAATAGATCTATTATAGATAACTCAGTTTCAACTAGGTGAGCATATTGGGCCACAAAAGCTTCTAAAAGATCATCAAAGGTATTAACTGTGTCCTGGGGTATGTAATAGAACCATTCGAGAGTGGGGCCTCCTAGACTTTTAGGAAAAATATGCATGAGGAATATGTCATTGTAGGTGACTTCTTGGAAATGCATTTAGAAATCTTTGACATGCATAATTGGGTCTCCTTTTCACTTGAATTTATCAAATTTAGGGATTTCAAAGTGTTTAGGAAAGGGTGTCATTATTATAGTCTTGTCAAATGGATATGAATGATCATTTTCAAACTTGAAGGTCTTGGATTCGATTCCATCCTTGAGTGCTGTTAGGGTACTTTTCATCTCTTCCCACTCGGGGTTAACAAGTGTTCTTGTTGATGGCCTCAATCCTAATTCCCTTAGTAGAGGGTATGTACCAGATGTCACAGGTGAATATGGATGGCTTTGTCTTGTATACTATGGTGGGTGGAATGTAGATTGTGCTACTATTGGGATGGGATTTATGGGTTGTTAGAATGGCAATTGGACACATTGCTGCACTTACTGAAGGTTATTTTGGTAGTTTGGTTGTAGTCGAGGGTAGATGTGAGACTATTATCTGATTGGATGATTCTATATGGAGGTTTGAAAATGTGACAACTATAGTGGGATTTTTTGTAAGAGTGGTGGTGGTGGATATAGAAATGCCACATGTTGGGGTTGCACGCTTGGATGAGGTGGCAACTAGGAGTTGTATGGAGCCAAATAGTTAGTGTAAGGAAATTTGCCTATTGTTGGCACCAATTGGCGTGGTATTGTTTGGTTGTCTCCTAGAGATGGCATGGAAAAATAATTCATGATGGTAGGTGCAATGTTGAATAAGGATGGTGGCGGTGGTTGGAAATTGGGCATGAATTGATTGCTGGTTAGAAGATTTGTAGTTGGTCCTTGTGTCTGTGGAAAATTCCAAGGACCTAGTGAAAATGTGGTGGTGATGTTTTGACTGGCAGCAAATGGGTTAGTACTAATATTGGGTGGGATAAAAGGTGTATTTATAGACTATTATGAAGGCATCCCTATGTTGTACTGAAGTGTTGATTGGATGTGTGGCTGGGAGGGATTGGATGTAATACTAGTGGATGCACATGAGGTAGAAGTTGGAATTTGAGGGATGAAAGGTGTAGTACTGCTAAGTGGGAAAGAGTAGATTACAAAATTAGAGTAGTCATGGTGGTGGAGGTGTTTATAGATGTAGATGATATAGCAGTGGTATGTTGGGATTTTGTGTGAACTAATGATTATGCTATGGTGGGTTGGTTACTTTGTGGGATGAAAACACCAAGTTGGGTTGATGGTATAATCAAATCCACAAATTCTTTTTGTATTGGTTGATGTCCTCTGTCTGGTATGAAAAATGGGTCATTAGCATCAGATAGACCAATAGGTGGTGGTAGACTTCCAAATAAGAGATGGGTGAGATTTGATATATCCAAAGGCGATGGTCATCCAAAGCTAAAGGCACCAACATTGTCTATCAAGAAGTTTTCCATGATGGTTTCTCTATTTCTATCTATGATAGCATTAACAATGGTTGCATACCCTGGTTGATTCATAAAGGCATCTATGTTGATTGAGGGACCTAATATTATAAATTTTTAGAATAATTGAGATTGGAAAAGGGGAGGATGAGTCAGTTATGTAAGGTCTATATGTACCACTTGAACAATTAAACATTAATCACTTCACTAGTTTTCTTATCTTGCTATTTTTTGGTGACTACTATAAAACTATCATAAATATAAGCTACATTTCATAATGAAAAAATTATCAAATGCAAACATTCATCACATTTTGACACTAGGATTTTACATAGAAACACAATTTGGGAGAAACCACTAGCAACATGCCACTCTTTTTCACTCTATCAAAGTGAGCTTTGTTAGGAGCCAACCTTGTTAAAGGTTACAATACACACTGTTAAATGTAACCTAGTTGGAGGATTTAATCGCCTTGTTAGGAGTTTCCTTGTAAGAGGCCTTTGTGTTGGAAGCATGAATGTTGATGATAGTCCTATGGGGGAGTATTGTAGAAACATGATTAGATCATTATCACAATGATATGTTACATTCATGACTGTGTTTTTCATTGATGTCAACATAGTAGCTTTCTGTAGTATCTGATAGAAGAACAATAAAAATATCAAGTTGGTATGGTTAGATAGTTGAGAATTTTCATTAAGAGAGGTTAAAGGAAGATACGACTAAGTGTCTAGTATATGCAGCTAACCTTGAAAGCATAAAATAATAAGTCTAGAAGAAGTTATGCAAGTTTTGGCAAAGAATAGAGGCATATTTTGGTAAACTTGTTATATCTCATAGTAGATTTGTCATTTTGACAAGCTAAAGTTAAAGATGTGAAGAAGACATGCTGGTAATGATGTGGCTAAGCTTGCTTGTCAAAAATGGTATGTATACAAAAAGATATTCAAGTTGCAAGACATAATATTAATGTTATCACTAAGTGTAACATGTTCTTAATGTGGTCCTATAATAATTAATTGAGAAGGTGTAACAACCAACGCAGGGAATTGTTTTATGAATTTGATATAAAGGAAGGAAAATTTTCATTATCATGTATGGATGGAAGAAAATGATTGTAAGAAACAAAAAGAGTGGGATGCAAAGATAAGCAGAGCAGAGCGAAGGTGAAGAAAACTTCATTGCTAAGGTTTTATTGTGTGATCCGAAGTTGGATACTTAGATCTGAGGTTCTAACCTAGTCTACAAGGGTAGATAGTGATTGGTCCAATTAAAAGGATAGAGGAAGCAAGTTAAAGTATAGTACACACAATTATTATACAAGGAATAGTTGAGAGATTAGTTGGACAATGAGTTCATTGATTTTCCCTAGAAGTTGTCTAAATAGTGGGTCCTTCTGTCTTCTACAACTCCTAGCAAGGTTGGAATCTTCTAACAAGGATTCAAAGTCTCCTAAAAGGGAATCATATATACTAAATGTTGTAATAGACTCCTAATAGAGTCTATCCTCTAACAACGAATATTTATATTAGTACATCATCTTGTGGGCATCATTCCCACTAGGGGTTTCCCTAGTTAACATATATACTGTAACTGTCTATGTGCATCTTGTTATGGTTGCTATTTACTTTGGTTGAATGGATAAGATTGTTTAAGGTTGAAAAATATTTAAATTCTTGGATAATTGATTCATCCCCCCACCCCCTTTCAGTTATCTTGTTGGACTTTTATTTCTAATAATTGGTATCAAAGCATCATGTCCTTGAAGATAAATTTTAACAACTTTGGAAGATCCATGACAAACATGTTTAGGAAAGATAGTTTGAAGTTTGATGAAACAAATTATGATAGCTAGAATGAAAAGATGAAGACACATCTATTGTGTATGGGTCTAGGATATTGGATTTTGATAAAATTAGAAAAGACATTCATTGATGAAAAGGATGTGGAAACTTGTATTAGAGGAAGAGAGAGATCCTTTTATTTTCAACATGTGAGCTAGAGAATTACTATTGTGTCCACTTCCTAAAATTGAATACAATCAAGTATATTCACTTTTTACTTCTCATTTGATTTGGAAAGGTTTAGAAAATAGTTTTGAAGGTGATGAACATTCTAAGGAATTGAGGCTACAAAGTTGGATTTGTGCATTTCAAGATGCTTAAATGATGCAAAATGAATCTATAAGGATATATGTAGGCAGGATATTAGAAATTACTGCAGGTATTAGATCTCAAGGAGGAACCAAAGAACATGATGAGGTGAAATGGGAGATATTGAAGAGCTTAACACCACCATTTAAGCTAGTAGCTCAAATGATACAGTTGTTGATCTCTTGTACCAAATATTTCACAAAGGAGAGATTGCTTGGAAGACTTGAAACAGTTGAGAATGAGCTTAGACAGTCCAAAGAATTAACCAGAATAGAAATAGCTTTTAGTGCCTTGAATATTTGACCTATTTTATCAAGGAGCACAAGTGCTAGAGTAGGCTTTGCTAGCAGCAACAGATTTGATGAGTATATAAATATTGAAGAAGGAGTACCCCTTTTGGTAAGAAGAGAAAAGGATGACTAGAAAATCTTTAAATTTTGGACTTGTAATAAATTTGGTCATGATACATCTAAGTGTCCTAAAAGAGAGAAAAAGTATAGAGTAAATTTAAAACCTATACGATATAGAGAATGTTTGTATGTGAATGAAGATGATTTTGATGAACAAGCAATAAGTGCTAGTGATGATGAAATAGGATTTGTAGCAATTAAAGAAGTGTTGGGCCCATTTGCCGTTGCACCAAATGCCATGACTATTAGTGAACATGGAACACCACATAATTAACCACATGTGGGTAGGGGAGTGCATCGCATCACCCAACAATCTCCCCCTCTACGCGCATACCAAGTGCTTACGCGGGTCGAAAAGGCACCGGGGAAATTTGAACCCATGACTAGGCCAAAACCAGGCTCTGATACCAATTGTGGGGCCCATTTACTATTGCACCAAAAGCCATGACTGTTAGTGAACATGGAACACCACATAATTAACCACTTGTGGGCAGGGGAGCGCACGCATCACCCAACAATCTCCCCCTCGACGCGCATACCAGGTGCTTACGCGGGTCGGGAAGGCACCGGGGAGATTTGAACCCATGACCAGGCCAAAACTAGGCTCTAATACCAATTTTAGGTCCCACTTGCCGTTGCACCAAAAGCCATGACTATTAGTGAACATGGAACACCACATAATTAACCACCTGTGGGCAGGGGAGCGTGTCGCATCACCCAACAAGAAGACAGTCAAGAGAAAATGGCTTTGGTATCACAGGTTGAAAATAAATCTGATTGGATAATTGATAGTGGTTGTTCACATCATATAATAGGTGATATGGATAAGTTTGTTAACTTTAAAAGTCATGACGGAGGCATTGTCAGAGTTGGAAACAATGCAACATGCCATGTTAAAGGTATTGGATCTATAACTCTTGATGGTAAGACTAACATTGATGATGTATATTTTGTTGATGGTTTGAAGCACAATCTTTTGAGTGTTGGAAAACAAGTGGATAAAGGTTATTAGTTGTAGTTTATAGAGAAGACATACATGATTAGAGACAAAGATGGAAAGGTAATTGGAATAGGAACTAGATCTAAAGATAATGTATTTCAGTTAAATCCTACTAAAATGACATGTTTGGTTGGAAAGGTAGATGATAGTTGGTTATGGCATAAGAGATTTTGTCATATAAACTTTGATAGTATTGTGAAGATTAGTAGTATGCTTGTAGTTATAGATTTTCCTAAGATTATAAAGCCTACTAACACAATTTGGAAAGAGTATGTATTGGCAAAGCATAACATAACTTCTTTTCCCAGCAATAATTTTACTACTACATCAAAATTGGAGATTGTACATATAGAACTCTATAGTCTTACGATGACTAAAGGATTCTTTGGTGAAAAGTATTTCATGATTTTAGTTGATGATTTTTCTAGAATGATGTGGGTTGCATTTCTTAAAGAAAAATCTGATGCATTTGATAAGTTCAAGATATTCAAGAATAGAGTTGAGACTAAATCAAGTATGAAGATTAAATGTTTAACATTAGATAGAGGAGGATATTTCACTTCAAATGTGTTTAACATCTTTTGTGAAGACATTGGAATCAAAAGGTAGTGATCATCTCCGAGAACCCCTGAACAAAATGGTATAATAGAGATAGAAAATAGGTTAGTAATAGAAGCAAAAAGATCTATGTTAGTTGAGAATGATGTATCCGATATGTTTTGGAGAGAAGCTATGAATACAATAGTCTGAACTATGAATAGAGTGAAAACTAGGAAATACACGAACAAGACCACTTATGAATTGTGTTTTGGTCACTCACCTATAGTTAAGTATTTCAAAAATTTTGGCAGCACGTATTATATCAAAAAAGATGATGATATTGGTAAGTTTGATGCTATAAGTGATGAATGTATATCTCTTGTTTATTCATTGAAAAGCAAGGCCTATAGATGTTATAATCAAAGAACTAAGACTATTATGGAAAGTGAAATGGTAAGAGTTGATGAGAAATTCAAGATACAAGAAAGAGTAGTTGATTACAATTCAGATGAAGATGTTGTTAGTAAACCAAGGAATGGTGAAGTATTCCTTGAGACTAACAATGATTTGTAGAATGAAGGAGAGCCAAGGTAGGCACAAAGCTCAGAACCTTCAACAAAGCTAAGAGTTGAGATAACAACTCCTACTTTGGGTAAAAATATGATAAAGAATCATGCACTCAAGAAGTTCATCAGAAGCAAAGATAAAGGTGTAATGACAAGAAGTAGAATCAATGAATAACTATGTTTGATATCTCAAGTTGAACTAAAGAATGTAGATGAAGCATGCAAACATGACTATTGGAAACAAGCTATGAAAGAGGAATTGGATCAAATAGTAAAAAATGAGACATGGGAATTGATCCCTAGACTAGTAGACAAGAATGTGATAGGAAAAAAATGGGTATTCAGGTACAAGATGAATGAACAAGGTAAAGCTCTAAGGAACAAAGCAAGACTAGTATGTAAAATTTACTCTTAGCAAGAAGGACTAGACTATGATGAGACCTATGATCCTATGGAAAGAGTAGAAGCAATAAGTTTATTCTTAGCATATGTATCATAATAAATTCAAAGTATATCAAATGGATGTCAAGTCAACATTTTTGGATGGAGAACTTGAAGAAGAGGTATACATAGAACAATCTAAAGGTTTTCCTTTGACAGATGACAAGGACATAGTATGCCAATTGAAGAAACATTGTATGGCTTGAAGCAAACACCTATAACCTAGTATGAAAGGTTGGAAAAGAATTTTACAAAGGTTGGATATAGAAAAGGTATGATAGATAGTAATCTCTATTGGAAAGAAATTGATGATCTTGGTGATATTTGTTGATGATATAATATTTGGAGGAAATGATGATGAAAGTGACAAGTTTATAGAAGAAATGAAGAAGGAATTTGAAATGAGCATGATAGGAGAAATGAAGTTTTTTTCTAGGATTATAGATTATATAGGATAAAGAAGGAATCTTGATTTCTCAAACTAAGTATCTTAAATATTTATTGAAAAGGTTTGGTTTGGAAACATGTAAGCCCATTGAAATACCTATGGTAACTGGAAACAAGTTATCTACAAAGGATGAGACACCTACTAATGAGCCAAAGAAGTATTGATCTATGATCAGAGGATTGTAATATCTTACTCACATAAGGCTAGATATAGAAAATGCAATTGGAATTGTTACAAAATTCTAAGATAAATCTAGAGAAGCACATTATACAATAGTCATTTAAAGGATATTTAAATACTTAAAAGGAGCACCAGAGTTTGGATTATGGTATGATAGATCTAATGATTTTACTCTATATGCTTATACTAATTCTAATTGGGCATGTAGTATGGATGATAGAAATAGCACTAGTGGTGGAGCCTTCTTTCTTGGAGGAAGATTAGATTCTTGGCTAAGCAAGAGGCAAGATTATACCTCACAAAGTATAGTGGAAGCAAAATATGTTGTAGAAGAAAACAATTGTAATCAATTTGTTTGGATGAAATAGATGTTGAAGGATAGAATTCAGTGAACTTATTATCATAGATTATGACAACACAAGCACAATAAATATGTTTAAGAATCTAGGGTTTCATTCTAAGACCAAGCAAATTTTTATCAAGTATTACATGTTGGGAGAGAAAGTTGTAGAAAAGAAAATTAGATTGGAGTATGTGAGCACTAAAGAGTAGATTGTAGATATCTTCACTAAGCCTCTTCCCAAAGAGACTTTTGAGTATTTGTGAGATATGCTAGGGGTTATGCCCCTTCTTACATCAGAGTAAATGATCCAAGAGTGCATCAATCTAGTGTAACACAACACTATTTTTTGTCTGGATTGAATGGTGACACTTCCTATATGGGGGAGTATTTGTGATGGATAGAGTCATCTACGACTCTTGTTGGATGTTGTTTTTGAATAGTTTCTTTGGACACTTGAGATAGTCAGAGATAGTTGATGAAGATTTTGATGATTGCTAAAACCTTTGACATTGATGTCAATGGGGGAGAAGTTTAGATTGAAAATAGTGCATGGAAAAGAATGTTTGGAAAATTAGTTGGAAAGAAGTACAACAAGAAAAGTACATCATAGGATAATGATTAATGAAGAGGATTTGAAAAGAAAGATTAATAGTCCTTTGCAGTAGATATTCTTCTAACTAGATATTTTTCTTCTATGTTGCCATCAATGCCAAAGGGGGAAATTGTTGGAAGCATGGATGTTGATGATATTCCTATGGGGGAGTATTGTAGAAACATGATTAGATCATTATCATGATGATATTTTACATTCATGGCTATGTAATTGATGTCAACATAGTAGTTTTCTGTGTTATCTAACAGAAGAACATTGAAAAGCTCAAGTTGGTATGGTTATACAGTTGAGAATTTTCACTAAGCAATCTTAAAGGAAGATACTATTAAGTTTCTAGTATATGAAACTAACCTTAGAAGCATAAGATATTAAGTTTGGAAGAAGTTATGCAAGTTTTGGTCAAGATTGTTTTGAGATAGAGTTTACAAAGGCATGTTCTGGTAAACTTTTTATATCTCATAGTAGAGATTTTATTCTGAGAAGCTGAAGTTAAAGATGTGAAGAAGATATGTTGGTGATGATGTAGCTAAGATTTCTCATCACAATGATATGTATATAGAAATATATTCAAGTTTCAAGGTGGAAGATTAATATTATTGCTAAGTGTAATATGTTTGTAATGTGGTCCTATAATAATTAATTGAGAAGGTGTAACAGTTGACTTAGGGAATTATTTTATGGATTTGATATAAAGGAAGTAAATTTTAATTTATCATGTATGGACGGAAGTGAATGATTATAAGTAGCACAAAGAGTAGAAAATGAAGATAAGAAGAGCAAAGTGAAGGTGAAGGAAAATTCATTGCCAAGGTTGTATTGTGTGATCTAAAGTTGGATACTTGGATCTAAGGTTTGTGACTTGGTCTACAAGGTTAGACAGTAAATGGTCCAATTGGTAGGAAAGAGGAAGGAAGTTAAAGTACAATACATATAATTATTCTAAAAGGAATATTGAGAGATCAGTTGGACAATGAGTTCGGTGATCTTGCCCTAGAAGCAATTTGGATAGTGGGTCCTTCTATCTTCTACAACTCCTAACAGGGTTGGAATTTTCTAACAAGGATTCAAAGTATCCTAACAGGGACTCATATATACTAAATATTGTAATAGACTCCTAATATGGTCCATCCTCTAACAAGGAATATTTATATTAGTACATCATCTTGTGGGCATCATTCCCACTAGGATTTTCCCTTTGATCAAGGGTTTCCCTAGTTAGCACATCTGGTGTAATTGTTTATGTGCATCTTATTATGGTTATTGTTTACTTTGGTTGAATAGATAAGATTTTTTAAGGTTGATAAATGTTTTAATTGATGGATAACTAATTCACCCCTTCCTCTTAGTTATCTTGGTGGATTATTGTTTCTAACACTTTGACCATTCCATTTAGAATGTCACCTAGTTAAAGGATCTACATAAACTGTTAGGTCTTCAAATGATTATTAGGTCAACCTTTGTTAAAAGGATTTCAATACAGACTATTTATAATGATAAGACATAAAATAGTAGGTTTGATCTGTGTGATTACAACTTAGTTTTCTTGTTTAGATCTTTGTTCAGTCCTTATTCTTGTTCATTGATAAGCCTTTCACTTCCATCTATGATCTTGATATGCTTGGTCACCCATCAAGAAATTAGTCCATTCTTCTTATCAACAATTAAGCCTTCTCTAATTTTATTATCACCAATAGCATCACATATACTCCTTTAGCTTCACATTCACACACTTGTGTGCTTCTGGTCAACCTTGCTCTATATGTCTCACATATAAAATCACTCATACACATACTGTCTAGTCTTAGCTAGACATGACTAGACATCATGCTTAATGATTGATTCTGTATGTCTTTAAATAGGCAATTCATGCTTTACTATTTTCTACATCCACCATAGATTTGAGGGTTTATGATCAGATTCAACTTGATTTAATGTATTTTTTCATCTTCTTGATAATCCTCTAGAAAATTCTCTAGAATCCATCTATTAGGTCTTTACCTAATCACCTCCTTGAATTTAATGATCCAACTCATCAATCTTATTTTCAACACCTTTTACATCTCCCAAGAAATCAACTGAGTTAAACTAATCTTACAATTTCTTTGAATTTTGTTCTATTACTGTCACTTGGAAATCTCTAAATTTTGATACTTGGTTGACACTGAAATACTCGATCTTTGTAAAGTGTCTTGCTTGATATCAACTAACTTAGTCGATCAATGCTAATGTTCGGTCAACACTAGATGTACTTGGCACTAACTATATCTTGGTTGACACTAGTATTACTTGACACCCCTTAGTATTTTTCTCTTTTTCTTAGCTTAGCCTTTCTTTATTGATTTATCAAAGCTATATAATCAAATGTCCATTGTAAATTCCTTTTCCTAACTTCAACCATTCCTCTAGGTGCTATAGTTTTGAGTAACCTCACAAATCCTCTTCATCAATGAAATATATATGACATTTAGAATAGGTAGAAATATGTATTATCCATTGATTTGACATCAATGACAAAACAATTTTTTTCTAATTTTAAGTTTCCAACAATCTCCCTCTTTGACATTGATGACAACATCTCAAACATCTGAATACTAGTAGTAACTAGGTTACCATACAATCCAAAAGATTTATCTACCAAGAGTGACCAATATCCTCAGTTTCATCTTGATTCTTATCCAATTTCTCTTACATGATTTTCTCTCTTTTTCAATAATATCTCCCTCTTTCAGCAATCTCTCCCTCTTTTAGTAATCTTTCAGTAATCTCTCCCTCTTTGACAACAATGCCAAAGAATTGTAGCTCTCTCAGCTTCAAAAATCTTCATACATTTGAATTATGTAGATTTTGCATGTTTGGTTGATACTTGTCATCTATTTATGACTAATTTGTTTATGTTGTATTGAAGTATTTTACCTTAGGCATGCCCCAAAGTAAAGCTATATTGTACCACTATGTAGAATTTTTTGATTAGCACATGTGATGCAATACATCTTTTCTTCTTAAGTAGCTTTAGTTAGGGGAATCACCCATAGTTTATCTCTATGATATTCATGAGCATCTTTGGGTAATGGTTTTGTGAAAATGTCAACAATTTATTCCTTTGTACTCAGATACTCTACCTTTACTTGTTTGTCTTGAACTAATTCTCTCAAGTAGTGATACTTGATAGCAATGTACTTTGTCCTAGTGTGCACCACTGAATTCTTTGAAATGTTGATAGCACTTGTGTTATCACAATAGATAACTACTAGTTCTATAATCTCTTCTTTCATAACTTTCAACAATTGCTTAATCCACATTATGTTTGAACAATTCACCGTAGCTGTCACATACTCGGCTTTAATTGTTGATTGGGAAATACAATTTTTCTTTTTGCTTGTCCATGACACCAATATTTTTCCTAGAAAGAATGCAACTCCATTGGTACTTTTTCTGTCATCAATATTTCCAACCCAATTTGAGTTAGCGAAAACCTTCAATTCAATTCTATCACTTCTCTTATAATATAACTGATAGTCTTCTATATCTTTTAGACATCTCAATATCCTTTTCACAATCATCCTATGATTATCTTTAGGACTTATTGAAATCCTAGCAACTATCCCAACTGCCAAAGCAATAAGTGGCCTATTGTGAACAACATATTGCAATTTTCCTCTCATGAATATGTATAGGATCTGGTTCACATCAGTAGAATCACCAGTCTTAGATAGCTTATGTCATGTAGACATAGGTCTACTAATTGGCATTGAATCTTCCATACTAAAAGTCTTTAATATTTCCTTGATGTATTTGGATTTTGAAATGAAAATGCCAAACTTCATTTGACACAATTGTAATCTAGTAAAGAACTTGATTTCACCATAGACATTTCAAATTCCTTTTTCACTTCATTAGCAAATGATTTACATGATGCTTCCATTCCTCCAAATATGATATCATCAACAAATGTCTCAAATAAAAATACTTCATTGTTCTTACCATTCTTCAAATATAAGTTGTTGTTATCATTTGTCCTTTCAAAATCAATTTTCACTAAGTAGTTATTTAGTCTTTCAGACCATGCTGTTGGGGCTTGCTTCAATCCATAAAAAGCTTTGTTTAGTTTACATACTATGTTCCTTTTGTTTGGATCTACAACTTCTTCAGGCTATTCAATGTATACTTCTTCCTCTAGTATTCCATTTAAAAATGTAGATTTGACATAATTTGATATACCTTGAAATTCTTGTAAGCTAAGTATGAAAGTAAAATTTTGACTCCTTGAAGTCTAGCCATAGAGAAAAAGTTTCTCCATAATCAACTCCTTCTTCTTTTGCATAACCCTTGCATACCAGTCTTGCCTTGTTTCTTGTTACTTCATCATTTTCATTGAGCTTGTTCCAAAACCCACTTTATCCCAATGACATTTTGTCTTTAGGTCTTGGAACTAAATTCCAAGTATTGTTCTTCTCAATTTGCTCAATTTATGCATTCATAATTTCTTCTTTATCCTTTATTGTGTTGGGCTCAAACTCACATAATAAGCATGCATCACCTTTGAGTCTTCTTCTTTTCATTACACTTGATTCAACATCTCCAATGATTTGATTAGGTTTATGATGTCTTCTCATATATTTTGCTAACACAGGTAGTTTCCTTCTTGGTTCCTCTTCAGGTTCATCAAGAAAAATAGTCTTAGGCTTATTTCTTCTTCCTTGTTTAGGTTCAAGTTTAGGTTCTGAATGCTTGACAAGCATTATCTGATGGTCAAAAATGCCTATTTTTGACTCGACATCTTCAATTTGTTTCTTGGCACCCACTCTCTATTGTTTGATAATCTGCATTTTTATTCTATCATTTCCTATTTGATAGGAACTTTCAAATTGATTAGTCTATTCACTTTAAATTCTAGGAGCATCATCATCCACATACATGAATGTATTATAATCTTTAGGTTCTTCATTGCATGAAACATCATTTCTTTCTGCAAACTCATCAAGTTTTACATTTGCACGTTCCACAACTTTGTCAATGTTAGAATTAAAACACTTATAAGCTTTTCTTTTAGTTGAATAACCTAGGAATATGCCTTCATCACTTTTTGCATCAAGTTTTCCATTCATATTGTCTTTTAGTATATAACATCTACTATAATTTTTTTTGAAATATTTAACATTGTAAGTGTTGGTTTTATTATTATTTACTACTAGATGCTTTAAACCCAATACTAGGATGCACAAGACACACAAAAACCTAAGGATTAGCTATATCCTATATTCAGTTTGATTAGTCTCAGCTCTAGACCAACTTCAATAGAGTAGAAAGTACTCCCTACTCTTTATACTTTGTAAGGTCAAGGTGGGTGGACCTTAGGGATATGAAGGTGATTGATGATTTGGATTTTCTCTTCAGACACTTGCTTATTACTACCTTTTCCTTCAAACCTATCCCTTATAGTAGATATTGGTCACAATTTCTTTTTAGATTTGTAGCAAACTTCTTGATCAAAATAGCTACTTATAATCAAGAGGAAAGCTATTACAAATAAGATCCAATCAATAACTTTAGTTCTTCATTACATAATATGAAAATTTGATTTTGATTGATGTATACATTTTGAAACTATATAAATCATCAACTTATAACTAAAATTAATTGATCAGTGCATTATCCATTACTATATGGAGTCAAAACCAACAATCTTAGACCTATTTAATTGGCTTGCAATTAAATTTGTCAATAGTGAACTCTGAATCTCAATCTTATCATATCCCCCTTCCTAAAATCCTACTAATTACTCAAAGCAATTACTTAATTCTTTGAACCAAAAGAAATCAATAAGAGATATACAACTTATCTGAATTGTATTAAATTGAAAGAACATTTCTCATTTCAATCTCAAGATCATACATATGCAAGGAAGGTGAAAAAACTTAGATACACATATATGCAAATTTCCTTTAAAAATACATATAACACTTGATATAGACTCATAGTATAACTCAAAACTTGGAAACTTGATCATTCATATTCACTGTTCCTTTAAGTTTACATGCTTGAACACATTCATATAATCACAAAATTGGATAGACTATAAAATAACATAAGCCAAAAAAATATACCGACTTTTAACCTCTACTCCACATCTTGGAAATCCTTATAAAGGATTGCAACAAGCTTTAGATGGGAGGAGGACACATGTTAACACCTTAATAGAAGAAAAAGAGGCAAGGCATTCACAAAAAGTTATAATCAAGACATTCCCCTATGTTTGGCACAAAAGTAGGAAAGCAATTAAAAATTCAACAGTTGACTATTTACTACTGGAGCTTTAACTTTGATTCCTTGCCATCTTTTTTCTTTATCTTCCTCAAAAGTTTCAAAATTTAATACATGTATTTATGAGATATTTACTTCTTTTATACTCCATTCAGGATGTTTGAAATTTTCTAAATATCTCTCTCTTTTTTAATCTCAATTATTTCTTAACTACTTCCTTTTGGTAGAGCCTTTATTTCTCCCACCGCTTCCCAAACATAGATCTCTCGCTTGGTGGGCCACTTTTTGGTTTTAACCTCTTCTAGGTCCTTTGTGGCTTTAGTCCACCTAGTATTTGTTATGGCTTCTAGACTCCGGTGAGAATTTATTCGAATCAATTTATGCTCTGAACAAGGAGTCAATTAAATTATTGAAAGGGGCATCACCGCTATCTTCAAAAATTTCCATTGTGGTCTCTTGAGTCAATACTACACTGAACGCATAAGACCATTCATCTCATTCTCTCATCTTTTTGTTATTATCCAAAATTGGTGGTATGTAGGGCTCAATTATTTGAGATAGTACTTTCATTTTTCCTTGTATTATTTGTATCTTACTAGTGAAGAAGCCAATTAGTTCATTTAACATTTCTAGGCCTTCCTTTACTACAATGATCTTGTTAAGAAAATCTAGCTTTTCAACCATCAATATAATAAGCCTAACTAAGAATTCAAAATATGGTCCCCAAAGATTAAATGTGGGTAATAGCCATGAGAGTGCTTCATTGCGAAATTGCTTAGCACTTTGTAAAGAAACATACAATGTATGGGCCTATTGTGATGTTCTCTTCATAATATCAACCCTATGGCCAACCATACACCTAAGGACATATGTCCTTACCTCATTGCCTTGCTACATTTTTGGAGTAACAATACTCATCCTTTTGGGCTCTATTGTATCCTCTACCTCCAACTCAATTGTCTATGTTGTGGTCTCTAGTGTGACCTTAGATGGATGCTCTTGAATATCTTATTCTTTTCTCTATTATGCAGTAGCCACTTTCTCTGCATTTTCCACTTGCTCTCTAAGAGATGCAACTTTAGCTTCCAAACCCTGGACCTTAGCTTCAAGGTCCTCAATCCTTTCCTTGTAAACATGGCTCTTTCTTAATTCCTCTTCATAGAGCTACCTAACATCAATATAATCATGAAAGGATTTATATATCCTTGTCTCTATCTCCTCTACCTTGGCTTCATTCATAAATGAAAAATTCTTAACAACCTTAGAGATTTATGCACCTAAGGTACCTTGAAGTGTCCACACTATCATGTTTCCCTGATCAGTGCTCTACACATTCATTAATTTGGCCTTGTTTGTTAAAGGAGCCATGCTCCATACTACTAGGGACTTGGTGTTTAAACTAAAATTGAATCCTCTCTGTAGTCCTCCAACACCATATGCCTCATAGGAAGTGGCATTTTCTTGTCTCTTGATCTAGTCAAGCATGAATGCTTGTTCCAAATCCCATCTAGGCACTAACAACATCCCACTCCTCTTTACCAAATCTCTTGCCTCCTCTAGAGTCATGACTTCACTCTCAGGATCATAGGCATGCAATTTTTCAATTAGTTCTTGCTTTTTCTTTGTTGGTCTGAATTTTTGCATAATAATTTCTATTGTCCAGGTAAAAAATTTTAGATTGGAATCCATTAATGGTGAATAGGATTTCTAACAAAGTCATATTGTTGATAGCCTTTGAAATTTTTTTTAGAACCCTGTGTCCCATTATATTTAAATTTTCCCTGGTGCGAAAATCTTAAAAAGTAGGAGGATAAGTGAATACTCTTTTCTCGCCCATGTGAGTTCATTGTTCAATCCTTGTGAAAGAAGTTTTACCCACTGGTGGATCCTTTTGAATCTGTGGTCATTGTTAACTCGCTATGGAAAAATGCTCGACTGATAGGCATAGTGAGTTAACAAGTCGATGACATGTGTCTATGATGCTAAAGGGTGAAATCTGACACTGAGAATTAATGTTAAGCATAAGGTAATTTTTGGCACATACTGTATCCCAGGATTGTCAATTTTGAGAATAGCCACACATGAAGAAAACTGTGAATGGTGTCATCGACATCCAAGTTTTTTCAGCATTCGCTAAGTCGCTATCGAAAAAATTCATGTGACTTGCCAGTGGAGATGTGGCGACTCGCCTAACAATCACAAACTTGGCAAGGCCAAGAATGTGTGATATCATTAAGAGATAAAAAGAGTACATATGTATGCCAACGTGTTCAACCATCTCAGCGATAGTAGTATATGGACCCACTCCCCATGTATGAAGTACACAAAGAATTTTGATCATTAGATTGAACCAAGATCAAAGGCCATTGATAGCTTGCTATAGAAAAATGCTTGAAAGTTAGGCATAGCGAGTTAACTCGCTATGAACAGATGTGCGATGGATAAGTATCGCATGTTAACAAGCGAGGGACCCACCATTGTGTTCTTAAAAGTTGCTTTGAGTATCTACCGTATGATCAAAGAAAGATCAGTGGTTAATGTTAGCTCGCTATGGAAAGGTGCTCGAAAGTTAGGCATAGTGAGTTAACGAGTCGATGACACATGTCCTTTTCATCTGTGGGCCTAATTTTGAAATACCAGCTTTGAAAGAAAAATACAGATGGAGGCAGTTTATTGGTTTGACTACCAGCGTGCTAAAAGGAATATTAAATCAGCCTAGTTTTCATTCCTTAATTGTATGATTTCAAAGGATTGACGATTCAGGTTTAAATGCTGAAGGTGGTGGCACTCTGCATATTAATAAGATGTGAAAAGTTTCACATGTGAAGTTAATAACAGAGTATAACAGGCAAGATTTTCCTAGTTTTACCTTGCACAAATAAAGATTTTGAAATCTTTTATGAATGAAGATAATTATTGCAAGGATTGAGATAAATCTAGCATGAGTGTGTAGTGATTAGTTCAAAGATAAATTGTAGAGTTATGAAGAGAAAAAAATTCCAAGTTCTCATGCCATAGTTTCCAAAAAAATTTCAGTCTTGTATGGTTTATTCAAAGGATGATTCTAAAGAGTTCATTAGATCTTGGGTTGTGGATAGCAGAGGGATTACTAGTTAAAAATACTTGGGCCTGGGATTGTAATATCCTGCATACTAGTTCAAACTAGTTTGCACAAAAGAAGTGTTTTGTCTCGTGTAGAAGTATATGGATTTTTGATAGAGGAAAACTAGTAATCCTGAGTTTTTTCTTAAAGTTTCATCTCTTGGAAACTATGGTAAGATGTTGTAGTCAAGTAACCAAGGTTTTGAGAAGGAAAATAAATGAACCTGGTAAGATAAAAGCCCTCTCAGTGGTAACATCATCCTTTAAACAAATTTTCAAGATATCATAGCCTGATGCCAGGGTAACAAAAATGTGCAGGATCCTGTGCATAGTTTTTGAGGAAGGTGAAGAAGATTTCATACTCACGGGTATGGTCATTCTTGTTTTTTGTTAGCATGCACCTTTTTTGTGTCAGTGGATGGAAAATTTTGGTCAAAAGGTGGTTAAGAAAGCAGAAGTGGTTGGGAATCAAAAGTTACCCATTTTGTTATATTTGATAGCCACATTGTCTCCCTACTCAAGGGTTGCACACTAAGTAATTTTTCCACTATTTTTGGAGCTTGGCATGATCAGTAAAGAGTGGGAAGTAAAGATGAATTTCACAAAGTAGTTATCTTGAAAAAACCCTAGGGTCAAGGATATAATACAATCATCATAATAGATTTTGTTAGGAACAAGCTTAGCAGTTACATATATGACAGAATCACCATTGGAGCAAAATCAATGAAAGGAGGTGATAGACAGAAGCTCGTAAGAGAATGTGTGATTGGCATAACTTCCTGCTATTCATTTTCTTTTTGATAGATGTATGCGTTTTCCTCTTGTAAAGACACCTGTCAGTCACATTTTCCCTTTTCTTGTTGCAACTCACACCTATATAAGTCAGTTTTCAAGGCAATGTGGGGGTCCAAATTCTATTTTTCTAAGTGATATACTTAGTCTATTTTTGGTCCATTGTATTGAGTAAAAATTGGTGGTGTATTTTCTCTGTCAGATCTTGAGAATACATGAGTACATAATGATTTGTGTTTCTTTCTGAAGGTCATTCTGAGTTTACTGTAAATTGTATACAATTTTCAAGGAAAATGAATACAAATTATGAACTGTCCCCATATCTTTTCTTTTTGAACTTTGTCTCCTTTTGATTATTTGGTTATCTTGATGTTGAATAAGTAAAGGCTTGTGCAATTGAATGCAATCCAGTTAGGTTGTATATTTGTTTATCACTGCTGTTAATTCAATGGATTAAGTAAAAGCTCTGATGAATATGATAAGATTGCTGTAGTAGGGGAAAGGATTTTGAATGATGAGTTTTGATAAGAATTGCTGATGAAATTTGTTTTAAGGCAACAAA
This sequence comes from Cupressus sempervirens, assembly GCA_028749045.1. NCBI lineage: Eukaryota > Viridiplantae > Streptophyta > Pinopsida > Cupressales > Cupressaceae > Cupressus > Cupressus sempervirens. The sequence continues at coordinate 85,516,861 of CM053784.1, read as the reverse complement.
TTAGATCTAGAAATTTGTAGTAGAATCTGAACCCCAATGGATTAGGCATTGATCAAATTTGATCTAGCTGAAAGAGAAATATGTCACAAATGGTTGTCAAAAATGCAGAATTAAATCAATTTTACTTTTATTTACTGTAGATCTTAAAAGTTGGCCAACACTTGTCTGCATGGAATATTTTAGCTTCAGTTAGCCACTTTTTTTGAGAACACCTGCAGATCTATAGAGGAATTTTTGGCCATATCTGTTATATGGGATGTGTTTATCAAATTATCAAGGATTGTGTATGCATTCGAGGATTTGAGATGAGAATTAGAATGAAACTAAAAATAATCCTCATACAGTTTTCTCAGTCTTGAATCATCCCTGGGTATACCCACCCTGGTTTTGCAGAGCCAGAAGAGTAGAAAACCACCCTTGGTTTTGTTGAAGTTGGGCCCAAATGCTTTGCACATGCAATTGCTAATAGGAATTGGCTAGTCTTTATATTGTGTGAGTACTGTCATCTTGGTATTAAGCATTTTTTTGCTTATTAGTTTTAGAAGTTTTAAAACACCAACATGCTCATCTGATTCTCTTAGTTTTATTTTTAACACCAAATCACTCTATTTTACCTTGTACAAGAAGCTCTTGAACTCTGTTGATTTGATGAAATCATCATCTTCTACAAACTGTTAGGCTTGGATGATCCTATCATCCATCCTTGCTGCAACTAGTTCTAGGTTAGTGAGTGTGTTCTCAGCTACAATGACCCTGTCTTGTATATAGCTTTTCCTTAAGCCAAAAAAGTAATGACTTTTACTAGGTAGAATCTGTAGTGTTCTTTGTTTAACCTTCTCTAGGATGTGGACAACCTTTTGTCTCTTATTTTTCTTTGTAACCCATAAAGCCTTACAAGGCTCATGCTTTTCCAATTCAAAGGTTACATTAGGTTTGGGGCTATCAAGATTCACCCTTTCTTCATCTCCAAGTGACTCCTCTGGCATTTGTGCCATGATTTGAGCATGGTCAACCATCATCTTTTAGATCCTTTAAGGTTAGGGGACATCAAGGTAAAAACATTTGAAGTTTGGGTCAACTCTCTTTAGCTCTCTCTACCCTCAATGCATCATCAAACTTTGATAGTTTGTCAGCTGTCTCCCCCTCAACAACAATATTGGGGATGAGTTCCCCATGGGGAAAATATTTAGAGCTAGGAAATACATAATTCCTTATTTCTTTTAGGGTATTCCTCATCCAGTTTTCAAGATAATACATTCTATATGGGTTAGTAGACAAGTTGTAATGATGAAGAAAAGAATGGATCTAATCAAGGGATTCTTTTCCAAGTCCCCTACTTTAAAACACCTACATAGGAAAGTTCCCTTATGCACCCTAGGCCCTAGATACTCTCTATTAACCATAAATAACTGCCACATGAATTCAATGATGGCTAGTTTGGGGGGAATGAATTTTGGAAAAATATGTGGGGGCTGGGGACAACCATTAACCCTCATCAAAGAAAAGGTTGGAAACAAGAAGATATCCCCCCCAATTGTGATCTAATCATTTTCTTTCTAGGAGTAGGGTTGGTCTCAATAAGATTTTCAATACCTTAGGTTCTCTAAAGTAACCTAGATCTAACATCTTCATTATCATAGTACTAAAGTTATTACAAAATGAGATAAAATAAAAAAAATGATAAGAAGTGTCCCATACCTGTGTCCACAATTGGACTGGTAGCTCTCCATTAGCATCAGTTGTATGATAAATAAAGTCTACGCTTATATACCCCACATTCTTGTATAGGATCAGGTGCATCAATAGTGAGTAATGATAGAAACTAAATTTCTCCATTTCTCTATTTCTCCATTCTGGGCTAGTCCAATGTTTTCCTTCATCTTTTCCAAACTAAACTCAACATAATCATATTCTCCTCCTTGGTAGGAGTCCTAAACATCTCTAGCTATGTTGAATTCTTCCCCACACACCATGTTTGTTCCATCTTTTCCAACTACCTTGTGGACACCATATACAATTTTTACAAAATAATTGTTAAATTTATCTAGTGACATCTTCTTGTCCACTTTCTTTGGATAGTCTTCCACATTCTTCAAGTCCATGGGAATATGTTGTAGCATTGACTTCCTAGTATATTCCTTAGTGTCTCTTCCAAAATTTCCTTATAGGTCAATCAAGTCCACTAGTTCACTCATGACACCATCCAATCCAAATGCTTCAATGAGAGAAACCTAGTTTAGTGTACATAGAATAGTCCCATCCATCATATGGAATGATTTGGTGGTTGGATTATAAGATTTGATCAAGGCCTTTATCAAATCAATATCCACAAAAACTTCTAGAAAGATTAACTTTGCCAGGTTCTTTTTCCATGGATTGCAAACAAGGATATTATTCTCTCTATTGTTGTAGAAATTTCTAAAAAGCTCATAGCTAGAGACTCTAGGACATGTAGAATCTCTACTTAGGGCATAAAAGTCCATGAACACATGATCATTTGTAGAAATGGCATTAGAGGATCCCGGAAATAACTTTATCCATTCTTCCACGAACCTATTTGGTTTCTTCTCCTTCTAAGGTTGAAGTTTCTGTGATTTCCATTTATGACACTTGTATCTCTTCTACCTCCTTGTTAGACATCTTATAAAATAGACTATAAGTACTGGAAAACTTCTACAAATAGCTCTGAAGATAGCAATCCATTGACATTGGAAGCTCTATGATTTCTTTGAAAACTCTAATCTCTGCAAATGGTAATTGAGTACTAGATCATGGATTGTTTTATGCTGAGCATACCTTCATCAAACTGTTCTATGCATTGATGATTTTCATACTTGATTCTTAAATTCAATGTTGTCTGTTACCTTAGATGGAGTGTCCATATAACTTTCCATCTAGGAAATCTTCGTACTTTATTCAATGTTTATTGGCTAGCATTTCTTGTCATTATTCTAGCTCAGAAGAAAAGAAAGAAGTGCCTTTTTATTTTAGATTAGGGCTTTGAGATCTTATGACACCCTAAAGAAAAGTCCTTCATATAATCTTAGGAGGGAAAAATTGGCTCTATTATCTCACAATTGTTCAAAACTAAACCCCTTACCTTACCATTGTAAGCCTATAAAAAGGTTTCATGATTTTATGACACAACATTTATTGTTCCTTTGGAACTTGTGCTCAAGCCTCTTACAATCTCACAAAATAGCTTACAAACCTTGTTGCAACATCTTATCCTTGCTTTAGCTATCTCACAATCCTACAATCACAGTTTGATGCCAAGTCTCATAACTTTGGTAGTTATCTTCTAAAATTCTATAATGTTATGGTCACAAATATATTATAACATTGTGTCTTACCATTATATTCTTTATGACCTTTCAAACATAGTTAGATATTGATCTCATAGGATTAGAAGGTTTGCTTTTCATCTTTATGATCTCACAATCTGACATTGCTTCATAGCTTCACAAGCCTTTAAACTCTCCCTTGAGATCTTATGATCTATAGCTTTCCATAGCATTAGAGAACATAAACTGCCACATGTCTCAAAACTTCATGCAACCGTGCTTGGCCCCATTGTGCTTCATCATCTTTACCTTACGATCTTACAATTATGTCTTTATTATTCTATCAGACATCCTAAAAAATGCTCCCATGATCCCACAATCATAAGAATTTTGTATCTTCATAAACCCTTTTGAAAATCTCTATGATCCTTCGATCCTATTTCTGTTGTGTGGTTGAGAGTCACTTGACCATCTACACCTTTATGCCATTATGATCTTACGTTACCTTATTTTTGTATAGTTGTCAGTCCTCACTTTTTCTTCCATGATTTCATGATACATTGTCTATCATATCATTGTGACTCTATTTAAGCTCTGCACATTATAGTTCTATGATCCTTCGACATGTAACTCATTGTATGGTCAGGAGTGCTTACTTCTTTTCTTATGATCACCTAATCACTAGCTTGTTGGAGCATTGTGACTTTGACTTCAAACCCCTTCAATCAACACAAAAGATGATACAATATAAAGGTAGTCACAAGATTAGAGATCTCAATTTGAACCCTAGAGATGATACAAACACATAATGTATCTTAGGATTGGGAAACTTAGACTTGAGTCCTATGACTAGATGCTTAAAAAATCTTATTGTGAGATTGTAATAGATAATTTTGAATAGAAAACAATATCCCCCTTAGGATAAAACCTAGGGTAAGGGTTGAAGGCTTTAGATTTGAAAAATTCTTTTAGTGACAAGGTAAAAAACATGACCTTAGGATACCAAATTATTCTCCTAGGGCAAGATTTTCAATATTGAGCTAGGGCAAAATAACAAAAATAGGGTTCTTTTGAAAACTAAAAATAAATGAAACACAAAACCCTAGCAATGTAATATATTTTAGAGGATTTTCACAATGAATATTCAAAATTTTAGCACAGTGAAAATGAGGGCTATCGGGAAGCATATCTATACCATAGTTCAAAAGGTGTAGCATTTGTACATTTCTTGACTTGGACTCTATTCAGGGTATAGACATTAGTACTAACTACTTCTCTCCAATATTTTTATGACATGTTCTACTCCATCATTAGTGTTCTTGTATAGTCAATTGCTGATCCATTTCTTCTTTCAACTATCCCATTTTGAGGAGGGGTCCTTGGTGTTGAGATCTATCTTTTGATTAATCTGTCACTGTAGAATGTATTGAACTCATGTGAGATGAATTCACCAACTCTGTCAGATCTCAAACACTTCAGACTCTTCCCTATTTTTTCAACTCAAGATAAACGTGACTTGAATAATTGAAAAGTATCAAATTTAGCTTTAAGAAACATCATAGTCATCATTCTATAATAGTCATCTACAAATAAAATAAAATATTGATCTCCACATTAACTTTTAACACAAATGGGTCCACATAGGTTAGTATGAACCAATTCCAAAATATCACTAGCAATATATGCTTTACTCTTGAAACTAGACTTTTTCATCTTTCCTAATTGACATTTTTGCACATAGCATTGTCATGCTTCTTTAGCTTAGGCAATCCTCTTACTTTCTTCATCTTTCTGATATACACCAAATTGTCAAAATTTAATGACATATTCTCTTGTTCCATAACCAAACATCTTCTTGTAGTGTAAACATACATGTCTCCCTTGATAGGTCTAAGTAGAATAAGTTACCTCTTGTTTGATCACTAGTTCTAATTAGCTTGCCATCACCATCATGTATTTTGACCTTGCTGTTGTGGAATTCAACTTTGTAACCTATTTTTCTTAGTTGTGAAACATTCAACAAATTGTAGTTAAGTCCTTCAACCCAATAAACATTGTCACATATTATCATGTTAGATAGTTGAATAGTGCCTTTACCTTTTATGACACATGGGATATCATTACCAAATTTGGCACATCCACCATTGTATGGACCTATATCTTCAAATTTTTCTTTATCACTAGTCATATGATTGGAATTTCCACTATCAATTATCCATCTATCACTTTTGTTCACATAAGAAATTAATGCAATTTTCCAATCTTCATGATGCAGGAGCATCCACAGGTATAAGGGCAATCCTGTGTCACCCAAAAAATGTACTTAGACTTAGTTTCTATTTCATGTCTTTACATTTTTGGATACCCATTTGGCTCAAATAAAGGTTCCAACTCTCATAATTTAACTATCAGTGCATTTGAAAATCCTGAAAAAATAGGAGCATGTATTTGGGCCATCATTTAGATAAACTAGAAGGTATGAATTGGCCAGATGAATGTAATCATGATTTAGAGAATTCTAGAAAAAGAATCAGGTCAATAGGCCCCACGATTTGAAAGTTATTGCAATTTTTTAGGTTTTGGAGACCTCCTAAGAATGCTTCAAAGTCAGGTTTGGGGCATTAAATGACCTCAAAAAGGGTCAAAAAATGGGGGACGAGCAAAGCTTGTCCATAGGGCTATAGAACACTTCGAGAGCTTTTCGAAAATGTAAACGGTTCGTCAATCGGAGCTACGGTTCAAAAGTTATGCCTCCCGGAAGTTCGGTTACCGTTTCTGGATTCTTCTAGATTTGCATCGACTTCTAACGCAGCTTCCGAAACCTTCTATTTTGTCGGTGGATGCCTACTAGCACTTTCTAGAACGTACTCCTAGTCCTTAACCCTCCGGGGTCTATTTAAGGAGATTTTTGGCATTGTAAAAGGCAGTTCGGAGTGGAGTTTGAGAGGAGGTACCATAAGGAGAAATTATCTCTAGATTTATGCTATTGTAAGCCCTTAGGGCATGTTTTGAAGTTTATTTTCCTGTACTGGTTGTACTAGCTTATTTTTCCAGTTAATATAATTTCCCTTTTCTGTTGTTTCCATTTTGTTCTTGGGTTGTGTCCCCATCAAGTGGTATCAGAGCTGGTTTTCCTGAGTGTGTAGACAGAGCACCGACTGTGAGGCAGTTTGCACCAGGACTGTGTGGTTGTAGGTTCGAGTTAGAAGATGCCTCCATGAAGAGAGTGTGGTGGAAGGGCCAGAGCTATTGATCCTGAGGAGGTTAGAGCCCTCCAGAGGCAGGTACAAGCATTGCAAGAGGAGATTCGTAGAGGAGCAAATGTTGAAGCAGGTGACAATAGTGAGGATGACAATGAAGAGGAAGTAATGGGACTAGAAGAGGAAGTTGACGGGGAAGTTCTGAATCCTGTAGAGGAAAGGATTTTTAGGGCCATTACTAAGTTTGGGAAAAGACCTACAATTGAAGTGGGTATATTTTCAGGAAATCTGAAACTAGATGAGTTGATCAATTGGATCAATGAACTGGAAGAATAATTTGAGTATGAGGATATAAGGGACCCAGATAGGGTTAAGTTTGCAAAGGCCAAACTGAAAGGCCATGCCAAAATCTGGTGGCAAGAGGTTCAATTGGAAAGACTTAGAAGAGGAAAGGAGAAGATCACAAGATGGGATCGCATGGTGGACAAATTGAAGAAGCAGTTCATTCCTGTGGACTACGAGCTCGATTTGTTTAAGAAGATGCATGGGTTAAAGCAAGAAGGAAGATTAGTACAAGAATATACAGAGGAGTTTTATCGACTCTTGATTAGAGCGGGGTATGCAGAAGCAAATAAGGAGAAGGTTGCTCGTTATATCAGTGGGTTGCGACCTAGCATCCAGGAGGAATTAAGTCTGGTAAGAATGACCAGCGTTGAAGAGGCATACCAATTTTCCCTACGAGTTGAAGAGAAGTTGAATAAAAGGTTTGAAGGAAGACAAAGAGGGTGTGGTCAAGGAGGAAGGGGAAGCGGTAGATCATCTGGAGGCCACAATGAAACCCAAAAGAAAAATGAAGATGAGGGTGCTAGCAGGAACCAGAGGAATGAGGGTTTCAACCGCTCCCGTGACTAAGACCTTGGAAATCAGAGAGGAAGAGGTAGAGGATGTGGAAAAGGAAGAGGAGGCTTTCGTGGTACCTGTTTCCATTGCAATGAAGAAGGTCATCATGCCTTTGAATGCCGTCAACAACAAGGAAGGACAGATAGGAGAGCTGAGGGCCAAGCTAGGGTTGCTCATGTGGATGAGGATGCACAATCATCACATCCAGAGGATGTAGAAAGAGGAGAGACCTTGGTAAATGAAAGAGTCCTACTAAGTGGTGAGAATGAACTAGGACAACGAATGATTTTTTTTCATACCAGATGCAAGTGTGAGGATAAATGTTGTGACGTGATCATTGATGGTGTTAGCACCGATAACTTGGTATCAGAAGAGATGGTCACTAAGCTAAAGCTCAAGAGGGAGAAACATCCCCAACCCTATCGGATTTCTTGGGTAAAAGATGATCATAAGGTCCTGGTAAGTGAACAATGTTTAGTGAAATTTAAAATTGGGAGTTACCATGATGAAGTTCTCTGTGATGTTATTTCGATGGATGTTTGCCATCTATTTTTGGGTTGACCATGGTAGTTTGATAGACATGCAGTGCATGATGGACATGCAAACACATACTCTCTAACAAAGGATGGAGTTCGCCACAAATTGAAGCCCATGAAAAAGGAAGGTGAAAAGGTATGTAGTAGTGCTAGGATTTGTCTTGTTGATGGAAGGAAGTTTTTAGATGGCATGAAACATCAGCATATGTGCTATGCTTTGATTCCTAGGAAAGATAAAGAAGGTAGTAGTGAAATACCATTTGAAGTTTTAGATTTACTAGGAGAGTTTGGAGATATTATCTCTGATAATGTTCCAGATGGATTGCCACCAGTAAGGCAAATCAGTCATCAGATAGATCTGATTCTAGGAGCTAGTTTGTCGAACAAGGCTGCTCACAGGATGACTCCTACTGAAACAGAGGAGCTAAATAGACAGGTTCAGGAGCTATTAAGGAAGGGCTTGATTCGAGAGAGCCTGAGTCCATGTGCAGTACCTGGAGTACTCACACCAAAGAAGGATGGAGAATGGAGGATGTGTACAGATTCTTGAGCTATAAATAGGATCACCATCAAGTACCAATTTCCTTTGCCAAGGATGGATGATCTTATGGACTGCTTGAGTGGAGCTCAGTACTTCACAAAGATAGATCTGAAGAGTGGCTATCATCAGATATGGATTCGAGAAGGAGATGAGTGGAAAACAGCCTTCAAGACCAAGGAGGGTCTTTATGAGTGGTTAGTCATGCCCTTTGGATTGACGAACGCCCCAAGCACCTTCATGCGGCTCATGAATGAGGTACTTAAGAAGTTCTTGGGAAAATTTGTTATTGTCTATTTGGATGATATTTTAATTTTCAGCAAGACTTTGGAAGAACATTTACTGCATATTCGTAGTGTCCTTGAAAGGCTAAGGGAAGAGAAACTACTAATTAATCTAAAGAAGTGTGTCTTTGCAAAAAGGGAGTTAGTCTATTTGGGATTTGTTATATCACCTAAAGGTCTCAAAATGGATCCAAAGAAGGTAAAAGCTATCTTGGAATGGCCTACTCCAAGGTCTGCTACTGAGGTAAGATTATTTCATGGTTTGGATAGTTTTTAATGAAAGTTTATTAAGAATTTAAGTGGCATATGTGCACCCCTAACTGATACAATAAGAGGGGATAGAAAAGAGTTCAAATGGACTGTAGCAGCTACGAGAAGTTTTGAATTGCTGAAGAAGAAGGTAACAGAACAGCCTGTGTTGGCACTTCCAGATTTTAAAAAAGTGTTCCAGGTGGATTGTGATGCTAGTGGTAGCGCTATTGGGGCTTTATTAAGCCAAGAAGGTAAGCCTATTGCATATTTTAGTGAAAAATTGAATGATGCAAAGAAGAAATATTCTGTTTATGATCAAGAGTTCTATGCAATAGTTCAGGCCTTAAAGAAATGGAGGCATTATTTATTGCCAAAGGAATTTGTTTTGTATACTGATCATCAGGCATTACAGTACCTAAATAGCCAAGGTAAATTGAATCAGAGGCATATGAAGTGGGTAGAATTCTTGCAGAGTTATACATTTGTGTTGAAGCATAGAAGTGGAAAATCTAACAGGTTTGCAGATGCACTAAGTAGGAGACAGTTGTTGCTTACAACAATGTAGGTTGAAGTAGTTGGGTTTGATGAACTCAAGAATTTGTACCCCGAGGATCCTGATTTTGCTGAAGCACAGAAAGCTTGTAAAGAACCTGTTGTTGTAGATAGAACCAAGTGGTTAGACTATTTGATTTAGGATGGCATGTTGTTCAAAGGTAGTCAATTGTGCATCCCAAGGAGTTCCATGAGGGAAAATCTGATTAAGAAGAAACATAGTGGAGGGATGGCAGGACATTTTGGTTGGGATAAGACCATTGCCATTCTTAGAGAACATTATTTTTGGCCTCAAATTACACAGGATGTGAAGAAGTTTGTACAAAGTTGCTAGGTTTGTCAAGTTGCCAAGGGGTTTAGTCACAATACTGGTCTATATTAGCCATTTCCCGTTCCATCAAAGCCATGGGAGGACATAAGTATGGATTTTGTTCTTGGATTGCCAAGGACACAAAGGGGTAATGACTCAATATTCGTGGTGGTTGATAGGTTCTCCAAAATGGCACATTTCATTCCATGCCACAAAACTCATGATGCTGTCCATATTGCAGACTTGTTTTTCAAAGAGGTGGTAAGACTACATGGTCTTCCAAGGAGTATAGTTTCTAATAGAGACACTAAATTTGTGGGGTATTTCTAGAGGACATTGTGGAAAAAGTTGAGGACAGACTTGAAATTCAGTTCCACGAATCACCCATAGACTGATGGCCAAACAGAAGTTTGGGCAATTTGCTGAAATGTTTAGTTGGAGATAAGCCCAAGGGATGGGATTTGATTCTACCACAGGCAGAGTTTGCTTATAATAACTCTGTAAATAGGAGTACTGGAAAATCACCATTCCAAATTGTATATGGGAATAGCCCAAGGACTGCACTAGAGCTGAGGAAGATAGAACAAGGGGAGAGGACAAGTGCTAAAGTTGAGGAATTTGCTAAACATATCAAGCATCTACATGAGGAGGTTCAAGCACACATAACCAAGATGAATCAAGAGTATAAAGCTAGGGCTGATCAAAGGAGAAGACATAAGGAATTCCAAGTAGGAGATTTAGTCATGGTACACTTACGAAAAGAAAGATTTCTATCCAGTACTTACAACAAGCTGAAAATGAAGAAATTTGGCCCCTGCAAAATTTTGAAGAAACATGACTCAGGAAATGCATATGAAGTGGAGCTGCCAGATGGTATTCAGATTTCTCCCATTTTCAACATTGTAAATTTAACAGAGTATCATGATGATGGTGCAGATGAGGAGCTAGTTTTAGAGCCATGTCCAATTTCTGCTTCTAAGAAGGAGGAGATAGAAGACATTCTAGATCATCGTGTGGGTAGGAGTACCAGAAACAGGCAGTATGAAGAGTATTTGGTCAAATGGAAAGGACGGCCGATCGAGGACTCAACTTGGATTTCAGCAGCTGAGGTTTCCCATTTGGGATTTCCTCTACCATCCATAAAGTGACAGGGTCACTTTTCAATCTACCCTAGGTGTCTGATGCAAGAGCATCCAGAGGTATAAGGGCAATCCTGTGTCACCCAAAAAATGTACTTAGACTTAGCTTCTGTTTCATGTCTTTACATTTTTGGATACCCATTTGGCTCAAATAAAGGTTCCAACTCTCATAGTTCAACTATCAGTGCGTTTGAAAATCCCAAAAAAATAGGAGCATGTATTTGGGCCATCATTTTGGTAAACTAGAAGGTGTGAATTGGCCAGATGAATCTAATCATGATTTAGAGCATTCCAGAAAAAGAATCAGGTCAATAGGCCCCACGGTTTGAAAGTTATTGCAGTTTTTCAAGTTTTGGAGACCTCCTAAGAATGCTTCAAAGTCAGGTTTGGGGCATTAAATGACCTCAAAAAGGGTTAAAAAATGGGGGACAAGCGAAGCTAGTCTATAGGGCTATAGAGCGCTTCGAGAGCTTTTCTAAAATGTAAACGGTTCATCAATCGAAGCTACGGTTCAAAAGTTATGCCTCCCGAAAGTTCGATTACCATTTCTGGATTCTTCTAGATTTGCACCGACTTCTAATGTAGCTTCCGAAACCTTCTATTTTGTCGGTGGATGCCTACTAGCACTTTCTAGAATGTACTCCTAGTCCTTAACCCTCCGGGGTCTATTTAAGGAGATTTCTGGCATTGTAAAAGGTAGTTCGGAGTGGAGTTTGAGAGGAGGTACCATAAGGAGAAATTATCTCCAGATTTATGCTATTGTAAGCCCTTAGGGCATGTTTTGAAGTTTATTTTCCTATACTAGTTGTACTAGCTTATTTTTTTAGTTAATATAATTTCCCTTTTCTGTTGTTTCCATTCTGTTCTTGGGTTGTGTCCCCATCACTTCATCAGAATCTTCTTTCATAGGAACATAGACAACTTCATCGTCATTACTCTCAAATTCATTATCAGCTTTTTCTTTATTACTATAACAAGATTTCTTACCTTTTTCATGCTTGCTTCTCCTATAGTCTTTGTCATCTTTTCTTCCTTTGTACTTGCTTTCCTTCCTTTCATCCTTATCTCTTTGTCAAGGCATCTAGCAACAATATGATCAAATTTGTTGCATGAAAAAAAAATGATAGTTAATTTAACATTGTATTTACCTTTTCCTCTTCCCAACCTTTTTGGAATGAGGGCTTCAATTTCATCAATCTCATCATCAAAACTATCACTTTCACTCTTCACATGTTTTCCTTTCTTCTTGCTAAGAACAAGTTGTGACTTGAAGGAAGATTAAATGGTAGCAAGTGTGTAGTTATCAAAATTAGACATCTCAAAAGTATTAAGTTTACCAATTACAACTCCTAAGGTCACGTTGTTATCTGATGTGCATCTCAATTCTTATATTGCAAAGACTCTAATGGCATAGATAGGGAGTAGATTCCTCAGTACCTTACTTATCACTATTTACTCTTTTATTTCTCCATTTACACCTTGACTAGAATTAACAACCTCTTTAACTCTTGTGCAATATTATACTATGCTCTCACCTTCCACCACTCTCATGTCATCAAATTTTCCTCTCTGTCGTTCTGATTTGGCTCTTAAAACATTGTCCTCACCTCCATATATGGTCTTCAATATGTTCCACATCTTCTTTGCAATATTAAAATATTTTAGGTCATCAAACTTGGCATAGCTTAGGGTTGAGGGAATCTCCAACATTTCTTGGTTGTGATGTAACTTCTATCTTATTTCATCAGTAGTCAGAGGAGTAGTTGTTGCTTCTACATATTCATTTTCTAGAAACTTGACAACAACCTCACTACTACTGGATATGTGCAACTTCATCAGGGTTTTCCATGCAGGAAAGTTCTTCTTGTTCAACTTGGGTACATCTCCCTTATTTTTCATGAGCTTCAGCTTTAAGTACCTTCAAACCTTTCGTTCTAAGTACTAATCTCTAATAACAATTGTTAGAAATTCTTAGAATAACTAAGAAGAGGGGGGGTGTGAATTAGTTACTCAAGGTCTATATATACCACTTGAACAATTAAACATTAATCACTTCACTATTCTACTTATCTTGTTGTTGCTTGGTCACTACTATAAAACTGTCATAAACATAACTTGCATTGCATAATAAAAACGTTATCAAATGTAAAAATTCATAAAAAAATCATCATAGTTTGACACTAGGATTTTATGTGGAAATCCAATTTGGGAAAAACCACTAGTAACATGTCACTCTTTTTCACTCTTTTGAAGTGAGTTTTGTTAGGAGCCAACCCTATTAAAGGTTACAATACACACTATTAAATGTGACTTGGTTAGAGGATTTAATCACCTTTTTAGGAGTGGCCTTGTAAGAGGAATTTGATCATTCCATTTAGAATGTCACCTAATTAAATAATTTACATAGAGTGTTAAGTCTTCAAATAAATGTTAGGTCAACCTCTGTTAAAAGGATCTCAATACAAACTATTTACAATGATAAGAAAGAAAAAAATAGGTTTGATTTGTGTGAGTGCAACTCACTTTTTTTGGTTCAAATGTCTATTTAGTCCTTATTCTGATTCACTGATAAGCCTTTCACTATCATCTATGATCTTGATCTACTTGGTCACCCTTCAAGAAATTAGTCCATTCTTCTTATCAACACTTAAGATTTACAATCTAATTTTCTTATCAAAAATAGCATCATATCTATAATCTTTCTCCTTTAGCTTTTCATTCACACACTTGTGTTCTTTTGATCAACCTTGCTCTATATGTCTCTCTTCACATACAAACTTGCTCATACACACACTAGCTGGGATGGGCTTGGCTTAACTAGATATGACTAGACATTGTGCTTAATGATTGATTATGTATGTCTTTAAATAGGCAATTTGTGTTTTACCATTTTCTACATCCACTGTAGATCTTAGGGTTTACAATCATATTCAACTCGATTCAATGTATTTATTCATCCTCTTGATCATCCTCTAGAAACTTCTCTAGAATCCATCTGTTTGGTCTTTACCTAATCAACTCCTTGAATTTAATAATCCAACTCATCAATCTAATTTTCAACACATTTTACATCTCCCAAGAAATTGACCGAGTCAGCTTGATCTTACAATTTCTTTGAATTTTGTTCTCTTATTGTCACTCGCAAATCTCTAAATTTTAATACTCAATCAAACACTGAAATACTTAATCTCTAGAAATCTTCTTTTTTGACATCAACTAACTTGCTTGGTCGATGCTAATTCTCAATCAACACTATATTTTCTTGACAAGATTTTCTCGACACTAACTATAGCTCAGTTGATACTAGCATTCCTCGATAGTATATTTTTCTCTTTTTCTTAGCTTAGTCTAGCTTTCTTGACATAAATAATTACTTTTCTTTACCAAATTATATCTAATAAAATGTCTATTGTAATTTCCTTTTCATAACTTCAACCTTTCCTCTAGGTGCTATAGTTATAAGTAAATTCACAAATCCTCTTCATCAATCAAATAGATATGACATTTAGATTAGGTAGCAATATGTATCATCCATAGATTTGACATCAATGACAATTTTTTTCCAATTGTAAGTTTCCAACACCCAAATCATCTATATTTCATTGTGGTGGGTCATGTGTGGTTATAGACATGATTGGGTCTAGCTGCGTGCTAGTTGAGCTACTACTAAGACTAGGATCCATGTATTTCTTGTTCCTTTTGTTTTTGTCAGGATGTGTGGTAGGTAACATGAAATGATAATGTTCCTAACAATGAGATGTAGGATGGTATGATAATGGATGCAAGTATATTTGGGCAGATGGTTTTTCTAAAATTTCTAATGATATGATAACTATGATTTAAGGATTTTATAAGAGGTAAATATGTATGATAGATGTGCAGGGAGGATCTTACTTCTAATGATATGATACCTAAGAGTCCTAGAGGATCAGTGATGTGATGTCAAAGTGAAAAGGAAATGTTTTCCCTATATGCAAGCTCAAGATGTGATGGTGATGTCAACTCTAGGACAAACTTGTAACCTTTCAGAAGACAAATGACGATCAAGCATGGAGTTGAACCTTTAGCTCAAGGTGGTAAAGGACACAAATGACAAAGATAGATTACCCTAAACAATGATTGGTTTAAATGGATAATCATGATAATGTGATGTATGTAGGATGTAGGATAGATAACTCTCAAAAAATTGACACCAAATTCCTAAGTATGATAGAGATGATGGAGGAATTTGATTTATGATTTTGATTTGGATGGAAATGGATTTCTAAAGCATTATCTAAGGAAAATGAATCCACAAAATTCCTATGGAGGATAAGAACCTATATGATAACTCTAAAGGAAAAATCTATGATGTTGTAAGTGCAAAGTGTATGTGAAAGAAGAGGAACCTAATCAAAGTGGGTATAACTAGTGTAGTTAATGAGGCTTTGATTACTTGATGTCTTAAGGTTATGTTTTAAATCTTTTGGTTCCACTTGATTTGTAGGGCAACCTCAGTACCTTCTTTCTCAATTTGATCTAGTTTAGGAAGTATTGGATTAGGTGTTATTTTCTTGCATTATTCTTCTATCTCTCTATGGATTATTGGCTATTAAAGTTTGACAATTTTAAACTTGGATTTTGGTTGGTCTGACATGAGGTTTTTTACTAGGTTTATCTCAACCATGGGTTAAGGTAGTGACTATGCTAAGTATACCTTTTACTTTGGTTGGACAACATGAATATCTTGGATAGTAAATGGGTCTAAGTAGATAAGAAATGATTTTTATTTATCAAAGGATGATATAATGACTTTAGTAAGAGGTGAAGTAAAACAAGCTACAATCAGGGTTGTTGCGAATAGATTTGCTAATTTTTTTTGGGAAACAACAAGGATAATACTCTTTTGATAATGGATATGTTGTATTGTGAGGAAAACAATCTCTAAAAGGACAAAGCAACTTTGAGAGAAATAGACAAGTGATCTCTTTAACAAAATGATTTGATAATAACCAATGTGTATATTTTACAAATGTTTTTCATGAGGTATTTAAAAAAAATAAGATAATTCAAGCAAACTTTTATCCCTAAGGTCAATTTGGTTTCAATGTGTTACTCATTAGGCCTGTCAAGAGGAGCCCATATTGACGTTTTATGGATCTAGTGTGATATTTCCCTCTAATCAAAGAGGTTAGTCAATACAAGAGTTGATTGAAAAAATTACATGTTAATGATCCTTCAAGGTATGACAAATAGACGCCCCCCTTCTGCAAGGACAATGACTCTTGGAGATGAAGTCCAAGTAGCCTTATACATCTACCAAGGAAAATAGATATGTCAAATAACTTTAGAAAAACCTTATATTCTCTTGCACCATGAGTAAGACACCAAGGATAAAAGAGTAGCTACTAAGTTGGTTCATAATTAGATTTGTGGAGTTAGCCAAATGGTTCTTACATACATGATTCAATTAAGAATCTATTCTAACTATGCTGAAATTGTGGGAAAGTTTTCCCACCTCAAGCTACCATTGAAAACACACCACTTGAACTTTCTTGATGGAGAAAAAACTTTACCTTTCTTCTCATTTATATATCGGCCATAAGATTTTACCAGTTTGAGCTTCTATCCAAAAAGGATGCACTTCCTAGATAATTATGAACTCTGTAGAAGCACTCATAGGTTGTTGTGAATAATCTTGCTAACAACTTTCAATACATGCGACATGTAATTAAATGGTTCTATTTTGTAAGAAATAAAAGATAACTCAAAGATGTGCTAAAAGTCACAATCTTCAAACACATCTTCAGACACACAAGACACTTTCTTTATCCTAATTTTAAAGATTTTAGTCTTTTCCCAGTTATGACGTGAAAACATTTGTGTTTTAATGTGCAAGGTGCTTTCTAACTTGACAATGATCATTAACATTAGAAATTAGGTGAACATAAGAAATCACGAGCGTGAAAGCTTTGGAAAGGATGTGAATAAGATCATTTTTCCTTAAGTCATTCATGATTGTGTGAATTCTTTTAAAGCACTAATTTCAAGTGTTTGATTTGAAATGTTCTTTGATACCCAAAATTAAATGTTCATCGTATTCATTCTTTTTTGACTTTAGCATTGCAGATGGAGTTTTTGTTCATTTTAGTGCCCAAGATGAAGTGTGATCTATAGGATTAATTCTTTGATCTTTAGCATTCAAGATTGTGTTTTCTATCTAACCACTCATTCCATTGAAAGTATTGTAAGTTTCCTTAGGGAAATCAAAATTGAATTTGAGCTGTTTATTTTAAAGCCAAAATGGAGATGTGAGTTCATTCCATGGTTTAAACAAGTAAATTCCTTAAATAGGTTGTTAAGGAAAAAATTAAACTAGAACCTGCATGTTGTTCCATCTATAGGGATTCAACACAAAAAATTCAAAATAATAGTGAAACCGCAAGAGTCAACCAACGATCTCGCAAGGTGGAAATGTAGTCAAATTGGGAAGATTGTTGCCAAAAACTGGTGAAGAAAAATATAAAATATGGACCACAGAAGAGATACCTATAGAGAAAACTTGCTAGATAGTGATCTCGTAGATATTGCAAGCATTTTTGCTAACTGATTTAACTATAGGTTTGAGGAAAAAATCCAATCTAGGTGTTGGAATGTTCAAATGGGAAGAGTACTTTTGAGAGGGCAGGTGAATCAGAAGTAACCAATTTTTATCCTTTTAAACCTTTACTAACACATAACTGAAAGCAATGCACATGCATGTAAACATATAAACAAACATGAAATGAAAGCATGCATCAACACATAACACAAAGATTTGGTAACCCAAAAACACTCCAAGAATAAGAAGGTAAAACTGGGGTGGGGATGACACCCACAAAAATCACTGCAGCAATCAATATTCAACCACTTCTGATGGTCTGCCTTGTGAAAGGCCTACCATATTAAAGGCTTTATACTGTGTCAATAGTGACCTGGTTAGAGGATTTACAGACACTTACATGAAGTGCCACCCTATTGAAGGATTTACAATAGGTTGTTAAACCCACCTAATACATAGGATTTTCAATCACCTTCTCCAAAGGTTCTCCTACCTAGCTATTAAGCTAACATATCAACATAGGATTTCAACCTCTAATACAATTGTGAGAAAGTATTAGAACATTTGACCTAATTAAATGCAATCTCAAATTGTTGGGTTCAAGTACTAGATCTGCTCTTCTCGTTCTGATCCTTGCTTGATCTGATCTCTATATGTGCTCCTTGTCCCTTGTACTATTTTGATCAACTTGATATGAAATTTCTGCTCTATTCCTCTAAGTCTTTTCCTCTTCACACTGAGATTTCGCTATATTCTTCCCATACACTGTTCTCTTCCACATATGCAATGGGTTTTTGACCTCCTTTTAAAGAATGTGAAGACTTAGGGTTAGGTATGGATATATGATCCATACTGAATCTCAAATTCTTGCTCAAATCCTTAGATTTTCTTCATTGGTTGCATGCCTTCTCCATTTTTTTGATTGGTTGCATGCAGATTGCATAGGGAATGTAAATGATTCATCCTTATCCTTTTTCTCCTTCGAAATCCCTCTAAGTTGGCTCCAAAAATGGTTTACATCTTAGTTTGTGAAAGCACAAACTCTTATGCTAATCCTAAGTTACTCAACACTCATTACATTACTGATGCTCGGCATCTATTACTTTCCTAGTTTACTTGGCACCTGTTACTTTCTTGGCTTGCTTGACACCTGTTAAACATTGTATTGCTCGACATCTGAATATTTCCTAGATCACTCGACACATGAAAATTTCCTAGATCACCGGCACATACTACATTCTAACTTGCTTGGCACCAACAGTGGCTCGATAGCTATTGAAATTCTAGCTCAACATACATTATGTACTTGGCATATATAGTGAAAATGGTTAAGTGTGTTGACACTCAATTGTCAAGACTATTCTTTTGACCAACACTAGGTTTTTGTGGCTAGGTTTTTAGTGCAAAATGATCCCACAAATATTACAAGTGAACTCGCAAGCATGTATAAGTGATCCCGCTAAGAGAGGGAAGGAGAGAATACAACAAGTGGAGCCAGATGGCCACATGATAGATAGGTTAAGGTATGTAAGCAATGTCACCTTAGTAGGTTCGTACTCCTACAAATGGTTTCCTTCAAACTCACAGCTGTAGGTTCACAAAAAATGAATTTTTTGAGGTTATGTTGTGCAAAAATGGATGATGTGGTTAGGAATGCGTTGCCTATATTAGCACTTGTGAACCTACAAATAAAGTTAAAAACTTAATACAAATAACAATAAGCACAATACGTCAGTTTTTGGATTAGTGAATGTAAGTGAAAATGGTTGAGAATGACCAAATGTGGGTTTCCACTCGGCATTACCAAAATGTATGCTATAATATTATTATGCAAATAAAATTAAAATAAATCTAACATCAACAAACTAAAAATATAACAATGTATGAAAAGATGAATGAGATAGAGAAGGAGAATGCAAACCAAGTACAGTGAGCTCCCCAAGTGTGACCTTGATGCTGAGATATATCCACAACGATGGTTGGATATGTGCTCAAATATACTCAAGCTTCAAATGATGGATTATGGTCAAGTATGAGGTTTAAAAATGGGAGCATGGATGGATGTTTCCATTATACATGGTATTTTGATAGTTTATGAGCTCTCAAAATAACATTATAATTTTGCATGAAAAGTGGATGATTTGTGAGAGGGGAAGGGTCCAATTTATAGGCCAAGGGGTAGTGAGATGGATTGCTAAGATGCATGGATGGATTAAGGGTGAGGGAAGGCTAGGATTAAAGGAAGGGGAAGCACATGAAATGTGCTTTTTCAAATCCATAGCCTTGTGAGAAGTGTCACAAGGGGATTGGATGCGAGAGGAGGGTAAAAATGGGTGGTCAAAGGGAGTTATGAGGGAGAAGGAGTGTGGAAGAGGGATGCAAGAGGCTTTAAAAGCCATTAATGCATTTAAGAACCTTAAAATCTCTTGGATAGGAATGTAAGAGAGATGGGATGGGAGTTTGACTTTGGTTTGGGTTAGGAAGTCTTAACCCTTGGTTAAAGTTGTGCACATGTTTAGGGAAGGGATTAGGCTTAGCTTAGGAGGGGGTTAGGATGCAAGTGACATGTTAGAGGGATGCAAGTGGCATGTTGGAGGGATGCAAATGGTTTAGCATTAATGAGGTGGGTTAATTAGTTGGCTAAGTGAGGTTAGCATGGATGAATGGGTTGGATTAAGCTAATGATAGGGTTTAGGAATATTTAGGGGTTGGAGATTGATTTATTTAATTATTTATTTAATAAAAGGGGAATTTGGAATAAAATAAAATAGGCATAGTGCAATTATTTAAGTTAATAGAAGAATAGGGATTTAATTGATAATTAGACTTTGCATTTTCATTTTATTTTATCAATTGGGCTATAGTTAATTAAATTAATTAATTAAATAGGGGATGAAAATTAATTAATGAAATATTAAATACTTAATCAATAATGTCCTAGAAGATGATTAAATAAGATTACGTTAATGATGTAATCAGATTTAGGTGTCTACAATATATACAAGGGATATGTATTTATTGTCAATAAATACATATACATAACTAAAATCTATGTTTATAGAAAGGAAGATTAAGAAGATTTACATTTTTATGGATTCTATACTTTGTAAGTGAAAAATGATTAATATGTTTTAACCAGCCCCCTTATTCTCTTACTACACTTGTAGGAGTTGGTAGTTGGTGTTGTGTGGGGAGAGGAAGAGTAAAACTAGAGGATATACTAGGGTCAAGCACTCTACGATAAGTAAATCCATGCTCTTCTTAGGATATATATAGGAGGGAAGTATGGAATTAGGCTTTGAGCATGATAATCACTAAATGCATTACAAATTATATACTTCTTCCAAAAATTGAATTCATTTGATTATATAATTACTAGTATTAAACATTGGTTATGGACAATCTACAAATAAGAGTTATTACATTATGCGAGCATGAGATTTGATATATGGTGTTATGTAGGGAGGGGCAGAGTAAAACCAAAGGATATACTAGTGTCATGTGCCCTACAATAAGTAAATCCACACTCTCCTTAGGATGAGTATAGGAGTGAAGTAAGGAATCAAGGTTAAAACACATGTTAATCACTAGAGGCATTACATAAAAATGTTTATTAAAAATAATCAAAACCATGGATTTTAAAGGATAAGGTCAAAGTTCTAAAATTTCATGCGAGAATTAGGAATTTCTTGAGAACAAGAAATTTGAGGAAGAGCAGACTTATCATGAGCCCAAAATGATAGATAAAGAGATAATGACTAGATTTTCATAGACACCCATTAATGTATACACAAACATATTAAATCTAATAATGTATCTACTTCACCAATGATGACATGACTATTAAATGCTAATCAATGACTCTACTTATGATAAAAATTTGATAAAGTAAAATGATCTATTATATTGTATATGTATTGGAATGAATTATTACTTATTAAATACACATTAACTAAATAAGTAAATTACATTACCTAGGATTGGTAATATTATCAATATAATAGAATATTATATATATAATTCCAAAAGACATGACCATTGAGATTAATATAAATTCAAAGGAGACAAAATAAGCAAGGGGAACATATCGAAAATATATTTTAATTTCATCTGCAAAATATCAAAGTTCTTATTTAAGGATCATTACATCTAGTAATCCTATGTAGGACCCCTTTAATCATATAGACCCCAATTAGGCACTACTAGCCCCCCTTACAAACAAATGGGTCATAAGGTCCTTATCTGGACCTCTAGGACCTTAAATTTCCATAAATTGTTTATTGCAAATGCCCATTATTGGCCTCAAGATCTCTCCATTGACCTTTATTAATATCTTCAAGCCTCCTTCCTTGATTGGTGTCTTTGTGTAATCTTGTTCTCTTGTAGGTGCTCCTACACCATATGCCTCACCTATAGAAATAACTCTAGCCCAAGAGTTAAGGGGTCTTGTCTTCCTTCCACCCATCTTCCTTGATGGTAGCCTACAACTTGCTCTTTTCCTATCAGACATTTTCTAGTCCAATCTCCCTAATATTGCACATAACTTTTTATCAACATGAAAACATAATGCATTATCAACATTATTATTTGATTTTGGTTTGGGATGGTCATCTTCAATCGGTTTGAACTCCTCCCCCTTTAACATATTAGGACCCAAATGATCCCTGGCACTACCTTCCATAGAAATACTTTTTTTTCTTTTCACTAGTGAAATAATTAGATACCATAAAGTTCCCACAACCATTCCATTCTCATTCCTCATTCTCAGTCCTTTTGTTACCTTATTTTCTCTACCTTCTACGAAAAATCCTTTTATTTATCTATCAGATCTCACTACCAACAATGGTGTCTTTGTATTCACACTTCCTTTCACATGCCTACTACTTGTTTGTTCTTGCAAATTAACACTTTCCTTTCTCCCAAAACATGCGGTCCTTGTTTCAGTTGACCCATTTCTTTGCAAAGATTTCAAGATATATTCCTTACCATCCTTATGAACTAGGTAAATATTCTTGAATCCACATGGAGTTTCCTCCTCTTTGACTTCCATGGCCTTCTTGATAGTATATCAAAATATGTCATAGGGAATACATTATATAATACCATTTCCTTGTACTCACCAACTATAAAGTTCACATAAGCTTTCTATCTAACTAGGATGTTTTGTTCATAACTCACCCAAGATGCTTTGTAAGACCTAAGCTGTTAAAAATTCCTCAAATGCAACTTATCAACCATATCAGATGAAACAAGGTTATCAAATGGCAATGAGTAAATGATAATTTTGCAAATCTTGCCTTGGCATAGACAATTAGTTCTGAAAATAGAAAATTCTGATCTTCTCTGCTATAACTTTGCTCCATTTTGTACCATAAGGAGATCAACTTTAGTATAGGGCTCCACCTCAATGTCCTTACCCTTGTATGCACCCTCTTTTTTTCCTTCTCCTACTATTTCTTGTGTCAAGGTAACCTCTTATCAGTTGTTTGTGTGTCCTTCTTAGGGAATTTGTAGAAAGGATGCCCTTCCTCTCCATAATTGTAACACTTCCCACTAAAACTTTTGGTTCCTCTACCAACAACAAACTTATCACCACCTCATTGTACATTCTTTATTTTTGTCATAAGATCCTTTCCCTTTTCAAGGTTATTCTATCCTTGACCATCATGGTTCTTACCACCTCTACCTCTACTTGACTTATTTCTTCATCCCCCTTGTCCCTCTTGTCTTTTCCTTAACTTCCCTTCATCCCTAATAGCCAACTTATAACATTCCTCAAAAGTATTTGGGGCATTAAATATTATTTGATATTTAATATTGAACCTTAACCCACTCATATATAACTGAATGCCATGGATCTCCTTAAGTTGTTAAACTTCTTGATCAAGGACCTAATGCTTTGATGCCAATTTTTAGAAAGTAAAGTCAACAAATACAACTAAGGGTGGGGGGTGCATAAGTTGCATGCTTAATCAAACTTAAACTTAACTTATCAAAACCAACTTCAATAACCAACAAAGTGAACAATGCTAAGAGATAGGACATACACAATGATACAATTATTTGTTAACTAGGGAAATCCTTGATCAAAGGGAAAACCCTATTGGGGATAGAACCCACAATATGATGTACTAACATTGAAGTTCATTATAAGAGGATACGAACCCATTAGGTTCCAATTCAATATGACCTATACATACGAGTCCCTGTTAGGAGACTTTGAATCCCTTTTAGAAGATTATATCCCTTTTAGAAGCTATCCAAATTGCTTCAAAACTATTACACAAAATAAACCTCTAGGATAAAATATCCAAGTAATGAGTTGACCAATACAACAACACCTTTTACAATACAATTCCTTTGAAGTTATCAACTTAATCTCAATATTATTTCTACTCTTCTCTAATCAAATTCACATCCTCAACATCTAAACATCAATTACACAATCACAAAATTCACACTAAATTTTGTTTATATCTTGTCCAAATAGCTAATTGAGTCAACTTGTGAGGGTTTTACCAATATACAATGAGTAATATAGGACCTCAATAAGATATTATAATAAACTTCAACACACTACAACACAATTTATGACTTCAAAAATAAGTCCATCATGAGAGTTTCTTGCCAGTGAACATATCACATGTTACACTTAAACAAATAAAAAGTGAAAATATCATAAGTTAGATCACTAAAATACATAATGAAGGTTAAACCAGATATCCAAATGCATAGATTGTAACACTATGATCTAAAAACATACAAAATAGATCAATATATCTAAATGCATTGAAAGGGAATCTAACACCAAAATCAGAATGGAAATGTTATAATTTGATTTCACCAAAATGTATAATGAAAAATGGTGAGAAATGCTAAGATGTAGATCACTTACCAAGATCTCTTGGTGTACATTAGAATAAAAAACCACCTATAAACAACATATTATTAAAACAACCAAAATGAGGATGGATGCTAATGCACAATCCATGACCAAAGGGGTTATACATTTCTAAAGATGGAAGACTCATGATATTATAGGATATAAATGATAGATATGATCTAAAAAGGTAAGTACAAGGGAAAATAAGAGAGAATAAGTGCACCTCCAGACAAGATGGACAAGGTAGGACTTTGAATATAAATTTGACTCTCATCAAAATCTCAAATCTTACTATAACTTTAGGTTTGGAGAATAAGGACCTAAATCTTTATTTCCTAAATTTTTTTACCAAAATATGGAAGAGACAAGTCAATTTTTTGGGAACACGTTGATTGTTCCTAGCAAAAAATGATGAATCTCTCTCAAATCCTATAGTTACTGTTAGCATGAATGCTAATGGTATTCCTTTGGGGGAGTATCCTAAGAATTTTTAGAACAATTGGAGAGATTGTTAGCATGATTGACATGTTGCCTTCATGACTATGTTTGTTATTGATGTCAACATAGTATTGTTTCTGTAAAGACTAGAAGAGTAAAAAATAGAGAATGAGATCACACAGACTCTTTATTGATGACGAGGAAAGGAATAGTTAAGGATATGTTCTACAATATGTGTTGATCAAATGGAAAAGTGTGCATGTTGAGAGTTGTAGACATGCGAGAGTTATTCAAGATATATAGAGGACAATGAACAAACAGAGTACTTGAGTAGTAGTTTTTGATGTTTGGATCGTATCCCTTAACATATATATTATTCTAATGAGAAAAGTTAGACAGTGATAGTAGGCTACTTGATGATGATGTCAAGGAGTGCACGAGGTTAGAGGTTGCATGTGTGAGAAGTTGTATTTACTATGAGTTGACAATGTTCTGTAATTATGAAAAGATGTAATGAATTGTAATATCTCAATGAAGTCCTATTATAATTAATTGGGAAAGCCTCAAGGCCAACTCAAAGAAATATTTTGAGGATATGGTATAAGGCAAGGTTATTTTCATTGTGGTGAATGTGTGTGGAATGTATGTAAGTGCAAATTGTGGAAGTGATATGTGAAGTTGGTAAAAGTGTGCAAGTTGGAAGATCTGGTATTGGGATTTGAAAGGTATTTGGTGTGGTATTGGCACAATAAGAGGACATAGAAAGAGTTTGAGTTGTAAAGATGAATTTCATTTATATTATTCTAAAAGGAATAATACAAAGACTAGTTGGACAATAAGTTTGGTGGTCTTTCCCTTGAAGTTATTTAGAAAGTGGGCCCATCTTCCTTCTACTACTTCTAACAGGCATTCAAAGTCTCCTAACATGGTAGGATATGTACTAAATGTATTTCATTGGATCCTAATAGAATCCATCCTCTTACAAGGAAATTTTATATTAGTATGTCATTTTGGGGCTACCATCCCCACCAGAGTTTTCCCTCTGATCAAGGGTTTCCCTAGTTAACATATCTAGTGTTATTGTGTATGTGTATCTTCTCATGGTTGCTGATTAAGTTGCTTACATGTTTAAGGTCTAATAAGGTTGATAAAATTTATATTGATCTAATAACTGATTCACCCCTTGCCCCTCTTAGCTATCTCAGTGGACTTGACTTTCCAACAGTTACACCTGTAATGGTCAACTTCATAATCACAACTTTATATCCTATTATCTTACATAAATTATTGATTTACCTTGTATGAAACCCTCATGAATGGTTGTAGTAATCGCTCAAATCCATGAAGATACCATAACATACTTGAAAACCAAATATTTGACCTTGAATGAGATGCATAATTAAGGATTCCTTCACAGGTGCATGGATCTATGGTTGACACTCCTTGATTTTGAATGTATGTATGCTTGATAACCACATAAAGAAGGAGATAGAGAGATGGATGTGGGAATCTTATTGCCTAAATATGAATTCCTCTACTTGGACATCATGGGAGAGAAACTTGCATTAATTGGAAAATATTTCCTCTTCTTGGATGGATCTTGGAGAAGTGTGGACTTGGAGATCTTGAATTCAAATACTTAATTACACAACATGACTACTTCATTTCTTGAATTCTTGCACTTGGTTATGATACTATGTTATATCACATGAGGGGAGAAGAGGTCCTTTGATATATAACTCCCTCCATTTTGGATTCAAACTTTGTCAAGGATGACCACAAATCTAAATCTCAGAGAAGAGACCTGTCATTAGGCTTTAGGCAAAATTTGGGCCCAAAACTCAAGGGACATGTTGGGAAGTTGACTTGTCCCTAGGGGAAAGTTGACACCTTTGTAAAAATGAGCTCAAATATCATGTAAATGTTAGAAAAGGTGGAAAAGAGCATGGCAATAAAATACATGTTATTGTGATTAAGTATGATGGATATTGGGACCTCAAAATTACCAAAATGAGGTTTAATAGGTCCTAAAGATTCCAATAATGGTTGCTAACTTTTTAGAAAAAATGTGGTATTATAATATGAGATTCTCTCACATCAACTACCATTAGAAATAATTCTTCAATTGTATGTTGTCATTGATGTTACACAAATGTCAGTATTAACCAAGCAATGAAGGACTGATAGTATTAACCAAGCATATTCAATATTGATGGAGTAGTTGGGCAATGAAGAACTATCAGTGTTAACCAAGCAGTTAGTTAATGAAGGATGTCCCACTTGCAGTGTTAATTGAGTGGTTGGGCATCAAAGGATTTCTAGTGTTATTCGAGCATTCAATCCTAGCATTGATCGAGTGACATCATAATACAATTGTCTAATAATTAATTATTTGAGGCTGACTATTTGGATGTTTAATGATTATCTAAAAGAGTATTCAAGCTGACCTATTAAAGTTTATGATATATATGTAAGGTTAAATAGTGAGGATGATATGTACAAGTGGAATATGATGGATATGTAAGAGAAGGCAGAGTAGGAAAGTGTGGAAGACAAGCTACAAAGAATATTTAGATAAGTAAGGATCCAGATGTCAAGCCAGAACAAAGATCTGAATCTGCAAAGATAGTTTCTTCATAAATTAGGTCAAATTGCTATTACCTTCTAACCATTGTAGTAGTAAAGAAATCTCTTAATTGAGTTGACTTAATAGTCATATTGTAAATCCTCTAAGAAGGTGACACTTCAAGATTGACATATTTGAAGACCTCTAACTAGGCCACTCCTAACAGGGTGATCTAAATCCTCTAATAGGGTCATACTTAACAATATGTTTTGTAACCTTTAATAGGGTTGGCTCCTAATAGGGCTCACTCCAAAAGAGTGAAAAATATTGTAACTCTAGTTGCATGGTGGTTTTCCCAAATTGAGTTTCCACATTAAATCTTGGTGTCATATGTGTTCATTTTATTTTCTTTATGATTTATGTTTCTGCAACTAAGTTACTAAAGGTTAAAATAGATTAATATTCATAAGACTACTTTGTTAACCAAGTGATAGTAGGATCTTAGTTATAACTGACCTAGATAATATTGCATTATCAGTGAAAAAATTGATTTGACATCTAGGGGCAATGAATTATCTTGTGATAACTAATTCACCCCTCCCCTCTCAATTACTATCTTCATTTCCAACACTACACATGTTCCCTATCTACTTTATCACAATTTGGTTATAAATTTACATTTCTAACATAAATATGCATCTTTGTCTCTTACATGAGTAATCTAGAATATACACTAATTATAATACATTCTCATTCTTTGATAGATTATAATTATTTTCTCATTGTGGGTCTCTTTTATTCTTTTATTGAATCCATATCTTGAGTTATTATCTACATAGATAAATCATACAATATGTTAAAGTATTTTGTTCCAACCCTAATATAATAACAAATTTACATGATTGCTTCTTATAAGCCTTTCTACACATCTAAATTGCAAATCTTGTATTGTCTTTGTTATATATATGTGTAATTAAATTACATCAAATGAGTCTAAACAACTATATATTTCAATACAAATGATTCTATAAAAATCCCTCTATTTGGCATTGCACTATTCACATATTTTGGGGCTTAATGGAGTAAATATGGGGATTTCATCGAGCACACAACATCCATTGAAAATATTTGTAAGTTTTATGTCATCTAAGCAAGGAATTGAGTGCATAACATGAAATAAATTTAGTTTTCCCTTTTATTACATCTAAATTAGGTATTAGAGGCCATATTTATAAGGATTCTTATTTGCACAATGTCTACATTTCTAGTGGGTTGTCATCATTTTGATGCATTTTGTGTCAAATCTAACTCTACTATCACATTCAAAATATTGAATCAAACTTTAATAGTCCAAAAGTCTATATATTTATTGTCATTTTGTTGAATTTGAATTATTTGGTCCATACCCTATTTTGATATTTTTTGGTTTTAAA
This sequence comes from Cupressus sempervirens, assembly GCA_028749045.1. NCBI lineage: Eukaryota > Viridiplantae > Streptophyta > Pinopsida > Cupressales > Cupressaceae > Cupressus > Cupressus sempervirens. The sequence continues at coordinate 85,487,966 of CM053784.1, read as the reverse complement.
ATTTTGTGATCATCTTTCTATGAACCAACACGACCTTTGATGGTCTCCCCTCTTTTATGTGCAAGGGGTCTCACTTGCTAAAGCTTATAGAGTCAGTGCTCTACGCTTTCATAAATGTGACATTAGGACACCTAAAGGCTTATTTTTCAAAGCTTTTATGAGTCTCAAGACTTGGGAGGATTTGCAAGTCCACTCTTGTGTCTCACCTAGATTTACAACCTTAAGACTTATTGGTTTCTACTTTGCCTCCTCATATGCTTCACAAGTTGGGTGTTCAACCTATTAAGCCTTGGTAGAAAGATTGGAAATGGTATCCTTGTACTCCTCTTTCTAGTGTCAAGCCCAAGATGAGACACCTTTGATTGATGCCACATTTGCCTATGGTCACCATTCTCAACCAACATTGGCACTTGCAATCTTCTCATAAATCTTGCAGAGTTTTTTCTTTATTGTCTAGTTTGCTATTACTGAGACAAAGATTGCACACTTTTCTTGGTGTGTGCTCTTTGAGGATTTTCCCTTGGCTTCTTGACTTAAGCATTTGGAAGTTCTTGATCCTAAATGTCCTTTTTGTGGACACCCACAAACCTTTGTCCATATTTTTTGGTTCTATTAAAGAGCTCAACAATCCTAGAGCTAGATTCATGTATATTTCAACAAAAGCTTATCGTAAATATTTGTAGTAGTAAGCCATACATTATGCTATAAATTTGACCTCTTATTCTTATTTTTGACAAAATTTTCTATGGCAACTTAAAAACTAAATTGTTTCATCGTGTTATAGATGTGATATGAAGAAAATGTATATTTTATTATTATAGAATTATTTTGACATTTGTAACTCATCATAGACATTAAATTTTCACAATCTATATTGAAATTGTTTGTACTTTTTCTAGATTCAACTATGTGAAATTCTTTTGTAAATATTTTGGATCATACTCCCTCCATGACCCATCAAGATGTAGAAAGAGAGTTGAGGAGAAAATTGATAAATTGCAAACTAAGAAGGTTTAAAAAGAGAGGGTGGAGGGAGGAGAGTTTATGCAGTTCAAAGTTAGAAAATAAACCATAGAAACCAAATGGAAAAGAAAAATAAAAAAAATAATGTGTATAGATGTATGTATCTATATGTATATGTGTATAAGAAATAAACAAATATATATGTATCATTTCCCAACAAACATCAATTTGTAATGGATGCCTAATTATATAGATCTCAAAATCTAAACTAAAATCCATTTCATATATATATAATAGGTACTTTTTCATCTTAAATATGTGTTTTCCACTTTTTTCACTCTATATTTAATCTATTGAACAATGTTCAACCTTTAGATTGCTTTGATGGACTAGACCCCATAATATTTTAATATACCATACAAAAATGAAAATAACAATATCAATCTACTCAAATTCTTTCTATAAAAAGTTAATTCAAATTTGCTAAATTAAATACTACCATAACAGCCCCTAGTAAAATTCCCTCAAAAATCCCCTTTGAATAGAAACTGCCCTACTTCAATACGCAAGTCTTCCTGACATTTCAATTCAGAGATGGAACATTTATTTTTCTTTAATAAAAATCCCTCGCAGAAGTTCATCCTTATTAAGCAAAAACCATGTGTATACAGAGCAATGCAGTGATACCCTCTTAAACATTGAACGTACTATGCATGTGCAACATAAGCCAATAATTGACATCCACTTGCCTTTCTTTTTTGGCACAAGATGAAAACGTAGTTTTCTAAAGACTTTTTAGTATTAGTTACCTGATGAAACCATATTCTTGTTATGGATATAGTTTTTTCTAGCGGTAGTGGGGATGTTTTATCAAACTAGGAGCTCATAATTAGTTTTCCTATTTTATTACACCCAGTCCTGCCCATAGTTAGCAATTGTAGCATTTTTCTTATTTAAATGAGATGTTTGCTCCAATCAACTCAGGCTAAGGTCATGGCTGTCTTACTCTCTTCAGCTGGTTTTAATTCATTTTACAGCCAGCCAGATTGTGTTCATATTTGGGTGCCCTACTCTGCCTATGTGGTTTCAATAAATCTTAGTTGAGAGTTGTGGTGTTTGAATCCAAGTTAAACCATTCATTATTTGGGCTTGTTTCATGATTTAGCTTCACTTAAATGAAGACAAACATCCTCAGAACTTTGGTGTTTGAATCTATTCTGTAGTGCTTTCGATTCATTTTAAAATCCATTTCTCTACTTAAAAGAATTGGACTGGTGTATGAATCTATTCTGTATTTTTTTGGATTCATTTTAAATCCATTCCTCTACCTAAAAGAATTGGATTGGTGTATGAATCTATTTTTTAGTGTTTTGGATTCAGTTTAAATTCCATTCCTCTACCTAAAAGAATTGCACTGGTGCTTGAATCTATTTTGTAGTGTTTTGGATTCATTGTATAAAATCCATTCTACCTAGAAGAATTTGATTGGCACTTGCTACTTCCACTGGGGAGTAGGGGGCGGTTTGTAGTTGGGTATGCAATACTAATTTGCTTAATGTGCAGGAATTATCTTGAATTCTTCCATATGCCAGGCTCGTTTCATTCTACAAAATAATATTATTAGTATAGGTTGGGAAATAGACTCTTGATAATTTCAGTCCGTCCATGCTTAAGCATATTCTGAAGGAATCAGCAGAAGGACCAAAGTTGAGTACATGTAAGTAATCATGATTGTAGGTTTCGCATTTTTAAGAAGTGGGTCTAGTGATTGCTGTTGAATGAATGAGTTTTCATGGCATTTGTAACAATTTTCAAAGTTCTCTTCTGTTGTAGATCTTTGTCAAGAAGTCTATAATTGCCTCAGTTATTTGATTGAAGTGTGACTAGGATAGTGAGGGGCAATAGGAAAGATATAGGTAATCAAAAAGTGACCAAAAATTCAAGCTGTAATGAGGGGACTGTAGAGGTACACGAATAAGGAAACCCTGATATTCAAATGCATTTGAATAACATGGAGATTTGCAGAGCCACTTGAACAAGATTAGACGGTAGGACCATTTTAACCAAGTTTGGAGGCATTCTCAATAGAATTGCAGATGTCCAAGAATAAGATTGACCAAGGTTCTGATAGAGTGAAAGACCGATCTGTCAGTGCCTGATACAAACCACTCAACTTATAGTACGCAGAAGATGGTTAAGACTTTGTCATGAATCCCGAGGTTCAAATTAAGTCCGATACCAATTTTGTGTTTTGAGCTCAAAATGCAGTCAGATAAGGTAATGCCCAAGTCGGAATCCCATGCTAAGACTAACCCACTATGTAGTTTCGAGAACCAGTTGATGTCATTGTGCCAAACACAAACAGAGCTGGAAAGCTTGTGGAGTCAGCTTCCAGAAGAAGTGATAGAGAGGGTTATACTATGGCTGCCAGTGGCCAGCAAAGGGAAGTTCAAAAGTGTCTGCACAAGATGGAAATATCTGCTTCAATCAGACACATATTTCAGTAGAAGATACCAGATTGAACATGTGAAACAGCCATGGTTTTTCCTCTGCACAACGGGGAAATTCTCATGCGCTTTCGACTTCGAAATGAAGCGGTGGCATATGATACCAAACCCTGCAATCCCTCGTTCATCCGTTGTTGCTGCAGCAGGCAATATTTTGTGCCTGGGAAACCTGGTCGCGGACTGCAAGGCCTTATCAGTGTGCAATCCAATGAAAAGGGCATTGGAGCAACTTCCTCCCATGTCTAGGGTTCAGCTCATACACAAGACGAGCATAACACTACACCAGGAGGAGGGCTGTCTCTCCTATAAAATCATGGTAGCAGGAGAAGATCAGAGCATCATGTCTACAGTGGTAAACTCTACTAGAGTATACAGGCTTTATACTGAGATTTACGATTCAAGGAATGGTAAGTGGAGAATGGGGAGTAACCCATTGCCCCATGCAAAGTTTGGGTTTGATCCAGGAGTTTGGTGCAATGGCCTCTTTTACTGCATCACAGAGATGCCATATGGGGTTGTGACATTTGACCTTCAGAGTGGTGTTTGGGCTGAGCTTGGGGCAGTTATGCCCTCTTCCATTGCAACTCCCTCCCTTGTTCAGTACAGAGGCAAGGTATTCCTGATTGGAAGGCTTGTAGAGAAGAATCAAACTCATAAAATCAAGATTTGGCAATTAGATAGTTCCAATTCTGATGTTACAACTAATCTTATCACATGGGCTGGATTTCAAGAGATGCCCTCATCCATTCTTTTGGAGTTTACAGCTCCTCTGGCTCCATATACACCATTACTCTGTTCTTCAGTTGGGGACTGGTTGTGCATCTCTACACATCTGAGCCCTTGTCCACTTGCTTTCAATTTTTGTGACAAAATGTGGAAATGGCTCCCTGGAGATCCTCTTTTTCCAGGGAAAAGAAATTTCCATTTGTTGGGATTGTGCTTTGATCCAGCATCAGAATCCCAACTGTAGAAAATAGGTTTTGATCAATCTCAAGTAGTTATTTTATTCATGATTTGATTGCATAAGATGGGATCGGATTAAAGTAGAGCTTGTCATTTATTCAATACAATTGGTTATTGTGGGCATCCTAGTTCCTGAGTTTTGATTCATTGGACTGCTCTTTTGAAAGATTTGGTTGTCTTGAACTTTCATTCAAAACTTATCATGATAAGTAATATGGCCATTAAATCTGGATGTTATAATACGCCATACATATCTTGAACTTTCATTCAAAACTTATAACGATAAGTAATATGCCCATTAAATCTGTTTCGATGGGCATGTAGAGGAGATTCTTGATTGAATTGTAGTCTAATAAAATTATATTTTAGAGTTTTAAGATGGAAGTGATGGTGGATCCACTTGTACATTGAAACAATAAAATTCCGTGGTGCCAATCAATGCAAACAAAAAAACACTGTCAGAGTAATGTAGTTGCATCAAACAGAGTCGTATCGCCTTTACCGTGCAAGCAGGACCCATACACTCCATCGTGGTATTGGAACCGACGAACAGAATTTCTTACTCTGGACAAATGTAAACCATTCTGGTTTTCTATCATGTAGAGTGGGCCTTGAAATGTTATACTTAGATCAGCGTCCATATCCTTCATAAAAGTAACTATAATGTAAAATCATGCTTCTGATCTAGAGATCTCTAAAAGTTTATGGAAAATTGGTAAATGGTATCAAATTTTAATAAATCTTATCATATCATTGATGATCTGCAGATCATCTATCACGACACAATTTTTCATCTAATGGTACTTGTTAGCGTAAGCATGACCAAACAATAGTATAAAATAGGGTTTGGAGAGATCAAAACCCAGCAGGGGAGAGGACCCAGAAGTTGTGCACCCTAACTTCGCGCTTCTAAAAATTCTATGTGGAAATTTCAAATCACTCTCATTTTTTGGTAGTAGCTTACTTGGCAAGTCCGCTGCTTATAACTAAGGTTTCAGAGCTACATCATCAAATATGATGCCACATCAGCATGCTTTTTGTCAAAGTGTCCAAAACAGCCCAAAAAAAAGTGAGACCAATCATAGTGCATTGGAGTTTTGGGAAAAGGGACACTTTTCATTCACTTATGGGTAATTATCATTAACAAGAACAACTTTAAAGTCACATCTATTGGTACAATCTTGTAAAAAAGGTTGGTTGTTAAATCAACAAGTGTGGGTATTAAGTTAACTAGTATCACAACTATTGGTACGCACTCAAGTATTGGGTCCTCTCCCCTAGCAACTATGCAGCCTAAAATTACAACCCCCAAAACATTTTGACTACCATGAACACCCTTGACCAAAGATTGGAGGGTATAGTTGTCTTTTCAAAGACCTCTCTTGCTTATTTGAACGTGTTCACTTTAGTTTAGCTGAGTGAGTTTCAAATATAGGGATCTATCAATTCTTTCTAAGATTTTGTGTTGTCTTAGGTTTGGATATTGATTGATTTATCGGTTTTCTCTTTTCTTTTCAATGTTGCTTTGAGGCTTTGTTTCTCTACCTTTGTCTCTTTCCAATTTTATATCAAACTATTCCTCTCCAAATATCTCATTCTAAGGAGTTTCTTACTCTCTATTTTCTTCCCTTTGTTCTTTTTTTAGTGTTTTTTCTAACACAATTCTCCTACTTTTTAATCTAGTTGGGGATGGGCTCAAGGTTAGGGGCTGCAACTCTTCGTAACCTCTTTTTGTTCTTTTGTTGGTAGTGAAATTTGATTAGTTAATGATCGTGCTTCTTCACCTGAGTTCAATTTAATTTCTTTCTCCTTAATTTCTAGCTTTTTAATTTACTTATACTACTATTAATCATTTTCTCTAAATAATCATCATTTTAGAATAGAATCATATATGGGGTCTTCAAGAACTCTCTAAGCCTATCATCAAGTAATTTTATGTTCACTAAATCCAACTTTGACTTAGGGTTTGTGGGAGGCTCATGTAGGGTAGGAGCCTCTATCCATTATCTTGTTGAATTTGCTTGATAACCTCTCAATTCCTTTTGAGAACAGGCTTACATTTTTTAGTGCCCTTTCCTTCTTGTTCTCGCTTCCTTTTCCCTTCTTTCTTGGGTACACCTACCTCAATGCACTTACCAAACCCATAATTGTGTGCTTCAACCTTGATCTAGTGGTCACTTCCATTCTTCTCCTACATCTCTCTTCTCTTTACATCAACCATCTTTGTCCTCTTCTTCTCCATTAGGGTTGGTCATTCTTTTATTTTCGTTGATTCAATCTATTATTAACAATTTTTGTCACCTTTAGTCATGAGTGTTCAAGATTTAATATTCAGTTACTCTTATGTTGTATCCCATGGTGGTTATTCTAATGGTCACATCTTTTGATATCTCTCTTCAAACCTTTTCCCTTAGTTTGATTCACATCCGCTTGGTGCCTAACCCACTCTCATCGACTAGACATCAATAAGACAAAGTTTGACCTTTCAAACATACCTTATCATTTATGATTCCCTTCTTGATTTGTAATAAATTAAAAAATTGTTCAAGTGGAACCCCAATAGAACTTAACCAAGGTCCCAAATGAAACCAATGTGAGCAAGAAAACTAAGGGATATCTTATGAAGTTCTATTCCAAAAGGACTTTTTTAGTTGTAGTCTACTACTTCAAACTTAGTCCTATTAAGGCAATTAGGATAGATGTTTTGAATCCTATCTTAAGTAAAATTTTGAATAAAGGATCACATGGTTCTATTGGACTAGAATAAAAAACTAATTGTAATCATATATCAGATTCAAGTACATTACTTATATCTCCTTTCAACTACATATTTCTATGTTTTCCCTTTATATCATATATTCTAGTGATTAGATCTATCTTATTTATTTATATCTCTCAAAGGGAACAATGCATTATATAATATCCCTCAAGGTTACAATGAAAAATCTATGGACTAGTGTATATATATTATTTTCTAGACAATAACACTCTATTTTTTTAAAATATAACATTATAGAACCATCTTGAAGATGATATAGGCTTGATAACACTCTCCACAACCTGCAAATATCTTGATGAGTTCAAGAAGCAGAAAATTTGCATTCAACCTCTATAGTAGAAATAGATATTATGTGTTCGTACTTGGATGACAAAGAAGTGACCATAAAATTAAGACTAAATGTATAAATAGAAGAAGACTATGATCATCTATAGAGCTCACCCAATCAAAATCAAAATTTTATATCTACTTACTCTCTCTAAGATGCTAATAAATATCATAATGCAATGTTTTTCAAAGATAGCTTATAATTATTTTAGCATCACCCAAATGTGTCTCCTTATGTTCTAATATGAACCTAGATAATAGGCTTGTAACAATTGTGATATCTAGTCTACAAGTGGTCAAATAGAAAATATGTCCATCTAACTTCTTAGAGAGAGTGAGACTCACAAAAGAAACATAATAAAAAGTGGACAAGTGAACTCAACGTGATTGCAATCTTGCATATGAGACCTATAAAGTAGATATGAAACATATTTTTCTTCTCACAAAATTATACCATTAATATGTAACTGAATTTTATAAACAATAAATAATGAATATTTCATATATCAACCATTTCATATTTTGAAGTCACAATTACTATGAATTTAGAAATAAAAGAGGATTATTCTCAATGCATATAATAAATTAATCATTTCAAATTTTGAATTGATAATTGCTCTAAATCTAGAAATCAAAGAGGAACTATTCTCAATGTATAAACCGTTGTCTGCATGAAGAACAAGAATTAGAGTATCCTCTCCAAAATCTCTAATGCAAAGATGATGTAGATTCATGTAGAGAATCCTTTTGGGAAAAAAATCCATAGGAGAAACAAAGGTTGACCTATATTAATAATCTAGAAGATTTGTTCAACAATTCACTTCTCTACGAACCTTTGACAAATTTAACAACACTTGGATACTTGTGATTCAAAGTAGGCCATAAATTTATGAAAACCTTATTAGAAAGTAAAGTCCACCAAGATAACTGAGATGAGGGCAATAAATTAGTTATGCATTTAAAACAACTCTCAATATATTTATTAATTCTAAAATATGTAAACATTAAATGCAACAACCATAAAAAGGTAACCATGCACAATGACACCAAATATTGTTGAAGAAGGAGATTGTTGAAAACAGATTGATACAAGTATGATAAATGTGTTTCAATCATTGTTTTGTTACTGATGTCAAACCTGCTATTTGCTGGTAAGATAATTGCTTACATGATTTGAGTACTATCACTTATTTGATTGATGAAGAGGATTTGATCAAAAGATGTAACAATAACACCTAGAGGAAAGGTTGAGTTATGATATGAAAAGGAGTACAAGAATCAACTAAGATAGTGGTAACATAGTACATTGATAATCTACTTAAGGTTGCAAAAAATTGGTTACACTAAGCGAGTTCAAAAGAACAAGTATAACAAAGTTTGTCTGCAAAGCTTGACCAAGTGGAGAGTAGGTGCCAAGAAAAGTCAGTGCAAGCTGAGCAGAAAATCAATTCTAATCAAGTAAAAGTCTATTTTAGTGTATGACGAGTAACACAATGGATGCCAAGTAAAGTTTAGTTGATGCAGAGCACTAATAAACTTTAGTTTGCACTAAATGATTTTACAGAGGATGCCGAGCAACACAGTATGTGCTGAGCATTAGAAGTAAGTAAATGCCGAGTGTCAACATTATTTGAAAGATCGTAAATTTGATAGATTTGAGCCAACAAGTTTGTTTTCTTGATTGTGTTAACCATGTGAAAAATAAGATTGATGAGCTAGTGGCACAGAATCCATGGTAAACCATTTTGAGGTGTATTCAAAGAAGATTGAAGGAGAAGTTTCTAGAAAGGGATGAAATGAAATAAGGGGTAGATTCATTGAATCCTACCTAATATGTCATAACCTTAAATTGGACGATGGAGAATGAACAATAAAATATCTTAATTTCCTATTTCTAGGGATGGCTGGTTAGAAGCAAAGGTTGTCATTTGCGAGAACCTAAGGAAGACAAAGAGTCTATAGTATTGCTTCATTCAGTGGCCTAAGTGAAGAGCCTACATCAACATGTTAGGAAAGAAGGCTTAAGGGTATGGATTCTTGAAGGGTGAACAAGCTATCAGAGTTGAAGTCTGTGAAAGCCAAACATAATGGAGGACTGAAATAGAGATCTATAATTTGCAAATGGAATTGTAAGTTGTTATTAGATCAAGCCTTATTATTACTCTCTAATAATTGTAATTAGTCTAGGGTAAATCCTTTGGATTAAGGTTGACCTAATAGTCATTTATAAATTCTTTAACTGGGTGACATTCCAAGTGAGTGGTCTAAAGTCCTCTAACAAGGCTCACTCCTAACAAGGTGATTGAAATCCTTTAACCAGGTCACATTTAACAATGTGCATTGTAACCTTTAATAGGGTTGGCCTTTCATAGGGAATCACTTCAGAAGAGTGAAAAAGAGTAGCATGTTACTGGTGTTTTTTCCCAAATTGGGTTTCCACGTAAATCATTTTGTCAAGTGTGTTATTGAATCTATTATGGTTCATGTTTACATTTCTACAAATTGATTTGACAGTAACCTAAAATTTTTAAGTCATTGTATAATCTTATGGATGCATGCATGATGATAGATGTTTTATGGGTTCACTAAGCTGTGAATAGTTTTAATTATACATTTGGACCTTAGATAACTGATTCACCCCACCTCTCAATTATTCTAAAGAATTCCAAGAAATATGTTAACTAGGGAAACTCTTGATTAGAGAGAAAACCCTGATGCGAATGAAGCCCACAAGATGATGTACTAATATAAAAATTCCTTGTGAAAGGATGCATTCTGTTAGGAGCCAATCAAATACAATCAATACATATGAGTCCCTATTAGGAGACTTTGAATTCTTGTTAGAAGATTCCAAACATGTCAGGAGTTGTGCCAACCCTATTAGTAGTTGAAAGGAGAACAACTGAACCCAATGTTAAAATATCCCCAAGGTATCTTCACCAAACAATCTTTAGGATAATATATCCAAGTTATGAACTGACTAAAAAAAAACTTATTTTCCAATACAATTTCTTTGAAGCTCATAGTACATCCTCAACATTAATCTCTACTTTGATCTTAGCCAAATTTTTATTCAAGCTTGCATAACCAACACAATGATCTCATTGATTACAAAATATCCACACTAGATACTAATCCACGAGGAAATGATCTTTCCTTTATATCAAGTCCTAAAACAAGAATTAAGTCAGCGTTGAGGCTTTCTCAATTTAAAATAAGTAATATAGGACCTCGTTAAGATGTTACATTATAACTCAAGTCTTTTCTCAAAGATATTTACAATAGTCAGCTCATAGGGGAAAACACGCTAAACAAACTTCAAAAGTTAGCTCAAAGTGCATATCTGATTTTCCATCTTGAACATAGCATCTTGACAATGTCTTCGACCTTCCTCTAAATGTATTAAACACATTTCCATCTTTGCTAAAAAATAAAACTAATTTCCTAGTACCCTCTTTCTAGAAACTCTCTCTAAAAGCTACCTCCAGAAAACATTAAATAACTTTGTCATGTCTTCACATCTCTTTTTACATAATTAATTGTAGCATCCATAAATATTTATTAACATCTCCATAAGTGCGCAAAACCCAACTCATAATCTTCTGACTGAGCTGAACACATCTTCCACTACAACTCTGGTTCACAAAATAATGTACATGTTGACATAAATGGAAAACACTGTCATGGATGTAATGCATAAGCTCAGAATAAAGTCTCCAACAATGCTAACATACTCCCTATAGGAACACCATTATCATTCATGGTAACAATCTCCCCCTTTGACATTGATGACAACATAGATTTAAAATGTCTAAGTACCATGAATACCAAATATATTTCTTCCCCATCTTCCTTTACTCCCCCATTCATGCTGCCCATGAATGTAAGCATACATCTCAATCTTAGACAAGTTGTAAAGATTTTTTCATGTTCAGATCACAACCATCGAGTTCATCAAATAATCAATATGTACGAAGAATGCGTTAATCTCCCCCATACATAATATTCTCTCCCCATTGACATCAATTAATGTTTTACATGTACTATTGTCCCCCATAAGATTATGCTCTCTCCTCATCAAGAATGTGTCAAAAGAATGTACTAATCTCTCTCCAAAAGATTGTTCCAAAAGAATGTTTTTCAAGAATTACTCTCCCACACTGACATCAATGACAAATGTATCGTTATGTTGATTCAAGAAGTTCAATCATTTCTAATCTAATCTGTAAAATTTCAAGTGTCCAAAGGCACTATTAAATACCCATACCAAGAGTCTTTAATGACTCAACTCAAACACAGATACTCCCCCATAGGAGAAGCATGAAGCATCCAATCCAGATAAAAGAAATAGTGCTCTACTACATACTGGACTGATGCAATCTCAACATCAACTATTCTAAGGTAGATTGGGCCATGAACTTAAGCATACCTCACAAGTACTCAAATGTGTCCTTAGCCAAAGGTTTTGTAAATATATCTACTATGTACTCTTTTGTGCTAAAATTTTCCAATTTGATCTCTTTCTCTGCTACCTTATCTCTCAAAAGTGATACTTAATTGAATGAGATTTGTCTTTGAATGTAAAAATAGATTCTTTGACATACTCATTGTACTTGTGTTATCAAAATATATAATAACAAGCTCAATAAACTCAATTCCAATATCATTCACCATATGCTTCATCCAAATAATATAATTACAATTATTTTCTATTGCTACATATTCTTCCTTTGCTATACTTTGGAAAATGTGATGAAGGGTGCTCCCCTTAATACCATAAACACATAATAGAAACAAATAAATAACAACAATTTGTGAGAACAAAATATGGGCTTCTTGTTATCACTACAAATGCAGAATTACAAAATTTGAAATATAATATTCTAACCCACATGGGTGACTTCATTATAGTAATCTATAAGACAAAGTTGTGACCTATCACCTAGAGTTGTCCTAACAATGTACGCCCATTTCTTAAATAAGCAATTTTATGCCACCCAAGAAAGTTCTAGACATAGTACTTAGGGCTGAAAGACTCTAACAATACATATAGAGTTGGCAAAATACATTTTTGACATTTATTTTGGAAGTTTTGGTCAAACCAACTTTGGAAGGTCATAACTTTCAAACTGTTGCTCTGATTGACTATTATAACTGCTTTTGAAAATCCTAAACTTCTCTCTACATGCTTAAATATGTGCAAGTGCCCATCTATTGAGTTTTTGGGCCTCATCTAGGCACATTTAGGCCTTCAATAGTGACCTTGAAGTTTTTATACCAAAATTGGACACAAAAAATCCACAAAAAATCTATGAATACTCATGATATGACAATGAGCCTCAACTGGTAGGCTGATATATCCAAGATGGACATCCACCTCTGAAATTAGGACATTTTGAGCTCGTATGAATGACTTACTAAGTAGAAAGCCTCCATAGATAACAACTATGCATTAATACAACCCTTATTCAAACAATTGAAATGAAATATTTTTGGATGATGCAAGATTGCTCTTACACCTAGGGTGCTCTTGCATTAGACACCCAAGATAATTTGAAAAGTGACCCCGTCATGTCTCAAGTGTTCAAAGGAAAACCAAGATAGTTAACCTCCTCCTTTGCTATCCATGATGAATCTTCTACTGGCCTCCCTTTCCATTTGACCAGGTACTCTTCATAGGTTCTGTTCCTTGTTATTTTGCCAACATGCCTATCTAGTATCTCCTCAATCTCCTTTCTGGCCGAACTAGCTATTGGAATACTCCATTACACTTCCTGCCACTTCATCTCCATAACCTCCTTCATACTAATTTTTCAAATAAAAATGTTAAGTGTTGGTGAAATATTCAATTCAATAGGCAACTCCTCTTCATAGGAATTTCCAAAATCATTCCTTTTCACTATCTTGCATGGTCCAAACTTCTTCATTTTTAGCTTATTATATGTACCCATTGGAAAGTTCTCCTTTCTCAAATGGACCATGACTTCATCTCCAATATGAAATATCTTATACCCCCTTCCCACATATTCCTTAGTTTTGTAGTATGTATTCATATTAATAATGTGCTTCTTCACCTCCTCATGGATATTCTTCAAATGTTCAACAAATTATTCTATTTCAGCATTACTTATTTCTCCTTTATCCAATTACCTCAATTTAGCATTTCTGGGACTGATTCCATATACAATTTGGAATGCTGATTTACTAGTACTCCTCTTAATAGAATTATTATATGAAAATTCCACTTGTGGTAAAATTAGATCCCATCCCTTTGGCTTATCTCCAACCAAGCATCTTAACAAATTCTCCAAACTCCTATTCACCACCTCAGTTTGTCTATCAGTCTTTGGATGATGTGATGAAAAAAACTTCAAGTCTATCTTCAATTTCTTCCACAATGTATGCCAAAAATACCCAACAAACTTGGTATCATGATAAAAAACTATAGTCTTTGGCAAAGCATGTTGTCTCACCACTTCTCTAAAAAACAACATTGCCACATGAACAACATGTTGAAAAAAATATTGTTGTAGTATGAAACCTATTATGGGAAAAATCATTATTTCTATTGCTAACTTTGGTTAGAATTCTATCATTTGATTGATTGATGAAGAGGATTTGAAAAGAAAGGATAACAAGAGTACGTAGAGAAAGGTCGAATTATAAGGTGTATAAAAGGAGCGCCAAGGCTAAGAATTTGATGATATTGTTGAAAATGCAAAGGAGTACCTAAGAGGGGAGGGGTGATCAGTTACCACAAAAACAAATCCTAGTCCCTTAAGATGTCAACACAACTTTAAACCAAATTATCACTAAAACTTGGTTAACACAAAGATAATTAGATCTTAAGATATTTAATGTGATTTAGCCTTTATTAACTTAGTTGCAAAAGCATACAAGAAATAACATGAATACGAGAGACACCTAGATTTAATGTGGAAACCCAATTTGGGAACACCACCAATTGCAACTAGTTGTTATTTTTTACTCTTCTAAAGTGGGCCCTATTAGGAGCCAACCCTGTTAAAGGTTACAAAACACATTGTTAGGTATGACCTTGTTAGAGGATTTAATTCACCCTATTAGGAGTGGTCTATTTAGAGGTCTTCAAACACTTCAATCTAGAAATGTCACTTTGTTAGAGGATTTGCTAAATAGCTATTAGGCTAACTCTGTAAGGATGTTTGATTCACTGCTATAATTATTAGAGAGTAACAATGACTTGACTTGATTTCTGATGCAATTGATTTTGTTGACTTAGATCTCTATTTTGGCTTGATTACTTGATCCTCCTTGATCAATATATCCTTCTGAATTCACTTCCTTAATTCATCTTCTTCAATTCCACATTTCAATCCTCAACTTGACCTTTCATTTATATGATTCACCTTGTCAATTTAGCTTGATTACTCTTTTAATCAAACTATTATCATCCCTTAAGTCAGCTTGTATTAACTAATAAATTTATTAGATTTGATAGTCGGCTAATACAAAATTAAGTACTTGATTAACACAAAGGATCCCTTCATTCACCAAACAACTCAGTTAGAATGAGAGTTTTGATGTTAATCGACCCAACTTGGTTAGAGCAAACATCATGCTAACTTTCCTTTGATAATCGATAGAACTCGGTCAATACAGACTTAGTTTCATTAACTGACTAATCTCGATCAATACTATCTCTAAACTTGGTTATAACTAAATTCTTGGTACATACAAGAAACTTCATGCCTGAGTGAGCTCAACTATGACTAACTGCTTGGTAAAGGCTTGGCATTTTGTGTAACATCAAAGGAAACATACAATTGAATAATTATTTTCAAAATATAGTGTATTGTTTATCTAATTAAGACTACAATAAAAGGATAATAAAGCAAAGACAAGAAGAAGAATTTACAAAAACTATGTATTTGCCAAGCCTGACTGAGCAAACAGTGTAAACTGAGCACTTATTCAGGTCAAGCCGAAAGATGGTTATGATCGAGGTGAGAAAAATTTATTATGTGTCAAGCATTAGAAAACTTAGTTTCTACTGAGCATCAAAAAAATGGCACTATTGACCGAGCAAGACTTAGTTCATGCCGAGCAACCTAGTGTTGACTGAGCATCAAAAGTATTCTGTTGTCGAGTGATAGCATGTTATTGATAAGTGACATAATAAAGAGTTTAAATGAAGATTTAATGAATCTAAGTTGACAAAGTTAATTTCTTAAATCATGCGAAGCATGTTGAAGATAAGTATGATGAGTTGGTGTCATATAATTCAAGATAAACAATTTGAAGAGGATTGTAAGAGAAGTTTCTAGAGGGAACATAATGGAAAGAAAGGAGGATTTGATGAATCTAACCTAACCCTAAAATGGGTGATGGTGATTAAGCAACAAAAGATCAAAATTCTCTATTTAAGGAGATATAAGGCCAAAAGCAGTGTGTGAGTTTGGAGGTGTTGCTTCATATGGTGGTCGAAGGAATGAACCGATAGTTGGCATACTAAGAAAGAAGGCTTAAGGAGGTGAAGGCTTGAAGGGTGAATAAGCAATTAGAGATAAATGGAAATGAATGACAAGTAGAATGATGAGCTAGATGAGAGATCTTAAATTTGCAAGTGAGTTTTTTTGTTATTAGATCAAGTCCTACTGTTACTTTCTAGCAATTATATCAGTCTAGATAAATCATTTCGATTAAGGTTGACCTAACAATCATGAGTAAATCCTTTAATCAGGTGACATTCTAATGGAATGTTCTAAAGTCCTCTAACAAATCTAACTTTTAACAGGGTGATTGAACTCCTTTAATCAAGGTCACATTTAATAGTGTGCAATGTAACCTTTAACAGAGTTTTCTCCTCACAGAGCTCACTTCAGAAGAGTGAAAATTGGTAGCATGTTACTAGTGGTTTTTCTTAAATTGGGTTTCCATGTTAAATCCTTGTGTCAAAATTGTGTGATTAAATTTGTGGTATTTCATGTTTACATTTCTACAAAGTTCATTTGACCTAGGATAGTAACATACAAAGGTTTGAGATATTGGATGATTTAATCAATGCATGCACATGTATTTGCTGAGTACTAAAAAGTTTTATTTGTACAATTGGACCTTGGATAACTAACTCACCCACCCTCTCAATTATTCTAAATTATTCCAACAATTAATATTAGAGTGTTTGGTGCTTGCGAGGAAACAGTTTGAAGGTACTTGAAGTTAAAGATCAAGATGTACAGAAATGAGGTGCCCAAACTAAAAAAAGAAAAATTTATTCAATGGAAAATTTTGATGAAGCTAGATCTAGGTGGACTTGGAGATTTTGTACAATCAACTGTGACTACTGAATATGTTAAAGTTATTGGAGCCCTTACTACACAACAATTGAAAGAAAAGAAAAAAAACAATTAGGCAATTTTGGAGATTGCATCTTCCCTAAGCTATTTAGAGTTTGATGACATCAAATAATGTGTTAATGCTAAAGAAATGTGGGATGCTCTAAAAAAAGTCTATGGTGGAGACAAAAATGTGTTGAGATCCAAAAAGTCTAAGAGGAAAATTTGATGATATGAAAATGCAAGAATGTGAAACTATAGTTCAGTATTGTGGAAGAATCAAAGATGTTGTAAATGTAATTAGAGGATCTAATAGAAAGATTGAAGATGAAACTATGATTAGAAAAATGTTAAGAACCCTATTGCCTATCTATGCAATTAGAGTCTCTTCTATATAAGAACTGAGGTGTACTACTGGTAGTGATCTGACCCTTGAAGGACTAGTTGGTAGACTTACTATTTTTGAACTTTCAAATTTTGATAATTTCAAATATGAGATTATTGACTCTATTTTCAAAGCTAATCTGGCACTCAAAGAACCTAAAGGGAAGAGAAAGGTCAAGCATTTTTCTAGTGACAGTGAAAAAGATGATGAAGATCTAGAAGAACTATAGCACTATTGGCTAGGAGATTTCATAAAGGTAAAGGAAAATGAAAAGGTAAGTTACCCATCATATGTTTTAATTATAATGAAGTTGGTCATATTGCAGCAAGATGTCTTGAGAAGACAAACAATAAAAATGAGAACAAATACATAAGTAGAAAAGATGAGAGTAACAAAGGCTATACAAATAAGGGAAAGAAAGCTTGCTACATTTCCAAAGAAGAGTCTAATGATGAATTAGATGAACATGATGAAGAAGTTGTCTATTTTTCTATGAAAGATGATTCAGATGAAGATGAAGCAATGACATTAGTATCTTATGTAACCAAAAGTGATAGATGGATCATTGATAGTGGATTTTCTCATCACATGACTGGTGAAAAAAGTAAGTTTATAACCCTTGAGTATTATAATGGAAATTGTGTTAGATTTGGTTATGATGCACCCTGTTTAGTGAAATATAAAGGATCAATAAGATTGAAAAACAAAATCATGTGTGACAATGTTTACTATGTGGAAGGACTTAACTATAATTTGTTGAGTGTGAAAATTGAATAGTTAAGGATGCAAAGTTGAATTTTAACACAAGAAGGCTAAGATCTATGATGCTAATGGAGAACTCATTGGAAGTGGTGATCAAACAAGAGGTAATTTGTTTTATCTTGACATGAATGAAGCAACATGTCTTCTTGTACAATTTGATGATGTGTGGCTATGGCACAAAATATTATGTCATGTTAATTTTGACAACTTGGTTAATATCCATAAGATGAAAAGAGTCAGAGGTTTGCCAAAACTTAAGAAACTTGATAATATGATTTGCAAAAAATGTCAGTTAGGCAAGATGAAAAAGTTTAGTTTTAAGAAAAAGACTCATACTTTGAAAGAAATTCTAAATTAAGTTCATACTGATCTATGTTGATGTACAAAGCTACAAAGATGACAAGTATTTTATTCTTTTTGTTGATGATTACTCTAGAATGATGATAATGATGTTTTTGAGAGAAAAATATGATTCTTTTCAAATGTTTAAGTGGTATCTGATAAAATTTGAAAAGGAAACTAGTAATAGCTTGAAATGTATGAGATCTGATAGAGGTGGAGATTTTACATCGAATGAATTAAACAATTTTTGTAATCATAGAGGAATCAAAAGACAAACTTCTACACCAAGAACCCCTCCACAAAATGGGATAACTGAAAGGAGAAATAGATATGTGATGGATTGTGCTAGAACATTGATGATGGAGAAGAATGTTTCTTTGAAATACTAGAGAGAAGCTATCAATAAAACTATCTATACCTTGAACTGAGTACAAGTCAATAAAGTACAAATTTCACACCTTTTGAATTATGGTATGGATACTCACCCAATGTCAAATATTTTAAAGTATCTGGAAGGAAGTTTTACATTCTAAAGGATAACAAAAATGGTAAAATTGATGCAAAGATTGAAGAAGATATATTCCTAAGATATTTCACATGAAGTAAAGCTTATAAGTGCTTAAATACTAACACTTTTCACACAATTGATGAATATACAGGAATACATGAAGATGAACAAAAGAAGGAACCTGAGAATTACAAAACCTTTATGTACTACTTTGAAGCCATGTCTGCTAATATTGATGATTCTGTGAACCAAGTTGCTAATCAACAAGAATTAGTGACTGTTGAGTAACATACAATGGATGTCGAGTTCCATTTAGGATTTGAGTTTTAATTAGAAGCTAAGGTACATTCTGATGTCAATATTAGTTTATAGGAAAGGAATGTCAAGTTACTTGACTGAGAAGTACATAGTGAAACTAAGATTAAACTTCATGAATGACCTATTGTTGAAGAAAGAAGAATAGAGCCAAGATTGTCAAAATATGTTAGAAGACATCATCCTATTGAACAAATCATTGGAGAAAAAGAGGATGGACCAATGCAAAGGAATAAATTAAGGAATGAAACATGTTTTTTAAGCATACATGAACTTGAATCAGTAAAGGATGCGCTAGAGAATGAAGATTGGATTCAAGCCATGAATGAAAAAAATTATTAGATTAAGAAGAACAAAACCTAGACACTAGTATTGAGACTAGATGACAAGAATGTTATTGGAAAAAAGTGGGTATATAGAAACAAATTACATGATAATGGTGAAGTAATAAGGAATAAGGAAAGATTAGTCTGCAAAGGTTATGTACAAGAAGAGAGAATTGATTATGGAGAGACATTTTTCCTAGTTGAAATAACTCTCCTTGCTTATTCTTCTTATAAAGGATTCAAAATTTATCAAATGGATGTTAACTCAATATTTCTAAATGGCATACTAGAAGAGAAGGTTTACATTGAACAACCTAAAGGATTTTTTGATCCAATCAATAAAAACATGGTGTGTAGATTGCACAAAGCTTTATAAGGTTTATAGCTAGAGCATGGCATGAAAGAATGCACAATTATCTTGTGAAGATTGGTTTTGAGAAGAATAATGACAACAAAAATATATACTTGAAGATTGAAGGAGGTAAAGGAATTTTACTAGCTGAAATATTTGTTGATGATATCATATCTAAAGGACAAAATGCAATATGCAAGACATTTGCAAATGGAATGATGAAAGAATTTGAGATGTCTATGTTTGGAGAAATAAAGTTCTTTGTTGGATTACAAGTATATCGAATGAAATATGGTATTTAAATTAATTAGTCCAAGTATGTAAAGGAAATATTAAGGACTTTTGGTATGGAAGATTTAAGACCAATTAGTACTCCCATGGTGATAGGACATAAACTATCCAAAACTGATGATTCTATTGAGGTAAATCAAACACTATATAAGTCTATGATTGGAAAATTGTAATATGTAGTTCATACAAGACATGCTATTGCACTAGTTGTAGGGATTATTGCAACATTTTCTTCAAACCAAAAGGAGAATCACTTAATGGTTGTTAAAAGGATTATGAGATATTAAAAAGATATAGAAGACTATGGTCTATACTACAAGAAGAATGGCAAGTTTGACTTGAGAGCCTATACAGATGTTGACTGGGCTTGAAACATCGAGGATAGAAAAAACACAAGTGGTGGAGCAATTTTTTAAGGAAAATATTGGTTTCTTAGACTAGCAAGAAACATAATAATATTTCATAATCTACTGTTGAAGTTGAATATGTGGTTGTTGTAGTGAATTATACAAATGTGATATGGATGAAACAGTTACTCAAAGGGATAAAGGAAGAAATCATTGAACCTATGGTAATCTACTATGACAATACAAGTTCTATAAACATATCTAAGAATCCAGTGATTCAGACAAAGACAAAGCACATTGCAATCAAATATCATTATTTGAGAAAAATGGTTTAGGACAAAGAAGTGAGAATGAAATATATGAATGCAAAGGAACATATAACTGATATATTCACAAAGGATTTACCTAAAGATGCACATGTATATCTTAGAGGTAAGTTAGGGGTAATACCCATATCCCAACCTACTTAAAGAAGTAATAGTAGTGCCTACATCAACTAAGCTGAATGGCATACTTTACAACTTGATGTAGTGGATCTTACTTTAGGAGTTGCCTAAAGTAGGGAAGGAACTAAAAAAAAATATTTATAGTTAAAAACAAGGTGACAGAGGGAGAACCTTATTAAGGAAGACTAATTGTAGATATCTACATGAATAAATGACAAGTCTTTGGCATTGCTACCAAAGAGGGAGAGTTTTATTGGAAAAAGAGGAAGAGTTTACACTAAACATCTTGAAGGAAGAATTTATTTGAAGAAAAAGAGAGATTGCAAAGAAAACAATAACCTAAAAAGAGGAAGGTCACATACTAATGGAGGGAGAGATTTTAATAAAAGGTATTAAGTTTCTTTTTGGTAATATTGTTGGTATTGGTTTTCTATCAATGCCAAAGAGGGAGATTGTTGAAAAAGAATATTGTTGTAGTATGAAACCTATTATGGAACAATCATTATTTTGTCATTGATGTCAAACCTGCTTCTTTCTGGTAAGAAAATTGCTAAATTTGGTTCAAATGCTATCATTTGATTGATTGATGAAGAGGATTTGAAAAGAAAGGATATCAAGAGTACCTAGAGAAAGGTTGAGCTATATGGTGTATGAAAGGAGCACTAAGACCAAGTAAGACTTTGATGATATAGTGTATTGTTTATCTACTTAAGAGTGCAATGAAAGGATACCAAATAAAAGAAAAGAAGAAGACTTTACAAAATTTATATGTTTTCCAAGTCTGATCGAGCAAATAGTGTAAGTTGAGCACTTAGTTCAGGCCTAGTGGAAAGATGGTTATGACCGAGTTGAGAAAATTTTAGTATGTGTTGAGCATCAACAAACTTATTTTGTGCCGAGCATTAGAAAAGTGGTAGTATTGACCGACCAAGACTTAGTTCATGTCGAGAAAACTAGTGTTGATTGAGCATTAGAAGCATGTTATTGCCGAGTGATAGCATACAGAGTTTAAATGAAGATTTGACAAATCTAAGGTAACAAAGTTGATTTCTTGAATTATGTGAAGTGAGTTGAAGATAAGTATGATGAGCTGGTGGTAGAAAATTCAAGATAAAATATTTGAAGAAGAATTTGAAGAGGACTGTAAGAGAAGTTACTAGAGGGAACATAATGGAAAGAAGGGAGGATTCAATAAATCTAACCTAACCCTGAGATGGATAATTGTGGTTAAGCAGAAAAAAATCAAAATTCTCTATTCAAGGAGATACAAGGAAAGAAGAAAAGTATGAGCAAGAAAGAGGAGTTTGGAGGTTTTGTTTCATATGGTGGCCGAAGGAATGAACTTATAGTTGGCATCCTAAGCAAGAAGACTTAAGGAGGTGAAGGCTTGAAGGGTGAAAAAGCAATCAGATATGAAGGGGAATGAATTCCAAGTAGAATGGAGAGTTGAATGAGCTATCTAAAATTTACAAATGCATTGTTTTGTTATCAAATCATGTCCTATTGTTACTTTCTAGAAATTGTATCAGTCTAGATAGATCCATTGGATTAAAGTTGACCTAACAGTCATGAGTAAATCCTCTAACTAAGTGACATTCTAATGAAATATTCTAAAGTACTCTAACATGGTTCACTTTTAATAGGGTGATTGAAATCCTTTAATCAAGGTCATATTTAACAGTGTGCATTGTAACCATTAATAGGGTTTTCTCCTCACAAAGCTCACTTTAGAAGAGTGAAAATTGGTAGCATGTTACTAGTGGTTTTACCCAAATTAGGTTTCCATGTTAAAGCCTTGTGTCAAAATTGTGTGGCCGAATTTGTGGTATTTCATGTTTACATTTCTATAAAGTTTATTTGCCTTGGGACAGTAACATACAAAGGTTTGAGATATTGGATGATCTAATCAATGCATGCACATGTATTTGCTGAGTACTAAAAAGTTTTATTTATACATTTGAACCTTGGATAACTGATTCACTCCCCCTCTTAGTTATTTTGACTTATTCCAACACATCACTAGTCTTCTTGTAGGGAATGAAATGTGCCATATTTGAAAACCTGTCAACCACTAATAGGCTAATACTAGAGACAATAATAAGAAAGAATTAACATAATTAGAATGATTTTCAGCTTGGTCTATTCATTTCAATTCAGGGGCGTAAGCTTGTGAAAGTTTTCTAGTCATTATGCCATCAAGGGATGCTAGTTGTGAGATGCGGGATTATGAATGTAGCTACAACAGGTGAAAGTAAATCTACATCAAACCAAAATACTTTTGGTGACAAGAACCATAGAAATAGAAGCAACTCATAACAAAAATAATCTATGATGAAAATAGCTAAAACTCACAACAAATCATTAATTAACTCATAATCTAATTCACATGAAATATTATTACACAATCAAACATGGATATTGAACATATAAAACAATATAATATGATTAAATACATACCATGTAACATTGAGATAATCAAACTACAAATGAAAAAAACTCAAATGTACTCCACATGTAAATAAAAAAGAATCACCTAGTAACTTCAGAGTGGGCTCTGCCTCCTTATCCACCTAGTGATGAAGCAAAGTAATGGTTTTACACCTTTGTAATCATGCACACAAATATGGATTTATATTTCAGAATGATAATAATCTCTAAACAATGTTGTGTGTTCTATAGAATTGTACATATATCATTGTTTACATCTCCTCAACAATGTATTATATAAGAAGAATCAATTGGTGATTTATATGAATGAGATTGTATAGTTATTACAAGCCCCAAAAAAGGTGCATAATATAATTATGGAGAAGTTTTTGTTACAAATGGGAGGTGGTCAGTGTAAACTCATTCTTGTCTGCGTTCCTTATAGTAGGGGATTTTTATCTACTAAATATGGTACACGATGAGTTTGTTACCATAAATCATGCCTAGAAGAGTGGTCTATGCATGGATCTGCATGATGGAGTGTTTGAACCACATCCCATCATTTTAAACAAAATTTTTCATTATTTTTTATAACATTAAATAAATGATTATAAATAACTATTAATGGCTTCATTTATTGTGATATTCTCAAAATGGAATGTTGGCATTCTTGGCATTGTAAATGTTAGTAAAATAAAATAAAATATTAATTATTCACATATTTTATCTAAAAAATAGAGTAAATATTACTTATTGATATTGAAATATATGCAACATAAAATGGGAAAATGGAATGTGAAAATGAGTACGAAGGCTTATGACAAGGGTAAAATATGGGATAATTTAAGACATGGATAGCTCTCATCATTCCCCCCAACTTAGCATTTGCACGTCCTCATGCAATCAGTATGATCAAAAGGTCTTGACTTGCATTGTCACCCTTAACTATTATGGTACATGTCCAACCGCATTTTCCTTTTATGATATTCTCATGAAAAGCTTTATTACTTTATTCTTTGCAATTAAATTTTTCCAATATAGATACCTCCTTCAAGTTTCTCTCTTCTTGTGTTTTTTACCATAGCATTATGGTTCAAATGATTTTTATATAGGAGGTGTCATAATAAATTTTATCTCATGATGCACACGCTTTTTAAAAATGGGTGAAAGAGGAGACACAACAAGGGATTATATAGGATGGAAATAATGGATAGTAAGATGGGATGATTAAGGATGATGGATGAAATATATAAGGACACCTCCCCCCAACTAAAAGGGTTGATCGTCCATGAGAAACACAGATAGGCTAGGGTGGGGTGTTGTATAGTGATCAACATAATAAGAAATATAAATAAAGTTAAGAGATAAAATAATGAAAAATAAATTGGATTGTTTTACCAACATGCATGTTCAGAGAGACCAAGGCTGGAAAATAACAACTTGGCAACTACCACCTCCAAAATTGACGAATCAAAAAAAAGGAACTAAGAAAGACATCTAGAAATACAATACCAGAAAAAAATTTCATCACCAAAGAGCATACCATTGAAAGGAACCAAAAATAGTAATAGAGACTGCAATGTGAGGAGCCACCATCATCAAACTGAAGCATTATAGACCAAACAGTAGGTGGCACATTCCACTAAAATGCCTCAACTAAACACATAACACATACTATGGGTGATGTGGTCCAAGTATTACAAGATGAGGTATATTAGAAGCATCAATGCACATTTATTATGAATCAATCAAGAATTAGAAAAGTCAAGGAATTCCCCTTAACTTAACTTCATACTACAAGAGAATGAGAACATTAAGCTAACCAAAGAAAATAGGGTAATCCATTAAAAATGCTTGACATCAACAATTAACAAAATATATCCAAAAATTCAATGGATATCCCCCTAGCTTAATTTCACATTACAAAAGCATGGAGTTATTAGGACCATCCAAGGAATCAAGAAACGTAATGGTAGTACAAAGAATCAATATTGACAAATACTTTGATCCTTTTGAAACAAATAATCATCCATTTGAAACATATTTTGTTTGGCCATTAATGTTTACAATCCCTTATGATTATGCTTAATCAATTATTGGTCCCAAATCAACAAGTATGTGAGGAATACACAATTTAACCATAAGCCTCCAAAGATAAATATACATAAGTAAAAAAGTAATAAAATATAGATCTTGGAGAATCTGTGGAATGAGGGATGCATATGGTTTAATATTACTTAGTGAATGATTAATATTAACACACATGCTTATGAGTCCAATAATTAAAATTGGTGCAATTTGAAGTATGAGCTCATTTGGGGGTATTTGGGGTTCACTAAGTGGAAAATAAGAACAAAGTTGATTATGATACAATAAATTATATTGTTTTTGGCCAAATGCAATTGTGCCAAAATCACAACCCCTATGTGCATTAATATATTTTAATGGGAATTGATCAATTTCAAGCACATCATTACATGGTAAAGGGATCCTTAAAAGTTAATATGTAGTTTTATCCTTCTTATTATGAAGCTTATGATGAAGAATTATACTTTCTCTTGGTATATATGGTGGAGTGCAATGCAAATGGGATAATGGAAAGAATTGTTGAGAGTATACAGTGGATGGGATTAGGGATGATGGGTAGAATAAAATTGGTAAGGATGGATATGGTGGAATATAAGAGGGATATAAAAATTGTTGTGAGCATGCATGATTACATTCATTGTTCATATTAGGTGGAGAATTATATTCTAAAGAAATATTTAGGCTTTCCAATGCAATAGAGTAATCCATACCTTGATCTTCTTGATTTGAAGTTTAAAATTGTTTATCTATTACAAGAAAAACTTGTCCACTTTCACCCTTATGATGGTGATGTGAGTGCTAATTGTGGGCCTTTAAATCGACAAACACTTCAATATGATCAATACATGTCAAAAAAATCCAAAAATGAACATGGGATTGTCCACTTGGTATGCCTGCATAAGGCAAACTATTGCCTTCTAATCAGATGGGGTTTTGCTATTCACTCTCAAGATTGAGAGATCATCAACCAAACCAAACTAGTACGAAGGAATTGAAAGAATGAAAATGAAATCTAGTCTATATTTATTTATTTATTTTTAATGCAAATATATTATATTAATCTAAATAAAATTGAAATTAATCGAAGAACAATGAAAAGTAATAACTAAATGAATGTATTTTAGTCTAAATGATGAGCACATGAAAGCAAGAGAAAAATTGAATGCAAGGCACTTGAGTAATCAAATAAGCATCAATTTGTGCATCCTCAAAAATGAGAGATTGAAGGTTTCTTTTATAGAACCTTGGACCCAATCAATTGTCAAGATCGAACTGCATGAACGGTCTTGATTGAAGGTGAGACTAAGTCCTCCATTTTTGATGGAGTTGAATGAGATGAAATAGGAGATAAAATTGATCCATTCAAATATGTGCTCATAATATATTTTTCTAATTAAATAAATAATTAGTTTCAACACTTATGATATATGTATATATATATAAAATTAAATTAATATATTTTAATTCCTTCTTTATGTGTACTAGCTAAAGACTGTGTATTTAATTAAATTAAAGTACTTAGGACTTATAATTAAATTAATTAAATTAGGACATTACTTTAGCTAATTTAAATTAATATTTAGGAATTAAATAAAGAATGTGTTTAATACAAATTAATGATTTTTTGCATTTGACACTTAGGTCAAGTAGAGATAATTAGAATAAAAAATGCTTAGTACAATAGGACTTAAGTAAGAGTGATAAACTAAAATTGGTTTAGAATACCGATGTGCCAATTTAGGGGTATTGTATTTGCCTCTCTTTGAATAAATGTGTGAGCAACATGTTGATTCAAAGAAGTCTGAAGTCTGAAATATAGACCAAAAGCTGAGATTGGTTCCAAGATTGATGGCACATAAGCCAATTGATGAGATTTTAAAGGTTATCTCTAGAATGAAACATAACTTTATTGAATCCAAATAGAACACCTAGATACTAGTCTTATAGAAAAAATATTATCAAACTTCACTAAATTGTTCCTAGAATGAGATTCAATTCTCAAGAGTTAAGGTTAGATTGTCCCAATACCTATTCATTAGAAGATGACAAGATTAATGATGATTCATAAGATTATCCCCAAAACAAGGCTTAACCCTCAAGAGTCAAGGTTAGATTGCCAAATACCTATCCATTAAATAGTTATTGAAAGGAACAACTTAGAATTATCTCCAGAATGAAGCTTAATCCTCTAGAGTCTAGATAGAAAACTTGAATATTGGTTTATAAAAAGCTAACAAGATCTAATCATGAGTCATAGAATTATCTTAAGAATGAGGCCTAATCCTTAGGAGTCAGGGTTAAAATGCCCCAATACCTGTCCATCAAACTATGACAAGGATTGTTAAAAGATTGATCAGTTGAATAGCATATGATGCCATATAGAGGGAACAAATATTTCCCAAGTGATGAGATGCCCCTAGCGAATAGGATATTATGTTATGATTTAAAGATATATTTGAAAAAATTCAAAGATATTGAATGATGTAATCATCATCCTGCCCCCTTGAGAGAAAAATCAAAAGATGACACATTAGAATTAAGTTGATTCAAAGAAATTTGAATGTCTAGTTGACCATAATTAATTAGAGTTGACTAGGGTTGACTAGAGTTGAATTTTTCTATTTTTTTTTTTGAAAAAGTTGAAGTAATGTGCAAATTAAAGATATTGGTAGATGCACAAAGTATCAGTAAGAGGAACTGTACAAGCATTCAATCACGCCAGTCCCAAAATTATAAAGTGTGAATTTGAGTTGTTTGAGCATGTCAAAATTTGAATTTGATCCTCAAAATTAGTTAAGAGAAGCCAAATTAGCTATTGGGGTGATTTTCATGTCAATTGAAGCACTTTGAAAAATTAGGTCAAAAGCTATATAAGGACCCAAAAGGTCATTTTCAAATTATTTATGCATTTGTCTTTTGTGAAGAAAAGAACTCTGAGGAGAAAATGGTGGTCCCCATGCATTCTCATCAGTTTGAGCATTCAAGGTGACATCATTGATCGATAGACTATGGACCTTCGGTGAGTGGTCGATAAACCTCCCCCGCATGTAAAATTTTATGTATTTTGAGTGATTTTTGGCATGTTTTGATACTTTTTAAATAGATTTCACCGAGGTTCTTGAGTGAATACCCAATTTTTCATGTGAGTCTCCAGGAAACTTGCACGAGGAAGTGCCATTAGGGTACTTTCTCACATAGAGAGTTGGGTTTCCTTGCATCAAAGGTAACTATATCTCATGCAATAAACCCTAGTTTAGAGGGTTCTCGTGTAGATAGTTTAAGTCTGGCTCACATAAGAGTGTTTTCTCACATGGTCCATGGAGGTTCCTCGTGTGAGGAAAGTTATTCTTCATGTGATATTGTGCATCTTTGCACGAGGAGATGGGTCCCTCCACATGATATTTTGCACTGTTTCATGTCATTTAACATGTTTTTCATTAGTATTTGTGTCATCATTGATTTCCATAGCATGTTGTCATGATGTTTTGATTATAATAGTAGGAGCATGTGTACTTTGAGATTGGATACTGATTATGTTCTTGTTTGTTTTTGTGTGTGCAGGTTAGGTTCCTAGATGTTGGATTCAGATCACACTACCTAGCCATCAAGTCATTGATTAGGCAGCTAGATGTTTTCAAAGTGGTACATATTGACACACTGGGGCTCTCCCATTTATGTAATATCCTTGATCTATGGGTAATCAAGGCTTGTTGACAACATTGGTAGAGCATATCCACTTGAAAATGAACGCATTCCATTTTCCCTTGGGAGAGATTAACATTACATCAGAAGACATCTATAAGAGACTTTGGATTCCATTCCAAGGAGCCTAGATAGAGTATGACACTTAGCCAAGACCTAGTACATTAACACTAAGGGCCATCTTTCAAGAGGATCTCATTATGGGTAGAGCTATTCAATGGGAGGAGCTAATGCAGACATATGGTCCTACCCACATATTAGCAGTGGTGCTTGGTACATTCCTTAGCTATTATTTGATGCCTGATAGAGGTTAGCATGGTCTTGAGTGTGGCTAGGGATGGATGCTGCAGAGGATGCTGGAGTAGCCAACACATTTTGGATGGGGTCAGTGTACGCTGGTTGATATGTTTCATGAGATGCATGAGATCATCTACAAGGAGACGAAGAGCATGGCAACAGGTGCCTATGTTCTATAGGTATGGGCATGTGAGAACTTGCCTATGATGAGACATATATGTGATGATATGAGGCAGTCTCAAGAGCCTTATATTTGTAGGTACCAAGGATACATAGACCTAGACTGCTTTTGGTAAGACCAACTAGTGGAGATCATGGCTAGATGACTTGGTGGAAGTGATATGGTAGCCTTGGAGAGAGATAGAGGCTTGGGATTATGCCCAAGCATAGCTTGGGTATATGTTTTCCTCTTAGCCACTGATTGGTTGCTTGATCCAAGTGATTGAAATATTTCCTATGACACGTGTGTGGTATTAGTATGGATGACCATAGTATATCTCACAAGAGTATTGCACCTATGCCTGCTTCACCGAAGAGGTGAAGAAGGGGTGGTTAGTTGCTGGGAGATCTATGATCGATGCATGGGCCATCATGATGACACAATGAGATTATATGGCCATAGTTGTAGACACATGGATGATGCCTAAGTACAAAGAGCATTATGTGAGTCATCTATTTCTGTAGTTTATAGATTCAGTAGGGATGACATTGCCAGTACAACTAATGCATGCACCACAATAGCCATAGAGACAACAAACATCATAGGTTTAGATACCTCCTCATTAAATGATAGTAGATCTAGGTTTTTGTGGGAGTGGGACTACACATAGGAGATGATGATGAGAGATGGGGACCTTTGGTGCCATCAGAGGTGATGTGCAGAGGTAGCATGTAGAGGATCAGCCTACACAACAACTAGAGCAAGATGTAGGTACTGAGGAGATGTAGGACCAGCCTACTCCAGAACTACATAAATGAGAGGCTTTGGCATAGACCTAGGATGCTCTAAGGAGATCTGAAGATAGAGTGAGAATGAAACAATGACATTTGGGTGAGCTATAAATTTAGCTCGCAATTTGAGACATGTAGTTAGTAGAGCAAGATTGAGAGATCTGTCAGCTTTGAGAATAGTTGAAGCAACAATGGGATGGAGCTTGGTTAAAATCTTCTATGGAAGCTTACTATTATGTTGGATATATTGCAACAGTGCCTAATGTTGTAGAGTAGATGCCTAGATTTATGAGTATACTAGAGCAGCAAAGGTTGTGTTTCCTCTAGCTAGAGAAAATGCTCCTCCTCCTCCACCTAGGGATGAGGGAGAATGAAATAGTTAGCTCTATCTTTTGTCTTACCTTCTAAGGATGTATTAGCACCATTTTGTATCATTTTGAGATTGATAGTGTTTGAGTAACACACATTTTTTGTATTGATGTACATTTTGACTCCTTTGGAGAGATATATAGATGAGATCTTTTGATTTGAGTACCTTTGCATGTGTCACTCTTTTGTCTTATAGTTGTTCATACATGAGATGTTAGTGATATGATTGTGATGAATGGAAATTGATATGATGTATGAATGTAGTGTAGATGAGATTATAGATTAATGATTAATGAGATTTGAAAAAATGTAGATGAAATGTAAAATGTAAATTAACTAACATCTCATGTAGGTTTTATAAGAAACTACTACGGTGAAGGGATTTGTGCTCTCTCTTACCCATTGGGACATTAGACAAACCATTATGCTGAATCTAGTGTAGCTCTCCACATGGTGGAATTAGCTTTGGATAAGGGGGTTAAAAAATTATGATAGGAGGGGGACTCAAATAAAATCATCAAATGTATCAAAGGGGATCTCCAACTATCATGGACAATAGTTAACATCATTGAATAAATCCATATAACACTTAGCAAATTTGACAGCATCCATGTCAGTCATGAATATAGGGAGGAAAACTCGGTGGTTGATTGGTTTACCAATGATGCAGTAAAGAAATATATGGTGATGACTTGGAATATCGATGGGAATATTCTGGTAGGTGTGAAAAACTTAATTGAGCTGGAAAAAATCCAAGGAGATATGGGTGAAGTCCAAAGATAATTATGGATATAAATGAGAGTATGGGTGTAAGTAAATGCAATAATGGAAAATATGAATTGAACAAGAAGATGATGTTATTAGTGTAAAATTGAAATGTTTTATGGGTTGATTATTATATGTACCATTTTAGTGGTATTGAAAGACAAATTGATGAAAATAAAAGTAGTTTCCATTAGAGAATACAGAGGGTTGAGAAAGGGAACTAGAGGATGGAGTTTATGAGAATAGTAAGTGCTAAGATTACAGAGATGGTGGGGGAGAGAAGTAGGAAAGAACCAGTAGGTGAGGAAAAAAAATGGAAGCAAAGAACTAAAGTATGGGAGAAGTTAGAAAAGGGAGGAATTGCCAACTACATAGCCAAGCTCCATGGATATGACCCTACGATTACTGATCTTATGGTAAATTTGTGGAAGGATGGAAGGGTCAAAGTTGATGGGGTCTCATATCAAGTAACTGTGGACATCATTTCTCATATAACTAAAATTTTGGGTGAGGGATTGAATTTTTATAGAGATAAGAAGGTGTCTATGAATGCTGTGAAGGATTTTGCAAAAAATATGGAAGAAAAGAAGGAACTGGTCAAAAGTGAAACATACTACAAGATGGAATTGATAAAGAAACTATGGAGGTATTTTTTGAGGCTATTATTGAGTATATATCTTTGGATATGAGATTTGATAGGGTTAGAACACATCATTTTGTTTTGCTCAATCATTTTCATTATGGGATTAAGGTTTCTTTCCCTTTTTATTTATATACTTCCATGCATAAGAATATTTTTGTGCACAAGAAAAAGCCTACTTCTAATTTGGCCCTACATGAGGGTTTACCAATTTTGATTTATGAGCATTTCAAGGCTCAATCTAGAAGCAAAACCCTCACCCAGGCAGTAGTTGCATCTGAGGAGACAGGGAGTTCAAACTTCTCGTCTGAAATGAATGATGTTCAGAGTATAAGTTCAAAGAATGAAGATGTTAATCCTTCATTTGGAAAGAAGGCTAAGGTTTTTGAGAATAAATCACCTTTTTTAACTAAAGCCTCGTGCAAGAAAAGCCCCAGGGGGCTAGGGTTCAAAATTGTAGGTCAAGGAGATGAAGAGTATAATAAGGAAGGGGATGATATGGATACTAATGAAGAGAATAAGGAGAAGGAGGATGTTAAGAGGGAGGAGGTAGTAGCTAAAAAATAGAGGAGGTCTAAGGAGGAGGACATACCTCTAGAGGGGGAAATGGATTTTGGGCTAAAGATCACTGCCATTTTTCTTTCCCCAATTCCCCCTCAAGAACATGATAAGGAAAAAAAAAAGGATGCGAGTGGAGAGGTGGTTATAAAAAATAGGCGCATGGATTGGAAAATTTTTAATGTTAGAACCTCAAAAATGGAAATTGTGAGAGAAGCCATGAACCCCCAAATCCTTGAAGGTAAAGAGGGAAAGCTCCAAATGGAGGAACTCATTGATTTGATGTTGGTAGCTATTACTAATAATGTAAGGGAAATTGGCATGAATTTGATTAATGATGCTAGAAATAGTATGATTGACAATTTTAGGTCAATTAAATAGCTCTACCATTAATTGGAGGAGGTCAAAGAAAGAATGGGTTAGCTGGAAAACTAAGTGAAGAAGTTAGAACATGCAAATTTGACAAATCAGGGGGATGGCCTTAAGTTGGTTTAAAAAAGGATTCAAAATCTGGAAAATTACAATCATAATATGGCAAACCACATGATTTCAATTTTGACTTCTCTAAATGATAACATCTCTTCTCTTGCCAGAAAGCTAAAAGCCAAGGGTTTCTTGGAGGATAATAAAGAAAAGGAAAGAGATAGAGATAGGATGGATGAGGACATGACTATGTACATTACATTCAATAAATTGGATCAGACAGGTCAGAAGAAGCAAGAGCATATGGTTGAGGAGATTTAGGAAGCCTATGAAGTGGCAAAAATGATGCAGGAGTTTGAAAGAAAGATAGAGGAGTAAAAGAGGTTTTTCATTACCTAGCTTTTGGACTATTTAGTTTCTATAGTTTTTGGTTTTTGACTTTTTGCTTGTCTGTCATCCTAGTCTTTTGGTTGGCCATAGTACTGTGGCTTGGCTTTTGTTGCTTATTTTCAGCCTTTTGATATGTATTAACTTTTGGGTTTTAGGATTCTTGTAAAACCTATTTTTCTTATAAAAAACATCTCATTTAGGTTTCAAATTTGTTGTTAATGATAGGTGTCCCATGAAATTAAAAAGGACTAACCAAGGATAAAAATGCTTATGTAGTTAAGAAGAAACATGATACTTTGAAGAAACCAATGACCTCTCATGTCAAACAATACAAGTAAAGTAGTAATTGAAATGCACTCTTATGCAAGAGGAGTATGGAATGCAACCCTATGTTAGATGTATCCCTAGGTTTGGCTATTGAACTCATAAAATTATCATCATTGAGTGTTTATTTAGACGCACAAATGTCATACAATTCACATTGACATTGCAATCATGAGAATATGAATATGACATGTGTCTTAGTTTTGTCAGGATTAAATGTAAGCATTAAGGCATAAGAAGCCAAAATGACCAGAATATTTGTCCATTTTAATGTAGCAAGCAAACATAAGCATCAAAGCATAAACACTAGGATGACCAGAATGTTTCTTGTGTGAAAACACACTAGACACATGGGAGATCCTTCTTATGCTAAGTATGCAATACAAATTATGTCTAAAACAACCCTTGCATTTGTAACTTGAGATACAAATGTGCTAAGTATACTTGCAGTGACCCATACATTCACTTAGCAAGACACATATTAGTAGTATACTGTAGCATAGAGAATTCACTCAAATAGTCAAGAAGAAGAAACAACCTTACTAAAGTATCCATATAAAAGGATTTGAGGTATACATGACCATCCAATACAAGATAAAGGCTCTTATAATGGACACCCCTTTTATATGTATGCTTCAAATCATTGGCTCTAAACCAACAAGTGGAAAGAAAATAAAATATCATGCCCACAATCCTCTCTTCTCTAGTAAAAAGAGACATCCTCGAGTTTCTCAAGGGGAAATGATAAAGAAAAAGAAAAAGAAAAAAAAAGAAAATCTCAACATAATGAAAATAGTGTCAACATTTCCATGTTAGTGTTAGTTTTATAGGGTTGATGTCAAGTGTTGATGTTCATAACATATGTGTAAGAAATCTCTTCAGTAGGAGGACAACAATAGATAGACTCAATTAATACACCAATGACTGAAATTAGAGATAAATCATCTTTGAGAAGAATCTTAGAAGGAAACTAAGAGATAGTAGTCAGACACAATTAGGACAACTAGTGACTAATGCAAAAGGAATCTTCTTTGAGAGGAATCTCAATAGTAAGGTAAGTGATAGTAGACAGATGTAGTTAGAACAACTAGTGACTGACGCAAAAGGGATCTTTTACTAGACCTTAGGGTGTTTCCCTGAAGATGATGACTAGATTCAATCCATGGATGCATGAGCGAAAGTAGTAAACTAAAGTAAGAAATCAACTGTACAAGAGCTAGAATATGCACCGCAAGATGTAGCATTTGAAACAAGAAGCACCTATTTACTAGGTTTTCACCTTCTCAACAGAGATTCTATTTTTCCTACCATGATGCCTATTTGCCAGGTTTTCATCAATGACACTTCTATTGTTTTTCAAAAAATTTGAATATTTTCAAAATTTTCAAAATTTTGACTTTTTTCAAAATTTTTGTTATTACCAAGGCACCCATTTCTATGTTTTCACCAAGATAATAGATTTTTTTAGGACATTTAAGTATGTATAAAGAGCTTTGAAAGCATGTCAACTATAGAATCGCTTTAGATGGAGGGTGTTGATCAGGTCTTTGAGCGATTCTCCCTCAGTTGTTGAAATTTGATAAGCACTAGGTCACCCACTTGGAAGTCATGAGGTTTGACTTTCTTGTAGTAGATTTTAGACATTCACTTTTGATAAACTTGGAGATGATCACACACCACTTGTTGGCATTCATCTAGCAATTCTAGCTCTTGAAGCTGAGATATTCTATAATCATCATCATTAATAAGGCCTTTCAAAGAGATTCTCAAAGTAGGAATCTCAACCTCAATAGGAAGCACAACATCTGCTCCATATACCAAAGCAAAGGGTCTTATTCCCATTGGAGTTTTAATGCTAGTTCTATAAACCCATAAAGCTAGATTTATCTAAAGGTGCCAATCCTTTCCAAATTTGTTGACCATGTGATGTAAGATCTTAAGGATAGTCTTGTTGGATGCTTCTACTTGTTCATTACCTTGGGGGTGATAAATAGAAGACCAATGTTACTTGATTTTAAACTTTGAGCACAACTCTTTAAGATACTTATTTTTGAGCTATCCCTCATTATTAGTAACGATGGAGGATGGTACACCACACCTGCATATGATGTAATTAAGAATGAACAGAGCTACAATTTTTCCATTAGCCTCAGAAAGAGGGACCGCTTCCACCCATTTGGTGAAGTAGTATGTAGCTGTGATAATGAACTTGTGTCCATTTGAAGAAGATGGATAAATTTGACCTACTAGATCAAAGGTCCATTATTGAAATGGCCAAAGCGTACTAAATGGAATTAGCTCCCTAGCTAGAGCATGAATAAGATTTCCATGAAGTTGGCACTATTTGTAGGACTTGGCATATTTAATTTCCTCTTAATCCATATCTAGCCAATAGTAACCATCTCTAATAAGTTTATGAGCTAGTGTCAAGCCATTAGGGTGAGATCTGCATATGCCTTCATGTACATCAATTAATGTGCATGTTTCAACTCATTAGGTTCTAGAAACCTACGGAGTGTACCATCAAGACCTCTCCTAAATAAATTATTAGTAATGATGATACACTATGATGCACTATTGATTAGGTGACATTTTTTAGTCCTAGTTAGATTTTCCAAAATTATTTGGTCACGTAGGCAAGAATAGATATGATGGTAGCAAGATGAATCATTTCCTATGATAGAATAGATCATCTCGGATTTAGGTGAATTATAAGTAGGGTAGGGTAATGTCTCCACTAGGAATTCATGTCAAAAATAATTTTTAGGCATTTGTAGCATGGAAGTGAGAGTAGCCATTGCATTGGCCACCTTGTTATCTACCCAAGGAACGGTGACCTAATAAATTAGTAAAGGGTGAGTAAAGCTATATCATACTAGTGATCATATCAGAGATTGGAAGGAGGAGATGTATAATCAACAATTATAAGTGAAAATCGAAGGATTGGGTATTGAATTAGTTTTAATAGATTGAATCAGGGTAAATCACTTAACATGGTGGTTTTAATAGACCTTTATAAATCTCCTAACATAGTCCTTACTCAATTGTAAGTGTAAAAACCTTTAACTAAGGTAAGACCTACCAATCTTAAAAGATTTTAACAAAGAAGATCTCTCAGAGGGTGGATCATCAGGAGTGATCAAAATTGTAACCCTAACAGGTTAACTTTGTTACTACAGTAGTGAAGATTTATGGATGTCATCCCTACCCCAGTTTTACCTTAACCTTGGAGGATTTCTTAGTAACTAAATCTTTTTTGTGACGTGTTTACATTTCATGCATGTGATGGTAGTTAAATTTATTTCAGCATTTGATTTATGTTATGTATAAACTAGATATGAGATGGTCAATATGGTGAATGTAGTAAAGTTATTTTGAAGGATAAAAGTTTTATAGATTCTGATTCACCCCCTGCCCCCCCCCACCCCCCCCCCCCCCCAGTATCTCAATTTCCTAATTAAAATTCCAACAAGTTTAACCAATCTATAGTACTTTGTTAATTGATTTATTTTTTATTCTAAGGTGAAAAAATAATCATCAAATTCTTGCAAATTAATCAATATGAGTTACATAGTGAGCTCCTAGTATTCAATTAAATGAGATCAAAAAAATTATATCTAGGTCAATCTGTGACCTGACTCACATCATCAGAGTTTTCACTCTCCAATTGTAAGAAAGAACTTTTATTTATTCAAAAAATTCTAGTTATAAATGATGATGTTAATAATTTGGCATTGCAAAAAATAAAGAGATTAACAAGATTTGAAATGGTCAATGTAGTGTTATGTGCCAAGATGGCATTCAATATGTGCACATCATCATCCAAACTTAAATGGGAGTGTCAGATTATACATAGTGAATAATGTAATTTTATGTGCCAAGATGGCATTCAATATGCACATGTCATCATTCAAACTTAAATGGCTATGCCGAATTATGCATAGTGAATAATAAAGGAGAGAATTGAACATTTCATCAAAGTCTCAAGACCTACACTTTTTGAAGTCTAATAGACCTAAGAAAAAATATTTGTCCAAAAGATAGTAATTTGATATATATTCTCCATTTCAGAGAAGACAAATTAAGGTGTCAGCAAAAAAGTGAAATATCAACACTTCAGAAAGTTTGAAATATAAGGCTCACAAAAAAGTGAAGACTTTGCTATTTTTTATTGTAACTTTTTAAAGGTTTGTAGAATTCACAAAAAAGTGACGACTTTTCTATTTTTTATTGTAACTTTTTAAAGGTTTGTAGGGCTCACAAAAGAGCGATGACTTTTTAAAGTTCTTTCTTACAATTGGAGAGTGAAAACTATGATGATGTGAGTTGGGTCACAGAGTGACCTAGATATAATTTTTTTGATCTCATTTAATTGAATACTAGGAGCTCACTATGTAAATCATATTGATTAATTTGCAAGAATTTGATGATTATTTTTTCACCTTAGAATAAAAAATCAATCAATTTATCCTTCAAAATAACTTTACTACATTCACCATATTGACCATCTCATATCTAGTTTATGCATAACATAAATCAAATGTTGAAAGTTATGCATAAACTAGATATGAGATGGTTAATATGGTGAATGTAGTAAAGTTATTTTGAAGGATAAAATTTTTATAGATTCTGATTCACCCCCTGCCCCCCCACCATCCCCCCCCCAGTATCTCAATTTCCTAATTAAAATTCCAACAAGTTTAATCAATCTATGGTACTTTGTTAATTGATTGATTTTTTATTCTAAGGTGAAAAAATAATCATCAAATTCTTGCAAATTAATCAATATGAGTTACATAGTGAGCTCCTAGTATTCAATTAAATGAGATCAAAAAAATTATTTCTAGGTCACTCTGTGACCTGACTCACATCATCAAAGTTTTCACTCTCCAATTGTAAGAAAGACCTTTAAAAAGTCGTCGCTTTTTTTGTGAGCCCTACAAACCTTTAAAAAGTTACAATAAAAAATAGCACTTCTGTATTTTAATAAGGTGTTTCAAGTAGACTATGATGCTAGTGGTACTGCAATAGGAGTTATTTTGAGCCAAGAAGGTATAAATGTTGTTGACAATTAGATAATTAAGATATGTAATTATTTTCATTTATGGAAACACATGATGTACATTCTTATAGGAAACCTCAAAGATAAAGATACTTAGCTTTTGGTAATCACAAAATTGTCTAAGTATGGAATTTGGTATACAACAGTGTATTGTTTTGTTTATAACTTGTTGTTGACATCATATTATGACTAGAAAAGCTAGATGGAGATAGTATACATGTTGATGATGATGTGTATAACTTTAGAAGTCAGTACAAACTATAAAGAATAGAGATATTCATGTTTTGATGAACATGACAATGAAATTGAAGGAAAGAATTATTTTGTTTACAAAATAATTAATTGTCCAATCAGGGTCAACATCCTAGATGTTTACTCTAAGTTGGAAAAGTGTAATTTGGTCTTAGCTGACCTAGAAAAAATTTGTGTAAAGGCATGGTATTTATGCAAAGGACGTCTTGCGATGAAAAGTGGAATTGTGTAGTTGTGATGTTGAGCAATTGTATGATTTTTTTTGTGAAAGTGATATATGTGAAGTTTATGAAGCTATTTCAAGATCCAAGATCAAATTGAGAATGATTATATATTATAGAAGTCTGATTACTTGTTTGGCTAGTGAACTCTTCTTGTAATTGGAAGTGCATGTTTGGGTGGTGGGCTCATCTTGCATCTACTGTACT
Source organism: Cupressus sempervirens (assembly GCA_028749045.1). NCBI lineage: Eukaryota > Viridiplantae > Streptophyta > Pinopsida > Cupressales > Cupressaceae > Cupressus > Cupressus sempervirens. Next base: position 85,448,360 of record CM053784.1, on the reverse strand, counting down.
ACAACTCCTAATAGGGTTGGAATCTCTTAACAGGGATTCCTTTTAATGAATTTTCTCATTGACTCCTAACAAGGTCCATACTCTAACAAGGAACTTATATATTAGTATATTATCTAGTGGTATCATCCCCATCGAGCTTTTCCCTTAGCAAGGGTTTCCCTAGTTAACAAAATATGGTGTTATGAGTTATCTTTGTGCATGGTTATTTTTACTACTCAACATTACTTTTTTAATTTGATATGTATGGTTTAAAGTAAGAAATAATATTCAGTTGGTGACTAAAATTTGTAGATTACTAATTCAGCCTCCCTTCTCAGTAATCCCTATTTTTAACAATTTGTATAAGAGAAAAGTTACTTTGAAGAGGCTTAACATCTTGAGTAAGATCCCTATGAATATGGAATAGTTGATGAAGAACCTTGAAGACACACTTGAACAAATTGATCTCCTTACTAAAGAAAGAGATAGGTTGAAAGATAGATATGAAGATGCCAATGTATTAACAATTGGTATCAGAGCAAAGTTACTTTGAAGAGGCTTAACATCTTGAGTAAGATCCCTATGAATATGGAACAATTGATGAAGAACCTTGAAGAAGCACTTGAACAAATTGATCTCCTTATTGAAGAAAGAGATAGGTTGAAAGATAGCTATGAAGACTCCAAAGTATACATTGGACAATTGAAGGAAAATATTGAACATCTCAAATCCAAGCCTCACTAGTACATTTGACCTCATTTTTTGATGAATATTGGTCAAAATTTTGACCATAGATGAACAATCTTCATCTTTGTTGTGGGATCCTATCCCCTATGTGAGTGCTGATGTAAAAGTCGAAGTGGAAAAAATAAGTGAAAGCATGTTGAATAAGGTTTCTAATCTCAACTTGGTCAACATTTTTTATTTAAGGGCTATGGACTGGGTAATTCTTCAATGTCTGGCAATTAGGGGTAGCATTGCATCCTCTTTAACTATTACATGTAAAACTCTAGGAGGAAATAGGTTGTTGGCTGCTTCTTCTGGCCTAGAAGGATATGACTACAATAAAGACTAAGCTCAATCAAATATTCCCAAGTTCATAGCAGCTTCTACAATTTCAATTGATTAGTGTATGAATGTAGAAAATAACTATTTACCAAATGTATATACTAGTGGAGTCAATCTCAAGCACTAGAAGGGAACTATATATATAATACATTCCATTCAGACACATGACAAAAAAAAAATTTTTGAGTTCATTTGAATATCCTCAGTTCAGTGTAGTAAGCTCAACAAAATGATTTAATAAAGCCAAAGTGAAACCCTTAGATAGGTTACCATTTTTCTTGTGTCGCAACAAGTTTAGACCAAAAAATATATAACATCCCATAATTCCCTTGAATCTTAAGAGACAAATCTACAAATAGAAGCAAGCTTAGTAGATGTCTTCATGAATCTTAATTGCTTAACAATGCGACAATGTTAAAGCTCTATTATTTTCTTATTTCTCTTTCTTGGTTGAAAATATTTGTACTTCAAGTGCATATATGTTTAAAAATAATTATTTAGTGACTAACATAGAAAAAGATGTAAATGTATCCACTTTGGGTCCCTCCTTGTTTGAAATTCTTTGCCATCATAAAAACTAAACATAATAGGAACAACAATAAACACACAAATCCTTGTTGTTTTTCTATTTCATATCAATTATAGATAGAAAAGCCACTAGTCTATACCACGTGTTTTAACCAAGCATAAAGGAAAATCCATCATCCATACAGAATACATAAGATTGTTTACAAATGCTAAAACCTATAATATAATTCAATTGGAATTATAACTACCTACTCAGTCATTAACATTGGAGAAGTCTAACAAATTCCTTAAATGTTCCATGAAAATGAAATCTTCTAGAGAATAGTGATGTATAAGGTAACCAAGTACACAAAAATAAGGTTGATCACCCATATCAACTAGAATTTAGTCTAAAATAACTTCATCTTCACTTAGATCTATTATTAATTGAGTGTAAGCCATTTGCTTTCAAATAATTTAAACTTCCCTCTAGTCATGTTACCAATTTCATAATTTAAGACAAGTTTCAATATCAAATTAGTTTTCAAAATATCAGCACATTGTTAATGAGAAAGTATTTAAGCATTGACCTAGCTTTTGTGCTTCACCAGTTACTATTGTCTTTGCCTTTTTATCAGTAGTAATTTTAGGTTTTGTAGATGATTCCAACAAAGTCCTCTTCTTGATAGTAATCTCAACCTTTTATCAAGAAGGTCTTAAATGAGCTATAAGCTAGAATAAAAAAATGGAATAATAAATTCTCAAATGGAAACCTTCCAATCCATCATCATACCATGGGTTTCTTTTGAATTGCATCCTTGTCACTTTCATCTTCAAAAATTCTTTTGAATCACTGTCACTTCTTGCAAAACAATCAAATATTGGGTCACTTATGAAAACCTTGTACAGTCCAAAAAAATATAATCTCCATAGGATATTAATGTGAAAAGAGTATAAGATGAGGAACAATATTCATTTTTTCATTACTACAAACTTTCATCAGTTTTACATAAAAATGAACCAACACAAAAAAAATAGAGAATCAACCAAATGACAACTAAACAAATTTTCCAATCAAAAAACAATCAATAGCTAAAAGACTAAAAGTCGTCAAAACACATGTGAAGATGGCATTAGTACCCACATCAATGACTACATCTCCACATCAATGAATACATCTCTTCATTCTGGAATATATCAATTGTCTTCATGTTGCAAGATAAATTTCCAACTTTGCATACTCTCATATGTTTGTGGGCACTCTTAACCCTATATCAAAATAATGGACCATTTTATAAATTTCAATCCAGCTGCATCTAGGTAGCTCTTTTATTCCTCTATCTTTTATCAGTCCTCTTACCTTTTGAAAATTACTAGATCTCCCCATTTTTGCACAAAGACATAATGTGCTCCATTATTTGGATATAGGATTAAGATAGGGATGATGCTGGAAAAGGTTATAGAGTCACACTTTGTACCTTATAGTTGTATTTTTTTAAGAAGCTCCAAATCCCTTTCAAAAAAACCCACTGTGTGCATATCTTGCAATGATTGTAATCTATGTGACCATGTTATGTTGACACATTTTTTCAAACATTTTATGTGCTTTTTGTATGTTACCACATTTTACATACATGTCTATTATCCTATTCCCAACTCTAGCATTTATGAAAATCTACATTCAATTATACTTTCATGGATGTCCATGCCCTTTTACAAAGCTCCCATTTTAGCACAAACTGGGGGGATGATAATGAGGCTTAACTAATTGAGTTAGATATTAGTTTATTGTACTTGTTCAAAAAGCTTCATAGATTTTTCAAGAAGTCCATATTGTGCATATCTAGATATTATTGCATTCCATGAGACCACTTTTGGTTGAGGCCATTCTTTGAAAAGTCTTAATACCTTAGTGAGATCACCATTTTGTGCATGCCCTACAATCTTTGCATTCCTAGAGACCATGTCACACTGAGGCATTCTGTCAAACAATGCACATGCCTTCTCTATACTTCCATATTTTACATACATGTCAATCAAGGAATTCACAACAATGATATTAGAAAAAATTCCATTTTTTATTATGTTCAGATTGATATTCATGCCCTTTTTCAAATCATCAATTTTATCACAACTTGAGAGGATGATAGAAAAAGTGAACTAATTGTGTTTGTTACCAATTTGTTGTATTTGACTAAAAGCATCTAAGACTTTTTCCACAACTCCATTTTGAGGACATCAAACAATGATTGCATTCCATGATCCCATATTTGGTTAAGGTATATCTCTAAAAATAAGTAAAGCATCACCAAAACTACCATTTTGTGCATATCCCACAATCATTATATTCCATGGAACCACTTCTCATTTAGCCTTTCTGTCAAATAATTTGTGTGCCCTCTACAACCTTCTGCATTTTTCATACATATCCACCAGGGCACTCTTGATTATAACATCTAGAAAAAGTTCCTTTTTAATTGTGGTCTAATGGATATAGATGTCGTGTTTCAAATCTCCCATTCTAGAACATGCTGGGAGAATACTAGAAACTATAAGCCAATTCAGTTGAACACCTGCACATAGAATTTTCCAGAAAAAATTCAAAAGAATTCCCATCAAGACCATATTGTGTGTATCCACAATAATTGTATTCCATGAAACCACATTTGGTTGAGGCATTTTGTTAAATAGCATTAGAGCCTCTTGCAAAAGACCATTTTGATTACATCTAGCAATGATTACATTTCATGATATCAAATTTGGTTTAGGTATCTCTTTAAAAAGCCCTAAAAGATCATCAACAAAACCATTTTGTGCCTATCATGTGATCATGGTAGTGCATGAAACCACATCTTGGTTGGGTGATTTATCAAATAATTCATGTACCTATTGTATACTTCCACACTTTGAATACATGTCCATTAAGGCATTTGCAACTACAATATTGGATAGATATCCATTTAATTTTGTACTCTTGTTTAAATCCATGCCATGGTCCAAATCTGATGTTTTGGCACTAGCTGAGGGCACTGGCTAAACAACTGAAGATTTACACCTCAACAACTACCCCACATTTTCCTTGTACTACTGGTCTACTATGAAACACATACGTACTTCCTATGGGGTGTATATGTGAAGCCCAATAGTCTTTCATTTATTATGTACAATTTATTATTGTTTCCCTCCAATTTAACAAATAAAGTAAACAACTAGACTGAATATAATAACATTGACACATCAAAGATATGTAAATTGATTACAAAATCACCTTATTTGGATGCACATACATGCAACTTAAAAATTGCAAATGTGAACTTACTTCAAGTATTGTCAGCCATCAAAGCCACCAAGAGGATACAAAGCTCCACCCAAAACTACTCCTGCTAAAGCAAATCACTACTAAAGTAGAGATCTAGACAAACAAAACACAAAACATTTATATTAGCAATAAGTACAAACAAATTTAGTAAATAGGAAAAAATTACAGTCAAAGGCAAACAAAATTGAAGTATACCATGATAGAATTATAGGAACCCTGCTCCTTTTCTTGACTGAAAGGGGTTAAATGTTTTCTCAAAAAATCAAATTCAAGAAAGACAAAGGCAATATGCTTATCCAAAAGATGCTCCAAAGAATATAATTAATTTGATTGAGTTTCACTAACATGTTAGTAATAATGATTAGGGAGCAACATATCACCTTGCCAACTCATCTTTTGATTGAGTTTCACTAACATGTTAGCAATAGAATCAATAGTCTTGTTGGACTCATGGTAGACATGAGATAAAAATTAATTCTCCATAGTGCTAAGGATGCATTTAGTTTCTTGAAGTATATAATTAGTATTTCATGAAGGTTTTGATATCCCCTTTAAGCAATTTATAATATTTTTTGAGTCACCCTCCAGCCAAAGATTAGAAATACCCATGTTCATCACCATTTTGGTAGCTTGAAGAGTCATCATCACCTCCACTTAGTGATTGGACTCCCTAGTTAATGATTTGTTATTGTGGAATTTCTTGACAAGAACTAACTGACTCTTGGATTTTCAAATTACACTATTCCTTCTACATTTGTATTTGAGCATTGATCTTTGAGGTCTTGAACCTTGAATACCTTAAAATGGATTTCTTGAAACTTGGACATTTTCAAAACAAAACATTGGATATCTAGAGAAATTTCAAAATATTTTGTTTTAAAGTATTTTAATATTATTGGAGCCTTTAACCATTCTTGGTGGTGACAAATTATGCCCTATTCATTTGGTTAACACTTGTGATTTCTCCAACTGAAATGAAAGTTATTGTCTTCATCTTAATAGGGTTTAATTAAATGTTTCCAAGCAAATCAGAATTTGCAAATGAAACCTAGCCTTATTCATGCAATGCTTCAATGCCATGGAAATTAGCAAGGTTGTGTTCATATATTGAAGGTCTTGTTTCTCTATCACCTTGTCAATGTTATTCAATCCATTCTTCTTGCTCACTATTTCATATTTTAGATTGCATAGATGACATAATAGGAAAGAAATATCAATGAAGCTACCAATCCTTCATCTAAGAGATTTTTTTATTTTTTAAAACAATGTAAGTGGAGTGCATATTTAATATATGGTATATAGTGCAAAAATAAAAGGCAATCAACAAAGCATGGAACTTCAAGTCCTTCCTAAAAGGTAAGGTTTTGAAACAACAATATCACAAGTAGTTGCTATAGCTTATGCTATAAAGCCTTTCTAAAATTATAAGCATGTACACATGCAAATGAGTTCTCCCTGGCCAAGTACTCTAGAAGACTTAGTAGGCTTACAAGTAAACTCATACATTTTTGGAGATTTCTATGGCTCAGTTTATGATGCTAGTTCAAGATGGAATGCTTCTCATTCATAAGGAAGATGTCAAAGCTATCCACTATCTAAATCAATATATGATGGATCTTACTAAACTAAATCAACTAGATAAGATGATGGAAGATCTAAATATTTCTAGTGACACCCAAAACTCTGCCCCTGATAAGAATGAACATGAAGATTTCACGGGCCCTGATGATAATGCACCAAAAGAATATGCCCTAGAAGACTGGAATGATGAATTGTTTCCTACAGACTTTCTAGAGTCTCTGGAAAGTAATGATGGTTGGGTCCCTCATGAAGGATGGTAGTTACTTCTTTATCAAGTTTGATACTATCAAGTTTTGATGTGCTCTAATGATTATACTGCTACTCTTAACTCCTCGTGCTATATATACTTCCCATTTGTTTCCATGGGATAAGTCTTGATATGTAATAAGATGTATTCTTTTATTGTATCTAGTTCCTGAAGTAGTTTCTAGAATTTTCATACTTTTCTGCTGAATATATCCAGCTGAATTAATTGTATCCAATGATTAAACTATTCTAATAAAAAAAATAAAAGGCAATAACCAAAATGTGTAACTACAAGTCCTTCCTAAAAGGCAAGGTTTAAAACAACAATATCACGAGCAATTACTACAGCTTATGCTATAAAGTGATTATGAAATTATAAACATGTACATATGCATATGAGTTCTCCCTGGCCAAGTATTCTTCAGATTCACTAGGAACAAAATGCAAGATGAAAATTGGAATATTACAATGCAACAGATCAAATTTGAATATGAAAAATATTCAAGAAATTGCCATGAGGACAAGTTCATGTATTGGTTATAAATAAAAAGTTAACGTAACCTGTGCAAAGGAAGAGACAAATAAACTTTTTTTCCTAAATGCAAGATGAAAGGCATTTCCAGTAAGTGGTAACTGATCTTTGGCTTGTATGAGAAGATGCTATATCAACTCAGGATCCTTAACATTATTGCACCATTTTCCAAGATTGAATTCATAAAAATATAGAAGACAAGGTAAGGGCTAGTCCATACAATACCAAAACAAAGACTTGGTACAAGGCCTTTGTAGTAGAGTCCATATGTTAGTAAGATATTGGCAGGGATGGAATTGAGGATGGTAAATATATCATTAATTTCAAAAGGTCCATCTCTAGGCCTGTGATGAGACTACAAAACCAAGTGAATGCTTGATTAGAATAGAGTAAGTATACCTTTTTTTTTTTTTTACAATGGAAATTTAGGGTTGAAGATCATTTTTTCATCCACTTTAGCTCAAACTAAAATAGCATTAATTTCATACCTCATGGATATTCTAGAGAGCACCATGCTAGAATTTTTGGTGAACCCAGTGAGCCCAATGCTCCATTCCAACCTATAAACACAAAAATGAACTTAGCAAAAATCATGTCAAAGCTAACCACTATTGTGGGAAGAGATTTCAGGATTCATATTAGATATTAATGTTAGAAAATGGGGTCATATTTTAATAAAAGGTTAAGTGGTGGAGTTCTTGTATTTTTATTCAATAAAAACTAAGGTATATAGGACTAGGAATGACAAAACTAGTCTTTGTTTGAAGCCTTGAAAGCATTTTTCCTAATTTTCATTATTTGGCCTAGTTGAGGGCTAGTGTCCCTAAAACCTTAATTTGACCCAAGTTTGCTAAGAGCCCTAGAGAGGGGGTAAGACCTTAGATAAGTGGAGTCCACTTGGAGAGACAGAGGTCAGCATTGGGTAAAGGTTGGTAACTTTGCTTGGCATCTTGCAGTGGGTTGGGTGCTACTAGGAACTTAAGAAGATTTTGGTGGATTAAGGATGTAGACTCCACATCAGTTGAGGTGAGATGAGCACATATTTTGGGTACCTTACTAGTTACACTACCTCAACTTGGTGATGCAAGCAATTGGCATCCAAATAAAGTGGGTGAAAGAAATAGTGTGCATTATTCGAGCACATCATTCTTTTCTTTGGAGCATTATGATTTCAAGATATGTAGATGATGAATTGATTAGGCTTTAGACCCTTCCATATAAAAGTGATGAAAAAGATGACTTATTGGGATGAGAAGATGAGAGGTAGATGGATTTGGGTTTTGCGATTCCTTGGCATGTTAGTTTAAGCTTCACTTGGTTTCAAGAATATTACAATATTCTCTATTTAACAAGGCCAACCACGTGAAGGTCAAAGCTGATTTGGCATCACCCTCCTCCCCATAACATCAATATAAATAACCCATTATCATCTAATTACATACTTCATTCATTTATTCATCCATTTATGAACTATAACATTCAATCAATACAATCACATAAAATTCATTTATATGATATAAAACTCATTAATACACAATACTAATCAAGACTTTACTAACACGTAACAATATTCATTAACATAAAATAAAAATCAATATTAATACACATCATTCATAGATAATTACTTAAAACAAAGTTCTTTCATTATCCAACAAGGTTTATCAAAGAGCATTTTTAAAACATCATTTCTTCTTTTTGTTTTTCTTAGCTCTGTTAAGAAAAATACTCATAGGAGCATCCATATCTTCCTCATTCTCCTCCTCTTCTGGCACGTGTAATGTCAAATTACGATGACTCCTTCTCTTAGGAGGAGAAGGAGGCTATTGCACTAAAGGGGGTTCTATTGCAAGAACAAGTAACGGGGATAAATTGACATACTCTTTTTCTTTTTTTAACTGTTACAAGTCTATAATTAGGTACTAGTACAACATAACATGCATTTTTCTTACCTAACAATGCCACATCATGTACATTAACATTTTTATCCCCCACCACGTCAACATGTTGAACACTTGGAACATGCTCCACTCCTTCACCATGGTGTTCAACATGCTTTGAAATATTCAAAAAAAGGATACACATCAAATTGCAATTGAAGATGTTAAATTGTATTCATAATTGCATAATTAATATCCAATAGTAAATTAATACCTCCGCCACTATAATACACATCATGGCCTTCGCCACGAGCAGGTTCTGTGATAGGATATGAAAGCTGTAGTAAAATGTTATGCAATCAATTTACGTTCAAAACTAACACCAAAAAAGAATCTTCTCAACTATTTAATTTCATTCACTTTTCATCTAACCAATTTACCTGTGAGATATCATTTGGTGCACTGGATTCTTGGGCAAGGCTTTTAGATTCTTCGCATAGGCATGTAACCACAACTTTATAGCCTTCCTTCAAGGCAATTTCTCTGTCTTCATCTATGAGCTCCACATTGAATTCTGTGCCCTATATGTTTTGCTTAATATCATCAATTGTCCATGTATGGTTTCATTAAACAAAATTATTTGCAACATTATATTAAAAATAGAGATGAAATTTCATTACTCCTACTTACAAGTCAAGACTGGAGATTCATATAGCCACTAGAGCCAAGATTGTGTGGGCCAACCTTTTATAGTCTCGCTTTTGTAGCCACAGATGTGTCTTGCAATATATGAACAATTTCAAACATCTTAGATTATATATTTCAAAATATCTCTAATTAGTGCATGATTACAATGTACTTAATACTATCATGACATACCTTTTTTTTCCTTGTGCTGCTTCATTTACTCTATTTTCACATAGCCTTTTCTCCTTTGCATCTTCTATTGTTTCATTCCACTTGGAATCATAGGAGGACAGTTGTACTTTGGGTTCTCCTTAAGACCCCTTCTATACTGATCCCTCATGGTCTTTATATGCTTTGATGCTCTTTTTAGAAGTAGGCCAGTGTCAAAAGTGTTTTTTCCAAATTTCTCCTCAAAAGATGTAAACAAATGAATTTTTAATTCCATAGCTTGTAAATTCCACCTTTAAAAAATAAAATAGATTGTTACATCAATAACTTTAATATAGTATAATAAATGGAAGAAAAGAAAAATTATGTAGCAATGATATGAAACTACATACCTTTTACGTATGGTGGGTCCAAATAGTTTCAATGTCATATCAAAAGGATGATAAAAGAAAACATTATTACCTACAAAAACATAAAGGGATTATCAGTCCAAAATGAGTACTGTAAAAGTAAATTAAATTTACACTTTAAATAATAACAATTTTAAAGCACCTAGAATCTTTTGTAATTTTAATGGAAACATAGTTTTCTTGTTCAACAACAATGTCCTTGCATATGAACCAGTACTAATCACACAGATTGCTCTAGGAAATGGATCAGCTTTAGTAGTACTACTCTCTGTTGCTCTATCAATTGAAGGTCTATCTATTAGTGCACAAAATAGGATTGCAGTAAGATCTATCTGGCTTAACTTTTATCGCTAGTTACATCCACTGATGAATTAGTACAAACATTTATAGACCATACTATTCTTTTACTACCATTCTTCATGACGAGTTTAAAGATTTAAAATATTTTACTTCATTGACATCCAATGACCCTTAATGTGGAATTGAATGACATGGTTTTGTAGCTAAAATGACATCTTAAAAGATAAAATGCATGGTTTTGTAGCTAAAATAGCATGTGAAAAACACATTCTAACCAACATTTTACCTGCACTGACATTTTTGCCCCTAGCTTTTAATTTATTTATAGTAATTTAATAGCTACTCCTGCCAATTAGCTTGCCAAAATTTGGGAAACCTTTTGCAAGCTATATCACTACATCCCCTCATCCCAAAATTGTAGATAAACATTGGTGAACTTATTTAGCAGTAATGGTGAATAAGTGCTAATATTGATTAAACACCCCTTCTAGACCACTCAAACCAAATAAACAAAAGGTTGGAATGTTTAATGAATTTTCTATTACGTTTAATTTTTCCAATTAGTTAAGTAAAATTTGTAGGGTGATTAATATTTCCTATCACTACTCATTCTTCTTGTGTTGACACACAATAATGCTATTACTTCTTAGCACATATATTATGGAAAAGCAAATTTGCTTGAGTAGAAGTGGAGCAAACTTCATTATGTTGAAAATATGTTCCTTTGAGTGGAAAGTTGCCTTAAATTGCTGTTATACAAGGAATCTAACATGTGACCAGCAAATGTAAGTTTCAAATGCCAAGTAACCTTCAAGGAAAACAAATTAGTTACCAATTTGTGAATTAAGTTTGAAATTAAAAAGTTATCCAAATCTCAAGTTATTTGTTCATTACTAGTATTGTGAATTAAAGAAATTTATCATTACTAGTACTGTGAATTAAAAAAAGTTGACAATAGTGGAATAATTTAATCTGTGAGGAGATCAAAGCAACTTGATGAATTAGCTTAATTCTATGTTTTATTAGCAGTCTAGGTGACTAGAAGTTACAAGACCAGCTAAATATAGATGTAGGTTGAACATGGTCTATCCAATGAGTATGTTGTTTGCAAATTCATTTTTATGGTGGCAATGATTCATAAATCACTGCTTTGTGGTTTTTATAAACTGACATTTTTCATATTAATACATAATTATGATTATTTATGATGTAATATGTGGCTTTTCTAAGTTTTATTGTTCTATTAGAGTGGTCAGCATTGAGCTACACATTGTCATAGCATAGCATGTAATTTCCTCTGGAAAGCCCTTGGTCAAGAGCTTTTATGTTAGTTGGTAGTTGAACTTTGGAGCGATCAGTTAAGTTGTGTCTTGATTTGCAACATTATAGTTAATTGAATATTTTAGCATGAGTGGTTAGAGTGGTGATATAGGCAGAGCTAGAGTCAATAAAGATTGTGATTGATGATAGATTGGCATTGGTGGATGCATGTAGTATAACAATTCTAGATCTAATATTGACATAGTTCAGTTTACACATATAGTAACATATAATGGTTTGGTTTTTAACTTCTATTTTATGTGTGTGATAATAGTTTTTGCCATAAGAAAAGGGCAACTGATGGTTTTGTTAGTAGAGGTTTGTGACAAATCATTGGACATGAGCCACTTACTGTGGGGTTAAATACTTGTAATGTTAATCAACCTCATTAGGTGTCCACTTTAACATTCACACTAAGCAATGAAGTGTCAATGACAGAGTGCATGCATTGACAATCCATTGTTAATTTCTCTAAGGCATTTTTTACTGTTTACAAGTATACAAAAATCATGTAAAATAATGTTTTGCCTACTCCCTGTACATTTAATAGTAGTAAAAGTATTCTAAACTCTTCAATTGAACACATCTAGCAATTCACACAGGTCATGGAATATAGAATCTATCATTACAAGAAAAATAGAAGGTAGTACACAAATGGGTGAATATAAATCATCATTTTAATAGTGGGCATGAAATTTCCAAAGTTCATGTAGTATGTGCAAGAGTTTCGTAGAAAAACTTGTATATGTATTTTGAATCAATTTTTTGGTTTACAGTTAGTGATCCATCATCAGGAAGGTAAAAGTTGATTCAAAAAGCATATATAGTATTCCCCAAAAATTGTTTCACATAATTTGAGTTTTATACCTCAAGCATGTCACTATAGGAGACAACATATTTAATGTTTCATTTAATATGACTTTTCAACAATTGAAACAGTTGATTTACATTGCATCTAGAGTACTTTGGTTCTTGAGAAACATCCTTTAAGCATCACTATTCTCTCTAGTTTGTAACCAGAGTACAAGGATAACACACAACTTATAGTGAATTTCATTGTATCTTAATGTTTTTGAGTGTAGTTTCTTTTGTCAGCATCCAATACTAATATTTCTAGGAGGAACCCACTCTAGTACATATGTTTTTTTCCAGTAGATAAATTTGACTAATAGTGTACATGTGAAAGAAAGTAATTTAATATGTATTGATGTCCATACTATCAAGTAGTGGAAAGTATTAATGATCTATAAGCTTACAAAAGTTCAATAGGATTTTAAATGCATAAACAAAAGCTTCCATTAAAGATACAAATGAAAAGCTAAAGAAGTATGTTTTGCATGCAAGGCTTAATAGCTTAGGTTTGCAAATCCCAATGTCTTAAATACAATTTTACCTAGGCTCTTATCTATATTTATACATAGCAATATAGACACAAGGCTGAAATTGATAGTGCCAAGGAATGCTTTGTTGGTGGTGGAACTAAAGTATTAATCACATGGACTGCTCCAGGAAATGGATCAATAACACGTACTAGAGTACTAATCATCAGATTTTGTACTCTAGTATATATGATAGGTACATGAGTACAAAATCCACCCAATAAAAAAAAATTGCATGATTAGCACATTACAAAAAATAAAAACATAAGGTTTTACTAGTTGTAGTGCCTACCCTTGTTCACATCTTTTCTAGACATTGTTGTTGTTATTATCAGACTATGATAGACTAGTTTTATATTGATGGATTAGTGGTATTGTTTTGAGACTATCAAACATTATGTTATGGATTTAGTGGTTACATGACGAGATCATTTAGAATTTACATTTCATGTATGCATGATGATCATTATATTGCTTTCAGTTATTGTTGATCATTAGTTAGATGGTTTATTATCTCATGTGTTTTATTATGGATACTTACCCCATACTTGCATGTGTATGGTGTGCATGTTTTCATATTGTATGGCATTTCTGATATGGTTAAGGAAGGGAGTCGTAGTCACCTGCGTAGTTGGGATCTACACGATGCACCACTTCCTACCATTACCTGTTTAGCTTAGCATTATATATATTGTATGTACATGCATGGTTTTTTTGCAGGTTGCAGGTACCAAGTATTGACTTCCTTGAATTGCCAGGATGAGTGTACCCTATTATACTATCTCAATGATAAGAGAAGGGAGATAAATTCTCAAGTCCAAATCCCAAACCCTTAAACCAATTGTCCTAGTGAGGTAGGACAAGTATCTGGATATTTTACCCACCGAATGTGTCGGATGACATATTTCATGATTTTTAACCTTTTAGACTGATTTTGTGTGAATTTCTCTGTGATGGATTTTTATATTTTATCTTGGAGGTCTATGGTAAATTTTCTATTAATTAAGTCTTAATAAATGGATTTAATTAATAAATTAATTATTTGAGAAGATTAATATAAAATATCATGGTCTTTGATATTTTGATTATAAATAATTAAATGTGAATTAATTGAGGAAAAAAGATTAAATAAATAAATAAAATTATTAGAAATTAAAATTAATAATAATTATAAAATAATAATAAAGTAATAAATAAGTAATAATAATAAAAGTTATAAAAATTAAAATGAAAGTTATAAAAATTTAAATAAAAATTATATAAAAAATAAATTGGAGTTATAAGCTTGCCTAGGAGTTAACACACCTTTCTATTTCTCTTATGTCAACAACACGGAGGTTAGTGCATCAATTAAGCACATGGTGTCTACAACCTTATGATTCATCTAGAAGGTTGGAAAAGACACATGCTTAGTTGGTGACACCTTCTAGCTATTTCTAGAAGCATTCTAGGTGTTTCCTGAGAGCTCTTTATATTCAGGCATTCCTAGAAGCTTAGACATAGCGTTTGGAGAGCATTTGGAGCATTGGAGGACTCGAGAATTTTGAAGAAAGGAGGAGCTTTCTCTACGGGTTTTCTGAAGAAGAGCGAATTAGCATCAGAATCTGGGTAGATTCTTGTGATTTTACTTATGCTATTTCCGCATCTTGCATTCCCTGTCTTCTTCGTGTCTTCCATATGTCTTCTGAGGATTTTCCTATTTTAATTGTATGCATTCTCAATATGGGTAGTTAACATTTATTTGAGAATATTTTATGCATAAATTAGAAAAGAACATGGGGCTAGGGTTTAAATTCATAGCCAAATCCATTAGATTAATATTTGGATAAATTTGAGATTTAAGTTTATAGGAAAATTTTGAAAATTAGAATTTTTAAATAAACTGTTTATATTTTCGAATTTGCATACACATATACATATATATATATATATATATGTATGTATGCATGTATGTATGTATGTATGTATGTATGTATGTATACATGTTTATGTGCTGTGATATTGATTATCTCTGCGTGTATATACACACACACACACACACATATATATATATATATACATATATATACCTTTCTATATATATACATACATATGTATATATACATATATATACATACATATGTATATATACATATATATATATTTATTCATATAAAAATTGAATATCATACCATTGATCGATTACGTTTTAAAAATGTTAAACTTTGTTAAAATCGAAATTGCATATAATAATCAGCGATTTGAAATCGCTTATGCGATTTAAAAAAAAGGTAATATGCATAAAATGGGGGGGGACGAGACTTGTGGCCTCGTGCTCACTATGGTCACAGTGTATCGACTATCGCAGATACTACGATGATAGGGGTACACAGTACCTGCTGACATTGCAGGCCCTGCGACCGCAGGGTCTTGTGTATCGCCGACGGCATATAATTATATATATGTGTTATAACAGTCGTTTCATATAAAATCAATTTTTATTGTTATTAAATTTTCATATGTTATATTGTATCCATCAAAATTATTAATTAGAGTTTATAAAATGTAATAATAATAATTATTTATATATTTATATATGTATGTATATATATATATGTATGTATATATATATATATAAAAATATAAATATAAATATATATAAATAAATATATATATATATATATATATATATATATATATATATATATGTATGTATGTATGTATGTATGTATGTATGTATGTATGTATGTATGTATGTATGTATGTATGTATGTATGTATGTATGTATGTATGTAATATGTAAATATGTTATCAATAAATTTGAATTATTAATTGATAAATGATTTATATCAAAGGTTCATTTTTATGGTGAACTCTTGTATAATTTTTAACTATTAAGATTTAATTTATTTGTTTTAAATTATTAAATAAAGCATATGAAATTTAATTGATAGTTTGGTGGGGGACGTTTTCAAACAAATCTTATAATTTGAAAATGGATTTTAGACCTATTATGGAAAACTTTTATTCATCCAAAATAGTACATGGAAAAAGGTACAAATGTTCCTCCATTCATTCTCCAAACTTGGAAACATAAACTGAGACCTCTACATTTAAATTCAATTATGTAAATTTAGCAAAACCAAAACATGTGTTTGCATTGTGTATTCTTTATGCTATTGTTTTGGGTTTTGGGTTGACTAGTGTTGACCAGTTATAGGACGTCTACCAGAGGCTTGGGGGATTATATGATTGTGATGTCATGATGATGTTTTAAACTCGATCTTTATAAACCCAACCATGGTTATGTGATGGAATGCTCTATGTAATGTTTGTAAATTACTGATTGTTATAGTTGAGATTCTTATGTATGAGACACTTGACTTAACCATTTTTGGTTCTTCGATCAGTTATCCTTGGTTATTTTTCTAGTCACCATGATGGGACTGAAATGTGGATTTATTCTTAATGATGTCATGTTGTGACATGTTTTGACTCAACCATTTTGGAGTCTTCGATCAATATGATTGAGATATATTTTGGTTATTGAGAACCAATGGATACTTTTTATTATCAGTGATACTTCAATTGCCAATAGAGAGCTATTGTGATCATGATTTTCTATGGATGTTTGCTCATGGAGATTTGATGCTTTTATGCATATTTGATGATTTTTATTATGAATTATTTTTTGTGATTTTGAGATTTATGATTCCATGAGCTTAGGGTAGGATATCTGCATGTAGTGTCAGGAAGTGGCTTGCAATGGGGGCCAAGGCCCTAAGAGGCTACCAGGGTAACTCATTGTAAGTTGGATTAATAAATGAAAACATTCGCACCTAATACTAACTGAATGAACCTAAAAAGATAAGTTTTTTGGTTCTTGCCCATGCCTTGAGTGCTTGTATAGACTAGGATGGGAGTAGAGAGAACGCATGGTTGTGACCTTGCATTCCATAGTATGTCTCATCAGTATGAGAGGATACTAGTGGCCACATGAGATCAGTATGGACCTGTGGTGTTTAGCTAACTACCAGGGTAACTTGTATGTGATAAATGCGATGACACTTTCCCACTTGTATAGTAGGTTCCTACATGTCTTTGTGTGCCTCTGGGATTAGATGTCAATTTTGTGTTTGGAACCTTTGAGTTAGTATACTTTTAGGATTCCTAGACTTATAGAGATTTATGCTATGTGTTATTGGATAGCCTGTTTGGGACTTGAGATTATCTCCTCAGCATGGTGGGAGTGGACCACTTAGGTACCACAAGGTCGGGTGGTAGTGTTTTTCCACTCTTATCATTTGAGATTCATTAAGACATCGTGGCTGATGCGTCCTTCATGATGGTGGATATGTATCCTTTCATTGATGATTAGCATATGTTAGATGATGTTATCTTATGCTTTTATTTGCATGTTAGATTACTTTCTGCATATGATATAGTATATGTTAGGAGTGACATTCCTACTATGTTAATACTGATGATCTCTTCGGTGATTTTGGAATGTTATGCACGGAGGGATGGCTAGGGCCCACGATGGTCTAATGATGCTATTAATAGTTGGGAGGAACCGTGCACTTAGTTTATTATGTTTGATCTTTATGATGGATGTATATGTCTTCTATGATGATGTATCATGTGTATCATGTGATTATCTTTACTTTGACGTATCATGGATTGGAATAGGATGATGTATCTTATTTCACATATGTATACTCTTTTAAGCTTTTCATACCCTGTGACATGTACAGTCGATGATTGAGCATTTGGAAATGTAATGTATGAACATTGGACTTATCAATATTATTTCATGTGGTTTTTATATTTGATGGATTCAATAATGTTAGTTGATTTAGATGTAATTCAACATTAAGGGATCCTTAAAGAATGTAATCTGTTATGTATGTTATGTTTACTTTCAGATGGACATTGCTATTGCTTCCATTATGGTGTATAAGTTATGTGTGGTATTTGCTTTCATGTTTTTTAAAAAAAAATGTTACCAAACTTAGTGAAAGTCTAGGTTAATTCTTTGGATCCCTTGGCAGGGCATTACACTAGTTGTAGTGGGCATAGACAAGGATGTTTGCATGGACCTTGTTGCTGACAATGCATAAGGCAATACTAAACTACCAACCAAAGGAGGTGTCCATACTTCATCATGAGCTGAAGAATACAATATTTTTAGCAAATAAATTTGCAATGGATAAAAGATCAAATGGGATATTAGCTAGAAGCTTCCACAAAAAAAAGGGTAAGTGTTATAATGTTGATGAAAACAAACAAAAAAAGTGTTACACAAAGGTTGTGCACTACAACTCCCACCATGTTCACCATGTGATGTCACAATTATCACATATTTCTATACAAGAACACATAAAATTAGAGATCATGATCCATATGATACTATAAAATATTAACATCTATTGAACTTCTATCATTTCTTTAATTGAATTATTGCTTACCTTCAAAGATTGGACCCTACAGTCCAATTATTTTCTCAGTGCCCCTTTCTCCTTGCTTATTTCACCCTCAATGATAATGTTAAAAAAATCATCAGTGTATTTTTGTTTGAGTTGCTAGGCCATGAACATAGGGTCAGCACTAAGGGCGATGTCATGTAGCAATGTTGCTCGTATTTCAGATCACATTTGATCATCTGTCATTCTAGCTTTTTCCTATCATTTATGACATCATGAAATATCAGTAAAATTTTATCAAAATAACTCCAAATCCATAAAGAAAAGAACATAATAGCATGACATTTTTTTCTATATTAACATTAAAAATTAAAATAATTAATGTTTACCTCCACTAAAGGTGTGTGAGATGGTGCATCCATGTTGCCCTATGAAAAGGATTAGTAAGTCTTAGAAATCAGCAATGAAATTAAATTAATAGACTTACCAAAAGAAAATATTAATAATAAAGTAGATTGTATATGTAAATCATTTATCTTAAATTAGCCAAAAATTTGGTGTAATTAATTTGTATATCTAAACAAATATTTGACATGTTCTACTTAATGTTTATATTTGCACATATGGTTTGGAAAGAAAAATTTGGTCGTACATCACCCCATCATAGTTGACATTGATCCTACCTAGACATTTCATTGATGATCATGATCTTCATCAATATCATCATCATCATCATCATCACGATCATCATACTTATCACTTTGATCATCATCATCATCATCTTCATCACCATCATCATCATGACCATCATCATCATCATCATCATCATCATCATCTTCATCACCATGATCATGATCTTCATCAGCATCATCATCATCATCATTATCACCATTATTGTTAGCATGACGAAAATCATCACCATCTTCTTCTTCTTCATCACTAGGTAACTGTTGTTCCTAATAATCATTTACTTCGTCTTGTGCTTCTTCAATATCTTCTTCTTCCATCACATTATACTTATCGACCTTCCTATTAGAACATGTCTAATAACAAATAACCAACCTATTTTGTGTGGAACACCAAAGTAAAACAATTTTTTGCATTGGCTTGGAAGAAAATAGGGCTCATCTCCGACTAGCTCAAATGAATTGGTATTAATCATAGTAAATCCACTATCATGTTCAATAACAGTCCTATCAGGATCATTTCAATTTAGCTGTAGGCTACACCAAAATGATAACAAATAGAACTATTTTGAATGAATTAAAGTCAAACTCAAGTATATCATCCAAAATTCCATAGTATCAATTTTTAGATTATTGAGGATGTATGTCAGTTTTGGATGAAATATTGGTGACCGCAAAGGCAACACTTATCCCAAAATCACACATTTTCTTCGTTTCATCTAAATTTTTTGTGCAAATTTTTTAGCCATGGTAGTACATAGCTTTGTGGTGTTTGACTTGCAATTATTCAAACATGTCAAGATTATTTACATCGATCTGTTAGTTGATATCAAACTTATGTCTCATGATTAGTAATCTTATGCATACCTTTGTATCTCTTAAGTCATATACTAGATCAAGTACCATTGGCATAACATTGGGATCTCCATTATGACGAGCTTCTTTAACCAATGATGCAACTCCATGCCATGTTAATAAGCGGCTATTTTCTTGAGACTATTCAATCCATACCATCATCCAATCAAGATTATTTCCAATATACAAATGTAGTGCATTTCACTCACGACCAACTATAAAGAAGATAATTACACCAGTTAGAAACAACTTATACATATTATGATGGATAAGAATTATTAAAATACAAAAAAAAAAACTTATAATTACCTCTCACTCTCCTCAATCTACCTTTCCTCGTCAGGTACCCTTTGAATTTTTCATTAGAGTTGGGATCCCAAATGATGTCTACATGGATATTTGCTACAAACTTTGGAAGATATTCAATAATGTACACCATGGTTTGGTATGCCATGTATCTCTCTACCATAGAACCCTCAAGACATGCTCTTTTTTGAACCAAGCCCTTCATAAATTTCAAGTGCCTCTCAACCATCGACATTGACCTAATTTGTACAAGTCCACACAATTCAATCTCCTCAACTTGATGTATGAGGTAGTATTCTTGAACATTCAAAAAGGTTGAAGGTAAACACTTTTACATTTCACACATAAGCTGTGGAATTTTTCTCTTTCAATATTATATATATATTTTTTATCAATTTCTTTAGATGATAACCACCTAAAAGAGATTCAACACACAAAAAAACATAAACAATATTTCAAATAAAATTATACAATAGATTTTAGATAAAAAGCTACAAATCTAAGAAAAAACACTTCTAACCTCATGTATTTTCCAAGATCATATATAACTTGTTTAATACTGTTGTCAAACTAGTGTGGAAGGGATCGAGGTAGGATGTACTACAATTATTAAAAAATGATCATTTCAATATATTATTAAATAATGCAATAGGTAGTACATTCAATTTTACAAATATACTGTAAATAGAGAACATGACTTACCTTGACAAAGGTATGCCAATCATGTGCTTTCAACCCTGGCCCAAAATCACCTTTCTTTGATAGAAGATTGCTTATATTTGTACCAAATCCTATTGAAATTTTTTCTTTATTTATGATTTCTTTTAATGCATCACTTTGTTGCTCCATTAATAACCAAGGAAGGGCACTTGTATTTATGTGGTCTCCATTGCTATTTGATTCAATGAAATCTTTTAGTGCATGATTGGATTCATGAATGCGAGTACAAATTTTGACAATTTTTCCTATATCATGCCTTCCATCCAAAATTTTCCATAGTGTCTCTCTTATATTCTTTCCAATATGCATAACATCAAAAAAATGCATGATTGTGAGAGCATTGTAGTATGGTAACCTACTAAATTGAGTAGGATAACTTTTCATTCCTCTAGGAAGTTGGTCATTGATGCCTTGACGACCTTCATGAGCATCAACTACAACATTAGTAAATATAAGACAATATCAAAATACAAATTTTAAACTTTGGATGACAAATTGGACATTACCTCAATGATTTAGTCGATCATATTTTGACTTCCATAGATGAGGTGTCATTCTTCATGGCCTTGATGATGTCTCTTCTTTCTCATTGAAAAGATGTTTTTTGACAATTTGATACCTATGATATTTTGGAGAAAGTTTCTGAACTCATCGAACACTTACTTTCCTAAACTTCTCAAATGATTAGATTTCATCTTTGGACCACAAACTGGACATGCAAATTTTCCCTTTGTCTGAGGACCTAAAAGATCATGTACAATTACCATGTGCAACTTAAGCATACAATAGTAATGTGTAAGCACTATAAAAGACCAAAAATATGTGATCTTAACAATATAACATACTACAAAAATGAGTTATCCCAAGGGCATCATGTATTGTCCATACAAGCATTGCATGGAATTGAAATTGTCAGTATCCTATTGATCTAGAGATTTCATACATAGTGATGCCATTCTATAACTTCAACAATTCATCAATTAGGGGCTCAATATACACATTCGTATCTTTAACTTGATACTTAGCTAGTAATTGAATGAAAATAAACATTACATAATTATTATAACCATTTTCATGCATTGTTTATAAATTAATTTAGATAACTATAAAATGAAAAAATACCTGGCACAATCATTGACAACATTATGTGCTCTCTCTTTATGGACATCCAAGGAGGAATGATATTGTTAATAAAAAAAATAGGCCACACTGAGTAAATAGATCTCATATCTCCATATGGATTGACATTATCCATTGCCAATGAAAGCTTCAAATTATGAGGTTCTTCTTTAAAGTGTGACCATGTTTCTTCTATCTCTTTAAATGTAGAACCATCAGTAGACAATCACATAATGTCATCTTGACTTCTATTGTGTGCATGGTAATCCACAAGTTGTGCCAAGCTAGCACACTTGAATAATTGTTGAAGATGTGAAATAATGAGAATGTACCAAAGAACTTTGTGAGGCACCTTTTTTGTTATTTGATCTGACTGATATCTATTAATATGACAATCAAGGCATTCTATTTCAAATTCATGTTGTTTATGATATAGAATGTGATCATTAGGACATACATGTATTATCTGATACTTCATTCCAATTTGATTCATAATGGTAGATAATTCTCGATACAAACAAGGCAGAATGTTCAATGGTGGTAACAAAAACTCACCTATCAACCTAAAACAACAAATATACATTGTTAATATAATGAATAGTAATTTTATGCTAACATTGAAGATGACAAAAATGGCATACATTAGCATATGTGACATTGCTACATTGGATAAACTATTCATAATGTTTAAGTTCACCAACAACACCATAGCCAAGAGTAGAGTTTTTTGGGAGCTTTCATATAAGGGCTCATGTGCCTTATCAAGTAAAGGTATATCAAGACCATCTTCATCATCATTATCAAATTCACTAGTACTATCATTATGAGCCTCTTCATCACCTACTCCAATACCATATTCTTCAATCATGTCCTCTAGAACATTATCATCTTCTTCCATGGGAGCAGTATCCTTAGCTTAGATATTCACATCTCCATGTTCCTCTAGTAGGAAATCCACATTCAATAATGGACAAAAATTGTGGCCCCCTTCAATGTGACCATGTTGCCTAGAATGACTTTGGGCTGTTGTGATTATAATTTTTTGATTCTTTAAGCCCTTACACTTTTTGCAAGGACAATAATATTTATTAAGTTTTCTTTGGAACTAAAAGTAGAATTCAACCATAGTCTCATTATTTTGTTTTGAGTACATATTGTTAGGTGTGGTCTATCTTCATAGGAAAATATATCTACAAATAAATTGGACATGTAGTTAATGATTATATCTGCACATATGGAAATTGTTGATTAATGTTTTCAAATGTAACTAAAATGATTCTATAATTTCTAGAAGGCCTAGATGTTTGCAAAATGTGGAGTTATAGACAAAGTATCCTAATTATTTGCAAAATGCCTCAAAGAAATGTCACAACATGAAAGTTACTTAGGTGCTATCAACAACATGCCTTGACTAATCTTGATAGCAATGACTAATGTGATTAATGCATCAACTAATGAAGATGACTAAAAGATTGAAACATATTAATGTATAGCAATGCTTTTCTCGAGGAAATATATGCTCTTCAATAAGATATAAAAGGAAATATGAATTAGATGTGATCTATGTGTGCTCCATGTAGATGAACATTACCTTTTGAAAATTGTTCAACAGGGGCATCATATTTTCATCAATTTATTAAGAGGTTTGTACAGTTTGAGACTGGAGTAAGAGATAGTTAGCATTGTTGCTGAAGATTATTGTCCTAAGGACTACAGACTAAGTGTAATCAGATGTTTCATTGTCTATGGTTTTACCAATCCTAGGAGGCTAGCTAGGAATAGGAATTGCTCTAGGAACATTTTGTGGACATGCTTTTGGAACGAGACAATTCAATATGCCTGGCATTTACATACAACAATCTATTGTGATACTTTCAGCAACTGCAGTTCTCTTGTTTATACCAAACATTTTTTTAGATCCTATATTCAAATTGTCAGGACAATCGACCATCATTGCTGCTAAGTCTAGAGTTCTCTTGAACTAGATGCTTCCTCAATTGTTTGTATTTGCCACAAATTTATCTATGAAATTTTTTTTACATGAATAGGATTTAATTTTACCAATATTCTAAATTTCTAGAAAAGTGTTAATCTTCCATTTTGTGGTTTGTTGGATAACTTCTTTCACATATATATTAAGTCTCCCTAATACTGTTATTGCAAAGAATATATCATGTTGATTTGGTGCTATTAGATATTTTTATTTGGGGGGATACCACTAGGCATACTTATTTGTTTCATTGATAGAGTATGCCTGAAACCTCACCAAGTTTTTTGCAAAGACTCAACATGTTTGTGGAAAAATCTTGTTTGTATCAATGAAAAAGGCCAATTACTCTACTATCATGTTTTTCACCATTCATTCAACATGTACTGACATCTTCCAACATGAAACAAACCTATTATTAAGGCCAGTTGGCTTCAAATTCATTAGCTTTACTTGTCAATTCCCTTGGTGTACACTAGCCAAACCACACTTCCTACATATATTAGGTTAGTAATATCTCATTTATGTTATAGATGGCCCATTCTAGGTGAAACAGAGACAACATTCAATGCTAACATTAACATTAACATTAACATTCGATGGCAGACAATCTTCGCTGTCAACTTATTCAAACCAAAATGTGTGTGGTGTTGGACCCACATCAAATTCAAACCAGAATGGAGGACCTAATTCATATTTGAACCAAAAAAAGAAAGAATATCTATCTCACCCTAATTATCAAAATATTGAGACATATGCATCCCTTCCTTACCATGGGAACAATTACAATCTATAGATAAGATCATCTCTTTGTAACAATTCTTGGAATAGCCATTCACAAATAAAAGAGTCCACTTTTCCAACTACTCAAAGAGGAAATCAAGATCCTATTGTGAATAGATATGTATATAAACAACAACAATCCTCTTTTCTAACAGCACAAGGAACTTTTCCAACTACTCAAATAGGAAATCAAGATCCTGTTGTGAATGGGTATACATATGAGCAACAACAATCCTATTTTCTAACAACACAAGGAACTTTTCAAACTCCTCAAGGAGGAAATCAAGATCCTATTTTGAATTGATATGCATATGAGAAACAACAATCCTCTTTTCCAACAACACAAGGAAGAAATCCAAATCTTCATATAAATGAGTATGAAACAGTATCAACATCTGAGCAACAACTGTTGGAAATAATCAAGACTAACTAGGTTGCTAAGAGGGGAGGGGTGAATTAGTAACCTCAAGAACTTTAAATCAATTCAAAAATTGATCCATTCATCATTCATTCATCTAATATACTATATGCATAAGAAAGATAAACATTTATAACACATGAACACAAAATTTTGGTGACCCAGAAACCTTCCAAATAGAAAGTAAAATTGGGGTGGGGATGATACCCACAAAAATTTATTACTGAAGCATGAAGTTAGCCTATTAGGGCTTACATTGATCATTTCTAATGATCTACCCTATTAAGAGCAATTTGGACTGCTAGATCCACCTTGTTAGAGGATTTACAAACATACAATGAAGTATGCACTCTATTAGGAGATTTATACAAAGACTGTTAAGTCTACCTTGTTAAAGGATTTACAAAATTGATTCACCTATTAGGATGAAATAGTGGATCTACTTACAACTTGATTGTTGATTAGATCCTTGAAGTACAGATCACCTCTTGTGACTGATGAATCTTTTCTGCTCCTTGTAGACCTTGCTGAATACTCTATTCTGTGGCTGATTCTCTTTTATTCTTCTTAAAACATTACATGTCCATTCCTTAACATACTCATATATTGAAAATGATATAATAAATTACATATATACCATTCTAAGAATTACAATTGCAAGGTCGGCCAAAACACAAGTGAACAAAATATTATTGAGTCGGTCAAACAGTAGAAAACTCGAGTACTTCAAGCTAACTTGGTAACCTTCTGATACTCGGCATCCACTGCATTACTTGGCATTGTCATGTACTCAGTAGAAGTAGAAGCTCAGTCCATACTAATCACACAATGTAGCTTTGAACTTAGTAAGCATTGGAGACTCAGTAGATATAATATCACTCGGTAAAAATTGAATCGTTCATTTACCTTGCTTTCACTTGATAAACACTACACTTCCATCACTCAGTAAACATTGGCTTCCATCACACAAACTGATTATTTGCTAGACACTGTGAAGCTTGATAAAAACTATATGCTAGGTAGATACTGCTAGACTACACACTCACTCGGTAGCTTCAAGAATGCTCGGTATGAACTGTTGGATTGCACACTCACTCGATAGCTTCAAGAATGCTCAATATGAACTACTTAAGTGATGAATCTACAAGGTAACCACTAAATGCTTGGTATACACTGTATACTGAGTGATGAACTTGGTAATCATTCAGAATCAAATAAGTGTTGTCACTAATGAAAAATACAATATAATGCCAACAAAAACAACTTTCTTTTCCAACTTCACAAGGAAGAAATCCAGATCTTCATGTGAATGGATTTGCAGTAGTACCAAAATTTGAGCAACAAAAACCATGTTTTTCAACTTCACAAGGAGAAAATATTGATATTTGTGTCGATGGATATGCAACAGTGTCAATGTTTGAGCAACAACGGCCCTCTTTTCCAACTTCTCAAGGAAGAAATCTAGATCTTGGTGTTAATGATTATGCAGCAACATTGGCATCTGGGCAAAAATAAGAGTTTTTTAGTGTGGACCATTCCCATCAACCATGGTATAGGAACAACCACTAAAGAGGCTCATTGTGACTTTGGATTATATGATTTAGTCGACATTTATGGCATTACCTACATGCTAAAAACCATGTACACTGTATGGCAAAGATATTATTTCATTTCCTTTTGGTTACTATGGTTGTGATTTCATTCATCTACTTTATTAGCTTGATTTGTGACTATGCTTTTATTTGGTTTTTATGGGATTGCTATGGCAATTGATTGGCCTATAAAAGTGAAGATACTAGTTATGCATCCTAGCACCTTGGGTCATATTAAGTAAAAGGATTGATGGTAGTTAGGGACTTCTGCTTTGGGATCATATTACTATTGAAAAAGAAACATATATTAGGAACAATGTATTTATTAAATTATTAAACCATTGAGTTCAAATGGCTATTATTTTTTGGTATATGTTTGTTTCCAGTATTCTTGTATACTTAGCTTACTATTTTATCACATGTTTTCAAATACTATGATTTCAATTAAGATTAAGCCTGTATATCAGCTTGTGTCCTCATTTTTTACTAATTTTTAATTAAAAGTATGTTAATTTAATCATAATAATTTATTTCTACTATCCCTTTGTAATCTTAATAAGAATTGAGATATTTAGGACATATTCATAGGCTCAGGGATGTAGCCAAGGTATACCATGGCCATGCCCAAACTAAGATCAATATCTAGTATGAAGGTGGTCTAGATAAGAAATATCAAAGCTAGGATAGAAATGGCTATGGGTCATCAGGCAACATTTACCATAGTATATTCTATAAGTGATTTCAACATTTTAATCTCATTTATGTCAACGATAATTGATTAGCAGATTTAATTTCATTATAAGATAATTACTACAATCCCTATTTAATTTCATTATAAGATAATTATTGCAATCCCTAAACTTAGAATATTTGAGTTCGCACTTAAACTATGTAATGGATGCTATGAATATAATTGTGTGGAAAATAACAATGAACAATTTCACTTGCTATTTTTGATATATACAATTACATATATGCTAAAAAGAATTAATACTTCTTGCACTTAGTGGAATGATCCTGGCTATATCAATTATGTCAATATAAACTATATGCAATGGAGATGTTATGGCATTGCTTCTACCAATGCAAATTATTGTCACTAGTATGACTTTGATAACATGTAATACCTAATCCTTATTTATTGCTAATGGCGATACAATTGTATTAATTCTGTTTCTAATATAATCCTTCAATGCTTGCAATCAAATCTAATTATTGCTTAAAGTGAGATTTGATGTTTCTGATTTTCTGATAGGCTTATGAAATTTTGGAAATGCTGCTATGTCTGATTTGATTGAATAATTCTTGCAATAGGGTTGTTATGTCTGATCTTTCTTTAAATGTGTACAACCAATAATGCCAAAAGTATTCATTCAACATAACATGTTTATTACAAATTGATGTTGAAAAAAATGATAATGAATGTCCTTTTATACCATGCACTTGGTGTGAGAAGTCATGTAGGATAAAGAATACTCTCTATCCCTTTTTAATGTCACTCTTCATAATACCTAATTGTAACACAACCATGTAATTTCCTCCTACCATTATTAATTACTTATCAGGACATATCATAATTCACTATCTTAATCTAGATTGGGCTTGATTACCATCATCAAGGTACCTATTCATGATTAGTAATTACCGAGAATGGATTAATATTTTTTCTTTGCATAATGACATGAGTTTGTTAACAACTCAATGCTAACATTAACATAAACTATCATATTATGGATAAGCTAGTCTTTTTTATCTTTATTGATCTGTTTATGATATTGATTATGGATGTTATTCAATCATTAATGTTCGAAAACATTATCCTCTAATGTGATTGGTTCATGCCTTAGCCAATACTAGTTGCCAATGGCCATCATTGATTCTTGAAAATGTTCTCCATTAATTATATTCTTTGATGGCAAACATGGATCCTCCTTTTAGTCAATCTATTAATCTTTCTCTTGCTCTATGATTGTTTAGTTATTATAGAACTAAATATAAATATTGATATTTGCATTCACTCTTCAACCTTCGATATTGTTTGTTGTTCCTTATCAACCATTGATACTTCTATCAACTCCCTTAATCTTGTTTGTGATTTCTAACACTTGTCTTGATTGAGGTTCTAATCTTGCTCACTACTCTGCAATGCATTTGTTTCAAACATGTATGTAATCGATATCTTCTATTGATATTGATCAATGTAATCTTAGTATCTTCTTTTTGATGCTCAGTGACCATCTTTATTGGTTAGCTTCCTCATAGTATTAATTATATGATCAATATTAGTAGGATTCAGATGAATCATCAATAGGCATTGATTCTGACTGTCCTTTGCAATTGTTGATCAATTGATCTACACAATCATAGTCTATAAAATTCATGATGATGTCTTGAACATGTCAATGACAATGAAGATACATACTTGGTATGATTGACATGTTGCCCACTTTCTTGGCAAAGTCATCAAAATCTTGGACTAATCCTTAGTCCTCTGATGCAACTATGGACTAATCCTTATTCCTCTAGTGCAACTATGGACTAATCCTTATTCCTCTAGTGCAACTAGAAAAACCATCTTATTCATAAGACTTCATAGTTTTCCAAACATCTTATTCTTCTACTAATACATGTGTACATCTAATTTTAACTATCAATGTGCTATTGGTGTCAAGGACTGCCACTCCTTGTTCACAAACATACTTTCTTATCTGGATGTTATTAGTCTGATAATGGGTACACCACAACATAGTAGGTATGTTAATGCCTCTAGTTCCTTTGGTATATGGCTAGGCACAGATTTTGGTAGTTTCAATTTTGTTATGCATAACTAAATATTGTTATATATGGAAACATAGGATTTTTTTGTGTAATAAGCCTTAGTTTCTCCTTCTAGTTAGCTTTCATTACATTACTCTTATATAACTTATGAAATGAAGACTTTGCACTATTGATGTTTCTTCTTTTAATTTCCTGGTTATATTCAACTCTATATTACCATGACTGTAATGACCACTCCTAATTTTTTGCCTTTATGATAAATGAAACAAGATATATCTACTATTGATTGTTAGCTTCAGATTGCATGCACACTAATTAAACTTGCATATGCAGATACTTTAAAAGATAAAAAACTAGTTGAGTGGGGAATATTTGCTCCAACTCAATCAGTGCAATAATATGAAACTCACAAATACAATGCTCTTGAGTCCTAATGATAAACAACTTGATGAGTGAAGGATGTCTACTCAAACTCATTTAGTACAATAACATGAAACAGGGACTAAGCATGCAACTATCTAATTAAGTGAGGGTTGGTCGCTACTTTGAGAATGTTTATAATATACAATAAACTTGGAAATGCAATACATGAATCAAACTTGAAATACTTGGTGAAAAAAAATTAAAATAATCTACCTAACATACCTAGTTGCTGAAAAATAAATTAACATACATGCAATAGCAAAACCAAAAAATGGGTTTCAAAGCCCTAACCATCTACACCAAGAACTCCAAGATGGATGACTAGAGCATGAGAAATGGTGCCACAAACTAGTTATAAACCTTTGCAATGTCCTAGAAGATGAACAACTAGCATTATAGAGACTGGTCAGCAATTATCAGACCCACAAATCTGTAAAATCTCCTCAATTAGCCTCGCAATTGGGCTCTAACACTATGTTGCTCAAAGAACTAGTATCATCACTATTGAAACTCAGTTGTGACCTGTGTGTAAAATTACTAACTTATCTTCTAGATTGCATCTTTCAACAATGTGGAGAATTTTATCTACAAGAATTTCCATCCTCACAAACCAAGAAGCAACAACTCCTTCAAAACCAAATCGAATGCTTGTGCAACTCCTGTGCACACTCTGTGAAACATAACAATGAAATAGGAAACTTTTTTTCATTTTAATATGTTAAGCTTGTATTTGTCAAAATTTTGACCAACACGGGCATGGATTTAAAAAATAAATTTTTCCTTCCATATTTTGACCAATCTAAAACATTTTAATAAATGGTAAAAAATGAGGTCAAATGTACTAGTGCCTAAATCTATTGAATCTAAAACTAGTGATGATTATTATTCAAAGCTAAAGATAGAGTACAAGATCTTGAAGCATGAATTGAAGATTATGAATCTAAAGTTGACTTTGAGGAATGATACTAGCAAAGTTGAAGCTAATCTGAAGACCGAGAATGCAGATCTTAGAGAAAGTCTAGCAAAGAAGACATCTAAGTTTGAAGTATTGAAAGAAGATCATGAAGATCTTCATAAATACAATACTATTGTGAAAGGTGAATTAACTCAATGCAAGAAACAACTTGAGAAGCCTTATTCTAGTAGAGAGAAATTTGATGATTCAATGTTGATATAGAGACCTACTTATGATAAGATTAGTCTTGGTTATCTATTTAAAATGCCTACAAAGAAACCTGAGAATAGATCAGATTCAAAAGAAAAAGAAAAATCTAATGATAAGATTGAATCCAGTCAATCTTCTAACAAACCTAAAGAAGTTGATCAATACAAAGAAGTTGAAATTTTGGATGAATCAAAGCAAGTGGAATCTCCTAAGGAAACTAGGTACGAATTTAGAGGTAAGTGTTTTTTATGTAATGAGATAGGTCATATGAAAAAGGATTGTACAAATAAGTCATTTAATCATGTCAAGGATTTTTATTGTCATAATTGTCATGGTATGGGTCATAAAGAAATTGATTGTCAAAAACCTAAGTATGATAATGATAGAAGGAATAATAGAATGTCTAGAAATACTAACCCTATAGATAGAAGAAAATCTAATGAAAATACATCGAGGGAAAGAGGACAGATCATGTGTTATAAGTGTAAATTTTTTGGACACATAGCTTGGAACTATCATGCACCTAATGATCATCAAAATCCTAGAAGCAAAACACTAGTATGTCAGTTACACAACAACTTCAAACATACAAAAAAGTATTGTAGAATGGATAGAAACTTCAGAGATAGAAGGAACAATGGAAGAAGCTTCAAAAATAGAAGGAATGATGGAAGAAACATTGAAAATGATAGAAGGAACCATAAAAGGAATTCTAAAACTAATAAAGACAATGAAGAAAAAAAAATTGTAGTTAGTGAACTTTGAGAAGAACTCAATGAGGCATTTGTAAAAGGATTAGATATCTCAAAAGAAAAGCTAGATTTTGATGAGACTAAAAGATCAAAGTTAGTTGTTGAGTTTGATTTAATTAAGATGAATTAAGCTTGCTTACAACACTAGAATTTGAGAACCTCATTCAAAGATTGAATTAGAGGTAGTGAACTTGGGAAAATGTGTATTGAGATAAGTTTAGATGGTACCTAATCTCACTTGTAATTTGGAGCTTATCTAAACAAGTTACAAAGGAATTTATAGTTACTGGCATTATAGAGAAAGCTAATGCTGTAGTAGAAGATGAAAACTATTTTTTTTTGCAAAGCATTTGGTGAAGTGAAGACTTGTGGTGCTTTGTCAGAATGGAAGAAGGCAATGGAAAACCTCGGGTGGCATCCAAAGATCAGATAGATGATCTTGAAAAATTATTTGATTAAAGAATGTAATTGAAGAAGAAGGCAATGGAAAACCTTGGGTGGCATCCGAAGATCAGATAGATGATCTTGAAAAATTATTTGATTACAGAATGTAATTGACAACATTTTTGTGTTTGCAATGTATGCAATTAATGCAAGTTCAAGTTGATGGAATAAATAGAGTACAAAATTGATTTCTACTTCATTGTGAATTCATCCAAAGTAGAGAGCACTCAGAAGTGACTTGTTAGTGAGATTTTGAAGCAAACCTTATTTTTGGAAAGAGGTATTTTATCATTTTTTCTACAAATTTATTTGGTAAAAGTTCATATTTGATAGAATCATGGATATGTCAGTAGTGCACAATGTTGAGAACAAAGAAAAACTTAAGTTGAAGGTTGTTTCTACGAAACCTATGGAATAAAACCCTAACCCAACATTATCCATTATGTCGAATAATGTAGTATATTTGGAAGATATAGGAAGTTATCTTAATAGTAAATTTAAATCTATTGGGAGTGAATACATGAACAAGGAAATGGAATTAGTTTTCAATCATGATATGACTATAAAGCCTAGATTTGAACATTTAAAAGAGTTATACCTCTTCAAATATCATTTCTATAGAGAATTAGACATAGACAAGTGGACACAAATTATATTAAGAAAAATACATGATGGGAAACTATGGATGCAAGATAGTATAGTTGATATTCCTATCAAACTTATTCATGAGGTAACTAGTCTTTGTAAAAAAGGTAGTGTACTTAAAGGTGATAAAATGGTTAAGAAGAAAGTTGAAAGTTATACCAAAGCAATGTGCAATAGAAAGGCTATGTTGATCAGCACCATTAAGCAAGATGATGTAAGATTCTTTATGTGCAAGCTCAAAGATTGATGAATTGTCAGTTGGATTCATCTATGCAACCTATAAGATATGTATTGAGAAGGAACAAGTAAATCTTAGTGACATTCTGAGAATGCAACTACTTGAGAACCTAGAAAAGATCAAGAGGACTAAGAATGGTGTGTTTAGATTTCAATCACTGATCAATCACATATTCTTTCATGTACTTAAAATATTTTCATGTTTGTCAGTCATAGAGATAATGAGCAATGATAGATGTACAATGGAGAATATTACTAGTGTATGTAGAAGGCATCTTGCAGATAAGATATTGGATAGTGGAAACTTGATTATGAAGACATTTCATAATGAAATGAGATAGAGATTCAGAATTGCACTTGCAATTGTTGATAGATTTAAAGATGATGTTTATGTTATGGTTGATATAGATTTTACTTCTTTACAAGTAGTAGAACCTTAGGAAACATTTCTTGATCCCTTAGGTTATGGATTGAGTGATGATATTGCAGTTGGATATATTGATTTTTTGTTAAAATTAGAGAAGGATAAAGTAGAATACAAGTTAGGGACATATGATGAGATTACCCAGTTAGCTCATCAGGTATCCTTGGAGAAGGTTTCTGATAAGAAGATTGAGTCTATTATGAAGAAAGCTTTATCAGAGGCTGGCATGACTGAGAGTGAGTTTGAGGCAATTAGGAAAACCATAAAATAAAGTATACTAAATATACAACCCTTGTTGGTATCTATTGCAGAGACATCTTTGAAATAGATCATTCTGTATGCAACAATGTCAGATGTGCAACCTATTGAACCAAAGAGAAAATCTAAGAGATTGGTGGAAGTGGTGACCACAAAGACTAAAAGTGTCAAGCAACAAGCCACCAAACCAGGTAAAAGACAAAAGACATTGTTGACAAGTTTTGAGTCTAGCGATGAAGGAGAAGAAGAACAATACGTTTAACAAGCAGAGAAGGTAATAGAGAAATAAACAAGAAAAGCTCAACAACCTTGGAAGCCAAAGATAAAAAAGATAAACTCAACTATTACTATTGAGGGTAACATTGTTTAGATGAACAAATTCTATGATTTGTATAACAACTTTGAGAAAGATTAGATTGATATCTCTTCTATGAGATATATTATAGAAAACAATCTGAAATTGAAGGATATTGAGGGCATAGTAAACCAAATTGTCTATGATAGACTGATTGAGAAGAAGGCACCAATAAGAGAAGAAGATTTAGAACTTTAGAAGTCTATGCTAAGAACTATTTCCAAGACTGATGATGAAGAAGAGATTAAGAGATTATTGAATAATCTTGTATCTTATCTGAGAAATAAAGTGAGACCATTTTTGTTTATGGTGGGTGAGAAAGATAAATTAAGAACTGAGACTACATTAGCAATAAGTTAGATGTTGATAGAGTCTAAGGAAACATCTCCACCTGCACCCAAGAACCTCATAAGTGTCAGTGAGTGGTGACACTATGTAGATAGATCAGACCAATGTTACCATTAACATTGATATTACTAATCTATTTGAAGGTTTTGAACTAAATGAACCTAATATCAAGGACATTGAAGACAAACTAAGGCAAATTGAAGAGGAGAAGAGATTACTTGAAAGAGAAAAGAATAAAGTAGAAGAGGCCAAGTAGAAATTGCTTGAGGATGAGAAGAAAAGAAAGGAAGAGGAGGAAAAGAAAAGAATAGCAGAAGAAGAAATAAGAAAGAAAATAAAGGAAGAGAAGAGAGAAAATGAAAGGAAGGAAAGAGAAAAGAAAGAAGAGGAAGAGAAAATAGTCAAAGAGGTAGCCAAGAAGCAATAGGAGGATGGCACTAAACCTTCTAGTTCATCTACTCCACTTTCACTTGCCAATCTAGCAATTGATGATGATGACCAAACATACCTGATCTCATCCTTATCAAAACTTGTCCAGAAGAAAAAAATATTCAAGAGCCTACAAAAAACCTTGATGGAGGTTACTAATAGACTACATAGTACTCTGGCAATACAACACACATAATTAAATCCAAAATAGAGGGCACATGTAGTGCTAAAGTCATTTGATGAGGAACTTACCAATTTGTTAAATGGAAAAGGTACAAATTTTACATGATGCTAATTTGTTTAGCACAATTTGTTAAAATATTAAGAATTATTTGATAAGTCTTGATACTTGTATTAAGGAATTTCAGAAGTGTCAACAAAAATGTAAGATACTATACATTAAGTGTACCCTATCTTATAAGATGAATAAATACTTTGATAGTAAGATTGGAGGAGAGATGAGTGAGTTAGAGGCTCTATCTAGCCAAATTCAGCATCCATCTTGTAAAATTGATGATTTTGAAGGAAAAGTGGTTAGTATTCACAATGATATCAAGAAACTAGAACTTTGGAAGGAACACATTTTGAAGAGAATATTGGATTTCAAAGAGTCTATTGCTCTAAAAGTATTTTTTGGTTGAGAAATGGTTGGAGGAATGTGTCAAGGCCAAGGACACTTATTCTAACTTTTTGTATTCAAACCTTAATGTATTTGAGATTGCATCATATTCTTTATGTGCAATTCTCACCTATATTGAACCCACCAAGGAGATATGAACTAAAGGTATAGATAATCTTAAGGAAAATTTTGTTGATTACATGAAGATCCTATTAGCCTAAGGAAGGATAGCATTTTTGATAGTTTTTGAATAGTTTTTGACATTTTGATCTTTCTCATTGATGTTAAAAGGGGAGAAGTACATCATAAAATTTTTAAGGAGAAGAAAATTGTTTGGGGAGAGATACAATGGAAAATTGTAAATCACATAAAGAGGAGAAAATAATATTGTAAAGTATATTGTAAGGGGGAGCATATGTAAAGATGGACAAATTGTAATAGATGTAATGTGTATTATTTTTGTTACATTTTCTTACCTAGGCAATTTCTCTATTTTGTTGCCATCAATGCCAAAGGGAGAGATTGTTGATAATTGGCTAATGGAGATACACAATTTTTGTCATTTATGGCAAGACATGATTTGTATGCTTACAAGAAACCTAGAAAATAAAGATACTTAGCTTTTGGTAATCAAAAAATTGTCTAAGTACGGAATTTGGTATATACTAGTGTATTGTTTTGTTTATAACTTGTTGCTGACATCATATTATGACTTGTGAAGTTAGATGGCGATAGTATACATGTTGATGATTTGTATAACTATGAAAGTCAATATAGACTATATAGAACAAAGATATTCATGTTTTGATGAATAAGACAATGGAATTGAAGGAATAAATTATTTTATTTACAAAATAATTACTTGTCCAACTAGGGTTGACATCCTAGATATTTACTCTAAGTTGGAAAAGTGTATTTTGGTCTTAGCTGACCTAGCAACAATTTGTGTAAAGGCATGGTATTATGCAAAGGACATCTTGCAATGAAAAGTGGAATTGTGTAGTTGTGATGTTGAGCAATTGTATGTGAACTTTTGTTGTGAAAGTGATATATGTGAAGTTTGTGAAGCTATTTTGAGATCTGAGATCGAACTGAGAAAGATTCCATATTCCAAAAGTCTAGTTACTTGTTTGGGTAGTGAGCTCTTCTTGTAATTGGAAGTGCATGTTTGGGCAATGGGCTTATCTTGCATCTACTATACTATGACTCCAATAGGGTTGGAACAACTCCTAACATGGTTGGAATCTCCTAACAGGGATTCATAGTCTCCTAATAGGGACTCCTTATACTAAATTTTCTCATTGACCCTAACAAGGTGCATCCTCTAATAAGGAATTTATATATCGGTATATTATCTAGTGGGTATCATCCCCACCAGGGCTTTTCCTTGGCTAGGGTGTCCCTAGTTTAAAAAAAATGGTGTTATGAGTTATCTTTGTGCATGGTTACTATTATTGTTCAACATTACTTTATTACTTTGTTATGTATGGTTTAAAGTAAGAAATAATATTTAGTTGGTGACTAAAGTTTGCAGATTATTGATTCACCCCCTATCTCTTCATAATCTCTATTTCTAACACATGTTTCTTATTTTAGTGAGAATTTGAATGATGGAAAAATAAAATATTTTGTTTATGATCATGATTTTTATGCTATAGTTTAGGCATTGAAGAAGTGGAGACACTATCATTTCCTAAGGAGTTTGTTTTATATACTGGTCATCAAGCTTTGTAATAGTTCAATAGTCAAGGAAAATTAAAGCAAATGCATTTGAAGTTGGTTGAGATTTTTTAGAGTTATACATTTATTTTGAAACATGGGAGTAGGAAGTCTAATCAAGTTGTTGATGCTCTTAGTAGAAGAAAACTTTTGCTGATAGAAATGTTGATTGAGGTGGCTAGGTTTAAGGAACTTAGTGACTTGTATCCAAAGGATCATGATTTTGGTGAAGCATGGAAGGCTTGTACAAAATGTGTTACATTTGACAAGATGAATAGTTGGATTTCATAATCCAAGATGGTATGTTGTTCAAAGGGAGCTAGTTATACATTCCAAGAAGTTCAATGAGAGAAAATATCATCAAGGAGAAGCATAACAGATGACTGACCAGACACTTTGGGAAAGATAAGAC
Organism: Cupressus sempervirens; assembly: GCA_028749045.1. NCBI lineage: Eukaryota > Viridiplantae > Streptophyta > Pinopsida > Cupressales > Cupressaceae > Cupressus > Cupressus sempervirens. The sequence continues at coordinate 85,410,111 of CM053784.1, read as the reverse complement.
CATTGATTTGGTAGCTAAGAATTATTATTGGCCATAGTTTTAGCAAGATAAGAAGAATTTTTTATAAAGTTACAGAGTATGTTAGATGGAAAAAGGACTGAAGTAGAATACTGGATTGTATTAGCCATTGCATGTACCAAATAAACCATGAGAGGATGTCAAAATAGATTTCATTATTAATTTATGAAGGAATCAACAAGGGCATGATTCTATTTTTGTGGTGGTTGACAGGTTTTCAAAGATGGCACATTTCATTCCCTATAAGAAGACTAGGGAAGTTGTTCATGTGGAAGAGTTTCTTTCCATAGAAGTGGTGAGATTGCGTAATCTACCAAAGAGTATAGTTTCAGATCGAGATACCAAGTTTGTTTGGTATTTATGGTGTAAATTGTGGAAGAAATTGAAGATAGATTTGAATTTTAGTGCATCACATCATCCATAGATTGATGGATAGACAAAAGTTGTAACTCATAGTTTGCGAAACTTGTTGAGATGTTTGGTTGGAGATAAACCAAAAGGATGGGATATGATTTTACCATAGGTAGAATTTGCATATAAAAATTCTATAAATAGGAGTTCTAATAAATAACCATTTCATATTGTATATGGGAGTAGTCTCAAAAATTCTTATGAACTAAGGTAGTTGGATAAAGGAGAGATAAGTAGTGCTCAAGAAGAAGACTTTGCTAAATACTTGAAGAACATCTATGAGGAGGTGAGGAAACACATTATAAGATGAATACACAATACAAGGCTAAGGAAGATGTGAAAAGGAGGTATAAGAAATTTCATATTGGAGATGAAGTCATGGTTTATTTTTGAAAGGAACATTTTCCAATGGGTACATATGATAAGCTAAAAATGAATAAGTTTGGATTGTGCAAGATAGTGAAAAGGTATAGTTTTGGAGATACCTACGAAGTGGAATTATTGTTGAATTGAATATTTAACCTATATTTCATATTTCATATTTGAAATAATATTATAAAGGAGTTTATGGAGATGAAGTTACAAAAGTGTAGTGGAGTATTCTAGTAGCTAGTTTGGTTGCAAAGGAGATTGAGGAGATATTGGATAGTCGTGTTGGTAAAAGTACAAGGAATGAGGCCAGTAGAAGATTCATCATGGCTAGCAAGGGAGGAGGTTAAGTATCTTGGTTTTCCTTTGAATACCTAAGATGTGATGGGCTCATTTCTCAAATTACCCTGGGTGTCTAATGCAGAATCATCTTGGGTGTAAAAGCAATCTTGCATCAACCAAAAATATTTCATTTCAGTTATTTAAATAAGGGTTGTCTTAATGTAGAGTTGTTTTTGGTGGAGTTTTTCTACTTAGTAAATCAATCATATGAGCTAGAAATGTCCTAATTTTAGAGGTGGGTATTCATCTTGGATATATCAACCTACTAGTTGAGGCTTAGTGCCATATCATGAGTATTCATGGATATATTGCAGATTTTTTGGTGCAATTTTGGTATAAAAAATTTAGGTTCATTGTTGGAGGCCAAAATGTGCCTAGATGAGACCTAAAAACTCGATAGATGGGTGCTTGCATGGATCCGAGCCTGTAGATCAGAAGATGAGGTTTATGAAAAGTGGTTATAATAGCCAATCAGAGGAATAGTTCAAGAGTTTGAGCCTTTTGAAGTTGGGCCAACCAAAACTTCCAAAATAAATGTCAAAAATGTATTTGGTTGACTCTATATGTATTATTAGGGTCTGTTGGCCCTAGGTATTAAGTTTGAGTGTCTAGCACCTTCCCAAGCGACATAAAATTATCTATTTAAGAAATACCCAAACATTATCTAGGACAACTCTGGGTGATAGTTCATAGCTTTGTCTTGCAGATTAATGTAATCAAGGTGCCCATGTGGGTTAGCATATTGTAATTTAGAATTCTATAATTCCACCTTTGCAATGATAATAAGAAGCCCATATTTTGTTCTCACAAATTATTGGTATTCCTTTTGTTTTTTTATGTGTATATGGTATTAAGGGGAGCACCCTTCATCACAAGTATTATTCAACTATGATTTCAGTTAGCAGTTAGTTGTAAATGTGAATGTGTTTGAGGCTATATTGCACCTTTTCATTTTTATGAGAAAAGGTACAATGACCCCTATTTAAGAAGAAACAATTTCAAGACATAATATACTTTTTTGAGATATATGATATAAGATATTGCTTTATAGAGAAATAAAATTATGAAGTAATTTTCCATTTCATGTAATTACTTGTTTTGGATATGCAATGAAACTACTCTAATGTATTTCCTTATAAATGAAGTTAATTAAATGATTATTCCTCTATATCTATAATGACATATGGTTTTCTAATTACTTAATTTATTCATTATCCCTTGGGATTATATAATTGTTTTGATAGATTAGAGTAATGCATGAACTTGATTAATCATATATTTATATATTGAGTTATGGTATTTGTCTAATCAGTCTCCTCTGATTGGGTTTACATGCATTTAGATTGGGGATTGCATTTCTCCTTATCTTTCCAATGGTTGATAGGGTGCACACTGTCTCTTGAGGTTTGAAGATAAGATTATATGGGGATCAACTCTATACATCCCAAATGGATTAAGGATTGATCTATGTATACTTATTATAAGTTGATATGTATAGTTGTAGGTTGGTGAAATTCTATCCACAAGTATTGCATAAGTTCATCTTAAATATTCCATTCACATTTCAAATATTTATACATTTGATTTCTCCTTGAGAAGATACTTTCCAACTCAAGAGCTTTAGTTATAAAGTATAAATTATTAATATTTTCATTAAAGAACATAGATAAAGGTACAACCTATTGGCAATATGGCTAGATAGATGTATGAGTGTTGTCATTTATGGAAACATAAGTTTTTGATATTTCATGATGTTATCAGAGTTAGAAAATTGTTTAAGTGTTAGATAGTTTGTAATAGTACAAAGATAGATTTAGTATGTATGGATTTGAGACTTAGAGCTAACTCATGCACAATTGAGGATCAACAATTAATAGTATCATGATAGCATATGTCAGTGTGCAGACCTGTACAAATGGTATGGTGCAAGTTATAGTCAAAATGTCAATTTAGGTATTTAACATAATAGAACATAGCATAAAAGAGAACTGGATTATATGACTTAAGGAATCATTTGGTGACAAAACAATTACTAAGTCATGATGGGCTGACATCCTAGATGTTTACCCAAAATCATTTTTATATTTGGTCAAGCGTGTGATAGAATAAAGGCCAACTAAGCATAGATTTATTAGTTTGTGAGATATAAGTAAAGATCATATCTTGCATAGATAAACTATGATGTAGATGTTATGAAAATGATTGAGAAGAAATATTAAATGATATGTGAGCCTTATGTGATGCAAAATATGATGTATGATCATAGAAAGTGTGAGATACAATAGTAAGACAATATTGTATGTATACCTATTTTTGTGAAGAACTTAATGGTATATTGCATGTTAGGGTAGTGAGCTCTTCTTGCATACATTGTATTTGATCCACCAACTCCTAATAGAGTTGAGGCTTTTAGCAGGGCATAGTCCTCTAACAAGGACTTGAGATACTATGTGTATTTTACAAACTCCTAACAAGATCAATATCCTTAACATGATTCTTTTGTTTAATGAATCATTTTGTGGGTACCATCCCCATTGGAGTTTTCCCTTGTGATGGTGACACATCCAAAGATTAGAATGAACACATAGGAAAAGAGAAATATTATTATTATCAATGAAAAATGCCCTATGGTCTTACAACAATATGATTCTGGAGAAAGAAATCCTCCACACAGTACCTTCTCTCTAACTCCACTAGAGCTGCCTTTACAATACCAAAAATGTTCTTAAATAAGCCCCAAATGGTTTAGGGTTAGGAATGAATTCTAGAATATGCCAGTTGGAATCCACCACCAAAATAGAAGGTTCCATAAATCATGTTAGAAGTCAGTGTAAAATTAGAAGAATCCAGAAATGGTAGTCCAACTTTCGGGAGGCATAACTTTTGAACTATAACTCCAATTGATGAACTGTTTACATTTTTGAAAAGCTCTTGAAGCACTCTATAGCCCTATGGACCAGCTTAACTTGTTCCCCATTTTTTGGCCCTTTAAAAGGTTTTTTGGTGCCCCATATTTGACTTTGAAGCAAATTTAGGAGGTCTCTAGGAACCAAAAAATTGCAATAACTTTCTAATTGTGAAGTCTTTTGACCTGATTCTTTTTCTAGAGTGTTTTAAATTACAAATATAACCATCCCTCAAATTTACACCCTCTAACTCACCATAATTATGGCTCAATTATGTAGTCCTACTTTTGTGGGATTTACATGTATCCCAAGGTGCTTAAAAACTCTAACTTAGAACACTAATAGTGGAACTATGAGAGTTGGAACCTTTATTTGACCCAAATGGGTATCCAGAAATGAAAACACATTAAACATAAACTATTTCTAAGCATATTTTTGGTTGATACAGGATTGCCCTTATACCATTGGATGCTCCTACATCACCTTGGCCAGGGTTTCCCTAGTTAATAAATAATGATGTTATGAGTTCTCTTTGTGTATGGTTATATTTATTGTTTAGCATTGTTGGTTAACTTTCATATGCAAGTTAAAAAATTATTAACAATATTCAGCTGTGGGAAAAATTTTGTAGAATACTAACTCACACCCCCCCCCCCCCCCCCCCCCCCCCCCCAAGTATTATCTATTTCTGATACAACCACCCCGGTTATGCAGAGCCTAAAGTATGGAGATTGAATGAGTTGTAATTTAGTCTTCTTCATTGGCCAATATTATGTTGATATTCACAACATTGATTAGCTAATGCCCGTAGGAATCCAACCAACAAGGTCCACTTACAAAATAGCCCTTCCTGTGAAACTATTGTCTAGAACTTCTCTTATGAGATAATGTATTATGAGTTTTTCATCAATGGGATGACATTATGATGTAGGAGCATCCTGGATGTAAGAGCAATCTTGCATCACCCAAAATATTTTAATTTTTATTCTTTCAATTTTAATAAGGACTAGTAGATAAGGGGGTTTTAATTTATGGGAGCTTGCTATTTTTAGTAAGTTTATCATATGAGCTCAAAATGTTCTTATTTTCTATACAAAGGTTCATTTTAGAGTTATAATCTTACCATAAAGATATCATTGCTCGAGCTTAAGTATCAAAGAAGTTATTGTAGATTTTTAGTGGAAAGTTTATAGAAAAATCTATAGGCTCATTGTTAGAGGCCTTAGAGTGCTTAGATGAGGTCTGAAAACTCAAGGGAAGGGTGATTGCATGGTTTCAATCCTATAGATCATGAGTTGGCATTCTTGAAAAGTGGTTATAATAGCCAATCAGAGCAATGGTTTGAGATTTATGGCTTTTTAAAGTTGGGCTACTCAAAATTCGTAAAATAAATCTCAAAAATGTATTTGGCTTACTCTATATGTATTGTTAGAGTTTGTTGGCCCTCGATATTAAGTTTGAGCATCTAGAACCTTCTTGGGCAACATAAAATTGCCTATTTAAGGAAGGCATGAACATTGTTTAGGACAACTCTAGGTGGTATTTTATAGTGTAGTCTTGTAGATTACTATAATGAAGGCACCCATTTGGGTTGGCATATTGTAATTGAGAATTCTATAATTCCACATTTGCAGTAATAATAAGAAGTCCATATATTGTTCTTGGATTTGCTATTGTTTCTTTGTTTCTGTTATGTGTTTATGGTATTAAGAGGAGAACGCATCATCAAGTGGTATCAGAGCTAGAGTTCTTGAGTGTGTGGATAGATCGCCAATTGTAAGGAAATTCTAACCAAGACTATGGTTTGGGCTAAGTATGTAGATAGATCACCGATTGTGAGGTAGTTTGCACTAGGGTTTTTGTGGGAGCGTGAACATGCCTCCACAAAGAGAGCATGGTGGAAGAGTTGAAGGTGTTACACCTAAGGATTTCAGAACACTCTAGAGGAAAATGCAAGCAATGCAAGAACAGATTCATAGAGGAATAAATCTTGCCATATGAGATGATGAAAGTGAGGATGAAAGAGAAGAAGAAGGAAACACAGACTTAGACACAGTAGAGAAAGTTCTTAACCTAAAGGAGGTGAAGCTTTTAGGGCCATTTCTAGTATTAGAAAAAGACCTAAGTTTGATCTTCCCACATTTTTGGAAAATCTCAACCCAGAGGAATTGATTGATTGGATAAATGAATTGGAAGATATTGAATATTGAAGATCCAGATAGGGTCAAGTTTGTGAAGGCCAAACTAAAGGGTCCTGTAAAGATCTGGTGGCAGGAGATCCAATTGAATCAAAATAAAAGAGGAAAGGACAAAATCACTAGATGGGATTGGATGGTAGTTAAAATGAAGTGGTAGATCATTCCCATGGATTATGAGCTTTATTTATTGAAGAAAATTCAATGGTTGAAGCCAATGGGAAAATCTGATCATGAGTATACTGAAGAGTTCTATCAAGTTCTCATTAGAACTAACCATGTGGAAGCTAATAAGGATAAATTTTCCCATTATCTTAATGGGTTATGGACAAGTCTTGTTTGAGTGAGTAGTATTAAGGAGGCATATCAGTTTTTCCTAAGGGTTGAGGAGAAACTAGGCAAAAAGTTTGATAACAAGAATTGTGGAAGAGGTCACGGTGGAAGATTTGTTAGACAATCTTATGGAGGTTGTAATGATGATAAAAAGAACAAGGATGAGGCTAGAAGTAATAGTTATAACTAGAGGAGAAATGATTCTAATCATTTCCATGATCAAAACAATAGATATCAGAGAGGAAGAGGTAAAGGACAAGGATCTGGAAGAGGAGACTTTTGTGGAAATTTTTTTCATTATGGAGAAGAAGGGAATAGAGCATTTGAATGTTCATAGCACCAAGGAAGGATAAATCAAAGAACAAAAGGTCAAGCTAGAGTTGCACATGTTGATGAAGATGTCAAATCATCACATTTTGAAGATGCTAAAAGGGGAGAAGTCCTAGTTAATAGAAGAATCCCGTTGAGTGGTGAGAATGAACCTGATCAAAGAAGGAGCTTTTCTCACATAATGTGCAAATGTGAAGATAAGTGTTGTGATGTGATAATTGATAGTGGAAGTACTGAAAATCTAGTGTCAGAAATGATGGTCACAAAGCTGAAGCTAAAGAGATAGAAACATAAGTGTCCATACTGTATTGCTTGGGTGCAAGATGACCACAAGGTCATAGTCAATGAGAAATGCTTAGTGAAGTTGATTATTGGAAGCTACCAGGATGAGGTACTGTGCGATATCATATGTATGGACATATGTCATACGTTGTTGGGTAGGCCATGTCAATTTGACATGCATGTTGTGCACAATCAGTGGGCAAATATTGACACTTTGACCAAGGATGGAGTGAAACATAAGTTGAAGTTGTTAAAGGACAAAGAATAAAAGGTATGTAGTGCTATCATAATATGTTTTTTTTATAGAAAAAAGTTTCTCAAAGGTATGAATCATGAGCATATGTGTTTTGCTATATAATTCCAAAAGATAGTAATGAAGAAGTAGAGAGGTGCCTATAGAAGTTGCAAATATGTTGGGAGAATTTTATGATATTGTATCAGATAATGTACCTAAAGGATTCCCCCAATGAGAAAGATCAATCACCAGATGGATTTGAGTCTAGGAGCTAGTTTTCCAAATAAGGCAGTGCACAAAATGACATCAACAGAAAGTGAAGAGTTGAACAAACAAGTTCATGAGTTGTTGCAGAAGGGGTTGATTTGAGAGAGTCTAAGTCCATGTGTTGTACCAGCCATATTAGCACAAAAGAAGAATGGAGAATGGAGGATGTGCATAGATTCTTACACTATTAACAAGATCACAATCAAGTACCAATTCCCATTGCCAAGGATGGATGATATTATGGACTATTTGAGTGGAGCTGAGTATTTCACAAAGATAGATTTGAAGAGTGGGTACTATCAAATTCATATAAGAGAAGGTGATGAGTGGAAGACTTATTTCAAGAGAAGGGAAGGACTATACGAGTGGTTAGTCATTCCCTTTGGGCTAACCAATGCACCAAGCACTTTCATGCAACTCATCAATGAGGTATTGAAGGAGTTTTTGGGTAATTTGTCATTGTTTACCTAGATGATATTTTGATCTTTAGTAAGATATAGGAGGAGAATTTGATCCATATTGGCAAGATGTTTGATAAATTGAGGGAAGAAAAGTTGTTGATAATCCTAAAGAAGTGTAGTTTTGTAAAGGGGTTGGTGTACCTAAGATTTGTAGTCTCAATAGAAGGTCTAAAAATGGACCCAAAGAAAGTGAAGGCTATCCTTGAATGACCTACTCCAAGGAGTGCGATAGACATAAGATCTTTTCATGGAATAGTTAGTTTTTATAGAAAGTTCATAAGAGGTTTTAGTAGTATTTGTGGACCCTAGACTAAAATAATGAGAGGGGATAGAAAAGAATTTAAGTGGATTGTAGAAGTAGATAAAAGTTTTAATCTATTGAAATAAAAAGTTACTAAGTATCTTATTTTAGCACTTCCTAATTTTAACAAGGAATTTCAAGTAGACTATGATGCTAGTGGTACTACAATAGGAGCTTTTTTGAGCCAAGAAGGTAGACCTATTTCTTATTTCAAAGAGACATTGAATGATGCAAAAGGAAAATTTTTTGTTTATGATCACAGATTTTATGCTATAGTTCAAGCATTGAAGTAGAGACACTATCTTCTTCCTAAGGAGTTTATTTTGTATACTGATCATCAAGCTTTGCAATATTTTAATATTCAAGGAAAATTAAACCAATAGAATTTGAAGTGGGTTGAGTTTTTGCAGAGTTATACATTTTTTTTGAAGCACAGGAGTGGGAAGTCTAACAAAGTTGTAGATGGTCTTAGTATAAGATAACTTTTGCTGAAAAAAATGTAGATTGAGGTGGTTTAGTTCAAGGAACTCAGTACTTTATATCCAAATGATCCTAATTTTGTTGAAGCATGGAAGGCTTGTACAGAACTTGTTACACTTGACAAGACAAAGTGGTTGGATTTCATGATCCAAGACAGTATGTTGTTCAAAGAAAGCCAATTGTGCATTCCCAAAAGTTCAATGAGAGAGAATCTCATCAAGGAGAAGCATAGTGGGGGATTGGCTATACATTTTGGTAGAGATAAACCATAGCTTTGATTGCTGAAAATTATTACTAGCCACAATAGAAAACAAGATGTGAAGAAGTTTGTGCAGAGTTGTATAGTATGTTAGATGGCAAAAGAAGTGAAGCAAAATATAGGGTTGTATCAGCCGTTACCTGTACCAAAGAAGCCATGTGAGGATGTTAGCATGGATTTTTTTCTTGGATTACTAAGGACATAGTGACACTACTACATTTAACATCATTTTTTGACCATCAACTAAATAAATTTAGGGTGGTTGAATTGTAAAGGCAATTTTTTTTTTTTTTTACATATAAGGCCCGTGTTGGTCGAAATTTTGACCAACATAGGGCTTATACATCCGAAAAGTTAAAATTTTTTTTTCTCTATTACGTCTTTCGTGCTAGGTTTCATTTGACATTTTTGGAGCATTTTTGTATGGTTATCTCTACATTTTCACATGGTTTTCTCTGAGCCCAATTTCATTTAAGGTTATCTCCACCCACTTGATTAATGATGCCTACTAGCCCTGGGAATAATCTGAAAGGGGGCCCTATATTTGCATCAATATAGGGGGGGTGAAATAGTAGTTCAAAACTCTTGATATTGTCTTTCTTTCATTCTTCCTGATGTGCTCGACTTCAAAAGCTCTTCCATTCACGACCTCCAATCACACCTGCATCTTCGGTGGTCGAGGAGAGGGATTTCTCTTTGAGCATATTTCCATAGGTACATGTGTATTTTTTTTGTAGGTATTTATGATAATATTGAAGATGGAAGTGAATACTATTACTATCATTATTATTTTTTATGCCAAAGTTCAGCCATTGTTGTGTAATATAAATGGGAGAGTCTCCACTCAAGTGCTTTTTCTCAGTGATGTTTTGATGATAAGTGTTAAAAAGAGTCTAGTTGCAAAAAGAATGTAATGTACTTGTTGTTTAATTTTATTGAAAGTGTGTAGATGCAAATTTATCATTTGGAATGTTGGTCTATTATAACAACTATTATACTTTTTGTTATAGTAATGAAAGAAAAGAAAGGAAATGTATATGCAGAAGCTATAGTTGTAAAAGCTTAGAAGAAATAATAATGACAAATTTTTTGTTTTATAAATATAGTTGTTTTGGTATCATATTTTTATTGTATTTTTGTTTTAATAATACATAATTATATTGTATCATTTAGACAATAGTTTCATATTCAAAAAAAGAACAAAAAGAAACAAAAATTGAGTGTGTTTCTCTCTTCAACTCTAGAACATTCAACTTAAACATCAACACATAAAGATAATAATTTGAAATTTGGTGTGTTTAGTTCTTGGAGTTGTACCCTCAATACCTAGGCCATGTGGGCTATAAAACATGATATTCATGTGATTCTATGTTAAATGATGATGATGATAATGAATAATCATCATCTACTACTAGCTCATGTAGTGATAAAAGGTCTTCAATGCACCTCTAACTACAAGTATGCCATGAAAAACTTGTGATGGAGATGACTCCTCAAACTAATAGACTATCATGGAATTTTTTTGATGAAGATGACACCTAAAAATACTAGACTGTCTTTAAAAAATTATTATGAAGATGGCACCTAAATTTACTAGACTATAATTGAATTGATGTACTTTGGATCCTTCACCAAAAGTCTTTGTCATTTTGTTAGAAGATGATTTATCTTCTAGTTCAACCAAAAGAATCTCTCTCCTATATTTCAACATTACATTTAATTGTTGCATTGCAATTAGGCCTTCCCTACAAGGGTTTCCATTTGGATGAATAACAAACTTGTTGGTGTTTTAAAACTACTAAGCAACAAAATGCTTAATACCAAGATGACAATACTCACATAGTCTAAAGACTAGCAAATTCTTATTATCAATTGTATGTGCACACCATTTGGGCCCAACTTCTACAAAATCAAGGGTGGTTTTCTACTATTTTGGTTCTACAAAACCAGGGTGGGTATACCTAGGGATGATACAAGACTGGGAAAACTATATGAGAATTATCTTAGTTTCATTCTAATTCTCATCTCAAATTCTCCAATACATGTACAATTCTTGATACTTTAATAAACACATCCCATATAATAGATATGGCCAAAAATTTTCTATAGTTAAGCAGATGTTCTTAGCAATAATGACTAACTAAAGCTAAAACATTCCATGCAAACAAGTAGAGGCCAACTTTGAAGATCTACAGGAAATAAAAGTAAAGTTGGTTATAATTCTGCATTTTGACAATCATGTGTGACACATTTCTCTTTCAGCTAGATTAAATTTGATCAGTGCCTAATCCATTGGGGTTCAGAGTCTACTACAAATCTCTAGATCTAATTTGTTGCCTTACAACAAATTTTATCAGCAATTCTTACAAGAAATCGTCATTCAAAATCCTTTCCACTACTGTAACAACCTTATCAAATTCATCAAAGCTTTTACTTAATCCATTGAATTAACAGCTATGATAAATAGATATAGAACCTAATTGAACTACATTCAATTGCATGAGCCTTTACTTATACAACATCAAGATAACCAAGTAATCAAAAGGAGACAAAGTTCAGAAAGAACTGATATGGGGACAGTTCATAATTTGTATTCATTTTCCTTGAAAATTGTATACAATTTACAATAGACTCAAAATGACCTTTAGAAAGAAACATAGATGATTCTATATTCATGTATTCTCAAGATCTGATAGAGAAAATACATCACAAATTTTTGCTCAAAAATGGTGGACCAAAAATAGACCAAGTGTATCACTTAGCAAATAGAATTCAGACCTTTTCTCTTGCCCTGGAATTTCACTTATATAGTGTGAAATGCAACAAGCTTTAGGCTAAGAGAAACTAATAGGTGTCTTTTATAAGGAATATCTACGTACACCTATCACAAAATGACAAAATTATGGGTAACAGAAGATATCAAAATCAAATCATTCCTTTTGGTGGGTCAGCTTCTGTTACATGTTCTGATGTTGCTGAGTTGGCTATTGATCTGATTTATCTTCATATGTAACTGCTAAATTAGCCAATGATGAAGCTTGTTTTGACGAGAGCATATTAACCTCCACCTATAGGCTTCCACCACCTTCACTCTACATGGTAAGGACAACTTCTATCTTTTCCTTTTCTTTAATTGTATTGGCATTTTGTGGTCCCGGTTCTGCAACTGAAAGTGACAAGTTTTTCTTGTCTTCTTCTTCTGATTGGGTTTGAGTAGTGATGGTATCAATGATTTGGACTTCCTCACCCTACACCTCATCACTGTCAGTTTCATCTACATCAAACTGTTCACTAGAAGCCATTTTTTCCATCCACCTGTCAAACAATGTGTCACCTGGCCAATTGAATTGCAAAATATCCTTTTGTTTCTTTATTATATAATCAACCTCATTATCAATATCAAAAAATTCCTATTTTAAAGAATCAAAGAATATTTTGGCTTTCACCATTTCTTCTGTTGTGGTGGCCCACTGTGCATGCCCTATTTCATTTATGACTTGATTCATTCCTAAAAAAAATAAATCATCAAGTTCCTTTGCCCATTCCTCTTTGCTTTTCAAACTATTTTTCTTATCTAGGGCATGAGGAAATAAATTGAATTTTTGGATCTTATATTTGTCTAAGTAGCCTATTATTATCTTCTATAAATGTATCCTTTTGCTATCAAAATCAGCAAAATCAGAAACAATGTCAAAGGTTTTTTCAATTTGATCATGAGAATTATTTATAATAGATAGACACAAGAAGGTTATTGCTTTCTCGTTTCTCACCCATTTGTTCAGAATAGGCTTTAGAGCCTTATCATCTGCTTTTAACTCCTCCCGGGTGTTAATCACCTTAGCCAATTGATCATGGATTAGTGGCCATTCAACCTTGTCTCCTAGATATGTAAGAGCTATTCTTAGTTTATCTTCATATTTAGATTCCAGCTCTACATGTAAGGCCCATAGTTTACTCTTTTCTTCTTCAAAATCCTTAGTAGTGTAATACTATGGCGCTTGGGGCGTGTCTAGTATTTCAATGAGGGGGGTAGATTTGAAAGGTTCAATAGGGGGGGGCGAGGGTATGCTATTTTAGGCCTGCTGGATTTTCCCAATAGCTTGTTTTCAAGCTCAACTCTCCTTTTTACCTCTTTATTGTAGGCATCCACAACTGCCTCATATTTACTCTATAATTCAAACATGAGAGATGGATTCATGTTGAATCACTACTCATGAAACATGGGTCATCGAGTTTGACTCAAAATCACACAGTTAAATCCTGATATTCACATCACAATTTGACTAGCTGTGGAAATCATCTCCTACTTATCAATTGATGAGCTTAAGGGGCTTTCTAATGGATGGTTCATAAGGCACAACACTTGGTGAAGGTTTTGCAAATGGGGTTGCAAGCTTTGGGTTTAACTGTGGAGGAAACTTCGTAGTTAAGCGCGCTCGGGCTGGAGTAGTACTGGGATGGGTGACCTCCTGGGAAGTCTCGGTGCTTCACCCCTATGAGCATCACCTAGATCCAATGAGTGCTAAGTGTTCCATTTATTCTCATGAGAGATGGATTCATGTTGAATCACTACTCATGAAACATGGGTCATCGAGTTTGACTCAAAATCACACAGTTAAATCCCGATATTCACATCACAATTTGACTAGCTGTGGAAATCATCTCCTACTTATCAAACATTTCCTTTTCCTCCCTTTTAGCAGTAGCCAAGGAAAATTGATAATAATCCACATTCATGTGGGCTGCCTATACATGTGAGGTATCACCAACTCTCCTCACAATAATATTCCCTATCAGTCCTAAACCATCAAACTGTGCTGATACAATCCTGGATCCTCTTCTTAATGACCACATAACAAGAGTAGCTTGATCATCATTAAAGTAGTTCCTAAAAATTCCTTTTTATTTGGGTCTTGTAACTCCAGTCTATTAGAAACATAGTTGAAAATCAATGCATCTGCAATATCCCAATTAGGCAACAATAGTATGTTAGAAGTTTTTACCATTTTCCTTCCCTCCTCAAGGGTAATGTTCTAGAATTCTTGCATCATTTTTTTCTTTATTTAGTTTTGGATGGAGGCTTCATCCATTTTTGGATGCTCTATTTTCATGTTCTTACATCTTTCCTCAAAATTGTGGATGTTTTCCCTCCAAGCAAATTGATGGAAAGCCCTAGACCTTACAAAACTATCATCTGACAAAAAATGCTAGCTGGCTTGTTCCAAAATGGGGTCCAATTCCCTTCCCTTAAAATCAGCTACAATCAGCTCGAAGCTTGGCATAGGAGGTTCCTGGGGGTTCCCTTCATTGATCTTTTCTTGAGTGACAAAAACTCCCCCTTGTGATCCAATTTGTTCAATTTGCTCAATAGTGAGCTAGTCCTCCCCGGTTCTCAAAGGGGTCTATGAAGGTGAATACTCCTCAACATGAGAATCCTCCTCTCTTATTATTTTCCTCCTCTTAGGGGAGGGCTTAGTAGGCCTCTCTTCCAAAACCCTACTAGTGGACTCAATTATTTGTTTTCCTTTGTCCACTGTATTCTTTTTATTTTGAACAATAGTATATCCTGGCCTTTTTTGGATAGTTAATTGACCTGCCCTTATATTGGGAGTAAAACCCAATCTTCCCATTACTTCCCTAGCCTTATCTGGGTAGAACCTAATAAATAATTGTCTCTTTTCTTTCATTGCCTCTATTATTTCAGGAAAATTATTCATAAGTTTTCTCATCTTATCTATATTTGTAATTGCATCGTCCAAAGGACTATAATCTGGATCAAAACAATGAATGAAATCCAAAATTTAAGAAAAGACTTTCCACTTTTCTTTCCTAGTCTCTTGCTCATGCAAGGAGTACTCATTCCTTATTAAGTCTTTAGGAAAATAAAATTCATGCTCAATTTTACCAAGCTTAATTCTGTGCCTTAGAGCCAAATGATAAAATTCTTCAGAATCACAAAAACGAGAATGGGAAGTGGCCATCTTATAAGGATTCAAAATCTTGTGTAGAGAAAACCAACCTCCTTTTGTGATTACAAAATGATGAGCCATTGTGCAAGTAGGAAAAATTGACCCCTTTTCTCTTTTCAATAGAAGGGTTTCCTCCACTCCTCCTAGCTACCACAATATCTCAGCAACTCCTACCTTTAAAGGCACTTGGTAGGGTAGTATGTGAGGGCTTCCTTTAAAACCATATATTCTAAATACATTAGAAATAGAATGTGGAATGACATCTCCCCAATTATGTGAAACTTTCAAACCACTTGGGTTGTCCATAGGCCTAATGAGATTCATTAATGCTTTGGGGATTCTGGGATTGTCCCTTAATAGGAGGCATCTCAGCTTTGAAGTGAAATACCTATCAAACCTGACAAAAATGGCATTCTCTGCATCTCAAGTCATATCTGCGCTCCACAATTGAACTAGTAATGCTTCCCCACTCTCTTCTCTATCTAATTCCATTTCTTTACTAAAATATGTTACTCCCTTGAATAAGAACATGTGCATTAACAGAGAATAATGGCCAAAAGTTTGTTCCACCTTACCCTTAGCAATTCCAATAAGTCCAATGTGAATCTCCTTAGCTAAGTAAGAAGCAAAATCAAAAATTATATCCACACCAAAAGAGGAAATCTGAGTAATCATACACATAAAATCCACAGACATGAACTCTTCTTCATCTCTCCCAAAAACTTTACACAAGGACCTATATATTTCTATAGCCCTAGAATTGAAGTATGCCCTTTTGAAAGGCTCCCTAGAGGATGCTGTTATTGCTGGTAGTGTTCCAATTCTACCTATGTGTGCGCTTAGCACTCCTTTCCTAACTGCATCTCTCTTAGACATATACTCATTTTCTAACCCTTTCAAATCAATGGGCACATGATAATCAGTGACAGGCCCTAAACTGAAAACTTCCCTAATCTCCTCTGTGCTGATCGTAATCAAGATTTCACCATCAGTTCTCCTCACTACCCTAAGGGCTTGGTCATAATTCTTAGCTACAACTTCCAGAAGATCATAATCCATGAAAATTCTAGGAACCACCAATTTCCCTAGACCAAAATTTGAGATGTTGGCATGTCAGGCAAAAAGGTTCCTCTCTGAAAACCATGTTTTGAATACAACAAGACTAGTTTGTGAAGTTGTTGCATCCCTAACCCAGTTTCCTTTGTCATACAACCCATCTGCTATTTTTAGCCTAGGGTTTAATGAAGTTAGCCTCTTAACTTCTATATTTTCAACAGTGGAAGAAGGGAGTAGTTCAAGCAAATCATTGTGGACATTCCTATCCAAATAGTTCTCTTGACTAGAAAACACTTTCTATTTTGGAGCCATTTTAATTAACTCTCGAAGGAATTGAAACAACACAAGGATTATAATGCAAGTACTTAATTTGAATTTCTCTCTAGTTCTTCTTAGTGTTACTGCAATCTTTCTGTGAACAAATTGCTACACAATCTTGCCGAATCCAGCATAGTCTTCTCAACAACTATTTCTGCTTAGAAATGCTCTGAATCTTTGTTTAAGTACGGTGGAATTAAGAAAATCTACTGTGTTATACTCTATTTTTATTCACACGTGAAGCTTTCATCTCTCATAAATGCACAGGGTGGCATCACCTTCTATATTAAAATTTACACCATGGATTTACGAAAAATCCTACGATCTAGGGATGCAAGCAAAGATGACTCATGTTCCTCTTGACAAGCTGGCAGTCAACCCAATGAAAATTTGCCATGTGTACCTTTCCTTCATTGTTGGTGCCTCTAAACTGGACCCACATAAATCTGAGGACACGTGTCACTTAGGCGCTATCTTGCTATACATAAAGAGTGAGCACCTTGCCATAGTGAGATAGCGCCCGTCATTGATCTTGATTTGATCATGCGGATGACATTCAATGCATTTCTCAAAAGAAATATGGTGGGCCCCTTGTTGCCATGTCACTATTTGTAACCTTTGTGCAACTTGCCATAATGAGATAGCAAAAATCATGGATCTGAGATAGATCTGATGATCAGAGTCTTTTATATATTTTGTGAATAGGGCGTGGGTCCAATCATTGATGACATGATGAAATCTTGCGCCACTGGCATTTGGATTCAAATTTTTTGAATACCTAGCTATATTACCATGTTGCTTAGGGCCCATATTTTTTTATTTCTCAATCAAGTGCTATGTTGCTAACGGTGAGAAGAACAAGTTCCCGATAGTGACATAGAGAATCCTAGTGTCTTTGCTTTTCCTGGCATATACGTGTAGCCCATTAGATGCCAGTGTGTTCCAAAGCTTTATAATTGATATCTGATGGAGTACTTTTTGGGACCCACTTACTTTGAAAAGTTTTTGCATTACTACTTTTCGTTTGGGTGCTATGTCGCTAATGGTGAGAGACACCAATTCTCCAATAGCGACATAGCAATTTCTAGCGACTCATCAAAATTTAGAGTTGGAAAGATAAAGGTGAGTGAAGTCATAACTACCCTTGTTAATGCATCTGACACATAATAGAATAGCACGTGCACTACGCAGCTTGAAAAAACTTATTATCATTGAAAAATTTAAAAGTGACTACTGGCCATTATTTTGGTGAAGGCGTCATGTCGCTAACGGCAAAGTGCCCAATTTCTCTGATAGCAAAAAAGTGACTAATCAAAAAAGCTAAGATTTCTGTTGACGCCTTTTGTACCTCAATGTTGTATTTCCTTTTCAAGTTTTGACATGTCTATTATAAATGTGATGAAATATCTCTAAAACAATAAAATCTCTGATCATCGTATTTCCACTTAACGGTACCGCTTTTCAACTTAGCAGTGGTCGCTATGTCACTAAGGGTAAAATACTTGTATCTTTTCATAGTGAGATAGCGATTGTCATAGATCTTTTAGGGATCGAGCGGTTAGAAACACAAAAGAAAAGATGTGACTCAGGGTACAAAAAGTTTGAAAAGGATGGGAATCTTCAAATATTTTTAGTTTTGTGCCTGAAAAATTTAAAAGAAAACAAGACCTAGGGTTTTGACAAAAATTTGCTTCAAAGACCTACAAAATATGACTTGGCTAGAAACCCTATTCACCATAGGTGGATCCCAATCTGAATTCTTCTATACCTTGGACAAAGGAATTTGATTATGCAAAAATTTAGACCAACAAAACTATCATGGAAAAATTGTGATGAAGATGCCACCTGCAACTATTAGACTATCATAGAAAAATTGTGATGAAGATGCCATTAAAAACTATTGGACTATCATGTGTACAAGTCACAAAATGATTCCAACATATGAAATTAAGTGTACTACATAGGATAGTGATGACTAAATTTCCATGCCCTCCAATTTTGGTGGTTGTAACATTTATACCAATTTCATTTGTGGGATACACACTCTTGATAAGTTAGTTAGCCTTGCGACTAAGGTCGATGGGGATTGTTGACACATGCAACCTGAGCATGAGTTTGAATTTGGTATTTCCTTGGAGATATTTACTTATTTTCCAAATAGATGGTATCATCTCCATTTTGTCTGTCATGATAAGTTGTCACAGGTTTTTTGAATGAATTTATTTTCTTATGTGTATTTCTTCTCATAGAATGAACTTACCTGAATGAAGCTAAACATGTGAATGCTTGATGACCTAGTTAAAGAATATTGTGTATATAGAGGCCTTGTACATTCTAGTATAATTTATCCCTTATATAAGGTCACTTATGGATTTAGAAAAATGCAAGATGCTTTTTAAAAGGGTTTCTTTTGTTAGTTTTGAGACACCAATAATTATTGAAATAAATAATTTATCCTCAGCAAGATATTACTTCAAATTTTCATAATCTGTAACTTTTGTTGACAAGTTTAGACATCTCTCTCACAAGTAGATCATTGAAGCTAATTACAGATGATACCAATCCAAATAATACATGCTCAAAGGAATTTTCTACTATTAACATTAGGAGTGGATAAGAGTAGGTAGTTATTAAAACCATTTCAAATGACGTGGTGATGTATGAACTGCCATTAAATTTTTCACATAAGCATGATTAAGATGTTGAATCGAGATCTCCAATCGAACATGTTCATGGTAGTGAAGCTTGTAGCTCCAAAAAGACTTTTCATACTGATAAATTAGGAGTACATCTAGAAAATCATCCTAGTTGGAAAGGGAGACATAATGAGAGCGAATCACGAGGGAATTTAATGGTGGATTCTACCAAACACATAGAAATCATAATCAACTTCTTTCTGGAATCAATAGTAAGACTCTTGATCATGTACATGTGAGAAAAAAAAGATCAATTTTCCCTTAAGGAGATCATGTATTCTTAGATACTTACCCTTAATTCTTTTTGATCTTTTATTTAGGGTATTTTGAATTACAATTATGATGATAAAATTGAATTTGTATTGGAGATGCAAGAATTGGTAAATAAAGGCATATTTGTTATGGTTGTTAAAAATATCAAGCAGTGGAATTCAAACTTCTTTGAGGAAAATCTTGTGTTTCTATTTCAACTAAAGAAAGTATTGAGATGTTCTCATTGATTATAATATTTAGTATATTTGATATAAAAGGATGGTCAATTATTTCTATGTTCACAATCATGATATTTGTAGACTACTAGTTATGATATAAAGGTTGAGTTTCTTAAACTTGTAAGAGACAGGGATTATATGGGGACTCTTAATGTTTCACAATTTGGCATGGGTCTTTTTTCTTAAATATATTCAAAAATTTTGAAACCTTTGAAAGAGATAATACTGACATTGACAAAGCTAGATTATAGTGCATCAATAAATTAGTGCATTTTGTTAATTTTTCTTGCGACTTCACTTCAAGTATGATCTAGAATTTTAATGACACAACTATTAGTGATGTTATGACATGAAGGACTTGCTATTTTGGTGCATCATTTTCTTATTAATAAACTTGTGCTATATCAGAAATGCTATCATAGTATAGCATGATTATTTTATCTCTAGCTTAACAATTTGTCTTATTTTATCACAACATATTTCATCTCTAATAGTGGACCCTACTTTTCAATCCATGTCATTTCTTAGATTACATAACATCTTATATCTATGTTGTATATTTATATTTGATGTCTTCATTGCTGTGTAGAATCTTTACTCCTCTTCCACATGAATGTGGCAAGCATATTCCATTCATCCATATCTGATGCACCACATATTGCCTTCAACGTAAGACTCATTTCAAACATGGAGATATTTCTCTGTCATAATCATCTTTACCATAATCTTCATGTTGCAGATGTGCTTTAAACTCCATGACATTAAAGACTTCTTTTACTACAAAATTTTAGTAGATTATAATCATATCTTTCTGACATGCCCTGTGTAGGGCCATGTCCCTACATGGCTTCACCCACATAGCATCTTATATATACTATCAAGATTACTGCCAATTGGAAAATGCAGAAAACAATATTGAAAGTGATTTCAAGAAGATACTTACAGTTCTAGCAGTCAAACTATATATGCAAAACCTACAAGAAAAATAGATTAATCACATCATCAAGAAGATACAAGTTAGTGGATCCATCGCATTAAGAGTATTCATATAATTTAAGAAGGTATTAAATTTGATCCTAATTTCCTTAACAAATTCAAGCTGAGGACAACACACATTGGTAATAGAGGAATCTATTCATTAAGCATCTTTCCACGTTGCTATATTTTTTGCTAACATTATGAACACCCACACAATGCATAAAGAAGCAAGCATTGTATTAGATTTACACATATAATATGAGAACTAAACCTATTCATGAATATCAGAATTAGCTAATACTTTTGTAGTTTCTTTTTCAACAAAAGTTTTAATTCAAGCCGAGGACAACACACATTGGTAATAGAGGAATCTATTCATTAAGCATCTTTCCACGTTGCTATATTTTTTGCTAACATTATGAACACCCACACAATGCATAAAGAAGCAGGCATTGTATTATATTTACACATATAATATGAGAACTAAACCTATTCATGAATATTAGAATTAGCTAATACTTTTGTAGTTTCTTTTTCAACAAAAGTTTTAATGCAATATTGGTTTGATGTTTTAATTTTGAACACCCCTTTTACAAACAACTTTATTTTTTACTCAGTTTTGATCAGTTAAAAAAGTCATCGAAGATAAATTGATGTAATAGCTCAAATGTTCAATCAAATTTACAGGGAGATTACTCCAAACTTTGGTTTGGTTTGGATCGATGACCTAAAAATTTGGCTTGATCTTCACAAGGAAAGTTACTAACACTGTGTGATTTGTCTGGGATGGTAAGCTTCCAAGAGAAAAGAACAACTTACCAAAGATTGGTTGAATGGTTTTTAGCAGTTTGGTCTTGTTGTGGAAACATGACATCATTAACATTACCTTCATGAATCTTAAGTCAATATTTAGTTGAAGATCTTGCAATCTCACTATTTTGATCCTAAATTAGAAATTGATCTCAAACTATATTTGAGATCAACTAAAGCATGAATCTTCATGCATATTGTGCAGTATTTGAAATTTTCTTGTTAATAGACATGAGCAAAAAGAGTAAACAGATGTGTCTTGTCACCCCTATTTGACATGCCCATATTGTTCTTTCTCCCTTTGGATGGTTCACCAAAGCCATGAGGCTTTGCAATGGGATTTCTGATGGTTTTATGTATTTTTATATAATATTTATCTAATTAATAATATTATAATTTGATTGATCAACAAGATAATAAAAGAAGTGCTAAAGAATTACTATGTAGAACCATTATAATGAGGATATAAATACCAATCATGGAATTCCTCAAAACTAAAAGAATTGATGTTCATTCTTTGAAAGTTTCAGTAATTTCAGCTCTATTCAAGTTTCCATTATAAGAAACTTTCAATAATAATTTCAATACCATTACCGAATCCTCAGCACAATTCTATGGCAACCTCGAATCCTGAGTCTCTCTTGTCATATATTACTTAGAGCAGTACTCCATGCACACACAATATTTCTTTATAAATACAATATGTTCAGCCACTTATGTAAAATCACTGGCAATTCAATCAATTGCAAATGCCTTCCATTAAATACCACACTATCACATTATCATTGGAGACAACAAAAATTCAAGTTCACTTTGAAATACACATATGCATTCTCCTGAACTTGCAATCTACATTGCAAAACAACAAATAGTCAAAGGTATGGAGTCTAGAGTTCAATTTATATACATACAATAGATACAAAGTCTAGTTCTTGTTACCTTTATCAACTCTGTTGGGCATAGTACAAAACTTATTAATGCTTCACCAAAAGCCGTAGAAGGAACAACAATCTAAAGTTTGGGCTTGCTGCTGCTAGGATTTCCTCCCTTTCCAAAGAACCCCAAATAGAAAAAGCAAACAAACAAATTCAAGACCGTTTAAGCTTTACCCAATAATAATATCCCAAGATTCCAAGAACAACATTTGACTACAAGTGTGGGGTAGCATCCCTTCAGACCATATAAATTCTTCTACAGTTCATGTTTTGAATGCCATAAAAACCTAGAATTAACATTAGAATGCATGGTTTGAATAATATAAAGTCTTAGAATCAATCAGTACATAATCCATGGTTTGATTGCTATGAGAACTTAGGACCAGTACTAAATTTTATGCTTTGAATGCAATAAAGACTTAGAGTAGTCATATAATGTTTTGTAACTCAACATTGCACTCTTCCCTGGAACATCCAATATAAAACCCTAGGTCACATTGCACTCTTCCTTGGAACATCCAATATAAAAGTCAAAACTCATAAACAAAAAATCAATCAATTTCATTTTTAGGGATTTTATAATTGCTCAATAAAGTTTGACTCATGAGGCTTCACCAATATGTCACTTTAATGACTTATATAACTATTTTTTGTGTTTGAATTAAGTTATGTCATTATTAAAGGCATACTTTTCCATTAAATATAATGGCTCCTCAATAATACTTTATGAAGATAAGTAATAAATTTACAATATAACCATTATAAATAGCTTTATTACTGTTACTATAATTTTAATATCTCATTGATTACTCATCATCTCTTTGTCTCATCTGAGTCAACCATTGCTTCCATCACATAATCAACTGCCTTACTAAAAATATTAATGGTTCTCTCTATTAACTCCTAACCTACTATAACTAGTAATTCCTTGAATATTTGATAAAATTAGTAGTCCCAAGGGTTGTCACTGCATTGAGATTAGTCCAGGTGCCTTGCCAAATCTAGAAATGTTGGATACATAACTTACTATAAATTGTAAGTGTAGCTAACTGAAACAAATGAGAAGCAATCCTAAACACTTCTGCACTATAGAAGGGAAAGATACTCTTGTTTTGCCAGATGGGGCCCTCTAGCCATCAGCCTTAACCTACAAGGGCCAATAATAGGTCGATCTAAACATAAACCATGTCAAGTTAAAATTAGGACATTACACTTTATAACCAATCCTACTTGTCAAAAAAAACATAGGACACTTCAACAAACACTTTGACTTAAATACCTTTAGGAATTTTTAGCAACTTGACCACATTATGGAACCATGGGAAAGGTATGATGACACATCTAAGCAACTCTTGGCAAGGGAATGTCCATTTGGTTTTTCTCTAATCAAATATCATGGTTAATCTAATTTGACATTCAAACACTTTCCAATACTATACATGAATTTGATGTTCAATAGTTGTGCATTTTAGGCATGTAACATGTATCCTTGTGATTTGACCACGTGTTTTCATTATGAAAGTCTCTATGATTTAGCATTCAAGGTCATCCCATTTGACTTGACAGTCGTAATATTTTATTAATATTATGAGATTTCAATTATAAGACAAATGTATTAAATACAGTTTGCTACCTACATTGCTTCTGATGTTTTGAAGAGTATAATTTGGAGATTAGTTATCATACAATTGTCAGGATATGTAAGACCAAAATACCTTAAAATTTGAGAAAATACTTGCATAAAAGCTCTTGAATTCCTAGCTCAAACTTTGTTGCTTTAGAGAAGCAATTATTTGGATTTTTTCCCTGTACAATTGCTACAAGAGTCCATGTGGCTATTATAACTAGAGAGTGTACAAGAGGGGTCTGTTGAAGAGGGATAACTTGTGATCTTTACAAATACACTAGAATGTATTTCAGGTTAGTTCTGCTCAACATATAGAGAAAAATGTTCAAGCATTCCTATTAGTGGATGAGAATCTCTCTCACTTTTCTTTTCATGTTTACTTTTGAAATGATGATTTTTGCTAGTTACTTTAGACACTTCAAAGAATGTAATCCATGGTTGACCTGATATGATTACCAATTTTTGTAGTATTATGGAGCTGGCAAGGGAACAATTGTATTGATTTATATCATTGATTCTAACATGAATTTGATTGAAATTTGTATTTTAATTTATTTTAAATGTGTTCTAGTTGGGCACAACTTACAATAGTTTGTATGGTCTCTTTCACTTTAAACTTGAGCATAGATGATATGTTATAGGAATTGATACCTCAGATTTTGTGGAGCATAGAACTATTTTCAAGTTAACAGCTGTATTAAAATAAAAAAATTTCGTTTGCTTTTTACAGAGACTACTCTCTGCAGCAAAACAATAGTTAGGGGAGATCATCTCAACATTTGAATTTCTAGATCATTCTTCTTTGGACATGGTAAACACAAACTTCAATTTAAAATTATCTGCATAGTGGCAATTTCTCAATAATGATATTTATTTATTTAATATTCAGACAAGGAGACTTTTGAAATATGTTTCAGTATTATTTTTCTCCATACTAACCTATTTGACATTTTGTCTATTAGTAGTGTTATTTAGTAGATGTAGTTTATAGGATATTCTTATATGAGACTTACATTTGGGATGTATGGTGAGCAGAAACACTTTGACCAAGTAGGCCTGCATACCTCTCTCTGATTTGGAGAGATCTGTTAAAGACATTGAGGGGTTATTTGCTAAAATAGATATGTTGACATAGGCCTTTTCAAAGATTCAAAATATTTTATGACATTACAATGCATAGATTTTTAGCTGGACATTTTTATGCTGATTGTGTCAATTTATAGAAATGCAAATCAATATAGGGAATGGATTCAAAATTCCATATGTTGTAAAGTAGCAGTTCAGTGTTATGGAGGGTAATCATGTAGGGACACCGTGTGAATCAAATTTTCTAGTGTTCCATGTACAAATATACCATTTTTATAAGATGTTTCACACACTCATGTATTATATTGTTGCCAAATATTAGTCATCCTTATATTTTTTAACATAGATATTAATACTCATTCTATTAAGCATTTGAGATCTATTTTCTATAAGCTACATTGCAAGATTCTCCAAACCTAAATAATATGATAACATTTCACCTACTCATTGCCATGAAACTATCATATGTAGTTTTGATAATTTTGATTATGTTATTCATATCTTTTAAACTATAAATTATTACACCAATCATAGTGGTGGGATTGTGGATATTCAGCCTTCCTAAAACATATCCAAAAATTAGAATCATCCAATAGTTAGATAGAAATTTATGGCCTTTGCACTGAGACCAATTATTATTGTCATAGAATTTATGAGTTCTACCCTCTAGAATGTCAAATAACTTCCAAGAGGTAAAACTCAGCATTTTTCCATGGTCAAAATGTGTTATTTGATCAAACCCTTATCACTAGGTCTGTAAATAAGAGTTTCAAGAAATTTTTTACAAAAACCAAAGGTTTTGTCAATATATTTCTCATCCAAAACCTCTAATTTTCTTCAAATGAAAGAAGATTAAATATTCTTCACTTCCAAATAGATTGAACTTATTTATCAATCCATTAACATAACAATAAATGCATGAAAACATGATCTAACATGATTGCAAACAAAAAGATAGTTTTGAATTTACACAAATCATATTAAAAATTTCCTTGAATATTCTTACAAAGTTTAGCCAAATGGTTTCATTCATATGTTGACCCTTTCTTTACTTCTTTAAAAGTCTTAATTCACGAAGCTCCTCGAAGTCCCATTGTAGTTAGGTTACTCATTTCTTCTCTAGCAAGACTGGTTGATTCTAAGTCTCTATGCTTTTATGCCTATAATTTCATGCTCACCATATAGGTCTGAAATGAGACAAGGCCATCTTTAAAAGAAGTAACAGTACCAACATTAGATATTTCTCTTCCTTTGGAGGAAGTGCCTCATTACCATTGCTATCAATATAGAAAACTGGGATCTCATTAGATTATTTTTCTCCCTCTTAACTTCAACGAGCCCTATTCATCTTTAGAGATCCCATTTTTCATCACCAAATCTCCATTAAATGATCTCTAGCTTCTCATGGAGTTCCTATATTAGAAGCTTCATACATAGTATCACTTCCATCATCTACAATAGCTGGTGATAATCCAGATGTAACCAATGCACGATTGCCAACTAAAGAAATACTAGAGCCAATGTTGAGATCTAACTCCACAATAATAGCTAATGAGTTTCCATGTTTTTTTATCAATGGGTTAATCTATTTAATTATTAGAAAATTTATGAGTCAATAAAAAAAACTCATCAAATCAAGCTCAGTGTTATTCTCAATTATAACAACAACCATTTAGGCCAACTGTTCGTAAACTACATATTGATATTTGGTTCAAACTCAATAGTTTGGATGGTGAATCTGATAATTTTTTTATGGTTGTAGAAGAAGAACTCATTTTTAACATATCCTTGCTCAAAATAGTTTCCACAAAAATTAAGATCCACCAAATATTCTACACCTCAAAATAGAAAACAATCAAATGACGCTAGTTGTGTACACCATGTTTACTTTGGTTCTAATTATCTTCCTACCAAATAATAGTATAGGGCTTTTCTATAAAACAATGCTACTAGCTTCCACATTTCTAAAATGATCAACTACATGCCACTATCGACTATACTCTTGCACCTATGCTTGGTGCAAGCACTAGTATATAGTACTTAAGATACCACTGAATATCTAAATCATTTTTTTTCAAAGAAGATGTAAGGCATAATTCGAGTGAATTTAAATACTCAAGGCAATTCCTGAGTGTGGATGTTTGAATTCCTTAGTGTCAAAACTTGAATATATTTCATGCTTATCATTTCTTCTAGCAATTCTTACGTAAAACATCATTAAAATAATTGTTCCCTTTGACAGCGTCAAAGAGTGTATGTATACAATATTTTTGAAGTTGTTTTGTGCTAAATAAACCTTTGGTGATCAAGTCTTGTAAATATCTTGGTTGGTACAACTGCAGATTTCTTATTGGCTTTGTACTAGTACCCAAGATTAACATTGATGACATTAGTAGAATTCCAAGTTTTGCTCTTGTATTCCTATTAATTGTACTTGATTTTCGAATATGTTAAAGAAGAAAAAAATGCCAGTTAATTTATAGACTATAACTGACCTGAATTACTTGATGGATTTTTTAAATGTTGAGATGCATATACTAAGAATTTTTTGTTGCTGTAGGCCAAGCCACAGCTGACAGACAGGTCAAAGCTTCCAACTATTGTGGATCCTATGATTAAAGAGTTGCTGAACTTGAAATATCTTCAGCAAGTAAGTTGCATTCAAAATATTTCTTTTGAATGAAATTGACATTAATTTTAAAAATGCATTCAGTTTATACAATTTTACTCATGTTTTGGTGGATAAAAACTTAACGTTCTTCCACATTTCTTGCCCATTTTATTGCATATCTAAAATAAGACATAATCTTGTCATTTTCCAATAGCTAAATATCTTTAATTGTGACTGGAATTTGGCATAAAATGTATTTTTAAGGTTAGATTGTCAGCTAGTTCTGGTTGATCACCATTTGAAAATTAGAGCTGCTAATCCTTTCATTGAAGATAAAATTTATAGTGCTCTACATATAATCACACTTACCCAAAAAAGTTCAGCTAAACATTTGATTATCTAGATTGAAAGTCATTGTCCACTTCATAATCTTAGCAAGAAGAACACCATAAGCACTTGTGAACCAAGTATTTATGATGAAGCAAGAAGGAAAGAAAAATGAAAAAATGTGTTGAGTCGATAGATAGACATTGGAAAGAAAGCCATTGATTATAAAAAGTATTAAGATCAAGTTTAAAAATAATGTTTTAATTGACAAGCACAAAGCAAGATTAGTAGCTAAAGAGCAACAAATTTTCCTTGTACATCCATGCACTATCTCCATGATTCCAAGTTTGGTCCTTAACCTCTTTGCAATAACCACATGATCGATGCTTGCCAAATAGTGCCAACATACTATGTGGAAAGGCCCTTTCTAGATCATATTTCAATGCAACAATTTATCAAATGATGGCGCTTTGAGGGGACAATGATCATCTTCAACCATGTGACTTTGGCTCATTGATTCAAATTTATTAGAGGATATAGAAACTTATTGACTGTAAACAATAGGTATGTTCTTAGAAAAAACCCATACTCATTGTAAACAACAGGTATGGACTTAATGTATATTTCATGAGGTGCGGTTCAGAAAAACCCATACTCATCATCTTGAATTGTTTATTTAATACCCAATGCATTGAGGTGATGCTTACAATTTGAATTCATAACAACCATTTCTCATCAACTTAAATTGTTTGTTTAGTACCCATTGCATTGATGTGACACTTACAAGGATGTTGAAGTATTGCAACTTCCTAGAAGGTCTGCATACTCAATTCCATGATGATCCAACTTTCCTTGATCCTCGGGAGAATGATGTAGGAGCATCAAGGTCAAGGTTGAAGACATGAGAAGACATTAAGGTCTCAAGATAACCAACATGACCATGTTAGAATAGTTGATGTAATAAGACCCTATAAAGGTCCTTTTTTATATGTTTGTAATCATTTTAGTTACATTTGAAAACATTAATTAACAAAAACCATAAGTGCAGATATAAACATTAATCACAACATGTCCAATTTATTTGTAGGTATATTTTCCTATGAAGAAAGACCACGCCTGACAATATGAATCTAGAAGAAAATAATGAGACAATAGTTGCATTGTGGGCTCAATTCTAAAGAAAACCTGATAAATGTTATTGTCCTTGCAAAAAGTGTAAGGGTTTAAAGAATCAAAGAATTCTAATCACAATAGCCTAGAGTCATTGTAGGCAATATGGTCATGTTGAAGGGGGCCATGATTTTTGTCCATTGCTGAATGTGGATTTCCTACTGGAGGAACATGGAGGTGTGAATATCCAAGCTGAGGATAACACTCCCATGGAAGAAGATGATAATGTGCCAGAGGACATGATTAAAGAAGATGGTATTGGGGCAAGTGATGAAGAGGCTCACAATGATGGTACTATCAAATCTGATAATAATGATGAAGATGGTCTTGATATACCTTTACTTGAGAAGGCACACAAGCCCTTATACCCAAGCTCCCAAACAACTCTACTATCAGCTATAGTGTTGTTGGTGAAATTAAACATTATGAATGGTTTATCCAATGTAGCAATGTCACATATGCTAAGGTATGTCATTTTTGTCATCTTCAATGTTAGCATACAATTACTATTCATTATATTAACAATGCATATTTGTTGTTGTAGGTTGATTAGTGACTTTTTGTTACCACCATCAAACATTTTGCCTCGTTCATATTGAGAATTATCTAACATTATGGATTAGATTGGAATGAAGTATCAGACAATACGTGCATGTCCCAATGATCACATTCTATATCATAAACAACATGAATTTGCAACAAAATGTCCTGATTGTCATGTTAGTAGATATCGATCAGATCAAATAACAAAAAAAGTGCCTCACAAGGTTCTTCGGTACATTCCCATTATTCCACATCTTGAATGGTTATTTAGGTGCGCTAGCTTGGCACAATTTATGGATTACCATGCGTGCAATAGAAGTTAGGATGACATTATGCAAATGCCTGCCTATGATTCTGCATTTAAAGAGATAGAAGAAACATGGTCACACTTTAAAGAAGAACCTCGTAATTTGAAACTTTCATTGGCGGTGGATGGTGTCAATCCATATGGAGATATGAGATCGGTTTACTCAGTATGGCCTATTTTTGTTATTAACAATAACATTCCTCCTTGGATGTCCATAAAGAGGGAGAACATAATGTTGTCAATGATTGTGCTAGGTATTTTTTTATT
This sequence comes from Cupressus sempervirens, assembly GCA_028749045.1. Lineage (NCBI taxonomy): Eukaryota > Viridiplantae > Streptophyta > Pinopsida > Cupressales > Cupressaceae > Cupressus > Cupressus sempervirens. Next base: position 85,379,731 of record CM053784.1, on the reverse strand, counting down.
TAATAGTTATCTAAATTAATTTATAAATTTTTTGGATGGTTCATGTCCTTATTTTTTTTGTGTCATTTGTAGGGTTTTTTCCATGAAGTCTAAGGACAAACATGTTGGATGTTTGTGATAGACATGTCCACCTATAAGAAAATTATCAAATGTAGGAAAAATGCAAAGAAAAAGTAATGTTCATGACTACCACTACACATATCTCGACCCTTAATACCCATATGCTTAGATAGGTTGGATAACATTCCTAGTCTTTTATATGTTTAGAACTCCATCTCAAAAGCTCCAAAATTATATGGGCTTTGTTCAATCCTTTGATAATTTAGAGATATAAATGCTTCTTTTTCTATTTTTAAGTCCAATCCCTCTTAATAAAGTCTTTGTTGGTAATCCCTCTCTATACAATGTATGTTAAACCCTCATAGGTAGCTTCAGGACCTCCTTATTATTGTCTTTAAAAACTGTTATTATGTGCAGGACATAATTTATGGGAAACATGGAATTAGTGCACAATTATGTATTATATTAAATCCTCTTTTCACAAACGACATCCAAATTTACAAGTAATTAAATAGTTATGGTCCATATAAATTTTGATACAAGATATAATATTCATATGTGGAAACTCATAAATGAAGTGGATTTAATAGGTTTGTGCTTTTTGACAAATTACATGCAGCAATCCAGTAGCTCTCTTTGCACTGTCCTATTTGCCCTTATGGGTAAGTATTATATGGTGAAGTATTGTAGGCATTATTACATCATCAATTGGAAAAATGTGTAGAAACAAATGGTGATATTCATGAAATATTATCTTTTTTTAGGGTCTTCTTACAATTTCATGTTCATTGGCAATAGGTAAGAAGATATCACACATAAAGAGTTATCAGTTAAGAAGAGGAGTTGTTTTATCTGAAGCCTTTGAAGTTAACATCACCATTCTCAAGAGAAACACCAGATCTTGGGTATGTTCTCCTCTTCTTTCTCTATAAACACTTTTTTATTAGGGAAGCACTAGTTTTTGTCTCTTTTTCTTTCCCATTATGCATGAAAATGAATTTGTTACCTCTTTGAGCTTCTTGAAGACCTTTTGGGAAATGTCACTCCCATGAGAATTTTTACTTTGTAATCATATTAGTTATGGGAGTTTTTGGTTGAGAGTAAAATCCTAACAAACCTCCTACATTAACTATTAATTATTGTTACAATGATCATGAAGTTTGATAGACAGTTTGAGGGTATACACGATAAATGTGAGGCATTCCTAAATTATTTGATTCCCAAAAATGAAGAGAGGCACATCTATGCTGATCTATTGTAATCAAGCATATGGAAGGTTTGGTAAGTGAAATGAACTCAAAGGATATATACTTAGCTCTACAAGAGAATGTAATCACAAATGCAGATGATATAGTGGAATGTCTTAGGGTGGATCCAAATAAGCTTGATGTGCTTAAATATTATTTGGGTCATGCTGGGGAATCAAATATGTTGAACGAGTTGAAGTTAAGAAATTTTCTAGGAGAACATGGCAACCTTTTAGCTCTTGTTGATTCATTGGATGATGCCATAGTCAATCAGTAAATGTAAAGGTGCTACATCTTTTTGTCAACTTTTTGACTGACAATCCTAGTTATTTCAACATAAAGCAAGATTTGCAACAAAAAAATTTATTGATGCATTTTCCTACTTTGGCTGGATGGTTGGAGAAAAAGTTGTTAGGATATACCATTACATCATCATCAGGTATTGCATCAACACATGGAATTGCCAATTCAGTAAGGGACTCAACAATTGCTTTTATAAATGCTCTTTTATTACCATCATCTAATTTAAAATCTAGAGAGCTTCTTGATCATTTTCTAGATGCAATGCTTATCAGTCTAGAGAAAGCATTTGTGTCATTTGATATTTCGAGTGTGAAAGCCTACTTTAATTTCTTAGTTTAGCTAGAAAATGGTGAGCCTACCATAAAGCATGTTGTCAAGGGTGCAATTAATATAATGGTCAAGCTATCTGCTTGCAAAATTCAACTTGAAGGATTGAAGTTTATTTTTGGCTTCCTGATATTTGTGTTGGTTGCATGTGGTACTAACAAACATGTTTTGGAAAAGTCCACAGAAAAACCATGGTCAAATACTAGTTGTAGCAGTGGATCTGCTATCTGTAAGTTGAAGTCAAATGTTACTAAAAAGAACACAAATGCACTAGTTAATCCAATCGATCAAGGAGCTCAATCTACTGCAATGGAGTGTGATGTCACATTAGCAAATGAAGATGAAGATGATGGTATGTCAGATGGTGAACTGGCTAGTATGGAAAAAGAAGAAGATGATGATAGTAATAGTGAATTCTCACATGCTCTACTATTGCACCTATTGTTGCATTACTAAAAAGGCTTCTATTTGTTCCTTATGAGGCAGTTCAGACATCCTGCAAGTTTCTGCTTTGATATTCAAATATGCTTAGTTTGTATTTTCTTTAGGGAAAATTGACTCTTTTGGGATAATTGCATTTGCAGATGCCTAAAATTCTTTATTTTTTTGTTCTCTTCCAGCTTGTCCATGTCTTCCAAGTTGCTTCAGGTTCCCTTCCCAAAGCAGACAATGTTGGCAACAGATGATGTGACAGAGAATAATAGATCTCTGCCAGTTCCTTCAGACACAAGTGTTGCCACTAGAGGCAGTGGCCAGGGGATTATTGAAGAAGATACCAATACTTCATTTGTTCAGTATTGCTATGATGGTTGCTCAACTATTCCCATTCTTAGGTAGCATTGGCATTGTAATGTTTGCCCAGATTTTGATCTATGTGAAGCTTGCTATGAGGTGATGGATTCAAACAGGCTTCCACAACCTCACTCGAGAGATCATCCAATGTTAGCTATTCCAATTGAAGTTGATTTAGTTGCAGCAGATGGGAGCAAGATCCAATTTTCCATGGATGAAATGAGTGAGGAAAGTTTATTGCAAGTGGCAACTGAAGTCAGTTTACATAATTCACCTCCATTGGATCCCCCAATGGAATCAAATGAAATAAGATATTTTCTTATTATTGCAAATGATGCAAAAGTAGTTCACAAGGCTTGAAATGTGGCAAAACTAAAGCTTCAAATGTCTACTTATTCATGCATCATAGTGAAAACTTCAGTAGGTAATCTGCCAAAAATGAACAACAGTAAGTAAATACAGTAGAGATTTTTAGAAGTAAAAATTATCATTTTGAATTGCTAAAGACTCTTTATAATTCTATACTTAAGATTATTTAAATAATTTGAATAGCTAAACTCTGAACTATAAATTTTAAAAATACAATTAAAATAGTTGCTCAAAAATGTTGTCAAAGAAGTTGAATGAAATTAGTACTATCAAGTTGTCAAAATTGGAGACTTCCCACATGCTAGCTTCTATGCATAGTTTTGAAAACTCAAGCCTATTAATGACCAAACACATTACAAATTTTCCTTGTATTATCATTAGATGGGTTTATCATAACCACAATCCTATCTTTACCTTACTGTCAAATCTGGACAATGACTCTATGCATAAATCTTTGTTGCAGAACTTTACTTTGCACATTCTGATATATTAAAATTCAATAGAAACTTTATAAAATTACCTTGGAGATTCCTATACTTCTTCAATTTCATTCCCTATTCATTCTTGGAGGACCTTCACAACAACTTCTATATTGAGGAGAAACTCAACATGTAGAAAATTTAAGGCAATTAAAAATAAGTCATTCCTCTTGTACTTTGGCAAATAGTTTGTCACTGAGCTCCTACATCCCATTCAAAGATACATCAATCTGCATGCTCAAAAACAAATCTTTTTCATCAAACCCTCAAACAATGTCTTTCAGTTCCATGTAGAAAAATCTAACCATTATCCATTTGGTCAATCTGCACAAACTTGACACTAATGATATCTAGCCCCAAAACTTTGATTATCTTTTCCAATATGGAAATCTAAGGCAATTAGTTATCTTGACCCTTGATTGAACTTTGGAGTACAATCTCCTTCAACATGCATTTTTTTTTGTAACAACACCATGATTCGACTGCATTTAACTATGTATTTTTTGATCTTGAAATGAGATGAACATGATTGTGTAGATGACTTGATTATTGCTAGATTTGATACACACTCTTTGTTGGATTGCAAGAGGAGGAAAAATGGTTTCGAGCAATCTAAGATTGGTCCAATGGAAAGTCAATTGAAGGAAGAAAAATAAACTGGAATTCCTTGTGCTGTGGTGGGATCTACAGCTCAGACTCTCAGATAATTAGTTTTAATTGATTTTCCTGTCAAAAAATTTAGGTTTCAGGTAGAGAATCTGTAATCTCAAACATAAATTTGAGTGTTATAAAAAATAGTTGTACTATGTACTATGATAATTATATTGTCTTATCAAGAATGTATTCATGACACTCAATTGCTTCACCTCAGTGGGGTTGGCTATATACTAGTTGAAACATTTAGTTGTATTGCATATAAATCTTAGTCTATAAATCTAAAATAGTAGATATATATTTGAATAAATTAAATTTGCATCAGTACTATAGAAGGAATTTGCATCAGTACCGCATCTAAGTAATTTCAAACAATCCCTATTCTTTCCTGAATTCTTTGGCTTGAAACTGACTGTGGGTAGTATTTATTAGAGATTATCCTTGTGATGTATCATGGTCATGATTGCTAGACTCTTATAAAGCTTTTGAATTCACCTCAATAATATCTTGTACATTGTGATTCCCTTTGATTCATAAATTTTGAATAATGACTTCCTAATTTGATAATGATTCTTCGCCATTTTTTTTTCGGTCCCTTTTCCTTATAAGTGCTTCAAGTTTATAATAAAAATGTTCTACATCTTAAAAACTTCTTATGATCATATTTAGGGAAATAGCTAATAGCTACGTGTTTGCACATCTTGTAGTTGCTTCATAGTAGAGCATATGATGCATTGTGCCAAGTAAATTCATCTGCATTCTGCACTTTTTTTGTTTCTCCCTTGTAGCTATTCATAGAAAACCAAGTATTCACGGCACCATGATTGACATAATTGGTGTGTATGGAAGACAAGCTGCTGATGATATTTAGCATTCTCAATTGTTGAAGTCGCCACCATAGAATCATCACTACATCAAGATTAGATTATAATTTTTCCTCTTTATATTTAATTTAAAATATAGATTAAAATAAATTTCTCTTTTTATATTTAATTCTCTTTATATTTAGGTAACCACATGAAACTAGAGGGAGAGGACAAACACCATTGTGAACATTAAAATGAACTTTTTCCATTACGTTGGTTGAAAAAAAATACCTTTATAATTGCAATTACTTTTTCTTCACTCCAAAACTTGATAGAAAAAAACACCAATGATTCTCATAATTTATAATTATCATCCTCTTATCTGAGCAAGAATTATAAGATATCCATCATTACCTCGGTGGTTGTCTTTGTCACAGATAGTACACCCAAGCTTTGGATTCCTTCAATTTTTTGGATTTTTTTACAAGAGAAAGTACCCATCAATGTACTACAGAGCATGAAGCTCACGGCATATTAAAATAGTTTTCCACAACACACTGACTGTAGTCTTATTAGATACTTCATTACTAATTATTATAGGGGCCATATCATCCTTAAAACTCATTCAAGTCCTCTTCACATTGTCCACATGAATTTTAACAAACCCCTCACTCACAAGGTTTCCAATTGCATTATGAATCTGAAATTGAACAACATAACACATAATGTATTCATTTGCCCCAAAAAAATGAAGTTGGAAATAGCTTGAAATTTACCCATAGCAAAGAATTACTTACATCATTTAGGGTGACTTCCTTGGATCCCTATTTGTGCATTTCCTCCATCAACTGTGATTGCATTCATTCATATTTGGTTAGGTGCCATAACAACAATTTTCTCAACAATATTTAGGGCATTATAAAGAATGTTACCTCGGTAATACAGGTTGATGGTCCCCCTGCCTGCATCCTTTCCATGATCAGAATCATCAGTGATGAAATAAGATTGGCTTGTCTCATTCTTTCATTGGTTGAGATTCCCATGTTTATGAGATCCATGTCAATGGTCCTTGTAACCATGACACTCAAATGCATTCAATGGATTCCAATTAACATAGTTCTTTCAGCTCGATGACTAATTTTGTGATGATAATGTATTTAATATACAACTAAATGAACTGACAATCCTCATTGTCAAAGATGCACAATGGTTACCAGTTTAATGATCTGTGGCAAATTATTGAAGTGCAACTTCAAGAAGCCGAAATGATTCTGCCCCATCACACCTTTCAACCTATAGAATTGGAATGTAAGATATCTTTTTATTGCCTCAATCTGGCTTTAAGACATTCAAGAATGTAAACCACTTTTTTCTACATAGGATTTTCTTACCCACTCAGAGAATCTGATGCGGGTGAGGGCTTCACTTATTCTTATTAAGCTTTCAATTTGGCATGGAGTCATTGTGATAACCTATACAATTCATTCAAGAGAACAAGTTAACATAACATGAGAATTACCCTGCATCTAGATGCATTCTTCAGTAGAAGTATGAGATATACTGTTACTTTTTTCACATGTGTAACTTGTAAGAATACTATATAGAAATTAAACTTGAGAATATATTGAACTAACCTTCTTGCTATTGCCAGGGAAGTTTCCCTTCCTGCGCATTTAGACATAACCATGAATCAGATCTTCTGCTACCTCATTAGATATCTTAGGATGTATATGTTGTCTTGCATAAGTGATATATGAAGTGAGAGTCGGGAGGTCAAATGCATCTAGCGTTTGGTCCTAGAATCATAATGTAGTTCACATCAAAAATATCAGGTCATTGGACCCCCCATTAATTACTACATAGTATTGACCAAATTAGAACTTACCTCTGGCTCATCATAATGTAATGCAACAAGATGCCTTGCAAGGTGCCTATCCATTTGTTCATTAGCTTTATCAAGCACTAGGTAGATTAAATCAAACCTGTAGGCATTTTTTGTGATTCTTTTATACTTGAGTGACAACAAATAAATTCTCCAGCTTGAATTCTAAAACCAAACATACTCCACCTAGAAAGCAATGTTGGAGGAAGTTGGATATTGTCAATCACTGACAATCTAGGGTTGTAGCATGAACCACTAGGATTGGCATAAGCTAAAATAGATGTTCTTGCATTCAGAGATGCTATGATCCCAACCTTTGCAATTGGCATTGTTTGTTGTTCCATAACCTACTTCAAAGGAATGACTAGACATTGATATAAAAAGTCAACCAACAACATAGATTACAAAGTCAAGAAACCAGTAAAAGCACATGTAACATGCTATGAGCATTGTTTGACATCTTGTCAAACTTGTCTATGCAACAAACACCCCTATCACTCATTACAATGCACCACTTTCTAGAACCTGTTGAGTTCAAAGAAATAATCAGTTTATATAGAATAAAGTGGTAGGTAGAAGTGGGGGAATAGGCAGCCCAAAGAGCTCAATGATCAACAAATTGAGTTAATAACTTACTATTTCACTAGTTTCAGGATCCTTTGATACATAAGCAGTCAAACCAACCGTAGAGCTTCCATGACCACTTGTATAAATGCCTCGAGGAGCCAACTTATGCACATACTGAAATAGCTGAGACTTACTCATACCTAGATCCCCAACAAGCAAGATGTTGATATCACCACAAAAAGTAGCGCCTGAAGCTAGTTTTACTACAGTTCCCCCGAAAAGCTATTTAAGAAGCATAATGGTTAACATATGGTTCAAAGAACATGCAAAAAATTACCAATTAATCGAACATGAATGCAAAGAAAGATACCTAGCATAAGAAACCTTTCTTTACATCTTCTAGCTCCCAAATACTCAGAGCTAAGGACCTAGTTAGCCTCTCATAGATATTGGGCATGTGAGATAGTTCTTTCAACTTCTCAATTTGGAAATTGGTAGTCAAAATTCAATTTTAGAGCTTGCAAAATTCATTTTATATACAAAAGGTAAAAAGTATGAGTTTATACCTTAGCTTCATAATCAGCTGGTGACATATCACCCTCTTGAAAAGAGGCAAAACTATCACTATTGGTATCATGTTCCATTGGATCTTTGGCTCACAATCTTATCTTGTCTACCTTTTTCAGATGAAGGCAATTGATGTAGATCTGCACTAGGAAATGATTTAAAATTTAGAATTAGAAATCATAGAATACAACATTAAGGTCCTCATTTCCAATTTAAATGGACTAAGATAGGCTTGAGAGCTTTGCTTTAAATAGAGATTTCACAATCCTTTGTTTTGGTCCCACTCTAACTGTCATAGCTTTGAAAACCCCAGTAACCTACAAAAAAAAAACCAATGTCAACCTTCAAATGCTAACACTTGGTAATAAAAATGAGTGTAGAATTCTTATATCATGTAATGTCAGACACACCTTGATTCGATCACCAAGTTTGGCTGCATCAACAAGTTTTTCGTGCATCAACAAGCTAACAATGTGCAGGATTTCCCCCTTTGGAATGACATCAGACATTTCTTGTAGCCTTACAATCTACTTATCAGAAAACCTAACCACAAAGTAAAAGGATATAGTTGTCTTCAGAGTCTTGAAAATGCAGCTTCAAATCATGCATAAACTAAAATCAACAAGTTCCTACCAGCATCTGTTATGCATCCATGTCAAAGAATTCATAACAGCACATTCTGGCCTTGTACAACATGTAGGTTCATCAATCTGACCTGAGCATTTGAAGCATAAAATAGGATGTGAATACAAATCCAGCAAAAACACTTTTAGATAGCAAGTACCATTGTATGTAGTGAAGCAAAGATATGAGATTTTTTTTTAAAACATGAAATACATTTGACAAAATTCAGTGGAAGATTCTCATGGAATATGAGAATAAAATTTGGAGTGAAAGTTCTCATACAGGGATTTTTTCACACTAAAAAAATGTGCTCTCTCATATATAGCTTTCATCAAGCAAACATCTCAATGTGAGAAGAACCTCATGTATGGTGTCCTATTAGTTCCAATTAAGGTTACAGAGAGCAGATCAATAGTGGTCATGTCACAATAAGGAGTAAGATCTTATTTGAAAAATCCTGGAATCTAAAAGCTTTAGAGATCACTTTCATAAGCATGAATCTATTTAAAGCCATAGATTCTCCGCCACAATTTATGCAAAATAGAATTGAGAAAAAAACATAACATATAATGAAGACACAATTAACTGTTATATTAAGAATTCAATTGCAATCCAATGAATTACCTCTATCAACAGGTACTGGTGCTAGAGCATATCCACAAACAAGGCACCTAAAGAATGCTTCTTTGATTTTTCGTATAATTGAGCTGCACCAAATTATCATTCCTTTGACTAAAACCATCTTCTCAATATATAGATTTCAAAGACAACAAAACCCCCTTATTAGATTTTTCAAATAGCATTGAACAATGAAGACATAACTTTAAAAAGAATTGCCTACCTGATGGATTCAGATCTTGCATGTTAACTGTATCTCTAAGATTGAATATTCTTGCCTGAATGCAATGGCAATTATATGTAAGTTTGAGGCATATTTATGTGCATAAATAAACAAAATATGAAACAAAAAAGTCATTAAATGAAAATATATTAACTGACAAAACATATTTTTCCAAAAATACAATTCAGTCACCTATATGTGCTTCTCCCACAAGGGCTTGAGGTGAATAGCTACATCCATCAATACAATGTCAAAAATGGCAAGAATTTCAGGAGGATATCTGACCATCTTGCCATTAAGGTCTTCATCATATTTGAAGATGTTCATTGCATCAATATTCACCTTCGACTTCCATTTTCTAAATGAGAAATCAACTAAATGAAGTGAATACAAAAGAAAATGTGCTCACCCAATAATTTGAAATGAGACTAGATGGTAACCATAAGAACCCAACAAGGACAAATTTGAACTTGTTCCAAGAGCCTCATGTATTTCCCCTTAAGGTCTGAAGGATCATCCTTGAAATTCCTTAGAAAGCACTGAACTGCTTGATTGACATCTTGAACACTTATGTTTGTGCCCCAAACAAGCATAGGGTGTGTTGCCATCAAGGTCACCCTCAGAAGACTAGGGCATCTAATTATAACAGCCAAAAGAGGTAATTAATGTGTGTTTCAACAGAACATATTATACAAATTGAAAAGAAACAATTGACTCAATTGATAGGTAGTTCTCTATCCAAAAGGTTTCTTGGTACAAGGAAATATCTTCAAAATAGGTTTCTTTAATGTAGAAGGCACCAAAAGTTGGTACATAGGCATTTGCTATGCCGATTCCCTTAGGAGGTAGTTGCTTGGATAGTCAATGTGGACCACCCATTGAGGTTTGTAGAATAGAAGGGTTGTTTAGTATGACCCATTTGACAGGACCCTGGGAATCTCCATGGTTGAACTGACCTAGAATTTGGGTGTGCAGGCTAACATACCATTAATATAGTTTTTAATGCTTCTCACTAGCAATAAAGTATGTTTTATTAGCCCATTATTTAGCTGGTTCACCTTTATTACTTCAAACAATCTAATCCAACATTTATAATAGTAGAGTTCTATTTATTAGAATATGATACATTTTCTATTTTGGTATGTCCAGGTTACATACTCCATATTCTTAATATATGGTTCAATTTCTTTTTGTACTAGTCTAGTTTTAATTGCTTTAAAAAAATTTAAATGTAGTTGTTTGGAATTATCAAGTATAGATTAACCTAGACTCTACCAAAGGCCATAAAGCATGAGGAATGGCAACTTTACACATCTAGAATTCATGACGTGAATGACAATCTTCATCCATATAATGCTATTTTAAAATTTAGGACTTTGTCTTGTTATGTGTTGTGATATATAATTAATATTTGTTGAAATTGCAGGAAGAAGCTTGCACAGAGACTTTTGTTTGATAGAAGTGCAAATGATGATCATGAAAGAAGCATATTGACAAAGCTGAAGCAACAATGTGGTGGTCAGTTTACTTCTAAAATGGAGGGAATGGTATGCTGCATCATACATAAATAAAAAACTCACTTTGATTCTTATCAATGAAGTTAATCTAATTGTAAATTATGTAAAAATATGTGTGCTTGTATGTAGGTCACAGATTTAACATTAGCAAAGGAGAACGAAGGGCATTTTGACAATTATCTTAATGAAAATTCTCAAGCACATCCTAGCATAGACTTGACTATGACAATTTTGACAACTGGGTTTTGGCCGAGTTACAAATCATTTGATATTAACCTACCAGCCGAAATGGTATGCCCATTTTGTATATAGTATACCTTTTAAATTTGGCAATTTTTGAAGCAGGTTAAGATTTTGACCTTTGCTACTTAATGCAGGTAAGATAGGTAGAGGTGTTCAAGCAGTTCTATCAGACAAAGACAAAGCATAGAAATCTTACATGGATATAATCTCTAGGTACTTGTAATATTAATGGGAAGTTTTACTTTAAGCCTATGGAACTTGTTGTTACTACTTACCAGGTAATTGCCTTTTTGGTTGATTACTGGCTGACAGTTAGATTCCTTGATTCATATAAAATGGCATTACAGGTCATTGTATACTGATCATTATTGGGAATTTCTTCTTCCAGTTTCTGGTTAAGAATTAGTTGGGTAGGATAAGTTAAAGCAATGGTTAATGTCATTAATTGTTAATGACCATACATTAATAATTTGATTCATTTTCTACTTATGCTATCTGTTTAAAGGAAAACTAAAATTGATGTGTTATAGAAACCATAAATATGCAAAGTGAATACATCACATTTATCAGTGTCAGTTTCCTTGATATATCTAGAATTCACTTCTTTTTCCTTGTGTAACTTACTTTATGGTTATGATACGCAAGCATCAACATTCTTGCTATTCAATGCATCCGAAAGGCTAAGTTACTCAGAAGTGAAGACTCAATTGAATTTGACTGATGAAGATATTGTCAGATTGCTACATTCTCTTTCATGTGTGAAACATAAAATTCTCAATAAAGAGACAAATACAAAAATTGTGGCACAAATAGATGTCTTCGAAGTCAATTAAAAATTCACTAATAAGATGAGGAGAATCAAGGTATGAACTCTAATATAACAAATTGTATACTATTTTGCTTGTCTATTTTTAACAAAATTAATGCATGTGGAGATCACATGGAAATTAGTTTCTACCTGATTGTAGATTCCACTCCCATCAGTGGATGAGAAAAAAAAGGTGATTGAGGATGTGGATAAAGATAGACATTATGCAATTCTAATCAATAAATTATGAGTTAGTTGAAGATCAATGCTAATATGTTTTCTCATGAATCTTTTTCCAGGGTGTTGCTACTCTAACTCCTAGACTGATTTAACTTCATTTTAAAGTACTGGCTCTGAATTTGTATTGATTAGACATCATTTTAGAGTATTAAAGTTGTAATATGGATGATATGGTAACAAAAGGTGATCAATGCCAATGGTAGTCACCTAGTGTTAAAGAAATCAGGAACATCTTAGAGGAGACTTGGAATATTGTATTGGCTATGTCATTTGTGGTTCTTCTAATAAGGTGTTAAATTGTTGATAGAAGCAACAAAAGTACTTCATCCTAGACAAATAGGTTTTGAAGCTCTGCTTCTTGTCCTCCAAATGATCAAAGCTTTTAATATGGATAATATAGTAATCAAAGTTGATTGAATGGTATTTACCTTGCATTTAAAAAATTGGCAATATTCAAATAGGAAAATTTGGAGCATCATGAAGGAGGCTTGGTCATATCTTGGATATCATTTTGAAATTTACCATACAACATTGTTTAAGAGCATCACTATGTTTGTTCATTGGTCACCCACTGTTCCTTTCTCTATTCACTCTTTATAGGAAATGAATTTGTGAATAGAGGGACTTTTTTGCTATTTGAATACTAACAATGATGATGCTCGAACACATAACATTGTTCAAAATTTGCAAGTGTCTGGTTATTGTATCAAGACTAAGGAAATTATGACAAATTTGGGTTTGAAGCCTCAAGAGGAGGGCATTAATCAAGCTCCTCTCTGGCTCCATCTATAGCAGATGTGGAAACTTGACTAAGTGTCAAAAAACTCAACTTGTTTAGACCTAAAAAATTATTATGTTGGTAAGGATAGTGAGGATAGTACCATGAAGCAACAATAGTTATGAAGGTGTGAAAAGGTCACATTGGTACTGAAGCAAAATTTCAATCAAAGAATAAAAAGTTAAAACTTAGCATCTACTAGATGTGTAATCCAATGCTCTTATTCTGTTGAGGAATGTTGTGTCACTGTTCACCCTATTGCAAACAGGTGCACACAAGGATGAAATGAAAAGTAAGTTCCACCCTTGAAAAATGATTATGCTGGTAAGGACAGTGAGGACAGTGCCATGGACATTTATATGCAGCCTGAAAATGGTGTTATTGAAGATTGGTTTTGCAAGCATTTAACTTGAGGAACACAAACAAGGTTTAGAGCTTAATGTGCTTGTTTTATTAGCTCCAATGAAAATGGTTTTAATGATATTTTTGGTATTCATGTTCCCTCTTCATGAGAATGAGCTCGCTTTGATGCTTGTTTATGATAACACATTACAAATAATTAAAGGAAATGACTATGCAATGAATCAAAACATGTATAGGTAAATGATATGGCAAAATATGAGTTTATTGTTTACTACTAAGACTGACAAGAGAGATTACAAACCTATTATCAGTCACAAATCAAACTGTAATAATTCAATCCATAGGTTTTAATGCCATATAATCAACATGTATCACATCCAGATGTTAGCTAGCTATTGTAGGCTTCTATAGACCACTTTGGGACTAGTAAATGATCACTTTAAGGTATGAAATGAAGTATGATCTACAATAGAAAGATTGATATTATCCTACACAAGCTTGATATGCAATTTCCAGCCATCATATTCAGTGTCATGAATCTAATATGCACTTTCAACCACTATATCCCTTCAGATATGGTAAGTTTGAATGACACCAAATTTTTCTTTGCTTCAAGTGACTTGGAGGGGTGATTTGGTGAGCTGACTCAGCGAGATGACTTGGTGAGTGAACTTAAAGAGTCAACTTGGTGAGGCGACTTGGTGAGCATACTTGAATAGTTGACTTGGTGAGTCAACTTTGGGAATAGACCTAGCAAGCTGACATTATCAGCGGCCTTAAAGAGGCAACTTGGTGGGGCAGATTGGTGAGATGAGATGGTGATTCAACTTGGTGAGATGACTTGGAGAGCTAACTTGGTGAGCAGACTTAAGGAGTCAACTCGTTGAGGTGACTTAGGAAGGTGACTTGATGAGTGAACTCAGAGTCAACTTGGCGAGCGTATACTTGAACAATCGACTTGTTGACATGACTTGGTGGGGTGACTTGGCAAGCCCACATGGTGAGCGTACTTGAACAATCAACTTGGTGAGCCGAACAAGTGAGCTAACATGGTGAGTGGGCTTAGAGAAGCAACTTAGTGGGGCAACTTGGAAAGCACACATAACGAGCCAACTTGTCAAGGCAAGGTGGTAAAACCACTAGGTGAGCCAACTTGGTGAGCTAACTTAAAGAGTCAACTCATTGAGGTGACTAGGTGGGGGTGACTTGGTGAGTTGACTTAGGGGGCGGACTTGGTGAGCAAACATAAAGAGTCAACTTGTGAGCGTACTTGAATTTTCAGCTTGGCGAGTTGACTAGGGGAGTTGGCTTGGCGAGCTGACATGGCAAGTTGACTTAAAGTGGCAATTTGGTGGGGCAAGTGGGGGTGACTCGGTGAGCTAACCTAGAGAGTTGGCTTAGGGGGCAGACTTGGTGAGTGAACTTAGAGAGTTGACTTGGTGAGCATAATTCAATTGTCAGCTTGGTGAGCTAACTTGGGAAGCCGGCCTAATGATCTAACATGGTGAGTGGGCTTAAAGTGGCAACTTGGTGGGGCAAGTTGGTGAGCGAGCTGACTTGGTGAGCAAGCTTGATGAGCAGACCTAAAGATTGACCTTGATGAGGCACTTTGGTGGGGTGACTTGATGATCAAACTCAAAGAGTCAACTTGGTGAGCATACTTGAATAGTCAACTAAGTGGGGCAAGTTGGCGAGCCAACTTAGTGAGTCCAATCAATCAAGAGGAAATAGTTGAGAGCTTAGAGTGACACAATTTTCAGATGATCATATGAAATGAAATGGACATGCGAGTAGAAAGAAACTAGAAAGACATTGTGTACAGATGAAGGCATGAAATGGATGGTTTTGAAGCACTTAGCACAAACACTCAACATTTAGTACATATCATCATTTGAGATCAAATGGGTGTATGGGATTATATGCATAGTGAATAATAAAGGAGGGAATTAAACCCTCCCTGAGGTTCATAGTTATTGAGGTCCACTTCAGAAATGGCCCTTCCTGTGAAATTTTTGTCTAAGACCTTTCTAATGAGATAATGTGTTATGAGCTCTTCATTAGTGGGATGGAACATGAATCCAGGAGGCAGTTGTGCATCACCCATATCTCATATGGGTGATGCACAACTGCCTCCTGGATTCACGTTCCATCCCACTGATGAAGATATGGGTGATGCACAACTGCCTCCTAGATTCACATTCCATCCCATTGATGAAGAGCTCATAACACATTATCTCATTAGAAAGGTCTCAGACAGAAATTTCACAGGAAGGGCCATTGCTGAAGTGGACCTCAATAACTGTGAGCCACAAAAAAAATTTGACTAAGCATTGGTCAAAATTTTGAACAATGCCATGTAGTCTTCTACCAAGCATTGGTCAAAATTTTGACCAATGCCTTGTAGTTTACTAACAAGAATTGGTCAAAATTTTGACCAATGAACTGGTGATTTCTACCAAGCATTGGTTGAAAATTTGACCAATGAATGGTAGAAAAATGCCCTAACAATCTCAACATTTTTTGACCACCATATTGGTCAAAAATTTGACCAACCTACTCGTTGGTTGAATTTTTGAGCAACAAATTTTTGACCAATACCATGCACCTTTCCACCAAGCATTGGTCAAAATTTTGAACAATGCCCTATAGATTTTTACCAAGCATTGGTCGAAAGTTTGACCAATGAATGGCAGAAAATGTGGTCACAATTTCAACTTTTTTTGACCAACGTATTGGTCAAAATTTTGACCAACGTATTGGTCAAAATTTTGACCAACTAGTAGGTTGGTCAAATTTTTGACCTAAAAATTTTCAACTGATGTGTTGGTCAAATTTGGTTGAAGTTTGGTCAAAAATTGGGTCAAAATTTTGACCAATAAAGGTTAAAAAATGAGCCCAAATGTACTAGTGTGAGGGCATGATTCTATGTTTTTGGTGGTTGAAAGGTTTTCAAAGATGGCTCATTTTATTCCTTGCAAGAAGACTAGTGATGTTGTTCATGTGGCATACTTTCTTTTCAGAGAAGTGGCGAGACTACATGGTCTATCAAAGAGTATAGTTTTAGATTGAAAAAGTTGAAGATGGAGTTGTAGTTCAATTCATCAGATCATCCATAGACTGATGGACAAATAGAAGTGGTGAATAGGAGTTTGGGAAATTTGATGAGATGTTTGGTTGGAGACAAGCCAAAAGGATGGGATATGATTTTACCATAGGCAGAATTTGCATATAATAATTCTATCAATAGGAGTATTGGTAAATCACCATTCCAAATTGTATATGGGAGTACACTAAGAAATGCTTCTAAATTATGATAGTTGGATAAAGGAGAAATAAGTAGTGTTGAAGTAGAAGAATTTTCTAAACATTTGAAGAACATCCATGAGGAAGTGAGGAAACACATCATAAAGATTAATACATAGTACAAGACTAAGGTAGATGTGAAAAGGAGGTATCAAGAATTTTAGGTTGGAGATGAATTCATGGTTCATTTGAGAAAGGAGCATTTTCCAGTGGGTACATATAATAAGACGAAGATGAAGAAGTTTGGATCATGCAAGATAGTGAAACTACATGATTTTGGAAATTCTTATGAAGTGGAGTTACCTACTAAATTGAATATTTTACTAGTATTTAATATTTTAGATTTAACAGAGTATTATGAAGGAGGTGATGGAGATGAAATTGTAGAAGTTCAGTGGAGTATTCCAGCAACTAGTTCAGCTACAAAGGAGATTGAGGAGATATTGGACAATCATGTTGGAAAAAGTACAAGGCATGAAACTTATGATGAATACCTGGTCAAATGGAAAGGGAGGCTAGTAGAGGATTCATCATGGCTAGCAAGGGAGGAGGTTAATCATCTTGGTTTTCCTTTGAACACCTATGACGTGATAGGGTCACTTCTCAAATTACCCCAAGTGTTTAATGTAGGAGCATCCTAGGTGTAAGAGAAATCTTGCATCACCCAAAAATATTTTTCTTTTCAACTTTTCTATTTTAATAAGGACTAGTAGATAGGGAGGTTGTTATTTCTGGGAGCTTACTATTTTTAGTAAGTCTTTCATACGAGCTCAAAATTTTCTCATTTTCTATAAGGTTCATTTTAGAGTTAAGCTTACCATAAAAATCTCATTGATCCAGCTTAAGTATTAGAGAAGTTAGTGTAGATTTTTGGTGGGAAAATTTGTAGAAAAATCTTACACTCACCATTGGAGGCCTTAGGAGTGCCTAGATGAGGTCCAAAAACTTGATAGAAGGGTGCTTACACAGTTTTGATCCTATAGATTAGAAGTTGGCATTTCTAAAAAGTGGTTAAAAATAACCAATTGAAGCAACACTTTGAGAGTTATGGCCTTTCAAAATTAGGCTACCCTAAATTCCTAAAATAAATGTCAAAAATATATTTGGTTGACTCTATATGTATTTTTAGGGTCTGTCAACCCTAGGTATTAAGTTTGAGCATCTAGAACCTTCCCGTGTGGCATAAAATTGCCTATTTAAGAAAGGCCCAAACATTGTCTAGGATAGCTCTAGGTGGTAGTTCATAGCTTAGTCTTGCAATTTACTGTAATGAAGGTGCCCATTTGGGTTGGCATATTGTAATTGAGAATTCTATAATTCCACATTTGCGAAAATAATAAGAAGTCCATATTTTGTTCTCACATTTGTTGTTGTTTCTTTGTTTCTATTATATGTTTATGGTATTAAGGGGAGCACCCTTCATCACATTGAATCCAAATAGTTGTGTATCCCCCTTCTTGTGATAGTAATCAAAATGAGCCAACATTACTAAATTATCTCACTAATGTGCTCATAAAAATACAAGAGGCCAAATGGGTTGTTTTGACTGTCATCCACTATATTGGCTAAGGTAATCCCACACAATTTGATAGATACCTATATAGCCTTTTGTAAAATCTAATATTTGGGTTGTGGAGATATGTGCATTAAATTCTTGTGTGTATGTGTGGAGAGGCACACATAAAATATGAATTTAGATGAATCCTATTGCCAATATAAAATGGATTCCCTTAGCCTGGTGTATATGTGTATAAGAAAGACACTTCCATTGATAGACATAGGTATGCCCATTGAAATGCAATACATGGTTGTTTTTTTGCATGCCATGCACAAAGGTGCATTGTTTTCCCATGCACATAGTAGAGATTCTATGCATAAGTAGAATAGGATGTCATTATAAAGGATGAATACATGTCCCTAAAATAATAGGGGAGCATAAATAATTGGTGGGGAAGCTATTATTTTACCTAGTTTGCATGAGCGATATGTGAGTTATTTTAAGTCTAGGGTTTCAGTTTCACATGGAAAGGGATTCCCTAGTTTGGGGCATGATAAATGAATATTGAGGTCATTATAGATTTTCCAAGGGTACACATAAAATAATCAGTGACCAAAATGAGGATGTAGGTCACTATTCTAAGGAGTGGCATCATTTTTCCAAATTGAGCTACCATGTATACATAGTGTTTAATGTTGAAGGATACATGGTTTTATTTGTCCTACATTCATAATTTGTGGGACTTACTTAGTATTTTTATGTAACACTCTAATGTACAATGTTTCTTGAGTGTTCCACTCATAGGAAAAATTACTCTAACACATGGTGGGGCCCAAGGGGTCAAGTTGTTGAATATGTAGATAGTTTTGGGTAACATGGCCCACTAGTGATGAATGACACAATGATGATAGGGACCTTGAAAATGAATGGAATTAGACTATGTGGCATAAGTTTCAAACTAATGACTTAGAATATATAAAAGTTCTCATTTAGTCATGTTTTTAGGAGACTTGTTATCAGAGGACCAAAAATGTGACAGCACAACACGTGTCTTGATGGGCTTGGAAAGGTCAAATGAGGTGCTTAATATGGTGATTGGATGAAAAAATTGGTAATGGACATTGTTGGCTCCTGATTTAACAGTGTTTTAATAACCAAGTATATAGGGTAAGATTGCATCTATGGGCAACTATCTCCAATAATGGACACAATTCACCAAGAACCCAGGCCAACTGTAAGGCTATACTCCTTCTTCACTTCAGGCTCTACAAAACCTAGGTGGGTGAACCTCTTAGGATCCAATTATGTGACCAGTGCAATGCACATAATCAAAATCCAGAATAACAAATAAAAACCCCTAAATCTTCTATACCTAACAACAAGACCCATGTATGAGCAACAAAATTTAGTGATCTTATCTCTGATCAATGCCTTATCTATTGGGTAATTGAATGAATTACAACCATACATCTCATTGAAATCTTTGACATAATTCCTCTTTCACCTTGTGAATAGACATCTGCTTCAGATTTGAATCTCATACTCAAATTATCCCATCATGAAATCTGCAAACCCTATGATAAACTTCAAGCAATCACATGGCTCTTTGTTCCATCACTAAGATATTTCAACCATATAGATTACAAAATGAAATGCAACCTAATTTATGCTCTTGGTTCAAAAATTAGAAAAGATTACATATCCATGAGCAATAGACAAGATTAAGACTGAATATGAAACCCTTTGTTGCACTTTATTTGTTTTCCTTGAAACCAAATACATGAAAGATGTACAAATAATGACTCACAAAATCACCTAACAAGTAAGGGCTATCTACATAAAACATAAATTGGTGTTCAATACAAGAGAGAAATGTTGGGTGTCTAGCTTTCACAGCCTAAGCAAAGCTCCTAGAATTGGAAAATGAAAACCAACCAACAATCTTTTTTAGAGAAGAAGAAAGAATATGTATGAAGAGGGCATTTCTTGGATTGAATTGGAAATTAACATGTGTCCCTTTAGAATTCTCCCTCAAGAAGCTAGAAAGAATCTCTCCACCTTCTCTCCTCAACTGCTAGAATCAAATCCTTGATCAATTTGCTTTCAGAGGCATCAAATATCTCAGAAACTTCATGATGAAAGAATATGAATAATTATGATGTTAAAATGAATTCACGGTAAAAAGTGAAAATCAGTTCAATATAACCTCCAAAATTCAAGAAAACTATTTAGAGTTGATTTTCTCCACATTTAGATCCCAACTAGCCTTTAAAACTACCCCCTAACCAATTTTGATGCTCAATGACCAAATCTACCTGTTCTGCTGCCAATGCGTCGGGAATCACAAATTGACCTTTAGCAAAAAGTGATGAGCACTTGTGTAAAAATTGACTTTAAAAATGGAAATTTTAGCTTATTCTAGTTTCGATGATATATTAGAGCGCCCATTTCGGTTAAAAATTGCCCCTGTTATGCCTCTTTGAAGTTTTAGGCCTTTGTTCATGGCTTTGGAAAATAAAAGAATAAAATTAAAAAATTTAAAACATCCTATAGTTTAAACTATAGAAATTTATCATTTAAAATCACATTTTTCATTTTGAGCATGAACATGTAGAGACATGATATTTTTATTTTAAAAATCTCTTCATATCCCCTCAATCAATCAGGCGACACTACTTGTCAATCTCTGATTGGCCAATGACCTGCACAATAGTGCCACTTTTCACCATTTGAATGGCTATTTGTATCTGAGCGGCCCAATGTTAAAACTTCACCAAATTCTTCAAATTTTCAATGAGTCACCATGTCACTTGCTGAAATTTCTCAACTTTTCTGATGGCGACATGGTGACCACTAGATTATGGCAACTTTTTCAACCAACTCCTTCGATGCCATGTCATTGCCAATTCACTGCACCATGTCAGTGGTCGCCAAGTTGCTGTGGTTATCCTATGAGCAACTTCGCTTGGCAAGATAACAATGATTGCATGATTATCCACGTGGCAACATCTCCCAAGTCTAGATCGACATCAACATATTCTCATCTAGAGGTTCATTCAAAATTTATGTCATCATTGTTGACATCATCCATCTTCAAGTTGGACAGGGGGCCCACCTACACCAAGCAGCTTCCAAAAGCCTTTGTCCTAAGAAAATAGCCAATATGTGTGCATTAGTATTTAAATATATAAAAATACCTTCCCATGGGCAATGTGGGCTAATGGCTTTGAACTTAGTGACTTTCTCATTTTTGCATGGAATTTCATGGTGGCTTTATGTGTGCAAGTTCTTTGGCGTTAAAACTTCCTTGGCTTTGACTGTGCTTTTATTAGCCTCTTCTCCTCTTTTTACACTATCTTTAAATGCTACTTTGTGCTACTTTATATCTCAGATTTGACTTTATCTTTTTCTTACATTCATGGGCTATCTGCTAATTACTGGATCCTCCCTGTACTTGTTGCATGGTTTGTATGCCACATCCTACAGCTTTTCCACTATGACTTGCATGGATGACCTCTCTTTTTTGAGAATCATTGGCTATGTTCTTGAAAACAAAACATAGCACTTGCCATGTGCTACTTGGTTTTTGCATGTGTAGGGTCTCCCTTTTTTTTACATGGGTGTCCCCTGCATCTAGTATGTGGATTTCATCTTGATCATAGCTGGTTTCTTCTTCTATATTGTTGGTGTGAATCTATGCTATGATTGTTGCTTCATGCTTTGACCTACATTTTATTATGTGTGGGAGCTCTGCTTGGCTTTATTTAATTTCCACCTCCTTGCCTTGGCATCTTGGTCTACAGTCCTACGTGGCCTATTTTGCCTTCAACTCTGACCTAAAATGTCCATCTTAGTGTGAGTTTTTAATGCTCCCCTTGCCTATTCTTGAGTTGTTTCTGAGCTACTTAAGCATGGATATGGATGCTCTTTAACATGCCTACCTATGAGCTTTTATCTCTAGTGTTTGTTCCTCTTTTCATATCCCTTGTTACCACTTTCTTCATGGGAGCTCCTTTTTTTTAGGGCTTGGGCTAGAGGCGGCTTCCATTCTTCAATTTGTTTTGAAGATGCCATAAAATGGGATGTATAAAACATTTAAAAGAATGAGAGAGACAATAAATGGTTTTAAAAAAGAAGAGTAGTAGGTGCCCAATGTCATGATGAATTTGAAGACAATTGACACTAAAACCATGTTGAATATCCTCCTGCTCCTTCAAACACAAAGATCCTCCAAAACGTGGATCTCCTTTTAATTGCTATTCCTTGTTAACTATTGGCCTTCCTTGATTGTTGTGACATTTGATGCTCAAGTGGCTTCCTTTAAAACTCCCCTCAATGTGTGGACTTTGACCATTGCTCTATTTAGTGAGGATGGCTAAGCTCAGCAAAACCTTGAGCAAAAATATTCTAGGCCAAATATTCCGCAAAACAAATTAATTATTCATAGTATGAGAGGGATCTAGTGAAATTTGAAAGAGAAGTTTGAAGGAAAAAATTCTCCTCATGTCATATCCTTTAGGATGATGTCTCAATTCTTCATAAGGTACAAGGAAGTCCTTAAAAAGCCATGACTTTATGTTCAAGAGCCACAATTTGTGGGTCATATGGATTTCATGAACAAAGCTCTTGTTAGAGGTTATCATTGATAAAGTGAGCTACCTCTGAACATACTTCTCCATGGGCCTTTGATCAAGCACCTACTTAAATTCATTACACCACCAGGAATCCCTCATTTCCTCAGAATTCACTATTAAGCAATTCACTCATCTTATCAATCTGGTGAAAATTAGTCGGGCCCCAAAGTGGGTCTGACTAAAAAAAATTTTGTTCTCGAACAAATAAATCCTCAAACTAACTCACTAATCATCTCGAACTGATTAGAATCAAATTTTATTAGTGATTGATCATTAAAAACTCATTTTATCACTTCTTGTCAAACTGTCACATTGGCGTTAGGTCTTTTGACTGGCTTTGAAAATTAGGCAAATGGGTAGTTGGAAAAATGAAAACTGGGAAATTGGTTTACTATCATGAGGAGAATATGAATCTAAATTTTGGGATCATGATGTATAACAAGACACAAATGGCAAGCGGTCAAAGTAGGCTACTCGGATTTTGCAGATTGGAAACAATGACAGAAAAGTAATTTTTGCAAATGAAATTGACCTGGAAAAGTGTGCAAATGGATTTGTCAAGATGTAAAAATTGGTACAATTAAAGTATTTTTAGAGGAGAACATAGTGGTACATCCATTCAATCAAGGTAATCACAGATTAGGAGTTATAACATCCCGAATAGGGGTACCAAACAATCTGCACTTTATGACACCAGTTGAAAGATAGAAGTTCCATTTGGAATCACATTCGAAAAGATATCAAATGGATTCATCATAATCTAAAACTTGAAACATAACAAGTCTCTGACCTCTACAATGCAATGCAAAAGGAAAATTACCATTTTGGTCAACTGGGTCAAAATTATAACACATCAAACAGGGCCTTCCAGAATTCTAAGCAATTCAAAACTGCATTACATTGAGAAACAACCAACTTTGAGGGATTCAAAACCTAGTCAAATGTATTTGGAATGACTCAAAATCTAAAACATAGGCTCTCAAGTATGGACATTGAACACTCCCAAAGCAAAAAATCACAAAACATTTCTGGGTGCAAGATATTCACTTGCAAACAAGGCCTCATATCGTTGTTTGATACTTAGGTGAAAATGCAGTTTTAACAAATGCTTGAAATAGGACTTCACAAAATGGCTCAGAATGACAATTTGACTTCAAGGAACATGTAGATGCACTAAATGGAAGGTGTTAGAAACGTTGAACACCTCATGGGGCTCAAAGGTATAGTCAGGTACAATCTCATCAAAAGCATTTGTAGGCCTTAAATTTCTCAATGGTACTCAAAATTGACCATGCAATTTTTAGTCCCAATAGTGGCTCTGTCTATGGAGGCATGTCCCTTGTGGAATGGCAAGGATTCAAATATTTGGGAGAAGCAGACCACACAAGTAAACTTTGAAAGCTTCATCTTGAACAACTTATTGAAAGCAAGAAACTACCACTAAGATTATGTACAAACGATGGCCCTGGGCCATCGAAACCTTTTCAAAATTTCTTACCTCTATCATATACCTGATTTTCATTCCTTTCATCATGAGGTAAACTGAAACTTTCATTTATATTTTCTTCACCCAACACATCAACACTTTCAATCACTTCATTAGGTAAAACAAAACCACTATCATTATCTTCATAGTGGGTATAAAAATTAGACATTCTTTCTTCATCTTGCTCACTATGAAAAAATGAATCAGCATGATAATAAAAACTAACATCAAATTGAAACTGATCACCACTAATTGAATCATGCATGCTGTCTATCAGAAACACAAAGTGCTCATATTCAACTTCATTCAACGAGTTACATGGATAAGATTGTATCTCACCTTGTGCATTTGGATATGAAGAAAATGTAAATTCTAATTTATCCTCATTTGCAATATTAGTATTCCATAAATTAGATTGAACATATGCTACATTTTCTTCATATTCCAACAAATGATTAGGTATTAAATCACAAGAATCATTAGTATCCATAAAAGAATCTTACAACCTACTACTATCCATAAAAAAATCTTAATTGGGGAGCACAAAACTCAGCAAGGATATGAAAAGAACTTCACAATTATCTCACTGTTGTAGAAAGTTCTTCCTGCTATATTGAATCTTCTTTAAATTCTCAAGGTTTGTCTACTATATAGATTCAATTCAATCCCTAGCAGAGTCACCATTTTGTTGGCTCCTACTTTAACAATGTTTTAATAACCAAGTAGATAGGGTAAGATTGCATCTATGGGAAGCTATCTCGAATAATGGACACAATTCACCAAGAACCTAGGTCAACTATAAGGCTACACCTTCTTCACTTCAAGCTCTGCAAAACCTAGGTGGGTGAACCTCTTAGGATCCAATTATGTGACCAGTGCAATGAGCATAATTAGAATCCATAATAATAGATAAAAACCCCTAAATCTTCTATAGTTAACTAGTACTTCATAAGCATTAAATAGCTAATGACCTAAGTCATGAAACTAGCAAGCTAAGTGCCGGTTAAACTTTGAATAACTATCAACATAAAAGGGAAAATTAATTTAATATGTTGATAATAGCAAGATCCAAGTATGAGCAACAAAATTTAGTGATCCTGTCTCTGACTAGTGCCTTATCTATTGGAAAATTGAATGAATTATAATTGTACATCTCATTGAAATCTTTGACATAATTCCTACATCAAGAGCCCTCATCTATCTTTCACCTTGTGAACAAACATCTACTTCAAATTTGAATCTCATACTCAAATTATCCCATCATGAAATCTGCAAACCCTATGATAAACATCAAGAAATTACATGGCTCTTTGTTCCACTAGCAAGATATTTCAACCACATACATTCCAAAATGAAATGCAACCTAATTTATGCTCTTGGTTCACAAATTAGAAAAGATTACATATCCATGAGCAGGAGACAAGATTCAAACTGAATTTGAAACCCTTTGTTGCACTTTATTTGTTTTCCTTGAAACCAAATACATGAAAGATGTACACATAATGACTCATAAAATCACCTAAAAAGTAAAGACTATCTGCATAAAACATTAATTGTTGTTCTATACAAGAGAGAAATGTTGGGTGTCTAGCTTTCATAGCCTGAGTAGAGCTCCAACCAACAAACTTTTTTAGAGAAGAAGAAAGACAATGTATGAAGAGGGAAATTCTCAAATTGAATTGGCAATTAACATGTGTCCCTTTTGAATTCTCCCTCAAGAAGTTGGAAAGAATCTCTCTACCTTCTCTCCTCAATTGCTAGAATCAAATCCTTGATCAATTTGCTTTCAAAGGCATCAAATATCTCATAAACTTCATGATGAAAGTACATAACTGATTCTAATGTTAAAATGAATTCATAGTAAAAGGTGAAAATTAGTTCAATATAACTGTTGAGAGTTGATTTTCTCCACTTTTAGATCCCAACTAGCCTTTAAAACTGTCGTCTAACCAATTTTGATGCTCAATGATCAAATCTACCTATTCTGTTGCCAATGCCTCAGGAATCACAAATTGACCTATAGCATGAACTGATGAGCACCTATGCAAAAACCAACCTTAAAAATGGAAAATTCAGCTCGTTTCATTTCTAGTGGTATATTCGAGTGCCCATTCTGGTTAAATATTGCCCATGTTATGCCTCTTTGAATTTTTAGGCCTTTGTTCATGGCTTTGGCAAATAAAAGAATAAAATTTAAAAATTTAAAACATCCTATAGTTTAAACTATAGAAATTTACCATTTTAAATCAAAATTTCCATTTTGAGCATGAACGTGTAGAGATAGGATATTTTTATTTTAAAAATCTATTCATATCCCCTCAATCAATTGGATGGTGCCACTTGTCAATCTTTGATTGGCCAATGACCTGCAAAATAGTGCCACTTGTCACCATCTGAATAGCTATCTATATCCTAGCAGCCCCACACTCAAACTTTGTTAGATTCTTCAAATTTTTTGTGAGTCACCATGTCGCTTGCTAGAATTTCTCAACTTTTTCGATGGCAACATGGCGACCATCAAATTTTGGCAAATTTTTCAGCCAAATCCTCTCACACCATATTATCGCCACTTCACTATGCCATGTCAGTAGTCACCATGTCATTGTGGTTATCCTGTGAGCAACTCCACTTGGCAAGAAAATGACGACCGCATGATTATCCACGTGGCAACATCTCTCAAGTCTGGATCCACATCAACATATTCTCATCCAGAGGTTCATTCAAAATTTATGTCATCATCACTGACATCATCCATCTTCAAGTCAAACAAGGGGCCCACTTGCACCAAGCGGCTTCCAAAAGCCTTTTTCCTAAGACATTTGCCAATATGTGTGCATTAGTATTTAAATATATAAAAATCCTTTCCCACGAGCAATGTGGGATAATGGCTTTAAACTTAGTGACTTTCTCATTTTTGCATGGAATTTCATGGTGGCTTTATGTATGCAAGTTCTTTGGCGTTAAAACTTCCTTGGCTTTGACTATGCTTTTATTAGCCTCTTCTCCTCTTTTTACACTATGTCTTTAAATGCTACTTTTTGCTCCTTTATATCTTGGCTTTGACTTTATCTTTTTCTTACACTCATGGGCTACCTACTAATTATTGGATCCTCCCTCTGCTTGTTGCATGGCTTTTATGCTACATCCTATGGCTTTTCCACTTTGACTTGTGTTGATAGCCTCTCTTTTTTTAGAATTGTTGGCTATGTTATTGACAACAAAACATAGCCCCTACCATGTGCTACTTGGTTTTTGCATGCACAGGGCCTCCCTTATTTTTACGTGGGCATCCTCTACATCTAATGTGTGGATTTCATCTTGATCATAGCTGGTTGCTTCTTCTATATGGCTGGCATGAATCTATGCTGACTGCTACTTCATGCTTTGACCTGTATTTTCTTATGTGTGCGAGCTCTACTTGGCTTTATTTAATTTCCACCTCCTTGCCTTGGCATCTTGGTTTCTAGCTCAACATGGCCTATTTTACCTTCAACTCTAGCCTAAAATGTCCATCTTAGGGTGAGTTTTTAATGCTCCCCCTACGTGTGCTTGAGTTGTTTATGAGCTACTTAAGCATGGATGTGGATGCTCTTTAACATGCCTACCTACAAGATTTTATCTCTAGCGTTTGTTCCTCTTTTCATATCCCCTGCTACCACTTTCTTCATGGGAGCTCCCTTTTTTTAGGGCTTGGGCTAGACTGGTAGCTTCCATTCTTCAATTTTTTTTGAAGATGCCACAGAATGGGATGTATAAAACATTTAAAAGAATGAGAGAGACAATAAATGGTTTTAAAAAAGAAGAGTAGCAGGCGCCCAATGTCATGATGCATTTGAAGATAGTTGATACTAAAACCACATTGAATATCCTCCTACTCCTTCAAACACAGAGCTCCTCGAAAACATGAATCTCCTTTTAATTGTTATTCCTTGTTAACTATTGGCCTTCCTTGATTGTTGTGACATTTGATGCTCAGGTGGCTTCCTTTAAAACTCCCCTCAATGTGTGGGCTTTGACCACTGCTCTATCTAATGAGGATGGCTAAGCTTAGCAAAACCTTGAGCAAAAATATTCTAGGCCAAATATTCCACAAAACAAATTAATTGTTCACAAGATGAGAGGGATCCAATGAAATTTGAAAGAGAAATTTGACCTCATGTAATATCCTTTAGAATGATGTCTTGATTCTTCATAAGATACAAGGAAGTCCTTAAAAAGCCATGACTTTATGTTCAAGCACCACAATTTGTGGGTCATCTAGATTTCATGAACAAAGCTCTTATTAGAGGTTATCATTGATAAAGTGAGCTACCTCTGAACATACTTCTCCATGGGCCTCTGATCAAGCACCTACTTAAATTAATTACACCACCAAGCATCCCTCATTTCCTTAGAATTCACTATTAAGAAATTCACTCCTCATCTTATCAATATGGTGAAAATTAGTCAGGCCCCAAAGTGGGTCTGGCTAAAAAAATTCCGTTCTTGAACAACTGAAGACTAACCCACTAATCATCTCAAACTAATTAGAATCAAATTTGATCACTGAATGAACATTAAAAACTCATTTTATCACTTCTCAAATTGTCACATTGGCATCAGGAGGTCTTTTAACTGGCTTTGAAAACTGGGCAAATGGGCACTTGGGAAAATGAAAACTGGGACATTGGTTTACTATCACAAGGAGAATATGGATCTAAATTTTGGTCTCATGATGAATAATAGGACACAAATGGTGAGCGGTCAAAGTAGGCTACTTGGATTTTGCAAATTGGAAACAATGATAGAAAAGCAATTTTTACAAATGGAATTGACCTGGAAAAGTGTGCAAATGGATTCGTCAAGAGGTAAAAATTGGCACACTTAAATTATTTTCAAAGGAGAACATAGTGGTACAATCCATTCAATCTAAGAAATCATAGATTAGGAGTTATAACATCCTGAACAGGGGTACCAAACAATCTACACTTTATGACACAAATAGAAAGATAGAAATTCCATTTGGAATCACATTCAAAAACGTATTTGATGCAGGAGCATCTTGCATCCAAAATAAAGGGGAGACATGTTGAATGTAAAAATTAAAAAAAAAAAAAAAAAGCTCAAGGGGAAGCTTGAGGAGTAGAAGCTCGAGAAGAAGGTGAAAGCTCAAGGAGTAGCTTGAGGAGTGGAACTCAAGGAGAAGTTTGAGAAGTAGAAGCTAGAAGGTGTGAAGACTCTTATTTAGGATTTCTCTTATGTTGAAGAAGTCATATCATCTTGTGGGTGTTGTAAGGATTTTCAAGTAAAATAAAATTGTCTTCATATTGTTGCATTCTTGGTTCTGAGTTGATATGAGTGGTGTGGCCCTCTATCAAGTGGTAGCAGAGCATACCTTCGTTAGTGGTATCAGAGTGGACCTCCATCAAGTGGTATCAGAGTGGGAGTTCCTGAGTGTGTGGACAGATCGCCAAACGTGAGGCAGTTTACACCAAGATTTGCAAAGAAGGTTGATCTTGTGGCTGATTGATCTTTTAGATTGGTGGATTTGTTTAGGGTTTGCTAAATTTTTGGAAGATCCCTCCAAGAAGATTGGACCCCAAGGAAAATGATGACCTTAGTGAAGCGATGGAAGAAAGAATCTTAGAGAAGATAAGAGCAGAGGTCAAATCAGAAATTGCATTGATAAAGAGTGACATGATTGCTGAAATTGTGAGTGCTTTGGGTGGTGTACCTAGGCATGTGGGTACTGAAGACAGATATGACGAAGTTGCTGAAGACTTTGAAGATACTAGTGAGGATAGAAGTGATCATGAGGAGAGACCTATTGGAATTAGGGCTAGTCAGTTTGCTCGACCTGGATCTCAGTTGAAGTTGAAGCATAAGATGGAGGTTTCTAATTTTCCAAGTACTTTGAATCCTGAAGACCTAATTGATTGGATTGGTGAATTAGAGAACTACTTTGAGCTTGAGGGTATTGAAGATCCATTGAGAGTAAGGTTGGCACAAAATAAGTTGAAGGGACATGCTGCTCTTTGGTGGAAGGAACTGCAAAGAGATAGAGAAGAGGAAGGTGAAATAAAGATCACTAGATGGAAATTGATGGTGACTAAGTTAAAGGCAAAGTTCATTCCAGCTGATTATGAACTTGAATTGTTTAAGAGGTTGCAGAATCTGAAACAGAAGGATATGACTATGAAGGATTACACTGAGGAGTTCTACAAGTTGACTATTCGGTCTGGGCATAGAGAATTGTCAAAGGAGAAGGTAGCACGGTATATCAATGGTTTGAGATTCAATATTCAAGATGAGGTTGGTATGCTGAATATTTCCACAGTTGAGGATGCTTATCAGTATGCTTTGAGAGTAGAGGAGAAGCTAAAGAGGAATAATCAAGGTAGTTCCCGAGGGAAGGAGAAGCAAGATAGTTCGGTACAAGCTAAACCAAAAGTAGAAGGTGAACCAAAACCTATTGAACAAAGAAGAAGGACAGGTGGAGGTGTATTCAAAGGTAATTGTTTCAAGTGTGGTCAAGAAGGGCATAGATCTTTTGAATGTTCTATTGGTAGGATAGCTACTATTGTGAATGAGGTTGAAGTCCAAGAAAATCAGCCTAAGGAAGGAGAAAGTTTGTTGGCTCGACGAGTACTAATGGGTAAGAAGACATTGGATTCTTGTCAGAGGACTAGTTTGTTCAAAACTTGTTGTAAGTCTAGTGGGAAAGTTTGCAAGGTGATTATAGATAGTGGTAGTACTAATAACCTTGTTGATGAGGAGATGGTTCAAAAACTTGGTTTGAAGAGATTGAGACATCCTTGTCCTTATAGGATTGGCTGGTTGCAAGGTGAGCATGCTTTGGAAGTGAGAGAGCAATGTCTTGTTGATTTTTAGATTGGGTAGTATAAGGATCAAGTATTGTGCGATATTGTGGATATGAATAGTTGTCATGTGTTACTTGGTAGAACTTGGCAGTATGATTGCAGGGCTATGCATGATTGTGTTAGGAATGTGTTTACTATTGAGAAAGGTGGTAGGAAGTTTTCCTTGATTCCTTTGCAGAATGAAGCGCTCGGTAGGAGAAACCTGAGTGTTGGCAGTCGAGTTGAGTTGGCAGATTTTGAGAAGATTGAAAATCAGCATGGGAAGCAAACCTATAGAACACCTGTGGTGGATGTAAAGGAGAAGAATAAAAACAAGGGAAAGAGTGTGCAAGTTGAAGATTTGGAGGACATATATGTGAAGAACCAGTTTGGGATTTATGTACTGAATCCCAAAAGATGTTCTTTCGGCTATTAGAACATCTTTTCGGACCTGGGGAGTCTGATGCAGGAGCATCTTGCATCCAAAATAAAGGGGAGACATGTTGAATGTAAAATATTTAAAAAAAAAAAAAAAAAAGATCAAGGGGAAGCTTGAGGAGTAGAAGCTCGAGAAGAAGGTGAAAGCTCAAGGAGTAGCTTGAGGAGTGGAAGCTCAAGGAGAAGTTTGAGAAGTAGAAGCTAGAAGGTGTGAAGACTCTTATTTAGGATTTCTCTTATGTTGAAGAAGTCATATCATCTTGTGGGTGTTGTAAGGATTTTCAAGTATAATAAAATTGTCTTCATATTGTTGCATTCTTGGTTCTGAGTTGATACGAGTGGTGTGGCGCTCTATCAAGTGGTAGCAGAGCATACCTTCGTTAGTGGTATCAGAGCGGACCTCCATCAGTATCAAACGGATTCTTCATAAGCTGAAACTTGAAACATAACAAGTATATGACTTCTACAATGCAACTCAAAAGGAAATTTAACATTTTGGTCAACTAGGTCAAAATTATAACACATCAAATAGGGCCTTCCAAAATTTTGAGCAATTCACATTAGCATTGCATTGACAAACAACCAACTTTGAGGGATTCAAAACCTAGTCAAATGGATTTAGAATGACTCAAAATCTAAAACATAGGCTCTCAGGTATGGACACTAAACACTCCCAAAGCAAAAAATCACAAAACATTTCTGGGTACGAGATATTCACTTGCAAACAAGGCCTCCTATCACTGTTTGACACTAGGGTGAAAATGTAGTTTTAACAAATGCTCGAAATGGGACTTCATGAAATGGCTTAGAATGACAATTTGACTTCATCGAACACATAGATGCACTAAATGGAAGGTGTTAGAAACATTGAACACCTCATTGGGCTCAAAGGTATAGTCGGGTACAATCTCATCAAAAGTATTTGTAGGCCTTGAATTTCTCAATGGTACTCAAAATTGACCATGCAATTTTTAGTCCCAATAGGGACATGGAAGACAAGCTAAGAAGATGATGATGAAAGAAAAGATAGGTAGACTAATCATGCATTTTCATGAGATCAGGGTGTCAAATCTCCTAAAATGCGACAACATGCCACAAGTCACAGGTGGGTCTGAGTTAGTTGAATTAGATGCATTGAGGTGGCATCCATTATCATCTTAGGTTGTAATTCTAGAAAATTGGTGGATGGTACATGGCATGGGGACCTAGGAGAAGATGATGTTAGAAACATGACAAGTGGAAACATCTCACATGTTTGGGAGAGTTGGTGTTAGAGATGCAAAAACACAAGATGATGACACATAGAAAGGGTTTCCAATGGAGTGAAGATGACAAGGTGGAAGGTATGAAAAATCAATGATGCCACTTGGAAATGATGTGGTAGATGTGATAGGCTATATAGATCAATTAGTGAAAAGGATCATATGATTCTAGAAATGTGACATGTGTTTCCTATATGTTGACCAAGTTTGAATAGTTAGAGTGGAGATAAATTAAAATTTCAAAGGTAAAAAAAAATCCCTTCAAGGTAACGTGAAGGCTAAGAAAAAAACATTGAAGTAATATTAAATATATTAAAATTTTGGGATATTAGAGGAGATATAGTGGATGGGGCTCACTTGTACTAAAGAGGGAGGTTCTTTCATAAGATAAAATGAATTTCAACCAAAAGAAATGAAAGTGAGTGCTTGTGACTAAGAGTGAAATATTAGATGG
Organism: Cupressus sempervirens; assembly: GCA_028749045.1. Lineage (NCBI taxonomy): Eukaryota > Viridiplantae > Streptophyta > Pinopsida > Cupressales > Cupressaceae > Cupressus > Cupressus sempervirens. Next base: position 85,346,350 of record CM053784.1, on the reverse strand, counting down.
AGATGAAAGTAAATGGAGCCCATGTAGGAGTGGATTCTCCAACCACATGAAGTAGATAATTAAAAGGAAAAAAACCATTGGTTATTTTATCCACCAATCAACTGTGACATACATTTTAAAGGGGCATGTGCATTTTAATGAAGATGTTCTATTATATATTTCATACTATACAATAAGGAAGGATTTTTTTCTGAATGTTCATTATAATGAAGAGGAATACATGGTAAATATAAATGGTTAAAATAATGAAGGGATTATCTTTTTTACTTAGATATTTTCCATCATGAAGGTGTTTTCAATAGAGGTAATTTTCACTAGCTACAAGTTAGTTTAAATTGCTTCCAATGACATCTACAGGTAGTTTGTGGCTAAACCGTGAAGTGGGCCTTCTCCAAACTTGGCGAGGAGTTTACCAGCAGTGTTATTTTGATGTTGTATCCTTTTGGTAGGAATTTTAGCTAAGGATTTACTATGAGTTTGGTTATTTTTTCTAGGATTTTTTTCTTCATCATTTGAAGATATTTATGAGTTTGTTGTAACCAAATGATGAGATTTAATCTAGTTTTTAGTTGGGGAGAGATGAGAGAAGCTAGGATTTAGTATAAATGGAGTTTTAAGGTGACATCTAGTCTTTAGAGATCATATCTGACCCTCTTAAATATCCTTTATATTCTTCTTCTTTTTCTTTGTAGAGGATTGGTTACAATTATTGGAGTAGCCCCACAACTTGTGTTTCCACCATTTTCCAGCATCTTATTATCTTTGAATAGTAGCATGTTTCTTGTTGATAAAATAGTGAATATGGAATTGAATCTTTGTAGAGTTTTTGAGTACTTGAGTTTTCTTGTCATTTTAAAAAGGAAAAATATATTTTTATAATGAAAATAAATTCTAATATGGTTTCTCTTGAATGTGTAAATCAGTTGAGTTTGGAATGAAATGAAGCAAAGTTTATCTTCTTTCATTGTCTATTTAATGAGATACTCATATATATTGCATGACTCAATCCAAGGGATTGATTAATTTTTTTGATAGAAGTTGGGGATTTTCTCGTACTACAGAAGGATTTCATAAGTAGGCTAAATTAGATAGACTATTGTAAGCATTAAAAGAAATCATCTTGCATATATGAATTTATTTCATAAATGCATTATATAGTAACTTGGTTTATCATGAATCCATGCCCTCATGGATAAAGCATTTATCATAGCTATAAGATATTTCTTTTCTTGTTACCCTACTTATGGTTATTGCTGCAATTTTGTTAGTGAAAAATTGTCGTTGGAAGAAGTAAATATAAATTAACCCCAAAAGTCCAAGAAGGAAGACTGAATATGTACTAACAGTTGAATCACTTCACTATTGAAAAGCACAAGTGCCCTCTAAATTTACCTTGGTACATCTCCCCGTGCATGATTTGCAATGAATTCATAATAATAAAAATATGGATGCTTTTAACTAGAAAGCATGAAAGGTTTACAAACATCTTTTTGTAAACACAAGATAGATGTGGAAAGACTGAGAAGCTAAAAGAAAATAAATGACACAAAGTCCATTTATTTAGATTTTACATAATAGAAAGAATGAAAACAAAGAATAAATCTTCCATCTTCTTGAGAAAGTGAAGAATCGGAGCTTTAAAGATATCTTGAAATGATAACGTAATAAAAAAATAGTGACATTAAAATACATTTAGAGAAAACTAAAAGATATACAATGATCATGATTAATAGAAAGAAAATTGCCCAAACTCAAATTTTTGATGTGCAATTATCTTCCAATCTCCCTTCTCTAAGTGTAAAACATTACATAGACCTTGTTACACATGTGCATCAAAATCACTACCTAGAAGAAATAGAAATTCCACCCTTACATTAGGCTAAAATCAAAATTTCCCCCTTTTCCCATCACAGTTTAGAAAAATGACAAGACCTATGCTCTTCCACAACCTACAGTCTACTCTCTTTCCCCTTGGAAGAACTAGAAAAACTCAGCCAAAATAGGAACCCCTTTATCCTCCAAAATTCACTTCAAATAGATTTCTCTGAAAATTGCTCCTTCCCATACTTTTTAGTTGAGTACATAATTGATTCTTGAAAAGAATATCCTTTATGTTTATCATTCAAGATAATCTCCCTTTTTATTTTGAGTATCTTTTCCACATAGATATATGAATTATAATTTATGAAAGGTATACATGTTACTCGACAGGTGGCACATATCTAACAGTTTGTCAACTCTTCTTTGTTTTTAGATTGTTAACTCTTGAACCAACTTTGCTTTTTCTATAGCAAACTATCCTTTTGATTCATTTGTTTGGGAAAAAATTTTAATATCTTATTGCCACATGTCTCATATTCTATATTAACTTGGAGGCTCCAACTAGCTTTTTCATCATGATATTAAATATCAAATCTATCAATATACATGAGTTTTTATGCTTGAAAGAAAAATACACAATTTTGACTATCATGCTCTACTCAATATAAACATAGGTTCTTTGATGTGTTGAGCACTTCCATTCATTTAGGAAAAACTCATCTCAGCATATCATACCAAGAAACCAAAGTGCAACTATATAATTGCAAATTTGGGTCATTTGAAACTCCACACTTAGTATTACTGATGATCTTTTGTGTTATCCTATTGAAATTCCTCTTGATAATCACTTGAAATACTTCCGACATCTCATCAAATAGTCTATCGGTGCTATTTGTGTTGGTAGCTTTCATGCACACCATAACAATAGTGTTTAAATCTGAACTGTTATGGGTTGTCACATCTCATACTCTTCACCTAACTTTATTCCTTTTATTATAGTGGCTTACATGACTTCCTCTATGATTAATGAAGATTTTAATCTTTTAAGTTCAATGTCTCCAAACGAATGTCATTTCCTTTGACTTTGCATCAAGCTTATACATGATTCAACCATAACTACCACCTTCTATCTCCATGCCATGTCTTTGAGTTGAATGGAGTCCTACAGATACCAACATCACTATCACCTTTTTATTTGAATGTTGTGGACTTCGAGTCTCCTCCTAGATTATCATCATAAAGTCGAACTAAATCATCAAATTTATTTGAGGTCTTGAGCCATATGAGAGCCACTTAGGTGGACAATCAAGATCATCGAAACACATCTATGAAGCTTGTGCATCACTTCCAATCTGCACTTTGTCCAATGAATTATGAGCATTATCTATGATTACTACATCCTCTATCAGCTACATTAAAAATATGGACTACAAAGCACTTAACCATCTAGCGATCACAAGTCATTATGGCTTGGTGTAGTACCATATGCTTGAGGTACACATCTTCATTCCTCATCAAAACTCAAGTCATCTTTTGTGGTCTCTTCAACTTCTTTCTAGAACAACTCAAGTTCTTTCACTTGAATCATTCTGTCAAAACTTTTATGCATATCCAATGTATATAAGTTCAAATTGTTGGCTACTATATGAGAGAGATTTAATAGGATGAATTTGAGATACAATCCCTTAAATCATCTCTCATTGATTGAGTCTCCATGTGATATTAAATAATTGATATGTCATGACAATGGTATTATCATTTTACTAAACATTCTACAACTTCTTCCATATTCACACACCTGGGCTCGAGTATATGATAAAAAAACTTTTCCTTATCCTTGAAAGTTTTCAACTATAACAACTAATTTTGTACAAGCTAAATTATAGTCTTGAACTAACTGATTTAGCCTTGTTCACATGATATAGTTCTATTTTTTAAACTAAAATAAATCTAAATTACAAATGCTAAACTTCCAAGATTATAGATTTAAAACATTTACAATTAATTCAGCTGAAAGTAATTATTTAACCACTTCTAGATTTAAACCAAAAATAAATGTATTTGAAAAGAGATTTAAATGAAATAAACTAAACTTACTGATTTAAAAGAACATACAGCTTATTTTTGAAGCTTCCTTAATTGGTTGACCAAGCTCTAGCTTTGGTGAGAGGAGAAACATTGACATAGGCTTAACCTCCCAGTTGCAGACCATTACTTATCCCCATAGATTCTAATTTAATAGAATGGCCCTCCCTAGCTTGAGGTTAGGCTTGGGATGTTAATTGATCTAGCCATCAAAGTATCCAGGGGGGTTGAGGTCCCAACAGTTATTTGACAAAATAACTGAAGCATCTAGACAACAACAAGATCAATTGTTTCTGACAAATCTACCTAATTCCTCCCGGCCAAGGATTTCAAAATGTGGGTTTAAAACTTGATCTCCACCACTTAGTTTGATAACTTATTTTAGAAGTGGAACTTGTATGAGCTTTTGTATTATTATGGATATATACTTATTTTTTTCTGATATCATTCTTTTATTTACTTTCTACAAGTTCATTCACACCTCCTCACCATAATCAAGCCATCTAGGTGGTGATTCCTTGGTGTCATCAAAATATCTTTACTGATATGCCTTGTACCTTCTTCACCATATTCTAGCTCTTAGCTTGGTGAATTCCTTGGTACTCTATTTTATTAACTTATTTTAGTTATAAATGTTATTCCAATTTGTATAATAAATTTGATCAGAGAAGAAAAAGCCTTTCAAGGATGATGTACAGAATATTGCATATTTGGATGTTGCAATAATAAACAAACTCAAATTGGAACATCACTATACAGTCGATTGCTCTTGAAAAATTACATTGAACTTTGGAAAAAGATGGTAGTTGGCTTCAATCCTTATCTTACATTACTATTAAATAAAGGTAGATTTAATTATGGAAAATGTGTGGCTCATTCACAGCTTAGATTCTCTAATACATGGAAAAACAATACACTAGCATATGACAATAACAAAATATATAAATACACTTGCATTGGTCTAACTCCTACAAGAAACTCAACAATTATGTTGGAAATGAAAAGTATCGCAAGAAATCCTTACGTGACTCTCTCTATGTCTGCAATTTGAAAGGCTGACACTTGGATGAGCTCGCCTAACTTGTTCTAAGATCCACACCTAGTATCCAAGGTATATGATAACGTCTCAAAGGAAAATCAGAATAGAGTACTAATTGCTCAATAAACACAACTTAATTATTTGATGTTCAGGGGTTTACAACCCAACTAGAATTAAAGAAAAGGGATGTTGAAGGCAAGGTGATTGCCGAGATACATTCAATGGTTCCTATGTAAACTTGAACTGACCATATGGCTACCCAGCACTTACCAAGATCATGCTTGAAATCTTTAATCAACTCAGCTAAAAAGAAGAAAAATAAAAATGAGGGAAAATTGAAAAGGAAGGAAGATGAAGAGTTTTCAAATAATTGATATTATTAATATTTATCTTATTTTCTTGATTAAGTTTATAGGTACATAATGGTAAGGTGGCATTCTTGGATTAATGATTAATGTAATGATGCCACTTTATAATTATTTATCTATGACCTTAATCAAGAGAATAAAATAATATTTAAATGATATTATTATTTGATAATTTCTTAAAGGTAAGAAATTTGTTTATTTTGTATTGTTTTAATATTTATATGTTTTTACTTATAGCTCATGTGGTTTCGCCATGAAATATATTGCCAAGTCCTAATAACCTTGCTAGGATGGTTTTAGGTCAAACCTGTCACTTATGATGACTAAACCTTATGACCATCCCCTTCCGATGACCTTGTTTCACAATGCTCCCCCTCTCTCTAGTCTTCATCCTATGATCAGTCACAACAACATACTCGCCAAAACATCAATTCAAGATTTATAAATTGATAATTAAAATCATCAAGTGACTGTTAAGATTTTTATCATTATCATAATATCTGACCTATTCATCATATATGAACAATAGCTACAATTAACTGACTCCATTTCAAAGGATCATGAATAAATTAATACAATGGCTAGAATTAACTAACTCAATTTCATATGATAATTAAATCGATTCAATGGCTATAGTTAACTAATTCAATTTCACATGAGCATGAAGGAATAAGCAATGACTATATATGACATGTTATAACAATGGCTATAATTAAATAATTCAATTTCACATGAACATGAAGGATTAAGAAATGACTATAACTAACATGATATAACAATGGCTATAATAAACTAATTCAATTTTCATTTGAACATAAAGAAATAACTTGGTTCAATGGCTATAATCAGTTAAAATTTTAGGGTAAAAATTGGAATGTAACATCAACATCATGAATTATGATGTGTGACCCAAAATTGGGATGCTAGATTCCTTGTGTTGCTATGGGAGGCCTGAGAACATGGTTGGGTTTCGTGATCTTTGTTGGCTCAATGTCTCCTATTTTCAATTGGAGGTATTTAGTGAGTGTTAATCATCAATGTTGTACCCATTTCACATTTACCATTTCACGGATCAAAGGCTTGAACTTTCAAAGTTTCCAATGCTACTAAATTTAGTGTGTCAACATTTGATCCCTATACCCAAAAAAAGAGTCATCTAGAACTTATATGAACCAACCTTAACAATGCATTAGAGTTGACTATTGGACTGTCATGAAATAAGGAACGTGAATGTGGAATGAAATCACCAAAAGTTTCACAATATGAATTGTTGTATTGAACCTATAAGATGAACCATTGAACCACTTCAAACTACTTCAAACCTTAGTTTGAAGTCGTTCAAGACTCCACAATGAAAATTCAAATACTAGGTCCATATGGGTAACAACAAATTTTAAATCAAATATCGAATCATGTTTAACTTGTTTTGAGTAATGGTGTGACCTACTTAATTGATTCCAAGAAGAGGTAACTGTATGAAAATATTATGGAATTGGGGAACCCCCCTAGGTCTCTCCAGGCCTAAAGTGTGAAGGTTTGGAAGAAACCTTGTTTGTTGATCCATCTCTTTTGTTGTTTCTTTGGTATTGAATTTTGATAACGTATAGGTTCTCATCCAAGGTGGAGTGGTTTCTATTTTTTAATGTATTTCTTGGTATTTCTTGTAGCCAATATAGGGAATACTAGGAGTGGAGTAGGGGTGAGGGTAGCGAATCAATATTGGAACACTTTTTTCCCAAATATAGATATCAAAATAAATAATATGCATGCATAAATAACTAAACTAAAAAGTAATGATGAGTATCTCACAAAGAAACTTATAACACCATATTTTGTTAACTAGTGAAACCTTTTCCAAGGGAAAATCCCTACAAGGATGGTACCTATAAAATGATTCACTAATTACAAAGTTTTTGACCTTGTTAGGAGACTATATGTTCATATAGTGCATCTATCATTATTAGAGGACTTTGACCTTTTTAGAAGTCTCAACCCTATTAGTATTTGTATTACAAAATGATCTCACTAATCTACAACAATACACAACTTAACAAGTAGTATAGAGAAATACCAAAAGATGGTTATACTAATATCTCAAATATTTGATTAGTTCTTTGTTGTTTCTTTCATCTGATCACATCCATGCACTTGTTCTCTTCTATGATCATCAAAACATAATCTAACATAAAATAAATCTCATATCAAAAACATAACATAGCATAGTCATTTGTATCTTCACTAATAAAAACTCTTTCATTTATACCCTTTTCTTTAACTTTCTGTTAATTTGGCACAAATAATTGTCTTACACATTTTTAAAACACATTTCCACAATATTCTAAGGGTTAACATCTAGGATTTCATCCCTATATCTTTAAGTCCTTAAATTGACAATTCAATACAAGGCCTTAGCCAAAACTATATTATTTTTGTGTATCATTCTTCTACAATAACAAGTTTTTAGATGATTATTCATCCAAAGACTATACTAACTATTATACTAACACAAGAGAACCTAGATACATCAAGTATATTCTTTATTCTATCATATTCAATAATTGTAGCTTTGTATCTACTTCCATTAACAAAGTTTTCTTATGAAAACAATATGATTGTACCTTATTTTCATTTATCGTACTTAGGTAATTTATTCAATTTATCATATCAAAACTATATTTTTAATATAAGTAGCTTTACCATGTTAAGTATTGTCATTAATAATAAAAAATACTAATTGTCCATTTACTTGCCTTAGAGAACTTGTCAACAAAAAATACTACCAATTATCTATGTCATTACTCTCTATTTATTGGTCTATTACTAGTCTTCACAAATTAAGTTGTACCTCATCTAAAATTAAACATGAGACTCAATGAGAATAGACATGATGTTTATACTTATTCTTCTACACAAATATAATCTCACATACATAACCTTGTATTGTGGTTCCACAACTCACCCTCTAGTTTTTAAGTTAAAAATGTGCCACCTATTGGTAAAATGTTCAATGCTCCCCTTAGGATTTGTGACAAGGGATTAATTTCCTCTTGTATACTATAAGAGTGGTTTTATCAAACACTAATAGATTAGTCATTTGTTACAATTTCAACTTTATTCTAACAAGTGGTATCAGAGCTTGGTCACAAGTTAGAATCCTCAGTACCTCAACTACCACTTAGGGAGATATTATTGGATAAATGTTTAGTTATCTCCTTGGGATTCATGACAAGGGCTTAATTGCCTCTTGTGTACTATAATTTGATTTGATGTATTGAGTACAAACATATTGGTCTTTTGGTACAATGAAAACCCCATTCTCACACAAAGCCCATGCCACCCCCCCCTCCCTCCACTTTTTTTTCGTCAGTTTTTATTTTGCATTGTTTGGCCTTGTCAAATTATGATTTATTATAAGGTATCTTAATGGTAGGGAGGTTTGGAGTTTGGTTTGGTAGTTTTAAAATTATTTATTAGGTCTTTTTCATCAAACCTAAGTATTTTATGCACTTGCACAACTGTGCACCTATGTAAGGTCCACCATCTATCTTTCTTTTAGAAAAAGACTTCTTGCACACTTATGCAAGTGAAAAATTGTGTATCTATGCAGGTGTACAAATTTGATAAGTCCATTTGGTCCACTTTTAGTTAATATTAATCCAAGTTGTGCACCTACATAGTTGTCACATGTGTAATAATGATTATTGATTCTAACATCAGCCCCACTGCCTATAAATACAAGGCCGAGGTTCTAACTTTTGTATTTGCATTCCCTAAGTATTTTGATTGTGTAGCACCATAGGTCTATAAGTCTATAGGTACACACTTGTCTTCATGTTCTTCAAAATTTTGGTAGGTCTTTAGTAAAGGGAATAAGAGGATGGTTCCTCCAATAGCATTGGAAGAAGAGGAAGCACATGAACCTGAAGAAGAAGAAACCACACTTTAGGAAAATGGTAAAGGTAGTGCAAGATAATGAACCCACAAGAATAAGGCTACTAAAGAAAAGGAAGAGAATTTATTTTGTGCCTTCTATTCCATAAACTATTCTAGAGGCACCTTGAAAAGATGGGCACCTGAGGAAGAGGAGAATCCTGAGGATACCCTTCCTCTAAAAAGATAATTTAATCATCTATAGAGGAAGAGAAAAGGAGAAGAAGTTAGACTTAGACTCTCCTAACCACACAGGGATAACCAATTCAAATTGAAGAGTCCATGGACCTAGCGAAATAAGGTGGGATGGGGGGTGATTCCAACATGTTTTATTTGTTATACTTTGACTTCATGCCTATAAGGAATAACTTGGAAGAAGGGGAAATAATAGATACACCAAAAGAAGAGTCCCAAGGTGTTGACTTCACTAGCATACCTCCTCCAACTCTTGGAATATCATAGTCACTACCACATCTTCCTCCTAAGAAAGATATAGTGGTCATGCCTTCTCATGTTTTAGAGATTAGAGCTAGAAGAGGTGAATACAAAGAAAGTAGTATCAGAGGTGTAGAAAAATAACCTCCACAATCTGAGAACACACCACCCCCCCCCCCCCCCCCCCCCCCCCCTCCAAGTCTCTATCTCCTCGAAAGAAAATAGAGGCCACATAGGTGGAAGAGAAATGATTAGTGGAGAGAACTCCTAATCATATGATAGAAAATGAAGAGGGGTTTATATTTATTTCCACTCCATCACCCTAGCAACTAGGATCCTCACAAGGTTCAATGTAAAAATGATTTTCTTGAAGGATTTGAGCAATAAAAATCCAAAATTCTCGAAGAATGCCTGCATGTTAAAAGTTGCAAAGAAGAAAAAGACAAGAAGAGGCAAGAGTTTTGCTCTGAAAATATGCAAATTGTATTCTCAGAAATGAAAAAGATAAGAAATAATTACAAAAGATCTATCCTTAAATAAAGAGATTGAAACCTCAAAAAGGATAACCTAAAAGGTAAAAGACATTTAATAATTACTAATTGATTATTAAATGTGAATGTAAAAGTGCATAAAGGTGAAATCATAAGAAGGGAGTAAAGGTAATTTAATAAATTAAATTAAATTAATTCTTTACTCTAACACCCCCCTTAAGATGAGAAATAATGTAGCTACAAAAAATTTAGAAAGAGAAAGGAAAGTACAAAGTAATTCTAAAAGAAAACTTGGGTCCTAACAACAAGGTCTAATGAGGTACCCAATCAACACCAAATATCTATGAAATAGAGAAATAGAGAAAACCCAATGCAAAAAACTCTGCTCCAAAAAGAGATAGAATGTAGTTCAAGATACTACAGGGATGAAAAAGGTTTAGTGAAGATGTCTCTAACTTGTTGAGCAATAGGAATGTGCTCCAACCTCAAAGTGACATCCTAAATCAGATGCTTGATGAATTGCATGTGAAGCTTGATGTACTTGGTCTATTGATGCTCAACTAGATTGTGGAAAATGTGTATAGCACTCTAATTATTTCACCATAGAAAGGTGGGACTAATAAGAGGAAATCCAAACTTTTTCATCAACTATCGAAGCCACAAAACCTCTTAACTAGCCAATACAATTGCCCTAAATTCTATCATTGTAGATGATAATTCATAAGCATGTTTCTTTTTGCAAGACCATGTGATAGGACCATAACCAAGATAGAAGATAAAACCAAAAGTAGACTTGCAATCATCAATATCACCAACCCATTTTGAATCTATGAAACCAACAATGTGAGGATCCCCTAATGTGTAGTGAATTCCATAACATGTTGTACCCCTAATGTACCTCAAGATACATTTGGAAGCTTGCCAATGACTACCATGTGGATCATGGGAGAATCAAGAGACAAGTCCAACCGTAAAGGAAATATCAGGATGTGTGTGTGTTAGGTGCAATAAACTACCCACAAGCTATTTGTATAGAGTGGAATCCACTGTAGGAGTAAAAAAATTGGTAGATAAAACATCACTTGACTAAAAAGGTGTTGGAGAAAGCTTGAAATCAAACATGTCAAATCTCTAAAGCATATCAAGAGCATACTTCTATTGGAGTATGGCTATCTCATCTAAAGATTGAACAACCTGTAGGCCCAAAAAATAGTGCTAAATTCCAAGGTCTATCATCTCGAATTGTTCTCTCAATGCTTATTGAACACTATGTATCATGGAAACCAAAATACCTATAATGATGAGGTCATCTACATAAAGAACAAGTATCAATACATTAGCTCCAAATGTTGAATGTAAATTCTAGGATTAGAATGATACTGAGTGAACTATGAAGCAAGCAAGAAGGAATCCATCTTCTCATACCAAGCCCTAGGGGCCTATTTGAGACCATATGAAGACCTCTAAAGTCAACATACTAATGAAGAGTCTTGCACAAAACCATTAGGCTACTCCATGTAGATCTCCTCATGAAGGTCTCCATGCAAAAAGGCACTCTTCAAATCCATTTGAAAAACTGTCCATCCCTATGAAGCTACAAGAGAGAGTACAAGGTGAATAGAATTCATCTTGGAAATAGGGCCAAAGGTATCCAAGTAATTAATACTCCTAACCTATGAAAAATCCTTTGCAACAAGACATTCCTTGTACCTATCAATAGAACCATCTACAAAATACTTGGTATGGTATGCCCACTGACATTGAACCAGATTTCTTCCTTTTAAAAGAGGACAAAGATCCCATGTGTGTCTCTTAATCAAATAAGATTACTCCTCATCCATAGCCCTATCCCACTCTAAGTGTCCTGCCACCTATGAAAAGCTATGTGGATCATCTAAAATTGAATGACTTAAGAGACCACTACCTACAGTTTGAACATGAGTGCAACAAGCATCGATAGGAACACCTGCCAAAGGTCTAGCTACATCAATAGTATCATGATCCCACTTAGGAACTCATAGAACATCTAGTGGAGGTGATAAAGTGAGATCAATGTCTAGATCTTCCTTAAAGGATGCATAATCATGTAGAGTAGTAGAGGAAGTACTAGGTAGTGAGGAAGAAGTTGGAGATGGAAGATCCATCTACGGATAATGCTCATCAAACTGAACATCTTGTTGAAACAAGACATCTCTAGAATTAGGATCAAACAACTTGCATGCCTTCACATCCAAACAGTATCCCAAGCCTCACTACCAAAAATATGGAAAGTACAAACATGAGGCTTGACATGAGGCCAAGCATCTAGAATAAATGCCCAAGCCTCACTACCAAAAATGCAGAAATTAGAGACATCAAGCTTGACATGAACGCATGCCTCCTTAGGAGTCAAGTGTCATAATACCTTGTGAGACATCAAATTTTGAATATAGTTAGCACAATTGATAGCTTTAGCTAAAAATAAAGAACTCATAGCTTGTGACTAAATCATACAATTGGCCATCTCCTGTAATGTCTTGTTCTTTCTCTCTACAACCCCATTTTGTTGAGGTGTGTAGGGAACTGAGAATTGATGTTGTAAACCATGCTCAATGAAAAAAAATTTGAGAGGATGATTCACATATTCCCCCCATTTTCAATGTGTATATGCCTAATAGAAAGACCAGAATGCTTCTCCAAAAATGTCTTAAAGATTCAAAAACAATTTAAAAAAAGACTTGTACTTCAAAAAGTACACCCATGTGCATCTACAGAAGTCATCTATGAAGGTGAGCACATATCAAGCAACTAAAAAATATGGAGTGGAAAATTACATAAGATCATTGTGTATCAACTCCAATGGTGCCTTAGCATGTGTGGATCTACCTACTAGAAAAGGGTCTTTGTGATGTTTTCCAAGTGCATAAATTTGGCATAAACTATTAGTACAAGAGATCTAAGGTAGCCCATTCACTAGCACCTATGTACTCATTTTTTGTAGATATCTGTAGTTAACATGGCCAAAATGCTCATTCCAAAGTTTTCTCACTTAGTTTGCATGAGCAATAAGAGAAACACATGTAGAATCAAAGCTCTCAAAGCCATTGAATTGGTATAAGTGAGACTAAAGACCAACACTCCCTATAGCAATAACCAACTTAGGATCATCAAGGTCTCGAATAACCACATCATGTGGTGAGAACTCAACTATCTTTCTATAGCTTGAATGAAAAAATTGAAAGACAAATAGGAGGTTCATATAAATGGCCAAAACAAAGAGAAAATAATGTAGTGAACCACTTCTAAAGAGATAGTTCCTAAACCTATGACTAAAAGATGAGAAGAATCACCAATTTCAATATGTGTTGTAACACTCTAAGCAAGTGAGGTAACCAAATCAGGTGAGTTTTTCATATGATGTGAAGCTCTGGAATCAAGAATCCAAAAAGTTGTAGTAGACAATGCTCATGTAGAAAGAGCATGTCATTTCCCTATAGAAAGAGGTGGAGGCTTCAGAGAAGAAATATAGGTATCCTGCATGGCCTCCTCTAAAGCCTCAAGATGTTTCCAACACTTGGAAAATGGATGTCCTTTCTTGCCACAAAAACTACAAGGATCACCTATTTACTTCTTATTCTTGGAGGAAGACTCACAAGACTTAGAATAATTACTCTTCTAAGAGGGCTTTCGAGCATTTTATTTGTGAGTAGGTTTGGAGGAACTCTCTATGCTTATTGAATCTGGTTAAGTGTACCAAGTTGTGGTGCCAAAAGGAGGGTATAAATGGACACTTTTTTCTAAAACTAGAAATTCCTAAACTTCAACAAGAATTTGAAGATAGTTATGCTCAAAATTTAAGATATGACAAAAACAAAAGTAGTATTCCTTTCAATCTAGTTTCTAAACTACTAAAAAAATTTCAAAATGGTTTAGTTTTAGGTCCTCAAAAAAGGGGGCCATAGAAAGTGGTACTATTTCTTCCAAAAAATAATAACACGATACAAAGTGTGACCCCCCTAAAATTTTAACTCTTTTTTAAAATTCTTTAATCGCTTTGGTCAAAAGTTACTTAACACTATGTAGTTTATCCTAGATTTTTCGGGTAATTTTATAATGTGTATTTTTTTAATTAATTTTTTAACTAGACACATCCCAAAAATTTGAAATATTTGTGTGCCCCCCCTAGAAATGATTAAAAACTAATCTAAAATCAAAACTTCTTTTTTTAAAAGTGTGTAGGATGGAGTCTAGTTTCTAAATAACTAAGTTGTTGCAAAATTTGATGAATAAGCTAAAATCTACAACCCAATTAGTACATGTTGGTTTTTGACAAAAAATGGACATACATTCAAAAGAAATTATAGATGAAAGGCTTGAAATAGTTCAAATTAAAAATAAATTATATGGTTATTTAGCTAACACAGAGACCTACAATGTCATGTAACCTGATCTTATCGATGCTCAACCATAAGGAATCTTGAAGGAGAGAACACAAGAAAAATCAATCATTTTTTGTATGTTTGCAGCAAAACATGTCTCAGACCAATTTATAGAATCCAAACCTTTGAGTTGGATCTCCAAGGAAAAACCAAGACTTAGGCTTGGTTTAATACAAAGCTTTGAATAGTGTGTACACCCAAAGCATGTGTGCACATTATTTAAAGGTTTTTGAATTTGGGTCTCAATATCACGTGCATGCTATAGTGTGCACACACTATTGAGACCTAAATAGTGCATAGAGAGGGAAGAAGAGACACAAAGCAATAGAAAGAGAGAGGGGGGATGACTATGTGTGTGTAAGAGAGAGATAGAGAGAAAGTAGGGGATGGGAGAGGGGAGAGAGAGAGTAGGGGATAGGAGAGAGAGGAAGTGAGAGAGAGCAGGGGTGGTAGAGATAGTATTGGATGGGAGAGAGAGGAAGTGAGAGAGAGAGTAGGGGTGGAAAAGAGAGAGTGTGGGATGGGAGAGAGAGATTGAGAGTAGGGCATTGGAGAAAGTGTGAGAGTGTGAGAGAGTGGGGGTGGTAGAGAGAGAAAGTAGGGGATGGGAGAGGTTAGAGAGAGTAGGGGATGGGGGAGAGAGAGTAGAGAGGGAGATTGAGAGAGAGAGAGAGTAGGCAATGGAAGAGGGAGTGGCAGAGGGAGAGAGGGGGGGATGGAAATGTGTGTGTGAGAGATCTAGAGAGTAGGGGATGAGAGAGGAGAGAGAGGGGATGGGAGTGTGTGGTGTGTGTGAAAGAGAGAGAGTAGGAGAGGGGAGAGGGGAGAGAGAGTAGGGGATGAGAGAGAGTAGATGATGGGAGAGGGAGAGGGAGAGGGAGAGAGAGAGGGAGAGAGAGGGGGGGAATTAGAATGTGTGTAAGAGAGAGTAGAGGATGGGGGAGAGAGGAAGTGTGAGAGTAAGGGTGGTAGAGAGAGATTATAGGATGGGAGAGAGAGATTGAGAGTAGGGGATGGGATGGGGGAGAGAGAGAGAGAGTAGGCAGTGGGAGATAGAGTGGGAGAGGGAGACTGAGAGAGAGGAGGATGGGAGTGCATGTGTGTGAAAGAAAGGGAGTAGGGAATGGGACAGGGATGAGAGAGAGTAGGGGATGGGAGAGAGATTAGGAAGTGGGAGAGGGAGTGGGAGAGGGAGAGAGAGGGGGATGTAAATGTGTGTAAGAGAGAGAGAGTAGGGGATGGGAGAGAATGTAAAAATGTAAGTGGTGCAGAGTAGCTAATCAACTATTTTTTTTTTGATGTAATAAGGTCTAGGAATTGATTAATAAGGTGGATTTTGATTTAGTTCATGTTTGCTAGGGTATTTTAAGTGTTTAGAGCATTAGGAGAAACTATAGGAGTGGTTAGAATTCAATTTGTAGGAAAATGTGATCACAAAGCAAAAAAATTGCAATTTTTTGGAATTTTGCAAAAATGGCTTAGCAACTTTTGCAATTTGTTGACAAATTTTCAAATAAACCATTCCCAATTGCTACAACCACAATAAGGTGGTTCTACCTATTCCAAATGGCCTATAAAGGCTCTAAATATCTAAAGGAGGACTATGTATAAAGAAAAGCATTGTACTTGCTCTTTTAATAAATAAAATCTGTTGTTCTAGTATATTTTTCTGATTTCTTCCGTACAATATGACATCTAATGATTGGAGGGTAAAAAATTTGCATTGATCGGTTGACCTTGTTTATTTATGAGATTTTAGTTTTGGTTTCAAGTTTTTATTAGTTATAGTATTCAAGTTATTTAATTTTCTTGGTCATTGCCCTGTGAAACCCTTAAAACCAAGGTTTGGTCAAAGGAATGGCCCTAACTTGAATCTCCACCATTGGAATTTATTCCAATTTGGCATGGAGAAAGTTAGGGGTATGCTATTTCATATTTTCCAATCTTTGGAGTAGGAGGTTGCAAAAATTAATTTTAAGAGCAAGCCCAAGGTCAAATATCCCTATGTATTTGACCTTGTTTTGTTGAAATTTGGTTGGATAATGAGAAGAAATGAGGTTGAGGACTTGGTGTAAGAAAAAAATACCATTTTTTGAGTTAGGAGAACATCCTAGTGGTGGGGGTTTTATTTCATGAACCCATCCTTTATCATTTTCCTTGAAAACCATGCCTAAAGTAGTTAATTAGGCCTATGTGCTTGGTATTGGTTTAGGCATGCTGGAATGGAGTGAAACCTTGAAACTTTGGAGTTTATCAGAACTTGGAAAAGGTTATTCAAAAATTCAATTGGTTTACTAGGTCCTTTGGTGAATTTTAAAGTTATTGGTGGAAAACTAATTTAG
Organism: Cupressus sempervirens; assembly: GCA_028749045.1. NCBI lineage: Eukaryota > Viridiplantae > Streptophyta > Pinopsida > Cupressales > Cupressaceae > Cupressus > Cupressus sempervirens. The sequence goes on along the minus strand of CM053784.1, from coordinate 85,329,421 downwards.
GAGACCTAATAGGCTACTAGGTCAAATTTAGCATTTTGCATTGTGGGTTGTTGGCAGTGGATCCATTGCATGGTTTACCTTTTTTGGATTGAGTTTGAATTGTTTCAAGCCTTTTTTGGTGTTAGAAAGGCCAAGAACATCAAAATCCCTTTTTTTCCATTTTGGGGTAGGAAGCTTTGTTTGCACCAAGTTGGGTGTACTTGGGTTTTGTGTCTTGCTTGTGGAGTTGGACCTAGAAACCTAGTTAAGAGAGTGTTTAACATGAATATCCATTAAGGGAAGTGAACCAAATCCTTTAAAAATCCTTTATGAAGTTTGGTGTTTGTATTGATTATTGCTTCCTTTGTGCTTACTCTACATTAGTGAAAGAGAGTAGGGAGTGGTAGAGAGAGAGTAGAGAGGGAGAGAGTGAGAGTGAGAGTGAGAGTAGGTGGTGGGAGAGGGAGTGGGAGAGGGAGAGCAAGTGAATGATAGAGTAGGGGATGGGAGAGGAGAGAGACTAGGGGGATGGGTGTGTGTGTGTGTGTGTGTGTGTGTGTGTGTGTGTGTGTGTGTGTGTGTGTGTGTGTGTGTGTGAAAGAGAGAGTAGAGGATGGGAGAGAAAGAGAGTAGGCAGTGGGAGAGGGAGTGGGAGAGGGAGAGAGAGAGATAGGGATGGGAGTGTGTGTAAGAGAGAGAGAGAGAGAGAGTAGGGTATGGGAGAGAGTGTGAGAGAGAGAGTAGGGGTGGCAGAGAGAGATTGAGAGTAGAGGATGAGAGAGAGAGAGTATAGAAGGAGAGAGTGAGAGAGAGAGATAGTACATAGTGGGAGAGGGAGTGGGAGGGAGAGAGATTGGAGATGGGAGCGTGTGTGAGAGATATAGAGAGTAGGAGATGGGAGAGGAGAGAGAGGTGGGGATGAGAGTGTGTGTCTGTGAAAGAGAGTTTAGGGGATGGGAGAGGGGAGAGAGAGAGAGAGAGAGAGAGAGTAGGGGATGGGGGAGAGAGAGTAGGTAGTGGGAGAGGGAGAGAGAGAGAGGGAGGGGGGGAATGGGAATGTGTGTAAGAGAGATAGAGTAGGGTATGGGAGAGAGTGTGAGAGTGTGAGAGAGAGTAGGGGGTAGTAGAGAGAGCTCATATGGGATGGAAGAGAGAGAGAGTGAGAGTAGGGGATGGGAGAGAGAGAGCATAGAGAGGGAGAGAGAGTACTTGATAGAGAGAGATAGTATGCAATGGGAGAGGGAGTGGGAGAGGGAGAGAGGGGGGATGGGAGTGTGTGTGACAAATCTAGAGAGTAGGGGATGGGAGAGGAGAGAGAGAGAGGGGGGATGGGAGTGTGTTTCTATGAAAGAGAGAGAGTAGGGGATGGGGGAGAGAGAGTAGGTAGTGGGAGAGGGAGTGGGAGAGAGAGAGGGGGGGGGAATGGGAATGTGTGTAAGAGAGAGAGTAGGGGATGGGAGAGAGTGTGATAGTGTGAGAGAGAGTGGGGGTGGTAGAGAGATCTCATACGAGATGGGACAAAGAATGAGAGTAGGGGATGGGAGAGAGTGTGAGAGAGTAGGGGATGGGAGAGAGAGAGTGAGAGTAAGGGATGGGAGAGAGAGTAGAGAGGGAGAGAGAGAACTTGAGAGAGAGATAGTAGGTGGTGGGAGAGGCAGTGGGAGAGGGAGTGAGAGAGGGGGGGATGGGAGTGTGTGTGACAGATTTAGAGAGTAGGGGATCGGAGAGAAGAAAGAGAGGGGGATGGGAGTGTGTGTGTATCTATGAAAGAGAGAGTAGGGGATGGGAAAGGGTAGAGAGAGAGTAGGGGATGGGGGAGAGAGAGTAGGTGGTGGGAGAGGGAGAGAGAGGGGGAATGGGAATGTGTGTAAGAGAGAGAGTAGAGGATGGGAGAGAGTGTGAGAGTGTGAAAGAGAGTAGGGGGTGGTAAAGAGAGTGTATAGGATGGGAGAGAGGGAGTGAGAGTATGGGATGGGAGAGAGTGTGAGAGAGATTGTGGGATGGGAGAGAAAGAGTAGAGAGGGAGAGAGAGTGAGAGAGAGAGAGAGATAGTAGGCAGTGGGAGAGGGAGTGGGAGAGGGAGAGAGAGGGTGGATGGAAGTGTGTATTTGTAAAAGAGAGAGTTTAGGGGATGGGAGAGGGGAGAGAGAGAGTAGCAGATTGGAGAGAGAGACTAGGTGGTGGGAGAGGGAGAGAGAGGGGGGATGGGAGTGTGTGTAAGAGAGAGAGAGTAGGGGATGGGAGAGAGTGTAAGAGAGTGAGAGAGAGAGTGAGAGTAGGGGATGGGAGAGAGTGTGAGAGAGTAGGGGGATGGGAGAGAGAGTGAGAGTAGGGGATGGGAGAGAGAGTAGAGAGGGAGAGAGAGTGAGAGAGAGAGATAGTATGCAGTGGGAGAGGGAGTGGGAGAGGGAGAGAGAGAGTGGGATGGAGTGTGTAAGAGAGAGAGAGAGAGAGAGAGAGAGAGAGAGTAGGGGATGGGAGAGAGTGAGAGAGAGTAGGGGGTGGTAGATAGAGAGAGAGAGAGAGAGAGAACCGGATGGGAGAGAGAGTGAGAGTAGGGGATGGGAGAGAGAGTAGAGCGGGAGAGAGAGAGTGAGAGAGAGATAGTAGGCAATGGGAGAGGGAGTGGAAGAGGGAGAGAGAGGGGTTATGGGAGTGTGTGTGTGAGATCTAGAGAGTAGGGGATGGGAGAGGAGAGAGGGTGAGAGAGTAGGCAGTGGGAGAGGGAGAGAGAGAGATAGTAGGTGGTGGGAGAGGGAGAGCGAGAGAGAGTAGGGGATGGGAGAGGGGAGAGAGAGTAGGGAGAGAGAGAGACTAGGGGATGGGAGAGAGAGTAGCCTAAGAGAGAGGGGGGATGGGAGTGTGTGAGATAGAGAGAGTAGTGGATGGGAGAGGAGAGAGGGTGAGAGAGAGTAGGTGATTGGAGAAAGAGAGAGAGAGAGAAAGAGAGAGAGAGAGTAGGTGATTGGAGAAAGAGAGAGAGAGAGAGAAAGAGAGAGAGAGAGAGAGAGAGAGAGAGAGAGAGAGAGAGTACAGGATGGAAGAGGAGAGAGAGAAAGAGAGAGAGTAGGGGATGGGAGAGGAGAGAGAGAGAGTAGGGGATGGGAGAGGATAGAGAGAGAGTAGGGGATGTGAGAGGATAGAGTGAGAAAGTAGGCGATGGGAGAGGGAGTAGGAGAGGGAGAGAGAGAGAGTAGGCAATGGGAGAGGGAGTAGGAGAGGGAGAGTGAGAGAGAGAGTAGGGGATGTGAGAGGAGAGAGAGACTGAGAGAGAGTATAGGATGGGAGAGGAGAGAGAGAGTATGGAGAGAGAGTAGGGGATGGTGGATGGTGGGATAGGAAGAGATGTGTTTTGACATAGTGTGTATGCACTATGTCAAATCACCCAAAAATGATCACAAAGAAAGTTTGGGTCCCACTTCATCTATTCTCTACTTTTTTCTATTGTGCATTCTATTGTTCCAACATAAAACATAGGTTTCAAGCTATTGGAAGTTAGCAAACACTATTTGAAGACTTTTTGAAGCTAGCAATCACCAAATTAAATAATTGGATATGCTATTTGAAGGCTTTTTGAATATTCTTTCTATAGAAAAGGTTAGTGCAATCCTTTTTAAATATTGTTTGTTGATATATAGATACAAATTTGACTATAATTTGACATATTGTTTAATATATAGTGAATTCATTGAAATTTGTATGTTTGAATGAAATATTATTTTGAAATGGTTAGAAATTTGGCAAGTTTTTTGATATATTTTGTATTCAACAAAATTATTGTAATTTTTATATGTATTTGAATGATTTATAATTTACACATTGTAAGTAATTCAAATGTTTGAATAATTTGACATGTAGAAATCATCATCATGGCAAGGAAGAAACCAAAAACTCAAACAAATGAAGATAGGGAGAGAGATTTGAAAATTAAAAGAGATAAAATGAAACTACTAAGTGAACAAAGAAAATTGCAAAGCAATAATGAAGAATTTACTTTCGAAGAGGATCAAGAACAACCAATATAAAGAAACAAAGAGGAAGAATTGGAAAAATAAAGAAAACAAATGAGACTATTATGCTCAAGAAGACAATTGAATTGTGAAGCCATACCATCTTCCAATGTTGGAGTCATATCATCCTCTCATGTTGAAGAGACACTAATTTGTAGATCCAATGATGTACACACTCCATCATGTCATGTTGAAGGCACAACATCAACATATCAAGTAGGTGATATTCCATCTTTTACATCTTATTGCCAAGGCACATCATCTTTGGTTCAAGGTATGCAATACACTCAACCTTATTTTGATGTTCAAAATGTTGAGGGAATGGAAGAGATTATAACACCTTCTAGAATTTGTTTTAGAATACCAAAATATCTGATTGATATTGGTACTTACATTTTGAAATCAATGCCTGACAAGATTAGCAAGCGTACTTCTCAAAGAAAAGTTAATCGTATGTGGAGATTATTTTTTGAAGAATTAAATATTATAGGTCAATGCCAATTATTTGTTGAAATGATAAGAAATTTTAAATTTAGGCCTATCATGAAGATTCTTGGGCTAAGAATGATAGACAATTCAAATGAAAAAATATCGTAAAGAATCTAATGAGTGCTTATGACAAAGTGGGTTCTAAATCACGCACCAAAGATAGTAATATCACAAGACAAGTACATACATTGATAATAGTAAGTACCCAAATGAAGAAAGCTCAACTCATGAGAAAGACAAGCAAAATATTAAAAATTGGTAGAGGTAATCTAAGGAGAGCCATGCTAAGGCATGAGAGATTAGAAGATCCAAAAAAAAATGAGTTATGGACATTTAGGGGTAGACTTTCATGAAAGGATAAAGAAATTAGTGAAGCTTTGAAATCATTGATTGAATATTTTTGAAAAAATAATGCATGTGTTTCCCCTAATCAAAGAGATGTTGTAAGAAGGAGGATTGGTAGCCAAAGTCACGACCCACATGCGAAACATTTTTTGAGTCAACTCAGACACAATTTTTTGTAAAATTTATTGGCATGTATCCTCAAATTTGAATAAGTCAAAGATTTTTTTAGATGGGTAAACCTTTTTATGTCAAGATAAATCACACATGCACAACTTGTTGTTGTAGGATACATGTTGAATTTTCTAACCATTTTGAAGTTTTTAGGCATATATTTGTGTTTTTGCATTCTAAGTTTGTTTTGTAGGATTGTGACATGAATGGGCCACCAAGATCTTCAAGGGAATTTATATCCAAAATTTTATGTGAAATAGGGGACAGCCAACAATTTTACAAGACATCATGCTTGGATGGTACATGCTTATTTTTTAGTTCTTTGCAAATTTTATCAACTTATGAACATATGGATAGTACACATGTAATTGGAAATGAAATAGTAGATTATGAAAAAATCAAGACAGTGACAGATGCTCTAAAAGATGGGAAATAGGGTAAAAGATGTGATTTAGTCATTGAAAATATTTTAGTGTATGAGTTCATGAAGATTTTTCGTGAAAAGTTTATTTGTGGGTATGCAAGGCATACACATAGAGCTTGATGGCTATATTTGCAATTCAAGTTGTGCAAGTATATGTTTCCACTAGATACCATCATTTTGGTTGTAGACTTCATAGAGAACTACACACTACAACCAAAAAATGAGGTGCAAGCAAAGTATTATACTTCTCAACAAGTTTTCATATTTTTTCACATAACATTCATGCATTCACCTACCAGTACAAAGGATAATTGGAAGATTTTGAGGGAGTACCATTTTTACATCAAAAATGATCGTTCATATTCTATGGAGTTTGTACATGGTTGTTTTCAACTATTTTATGGAGATTTGGTTAATAGGGGCATAACATATTGTCATCACATTATTTGGTCAAACAATTGTGCATCTCAATTCAAGAATGCATGGATGTTCTATTGGTTGAGCAGGATGCACAAGTTGTGTATAATTCAATATATGTGGAATTTCATAGAGGTTGGTAATGGAAAAGGAGAGCACGATGGTGCAAGTGAATACATCAAAAGAGCCTTAGCTCATGAAGAACTAAAGTACAAAGATGGAGCAATATTGATAGATTCAAAATCCATTATTCAATGGTGTAACTCTATAATAAGTCCAGGTAAGGAAGGTGAGTCTACAATTCATAGATTTTTTTGGTTGATAGATGATACTAACATTGCACCATATGAGGATTGTTGCACACTAATAGGATCCAGTGAGTTGCACTCTTTTAAAAGCTCTAATGCAGGTTCATGGAATACCCACATAAAAAATGGCATTCTATTGTCCATCATGTATAGAGGAAAATTGGGATGAGTGTGAGTCGACTAAATGGGTGGACAAATGGGATACACGATTTTTGGACCCAATTAACACCTATCATCCCCCACAAGCACTGGAAGTGGTAGAGATGGATTCGTCTATTGACTTTGACCACTTGTATAATCTAGTGCAACCTAGTAATATATATTTATATATCTTTGTAATTTCAATATGTAACTTTATAACTTTTACCTAAGTATTTTCTAAATTAATGACCATGTTTTTTACATTTGTCACTGCAGGCCATGTTTTCACTATTATTGCAACTAAAGACAATGAAGAAGGGACAAATTATTATTTGTGTTGTTGTGTCCAAGCCAAAAAAAATTGGATCACTCAGTTATAGATGGTGAAGGTTTAGAGTACCATGTCGATGCAGTGGTTGTAACAAGCACATGGCTTAGATGATATTCTATGAAGAACCCTAACTTGTGGTTATTCGAGGATTGGCAAACAAAGATGAAGATTCTTCATTATTCAAACCTTATTGTCAAATAAAATGTCCACTTGATAAAATATGGTGGAAAACCACATAATAAGATTCTTTGGAAAGTTTACAAGTCAGACCACGAGGCAATACTTGAGACATTAAAATGTAGAGCAGATCCAGTTGGCTCATTAGATTGAATAGGGAGAGAGGAAGAGAGAGAAAGAGTGATCAATTGGATCCAAATACAATGTTGCAACCTCTCCTCCAAGATTGTCCACATCACAAGGTGGGTATTGTTATTATGTGTAAGTGATGACATAATTGTAAATCATAGATTTTATGTTTTGATTTGTTTAGAAACTAGATACATTATTTGCATTTATATTAGATTCTTTAATAGGACCCATTTTTAGATCAGTCATTTGAATAAGTGAAAGTTTAGAATTTGTTGCTTAGATCAAAATGTAATGAAAGAAAATGAAAATTGTTAGAATATGAATGCTTTGTGATGTAAAGTCATGATTGTGTGCATGTAACTAGAAACTTCAAACTGGTGAAAGCAAAGATACAATGGGAGAAGTTTCCAAGACTCATCAAGCCATTCAGTAAGTCGCTTAATCATTGCTAGAAGCTCAAACAAATAATTCTTTGGATTTGGAACATTGTTACCAATAATTATATTATGACTAACATGCTTTTATCTTTTATTTGTTTTGTCATCTATAATTATTTTAGATAAACTTGAAAACAAATTTATATCCAAATCATAAACTTATAAAACCCTTCTTATAATTTTTTAGATGTTTTCTATTTGGAAGCATTAAGACCAAAGTGTATGATCTTTGGTTCAATCCTAGTCACAAGAACTAGTAACTAAGTGTTCTTACACAAATCATGCATAGGCATTATTAATAGAGATCATAGGGTCTTTACTTACAACAACAATTTCATCATTCATTTTTATGTTTCATTATTCCTATGAGCTATTACTAAGGTGATACATCCAACATTAAACACAATACAATGGACTTTAAATGACTATCAACACAACACAATGTCAGCCATAGAGGATTTGCCAAGCTTATCTCAATCAGCAACCCCAAGGATGTGGAGGAGAAGAATTTGTAGCTACCATCACTTAGGAGTTGGAGTGGATGATGTCAACATGTAATCTATAGTCTACACTTTATACCCCCTCTATCCATGTCTTGGCTTACCCAAACCTCCACCTGCATCCATAGGGTAATTCAATAGCACTGGTATGCTTCTCAACATATACCATTACATAAACATTCAAGTCAATTAAATAAGACTTGCATGTGTAATTAGTACACACTACGAAATAAATCTATTCTTCACCAGTGGAAACAAATAGAGACATATCAACTTGTTTTCATTATCCCTTGAGATAACATTTAGAATCAATGCATTTCCTATGGCACTGCTATGTCCATCATAGTATAGCTTAAAGAACAATACTAGAAGATATTGATTCTTGAATGAGTAGATACAATAATTTTATAAAATAAATAATTTCTTCTCATGGTAACCCACTAAGTTTGCAGCCACCCTATGAGCAGTTATTTCCCACTCAAATTTTTAAAATGAACAGCATAGAAAAAAAATAGTGTAAGAGTTGATTGTTTTTAACCCATTTACTCATTGAGAATAGAACAAAAATGTAGAATTATTCATTCTGAGTTGGAGAATCTTTGCAAGTAATAAAATTTCATTTTTCACATTTTTTAAAGTAGAAAGGGAATGGCAAGCCTTCGGACATTATTTTTGATCTTATTGCAAATGTAGCTTCTTTTCATTTACCACCCTTTTTAACTATACAATGTTTTTGGTTGTAGTTTTTCGGCTTTCAAATAAGATTTTTTTTCATTAAATCAAAGGAAAATGGCTATTACTTTCAGTTGGTCATGCAAATTAATTGAAACATGAACAATACGAGTTGTCCCCAGTAGTGGTGTCACCATTTCCTCACATTTTGTTTAAAGTTCTCACTACCTAATGTGTAGAAGTGGAGCTAAATCATTCTCCCATTTGTTATTGTAGACAATTGTTGTTATGGGTAGTATTGCATACTTGATGGACACAAATGGGGAGTTCATAAATTCATTTAGCGATGGATGGGATCGACTATTGTCCAAGCATCCTATACCATTCTCCTATTGTTTTGGTTTATTTCTTATATTTTGATTCAATTTCTCAAATAGGTTGTCTAGTTATCTGTTATCTGTTATTGATTTTTGCAGATCATAAACTCATAATTACATTTTGTTTTTGAAAATTCTATCTTTGCTTGCACACAAATGGAGGAGTTTTTTTTTGTAATTCTAGGTATTGGAGGTTTAATAGTGCACTGGTCATCAATCAACAACAATGATTTGTGTATGGCAGGATGCCACAATTGTCGTTATGGATGGGGTATTTTGGATTATTTTCCAGCATCAATGGAAGCTTGTGGTGCACTCTTGGTTATTTTTGCAATTATTTTGGCAATCCTTGGCATTGCCTATGGGTTGCTAGCAGCAACAATGGCAATTCAAAGGATATGGTAAAGACACTAGATCATATATTGACCAAGGCAATGTGGTAGTATTAGTTTTTATATTGAGTCTTCACCACTACATTTCCAACATTGGCAACCAAGGCATGGTGCTTCTAATCTATTTGCTTTTGTATCTATTTATTCCATCTATTGATTGTCATTGTAGCTAATGAGAGTATATGGAGCATTGATGTGGTCACTTGAAAATGTTCTAAATACACAGAAAGTGTTGTGGGTATTTATTGGGTAGGTTTAGCTTATGCTTTGAATAGTAAAGAACAAGTTCTAGAATCACCCTATAAGCTTATTGGTTATATTGTAGCCTAATAGAGTCTAGTATAGAGGGTTGTGCCCTCATGAGATTACATTTATTTGGTTATGTTCCTTACATTTTGTATTGCCTTATGTGTTTTGGGTTCAAATTTGAAAACAAGATACTCTCATGTGTCCTTCCTTAAATTATTGTGTGTGTTGGCCAACAAGTGTGTGTGTTGGCCAAAAATTGGAATATTTGCAATTTCAAGATATACTCTTTTTTAACCCCTTTCACATTTTTTGGATATAAGCTAGTCTCTGTGCATTTAGCCTCATTCCATCAACCCCCTTTGTCCAAGAGCTTCTCATCTGCTACACTCTCTTATTGTTTGTGCATGTTGCTTGAAGCATTGCCCAAGCTCTGTTACCCTTTTTGTGTGTGTTGATGGAAGTACTACTCAAACATTTATTTTTCATCATAGGTAGTTCATCAATGTTTTATTTTTAGCCTTCCTTTTTCCCTTTAGATGTAATCATGTTTATGTTCTCACAAGTTGGAGTGGAGGGAGGGGTATTGGTAGAATTAACTACTAATTACACTTTACCTATGTTTACTTAGGATACAACATTTCCATATTAGTTTGTGAGATCCACCTTTGTGTTCTTACCACATTATCCTTCTCTCATTTTTTCACATGTTACACATACTTTTTTGTACAATGGATGATGTTCCACCTTTAGGCGACATGTGATTACACCTTGTCTAGTTGATAGGTTATCACTAGCAGCACTCCTAGTTATCAAGCACTACCTATATATTCAGGAAGATCTATGTGTATTGCATCCATATATATCTTTATTATTCATAATAATTGAATCTAGTCATTTACTGATCAAATCATTTCATCTCTCTCATTTGTGTTATTGATTGAGCTACTAGATCTTGTCATTTTCAATTTTTGCCTTGAGAAAATTCTTACACTTAGCATAGCTACTATCTTTCAAAAGTTCTTCCTTATCCTTATAAATATTTGATTTGAGTGTAGTTTTAATATTTGGTAGCTCATTACCAAGAGTAGTCATCTCATAGAAAAAAAAGTCTTCCAGCCTAAGCTTCTCTTGAAACTTGTTTTATAGTTCTTAATTTCTAAATAGATATGACTTTTTCATTGTAACATGTAGGCCAAGATCTCATAATTTTACTCATGTTCATCATCATTGCTTAAGGTGCCATCTGTACTTATAATTGAACAAACTATATCATTCATTGTCTACATAAATGCTGAAATAGTTCACTTTCACTCACCCTTATATCTTCATACTTCCCTTAAAGACCCTACAACTCAGATTGCTTAACATACCCATCACCTTTACAAATAGTTTCTAGCTTTTTTCATGCCTCATGGGTTATCATTGATCCATAGACGTGAGAATACTCTATATCAGACAAGGCACTAATCAAATATTAACTTTCTATCATGTTTTTTCTTGAGTTGCTTCATTTGATTTGTAGTAGCATTTGATAGATCATTTGGTATATCATAATGTTTCTCACTAATAACCCAATATTCATCTCCCATACATATCATATAAGTAGTCATACCATTCTTCAAAACCAGATTGTTGGTTCCATCAAACTTAGGACCATCATTTTGTAAACTTTCCTTGTCAAATATCATGTTAAGTGATTAAACATCTTTAAAAGGACTTGGCTATAATACCAATTTTTAGGCCTAGGAAGAGACAAGCACATCATAGGGAGGGGGTGATTTAGTTCTATTTCAAATATAACAATTCCAACCACTTAAATAAATCAAATATCTAAAAGATAAATAATAATACAAGATTTGTAACACATAATACATAACACATAACATCATATATTGGTGCAGGGGCACCAAGTGGACACACAAAACTACAAGGTACACCATGACCTATGAAGGAGACCATGAAGGTACCAAGGGAAATAAATTCCTAATTAAGATATATAAAGTCATTTGATGATGAACCATGGCTATTGAAGCCATCAAAATGTAAGGGAAGCATGAAATTGTCAAATTTGTAATACATTGCCAAGAATGGGCAAACTTAGGCCAAAATGGCACAAGTGAGGTTTAAGGAGTTAAAGTAATTTAATGTTAATTTCATAGTCAAATTTAATTTATTTGGTTCATCAAATTCATAGTATGGAGGAGTCATAGTCATTCAAGTTTAGGATACAAGATATGCATAAATAGATGTAAACTGCAAAATTGACAAAATGTTGTCAAGAATGCCAAAAATGGCTAAGAGAAAGGACTAATGGATATGTTTAGAGTTTTATAATTTAAATAAGTTAAAGAATATTTATATTGGTATAGAAATGTTGAGTTTTCAAGTTGACAACTTTGTTTTCAACTTGACAATATTTTCATATGTTAAGTTAGTACATTGTTGCAGACAGTTACAAACAATTAAGAAGTTGTTATCAGGTTTGTGGGAGAAGATGGGGTCTATTTAGAAGTTCTTCCATGTGATTAGAAGGGAGAGATGATTCATAATGTTAAAATATGTAATGGAACCAAAGATGGAAGTTTTATGAATAAAATTCAAATTTTCTGCATTTTATGAAGCTTATTGTCTTGTGGGTACAATCCCAATAACAACAAATTTGTTTGAGTATATAAACTTGAACTTGGTTGAAACTTGGTGTAAATACATTTTATTTTATTTCCCTTACATGTTTATGCATTAAATTCAATGGTTTTTTTCGTGATAAAGTGAAGGAAATCACTGGTATAAGTGACTATGCCTGTATTGTGACTATAGATAGTCATTAGTGCGAGAATTTTATTAAGTGCCTTGACTCACTCACCAATAGGTTTATAGTGATTGGTATGGTGAGTAAAATGAATAATAGATCCTTTTAATATATTGAATATATGCAGGGATTTGAGATGAAGTATTTGAACAACCCAAAAAGATGGGAAATTGTTGATTAAGAGAAACCAGTCCCATACCAGTCATGGCTAGGAATGATCCTGATGTGACAACCAATCTTGTTCACAAACCATAAGTGCTCTAGGGTCTTCTTATGTATTCCACCTAATAAAATAAGGATTATTTCACACCCTATGCCTCTAAGGATTCTATCAAAGAGATTCTACTTCTTCAACTGGTGCACATCAATAGGTTAGTACAAGATTGCTCAAACTTCCACAATCACACAAATAACCCCAATGCTCCTTGGACCTTTCCATTTGATCAAATGAATACATAGGAATGCCTTATATTACTCATCAACATAATACACCCAAAAAATGTGCAAAACCCTATGAAAATTGAAATCCACAGATCAATTTGTACTTAGTTGCTTGGAAAAAGGCTACAAGAATTAGCCCTCCAAACGCATTAAAAATGAGATATTCTGAAAAATCTCTTAACAATAGCCAAAATAAATCACATTTCTGGATACCCTTTTTAGAATACTTTAATCTTTTGTAACTCTTACACCCCCAACTTTTCTGTACAGCCCAAGCACAATTTTAGGCTTAATTTGAGGGTTTCAAGGATTTTGGTGTTGTTTGGGGTTTAAACCTCCTTAAAATCCTTACCAAGACTCCTCCTTTGTATTTGAGTTATCCCTAACCATATACTTACTCACTAAATTCTTGGATTGAAGAATCAGACCTTTCAATCCACTCCAAATGCTCTTTTTTAAGATTTGTGATCCCTAACCAAACATGGTTTGCTTGCCTAGGGCATCATGCTAAAAATTCTTGCTATGCTTCCCATGGGCTCTCCTTTTCTATACATAATTTACAAGGATTATAGTTCCAAATCCCAAGAGGCCATACATTTTATACAATGGGAAGTGGCCCTAAGACTCCATTTTTCGCTGGTTGCCTAGTTCATAACAGCAACCTACTAACTTTCAAAATATTTTATTTGAACACACCAAACTCTCTGTAACAACACAAAAACTAAAAACATAAATGAAGGAAAAAAAACTACTAAAACTTCCTACTCAGAAGACCCTAAGTTTGATCTTTACAAAGTATGAAAAAAACACTCAGCAACTGTTGTAATGAACAAAATGTTGATTACAATCCATACATTGTCATTTTTCCTTCTTCCAACCCCTTGAAAAGGTTGAGTTTGACCTTATATAGGATTAGAATTTACATTTAAAACTACTTTAATTGGTTAATGTCTCCCATGAATAAGTTTCTCTTTTTGCATAAAAGTTGCAAAAGTTGTTAATGACAACTTTGCAAGAAATGAGCAATTTTTGTAATTTTGCAAATTTTTTACCCAAACTTGCTCTACTTGCTACCAAAATTTCCAAAAGGCCTAAGATGTATTAAAGACACCTAATAATGAACCTAAAATAATTTATTACCTTATTTGGACCTCAAAACTCAAAAATGCTCTATTGAGCCAAATCAGCAATTTTGAGCAATAAATAGCAATATTGCATTGTGGGGCTCTTCTAGCCTATCTAACCTCACATTATGACCAATTTGACCCTATTACTACTCTATTTATGTGGCTAGCATCACTACAAGCCAAAAACACCAAAGAAGCCCTAGGTCTACCCTTTAGCCTACCTAGGTGCTCCCACACCAAATCCCAGGGATGGATAGGGTAACCAAGGTTTGGAAAGGTCTTTTTAGATGGATTATAAGGTGTTTTAACATTTTTTAGAGTTTTGAGTAATTTGAAGGGGTATTTTCTACAAAACCCTTGGTTTCTTGTTCAAATAGTGAGGGTTTGTTGATTTAGGTGTTTGATGAATGGTGATACTTTGGGAGTTTGATAATATTGTGTCTTAAGAGGTCTACAAAGTCTATTTTCGGTTGGGGAGTCTTGGAGATTATTGGAGGATAGGGTTACTTTGTTGGAGTAGGCTAATTAGGCTTAAATGCATGTGCAATCAGCAGTAGAAAGGTTCACCAGTCAAGAGGTGAAGGTTTGAGATTGATAGGGGTTTTATAACTCCCAAAAGTATATTTGGAAAGTTAATTACTTACCAAGTTGTTTGGAAACATTTAATGGAATTTTCATATTTATGTTTGACAGGGCTACTAGGTAGGTGTAGGAGGGCTAAAGTTTGAAATGGTGAAAGATGAGTTGGTTGGAGTTGGTGAAGAGTTGGATCATGGTAGATAGGCCTTGAAAAGGTTATCCAAGGTGTTAGGGTTGGCGTGGGAAGCTTGATTAGATATTTGGTATGTTGGAGGCACTAGGTGCAATAGGTAACCTGGGAGAGTATTGAAGTTTGAATAGATTGGATTGAGACAATGAGATGATGAAGTCATGAGCATGGTTGAGGAAGTAATCTACCAAGTTAGAGAACTCCATTTGATCTTTGAGTAGGACTAATTCCTTGAGTTGATTCCAAGTTATATTGTTGAATCCTCAAGTTGAGTTAGTCTATTTAAGGTGATAGTGGAGGGCTCTACATCATATATGTTCTTGAGGAAACCTATTAGGGAAAACCTAGTGGGAGCCAAAACCAAAAGATATTTGTACTGTGAAAAAGTACTCCTAATTTTATTTTTTAAATAGAGAAAAAAATCAATCCACTTACATCTAGAGGCATATGACCCAATTTATGGACACACTATGTAGAGCACATTTCTTACAATAAATCTTAGATTTTGCCTGTAGTTGGGTTCACTAATATAATCTTTATTACAAGAGAGTGGACATAATGTCCATTATAACCAAGAAGATAAATATCTCAAATACCAAGACAAATCCAATTAAGTACAACTTCTACTTATTTATAAAATGCATGTAATATATTTCCTTTGCACGTCCTTTGCATACTTAACATACTCTCAATTATAGAAATTTTATTTCATTTATACATGTTACAAAGATTAAACATAAACAAGGTTGCCTAATGCCTATTACAATAAAAGATATAAATATTATGTTTAATCAATAATGTTATCCAAATCAAGCCATAAAAGACTTGGATAGGACCCAAATGAATAACCAAAAGTATGCAATTGTATCACCAAAGTAGCACCAAGAATCACAACTTATTGCTCCATCAAATCAGTTAGAACCTAAATAAAAAAACACCAAAAAACTACCAAATAAATAAAAATTTGGTCTCCTCAATTAATGTGAACCATTAACATAATCTAAGAACACCAACAAGAAGTATGAATACCATTTAGAGTCTTCATATCATCACTAACTACAATCCCAAATTATTTTCAACACTAATCAACAAGGACACTAAAATATTGAACTCAATCATCACAAAAGATAGATTATTATACTCTAACTCATGAAAAACACTAGCTAAGGAAACAATGATAATTCTAATACAAACACTAGCATAAAATTTTGTCATCTTTCATTTTTCTCCACATTTTTTCATAACATCAAGAAAATAAATTGAAGATTAGGATACCCATTTCGATCCTGTATAACATATCAAAAGATGAGGTATGGTTGTTTTGGACTAAGTCTCTGTTGTTACACTATGGGCCACTTTTTAGGCATAAAAATGTGCAATATAGGTGATTTTTCAGGGAAAAAAATTATTATTATGTTTCTTAGAAGGTTATAAAGGTTCTTAGGGTTATTAGGTTAAGTTTTAGGCATCTAAGAGTTAAGATGTCAAAAATTGCAAAAAATTACAAAAGTTGCTGAAGCAAAATTGCAAAAAAGCTGACAACTTTACAGGAGGTTGGGAATTGGTGAAAGGTGAGCATTTGGAAATTTTTTTTTTTTTTTTTTTGAACCTTTTTCAAGTCATAGAATTGGAATCAAGTGAAAAATGTAAAAATTGCCCTTTTTGTGCAAAGTTGCATTTTTGAAAGTTGTAAAAGTTACTCAAATTTGCAACTTAGTGGAAAAAGGGTTGTGGGATCAAATTGTTTGTTATGTTAGGTTTAGGTGGCTAGGTAAACCATATCCCCAACCTTTTCCTATCCTATTGAGTGCTCAAACATTCTCAGGCATGCTAAATCGAAACATCCCTAAGGGTCACTAAATGCCATAGGGCAGAGATCTTTGACAAGGCATATCTTGGAGCTCATGCAAGGTATAGATGTTATTCTAGTTCCTATAGGACCATTTTGTGGAGACCTATAATAACATATCTCTCTTTTTGGAGATCATACTCCATTTTGATTTTGCAATGCCATCTCGAGTGATGTTGAAATTTGTAGTATTGGCCAGTACAAAGTTGTCAACTGCAAAAATTCTCACCTTTTGTCATGGGATCAAACTATCTATTATGTTAGGTCCAGGTGAGTAGGTAAACCCTATCCCAACCTCATCCTATCCTATTGAGCACTCAAAAATTCTCAAGCATACCAAACTAAAATGTCCCTAAGAGTCACTAAATGCCATAGGGAAACAATCTTTGATGGGGCATATCTCAGAGCTCATGTGAGGTATGGATGTGATTCTAGTTCCTATAGGACCATGTTGTGAAGACCTATAGTAACCTCTCTCACTTTTTGGAGATCTTACGCTTTTTTGATTTTGTGATGCCATCTCAGGTGATTCTGAAACTTGTAGTGTTGGCCAGTACAAAGTTGCCAACTGCCAAATCTCTCTCACCTTTCATTATGGGATTGAACTATCTATTCTATAAGGTCTAGGTGGTTGGGTAAACCCTATCCCAAACCTCATCCCATAATGTTGAGAACTCAAACATTCTCAGGCATGCCAAATCAAAATGTCCCTAAGGGTCACTAAATGCCGTAGGGAAGTGATATTTAATGGGTCATATCTCAGAGCTCGTGCGAGGTATGGATGTGATTCTAGTTCCTATAAGACCATGTTGTGGAGACCTATAGTAACCTCTCTCACTTTTTGGAGATCTTTCTCCATTTTGATTTTGTGATGCCATCTTGGGTGATGCTAAAACTTATAGTGTTGGCCAGTACAAAGTTGCCAACTGCCAAATCTTTCTCACCTTTCATCATGAGATTGAATTGTCTATTCCATTAGGTTTGAGTGCCTAGGTAAACTCTATCCCCAACCTTGTCCCATCTCATTAAGCACTTAAACATTCTCAATCATGTTGAACCAAAACATCCCTAAGGGTCACTAAATGTCATAGGGCAATGATCTTTGATGAGGCATAACTCAGAGCTTGTGCGAGGTATGGATGTGATTCTAGTTCCTATAAGACAATGTTATGGAGACCTATAGTAACTTCTCTCACTTTTTGAGATCATACTGCATTTTGATTTTGTGACACCATCTTGAGTGATGCTAAAACTTGTAGTGTTGGCCAGTACAAAGTTGCCAAATGCCAAATCTCTCTCACCTTTTGTCCTAGGCTTAAACTATCTATTTTTTTAGCTCTGGGTGGCTACATAAACCCTATCCCAAACCTCATCCCATCTCATTGAGTGCTAAAACATTCTTGGGCATGCCGAGCCAAATCTTTGGAATTTAACATGGTAGTAGAGCCAAAATGCAAATGTAAACAACTATTTGAATAATGGAAGCTTGCAAATAGGGTGTGAAATTAGGTCAAAATAGAGAGGAGGATAGTGATAGATTTGGAACAATATGTAAACACATGTGCAAAACATGGAGGGAATTATATACTAAGTAGATATAATGGGAACAATGGAAGAATAGAATGATGTCCCAGTCATAGAAATGATGTTTAGCCAACATCTTTTATCAAACATTGCCCTTCCCTTCTCAGCATATGTTGACATAATGGATTGGTGGGTAAATTATGGCAAAAATTAGTAGTGATTCAGCAATAGCTATTCATCATAGGGTAGACAGATCCTGTGCTAAGGAGATGTAACATGGTCAATACTAAATGCTTATAGCTTGCAAATTTTGTTAGATAAGAGAACAACAACTATAGTTTTTACCAATGAATATGGACTTGTGAAACTTATGTTGTTGAGTTGCTAATGAAGTCAAAGTGCCATCATCTCTAATCAATCCCCTGTGTTTTTGAGACAGCCCCACATGGCAATTTGGTCATTGACAGGCATAAAGTTGATCTACTTCCTTTGGTAAAAGGATTAATATTGCACCTTCTTCAAATGTACTACTTCAAGAAGCACACATGGGATGGAAGCCTACTTTTCATTAAGTACAACTATGGAAAAGGTCTTCCCAACTCTACAAACCACAACCCTTTCCATGTTACTCCAATTTCAACTTCAATAATTGAATGATAGGGCTTATCCTATGCTACTATCCTTAGCATCAATTAATCTATCTTAAGACAAAGTTGAAAAAGTCATTGAATTCATCACAAAAATTAAAAAAATATAGCAATAGATGTAAACCATTTTGTAGAACATAACTACCAAGTATAGGCAGTACCACAAGCTTGTCCACTGCATTGTGAGCCCTATAATATCACCAAGTAAGTAGGATTAGACACCACCTTTGAGCTCAATCTTCCTGCCTAGCTTGTTATGAATCTTTTTTTTCAATTCAAAACTCTCATGCCATTACTAGCCTCTTCTATTGAAATCTACAATGTTACAAAGGCTCTATTTTCAATTGAACTCAATCCTTTATGTGCCACCCCAACCAATAGTAACCATATCATCAACAATCAACATCTAAGTTTTCCAACAAGAGACACCCTCTTCCTAATGATGGAAGCACAATAGTTCCTTCCAAATGATAGGGGTAGACAATAGTGCAAATTTCTCAAAAATCTCCACATCTCATTCTGCAATTGGACACAATGGGTATTAATGCTTCTTAATGGTTTGGGGGACTCAGGGATACATAACTCTGTCTGTACTAAGATAAGCCCTATATTGCTCTATCAACAACACAATCATAACCTATAGAACACATTAGAGAAACATGACAATGTAAGTCTTCTAAAAACTTTCCACACATGTCCAATGGCACCTATCTTGACATATTTGCTAACTACAAATAGTTGTAGTGACATATCTGGCCCTACCATTCTCTAGGACCTATCTTAGTGGTAGATTAAGGGAATAGATTAGGCACCAATATGTACAACATCTCAAATTGTACCTCTTGGATAATAGTATTGTGCATTGCAGTTAAAGTTTAACATCTAACTTATTCTGTTATTTGTTTTCCCCTCATCTTCTCCAGCCTGGTATGGTTCTCAGCCTCTGTCATTCATAATTATGCTTCTACTAATATTTAGTCCATTCAATGTGTATGTCCTCCAGGCACTATCCTTGACCTGAAATAAAACAAGGGTATGACAAATTTGTAGGATCTGCTCAAATGTTTGAAGAGTTTTTCCCCATACAATAACTTTGGTTTAGTAATTTTTTTCAGATAGAATTTAACTGATGATTTTGGTTGCAAAAACTTGAAAAATTGTTGCAAGAGGCTTGAATGTTGTGTGGAGAGATTAAGAAACCTAAACTAAGCATTGTTCCCATGCAAGTGGGTGCACAATAATTTTCTCAGTGGGTGGTGCTGAAAATAAAATTAGCTAGATGCATTGAAGGGCCCTCATGAAACATAAAACTTCTATCTGACAACTTCAATGTCCTAGATCTCGTATTCATTAAAAATTATGACACATGAAGCTTCCATTTGGGGACAAAATCCTCTAATTCTCAATCAAGTGGTTGCACAACTGAAGCCTCCTCTCAAGTGACCCTGTAGAGTTTCCTACCAAAAAAGCGTAACCACTAATTTGTCAAAATGACAAAAAGAAAACCTAAATATTTGTTTACATAATTTCATGAGGCCACCTCTGGATGAAAAACATAGGAGTTCTAGGCCTCTCTAGATGAGACCAAATTCTTTGTAAGGTTTCACGTCCTCAACTTGTTTTACATATTTTCACAAATTCTTTGTAATGTGCATGCAAAAGAAACCAAAACATCCTACACATTCAACACCTTCATCATTTAGCTAGGAAACCTAATAAATTAAGAATCAATGCAAAGAAAAATTTACTCATGTTTTAGTTTCAACTATAGCACGAAAATAATAGTTCAAGCTTTTAAAAGAAACTAAATAATAATAATGGTTGAATATGATTTGTGGAGAATAAATTATATAATCCAGTCACATGTAATTCATAATTTGGATTCACAGTCTTTTAGTAAGTAGAGTAATCAATGAGTTGAATAGTAATCAACCAACACTTTTAAATGTTTTTGGCCTGAAACCTCTTTATTACAGAGGCATCTTGCACTAGTGAATAAATAAATGACTAATTATAATTGAAAAAGCCTATAACTTGGAGGCCACCCTATGTGAGGTTGTGAAACATTGAAATATAGGTCCGTGAGCTAATACATTATTGTAGCAACAAAATTTCAACCCTACAGCCACAATATTACCTCCCAAGCCATCAATGCCAAACCTTCTAACTATAATATTAATTTATTAAATAGCTTAAGTGTTACATAGCTACGGAAACAAGCAAAGAATGATAAACAAAAATAATATGCATGCTTTATTACTTAGGATTTCATGCCATCCAAAATGGCTTAACAACACCTAAAGTTTTCATGACACAAAATTATAACAAAATAATAACAAAGTGATGTAGCAATACATAGTAGAAGTCTTCAAACAACAAGGAATGGTGGAAGTGCTCAAATTCCCTCAACACCCAAGGTGAAGGGTCCTAGTGCCAAATACCTATCAAAATTATGGAGATGGGCTTAATGGAAGATTATCACAACCCCACAAGACAAGGTAACCTAATCACTAGGTCTACCCAAGTACCAAGCACCAAAAACTCAATATGCACTACTGGATTCCCTTAGCCAAAAGAGGGATCAAACCCCAAAAACTGAATACAAAGACTAGGGGTCTCCTATAATCACTAATATGGCATATTTAGGTCCTAAAAAACATAAATCCATTATTCATTTCATCAAAGACAACTTATAGTATGAAGTTGCTTTGAAAAACTGCTAAATTGGCTTGTAGCCCTCCTAGAATGAGGAAGAGGTGTAAATTTAGATTCCTCCAAAGGACATGGTGACTTAACCAGTTATTTGGATACCCTTTTAGATCTTATGAAACATTCCAAAGTCCCCAAGCATGGAGAATAATGGAGGTTATTGCTGTTGCAACATTAGACCGAATTTGAAGGCCTAATTAGGGACCCATTTGCACTGTAGGTACACTTTCTACAAAGAGAAAATAACATAAAATAATTATAACATGTGGAGGCATATAAATGAGACAAATTTCTAGGATCTTAGCCTCTGGTGAACCCAAGAACTCAATCTAGAAGGACTATTGTAAATGTTGATTTGGTGTACCCTTCATGAAGCACACCTAGGGTATGGCAGCAAACTCACCTCCTTCCATCTTCTAGAAAATGAATTGCAGAAAATGAAATTAAATTATTACACCTTATATTCCACCAAAGGGCATCAATTTTCCATGGTGGAATATGCCAAAATAACCCAGCCCTAGCAAGTTGCTGATTTTTAGGCTGATTTCTGGGCAACCGACAATAAAAATTGAATAACTTTCAAACTATGAAGAGTTAGAACATGAGATTTTTTGCAAAATTAAATAGATAAAATTTCAAAACTTTTATATCCACTTAGACATCTCCAATAATTTTTACATGTCCATACCAAGGTCTGTAACATGTGTTTATGCAAGGAAAAATGTTGATTTTATTGCTTTCAATGCCAAAATTACATATATGTCCTATCACCCACCTATAAGGGATTATATAGGATTCTACCAATGGTTATATGAGTGGTTTTAATAAACTAGACATTTGGGAGAGGATTTTACAAGTTTTAGCAACTTTTTAAGAAGTTGCTCAAAGTTGCTTTGACAACTTTTAGAGCAATTTTTGCATATTTTGCAATTTTGCATATCTAGTGACCAAAATTGGTCATAAACTTATTTTTATGGTCCTTAAAGGATGTTAACATGAAAAAAATTTAAATACTTATGCCTTGGATCATTAATGACTAATAGTTAGACAAGGGCTTATTAAATGCCAATCTTGTAACTATGGCCTTATAATGAGATCCAATGTTAAATCTATTATTCCTAAGCATGACTAAAGGCCACAAGGACCTTAGATTAAAATATTCATAGTGATTTTTTAAGGTATATTGGGTTCTCGTGCACCAAAAAGGAGCTATTGGCCCTAGAAATCTAGGTGGAGGTCTAATTAGGGGCTCTCCTTGTAGCCCTTTTGTGAAGAAATCTTGAAATCGGGTACAAAACCATTGTTGTTATCCATTCAAGCATAGTAAAAGTGCTCCAATAATACCTTAGGACATCATAGAAAACTTGGTTGGACTAGGTAGTGCTATGGTACCCTAGTAGACCTATAAAACCTTTGGAAGGATATTATTCCTAGAAGAGTAAGGGAGTGATGTTGCAAGTTTGGATCAGTTAACCTAGTGAGGAGGTTGGACAAGTTTAGTGGATGTTCTAAGTAGCAAGAGATCTTATAGATCACATAGGTGTATAGAAAACACCAAGATCCACATATAATATACAAGGTTGCACATGGACGGGGGTACTTGGGGTACTTAGGTTATGGGTATGGGTACAGGTATGGGTACAAGTATTTTTTATAATAGGGGATGGGTTTACTTGGGTATGTCAAACTTTATTTTTAATTATACTTTTATATTTATAGAAAACCTGAATTTATGAGTCATGACAATGATTGTTCAAATCAAGAACAGTGATATAGTTTGCAAATGTAATGTATTGTTTTTAGTTTCAGATTTATTATATGTTTGTAGTAATAATTTATGATAAATGTTTAGATGCATAACATAGAAGGCAGGCTTTAAACATGTACAAGAAGATCATAAATCATATGACAATGACATATTGCAAATGATTTTTTTTGGCTTTAACATTGATAAAGTTTATTGCTGATCAATATTGTATCAAAAATTCAAAGTGATTACATATTGAATTAAGCTTGATAAACAAATAATAGAGAAGGAAAACTTTAAACATGAACAAGATCATAAATCATATGATGATGACATATTGGAAATGATAAAATTATGCTTAAATAGTGATAAATTTTATTGTTAATCAATATTCTATTAAAGTTTCAAACTGATTAGGTATTGAATTAAGCTTGATAAGCAACGAGCTAATACACAAACAAAAGACCAAAAAAAATCCAAAATCTCAATCAAGGTCCCTAGCCATGATGCTCTCCACTGAGTACCTGGTACTTGGGTACGTGGGTACAAGTACTAAGGGTGTGGGTAGAAGTACCCATGCAACCTCATAATATATTATGATAACCAATAATGGCATACATGAATGAACATATAATATATTATGATAACCAATAATTTCATACATGAACAAACATATAATATATTATGTTAACCAATAATGTCATACATGAACAAACATATAATATATTATGATAACCAATAATGTCATACATGAACAAACATATAATATAAAATGATAACCAGTAATGTCATATATTAACAAACACATAATATATTATGATAACCAATAAATTCATACATGAACAAACATATCATATATTAACCAATAATATCATAAGTCTAATAATGTCAGACATCAAATAAATGTCATACATCAAATATAAAATGTCATATATACATCAAATTTATATCAAATATGTCCACTGACATAAAATCCAACATATATGTTTGCTGATGCCTATACATGTATGTCTATCAACTATATCTTCTCCTTCCCACAAGGGGAAGGAAACAAATCTCCAGACGTCTTCGATCATTGTGTGGAGGGAGATAGTGGTGATGACAAGGTCTTCCTCACACACTCACTCGTCCTCTTGTTGAGGCTCTTCTCTAACTCAAGCTGATACAAAAAAATTAGATATGAATCAATAATTATTATACATTAAAATCAAATATATGTACACATAAAATTAATTATTTTCTTACCACCATCATATAGTTTCTCTGCAAGTCCACCTCGAAGGCTCGTGGATGATTGGGTGTGACAAGACCCTACAAAAACTGAATCAATATAATCACTTATAAATAACATTAGAAATTTTGATACTAACTATTATAGACAACAACTAAAACCAAGAAAATTATTTCATACCTCAGTCAATGGCTATGAACTAGCCATAGTTGCAGCCACTTCATGATCGATGAACTGTCGAAGTTAAGGAGGAGTCTCAGATGTCAAGAGATGCATGTCATATAATTCATGTTAAATGTAACATTAAACATGAAACAAATATAATCAAATGAATTAAATTAACATGAAACAAATGTACGTCTACAAAGCTCGTGTCACATCTAGGCTCAGAGTCTGTAGTGAATGTCAACAATCCTATGGAGAACTGATGCACATGCATAATTTTTTTTCAATACTTCATATGATTACTTAATAAATATATGTATTCATTTAAATGATTAAATAAATACATACCTCTAGACTCATCGATGGGATGACAAATGGGGCTGGGGGATTACTACTAGGGCCACCAACACTCTGAACCTAAATTTTGAACAATGTCAATACATGCTAATTAATTAGTCATTCACTATACATATGAAATGTGGTCAAATTAGTTTATTATAATTGTAATTTCCCTGTGTGTCAATGCCAAATGTCTCATTCAAGAATTGATCAGTCACTAGCCCATCATCCACACCATCTTTAGCATGAATGCCAAATGTGCATAAGGAACCACATGATGTGCACATGTGACCACGACATGCAAAAGGATCCTCCTCAACTAATTGACTTGTGAAATGAATGAGGGTCTACATCAAAGCACTAATAGTCCCTAGAGCCCTAGCCTCTACATGTTGCTTCAAAACTGAAGGAATAGTCACATGGTCACCCTGCGGCTTGACCACAGGTGCCCTAACTACACTAGGGTCACAATGTGCCCTTGACCTCTCAAATGATGACCCCCCACCTCTACCTTGAGAGTCTAATATATCAAAATAATTGAAGATATCCCCAAGGACAAACTCACAATACAATTTCCTTAAGAAATACATTGAGACCTCATGATTATTGCAAGGAGGGGCATCAAAAACCGTCCACCATCTATCCTAAAAATTATTTCTAATACCATTGTGTATGCACCAATGGATGGGGAACCATTTAGTATCCTCTCTAATAGTATCTTGTTCACCAAGCTTTCTAAATAATGCACAAATCCTACCTTTTGGTATATCTTTTTTTTAACATCTTGATATGATAATTTATTTGCATAATATCTTTTTTGTTCATCCCTCTTAACCTGCCAAACATCTAACTAACCACTAACAGAAGCTATGTGGGTCTTAATGGACTCGAGGATGGATGCCAATTGAGCTCTCATTGGATTGATTTGTCCACAAGCTTTCAACCCACCAATGAGTGCTTCTAATTCGGTTTTGCCTATTTCTATTTCATTTAAAATGTTTTCTTGTGTACTAGGAGGAGGTCTTGTAATTGGTTTAGGTTGCAAAATTTGTTGTTCTTGTTGTGTAGGGTTTTGGTTTGGATCTTGTCGAGGGTTTTGGTTTTGATCTTCTTGGTGATTTTTCGGTTCATTATTCACATTTCTTGATAAGAAATCAATTGAAATCTAAATAAATAAACAAATTTAAAGAATTTTTTTTTAAAAACCTACAAAATAATATAAAAAACATATAAAAAAATGCAAAAAGAAAGTTAGATAATATATGACGTGCTCGTGATCTTGAACTTCGATGGTGAGGAGGCATATTGGCAAGGCAGGTGGTGAAACCTTCTATTCCCTCAATTTGTGTACGTGGTGTGAGGAGGGGAAGTAGGAAAATGAAGGAAAAATGAATGGGTTGCAGATATGTAGCCCATTAATAACAATTTGATTTTTTATAAAGCACGTACATGCTATAGTGCATACACACTATGGCTTAGGTTACCCAAGCCATAGCACGTGCATGCTATAGCATGTACGCACTATTGAAAATTAGAAAAAATAAAAAAGGTGTCACCTTTTTGGCACCACAATTTGGTGCACTTACCCATCTGTGTTATGCTTGGGTTTCAGCTTTGGCTTTCCTGTAGATGTCTGAGCTACTAATGCCTTTGTCTTTAAACTAGTCATAGTATCCAATTGTGTAAGCTTTGACTGCTCTCTAGTCAAGAGATTACAAAAGACCTCAAAAGTAGGCATAAATAATCTATTACCCAAAGCATCTTTGGTGGAATATAAGGTAGAAGAAAAAATCTAAAAGTTCCCTCGAAGCTTAGAGAGAATCAAATAAATGCACTTATCATTAGTCTTCATCTTTGCACAACCCTGCAATATGGATCTCTATTGATTAAACTTCATCAAGAAGTCATCAATGGTTAGAAAGGAATCTAGTACAAGAGAAGTAAGTTTTGCCTCTATCTAAAGTGCCATGAACTCATTCATAGTACCAAACAAGCTTTGAAGCTTGGTTCACATAGCTAGAGGGGTATTGCACCTATAAAGATGAAATTGTAGACTATCATATACCTATAAAGCAATCAACCACATTTCCTCATCCATCTTGTTTCTGTATGTGTGAATATGTGGCCTATGCTAACACACACACTTCAACATGGTCCTTATTTGCGAATTCATCCCAGAATAAACATTGGATTGTTCATCCAAAAATCAGCTAACAAGGCAACCTATTGCCTTCTATCTAAAGGGATTTTTCTTATTAAATATCCTCAGATTTGGGGTGTTAAGCAACCAGACCCTCTATGAATGAAGGATCTGAAAGAAAATGTGACTAATCTATATGAGAATGCAAATTAATCTAGAATGGAGTATGCACATTTAATCTAAGAACATGTAAAAGAAAGCTATGCTAAAATGTGTGCATATCATGCTAAATGAGATTAAACTAGAAAATGAATATCTTATGAAAATAATGAGCTCAAATGAATGCACAATCCAGCAGCAATTCGATGCAAATTCTCATTCAACCTCAAAAAATGAAGAGATGAGGGTCTCTTAAATAGACTTTCCTGAAATCCATCAATGGTTGAGATCAATTTCAATCAACGGTTAGGATTAAAGGTGAAGGTCAGTCATAAAGGAAGATTCCCAAATTAAAGGGAGTTAACTAACTCAGATCTAAGTGTAAGAGTCAATCAACTTAGATAGACTTTAGTGTAAAAGCAAGTGATCTAGGTCACTTCTAATTTGATCAGCAATGAACTGGGAATTTCCTTTTTTAAACTGAAGAGAGATTTTGGTGAGATATTTAATTTAATAAAATGAGATATGCTCTCATAATTACCTTTTTTATTTAATTAAATAATTCTATTTAATTAATTAGAGACACTTTTCTTATTTAATTAAATAACTTCATTTGATTAATTAGGAATAACTTTCCATTTAATTAAATAACTTTTTTTTAATTAATTAGAAGTAAGTTCTCCATTTAATTAAATAAATTTGTTTAATTAATTAAAATAGGCATATTTATTAAATTAAATAAATGTAATCCCATAGTACATTAGCCTTAGGATATAATTTAATTTAATTAAAGTATAAATACTTAATAATTAAATTAAATATTAATCAGTAGGTTTAATGTGACTAATATGAGTAAATACTATAGGAATTAAATAATAAGCATGATGAATGCAGATTAGGGTTTTCTGCATCTGACAATTAAGTCAAGTAGCGAGCAACAGAACAAGAATTGCCTATTAGAATAGGTCTTAGGATTGATTAGAAATAGACTAAAATTGGTGATCGTGGCAATAAGCCAATTTAGGGATATTACATTTTGCCCCTCTTTGAATGAATGTGTGAACAACACATTCAATTCAAAGTAAATCAGAAAGCATGATGCAAAGATGAGAAATGAGATTGGTTCCGAAGTTGATGATACGGAGACCAATTGATAAGCTTTTAGGGACCATCTCTAGAATAGAGCTTAATCCCAAGGAATCCAAGCAGAAATACCTAGATACCCAAAATTGATAAGCATTTTAAAGGTTTCCTTCATAACAAAGTTTAACCTTTAAGGATCCAAATAGAACGTCTAGGTACCCGAGATCAATAGCATTTAAAAGATCATCTCCAAAATGGAGCTTAACCTTTAAGGATCCAGATAGAACACCTAGATACTTGAGATTGAAAGCATTTAAAAGATTATCTCTAGAATGGAGCTTAATCTTTAAGGATCCAAATAGAACACCTAGATGCTTGAGATTGATAAGCATTTAAAATATTATCCCCAAAATGGAGCTTAATCTTTAAGGATCCAGATAGAACACCCAAATACCTGAGATTGATAAGCATTTAAAAGATCATCTCCAGAATGGAGCTTAACCTTTAAGGATCCAGATAAAACACCTAGATACCTAAAATTGATAAGCATTTAAAAGATCATCTCCAGAATGGAGCTTAACCTTTAAGGATCCAGATAGAACACCTAGATACCTGAGATTGAAAGCATTTAAAAGATTATCTCTAGAATGGAGCTTAACCTTTAAGGATTCAAATAGAACACCTAGATACCTGAGAGTGATAGCATTTAAAAGATTATCTCCAAAATAGAGCTTAACCTTCAAGATCCAAATAGAACACCTAGATACTTGAGATTGAAAGCATTTAAAAGGTTTCTTTAGAATGAAGTTTGACCTTTAAGGATCTAGACGGAACACCTAGATACCTAAGATTGAAAGCATTTAGAAGATTATCTCTAGAATGGAGCTTAACCTTCAAGGATCCAAATAGAACGTCTAGATAGCTAAGATTGAAAGCATTTAGAAGATTATATCCAGAATGAAGCTTAACCTTCAAAGATCCAAACAGAATGTCTAGATACCTAAAATTGATAGCATTTAGAAGATTATCTCTAGAATGGAGCTTAACTTTCAAGGATCTAGATAGAACACCTAAATACCTAAGATTGATAGCATTTACAAGATTATCTCTAGAATGGAGCTTAACCTTCAAGGATCCAAATAGAACACCTAGATACCTGAGATTGAAAGAATTTAGACTTGATTATCTCCAGAATGGAGCTTAACCTTCAAGGATCTAGATAGAACACCTAGATACCTGAGATTGAAATCATTTAGAAGATTATCTCCAGAATGGAGCTTAACCTTCAAGGATCCAGATAGAACACCTAGATACCCAAGAGCAATAGCAAATAACAAAATCAAATTATGAGATGTATAATTATCCCCAGAACGAGGCTTGATCCTCAGGAGTCAAGGTTTAGATTGTCCTGATACCTGTAATCAAATGATGACAAGATGAAAAAGATGCTAGAAAGAGGAAAACAAGATGCCCTTAGTGGCAAGATGCCCTAAATGATGAGGACATAAGATGGGAACAAGATGCCCCAAGCAATAAGTATTCAATGATGTAATCATCCTACCCCCTTAGGAGCGAAATTGAAAGATGACACACCAAAAGTATGATATGAGGAGAATGATGAAAGATATAGAAGAAATCCAACATTTAGCAGAATATAGAAGAGATCAGAATGATCAGAAGAAATATGAAAAGATCAAAATGATCAAAAGAAATATAAAGAGATTAGAATGATCTGATGAAATATGAAGAGATCAGAATGATCAGAAGAAAATATGAAGAGATCAGAACGATCTAAAGAAATTGGAAGTCAATCCAAAGTGATTTTAAAGTCCAAAAGACCAAGTTTGACCAAAAATTGACCAAAATTGGCCATGGTTGAGTTGAGTTGGCTATTTCCAAAAAATGGATTTTTGAAAATAAAAAGAATGTAGAGTTGAAAGGATTTCAAGAATCGTAAAGTATCAAAAATATTTGGGCTGCACAAGTGTTCGATCACGTCGGTCCCCAAAATGTTAAGACACCTTTTTAAGGCACTTAGGTGTGTCAAATTTTGAACTCGATCCCAAAAATTGATTCAAAGTAGCCAAAATAGCCAAGAGGGTGATTGATTGATTATTTGTGCAGTCATTGAGAAACATGATACTTTGAAGAGATCAGCAATCCCTCATCACAGAAGGTGAAAGTAGATTTGCAATTGAATCGTATGCTTATGCAAGTGAAGTATGCAATGCAAGACTATGTTAAATGCAACCCTAGGTTTGGTTACCGAGCCTCGACAATTTATCATCACTGGATATAGAACAAAGTGTGTATGATATAAAATTCCCACTAACAATGCAATCATGCAAATATGAATATAACATACATTATTGGTTTTTTGGGATTAAATGTAAGCATTCAAGGCACAAGAAGCCAGAATGACTAGAACATTTGTCCCTTTTAATGTGACAAGTTAACATAAGAATCAAAGCATAAATGCTAGGATGACCAGAATGTTGCTTGCATGACAGACACACTAGACACATGGGAGATCCATCTTATGCTAAGTATTTAGTTTTATTATATCCACAATGGCCCTTGCATTTGTAATCTAAGATAGAAGTGTGCTAGATATACTCGCAGTGACCCGTACATTCACTTAGCAGGATGAGTATCAGTATTTACTGTAGCATGAAGAGTTCACTCCAAAAAATAAGGAGAAGAACCAATGTTATTGATGTATTCATACAAAAGGAGTCAAGGTACACCCGGCCATCCAATATGAGATGGAGGCTCTTAGAGTGGACACCCCTTTTATAGGAATATGTCAACTAATTGGAACTAAACTGCAAACAAAAAGTAAAAAAATGATCATGCCCCTAGTCATCACTTCTCTAGTCAGAAATGACATCATCAAGTTGTTCGAGGAGACATGATAAAGAAAAACAAAGCAAACAAAGCAAATGCTCAACCTGAATAGGGTGTCCACTATAAGAGCCTCCATCTCAAATTGGATGGTTGGGTGTACCTTGACTCCTTTTGTAGGAATGTATCAACTTGTTGGAACTAAACCATAGACAAAAAACAAAGAAAAGATCATGCCCCCAGTCATTTTCTTCTCTAGTTGAAGATGACATCATAAAGTTTCTCGAGGAGATATGATAAAGAAAAATAAAGAAAACAAAGTAAATGCTTAGTATATCCAAAAAAGTATATCATTTTTGAGTTCAATGTTTTTGGGATTGATGTCAAGTGTTAGTGCCCAAAACATGTTTGAAAGAAATCTCTTCAATAGGGTGACGATAGTAGGTAGACACAGTCAGAGTGACTGGTGACTGAGATCAAAGAGAAAAATTTATGATGAAGAACCTAAAGAGGACTAAGCGATAGTAGATAGACATAGCTAGAACGACTAGTGACTGATGCAAGAGAGATCTTCCATAAAGGAATCTAGAGATGTGACCCAAGCAACAATAGGCAGACACAGCTGAAACAACTGGTGACTGTTGCAAAAGAGATTCTATGAGGAGAATCTCAAAAGAGTGACACTAGCAATAGTAGGCAGACGTAGTGAGGACCACTGGTGACTGTCGTAAAAGAGATTCTATGAGGAGATCTTGAAAAGAGTGAAACTGGTGACAGTAGGAAGACATAGCTAGAATAGCTAGTGACTATCGCAAAAGAGATTCTATGAGGAGAATCTTGAAAAGAGTGACACTGGTGACAGTAGGAAGACGCAGTGAGGACCACTGGTGACTATCACGATTCTATGAGAAGAATCCCAAAAAGAGTGATACTAAAGGGGAATGCCCTCAAGCTATAACAAGACTCAATCCATGGATACATGAGCAGAAAGTAGGAAAAGCAGGAAAGCAAAAGCATGAAAGTGACTGTACAGAAAGCTTGAAGGTGTGTTGCAAGATGGAGCATTGGGGAACAAGAGGCACCTATTTACCAAATTTTCACCTTCTTGGCAAGATTCTCTTTTTTTGCTACCATGATGCCTATTTCCAAGTTTTCACCAATGGCACCTTTTTTTGTTTTTCAATTTTTTTTGTATTTTTCTCTTTTTGAATTTTTTTGTATTTTTGATTTTTCACTCTTTTTTTTGGTGTTACCAAGGCACCTATTGCTAGGTTTTCACTAGGGTAACAATTTTTTTAGGATTTTTTTTTATTTTTAGATTTTTTTCAGGACATTTAGATATGTACAAAGAGCTTACTAATATCAGATCAATTGTAAAACTACATTAGGCAAAGAGTGTTGACGGGCTCTTTAAGCACTTCTCCTTCGGTTGTGGAAAGCTGATAGGTGCCAGATCCATATACTATAGTAATGATGTATGGATCGAGCCAGTTTGGTTCAAACTTTCCTTTTTGTACTCATTGTTGTTGATTCTTGGGGTTCTCTCTCAGGACGAGATCACCCAGCTGGAAGTCACGTGACCTGACCCTCCGATTCTAGCTTCTTTCCATTCATTGTTGATATTCTTGTAGATGATCACATGTCATTTGTCATCATTCATCTAGTAACACAAGCTCTTGAAGCTGAGCTATCCTATAGTCATCATCAGTGATAAGGCCTTTCATAGAGATTCTCAAGGTAGGAATCTCGACCTCTATTGGAAGCACAACATCCACTCCATACACCAAAGCAAAGGGAGTCATGCTTGTTGGAGTTTTGATGCTTGTCCTATATTCCCACAAGGTTGGGTTGATCTGGAGATGCCAGTCTCTCCTTGACTTACTAACTGTGCAATGAAGAATTTTGAGGATCGCCTTATTGGATGCCTCAGCTTGGCCATTACCCTAGGGGTAATAAATGGAAGACCAATGTTGTGTGATTTTGAATTTCTTGCACAGTTCCTTGAGGTCTTTATTCTTGAACTGTCCTCCATTGTTACTAATGATTGAGGATGGTAACCATATCTACATATGATGTAGTTTGTGATGAAAAGTGCTACAGTTTTTCCATCAGCAACTATGAGAGGTACTTCCTCTACCCATTTCATGAAATAATCTATAGCTATGATGATGAACTTATGTCCATTAGAAGAGGTGGGGTGAATCTGCCCCACCAAGTCAAAGGCCCATTATTGAAATGGCCATGTTGTAGTAGAGGGAATCAGCTCTCTGGCTAGAGTGTGAATGAGATTCTCATGTAGTGGACATTTCTTGCAAGACCTAGCATACTTGATAGCTTCTTGTTCTATTTTAGGCTAGTAGTAACTAGCATGAAGGAGTTTGTGGGCTAGTGTCAGGCCATTGGAATGAGATCCGCAAATGCCCTTGTGAATGTCAATTAGTGCACGTTTAGACTCTTTAGGTTCTAAACACCTAAGGAGTGTTCCATCGAGACCTCTCCTATACAGATCATCAGCAATAATGACATAATGTGAAGCATTACAGATTAGGTAATGTTTCTCATTCTAGGTCAAACCTTTTGGAATGGTTTGATTATGAAGGTAGGAATAGATGTGATGGTAGCAGGATGATTCTTGTCCTATAATAGAATAGACCATCTTGGAATCAGGGGTGTCATAAGCTGGGTAGTGTAACGCTTCCATCAAGAACTCATGTTGGAGATCATTTTCAGGCATTTGTAGCAAGGAGGCCAGAGTGGCCATGGCATCAGCCACTTTATTTTTTGCTCATGGAACTTGCTGGAAAGTGATGTGTGCAAAATACTTCTTCAAGTCATCAACCATGTGCTTGTAAGGAATTAGTTTCTCATCCTTTGTGTGATACACATCATTTACTTGGTTGATAACAAGCTGAGAGTCACCAAAGATGTCTAACTAATCCACTCTCCATTCAGCTGCAATTTTCATGTCATTGATCAAAGCCTCATATTCAGAAATGTTATTTTTACAAGGAAACAAAATCTTATACACTTTGGGCAATGAGTATCTCTATGGTGTAATAAAGAGTAATCCAACACCTGATCCCTGTTGTGTGAAGGACCCATCAAAGAACATAACCCATGTATGGTGTGTGACTGTCAGAATTGACTCATCTAGAAAATCAATGTTCATTGGTAGAAGACTCTGTATGGGTGCCTTAGCTAGTTGGTCTGCAATTGCCTGTCCCTTTATATCCTTGCATTCAACATATTGTATGTCAAACTCACTGAGTATCATGACCCATTTAGCCAATCTTCCTATGAGAGCTACCTTACTAAGCAAGTACTTTCGTGGATCTATTTTAGCCACAAGCCATGTAGTGTGGGAAAGCATGTAGTGTCTCAACTTTTGGGAAGCAGAGACAACTACCAAGTAAGCTTTCTCAATAATGCTATAGTTTTTCTCATAAGAAACCAATGTTCAACTCAAGTAGTAAATAGCTCTTTCTCTGTTGTCTTTATCTTCTTGAGCCAACAGGATTCCCAAAGATGTTTTAGTGGCTAAAATGTATAAAAGCAAAGGCTTCCCATGAATAGGAGGCATAAGAATTGGAGGATTGATAAGATTTTGTTTGATCTGTATTAAGCTTTTCTCACAATCCTGGCTCCAATTGAATTTCACACCCTTATGTAAGGTCTTTGTGAAGGGTTGCGATCTATCTGCCAATTGTGAAATAAACCTGCAAATAGATTGAAGGCTTCCTTGTAGTCCTCTCATCTGACTGATGTTTCGAGGTGGTGGCATGTCTATTATTGCTTGTACTTTCTTCAGATCTACTTCAATTCCTTTTGCAAAAACAATGTATCCCAACAATTTCCCTGATGTGACACCAAATGCACATTTCTTAGGATTGAGTCGAAGGCTGAATTTTTCCATACGATCTAGGATGGGTCCTAAATTTTGCAAATGAGTATTGTGTTTAGCACTTTTCACCAAGGTATCATCGACATAGTCCTCCATGGTTCTATGCATCATGTCATGGAAAATTGTAGTAACAACTCGCTGATATGTAGCACCAGCATTCTTCAAACCAAATGGCATCACATTCAAACAAAAGGTTCCCCATGCACTTGTGAAAGTCATTTTCTCCTGATTTTCTAGCGCAATTTTTATCTGATTGTATCCAAAAAAAACCATCCATAAGTGAGTACATCTCATAGCTAGCCATCATGTCTATGATCATATCAATATTAGGGAGCAGAAAGTCATCCTTAGGGCAAGCCAAGTTAAGATCATGAAATTTTGTACAAACCCTAATAGATTTATCATGCTTGGAAATTGGAACAATATTGGATATCCATTCAGCATAATCAATTGCACAGATGAAACCAACCTTTAGAAGTTTCTCCAATTCTGCTTTGATGAGCAATGCAACGTGAGGGTGCATTTTTCAAAGCTTTTCTTTAACTAGTTTGATGCCTAGTGCTATGGAAAAATGATGCATGATAAGATCAGGATCCAATCCTGGCATGTCAGAGTATGTCCAAGCAAAACTTCTTTTCTTTTCTTTGAAAAAGGCAATGAAGTGTTCCTTCTCTTCAGGTGATAGTGATTGCACCAGATGTATCATATGAGGATGTTCTTTTGTGTCCAAGTTAATTGGCTGCTTTGGCTCTATTAACACTGATGATCTCTCCTGGAAGTGACTGGGAAGGACATCAAATATCTCATTCGCGGGTGCCTCAGAGAGGTTTTCACCCTTGAATACATCTTTTGTTTTTACTTTTTTGGGATTTGACACTACCACAATGTGGTTTTCACCATCGGACCTCTTGTATTTTTTCTTTTTAATTGTGTGACTGAGATATTTGATGCCAGCCTCTATCATGTTGATGCTCTACTCATTGGTGGAAGACGTTATGGATTCTATAGCATTTAGGTAACAAGTGGGAGCATAGTCATTCTAGAACATGGGGACTTCGTTAGATGCATTGGGGTTCCAGTCTATAAGCTCAGGATGTGTGAGTGAGAGAGTAGTGGCTAGTTCAATTGCATTCATAGTATAGTCATTAAGTGTGTGGACCAAAAATTTGAGACCTACGGTGACTTTGTCCATAGGTATGTTCAAACACCTCAAAATATGAATGTCAGGAATTCATGACTCTAGAACACTAATTGGATCCAACCCATGTGACCTAACCCTAGACGTTTCACCCACTTCAAGTTGATTTTCATAGACATGCACTTGGTCAATGTCTTTATTAGTAGTAGCTTCTAAAAGAGAATCAAACTCATATTCCCTAGAATCAGTGCTACATGGAAAGAGACTATAGAACTCCCCAATAGTGATAGGGACATACTTGCCCTCATCCTCTAGATTCTTACACAAATACTCAATACAACATGACTGAGTAGATTCTCCCTTTTCTAAATGATATTTGAGTTGCTTAGTATTGTCCTTAGAAGAATCACTAGTATCATCCACAGTGCTAATACATGGCACAAATTCATCTGGCTCAACAAAGAATTTAGCAAGATCATAAGGGATAGGATGAGGATAGCAATCCTCATCATCAGATTCTTCCTCTTGAGTATCTGACTTAGCTTGTGACTCATTTTTAGATGAACTCTTAGGTCAGGGGATGAATTTATTTGATCCCAAATGGAAAGGGACCTTCTTAAACCCTAGGCCAGTTGTATCATGGTTACTTTGAGCTCTTGCTTTGATAGGATCAATTAGGCCATTTTTATTGCACCCAATAGGGCCAGTTCCCTTGTAACCAAAATGCTTCATAAGCCTAAGACCAGGTCCATATTTCTTAGGAGTGATTTCTTGAACTTTCTCTATTAGGTCCACTGGAGCCTCTTCTCTGTAAAGCCATGTAGCAATGGCTTTGTCTTCACTTTCATCTTCTAAGAGAACTATAGCTTTGACAAAAGTGCCATTATACTTGGTTTGAGGTGTTAGCACGAATGACTTCTTTGCCTCTGAGGGTCTCCCATAATGTCAAGGAGACTCTGGAAGAGATGTCAATGATAGCACTGGTTCAATGTGATACTCTCCCATACCAGTTTCTTTCAGTTTGAATGATTGCTCAATTTTTTTAGCTTATTTTTGTGATAATCAGTGGACTCATGGTTAGCAGGGATGAAAGTTTCAGTAGCTTTGAGCATATTGCAGGTGTAGCTAGTAGTGGCAGGGATAGTAACTTCAAAGCCATTAAATGGGAACTTGATGCATTGGTGGTAAGTGGATGGCACAATGTGCATCTCATGTATCCATGGCTGTTCCAACAAAATGTTGTAAGCCAAGGGAATGTCAAGCACCTGACAGGTGACATCCCTCTCTACAAGACTGACATGAATGGGTAAAACCACAAGGCCTAGCGACTTTCATTCCACTTTGCCATATGCTTTGATAGTGATCTTTCATCGAGGATCAAAAAATTCCTCAGAATAATTCAATTGTCTAAGCATAGCAGCAGAGACAATATTTAAGCTAGCACCATTATCAATGAGTACCTGAAAAACACGTGTCTGATGGATCATAACCTCGATGTGTAGAGGTTGATTGTGTGGGTGACTCAACGAGTTTTCATCTTCCTTAGAAAAATTCATAAGATAAGGTGAGGTCAGGTGACCTACCATGGATTGGAATTGCTCAAGATCAAGATCTTGAGGAACATTTTCCTTAGCGAGGGCTTTGTCCAGAATTTTCCTATGAGCAGGCGAGATTTTAAGCAGCTCAAAGATGGAAATTTGAGCATTAGTTTATTTTAGCTTATCAAGAACACTATAACTAGTTGCAGTCAAGTTCGTTGTGGGTTTTGCACCTTTACTGGATGGATCAGCAAGGGCTTTGTCTTTGTGTTGTTCAAGATTTGAAGTAGGAGGCGCAGGGCCTTTGAGCACCAACTTGGCAGGAGAGCAAGTAATAGCATTAGCACAGTGTTGTGAAGGTGTATTATCCATTTTATTGAAAATAGGGCCCCTCAAGACAAATGGTGTCTTGGGTTTATCATTGTCTTGCTTGCCCTTAATGGTAATAATGTTGGAATATTCATAATCCATAGGTTCAACCATGTGAATGACATTTCATCATTGGAATATGTATAGTTGACCTTGTTGTAGGGTTCTGGCTTCAAAGTCTCTCCTTTTTCATAAGTTGGGAAAGGTTCTTTGAACGCCTTGTGGTCTGAGTTTTTGTTATGTCCATCTACCACAAGATCACCAACATCAATCATGTCTTGGACTTTATGGCACAAGTTTATACAGTTGCTAGTTTTGTGTCCCTTATTTTGGTGATACTCACAAAATGAGGTCTCATTCCACCATGGTGGACGTGGTTATGGATCATAGGGACAAGGGTTATCCATTGGTGAAATAAGCTTATGTTGTAGCAATGTCTTGTAAACCACATCCAAAGGTTCTCCCAAAGGTGTATATTCTCACTTGGGGCGTGTTGTCCAAGAGTT
Source organism: Cupressus sempervirens (assembly GCA_028749045.1). Lineage (NCBI taxonomy): Eukaryota > Viridiplantae > Streptophyta > Pinopsida > Cupressales > Cupressaceae > Cupressus > Cupressus sempervirens. The sequence goes on along the minus strand of CM053784.1, from coordinate 85,290,835 downwards.
TCTTGATTTATTACTAGATGTCTTATTGTCAGGAGGAGGTTTCTTAGCATTTTTGGCTGCTTTGAGGCCATCTGTGAGATTAAATGTCACTTTAGCAAGTTTGGGTGTGACATTGTCAACAACTCCATCATGTACAATTTCTCAGTTCTTGTTGACATGTTTGGTTTTATCCCTATTGGAAGTGGAACCTTGTTTTGTGTCTCTCTAAAGAATGAGTTCACCTTTCTTGACCATAAATTCTTCGATACGGATAGCCTATGTAATCATGTCTTCAAAGGTACATGGACCTTCTAGTTGGACTCTATACCCGAAATCAGGTAAGAGGTTATCAGTGAAAATGTCAAGCTTCTCTATTTCTGGGAATTTACGAGAATACTTAGTGTATAGTTGTCTCCACCTTTGGAGGAAGTAAGAAAAGGCTCACCCACTTTCTGTTTAAGGTTGCATAGATCTCGAATATTGACAAGGTGTTGTATGTTATGAGAATATTTCTAAACAAATGAATTAGCAATTTCGTCAAACATCTTGATACCAGGAGGTAAATGTGAGGACCACTCCAAAGTCTGACCACCTAGGCTTCTAGAAAATAAATGCATGAGGTAGGTTTGATCATGTATAAACTCCATAGACAAAGCACCAAATTCTTGCAAGTGATCTTGGAGATCAGTAGTACCAAATTACTTGTCATATTTGGGTAGTTCTACGCCTCATGGGAGAGGCAGCATGTTTATGCTTTTGTCAAATGGAAATGGACAAAGAGTGTCCAATGTGTATGTCTTTGTAGGTTTCTCTTTCTCATGCATCATCTAAGCCAATTGGTCTTGCATAATTTTCAATTGTTTTTGGAGTTTACAAGTCTTAGTTTCTTCTTCAACTGCGATAATGGTTTCCACATTGAAATGAGAGGGTCGTTTAGCTCCCTCTTGGGCAAGTTTGAGAAAGTACTTTTCTTTCTCTTCATTTATTAGGATTCCCATGACCTTTTGGAAGTTTTTTTCTTTTCGACATTTTGCTATGTGTTCAAGGAGTATTTCCACCTCTTCCTATTCCTCATCGGTGTCATAGTCTTTCTCTTTCTCTTTGTCATTCCTAGTTGGTTCTTGATGTCGACTATCACTACTATGTTTAGGTTCACGATTAGTTATTATAGGAACGTGTTCACTTTCAGTGTGTTGTGTTTCAAAAGGTCCTTTGAAAAAAAGATCAGACATCGTGTTTAGTAATGCAGGACCTCTTCCTGTCTTAATATCCTCTTGGTACAAATGATTCTTAACTTTTTGCAAGTTTATGGAAAATGTTTGTTGAGTTTGAGGTGACTTGGCAGGTGAGGGAGATCATGAAGATGCCTCACTAGCCGAACTAGGTACAGATTTTGTAAGCGACCTCTACCACAATTACTACCCCTAGCACAACCACGTCTAAGGTTATTAGGATAAAACACGTTGCCGCTTTTGGTTGCGACAGTCATAGACAAGGACAAGAAGCTAGAACTTGGACAAGGACTACACTAAGACTGAGTCTCAAAAAGGATAAGATAATAGCAAGAATGTTGTACACTAAGGTATAAATGGTCTGATTTAAAGGCTAGAATAGCTAGAGATTATGACCAATGTGACACAAAGTGTGACAAGCATTAAGAAATGATGACAAAAGGTAACTTAAGAGATGAGACCAGTCAAAGTACAAGACAAAAGTCTTCAACTAAGCGAAGTGTCACTATTTTAGGACTATTTGCAGATAGAGAGTGATAAACAAATGCAAAAAAAGATAGCGTGCAGGACACAAATAGCTAAAATAGACCCAAATTGGTAATGCTGACACAAATTCTCGCACGAGAAACCTTTACAGGCTGCACAGAGAAGTTTTACAGGCTACGCGAAGAAGTTTCTAGATCGCGTGAAGGTCTGCAATAGTAGTTTAATTTCACGCGAGGAAGTTCGCGAGGTCGCATGAAGACTCATGATAGAGCTTTTATTTTGCTTGATGATAGAACTATTTCATGCAAGACCAAAATGATTTCATGCAAGACACAAATGATTTCATGTGAGAAGGCAAAATAGTTTTACAATAGCAACTAATTTTGACAAGGTTTCTGGACTTTTTAGACAGATTGGGCAGATTTTCAAGACAAGTTCAATTGGATAGACAACGTGATTGACCTCGCAAGATGTTTGGACAAAGTTTCAAGTTTTCAATTCAAGAAAAGTGTTCAAAGAAGAGAATGGGAAGCAAGCAGTAGTCAAAAATAGTCATACCGAGGAGAAGGCAACTCGACAGGATAGGGGAGTCTTGACTTTTGTTTGTTGTAGAATGGTTTGGAACTTGTTTAAGACTTGATAACAAACACGCTTTTATTCCTAGAAAGAAAATTGGTAGAGAAGACAAAACCTTTGTCCCACATCTTATGCGCATGCATGTACCTCACACAGTCATGTCACCCCCTAGAGGGTGCCTGTGTTTTTGGTATATTCAAAGGACTCAATAGTATATGCTGAATGAGCACCCTTGTGGTAGGGGAAGAGCACGTATACCACCATCAAATATCCAATAGCATGTTTATGGTGAGTTCTATAGGAGAGATTCTTCCCCCTCCCTGCACAAAGATTATGCCTCCTTTCAGAGGTGAATCGAGTAGCTTCTAACTAAGAGGTTTTTACTTGGCTTTCGTTCAAATTAATCCCTAGTGGCTCTACAAGTGGAGTTGAGGCTTACAGCCCACACCAGCATCTAAAAGTACACACTACTTGCTTAACAAGCCAGGGGCTAATGCCGACCAGTTTATAGATAGAGCTTCCCCTTGATATGTGATATCAATAATTAAGGGGAAGAAATTAATTCAGCTTTGGAGTCTTTTGTTCAAAGCATCTTGATTATAGTGAGTTGGAATCTCCAGTGAAAGGAGTGTGCTTAGTTGGGTCATTCTCGAAGGTTGGATCACTCTGGCAGGCCCTCAAAAGGATTGACATGGACTGGTGGTTTAGATCTAAGGGTCCAAGTTTTTGATTTCCCTCAAGGGGAAAGAGCATAATCCTCTACCTTATTTCCTCGCCCAAACACACAAGAAAAATTAATTACTGACTTGGCTTAATCAATCCAAACTCATTCTTCCTTAAAGATTTCAATTCCCTTAAAATAAATCATTATCTTATCATAGAAGAGAACAAGCTTTGGAGAATCACCAAGCTTCTTTCCTTCTTCAGAATGTCATCTTTCGGAAGCGTCTAAGTTTTTTATTCACTCTTGGTCATGACCTCCAAGAAGTGAAGAGCATATTCCCCTATTCTTTCATCTTACACCCTAGGAAGTTCAAAAGCCCCTAATTAGACTAGTTTTGAAAGCAAGAAAAAGAAGACACGCATTGTTTTTTTTGTAGGTTTGAAATATGGTCTTTGACAAGCATATCTTCGACAAGCATCCTGCAAGCAAACAATCAATCCATTTTCAAGTGGGTTTTAAAAGGAGTCTTTGGCTAACATCCTGCAAACAACAATTAAGCTACAAGAAATCCAAAGAAATAGATCAAAACAAGCACATTAGTGAAATCAAATAATCTAAAGATCGAAAAATAATGCTTAAAATTGAAACTGTTGTCACAAGATTTCACGCGAAATCTCTGTCATAGTCGCGCAAAATTGTTTCAGGCTAATGCGAAATTCCTTTATAGCTCATGCAAAGAAACAGGTGTCATGCAAAGTTTCATGTGCTCAGGAACTTTCTCATGCGATACGTAGAGAATCTTCGCACAAAGATTCTAGATCCTCATGCAAAAATGAATAGTCTTGCGTGAAGATTCTCGAATATGTACAGAACAATGTGAGCAGAGACACGAAAATGATTTTTAAAATGCAAAAAGAGGCCAGAAAACTTGATTTTTTCTACCCCATGATGGGTGCCATAAATGTATGCCTAAATATGTGGCCTATGCTAACACACACACTTCAACATGGTCCTTATTTGCGGATTCATCCCGAAATGAACATTGAATTGTTCATCCAAAAATCAGCTAGCAAGGTGACCTGTTGCCTTCTATCTAAAGGGATTTTGCTTATTAAATATCCTTAGATTTGAGGTGTTAAGCAACCAGACCCTCTATGAATGAAGGATTTGAAAGAAAATGTGACTAATCTATATGAGAATGCAGATTAATGTAGAATGGAGTATGCACATTTAATCTAAGAACATGTAAAAGAAAGCTATGCTAAAATGTGTGCATATTATGCTAAATGAGATTAAACTAAAAAATGAATATCTTATGAAAATAATGAGCTCAAATGAATGCATAATCCAGCAGCAATTCGATGCAAATTCTCATTCAACCTCCAAAAATGAAGAGATGAGGGTCTCTTAAATAGACTTTTTTGGAATCCATCAACAGTTGAGATTGATTTCAATCAACTGTCAGGATTAAAGGTGAAGTTCAGTCATAAAGGAAGATTCCCAAACTAAAGGAAGTTAACTAACTCAGATCTGAGTGTAAGAGTCAATCAACTCAGATAGACTTTAGTGTAAAAGCAAGTGATCTGGGTCACTTCTAATTTGATCAGCAGTGAACTAGGAATTTCCTTTTTTGAACTGAAAAGAGATTTTGGTGAGATATTTAATTTGATAAAATGAGATATGCTCTCATAATTACCTTTTCTATTTAATTAAATAGAGACACTTTTCTTATTTAATTAAATAACTTCATTTAATTAATTAGGAATAACTTCCCATTTAATTAAATAACTGTGTTTTAATTAATTAGAAGTAAGTTCTCCATTTAATTAAATAATTTTGTTTAATTAATTAAAATAGGCATATTTATTAAATTAAATAAATTTAATTCCATATTATATTAGCCCTAAGATATAATTTAATTTAATTAAAGTATAAATACTTAATAATTAAATTAACTATTAATCAATAGGTTTAATGTGACTAATATGAGTAAATACTATAAGAATTAAATAATAAGCATGATGAATACAGATTAGGGTTTTTTGCATCTGACAATTAAGTCAAGTAGTGAGTAGCAGAACAAGAATTTCCTATTAGAATAGGTCTTAGGATTGATTAGAAATAGATTGAAATTGGTGATCGTGGCAATAAGCCAATTTTGGGGTATTACAGTTTCTATGTTGCATGACCTCAAAAAGCCTCTATAAAACTAGCTATAGTGCATCTAAACAAGACCACAACCCTCTTGACTAGAGAAGCTATGTCAGCAAGGTCTTCCATGTGTGATAGTTATGAGGGGTCAAAAGTTCTAGATAAGAAGAGGTCTCAGCCATTATTTTAGAAGGTGTTGAATTTTTTTTTACATAAGTAAATAACAGAAACAATATGACAAAACAACTCTCACAATGCAAAAAATTGAACCCCAACTGTTAGAAGGAATATGTAAATTAGAGAAGAGAAAAAATATTTAGAATTGAATAAAAAATCCTAGTAAAAAATACTGATGAAAAGATAAATAATCTAGAAATTTCTCGAGAAGATCTTTTCAGAGTTTTTTTTAGAACAAAAAATAGAGCTATAATGAAGAAGTTATGCCCCCTAGAATATAGAATTCATCAACAGACTTTAAGCACAAAAAATAGGTATCAAATTAGAAAAAAATTCAAAAAAATACCTACTTCATCATCTTCATCTTGGAACTAGCTTTTTGGTGCTTCTTTTTGATTGAAAATAGACCCCCGTATAGTCAAGATATTGTGAAAAAATGACAAGGCCCTCGTATGAGCAATAAATAAATATTCTTTTTTTTTTTTTAATTACAACCACAATTGGTGTTATGGTGGCAGCCGAGTAGTGTAACCACAAGGCAGTGGTGTGGTGGTTGAGGTGGTGCAATAGCGGAAGCTCAAAGGAGATCGATGATGACTAGGAGTCTGGCAATTGGGGAAAGAGTCTGGTGGTGGAAGGATTGACAATGTCAGTAATCTATAGAGCAGGGCAAAAGAATTTGGCAGTATCGAAAAGGAGCCTTGTGCACCAAAAAATGCCCTGTGGTGTTGGAAAATTCTTTTTAGTTTTGGAAAATGGCTGTATGGGCTAGTTTCCAAATTTATTCATTTTGAAAAAGCCACCTTGAGATGCACGCAGGAGGTCGTACGACCCTGTTGGGAAAAAAAAAATTGCCTCCTAAATCAACATTATCCAAAATTAACAAACATTATATGAAAATGGGGGTTTTGATGCCTTTTGAATCCAACCATGAGGTCTATTTGGCCTTAAAGTGCTCCAAAAATCAAAGACCCATTGTATTTTGAAAAATGAAAAAGATAAGAGATAATTACAAAAGATCTATCCTTATGGAAGGGGATCAAAACCCAAAAAAGGGTAACCTAAAAGGTAAAAACCATTTAATAATTACTAATTAATTATTAAATGTGAATGCAAAAGTGCATAATGGTGAAATCTTAAGAAGGGAGTAAAGATAATTTAATAAATTAAATTAAATAAATGCTTTACTCTAACATTTCTTTGGAAGAATTATACCAACATTGAGGATATAGATGTATTGGTTATTAGTAAGGCTTTCCAGACTCTAGTTCTACCTAAAGAACATCATTAGCTAGCTTTCGTGATGAGGGGTAGGTAGGATAACTAGGTATCTCAGATAGAAATCCCTCTAGCCAAGAAGATCTATCAAATTTGTCCCCCGAGGTTTATCATATGCAAGAGATCATGCTAAAGAATACCATGAAGGATAAAGTGTTGAACACCTTCAGTCTACACCAAGTTTTTTATTAGTTGGACCAAGATGAAGAATAGATTTAAGTTTTGAGAAAGAAAAATGAAGTATTGTGATAGTTTTTTAAAGAGGTATAGGGTCCCATTGACCCATCTAAAATTGAGATAGCATTGAAGGTTACCCTTGAGAAATGAGCTCCAACCCAACCTCAAAGAGACCTGTATTTGGATGTTTGATATAGATGGTGGCATAGTTTTGAAGCATTAAGAGTAGAATACATAGAAGAAAATGTGTAGCTACTACATGGAATTCAAAAGAGTGCAAGGAAACTAGGGGGTATGGTAGCTAGCATTTTTGGTTTGATTGATGAAGTAGAGAAATAGGAAAATTCATTGTCAACGTTAAAGAATATTGGAGGGCTGAAATATCAAATTCTTCCTATATTTTTTATTGGTGAAGAGCTTCATAAATTTGATCACTAGATTGAGAAGATAGAAGAAGGAAATAAGGTTATGTTAGATATACAAGATATGCAAGAAAAGGCTCAAAAGAAGATAATGGAAGCTAATTAAAATTATAGTAAAGAAAATATGACTTTTTTATGATAATTACATATCTAACATATGTTCCACATGTTCTGGTTTCACAATGTATGGCCCATTTTGCATAGAAATGGGAACTCCTTACTTTATTTTTTAACTTTCTAGATTCCTAGTCTGAGTTTTGAGTCCTTTTAGGGTTTTACTTACTATTTTTTGCCTAGTCAGGGTCTCTACCCAGAAACCCAAATTCTTGGAAACTGTGTTTTGGAGAAGAAAAGTCATTTTGTGCAAGTAAAAATGCACACCTAGCGCACCTCACCAGGTGTGCTAGTGCACTAAGTCATTAAAAAAAGAACTTCCCTCTCACAAGTGCACAATTACACACCTACAAAAATCTTGAGGTGCACTAATGTGCTCACTCCACCCTCTACCACTTGCACACACAACATATTAAAATAAGCTAAAAGCTAAGGTGCATAGCTTGCACACCTCTTGAGGTGAATAAGGTGCACACCTTAGTATAAAATCTTAAACAAAAAAAATCTAAACTAATGAAACCTCAGGTAAAAGGTGTGTAGTTGTACACCTATCCAAGGTGTATGGTTGCACACCTTTATATTGATTAAGCATCTCCAAGTGGGTTAAAGGGTGAGCACCTAGTGCACCTCTGAGGTGCGCCAAGTGCAAAATTTTGTTTTTCAAAGAGTTTAATAGGTTTTTTTAATGTTTTTCAATCAGTTTTGCTAAATTAAGGTTTCTAGGTCATAATTTTTCTGTAATTAGGGTTTGTTTTAGGTTATATTTTTCAACTCTCCATACTAATGTTTGCTTCTTTGTGCAGATAAAAAGGCATCCTTAACTTGTCAGGGTCATAACTTTTGACTTGGAGCTCAGAATTCAAAACCATTTATACCATTGGAAAGAAGAATTAAAAATCTAATTCTAGTCCCTAAAATAGTATGTCTTCAGTTGCCCAATTTTAGGGATCGACAAAGGTTTCAACTAGAAATTTTGAGAAGAAGACCTCCAAAAAAACCAATTAAAAAGACCTAGAAAAATTTGTTTAAAATATATGAAAAAATTTCAAACATTTGATCATTTTGGATCATCTGGATCACTTGATCTTTGACCAGGAAGGATCGGGTAGTCAGAGAGAAGAAAGAATCAAACAATTTACATTGAAGATCAAAGATATAGAGGTTAGATACATGAACCAGAATAGGTTCTTCATCTTATGAAACTATCAATGACAAAATTCAACATAGGTGCCTTGGGATTCTAGAAGTAGGTCTATGAAATTTTTTGGCTATAAAGAGGGTATAAATCATCAAAAGGATCAAAGTAAGTACACAAAATTGATCTAAAACCCCATTTGAGCAAAACCTAGAAACCATTTTCAAAACCAAGAATTTTGATTTTTTGGTGAAATAAGCACCTTGCACAAATTTCTCCTAGGTGCACAAGTGAATTGGTGTGTAGGTACGCTAGTGTGCAAGGTGCACTTCTCCCAAGGTATGCTTCTTCTAAGGTACATTGATAGTTAACTACGAGTTCTAAATTTAGATCTTTCCATGCATCATAAATGTATGTTGAGGGTAGTTTAACTCCTACAAACATCTAGAGAAGGTTGAGCTTCTATTTTTGGCATCTCTAGGGACTCCTACATCGTCTAATAGATTTATTCTTCTTATTTTCTCATGCTTTATTTTTTTAAAGATATGTAAAGACTAACGCACCCATTAAATGATATAAATAAGGGTAGAGTCCTACTTAGCACTAGTCAAAGAACTAGTTTGTACATAAATAGATTTGTTTTGTTATTTTTAAGCATATCTTTGCATGAAAGAATCTCTCACTCTCAAAAAAAATTGAGGAGAGAATTTCTTATAAATTTAGTAATGTAATATGTATTCTAGGCCTTTGTTATTTAGATGCAATAATATATGCTTTTGGTGCTCACATTTGGAGTGTAATGATTCTTACCTAAATGTGTTATATTTTGTGAATGGATGTTCATAAAGTGTAATTGAGCCAATAGTTTTATTGTGTTATTTTGATTGTGCAATCTTTTAATTCTAGTGTTTACTATGGGTCTACAAATTCTCCTGACATACTTATTTCAAGAAGAGGTCATCCATCTAGTTCCTCCATAGCTTTTTGTCTTGCATGAGGTCACTTTTCATGGCCTTGTGATTTGATGAAAAGTGAAACATCTCACAATTACTAAATTCCCATATACAATTGCATCAGTGGAATTAAGGAAGTGTTTCTCCTATTTTCATTGGTTACCTATTGATCTTTTTGAAAGCTTAACTCGCAGATGCATTGTTTCCATAGTTCATGTCCATTAAGACTTACTTTTCAAGTTATTTTCTTAAACTTCTTGTCACCCTATCTTCATTATTTTCTTTTACAAAAAATTCGTTAAATTAGGAATTCATATAGTTGCATTATTAGATTGCATTCATTTAAAAATAGAAAGTATGAAAAAACATATCTCTTTTGTGGTTAATTTTGAAACAACAAGCAGATTGGTCATCTTATCCAAAATTGGTTCAAACCAGCAAAGGCCTCTTTGTGAAAAAACACATTTATCTTCAACTATGCAGATTCCAATAGGTCACAAGATTGCTCAAAACCTTGGAATTGATCCCTAGATTAGCCTTTCAAGAGAGGAGTTCAAAAAGATTCTTGTCATTGAGCATCATGTAGAATGATAGCTCAACACCACACAGATGGTAGTGCAACAATTATTAGATTCCTTTGAAATTGTGTCTTCTAAGTATGATGTGAGAAAAAATTTTAAAGTTGAGGAGACACTAAAGAAGATGGATAATAATATGGAGAGTATTGATAAGATCCAAAAGGAGGTCCAAGATTTTTAAAATAGCATGAAGGCTAATACAAAAATAGAATAAATTATGAATCATAACATATGAATTTTTTTACCTAGAACTTTGATAAACCATAGACTCTATTTTTGACTCTTTGGGGATTTAGAACATAAACATGATTTCTATAAAGTAAAAACTAGGAAGTGGTTTTGGAAACTTAGAAAATTAAGTGAAACATATAGTTAGTGAACTTTGGAAATGGGAAATTTAAAAATGAAACAAGATTCTTTTAAAGATTTAGCTTGAACTAATAACTTGTACAACATAAACATTTGAATCAGTTTTCAATAGAGATGCAATTATTTTTAGTTAAGTGATTGGTTAACCTAGTAGTTAAACCTTTTTTTTTAAATGTTGATATGTTTTGTTTAAATTTTACACATGATAGGATATGCGAGACTCTCTCAAAATCACCAAAATTGTAGAAAAGTTTAAATTATCACATCATGGCATCATTCTGGAGGAAAATAAGGAAAGAAGAGATGCCTAAAATTTAGAAGAAATTTATCAATTTTTTCTTAGGAAACTCCACACCTTCACATTTTTGAAGCTTTGAAGTTGTTAGTAGAGGTCACAATTTTCACCTACATAGCTTTGTAACTCCATAGATCTGAAAAATTTTGCCAATTCTCAAGTATGACACTAGGTAGCTACTATATGTTATATTAAGCACTTTTTTGCTATGATTCCACATTTTTTGAGTTTATCAACAATTAACTAATGGTTACTCATGGAGAAGTCAAATATAATATTTCTAGAAGTCCCTAGAGATTGAGTTTCTTGTAGGAGATGTGTCTCTTCTTATCTTCTTATTCTATTATACTTTTGATTCATGTAAATGTCCATGCACTATTAAATAATTAAAATTAAGAGTATAGACCTACTTAGCACCATGTTAAGGATTTTCTTGCACATAAATAGCTTAATTTTTATATTTTTTGCATAAATTTTGCATGGGATAAATCCTAGCTTTGAAAATCATATCAATGGAGAGGGTGACTTATAAATACAAGGATGTAATATATAAAAGGGATTAGTATTTTCTGATTATTGGTGCTCTCATAATACCTTTGTAGTGATGAAATAGAGAAGGAAAATTCTACAAATATGTTCATAACCATTTGTCTCATGTGTATGCACTTCCATGGTTTCATGATTTGATGAGTTACAAAAATCCATACAACCTTACAAATTTCCATCAATGATTGCATCAGTAAGCTTATGATTGTAAACTAAATCAGTAACCTTAAAACTTTAAAACTTTAACCTTTAAAAAAATTCACCATACATCCATCTCATAACTTTGCATGTAAATTGAAATAACTAACCATTCATCATATCCATAGCATAAATTAAATCAATACATAACACATAAGATTTTGGTTACCCATAAAGCCTCCAAGGAAAAGATAAAACTCAGGTCGGGATGACACCCACAAATCTTTACTACTACAGTTGTAAAGTGTGGCTAATTATGGCTACAAAATCTTGACCATAAACTATGATCTACCCTATAAGGAGTCTACCCTATTAAAGGATTACAAATACTATTAGGTCTCACCTTGCTAAAGGATTTTAACTCACAATTAAGCAAGCACTCGGGTAAGAGATTTACAACATGTTAGGACTACTTAGTTAAAAGATTTACTTGGTATCACCTGTAATAATGATTCAACACCTAATTTTGATCAAGGGTGCTCCCCTTAATACCATAAACCCATAACAAAAACAAAGAAATGAAAATGAATGCAAGAAAAAAATATGGACTTCTTATTATCGCTGCAAATGTGGAATTGCAAAATTCACAAGTATAATATGCTAACCCACATTGGTGCCTTCATTACAGTAATCCGCAAGACTAAGCTATGAACTACTACCCAAAGTTGTTCTAGACAATGTTTTGGCCTATCTTAAATAGATAATTTTATGCCACTTGGGAAGGTTCTACATGCTCAATCTTAATACCTAGGGCTAACAAACCCTAACAATACATATAGAGTCAACTAGATACATCTATGACAAATTATTTTAAAAATTTTGGGTAGCCCAACTTTGGAAGGCCATAACTCTTGAACTGTTGCTCCGATTATCTATTATAAACACTTTTCAGAAATGTCAGCTTTAGATCTACAGGCTTAGAACTGTGCAAGTTCCCTTCTATCAACTTTTCAGACCTCATTCGAGCATTCTAAGGCCTCCAATGGTGAGCCTAAAGTTTTTTTGCAAGTTTTTCTAGCAAAAATCTGCAATAACTTATTTGATACTTAAGTTAGAGCAATGAGATTTTTATGGTAGGCTTATAACTCTAAAATATACCTTCATGTAGAAAATGAGAACATTTTGGGTTCGTATGACAAACTTACTAAAAATAGCAAGTTCCCAGAAATAGCAACCCCCTTGTCTACTAGTCCATATTAAAATTGGAAAAGACTGAAAAAAAAAATATTTTTGGGTGATGCAAGATTTCTCTTACACCCAAGATGCTCTTGCATCAGACACCTGGGGTAATTTGAGAAGTGACTCTATCATGTCTTAGGTGTTCATAGGAAAACTAGGAGGATTAACCTCCTCCATTGCTAGCCATGATGAATCCTCTATTGGTCTCCCTTTCCATTTGACCAAGTATTCCTCATAAGTTTTTTTCCTTTTACTTTTTCCAACATGTTTGTGCAATATCTTCTCAATCTCCTTTGTAGCTGAACTAGCTACTAGAATACTCCACTGCACTTCTACAACTTCATCTCCATCACCTCCTTCATAATACTCTGTCAAATCTAAAATATTAAATACTAGTGAAATATTCAATTCAGAAAGAAACTCCACCTCATAAGCATTTCAAGAATCATGCCTTTTCACTATCTTGCATAGTCCAAACTTCTTCATCTTCAACTTATTATATGTACCCACTAGGAAATGCTCCTTTCTCAAATGATCCATGGCTTCATCTCCAATTTGAAATTCCTTATACCTCCTTTTCACATCTTCCCTAGCCTTGTACTATGTATTCATCTTTTTCATGTGTTTCCTGACCTCCTCATGGATATTCTTCAAATGTTCAGCAAATTATTTTACTTCAGCACTACTTCTTTCTCCTTTATCCAACTACTTCAATTCAAAAGTATTTATTAGACTACTCCCATATACAATCTAAAATGGTGATTTTCCAGTACTACTATTGACAAAAATATTATATGCAAATTATGTCTAGGGTAAAATCATATTGCATCCTTTTGGCTTGTCTCCAACCAAACATCTCATCAAATTTCTCAAACTCCTATTTACCACTTCTATTTATCTAGTAGTCTATGGATGATGCAATGAACTAAACTTCAACTCCATCTTCAATTTCTTCCACAATTTACACTAGAAATTCCCAATAAAATTGGTATCTCGATCTGAAACTATACTCTTTCACAGACCATGTAGTCTAATCACTTCTTTGAAAAACAACTCTGCCACATGAACAACATCACTAGTCTTCTTGCAAGGAATAAAATGTGTCATCTTTGAAAACCTATCAACCACCACAAGAATAGATTCATGCCATCACTAAGTCCTCAATAATTCAAGAAAAAAATCAAGGCTAACATCCTCCCATGGCTTCTTTGGTATAGGTAATGGTTGATACAAATTTGTATTTTACTTCACTCCTTTCGCCATCTGACATACTCTGCAACTCTATACAAACTTCTTCACATCTTACTGTAACTATGGCCAATAATAATTTTCAACAACCAAAGCTATGGTTTTATCTCTACTAGAATGTCCATCCAATCCTTCACTATGCTTCTCCTTGATGAGATTCTCTCTCATTGAACTTTGGGGAATTCACAACTAGCTTCCTTTGAACAACATACTATCCTGGATCATGAAATCCAACTACTTTATCCTGATAAGTGTAATAGGTTATGTACAAGCCTTCCACACTTCACCAAAAATTAGGATCATTTGGATACAAAGTACTAAGTTCATTGAACCCAACCACCTCTATCTGCATTTCTATTATCAAAAAATTTCTTCTACTAAGAGCATCTACAACTTTGTTAGACTTCCCACTCTTATGTTTCAAAATAAATGTATAACTCTACAAAAACTCGACCCACTTCAAATGCCTTTAGTTTAATTTTCATTGACTATTCAAATATTGCAAAGTTGATGATCAGTATACAAAACAAACTCCTTAGGAAGAAGATAGTGTCTCCACTTCTTTAAAGCTTGAACTATGGCATAAAATTCATGATCATAAACATAATATTTTCTTTTTGCAGCATTCAACTTCTCACTAAAATAAGAAATAGGTCTACCTTCTTGGCTCAAAATAGCTCCTATTGTAGTACCACTAGCATCACAGCCTACTTGAAACACTTTGTTAAAATCAGGAAGTTTTAAAATAGGCTACTCAGTAACTTTCTATTTAAAAAGATTAAAACTCTTATCTGCTCCTATATTCCATTTGAATTCTTTCCTATCACCTCTCATTGTTTCAATTAGGGGTCGACGAATACTACTAAAATCTCTTATGAACTTTTTGTAAAAACTAGCCATCCCATGAAAATTTCTTACCTCTATCACACTCCTTGGAGTAGGCCATTCAAGGATAGCATTTACTTTCTCTAGGTTTATTTTCAAATCTTCTATTGAAACTACAAATCCTAGTTACACCAACTACTTCTTTACAAAACTACACTTCTTCTGGTTTATCAACAACTTTTCTTCCCTCAACTTATCAAACACCTTGTGAATATGAATCAAATGCTCCTCCAACATCTTACTAAAGATCAAAATATCATCTAGGTAAATAATGATAAACTTACCTAGAAACTCTTCCATTACCTCATTCATGAGCCTCGTGAAAGTGCTCAATGCATTGGTTAGCCCAAAAGGCATGAGTAACCACTCATACAATCCTTCCCTTGTGTTGAAATTAGTCTTCCATTCATCTCCTTCTCTGATGTGAATTTGATGGTACCCATTTTTTAGATTTATCTTTGTGAAATACTTAGCTCCACTCAACAGTCCATAATATCATTCATCCTTGGAAATGGAAATCTATACTTGATTATGCTCTTGTTGATAGTGTGAGAATCTATACACATCCTCCATTCTCCATTCTTCTTTGGTGCTAATACTAATGGTACAACACATGGACTTAGACTCTCTCAAATTAACCCCTTCTACAACAACTCATGAACTTGTTTGTTCAACTCTTCACTTTTTGCTAGTATCAGTATGTGCACTACCTTGTTTGGAAAATTAGTTCCTAGAACCAAATCCATTTCATGACTAATCTTCTTCATTGGGGGCAATTCATCAGGTACATTATCTAACACAATATCATAAAACTCTCCCAACATATCTACTAGTACCTCCTCTAATTCTATTCTATTATCCTTTGGAATTATAGAAAAATACATATGCTTGGACTTCATACCTTTGAGAAACTCTTTCCATCAACAAAACATATTTTGGTAGCATTACATACCTTCTCTTCTTTCTCCTTCAATAGCTTGAACTTATGCTTCACTACATCCTTGGTCAAAGTGTAGGTATTTGCTCACCCATCATGTACAACATGCCTGTCGAATTTTCCACTACCTACCTAACAACATATGACATATGTCTATAGGTATGATGTCATAATGTACCTCATCTTGGTAGCTTCCAATCTTGAAATTCACTGAGCATTGCTCATTGACCATGACCTTATGGTCATCTTGCACCCAGGAAATATGGTATAGATGTGGGTGTTTCTGCCTTTTCAACTTCAACTTTGTGACCATCATTTTTGACATCAGATTATCAATACTTCCACTATTCATAATCACATCACAACATTTATCTTCACATTTGCACCTGGTGTAAAACAATCTCCTTCTTTGATCGAGTTCATTCACACCACTCAGTAGGAATCTTTCATTAACTAGGACTTCTCCTCTTTCAACATTTTTAGAATGATGATTTGGTATCTTCATCAAAATGTACAACTCTAGTTTGGCCTTACGTTCTTTGATCCATTCTTCCTTAGTGCTAGGAACATTCAAATGCTCTATGACCTTCTTCTCTCCAATGAAAACATTTCCCATAGAAGCCTCCTCTTCTAGATCCTTGTCCTACACCTCTTCCTCTCTAATCTCTATTATTTTGATCATGGAAACAATTGTAATTATTTCACCTTTGATTCTGAGTGCTACTTTCAGCCTTGTCCTTATTCTTTTGATCATCATTATGACCTCCATAAGATCGTCCACCAAGTTTTCCACCGCAACCTCTACTGCTATTCTTATTGTCAAACTTCTTACTCATTTTTTCCTCAAGTCTTAGGGAAAATTAGTATGCCTCCTCAATAATATTCTTTCAAAATTGACTCAGCTCATCCTAAATACTTGGCCTTAACCCATTAAGATAATGGGCCACTTTCTCCTTATTAGCTTCTGCATGGCTAGTTCTAATGAGAACTCACTAGAACTCTTCGATATAATTTTCAATAGATTTTATCGCTTGTTTCAACCCTTGCATTTTCTTCAATAGATCAAGCTCATAATCCATAGGAATGAATTGTCACTTCATTTTAGCTATCATCTGATTCCATCTAGTGATTTTGTCCTTTCACTTTCTATTTCACTCCAACTAAACCTCCTACCACCAGGTCTTTGCATGTCCCTTCAATTTTAGCTTTACAAACTTGACCCTATTAGGATCCTCAATATCTTCATACTCAAAGTACTCCTCCAATTCATTGATCCAATTAACCAACTCCTCTGGGTTAAGATTTCCCAAAGATGTGGTAACTTCAAACTTAGGTCTTTTTCCAATATCGGAGATGGCCTTAAAAATCCTCTTTTCCTCTAGGTTGAGAACCACCTCTAGTTCAACATTTTCTTCTTATTTGTCCTCATCCTCACTTTCATCTCTTATAGGAAGATTTATTCATCTATGCATTTGTTCTTCTAATGATTGTATTTTTCTTTGTAGGGCTCTAAAACCCTTAGGTGTAACACCTACTGCTCTTCCACTACGCTCTCTTTGTGGAGGCATTTTTTGTGCTTTCATTGAAACCCTAGTGCAAAATAACTCACAATCGATGATCTGTCTACATGCTTAGCCCAAACCATAGTCCTGGTGTGAGCTACCTCATAGTTGGTGATCTATCCACACACTCAAGAACTCTATCTTTGATACCACTTGATTAAGAGTGCTTGCCTTAATACCATAAACCCATAATAGAAACAAAGAAATAATAGAAAATGCAAGAAAAAAATATGGACTTCTTATTATCACTTCAAATGTGGAATTAAAAAATTCACAAGTACAATATGCTAACCCACATGGATGCCTTCATTGCAATAAACTGCAAGACTAAGCTGCGAACTGCTACCTAGAGTTGCTATAGATAATGTTTGGCCTTTCTTAAATAGGAAATTTTATGCTTCTTGGGAAGGTTCTGGATGTTCAAACTTAATACCTAGGGCTAAAAAACCCTAACAATACATATAGAGTTGGCCAAATACATCTTTGACAAATTATTTTAGAAATTTTGGGTAGCCCAACTTTGGAAGTTCATAATTCTTGAACTGTTGCTCTGATTGGCTATTATAACCACTTTTCAGAAATGCCAACTTATGATCTATAGGATTGAAACTTTGCAAGTGCCCTTTTGTCAATTTTTTGGACCTCATCTAGGCAATCTAAGGCCTCTAATTGTGAGCCTAAAGATTATTCTACAAGTTTTTCCACCAAAAATCTACAATAACTTATCTAATACTTAAGTTAGAGCAATGAGATTTTTATGGTAGGCTTATAACTCTAAAATGAACCTTCATGAAGAAAATGAGAGCATTATGAGCTCATATGAAAACTCACTAAAAATAGCAAGTTCCCAAAAATAGCAAACCCCCTATCTACTACTCCTTATTAAAATAGAAAGTATCGAAAAGAAAATATTTATGGGTGATGCAAGATTGCTCTTACACCCAAGATGCTCCTACATCAAATCTTCAATTAACACCTTTTTGCTTGATGTTAGATCTCCTCTTTTCTAATTATTTCTTGATCCTTTTGATCAGATCTATCCTTTTTAAACCTCTCATTGGTTGCCTCTATCGCTCTTAAACTAATTCTGCTTTGCATAACTTTTTCATAGCCACCATGAATTCCTTCTCAACTCTTAGCATTCATCTCCTTACACATTGATAAACTTCTTAGGGTTTATCTTTCTTAAATAAACATTGGTGGAGATGGATTAGGTCAGAATTAATGGTTGTGGATTTATCCTCTGTTTGTGTCAATGGTTCATCAACTTTTGTAGCAGTGTCAACCTTTGTGGATTTATCCTCTATTTGTGTCAATGGTTGAGAACTAATGGCTATAGGGATGTCATTAGGTGGTTCTTGTGTAATTACCTTTTCCCTTGTTATGTCAGCTACAACCTTTTGTAATTCATCCACACTGACCAATATAGGATTTTCACATAACCTTGCTTGTAGTGTGGATTGGTCAAGTATTTTCTTCAAATCCTTTGTAGTTAATGGATTGATGTTTTGAGATGATTTTTTAGGAACATCTTTCACTATAATAGTCTCTATAGTTTTTTTTGTGTCATGTGGAGGGCTCATGGTTGGCAATTGTGAATCTTCAACATTATGCTCTTCTTGTTGCTTCTCAGTTGTTACCACCTCATCTTTCTTTTGTTGTGTCTCCTCCATGGTAGTGTCTTTGTTCTCTTTTGTTGTTTCTTCCTCCTTTTCCTCACCTTCTTCTTCATTATTCCTTCTCTCAAAGGGATCTTCTTCTCCTTCTTTTATAGGCTTTAATCCATATATTAGCCTCCACATTTGTATGGATTTCTTCACAACATCCTCAATTTTATTTTGTAAAATACTAAATGCCCTGTACTTTGGTTCAAACCTACTAACATATTTCTTATTATCATTGGTTATTAGTCCTTTTAAAAAATTTGGCATCACTTGTGCCAATGTAGATTCTCTTATTTTCTTCTCCATATTTAGGCAATAGTGACATTTATTCTCAATAATTGTGTACAAATCTTTGCGCATTGAGTTGTCAAATTCAAGAGGGGTGTTCTTGAATGTTTCCATCATGGCATATAAAAACTCTACTCAATTTACCAAAATCAATGTTTTTCAAACCAATTAAATATGCATTATCTCTAACATTATCACAAATGTTTTCTAGATCGGATTTGGAAGTATGACTTATCATTTTGAATTGGCTTGTGTCTTCTGACTCTATCTTTTCATCATCTGAATCTAGTTGTGATACATATTTTATTCTAGGTTTCTTCTACATAGCACTAATCTACTCAATTTCTTTGGTTTTCTCTTTGGCTTGCTACTCTACCTTTTGTATAGTAGCCCTTTTAGTGGCTCTAGTTGTTGGAGCTATAGGGTTTGTTGTACTAGGCTTTTGTTGCACTAGGCTTTACAATCCTCTTTGCCTTAGGTTGTGCAACTGGCTGTATTTTGGTCGTTCTCTTCTTTTCTTGAGGATTTTTTGCTGCTTCCTTGACATCATCTCCTTCAGCACCTTCTTCTTCCTAATCCTCACCCATTCCTTGGGTCAAGGCAAGAGGTTCTTGACCTTTTTCCTCTTCTTCCTCTTCTTCTTCTTCTTCATCTTCTCCATCATTGCCTTCTCCAAAATTTTCTTTGAGTTTCTTCACCATTTTTTCTTTCTTCTTCAAGGTTGATGTTGTTTTCAGTTCCATATCAACCTTTGATTTAACAACATCATAGTTGCCAAAAAATTTAGCAATTTTATCAACTTCTTAAGCAAGAAGTGTAGTGATAGTGGCTGAAGATTCATCAATGTTTATTTCATAGCCTAGAAGCCTTAACCATCTCACTCTAGGTGCTACAGCCTAGATGAAGGTGTATTCAATATCCACAAGAAATAAAATATAATTTTAGTATTTCTCCACCAAGGAAATAGGAATTCTCAACCACTATTTCATGGATTGCTTGAAACCTTCAAAATAAATAGTCATTACTGACTCAAAATTATCTCCCATTTTTTTAATATACTCATTGATTTGTACAGCAACTGACCTATTGGTCTTCCATCCTACTCTACCAAAAGATGGGAATTCATTTTGAACATAGAAAAATATGCATATCAGTATGGAACCAAACTTACATTGAGCACTTTTAGACTTCCTTATTGCTCCTAGGTTCTCCATTATTTGCTACAACTATAGTTCTGCAAGATCATAAGTATGATCTTTCTTGACTATCTTGTAGCCTATATCAACTACTATACATGGAACACTATTCAGTCAGCTTGACTGATAGAATTTGTGTGATATGACCCCCATTGCAAATTCAAGAAGTAGATCTTTGATAATGTCAATAATCATTCCTCTTTTATTCCACTTCGCTCTTGTATTTCGCTCTATCACCTCTTTTGAATCACTCCTCAACATTTTAGGCCAATCTAGAGTTGGGTATCTAGTAACCCTATGTACAATCCTCTTTGAAATTTTTATGGGTCCACTTTCCATCCATAGATAACTTTCATGTATTTTTCTTAGAACAATCTTGATCCACTCAGTTTTGAAGACAGTTGGAAAATCTAGGGCACGAGTTAAGCCCTTCCTCTCTACAATTTTGGATCCCTCCTTCAACTCCCCATTTTCACATAATCTGTCATATTCCTATATGATCTCCATATCTCCAATCCCTCCTACCTTATAGTTATAACACTTCCTTAGGTCTTGGACCATAGCAACCTTAGGTGGAATAACTGATAACACACCTGCTGGATCATTCTTGTATGCAACTTATGGTATGGCCCTAAAGTCTGGTTGTTTGACCTTTTTGCTCACTAATTAAACTTCAAATGGTTCCTTATCCTTTGTATTCTTAGAATTTCAGGCCATTATGCAAGTTAGGGTATTACAAATATAAAATTGTGTAGCTCAATAGGTGAAGAATACCTTTGATATCAATGAACTGAACCTTGATCTTCGCTATGATCCATGCAAATGCTTCACTCTTTCTTGTCAATCACCTCTTCTCTCTATTCTCCTTGCTCTATGTTTGAAATGATGAAAAATATGTAGAATTTACCCTTATACCCTTTCAAAATATAGCATTTATTGCATGGTACATGTACAACTGTATACTTGGCTCCAATGCAATTTTTGTTTCACTTGACATCCATTGATTTTCCCATCACTCGATAGCTATAAAAAATTACCCATACTTGATTTCTATAGAATTTTCATTCATTCAACAGCTACTATTAACTTTTCTTCAACTGGCTTTGGCTAACAGCTCAGCACATACTAGTGCTTTACTCGGCAATTGAAGAGGACTTTTCACACTTGGTAGTAAGATGAAAACTTAAAGATTTAATGATGGAATTTACTTATTATCTTGCATCTTTCTTAATGCTAATATATCTATTTTAATACTATCTTCTTTTGGAACTGATGTATGATAAAACATTTTAAATATTAGTCCCACATACCTCCTTTTTCTTAGTTCGATAAGATGTGACCACTTGACCTATCAGGTGAAGTGATCCCTTCATTTGATGTGTTGCATCCATCTTTCTTCCTCCATGTTTTGTTCATCTCTCCTCTGATGTGCTCAACATTTACCTTGCCTTTTCCTTTATTGAACTCTGAGCTAGGTGCCTTTGTCCTTGTTGGGCAATGCTTACTGATATGACCAGTCTTCAAATAGCTAAAGCATGTAGTTTGACTCAACCATCTGTTGTGGTTACCACTGAAGTGTGTTCTTATACAATTCTTATGGATGTGTCCATATTCTTGACAATAATGACAGCTATGTCTTGTATTTTAATCCTAGTTATAGGAATTTTAATAGTGTCTTCCCTTTGTTGACCTTTTTGATGACCATGTGGACTTGGATCTGCATTCATAGGCTCTATGTCCAAACTTTTGACAATTGTAGTAGTGTCCTTCAAATTTTGGTGCATGCATGGTTTTGAATCTACATTCATGTGCTTGATGACCTTGTTTGTTGCACCTATGAAAATGAGTCATGTTCTTAGGCTTCGCATTCTTGTTCCTTCAAACATTAGTTGTATGTCCTTTCTTTCCATAGTGATGAAAAGTAGGTTTATATTTCTTACCTTTATTGTTTCTATCCTTAGTAGCTTTGGATGATTCTCCCTCTTTAGTGCTTATGTAGCCCAATCTTGATGTGTCTTTACTGGATCTAGGGGATTTTGTTAGTTGCTCAAAGTACTTGATGGCTTCATTTGGCTTGTTAAAACTTTTAGCAAACTCCTTTTCTCTCTTTAGGTCATTCTACAATTGTTCATTCTGCAACTTCATTATAGTTATTTCAATGTCCTTGAAATTCAACTCATGATGAGCATTCATCATTTGGCTTAGGGTGTCCAATTGCATGTTTGAGATCCTAGATAGCTCTATTGACTTTTCTTCCAATCTTTTTTCCAAAATTATTTTGTCTTCTTTAATCATGGCCTTGTCTTCTATAGCTTTCTTCTTCTGTTTAGTCACTTTACATAGCAGTCTAGCTTGTGATTCTTGTTCCAACTTGAGATTTTTTATCTCCTTAGTTTGTGCTCTATTCTTTTCCATGAGATCTGTAATTGTTGCATCAAATTCACAGGAGTTACCATTTGCAAATAACTTTGTGGTGTCAATCTCTTTGTATTGAGTGTCATTTTTTGCCATAGCAATCTCTTTCCTTCTCTTTAGCAAACTTCTGAAGACACCTCTGGCTTCATTCAATAGTTGTAGTAAGAGATGTATCTCAATATCGTAATTTTCAATGGTCTTTCCTAACTTGCAAACTTCCATTTCAAGATCTTTTCTCCAAGCTATAAGGCTTCTTCTGATGAGAACTTAGCTCTGATACCAATTTTTAGAAATACAAATGGGAAATGTATACTTTTGATAAGGGGGTGAATTAGAAGTACTAATCTTTAACCAATAAAACTTTTTACTTTTAAAACAATGCATGCATAAACATATTGAAATAACATGTAAAGTAAATGCATCCACATAAACACTTGACACCAGATATGATTACCCAAAAACCCTTCAATGAAAAGGTAAAATTGGGGTAGGGATGACACCCACAATTCTTCACTACTACAACAATAAAGTTCACCTGTTAAGGTTACATCATTTGACCATTCTCGTGATCTATCCTTTGAAAGGCTTACCTTGTTAAAGGCTTACAAAGGATTTTTAGATCCCACCCTATTAAAGGATTTTAACACCCTATTAAAAGTGTGTCTGGCTGAATGACTTTAGAACACTCACTTGGAATGTCACCCTGTTAAAGGATTTTACAATGATTATTAAATCAACCTTAGTTCAAAAGATTTCACCCTATTGATATAGTTGTTAAAAATTAATAGTAGAATTTTTGATCTAATACACTTACAACTTTGCCTTGCTGATTTCATATTACAATTATATCCATCTTGATCCTATTGATCTATTGTAGCAATGTTGTATAGTTTTTCCTCTATTCTGCAAACTAATTTTTCAATTCTTTCACACTTCTAAGTCACCTTGAATGTATAATGATCAATTCACCTCTTTTATTTCCTTCATATCCTCACTAGCATCACCTCCTTGCATACATTCATTCATTAATACTCACACTAAATTATGGGGCTTTGTCTCCCTTTTAAAAAGAGTTTGGTGGCTTAGGGTTAGGTATGAATCTACGATTGAGATTCATTCATTTTTCCCACTCAATTCCTTCCATTTTTCTAATTGGTTGCATGTTGATTGCATAGGGAATCCAAATAGATTCGATCTTATCTTCAAAGCTTTGAGATCTATCCATAAGTTAGCTCAAAAATGGTTTACATAGTTTTTTGTGTCATAACAAACAACTAGGTCCATTTTGTGTTAATCAGTGCTTGATAATACTAATGCTCAACACTTACTGTAATTCTAGCTTGCTCAGCACTTAAACTTGCTCAGCATCAACTATTCACTCAACACTTTAATTATTCAACACATGAGTGACTTGGCACTCATTGCAACTTGGCATCTATACATATTATACTCGGCATGTGTTACTAGCTTGGCATGAACTTAGTAAATATTTTAAGTGTGTTGACACTCAATTGTCAAAACCAATCTAAGATCAACATATATTCCTTTGAATATCACTCCAAACAATATATGTAATATCTTGTAACAAATGAATCCATCTTTTGAATTCAATTAATAACTAAAATAAGGGGCTTTGTATTATTTTCTTTATAAAATATCTTAGGCCAAAGCCATATGTTTAATTCCTTGGGCAGATTTTCACACCATATTCAGGTACAAACCAATTTCCTACATCATTGTCACTTTTCTTTGCCCAATAATTTCTCATCTTCTTTTTGATCTCATCCACATTCACTTTTACCTTCCCTTTATTATTTATCTACATATTTTTCTTATCTAATGGACCCTTATTGTTCACATTCTTACTCCTACATTGTTTTCAATGTGACCATTTTGTTATAATTATAACATGCCACATATGATTGCACATATCTATGATTCATTTGGTTCCCTCTTGTTCTACACTAATTAGAAATAAATTCATATCTATTATGTACAAAATATTTAACATTCCCTCTATTTAAAGATTTTTTCAAAACACATGCATTCAATTAATTTATGATCATACTTATTACATTTAAAATATTGACTCCAAAAATATGAACCACTCACTTTATATCTGCATTAAACAACATTAAGGCCAAATTGATTGTACACAAATCATTTAGCATAGAATTATTGAGCATTGTGGTGTCTCATTAGAGACCTTTTACCTTTTACCTTTAGAACTTTTGATGGAGTATTTATTTGACCATATCTAAAACTTTCACCATTCTCAAATCCAAGACCTTGCTTGTTATCTCTTGATCTTTGACTTTCAAGTAGTGCATCAAGATTAGTTGAGTTGATCATGAACTTATATTTGTATTTGAAAGATTGATCAGAATAAATCCATAAATCCCATAGAACACCTGCATGCAAGAACCTATCACAGAGAAGCAAAATACAAGAGAAAGAAAGGGTTTGGTTCTAGAAATATGCAAGAATATATTATCAAACAAAAAGAATGAGAGAAATATACAATGCATCAATCATTATAGAAGGATATCATAAAACCTTTAAACCCCTAAGAGGTAAATGAGAATGCATGTGCATAAAGTAAAATCTTAATTAGGGAGTAAAGGTAATTTAATAAATCTAATTAAATTAATCATTCACTCTAACACCCCCTTAAGATGAGCAAAAATACAACTACAAATAATCCAAAAAAAAGCAAGGAAACTAAAGTTTTGAGCACATAAATGGGTCCTGACAAACATGGCATGATCAAGTACCCAACATAGCTAAATCTCTAAAAATTGGAGAAATAAGAAAAACCATGTGGGAAGAACCCTACTCCAAAAATATATAGAAGAATGCTAAAAGACATAAGAAGGAAGGAAGGACTCATCACTCAGACCCCCCATGGATAACTTCCTTCACCCCAAGCATAGATTGTGTTTGAAGATACTATAGGGATGCAAAAGGTTTAGTGAAGATGTTTGCTACATGCTCAATAGTGAGAATATACTCCAAGCTAAGAGAGCCATCCTTAATCAAATTCATAATGAACAACATATAAAGCTCAATTTTCTTGGTTCATTGATGCTTAACTAGATTGTAGGAAATGTGTATAGCACTTTGATTGTCACACCAAAAAAATGCGGAACTATCAGGGGGAAATCCAAACTTTGTCATCAATTGTTGAAGCCATAAAGTCTCCTAACTAGCTAATACATGTGTATTTGTAGATGATAATGTGTGAGCATGTTGCTTCTTGCAAGAGCATGTGATAGGACTAGAACTAAGACTAAAAAAAAAAGCTAGAAGTAGACTTCTGATGATTAATATCACTAGCCCAATCTGAGTCTATATAACCAACAATGTGAGGATCCCCTAATGTATAGTGAATGCCATAACATGTAGTTCCTTGAATATACCTCAATATATGTTTGGCATCTTACCAATGACTCTCATGAGGATTATGTCAAAATCTAAAGACAAGGCCAACCATAAAGGAAAGATTAGGATGTGTATGTATTCAGTACAAAAAACTACCCACAAGTTGTCTATATAAAGTGGAATCCACTATAAGAGTAGATAAAGTGGTATATAAAACAAAACTTGACTAAAAAGGTGTTGAAGTAGGGTTGCAATCAAGCATGTTGAATCTCTGAAGCATATCAAGAGCATACTTACGCTATAGTATGGCTATCTCATTCAAAGAGTGAACAACCTGTAGGCCCAAACAATAATGCGGAAGTCCAAGGTATTTCATCTCAAACTACTCTCTTAAATCTTGTTGAACACTTTGAACCATAGAGGATGAGCTATGTGTAATAACGAGATCATCAATGTATAACATAAGGATCAATAGATCATCCCCATGACACTAAATATACATTATAGGATGAGAATGAAAGCATGTGAAATGTGATGGAAGCAAGAAGGAATCCATATTTTCATACCAATCCCAAGGGGCTTTTTTAAGACTACACAAGGACCTCTAAAGTTTGCACACCATAGAAGAGTCTTGCACAACACCTTGAGGTTGCTCCATATTGATCTACTCATGTAGGTATCCATGCAAAAAGGAACTCTTCACATCCATCTAAAATATTGTCCATCCCTAAGAAGATGCAAGAGGGAGTACAAGGTGAATACAATTCATCTTGGTGAGTAGTGAAAAGGTCTTAGAGTAATCAATACACTCCTCTTATGAAAATACCTTTGCAACAAGACATTTCATGTACCTATCAATAGAACAATTTGCAGCATACTTGGTACAATACACCCACCTACACCAAACCAACTTTCTTCCTTTTGGAAGAGGACAAAGATCCCAAATGTGGTTCTTCATTAAAGAAGAGTACTCCTCATCCAATATGAATCCCTTGTCACTTGTGAAAAAATTTGTGGATCATTTGAAATGCATGAATCAATATTCCAATACCATATGTCTAAGAACAAGTGCAATGAGAATATGAACGATCTCATGGCATAGGTCCAATTGTATCAATAGTATCACGAGCCCACTTGGGTACTTGTAGAACATGGGGGGAGGAGGGGAAGGTGGATCATCATCAATAACTCCCTCAAAGGATAAAGAATCCTATAGAGAAGAAGAGAGGAAGTACTAATTAGTGAGGGAGAAGTTAGTGATGGAGGCTCCATCAGAGGATAATGCTCATCAAACTAGACATCTCACCAAAATAAGACATCTCTGGAATCAAGATCAAATAACATGTGCACCTTCACATCCTTGCAACAACCAATAAATATGATTTTTTGGTGTTTCCTCTCCATGGATTTCCTCTAAGAATCTAGAATAAATTCCCAAGACTCATTACCAAAAATATGAAATGTAGAAACATCGAGCATGACATGAATTTAAGACTCCTTAGGAGTCAAATATCACAATGCCTTGTGAGGCATCTAATTCTAAATATAGTTGGCACAATTGATAACCTCATCCCAAAAGGAAGGACTCATATCTTGAGACTATATAATATGATTGGCCATCTCCTATAATGTTATATTCTTTCTCTCACCGACCTCCATTTTGGTGAGGGGTATGAGGAACTATGAACTAATGATGTAAACCATGCTCAATGCAAAAATCTCTAAAAGATTGATTCACATATTCCTTGTAATTTTTCAGTCTGTATATGCCTAACACAAAGAAAAAATTCTTCTCCACAAATTTCTTAAAGATTCAAAATGAATCAAAGACATCATACCTGTACTTCAAAAAGTACACCCATGTGCATCTAGAAAAATCATCTATGAAGGTAAGCACATATCAAGCACCTAAAAAAGATGGAGTGGGGAATGATATAAGATCATTGTGTATCAACTCCAAAGGTGTCTTAGCACATGTTGATCTAGCTACTAGAGAAGGATATTTTTTATGTTTTCCAAGTGCACAACCTTGACAAACATCATCAGTACAAGATATCTGAGGTAGCCTAGTCACTGGCTTCTATGTACTCATCCATTTTATATATCTATAGTCGACATGGCCAAAATGCTAATGCCAAAGTTTTCTCACTGTGTCTACATGAGAAACAAGAGAAATACCTATAGAATCAGAGCTCTTGAATCTATCAAGCTGATATGTGTAGGACTATTAATCAACACTCCTAGTAGAAACAACCAAATTAGGACTGTGGATGTCTCAAATAACCACATCATGTGGTGAGAACTCAACTATCTTAGTAGAGATAGAATAACAAATATGACTAACAGATAAGAGATTTGTAGAAATAGACAAAATCAATAGAATATCTTGTAGGGAACCATTGTCCAAAGAGATGCCAGAACCTAAAACTAAAATTTGCATAGAATCACCATTGAAATCTATATATTAACACTCTAAGAAAGTGAGGTAATCAAATCAAGTGAATGTGTCACATGGTGGGAAGCACTCGCATCAATGATCCAAGTAGTAGAAGAAGACAAATCTCATATAGAAAGAGCATGTGTTTTCCCTAAAGGAGGAGATGGTGGCTTCAATGAAGAAATACTATCTTGTTGCAAGGTGTCCTTTAAAGCCACAAGATGTTTCCAACACTTGAAAATTGGATGTCCTTCCTTTCCACAAAAACTAAAGGATTGCCTATAAAATTCTTATCCTTAGAGGAAGACTCACTAGACTTAGAAGGTTTACCCTTCAGTGTGGATTTCCAAGTATCTGATCTAGGAGATGGCTTGGAGTAAATCTCACTACTAGTTAAATATGTTTTAGGCTTTGGTTTATGCTTCAGCTTCCTTGTAGATGTCGGAGCAACCAATGTCTAGCTCTTTGATCATGTTAGAGAATCCAACTATGTAAGATTGGCTTGTTCTCTAATCAACCAATCATAAAATACCTCAATTGTGGGCATGGTAAATCTAGAACCCAAAGCATCCATAGTGGAATGGAAGGTAGAAGAGAAAATTTGAAAGTTTCCTTGAAGCTTTAATAGAATCAGATAAAAGAAGTCCTTATCAATATTTACTCTCATTAACCTTGTAACAAAGATCTATGTTGTTTAAACTTCATCAGAAAGTCTTCAATGGAGGGAAAAGCATTAGGTACAAGTGATGTAAGCTCTACCTCAATGTATTACTCCTTGAACTCATTGATAGTACCAAATAATCCCTCTATCTTAGTCCACATATCTTGAGGAGTAGTGCATCCATCAAGATGAAACTTTAAACTATCAATTATCTACAAAGAAATTAACTCCATGGTCTCATCCATCTTGTTCCTATATTGCATGACCTCGAATGCCCTCTATAAAATTAGTCACACATCATCTAAACAAGATCATAATACTTTTGAATAGAGAAGTCATCTCATCAATTTTAGCCATGTGTGATAGTTATGTGGGATCAGAGGTGCTAGATAGAAGAGGTCTCAAACATATTTTTAGGTGTTTATATTGATGTATTTTTTGGTTTACTGATGTAAATGACCAAAAAAAGAATGAAAAACACACTCCCCCCCCCACAACAAATACAAACAATTGAACCCCAAAAAATAGAAAGCAAGCTATATAATGAGAAGATCAAAAAAACTTTAGTTGAGTATCATGTGTACCTTTGAAAATTTTTGATAAAAATAAAAGAGAATCTAAAAAGAGTTCAAAGATAACTTTCTAACACTTCTTATAGATCAAAAAAAGGAGAAAAATTGAGCAATTTATGCCCCTTAGAATGAAAAAATAATCATTGGACTTCACTAGTAAAATAGGTACCATATTAGAAAATAAAACTAGAAAAAACTTGCACTAATATGTCCATCTCATAATTAGCTTTTCGACGATATCTCATTTTCCTAAAAATGCCTCAGTATGCTCAAGATATTGCAAAACAACCATAGGTACCTCTAGAAAGAATTTTTTTTTTTTTGAAAAACCCCCTTTGAGCTTAAAAGTTAGTCCCCTATCCCTGTATATGATCGCTCAATGGTTACGAGTGGTG
This sequence comes from Cupressus sempervirens, assembly GCA_028749045.1. Classification (NCBI taxonomy): domain Eukaryota; kingdom Viridiplantae; phylum Streptophyta; class Pinopsida; order Cupressales; family Cupressaceae; genus Cupressus; species Cupressus sempervirens. The sequence goes on along the minus strand of CM053784.1, from coordinate 85,260,685 downwards.
CATGTTAGAATATATAGTCCACCAATATAACTAAAAGGGGGGTGAATTAGTTATCCAACTAATATCCCAACTATCAACTTTAAACAAACTTAAATATATGAGAAATTTAATTAGAAACCACAATAAGATACTCATACACAATAACATTAGATATGTTAACTAGGGAAACCATTTATCAAAAAGAAAACCCCAATGGGGGATTGTACCCACAAGATGATGTACTAATATAAATATTCCTTGTTAGAGGATGGACCCTATTTGGAGTCTATAACAACATTTAGTACATATCAGTACATTTTATGAGACTTTGAGTCTCTGTTAGGAGATTACAACCCTGTTAGGAGTTGTGGAAGATGGCTAGACCCACTGCCCAAATAGCTTCAAGGGAAAGACCATGATCTTTGTATTATTCCTTGTAGAATAATAGAATTGAGTAGTAATTCCTTCCTTTTTCCTATCAACTGGACCTTTGCTCCTAATCTTGTAACTATATCACAAATCTCACATCCAATAATCCCTTGGATCACTTACTCATTGTGATATTGCTATCAGGATTTAACTATGTGATTTTGAGTCAAACTCATTGACCCATGTTTCATGAGTAGTGATTGAACATGAATCCATCTCTCATGAGAATAAATGGAACACTTAGCACTCATTGGATCTAGGTGATGCTCACATGGGTGAAGCACTGAGACTTTTGGGGAGGTCACCCATCCCAGTACCACTCTGGCCTAAGCGCGCTTAACTATGAAGTTTCCTCCATGGTTAAACCCAAAGCTTGCAACCACATTTTCAAAACCTTCACCAAGTGTTGTGCCTTATTAACCATTCATTAGAAATCCCTTTAAGCTCATCAATTGATAAGTAGGAGATAATCTCCAAAGCAAGTCAAATTGTAATATTGCTATCAGGATTTAAGTATGTGATTTTGAGTCAAACTCATTGACCCATGTTTCATGAGTAGTGATTCTAAATGAATCCATCTCTCATGAGAATAAATGGAACACTTGGCACTCATTGGATCTATGTGATGCTCATAGGGGTGAAGCACCAAGACTTCTCGAGAGGTCACCTATCCCAGTACTACTCCAGCCTAAGCACACTTAACTATGAAGTTTCATCCACATCAAAGTTAGAGATATACTTCAGCATCCATTTCATCCACATTACTTGGTTAGAGATATCTTTTGCTACAACATACTCTACCTTAGTTATACTCTAAGAAATACAATCTTGTTTCTTGCTTAGCCAAGAAACCAATCTTCCTCCAAGAAAAAATGCACCAACACTGGTATTTTTCTGTCATCCATACTGCTTGCCCAATCTGCATCAGTATATGCACTATTGGAAATAATCTAGACTAACAAGGTTACTAAGAGGGGAGGGGTGAATCAGTAACCCTAAAACTTTAATTCAATTCTGTATAATAACACATTCACCATTCATCCATCTAATCTACTATATGCATGAAAACATTTATAACACATGAACACACTGATTTGGTGACCCAGAAACCTTCCAATTAGAAAGTAAAACTGGGGTGGGGATGATGCCCACAAAACTTCAATACTGCAATATAAAGTTGGCCGATTAAGGCTTACAATGATCACTTCTAATGATCTGTCCTATTAGGAGCAAGTAGGATTGCTAGATCCACAAAGTTAGAGGATTTACAAACATACAATGAAGTATGCACTCTGTTAGGAGATTTACAAAAGACTGTTAAGTCTACCCTGTTAAAAGATTTACAAACTAGTTCACCTATTAGGATGAAGTAGTGGATCTGGTTACAACTGATTGCTGATAAGATCCCCTGTGCTCTGATCACCTGATGTGATGGATATAGCTTTTTTGCATCAATTTTTGACCTTACTGTATTCCTTTGTTCTGCTGGTGATTCGCTTTTCTTCTTCTCAAAATATTGCAATATAACACCAATGATGATCAATATTTCATTATTTCAAATGATATATATCATTCCAATATTTACACTAGCAAGGTCAACCAATCACAAGTGAACAAACATTACTGAGTCAGCCAGATAGTAGAAAACTCAGGTTCCTCAAACTGACTCGGTGACCTTCTGATACTCGACATCCACCACAATACACTGCAATGTCATGCACTCGGTAAGAGTAGAGGCACGGTCCATACTAATCATTCTAAGTAGCTTGGAACTCGGTAACCATTGGTGACTCAGTGAATATTGTGTCACCTAGTAAAAACTGAATCCATTGATAACCTTCTTCACTTGGTAAACACTGATTCCTTCATTTACCTTGTTTACTTGGTAAACATTGATTCCTTCATTTACCTTGTTTACAAGGTAAACACTGATTCCTTCATTTACCTTGTTTACTCGGTAAACACTAAGTTCTTTGTTTACCTTGATCACTCGGTAAACACTAAGTTCTTTATTTACCTTGATCACTCGGTAAACACTAAGTTCTACTAATGACTCGGTGAGCACTGACTGCTTGGTAAACACTGCGAAGCTTGGTAACCACTAACTGCTTGGAGAACACTGTTCTTCTCGGTAACCATTATGAACTCAATAAATACTGCTGAACTACCCATATGCTTGGTTTCCAAAGGAATGCTCGATATCAACTATAGACTGAGTGATGAGCTTGATAATCATTCCAAATTGAATAAGTTTTGTAACTAATGAAAATATATCATAATTCCAACAATCTCCCCCTTTGGCATTAGTGACAAAAACACTTATGAGCCCAAACTTATATACAATATCTGACATACTGATGACTGATTCTACTGAATATACATGACTTCCTTACATATAACTCCCCCATACAATATACACAAGGTATTTACATGAGTTATATGACTTATATTCACAGTATCTCTTTGTCCCTTTCTACATTTATCTCACCAATATTTCTTCTTGAGTTTCTCTTTCTCCCCCTTTTTGACAATAATGTCAAAGAATAAAATAATGTATTTACATAGAGACTCCAAAATGTGAGATAAACTTTGAATGTACCTAGAGAATGAGTTGCAGAGTCTTATCCTAGTTCTCTTGAAATATTTTATATGTAGATAGAGCTATTTGAACTTTTTTAGAGAGTTCAATCACATGGTCTACAATGGAGAAATTGTTGTCATGGATCGATGTTTTTAAATGGGCAATGTGCTCTTGCATTGTGTCCATGATGGGAAGGATCATATTCTGAATATCTAACAATGTAGATTAGATCCTTGACTCTTCTCTCAGCAATTCTTCTTGCTTCTCTAACAAAAATTTGATCCTAAGGTGATGAGATGAGGTTGAACTGGGGTCAAGCATCAGGTGTTGTGTGCTTGCCTTCAGATCCTCATCTATCTTATTCAATTTCTCTCTTATTTCCTTAGTATACTCGGTAACATCACAAAGCTTAGCAAAAAGAGATGTTACATTATTAAAAGAATTTTCAATGTTGGCCACTGCGGTTAATTCAACCTATTTTATTGCTATATGCTGAGCAATGTGCTCAAGCACCTTATTATCAAACTTCTTTTCTGCCTTCTCTATAAACTTTTCTTGACCGGAGGTATCCTCATTGAATTTATTGACTACCTCTTCTAATTGTAGCAAAATGTGTTGAGAAGTATCAAAATCAACACCTATAGCCTTAGTAATTATATTTTTTGCTTCATCAATAATTTTAAACTCTCTATCTCTCTTATTCCTTAATTGTTTCTACTTTGCCTTCAATTCTATGCGCTGACTGAGCAGTCTTAGTTCATCAATTGAAGTAGTATCTGTATCTATCTTGGGAATGACAACTTTAGTATCCAGGTCTACATCCTCATCAATTGTCTTGCCTGTAAGTAGAATTTTAATGGAGTCTTTGGTTTTTCTGTTGTACTAACATCTTTGTTTTTGAAAATAGAGACAATGGTTGATGAGGTTGGACTGGCTGTCAAAACTGGAATAGGACCAACTAAAGGAAGACTGAGAGAGGGGCTAAATGTATCCAAAATTGATATACTTCCCAGAATTGATGTGCATACCAGAATATTTACAATTGAAGAGCTTACTGGTGCAAAAATTGGTGCTAATGTAGCTGAAGTTGACAAAATTGGAGAGCAAACTGGAAAACTTACTATACATATTGTAGGAGGAATTGATACTTTTGATGTAGTGACTACTGCAGTGGATGACTCAGTAACTGAAGAAGTTGCCTACAGATCGGTAGATGAAGTGCTTGGCACTTGCATTGGGAATACCTGGAGCTGGGAGGAGATTGGTGAAGATTAAGCAATTGATGTGGCAATAGTGCTCACAATCTCACTAGTGGAGGTTGTCGAGCTATAGTAACAAATTTTGGTGGAGAGTGAGGAAGGGATGCAATAACTGCTGCTGCAATTTTCACCGGATCATCTTCCTCCTTATCTACCTCTTCAGCTTCTTCCTCCTTGTCTTCTTCCTCTTTATTTTCTATCAGTGCATGCAGTTCTCCTAGTGAGACTGTGATGGATAGAGTGCTATCAAGCTCATCATCATTGCTGATGTTATCATATTTAATTTCTAGTGGGTCTTCATTGGGCTTATGTAGATGATAGATATTTTTCCACATGTTTGTAGCATCATTTACAACATGTTCAATGTCTTTAATCAAAATCAAACAGGTGTGGAATCTGATCATCATTTTACCTTCATGGCTTTTCATTTTAGTTTTTACTTCTGCTCCAGTGAGACTTGGTCGGAGATTCTTTAGGGATTGCTCATAAATATCTTTTACCGTTTGGGTGGCTAACTCCCATCTTGGTTGCAATCTCTCCAGTAGTTCTTTTGAGATTTGAGGGGCACTCTAGTTTGGGGAGTATTTCCATTTACCCATCTTATTGAGTACCAGCTCCTCAATCTACATTTTCTCAACATCAGTTCTAGTTTCAAATTTCAATGCTTTGAAATTTTTGATGCCAACTCCTTCCTCCAATTATTTGAGCCTTTGCTCGAATGAGGGTGCAGGCCTGACTAGGATAGGTTCCTGCTTACCTTTCCTGGTTCTTCTGGAAAACACTGTAGTAGGCTTCTTCTTAGGTTTGGTAATGATCACCTTACCTTTCTTCTTTGGCTATTCTTTTGTAGATTCTTCTTCTCCTTCTTCTTCTCCTCCTTCTTCTTCTCCTCCTTCTTCATCTTCACCTTTTCCCTCGATGACCATAAGAGGACCGGTAGAAGTTTTTAATTTGGTTATTTTCCTTTTTCCCTTGCTTATGGCCTATGGTAGCTTGATTTCAAGCTCAATTCTAGCCTTAGCTTCATCATAGGTTCCAGAAAAAATTTTCCTTGGGTCTACTAGCTCATTTACTAGTGCTTCTATGATATCTCTGGTTTCATCAATATTTACCTCATAGGGAAGAGGTTTCACCCATGCAACTCAGGGTCTGACTGCCTGAATGTATACCTTGTCACAGTCAACCATAAAGCATGCATCATCCTTATAATCTTCAACAAGCTTTGGAGGAATTATGAATCTGTTATTCATTCTTTTCTTGAAGTCTTCAAAATAATTATCCATAATACTATCAAAATTTTCACCCATTTCTGCTACAAATTCATTTATTTGATACAAAACTAGAATATCTTTTCTCCATACAACTGTACCTTTTGAAGGGAAAAAATTTTGTATATAGAAAAATAAACAAACTAACAAAGAACAAAATTTATAAGAGTTGGTTTTTGAGGTCCTTATACTATACATGTTCTTATTAAGTTGTTTCAACAGCACATCTGTTAGGTCAAATTCCATATTCTTTTTAACAATCTTATAGGCTAAGTCTACAGCCTCACAAGGCATGCTATTCAATCTGCTAGAACTATACATCTTATATGCAATTAAATAAATTCCAAATCTTAGCTCTGCATCAAATACATTGTTAGGTTTCAATCCTCTGCCATATCATTCAGCTAGGGTTAACTTTTGAAGTTCATCCCGACTTAGGGTTTTAGTGGTTTTGGATTTTCTTAACATAGGTAAACTCGTGATCTTATGAATCATCTTCTTTGTTATTAGGACGGGTTGCTCTAACCACATTTTACCATTATGCACATGGCTTAAAATGTATCTTATCCATTTCATTTGAAAGTTCCTTTGCAAGTGCGGGATATGGGTCAAACCTTTGGTTTCCAGATGTTTGAACTCGGGTTTGAGGTTTCCATCCATGCATAACTCGGCTAGGGCATTTCCATATCTAGTGTCCCTATTTCTTGAATAGTGCATTTGAAATGAGTACAAATATCATTTATAAGTAGTACCTTTGGTGGAATTTGCAATTGGGCTCTATGCGGATCGAGCGATTCAGCTATGGCAGGAATGAGCTTGAAGCTAGGTGCTTTCCATTCTACTCCCTTCACAAGCATTTCAGAGCCTCTCTTTGCCTTGTTGCTGCTAGTGCTTGCTGATGCCATTGCTGCTCGGTGAGTGAATGATTTTGTTAAACAAATTCTTCATTGGAAAATCACTTCAGATTGCTTGAACTCACTTTCGTGCTCTTGAAGATCTCTTCGCTCTGTATATTCTAAATTTGTGGTGAAAATGAGATCAAATTATGCCTTTTTGATAAAAAATCTACCATTAATGCTTGGGTACAAAGGTAGCTAAGATGACCTAGGGTTTTCCAGATAGTCACCAACTTACTTGATAAACCTTGCAACTCGGTGAACAAAAAAAACTTTTCATATTCCCGACCTAGCTCGGTTAAGTCTAAAACCAACCTTGCTCAGTAGATGCACCACAGTGAACTATGTCTTATATCTGAAATATTGATTTGTCTTTTGCACTCCTTTATTCTGAAACTACTTAGGATATTGCTTGAAGATGCAGTCCTTAATCCCCTTTTGATGAGTCTAATTAGAAGTGGAGTCACCCACTTCTTGAGTGACATAGCCATTATTTGAATTTTTTGGCTCGGTAGATTTTGGAATCCACTGTTGTCTCATTTGTTTTTGAATGTTGTCAGCTCTAGCTTTCTTTTCATCTTCAATTCTTCTTATATTCATGCAATTCTTAGATATATGACCAAGTTTAGTACATGTATAACATCTTATAGTAGTATCCTTTTTTCTTAGGTGATGCCTTGCACAGTTTATTCCAATGTGTCCATATTCTCCACAATAGTGACATCTGCACCAAGTATTGTAGTCCCAACCAAATATTGCTTTGATAACCTGTTCTACTGGATTGAATGCTTTGGATCTAAATTAAGATGCCTTGTGACCTTGTTTCTTGCATTTGTGACATTTTCCCTCAAACTTTGGTTTCTCTTTGCATTCATTTGCTTTGTGACCATGTTGATTGCAATTGTAGCATTTACCATTGAATTTTCCTTTACCATTGCTCCAACATCTGTTAGATGTATGACCTAACTTACCACAGTGATTGCAAGTAGGTCTTTGATTCTTTTGGGTACCCTGTTTAGAAGATTCACCTTCTTCATTGTATCCAAGGCCTACTTTACCTTTTTGTCTATGAAAATTTTGCTCATTCTGCAGATTCAATTGATCCATATCTGCTTGAGATTTTATCATCCTTTCATTGACTTGTTTTTCAACATTTAGGTCATTTTTCAAACTTTCATTGATTTTTCTTTCAGATCTTAGATCACTTTGTAAGCTTGCATTGATTTGTCTTTCAGTGATTAAATCATTTTTCAAACTTTCATTCTCAGATCTTAGATTCATAGTTTCCTCATTTGCATCAGATAGTTTCCCTATAAGATCTTCATGCTGAAGGGATTGATTATTTCTTACCTCTAAGTCTTCATTTTCCTTGTTTCTCTATTCCAAAATTTCACATAGCCTGATGGATTGGATTTCTTGTTCTCTTTTGAGCTTTCTTACTTCTTCCTGTAGAGAACCATTCTTTGCTAGGAGTTCCTTGATTGCTTCATTAGCTTCATTTGAACTGCTTGATGGTAAAAGGTTTTCAATCCTTTCTTCAATATATTGATGATCATTCATTTGTCTTGCAAGTTCCTTCCTTCTTTTTAGAGATTGAGAAAGATGCTCCTTTGCTTCATTGAGTTGAGTCATGGCCATTTCCAGATCTAGCTTTTAATTCTCAATAGATTTGTCAAGTCTGAATATCTCCATTGTCCTTGATCTTTGCTCAAGCTGTCCAACTTTATCCTAAGAACCACGAGGCTCTGATACCAATTGTTGGAAATAATCCAGACTAACAAGGTTACTGAGAGGGGAGGGATGAATCAGTAACCCTAAAACTTTAATTCAATTCTGTATAATAACACATTCACCATTCATCCATCTAATCTACTGTATGCATGAAAAAATTTATAACACATGAACACACTGATTTGGTAACCCAGAAACCTTCCAATTAGAAAGTAAAACTAGGGTGGGGATGATGCCCACAAAACTTCAATACTGCAGTATAAAGTTGGCCGATTAAGGCTTACAATGATCACTTCTGATGATCTGCCCTGTTAGGAGCAAGTAGGATTGCTAGATCCACCTTGTTAGAGGATTTACAAACATACAATAAAGTATGCACTATGTTAGGAGATTTACAAAAGACTGTTAAGACTACCTTGTTAAAGGATTTACAAACTGGTTCACTTGTTAGGATGAAGCAGTGGATCTGGTTACAACTAATTGTTGATAAGATCTCTTGTGCTCAGATCACCTAATGTGATGGATATAGCTTTTCTGCATTAATTGTTGACCTTACTATATTCCTCTGTTCTATTGGTGATTCACTTTTCCTCTTCTTAAAATATTGCAATATAACACCAATGATGATCAATATTTCATTATTTCAAATTATATATATCATTCCAATATTTACACTGGCAAGGTTGGCCAATCACAAGTGAACAAACATTACTGAGTCAACCAGATAGTAGAAAAATTGAGTTCCTCAAAATGACTCGGTGACCTTTTGATACTCGGCATCCACTATAATACACTGCATTGTCATGCACTCGGTAAGAGTAGAGCATGGTCCATACTAATCATTCTAAGTAGCTTGGAACTCGGTAACCATTGGTGACTCGGTGAATATTGTGTCACTTGGTAAAAACTAAATCCATTGATAACCTTCTTCACTTGGTAAACATTGATTCCTTCATTTACCTTGTTTACTCGGTAAACATTGATTCCTTCATTTACCTTGTTTACACGGTAAACACTAATTCTTTCATTTACCTTATTTACTCGGTAAATACTAAGTTCTTTGTTTACCTTGATCACTCAGTAAACACTAAGTTCTACTAATGACTCGATGAGCACTAACTGCTTGGTAAACACTGTGAAGCTTGGTAACCACTAACTACTTGGAGAACACTATTCTGCTCGGTAACCATTATGAACTCGATAAATACTGTTGAACTGCCCATATGCTCAGTTTCCAAAGGAATGTTCGGTATCAACTGTAGACTGAGTGATGAGCTCAGTAATCATTCAAAATCTAATAAGTGTTGTAACTAATGACAAATTTATCATAATTCCAACAATGCACATAGAGTGTAATCACTTGATCTATCATACAAAATTCCATTCTTCAAATATTTGAATATCCTCTTTATTGTTGTATAATGATACTCCTTAGGATTAGCTTAAAATCTAGCTACAGTCCCAACTGCATTTTCTATATTTGGTCTAGTGTGAGTCAAATATTGCAAACCTCCAATCATGGATTTGTACTTCTTCTACTAAATTTCATGTCTCATCCTTGCTAGATAACTTGTGACAAATTATCATAAGTGTACCAATAGGCTCTCAAATTTCCAATCTGAATCTCTTCAACAACTCCTTCAAGTACTTAGTTTGTGAAATGATAATTCCATCACTATTCTGCACAATCTACAATCCTAAGAAAAACTTTATTTCTCCTATCATGCTCATTTCAAACTCATTCTTCATTTCTTCAAAAAATTTATCAACTGCTTCATCATTTCCTCCAAATATGATGTCATCAAAAAATATCACTATTATCAACAAACTATTCTCAATTTATTTCAAATACAAGTTATTGTATGTTGTACCTTTAGCAAATCTAAGTTTTGCCAAATAGTTGTCCAACCTTGCATACCAAGTTCTAGGTGCTTATTTTAGACCATATAGAGATTTCTTTAGTGTGCATACCATGTCTTTGTCTTTTGTCAAAGAAAAACCTTTAGGTTGCTCAATATATACCTCCTCTTCAAGTTCTCCATTCAAGAAGGTTGATTTAACATCCATCTGATATACCTTGAACTTCTTATTTGTTGCATAAGCCAAGAACATTCTTACTACTTCCATTTTGGGTACATGTGTAGATGTCTCCTCATAGTCTATGCCTTCTTGCTATGAATATCCCTTGAATACAAGTCTAGCCTTTTTCCTCACAACTTTGTCTTGCTCATTCATTTTAATTCTGAATACCCATTTGCTTCCTATCACATTCTTATCTTTAGGTCTAGGAACTAACTGCTATGTTTCATTCTTCACAATTTGATGTAATTCTACCTTCATTTCTTGAATCCAATGATCATCTTTACATGCTTCATCTACACTCTTAGGTTCAACTTGAGAAATCAAACATATCTCTTCATTAACTTTGTTTCTTTTTGCTACAATCTCATTCTATTTAGGTGTCCTAGGTGAAGATAACTTCCTTTTGATTCCATTCTCTTCCAAAAATATGTTAAACTCTCTAGAATTTATTTCTCCTCCTCTATCTAATCTCAAATAGTTTATTCTTAAATATCTTAAACTTCTAAAAAGCTTTAAACTTCTCTTTAATAAAATCTACCCAAATCATTCTAGTGAAATCATCAACAAAAACCATGAAATGCCTTTCACCATAGAATCCTCTTGATCTAGACGGACCACTCAAATTTATGTGAAAAATCTTCAGCTTCTCTATTGTAGTGAACTTCTTATTGGGAAAAGATACCTTCTTCTACTTGGGAAAAATACACTCTTTGCAAACCACATTAGTAGGCTTAATAATCTTAGGTAGATCTTTGACTGCAAATGTACTACTAACCTTTACAATATTATCAAAGTTTATATGACAAAATCTCCTATTCTATAACCAACTGTTATACACTTTAGCAACTAAACAAGTCATTTTAGTGGGATTAAACTAAAATACATTACCTCTAGACCTAGTTCTAGTTCCAATCATCTTATCATCCTTATCTTTGATAGTGCAAGTCTTTTTCGTGAATTGAAATCAATACCCATTTTCCACCAACTGTCTAATACTCAACAAATTATGCTTCAATCCATCAAAAAAATAAACATCATCAATGTTATTTCTTCCACCTAAAGTAATGGATCCAATCCTTGTAATATGATAGGTTGTATTATTACCAACTCTAACTATACATCAATCATAATTCCTAATTTTAACAAACTTTTTCATGTCACCAGTCATGTGATCTGAAAAACCATTATCTATTATCCAATTAGACTTATTATCAACTTGGGAAACTAGAGCCTTTTCTTCTCTAATTTCTCTATCAAGATCATCTTCTTTAATAGCTACAAATCCTATCTCATCATCACTTTCACTTTGAGCTCTTTCATTAGATTCTTCATCTTCATTAGCATAAAAAAAATTTCTATCTCTTCTAGGCTTAAATTTTCCCTTATACTTCTTCTCTCTTTTAGGAAATTTAGATGCATAATGACCAAACTTAGTATATGTCCAACATTTAAAGATATTCTTACCATATTTTTCTCTTCTCGCAAGAAGACCTTCCTTAATATTCTTGTATTCATCAAATCTGGTTATGCCTGCTACCAGCAAAATCTACATGTGTGCTTGTGCTTCTTGGTAGGCTTGGTCAAAAATTCAAGGTATTGAAAGTTGTCTCAACTCTTGTCAATTCTCTTGATTTCTTTAGATCTACTTGTTTTTCTTCTAATCTTCCAAGAAATGTTTCCTTGGTAAACTCCTTAGTGCAAGGTATAAGTAACTAAATCATCTGAGCAATTTGCTTGAATGGTGATATCAAAGTTTTCAAGATCTTCCACACAACCTCATCTTCTTCCTTGGTTGAACCATGTGACTTGATTCCTACAAAAATCTCTAATATCCTACCAATATAGTTTCTTATAGATTCATCTTCCACCATTTTAGCATCTTGAAATGCACAGATCCAATTTTGTAATCTCACTCTCTTTGTATGTGTATCACCTTCAAAAATAGATTCTAATGCTTTCCAAATTTCATGAGATATTTGAATTTTCTTTACCTGACTATATTCATTCTTTGGAAGAGATGATAGTACATCTTCTCTATCTCTCATGTTACACATGAATAAATCTCTCTCTACTTTAGTCCATTCTTCAATATTTTCTTCTTTCACAATCATCTTCTGACTCTTTGTCAAGTTCTAATCACCCAGACCCATGCACATCAAATGAGTCTCCTTCAAACTGTCATAGTTGGCCCCATCAAATCTATGACTATTCTTTCTAGAAATATTTTTCATCGATCTCCCAAAGTTGTTAAGCTTATCATTCAAGGACCTAATGCTCTGATACCAATTGTTAGAATATTTAGTCCACCAATATAACTAAAGAGGGGGTGAATCAATTATCCAACTAATATCACAATTATCAACTTTAAACAAACTTAACCATATGAGTAATATAATCATAAATCACAAAAAGATACTCATACATAATAACACTAGATATGTTAACTAGGGAAACCCTTGATCAAAGGAAAAACCCTAGTGGGGATGGTACCCACAAGATGATGTACTAATATAAATATTCCTTGTTAGAGGATGGACCCTGTTAGGAGTCTATAATAATATTCAATACATATCAGTCCATGTTAGGATACTTTGAATCCCTGTTAGGAGATTCCAACCATATTAGGAGTTGTTCCAACAGCTTCAAGGGAAAGACCAATGAACCCACTGTCCAAATGATCTATGTATTATTCCTTGTAGAATAATAGAATTGAGTAGTACTTCCTTCCTCTATCCTATCAACCAGACCTCTTCTCCTTCTAACCTTGTAACAAGATCACAAATCTTACATCCAGCAATCCCTTAGATTGCTTACTCACATTCAATAAACACTCTTCTCCTTTTCGCACTTCACACTTCCTACAATCCATCACAATACTCATGCACATCTTACAAACAAGGAAAACATCTTTCCTTTTATACCATATCTTCAAAATAATTCCTTGAGTTGGCCTTGAGGCTTTCCCAATTAATTATAATAAGATAATTAATTAATTATAATTATAATAGCATTGTCAGTTCATGAAATATACAAAACTTCACATGTGTGATACTAGGGCTTACATACTTGCTGACATCACCAACAAACTATCCTCTATCACTAGCTTACCATGTATCTCAGATGTATGATAGTGAACGAACATTAGGAACTACTTTCCTAATACTCTATTTCTATACTAATTTTTGTAAATTAGGTACAACTTCCATATGCCTTCAACTTATGTGTTGTGCATTGAACCACATCATCAAGACATGGTATTGAACATGTCCCTAACTATGCATAACCAAATAAGAAAAACCTTGTTCATACAACTACAATCTCTTTATGTTACACTTCTAGTCTTCACAAGCTTACTATTATATTGACATCAATGACAAACACAATCATGAATGTAACATGTCAATACTCTATAATGCTTAGGATACTCCCCCAAAGTAGTATCATCAGCATTCATGCTAACAGTGCATTGGTGGCACTCACAGGCCATGGTAGCATAACAACAACGAGGGAGTGGCATGGTAGTGGCCCAATGGTGGCACAGGAGTGGCGTACAAGCTGGGAGGAAGTGGAGTGGTAGAGGGGTTGCTCGACAGTGGAGCATGAGTTCTCCATGGTGGCGTGCCCACTATGAGTGGTGTGAACGATAGCAGCTAGGCAGTGCCCAGGTTGCACATTTTGTAATATTAGGCATGCTTTTTAAAGTTTTTTTTTTTTTTTAAATTAGATTTTTTCCTCAGTCAATGTGTTGAGGGTCATATAATCTTGGAAGGTGAAAAAAATTCCACAAAGATCAATCGTCTCCAAAATCAAAGTGTTATATATAAAATAGGGGTTTTTGGACACTATGAGCTCAATGGTTAGGTCCATTTTTTCTAAAACTTCACCAAAAATTAGTGACCCCCTATTTTAATTTTAAAAAATACCATATCTGATCCAACAAACCCTTGTTCCCATTTTCTTCTATAAACTCGAAGAAGTCAAAGAAGCTACAGCAACTCCAACTCTAATACCATGAAGGATTTGATAAGAACAAATCTGCAGATCCTATAGAACTCCTTCATTCAAGAACTTGTCACAAAGAAGAAAAAGAAAAGAGAAGGAAAGGGTTTGGCTCTAAAAATATGCAAGAATATATTATTAGACAAAAATAATGAGAGACATATACAATGGATCAATCCTTATAGAAGGAGATCATAAAACCTAAAAGGGAAACTCCAAGAGGTAAATGACCTTTTATAATTAATATTTAATTATTAAATGGGAATATATGTGCATAAAGTGAAATCTTAAGTAGGGAGTAAAGGTAATTTAATAAATGTAATTAAATTAATAATTTACTCTAATAGTATTAATTTACAATAACAAGTTCATTCCTGATAATTCCAATCTACTTTCCAAGAACTTTATCATTATGTTTTGATTCTTGAAAGTCAAGTTGTAGTTGTCCAATCTCACAAATAATTATATTCCATTTAATACATATTTCCTTCAAGGAATGATCAAGTTTCCCTTAATTATTCTTTCTTCCTTCAATATACTTTGTTATCCCCATTACAAGACATTCCATCTCATTTTTTAAAATATGTTTATCTTATCTATCTTCTTACATTCGTCTATCATGTCCTTTAATGCTTTACTCAATTTTTCATTGTATGTGCTTTATTTCTTCTTTATCTACTTATTAGTTCTTTTCCCTCATTTGTTGGTTTGTTTAGTTTCCCTTTGAATGGTTAAATGAATTTTTTAGTAGCCTTAAGATTCTTTCTCAATTCAATATTTCTAGGTTTGGATTGATCATTATCTTCAAGTGTTAAGGATTTATTGTTGAATATTATATGCACCCATTGAGTCTCCTATTAGGATATTTCTCAAGATACTAGGATTCCTCTGAGGAACTAGGCTCTTATACCATTTTTTTATAATTAAGCAACACTGAGAGTGAAGAGGGGTGAACCTGTGTTCTATACTTTTCAATTTTATTAATTTGATTCTTTATTTGTCTACCACATAAGAAGAAAAGAGATTAAATAAAGCATAAAAAATATCTGCTACAACATAATACCAAGATTTTTTATGTGGAAATAGAGTTAAGGGAAAACTACATTGTGGATGAGACTATAAGATGAAAAGACTATGTAGAAGTGTTAATAAAATAGAATGCACATGCATTCAAGTATGTTTTATAATATAGCTCACAGCTCAAAATGAAAGAGGCTTATTGGTTGTGGGACAAATAAAATGTCACAAAAAATATTAAACTAAGAAATAACATCTATAAATTCCAAAGTATATTTCTAATTAAGTACAATATACTAATTTCATACACTTCATAGCTTATTTTATGTAACTCTGATTTGGACCTCAAATCATTACCTTGTGCACTTCAAAATGTGACTCCATAATCACTTTTTACATAAAATCTACCATCTAAAAATAGCCAAAAATATCACTCTTATATATTTGCAACAAGAGATTATATCTCTTACATGTTGGCTTCAAGAATAATTAACAAGATAAGGAAACATGTATTATTAGTCAGCTAGATTTAAATGTAAATCTTAATGCAAACCATAATAATTAATCATATTCTACCACACATGTTGGCTTATTATCCTTAATTAAAAATTATAGTCACCAAAATTGTTAGTTTAGTTCCACATTAGGATCTACTATAACAAAATATTGTTCTTTTGTGTTTACCAAAAATTTAATACATAGAACCTTCTATCTTATAGACCTATTAATATTGGACCAACAAAATATGGAATAAAGTAGCATAGATATTTATGCATCTTTTTTTGGATCTATAACTCAAAATATTGATATGAGAGTATATATTAGACTAAATACCAAATACTTCTATATGCTCTTTTCTTCACCAAACTTTGAATAGATCTACAATATACCTTCTAGTTTGATCAAATAGAGTAATGCATATGGGTGTACTAAGATAAATTCTCATTAACAATAACATACAAGAAATTGTGAAGTGTCTCTTTCCAAACACCCCTATCTAGCCGATGTATCCTACAAGGGACTATGATGGACTAATACAAAAAAAATCTAATTCTTTAAAAATGGGAACCTTACACTCTACCCTCCTTGAGATTACTTCTCCCCAAGAAAACATGACTAAAAAGAAACTCCACTACACTAGAAGTTCAAAGGAAGACAATGAAATATCCCACAAACAACAACATTGTTGAAGTGTCAACATAGCCACAACTATGGAAAGAAGAGCAACAAACCAATCATCAAAAATATGTACACTAAAATTGTGCATTTTTAAAAAGCCATGCACATCATCAAGATCAAAAATGAAAATACAATAATTGTCACCTTGCAAAAAAACAATCAAATCAAAATACCTAGTAGTTTGAGAGATATGATCAAATCTTTCAGATCTAGGGTTTTTTGTCTCCAAACAAATCTGCACATGGGGGTTAACTCCAAAAATGTCTAAAACCAGCAAGCAAAGGTGAGTTACCCCACAGTGGGTGCCAAAAATTTATGTCTAAAATGTGGGCACACTTCTATGAGTCATTATATCCAAGATTTCTCAAGAATGAGGTCTTGAATGGTGGCTCATAGCTCTCTATTCATGGAGTGCAAGGCTTTGTAATGGAGGCCCTCAATTTGACCTAGTTGTGCCCATGAAAGTACACCATGAAACAAGAGATTCAAGAATCTAAAATGAATGCAAATAAAAATGTAAACTAATCTAAATGATGAAAATGCAAAACAATGCAAGACCTAATCTATGAAAGTAAGATCTAATCTATCA
The DNA here is from genome assembly GCA_028749045.1 of Cupressus sempervirens. Lineage (NCBI taxonomy): Eukaryota > Viridiplantae > Streptophyta > Pinopsida > Cupressales > Cupressaceae > Cupressus > Cupressus sempervirens. The sequence continues at coordinate 85,243,676 of CM053784.1, read as the reverse complement.
ATGCAAGAATTAAGCTAATATGAAAATGCAAGGATGAAACATCATGATGGAAGCCATGAATGCATGAGAGAAGAAGATAAGAAGAAATAATTTCTCCACAAAAAACTTTAGTATTCAAACTATTTCAAAAATTTCTCTCCAAACCTACAACATAACACTAGCATAATAATGGATGTTCAAACCTACAGCATAACATTAGAATAATTGTGGATGTCAAAAATGAGGAGAGGGCTCTCCCTTATAAAGAAAAATGTGGAAGTGGAAAGCTTCTTACAACCAATATGGGATAATAGAGTTTGATCCATGCGAGACAAAATTCCACCAATAAGAAAAGAGGAGAAGAATTAAATGAGGGAAGGAAAAAGAAATTTATTTAATTTTTATTTATTTCATTTCCTTTTTAATGTGGGATTTATTTAATTAAAAGGGAGAAAGCTCTTTTAATTAAATAGGAAATATTTAATTAAATTAAAAGAGGGGTTTTTCTCTTAATTAATTTAATTGTGGATGAATTTAATTAAAAGAGAGATTTTCTTTTAATTAAATCGAGACTTATTTTATTTAATTAAATGGAAAATTTTCTTTTAATTAAACATGACTTACGATAAAATGATCAACCTTAGAAAAATAAAAAATTGAATTTGATGAAGAAAATTGATTTAATTTGGTTTAATAAAAATATTACAAACCATTTGATTCAGGAAATTGATAAATTGATAAATTGAATAATGGGGGCCCATAGTCTAGGTGACTATTTTAGGGTGCATACATTTGCCCTTGTTTGACTAATGTGTGATCAATTTGGGAACACATGTACTGAAAGAAAGAAATTGAAGTGTGAGTTCAATTTGGGATCACAAAACAACCCAGATGTGTGGTCAATTTGGGAACACATCAAGACAAAGAATACAAATGAATTTTGACTTGAAAAAATCAAGAATAAAATTGATAAAATCGAATCAAGGATTGAATTTAATAGGTACTACCCCCTCATGATCAAAATCAAAATGAGATATAGGAGAAACAAAAAATTGATAAATTTGATCAAATCAAACAAAAGATAAAGTTCTTGATGTAAGATGAAAGAGATAAGAATCACAGAACCAAGGTAGATCATCAAGCATCAAATATGAAGCCCTAAAGTTGAATTAGAAGGAAAGAAGTAGTGTAAAAGAAAATGGAAGATAGAAGTTTGGAAGAGATGAAAAGAAACAAAAAGAAGAAAAGAAAATTTTTCATAAGAAATAGAATGCTCCAAAATCAATCAACTATTTAAGATAGAAATTTTGATTGAGATCACGAAAGAAGATAAGGAAATGAAGATCAAAACATGACCATAGTTGATTAAAATTCCACAAGAAAGATGAAGGGAAAACCCTCTCAAACTCATAATGTAGCCTAAAAATGAAAACTAACTAACAATGCAAGCTACATGAAAATGCAATGATGTACTTGCAATAGAGAAACTGTACTTATTTTCATCATTGGGCTATTGTTAATGGACATCAAAAAATCACACGATCATCACTAGCCACAAGCGCAACTATGAAGATATGAATTTGATTTATGTCATATTGGAATGTGGAAAGATTCTAACATAAGCATCAAAGACATAAAGGTCAAGATGACTTCGATGTTAGCTTATCCAATTTAATGTAGCAAAACCATGCTCCCATTAAGGCATAGATGCCAAGATAACTGGAAGAATGATTGTGTAAAAATAGTCAAGGATGTTGTCTCAAATCTCCTAAGTGTTTCAAGGGGACAACAAGAGACACTCTAGAATTTCAAGACCACACCCACAAGCAGAAAAAAAATAAAAAAATGCCCCATACCCCAAGTCCTCTAGCTATGCATCTTGTAGAGACTTATTAGACATGGACACTCAACAAAAATCAATAACAAACAACACACAAAGAAAAGATCATGTTATAAGTCAAGCATTAAGTGTTGCATTTAAAATTTAAGTGTGTTAACTAATATTGAGTTCCCAGGATAAAGATCAAATGCTTGCAAGTAGAAAATATCACATGACAAAATTGTGTAAGGCCAAACCAATAAGTGTTTAAAAACACTCGATGTCAAGGGTTGTATTGAAAAATACAATTGGGGTGGTGTTGAAAAACACTGTTTGCAAGGTGTCCTAAAGACTAACACAGCCAAGAGATCAAAGCTAACATAGTTATGCTCCCTAGACAAAGACTAATTCCAAACTAAGGCAATAAGGACAAGGCATGATGGAGAAAGGCTAAGTGTCGAGGACACACACTAAGAAATAAGGGTGCAAAGGCCTCAAGTAGCACCCATTTCTAGGTTTTCACCACTTGGATTTTTATTTTTTATTTTTTCAGGACCTTTTATAATTTTTTTGGAGATACATCAAAGTGCCTATTGCTAGGTTTTCACTAAGATGATCATTTTTCAGGACATTTTCAATTCTTAAAATTTTCACAATATATCATTTTTTTGGATTTTTGAAATATATCATTTTTTGTATTTTTTTAGGATCAATAAATATATACAAATAATATACAATGCCCCTGGACAAAAACAAGGACCAAACTCTCAAACAAGATCACATCATCCAGTCCCAATGTCTAGCAAGGTGGGGTTTCAAGAGTGATTAGCAAGCTGGTGAAAGAAATGAAAGACAAGAGAATGAAGGAGAATAAAGGGAAGAAATCCTCAAGGGAATACTCCTCAAAAGTACCCAAGCTAGGGGAAAATTGTCATGTAAAGCACATTTGGAAAGAAATGAAAGGTCAGCATAAGATAATTCATGAAAGCATAATGTAAAAGTGGGAAAGATGCAATCCAAAGGAGTAGACATGTCAAGACGCTTCATAGCAACATATTTTACTCTTTTTAATTAGATCAAGACCAAAGGAGTAAATGGGAAAAGGATAGAAAAAGACTAAAATTAATGGAGGAAAATAGATATGAAGGCTAAACATGAAAGGAATGAAAACAAGATCATCATAATATATCTCACAAGATAGTAAAATGTTTGTGTATAGGTCAACATTGTCAAGATCAAAAGAGAATGGATGAGAGATGTAGAAGAACTATGCATGATGTCTAATTGTTAGGTTTTCATCATGGTACTTATCCAAGGTGTCACAAGGGAGTGGTTTTCACCATAGGATGAATTTATTTCTCTTTACTTTTGCTAGCAAGGTGCCTGATTACCAGGTTTTCACCAAGGTACATTTTCAAATTTTTCATTTTTTTCATTTTCTTTTTTTTTTAAATATTTTGGAAGAAGTCAAGCATTTTAGATAATTCTCCTTGAAATTTTAAACTATGACATGCAAAGTAGTTGAAATGACATGCTCAAAGATGCTGATAGAGAAAGGAAGATAGAAGATAGAAATGGAGGATATGGCTTCATGCAAAGCGAGTGAGATTGGAAAATGGAAATGAAGGCAAGATCAACATCAACACACACCATGAAGGGTGGAAAGAGGATGGAGAAAACATGAATGAATTAATATGTGAAGGAATATGGTGAGTGGACAGAAGAGGTTTTAGTTTAAGCACATGGAATGGAAAAATTATTTTGGAAGAAGATGAAGTGGAATTCTTTTGAAGCTTGAATGTCAACTTCAATTGTTGTTCAACATTAGACTCTCTCAAGAGAGACTTTGGAATTCATATAGTTGTAGGCCTCTTTTCATTTCTTTTTAATGATTTAGAGATAATATCTTCAATGATGGATTTTGGAACCCATACTTGTCTTATAATTTTTTTCTCAGATATCTCTTTTGACTTTATGCCCCCGTGTCAATTAGAGGAGACATGGTGGTCTTATTTTTTATATGGATTCTTTAATTTCTTTTTTTTCTTGTATTTAACATTTAGGTTACTTCCAAAAGACTTGGGACTTATGGAAGAAGAAGGATGATATGACTGGTTTAGGTAAGTGGGTGGATGAAAAGGATTCAAGGATATGCACCTACGTTGATCTTGAGGAAAGATAAGAGAGGGAGGGACATAAGGACCCAAGAAGGATGATGAATTAGGAGAGTTGAAAGGGAAAAGTGAAGGGACATAAGGACCCAAGATGGAAGGAAGACATGAATTATTTAGTATTGGTGGGGGAGATCCAAGGATGGATATCGAAGATGCATAAGGGTAATCAATAAGTTCATCAACATCTATATGATAATCAAGGACATCAACATCCTTAAATTGAGCATTAGGATTTTCAATAGGATCATGAACATCTTGAATAGGAGAAACTTCTTTGATAGGAGTATTTGAAGCTTGAGAAGACTTAGAAAGAGTAGAAATTGGAAGGGAACATGAAGTGGTAGATCAAGAAGATGTAAGACTTTGATCTTGACAAGAATTTTTGGATAGCATAAGTGTAGAGTTTTGCTCTTGATTTTCAATAGGCTCAGCATTAGAAGTAACAACACTATTTTTAATAACCTAAATGGAAGTATCATCTTTGGAAGGTGTAGTTATATTAAGGTCATTTTGATTGTCAATAAGCTCAGTGGTGTAAGTAGTAGCTTGATCTTGCTTAGGAGAAGACTTAAGACATGGTGGAATGAATGAAGAAGGGCACAGAGGATCAAAAGAACCATGAAATTGATCAAATACATCATAAAAATAATTGGATGACATGGAGGGTTCTTGATCTTGATCTTACTTTATATTCTTTTCTTTATCATTTTTAGAGTCCTCTTGACATGAAGCCACTCCTAAGGAGAAGGAAGCATGTTGGAATTGTATGAAAGACTTTGGAATAGATGATGAAGAACTAGCTAAAGTAGGCATTATAGCACATGAAGGCTTAGGCTCTTTATGTTTAGCATTATCAAAAGTATTTATAGCCAAGTGAAGGTTAGATTGAGTTTCTTTAAGAGGTAGCCTTTGAGGATAACTATAGGGAACCAAATGAAAAGCATTAGGATATTTGTTGGATGAAGGAATGGTAGAATATTTGAGAGACTTAGAATCTTTATGGGATGTATGGATAGTGGATGAAGTAGAAGATGGAAGGGGAGCATTAGAAGAAAAAAGTTCAACATTAACATGATCTTGCTCAAGAGTGTAATATTTATTTTTAGCATGAGGGTTCTTAGAAGAGGAACTCTTATGCCATTGATGTTTTATTTCACCACAAAAAAATGCTTTCTCTTCCTCAAAAAATGTGGATTTATCATTTAGGTATTGTTCACAAAATTTATCAATGTTGTTTTCAAAATTTGAGTCATATGGATTACCATCAATATCTATCTGTGACTTATCCCCTTTAAGTACAAGTATAGGAGGACTTTTAGGACTTGCAGGAATATAATAGTCATCGTCATCATAATCATTATCACTATAGGCATTATAGATAGGCATATTACAAGACTTTTCATGTTGTTCATTATGGCATGTCTCAATAAGAGGAATAAGACTCTTGGTAGAAGTAGAAGAAGAATGATATTTTGAAGAAGAGGTAGGTGAAGACCCACATGAATGATATTTAGAAGAATCATGATAAGACATAAAAGATGAAGAATGTGAATGATATTTAGAAGAATCATGATAAGACTTGGAAGATGAAGAATCTGAATGATATCTAAAAGAATCATGATGAGACTTGGAAGATAAGGAATATTTGGAAGAAGGATATTGTGATCTAATCTTGTGTATGATCCTAGCAAGAATGTTTGATTTCTTCCCTTTGTCCATCATTTTTGTCACAAGGTTGGCATCCATATATCTATTGTAGTAACAACACTTTTCAAATTCAAGAAGGAGCTTGATTTCATCTGAGCTCAAATGAGGATCCCTAACAAGATATTCAAGAGCCATGGTTCTAAAATAAGAAGAATTAAGAATGGAAGAAGAGAAAGGATGAATAGAAGAAGATAGACTATATGATAATAGGAGGAAAAGAATCAAGAAGGCTTGAAGAAGAGGAAGAATGGAAATGGGAGATTAGAAAGACATGAAAGATGAAGAAGAAAGAAGACCAAGAGTCATTTTGTGAAACTTGATACCATTTGAGTTCATTTGAATGTTGAGCAACATGTAATAAAAATTTTAATGAACATTAAAGAAAAGGTACTAGTTGATAGGATAACCCTAAGAAACATTTGTACCAAACTAGGTTAGTAAGAGCACTCACTTGTCCAAAAGAGAAATGATAAGATAAAATTTTGCAATAAGCATAAACCAACACTTCCATAGAGGTGCTCACAAATTTGGGTGAATACCCTAGCACATATGGACTAGGAGGATGATTTACCAAAATTTTAATTAATTAAAATTAAATTTTGATGAAAGTGGATGGACAAGAGATTACTAAGACTCTCCAAGTGTAATATCAAAGAATCCAAGGTATATCTTTCTCAACAAGGATGTTCTCTAACTCACCAACTCCAAACAAGGTCTCTTGTGAAATCAATGATTACTAATTCAAGAGGTCAAAGGACAATAACCTAAGGTGAAAACAAGCTTCTAACAATGGGGTAAGTAGCCTGATCTAAACTAGATCAACTTAGAGAGATTGGAAATAATAGGACAACAGAGCAATTTGATCATAAAGTCTTGACTCAAGAACTCAAATTTTGTTTGTTTTAAATTTCCAACTTGGTGTATCGATAGATTTTTAATCATGAACCAAGCATGCAAGACAACAATCAAAGATTTCAAGAAAATGTCTTCAAACAATGAGCAAGGGACAAACAACCTTGCACATGAACAAGAATAGTTTCATAGTATTAATCAAATCCTTAGAACCACTACTATGTATGTTCTCAAAATGTTTTCCAATCACGCACATAGTCCTAGAAAAGATAATTTGGCAGCACTATGGTTCTTAGTAATGCTCAACTCTACAACTTTTATAATCTAGACTGGGCGAAATCCAGTCTTGACACAACAGGGTTTTGACATATTCTGAGAATTTAATCAATTAGAGATACTAAGGAGATATGATAGCTCAAAAAAATACTGCACCCATGAGAATTTTCCCCACAAGGACATTTATATAGCAATTGCTACTACCATGTCAAAAATGGCTATTATCTCTTGAGGTATTGTCCATGTGGTTGACCCAATAAAGGGAATGTCCACTATGGTTTAACCCTCTCTAATCAAGGAAGACTCACAAATTCATACCACATGGGAACTTGGTTTGCATTCAAGGGTTCCAAGTTTTTGATGTGCCCAAAAAGTAATAGAGCATACTCTTCTAGCCTTTTCACCTCACCCAAACATAACAAACAAGATTCTTTGACACACTAATTTGAAATCACCTCACCAAATATTTGAAAAATCCAACAATAAACATCACCAATCTCAAAAGAGAAAGGACTAATGGATGTTCAGGACAAATCCAAGTGGAGTAGTGAGATAATAACAAATATCTTTCCCTACCTATAAGGGGATCCATCGTCAATAGGAGCTTCACATGTAAAGCAAGCAAATGAAGCTAAGTCTTTCAAGATCTCCCAAATAGTGTTCATAGGGCCTAATTACTACGTGAAACACAGATGCGTGAAAGCAAATCTAGATCCAATTTTAGAGTACCAAATGAAGTGTGAATCTATGAAAGCATGTAAAAGCACTCAAGCCAAACACATGAGAGATTTCATTTTACTTCCAAATACAAATGTTATAAATATCCAAAAAAATATCTTATAATCCTTGCAACACATCCTTTCTCTGTTGTACCTTTCATTTACACTTGAACGCTCACTCGCAATGAACAAAGTAACAAGCAAAATATGCAAACACAAGATATGCAATATTTATCCAACTTATGAAAAATTAGGGATCTAAAAATCTAATTTTTAAGAGTGATAATAATAATAAAATAACCCAAATGAAAGCTTGCATCATGCATTGATCCATTGTAAAAATTAAATGCAAGCTATTCATTAAATGCCATTTTTTTATTGATTTTTGACCTAGTCATCAAGATTGGACCTATATGATATGAATTTGGATCCAAAACCCTAAATATAGAAAAGTGACCCCTATCAAAAATAAGAGAGCTTACCAAAAATGTTAAAATTTTAAAAATATATTTTCCATTTGTGCTCTAGGGAGCCATTTTATCAAAACAAACTAGTTTTTACAAATTGAATTATTGAGCCCTAATATTATCTCTAAAATCAAAACACAAAGAACCAACTCTATTTAAAATTTAGAGAGATTTTCAAAAATGTAGATTTTTCCAAAAAAATTGCTAATTTACTCCTTAAAATGATTTTTCATTACAAATAAAGAAAAAATTATTAAAATTTGAAAATAACTCAAAAAAATCTTTAAATTAGAATAAAGCTTTTCTGATATGTCATCACCTTGCAAAAAAAAAAAATCAAATCAAAATACCTAGTCATTTGGGACATATGATCAAATCTTTTAGATCTAGGGTTTTTTATCTCCAAACAAATCTGCACAAGGGGGTTAACTCCAAAAATTTCTAAACCAACAAACAAAGGTGAGTTACCCCACAGTGGGTGCCAAAAATGTATGCCTAAAATGTGGGCACACTTCTATGAGTCATTATTGTTAGTAAACAGTTTTGCCTTTCAACAAGAATTACAGAACATGACTCAATACACTCGTAAAGAAAGACAAAATATACTAACAGATGGATAGATTATCATTTTATTGATAATCCTCCTCTGAATTGAGAGGTATGGCTCCCTCAAAAATGATATTCAATGAATATGATACTTGGTTGTGCCTTTAACCTGAAGACACAAAAGGGTTTCTAACATCTGCCCATCAACATTAGGTGAATGTGATTATCAAATTTATGAATAAAGAAAGAAATAAAAATAAATAACCCTATGATTGCTTATTTAACTTCCCACATTGCATTATAAAAGAGTTAAGAGGGGTTGCAGGTATTAGTATGTGAAAAATGTGAATGCATCAATCATAAGATTACATACATCACAAGTCTGATGTAATGGATATCACTATGTCTAAAATAGGGAAATAAAAGACCATAAAATCCTTCAAACTAGAAATATGAGTGTACAGACTATAGAATCAAACACATGCATATCCTCTTTATTTTAGGAGCATAATGGAATAACAATAGTATTATCACATCCTTCCATTACAAATAGATTGCAAAACCAATCTCTCTTCCCTTGAAGTAGCTATAGAACTTGCTCCAAAATAGAAAAAGAACAACCCTCCCTTTCCTCAAACCAGAGCTATCTTCTCACCTGTTATAGAAGCTGTAGAACTTCTAGCCTAGAAAAAAAGAAAAAACCCCCCAGTGTCTAACCTTCTCCTTTCCCTTTATACCCCCCTGCATTCCTTAATTTCCTTTCTTTTTCTCCCTCGAATTCCCTTGTAACTGATACTTGGGAATAACCAATTCCCTCCACCTTCTCAAATGTGTGGCCAAAGATGTACACTTGGCATTATTAACAATTCATAATTTTTCATTTTCTCAGATCAGGTCCATAATATCCATCATGTTTATCAATATTATGTTATTTATGAAAACAAAGGTGTAGGAATTACTATTTCTTTCATGACACATGTCATTCCTATAATGAGCCATCATTAGGGAACTCTTGTCTACCACTAACATGCCTTGTTTCATATTCAAGTTTCTTGGTCACTTTGTAGGAAAACTGTTAGTATCTTCTTGGGTCTCATGCATCATCAAGTGTGTGAAGATAAACTCCATAAGTCATTTTGATTAATAATTGTTCAGGCTCAAAATTTAGAAAGGAATGCTTCGAGAGGATGAATGGGAGAATGAAGAGTGTAAAATTATCTAACTTTTCTTGAATCACATTGTGTGAGAGATTGGCTTGGTGGTTTCCATTGAGTGTTTGAAGATCTTTAACTACTCATTGTCGCAAAATGAATGTGACTTGTGATCTCTATGAATTGGGCTCTTTCTAATATCAATTCACTAAGGTTTGAATTGATTATATTGAGGTCTTTTTGTCAAATAAGTTGCAGTCGACCTCAGGTGATATGACTGCACTTTGTATGGATGTGAAGATATGTTCTTAAAGATCTGCTCCACAGTCTGCAAAACAAAAACCTCCAAACAATACTCTCTGTTAACTTCAACCCGATCTTTTCTATTTTCCTATCTGTGGGCATCATTGGAAATTGGGAATGTGACAATAACTAATATTTTTTTCCATTTCATTCCATACAGCACTGAGAGATTTGATTCTTGGTATACCTATAAGAAAACTCTACAACAATCGATAATAGAAGAGCCTTCATCTTGGCATGGTAGCCATAGTCTCTATTTTGGCGTGGTCTCTAGAATTATATATCAACAACACTTTATATTTTTGCACTTAGAAATAACCTCTATCGAGGATTGTGCTCTGTTTGAGTTGGCTTGAATGGTATGGATGACAATTTTCTCCAACCCAGACACCACATGACGGTAGCTGAGCATATTGGAGGTGACATTAGGAGATGCCGATAATGGTCAAGCTCAACACTAGACATGCAAGATGTTATTAATTGTAACATTATTGCACTCCATGCAACCTGACACATCACTTGTAGTTTGTATCACTTATTATTACTTGCGACTCTTTCAATGTGCCTATGATTTTCATGTGGCATGGAACTGCTGACAACCTTAACACTCTTAAAGAGCTTAAATTTCCAAAGTCATATGGTAACTTCTGAACCTGATGGTAATTGGTAATAGACCACAGCTGAACGTAAGGCATATAGCAGATATTTTGGGGTAACTCCTCTAAATCACTGCAATGATCCATGTTAAAACCTTGTAGCTTGGTATTGTTGAATGTGGATGGCTTTTTAAACCCTTCGCATAAGCTCAAAGTTAGCTTCTCTAAGTTCTGTAGCAATTTTCTTTGATTTAATACAGCTAGAGCTATCACCCTCTTGAAGCAGACACTTTTCAATTGAGTGAGTGAAGATATGGTCTCCAAGCCTTTCACAATTGCTCTCTTTATGCCATAATTAAATACCATGAGAAATTTTAGTTTCTTCACTAATTTAAAAAATGGAGGAAGATAATATTCACTCGCGATAAAGAGTAATATCAGAGCTTTCACCTCCAAAAAATTAATATTGCACCACTAGTTTTCCTGTATTGTACCTGTATGAATAGAGATAATTTGAGCATCAAACAGTTTACCACAATGCAATGCCCATGTCCCTAGAAAATTATTCTCCTTCTTAGGCATAAGTAACCTCTTCCTATGTACTATATCACCTTGGCATCCCAAATACAAGGCCAAATCTCTCATTACATCATGCTGAAATGTACAACTCAGAGACACTTCCATGAGAAATTGTTGCTCTGCTCCCTAGAGCGCTGCTAGTTAAGTTCAATAGGTTTCGGCTTGCGAGCTCCAATAAAATGGCAAAGGCATCCTACCATTCCAGATTTCAAAAATAAACCCAAACATCTAACAATGCATCAGCCTAGATCTTTCTATCCTCTGGAAATGCCCCCAAGTCTAAGAAGCATTCCCTTACTACATCATCTAATAGAAAAACACTAGTCTCCAAGCATTTTAGAAGCCCTTCTTTGTGATAATTCGATATGGCCTCTCTTTTTGAAAGCTTGTTCTTTGCAATCTCCCATATTATAGGAGGTTCTCCATGCAACGAGCTTCCTAGCACCTTAAGAGCTAATGGCAAACCTCTACATTTTGCTTGCACCTCTTTCACCAAACTTGCATCGGCAGTGGATGGAATTGATGTTTTTCCAAATGCCTAGAAGCAAAAAAGGGACAAAGCATCTTCATGTCCTAGCAATGGTAATTGGAACATTTGAGAAGAAGGCTTTTTCGATATAGTAGAACCATCTCTAGGTGACTCCAGTGTTTATCCTTACTGAATTTTCCATAACATAAATTACCATGAGTCCCATTGCACTGTCTGTGACTTTTAACCATGTCTCCGTCCATACCAATTTCTTCTTTTATAACAAGAAAAATATTCTAACTAGATGCATGCTTCATAGTTATATTATAAGAAATCCTAGATAGTGGTTGTGACCTTCAAATTGAGCCATGTCATATGCAATACCTACTTTTTATGAATTGGTTTTCTGAATCTACACTTCAGGATATGGCAAGTTCGATCGCAGAGTTGGAAATTTGAGCCTTGATTCTGCTAACCTGAACTTCAAGTCGAAGTTGAACTTGAAGTTTTGAACCTGATGGTTCAAGTCAAACATATCCCCACAACACTATCTTTTTCACAAGTGACAATTTATAAATCTTTGTTAGCAATTAAAACCAACAAAAATTTCCTCTATGGAGCTAACTTGAAAGTTTAGAATGTGGGTGCTAAAAGCATGGTAACAATTATATCCAAGATTGCTCAAGAATGAGGTCTTGAATGGTGGCTCATAGCTCTCTATTCATGGATTGCAAGGGTTTATAATGGAGGCCCTCAATTTGACTTATTTTATGCCCATGCAAGTACACCATGATACAAGAGATTCAAGGATCCAAAATGCATGCAAATAAAAATGTAAACTAATCTAAATGATGACAATCCAAAAAAATGCAAGACCTAATCTGTGAAAGCAAGATCTAATCTATCAATGCAAGAACTAAGCTAATATAAAAATGCAAGGCTAAAACCTCATGATGGAAGCCATGGATGCATGAGAGAAGAATATAACAAGATATAAGTTCTCCATAAAAAGCTTTAGTATTCAAACTCCTTCAAAAATTACTCTCCAAACCTGCAGCATAACATTAGCATAATAATGGATGTTCAACCCTGCAGCATAACATTGGAATAATTGTGGATGTCAAAAATAAGGAGAGGGCTCTCCCTTATAAAGAAACATGTGGAAGTGGGAAGCTTCTCACAACCAATATGGGATAATAGAGTTTGATCAATGCGAGACAAAATCCCACCAATGAGAAAAGAGGAGAAGAATTAAATGAGGGAAGGAAAAAGGAATTTATTTAATTTTTATTTATTTCATTTTCTTGTTCACATGGGATTTATTTAATTAAAAGGGAGCAAGTTCTTTTAATTAAATAGGAAATATTTAATTAAATTAAAAGAGGGGTTTTTCTCTTAATTAATTAATTATAGATGAATTTAATTAAAAGAGAGGTTTTCTTTTAATTAAATGGGGACTTATTTTATTTAAATAAAAGGGATATTTTATGTTAATTAAACAAGACTTTGGATAAAATAATCAACCTTAGAAAAATAAATAATCAAATTTGATCAAGGAAATTGATTTAAATTGATTTAATAAAAATATTGCAAACCATTTGATTCAGGAAATTGATAAATTGAATAATGGGGGCCCATAGTCTAGGCGACCATTTTAGGGTGCATACATGCAACACTTTTGTATTTTGCATTAGTTGTTCCTCTTATTGGAATATTTGGTAAAGGTAGGATGTTGAGAGGGGGGCGAATTAGTATCCTAGAAAATTTTTAGATCTCAAACCATGTGTTGCCTTTCTTTTAATTAATCAGCATATGCAAGCATGAACATAACTTCACAAATTGAAATGAAAATAAACTTATCTAATTTAATCCTTCATAAGCATGTAAATCAAGACTTTGGATAAAATAATCAACCTTAGGAAAATAAATAATCAAATTTGATCAAGGAGATTGATTTAAATTGATTTAATAAAAATATTGCAAACCATTTGATTCAGGAAATTGATAAATTGATAAATTGAATAATGGGGGCCCATAGTCTAGGTGACCATTTTAGGGTGCATACATGCAACACTTCTCTATTTTGCATTAGTTGTTCCTCTTATTGGGATATTTAGTAAAGGTAGGATGTTGAGAGGGGGGCGAATTAGTATCCTTAAAAACTTTTAGATCTCAAACCATGTGTTGCCCTTCTTTTAATTAATCAACATATGCAAGCATGAACATAACTTCATAAATTGAAATGAAAGTAAACTTATCTAATTTAATCCATCATAAGCATGTAAACGTAAACCATGAAAAATATTGACACACTAATTTGGTCATGTAAAAACCCTTGGTTAGAGGGAAAACTATGGTGGAGTTGAAACTCAAAAATCCTTCACTAATGAAACAAGAGGGTGTATGTTAGGACTTACAATGGTGTCACTTCTAGTGACTTACTCCATTAGGAGTAACACAACAGGATCTATCAAAATCCATCATTCTCAAATATTTTATAATACTTACATAATGTGCGCTCAGTTAAGAGATTTATAATAAAGATTGTATGGTCTACCTTGTTAAAATATTTAATTTCTACAATTGTATGAAAGTAATAGTAAATTGATATGATTGATATACAAATCACTTTATTGAATTAGATCTCTATTCTATTTACTAACTGTGTCCTTCTCACAATATATAAACAACAACATTAAACTGTTCTACATAGGTCCTTATATAGAAATATATTTTTCTTGTATATAACCTGATGTTCAAGAATCTTCTATAGTTCACCTATGATCAATGATCCATGTTCATCCTTATTATCTTACTTGTCTTCCATTTATTTCATTGGCTAAAACCTTTATCTTTAGATCCATAAAAAAATTATGCATCAATCCTAATAAATCTTTTGAAATATTCTCTTCAATCCATGTAAACCATTTTCCCATTCAATAGATTAGAAATACATTAATTTCCATGAAATATCTAACTCATAGGTTCATCCTATGTTTCTCAGTAAACTATGTCTTTTGGCTCAGTAAGGATGTTGATATTAGTTAACAACATGACTTGGTATTGCTAAAATTTCTTAGTTAAAACATTACTCGATGTACACATATCTTCTTGGTGTATATAATACTCAACCACAACTACCTGATCCATGCTTATACTTTTGTTCTCTCTTTACTCAGTCATTACACTCTACCTTGATAACAATGTTTACCAACCAATATTTTCAATATTCATCGACTATCCTTTTGAACTAATGACAACTTTTGATGTCTATACATAGGAGTAACATTATCTCCCTTTTTCATTAGTGGAAAAAACCTCTTGAATATATTCAAAAATGACTTTGTGAAGGTTTTCATAACTCCCCTTAAATATATACTTTCATCTCACCATTTTCTAAAAATACTTTTCAAAACTATTTTTGTGCAACATAACCTTATATCTCCTGACATAACTCATACTTATATCTCCCTTGATCAACATACATATATATGTATACATATTTCCTTCATAATATCCCCTATATACAAATACTTCATATATATCTCCCATACATATGATTTTCCTCTTTTTTGACACTGGTGCCAAAATGAAAACTCAAAAATAAAAAATCTTCATGAATTAAACTCATAATTTTTGAAGTAGGTGGTCATTGGTATTCTTTAGATTGTCCATGATGGAGTTCTTGGAATTCTTCAATGCTTTTAGTATTTGCATCTCCACACACAACTTAGCGACAAGATCTAGCATATGATCTATGACTGATAAATCAAGTGTTACAATTAGATCTTTGACCTACTTAATATGCTTTTGCATTACCTCAATATGAGGTAATAGAAAATCTTATGATTCATTCATTTCTCCCTTACCTTTTCTTCTTCTACTTTTAGTCCACTTTATACCCCTCTAAAGTGTTTCACTCAAGAGTAGTGAATTTGGTATGAACTTAGGTCATTAGTTAATCCAAATGCACTCTTCTTCTAATCTTCTTTAATCTTGTGTAGTTTATGTTTAACATCCTTGGTGAAATGGGAAATGTCACACTACTTTTGAAATAAAGAAATTATATTTTTTTGAGAACCTTTAACTTGGTAACCAATTTAGAATGTTCCACTTGTTGAATGGTAATATTTTGGTAAGCCTTTTTCATGATTTTATGTTCAAATTTATTTTTTTCCCACTCCACTAACTTTTCTTTTGCATCGACATTGATATCATTCTCCTCCACTAATAACATCAATTATTCTAATATAGGTGTTATCTCCTCTAATATAGTAATAGTAACAATCTACAATAGGATCTCTATAACATCTATTAATACATATTTATTCTTTAATTACTACCTTAGCCAATCTTTCTTTGCCTTCCTCATGTATAGTTCACTATATTCCCTTAGTGCTTTAGGTTCTAGTATGTGGGGGTTCACACTTAGGAATAACTATGAGTTCATCTAGACTCACGGGATCCTTCTTTGTCTTCTTTTTCTACTTCTTATCCTTGGAAGTTGTATTATTGGTGCTCGGTGATACCTTTGGTGAAACTGGAGCCTTCTTATCCTTATTTTTCTTTGTTTTCTCATTATTTTTCTTTTTTCCAATTATTTCTTCTCCTTAAGTGGATTTCTTATGAACATTATGTTGTGGTGCAACTTAAATTTTTTCCTTAGTTTTTTTATGTTTATTCACCTCTTGATCACCTTGTGAACTTTTCTCATGTTGAGCTTGGTGCCCTTACTCCTCTATTCCCTTACTTAGAGATCCTTGAGCTTCTAGCCTATTACTTGTGCCAATAGAAAAATTATCTATTATATTTATAGTTATAACTCCTTCATTTTTTGTAGAACCTATTTACTCTTGAATTAACATTTTTTTAATAACCTAGTGATAGGAATGAATACATCTAGGGGCATCTAATTCCCATTTGCAACATACCTATTCAAACACCAAGGCCAACTATAAGGCTATACTCTTTCTTCTTCAGGCTCTATAAGACCTAGGCAAGTGAACCTTAGATTCATTCATATGGTATCAATTTCAAAGAATACAACTAAATCTAGAAAAAGTAGATAAAACCCTTATTTATCCTATACTTATGCAATGAAAAAGGCATGTAGTAGAAAACTGAAAATCCTATGAAATCCACAAGCTGAGTGAGGGCAACCTTTCAATTCTTAAATAGAATGGGAAATGGATAATTGATTTAAGTTTGATTTTAGAAAATCCCAAATATGCAACAGGAAGAACATTTTGATCTTGTAGCTGATCAATGCCTTATCTATTGGGTAGCTCCATAAACCACACACATACATCCATGATATTAGTGAAATATTTCATACATCAAGATATCACATTCATCCTATCACTTTGTGAATCAGACATCAATGTTCATAAGGACCTCATACTCATAAAATATCCTTCTCATGTAACTTGCAACCCTATTAAATATATCAATCATTTACTTGGCTTTTTGTTCCAACAAAAAAACACATAATACATACAACCTAAAGTAGATGTACATGGGTTTAAGTTCTTTGCTCTTAAACCAAAAAAAATTGCAAATAATAGAGATAGGAGATGAGAATTAGAATGAAACTAAGAATTTTTTTGTACCTTGTATTCATTTCTTTGATACTATATATCCAAGATGCATGTAACTCATAAAACTACGGAATAGACCAGAAATATCTATATTAGCTTTATTACTATTGTTCATATAAGAGAGAATTGTTGAAGAATGGTGGAACCCCAGTTGAAATCTTGCTTAGAAAACTTGGGAACCAACTCTAGGTGGAATCATAGCAATAGAAAATGTTGAGCTTAGATTGGTTTTGGAAATTGAGTGTCAACACAATTAAGACATTTACTTATTTCATGTTGAAATAGTAATGCATGCTAAGTATAATATGTACATATAAGATTGTGTCAAGTTGCAATGAGTGTTGAGTCACTCAAGTACCAAGCAGATAGACCATGCCGAGTGATTCAACTATTGAGTGAACAGCAGATGCCAAGTAGTTTAGGTGTTGAGTCAGAAACATAATTGCAATATGTGTCAAGCATCATTAACTTCAAGTGTTGAGTAACTTGGATTGGACATATTTGTTTGTAATTGCACAAAAAACCATGTAAACCATTTCCAAGCTAAGATAAGGTTAGATTTTGATTCTTTAAAGATAAGGACGAGTCTATTTGTAGAATCCCTATGTATTTGCATGTAGCCAATTAGAAAATAGGAAGGATTAAGTGGAAAATAGAATGAATCTCAATTGTAGATTCATACCTAACACTAAGCCACCAAAGTGATTATAAGGAAGAGAAACCCCCAAAAATTATATTGAATTGAATGAGAAAGAGATCAAGTTATAGGAGGCAACAAGGGGTGAATGGTCGAATTTGTTCACAGAGCATTCAAGGTGACTTAGCAATGAGAGTAAATTGTAGAATCAATTGGAGGAGAACAAAGAATGGAAGGATACAACAATTTTTATATCAGATCAAAGAGGATCAAGAAGGATTTTGTATAGATTTGATCTTTAATTAGGCAACCAGAGCCAATCACAAGATCTATGCTAAAACATCCTAACAAGTGATTTTAGTTAAATCTCCTAGGCAGAGTAGTCCTAACAGGCTGTAGTAAATCCTTTAACAGGGTGACATTCCAAGTGGATGTTCTAAAGTCCTTTAAGCAGGCACACTTCTAATAGGGTGTTGAAATCCTCTAACAAGGTGGGACTTAACAGTCTTTGTAAGCCTTTAACAGGGTAGGCCTTTCACAAGGCAGATCATGTTTCATGGTCAAACCATTGTAACCTTAATTGGCTACACTTTATTGCTGTAGTAGTGAAAATTTGTGGGTGTCATCCCCACCCTAGTTTTACCTTCTCATTTGGAGGGTTTCTGGGTAATCATATCTAGTGTTAAGTGTTTGTGTGTGTGTTTGATTGTATGCTTACATGATTCAAATGTATGTGTTTTACATATTATTTTTAGTTCATATATTACATGCATCTAATGAATGGTGAAATTTTTAATAGCTAAAGTTTGAACTGTTGGAATTATGATATATTTGTCATTAGTGCAAACACTTATTCTATCTTGAATGCTTATCTTTCTCATCACTTAGTGTCAAGTATATACCGAGCATTCAGTGGTTACCTTATAAGTTCAACAGGAAAACAATTCTCACCAAGCATTCCAGAAGATACCGAGTGAAAAAGGTAAAGGAAGATCAGTAGTGTTTTACCGAGTGAAAAAGGTAATCAAAGATCAGCAGAGTTTACTGAGTGAAAAAAGGTAATCAAAGATCAAAAAAGTTTACCACGTGAAAAAGGTAAATGAAGCATTCAGTGTTTACCGAGCTAAACAAGGTAAACGAAGAAGATAGTTTCTACCGAGTAACACTACATCTACCGAGTCACCAATGGCTATCGAGTTCCAAGCAATGTTCTGTGACTAGTATGAACTGAGTCTCTACTTCTACTAAGTGCATGATGATGCCAAGTAACTTAGTGGATGTTGAGTATTAGAAGGTCATCGAGTCAATTCAGTGAACTCGAGTTTACTAATGGGCCAACTCAGTAATGTTTTGTTCACTTGTGTTTTGGCTGACCTTGTAACTGCAAAATATTGAAATGGTGTATATGTAATGTATGATATCATTTTTGATATATGAGATGGAATATGAACATATTGGCATGAAATAAGAAATTATTGTTCACATGAAAAGAAGGTATTGCTATCAACAGTAGAGAAAAAGGAATACAACAAGGTCAACATAAGGAGCAGAAAAGTTATATCTATCACATCAGGTGATCAATGCAAAAGGATCTTATCAACAAACAAATTGTAAGTAGATTCATTGTTTCATCCTAATAGGTGAATTAGTTTTTTAAACCTTATAACAAGGTAGACTTAACAGTCTTTTGTAAATCTCCTAACAGAGTGCATACTTCACTGTATGTTTGTAAATCCTCTAACAAGGTCGATCTAGCAATCCTACTTGCTCCTAACAGGGTAGATCACTAGAAGTGATCATTGTAAGCTTTAATCATCCAACTTCATACTGCAGTAACAAAGTTTTGTGGGCATCATCCCCACCCCAATTTTACTTTCTAATTGGAAGGTTTGTGGGTCACCAAATCATTGTGTTCATGTGTTATGAATGATCGATCTTCCATTTATGTAGTAGATTAGATGAATGAATGATAAATGGTTAAAATGCACAAAATTTTATATGTTACTGATTCACCCCTCCCCTCTCAGTAACACATTTCATCCTGAATATTTCCAACATGAACTTCTGATTCACCCCCCCACTAGAAGTACATGTTTCCCATTTGTAATTCCAACAATTGGTATCAGAGCTAAGTTCTTAGAAGAAGAAGCTTTGTAGCTTAAAGGAAAGATCTTGAAATGGAAGTCGACAAATTGGGAAATACTATTGAGAACTAGGAGATTGAAATACATCAACTAAATGAAGCAAGAGATGCTTTGAAGAGTTCCTTGAAAAGAAGGAAAGAGATTGCCATAGTAGAAAATGACACACAATACAAAGAGATTGATACCACAAAGCTATTTGAAAATGGTAACTCCATTGAATCTGATGTGGCAATTGTAGATCTAATGGAGAAGAATAGGGCACAGGCTAAAGAAATTAGAAATCTCAAGTTGGAGCAGGAATCACAACCTATATTGCTATGTGTGTTGACTAAACAAAAGAAGAAAGTTATAGAAGACAAGGCCATGATTGAAGAAGACAAAAGAATGTTGGAAAGAAAATTGAAAGAGAAGTCAATAGAGCTATCTAAGATCTCAATCATGCAATTGGATACTTAAGCCAAATGATGAATGCTCATCACGAGTTAAATTTCAAGGACATTGAGATAACTACATTAAAGTTGTAGAGTGAACAACTACAAAATGACCTAAAAAGAGAAAAGGAATTTGCTAAAAGTTCCAACAAGCCAAATGAAGCCATCAAGTACTTTGAGCAATTACTAAAATCCCCTAGATCCAATAAAGATACATCAAGATTGGGCTACACAAGAATTGAAGAAGGAGAATCATCCAAAGCAACTAAGGAGAGGAACAACGAAGGTAAGAATTCCAAACCCACTTGTCATAATTGTGGAAAGAAAGGGCATATCACTAATGTGTGTAGAAGTAAGAATACAAATCAGAATTCTAAGTCTAAGAACATCACCCACTATCATAAGTGCAATAAACAAGGTCATTGGGCACATGAATGTAGAACTAGAACCATGCATGCACCAAAATTTGAAGGATATTTCTACAACTATCAAAAGTGTGGAGATAGAGCCTTTGAATGCAGATCTAAGTCCACATGGTCATCAAGCAAGCCAACAGAGGTAAGAAGCTATGGAAATTCTTATGACTAGGATTACAATACAAGATATAGCTATCACTATTGTCAGGAATATGGACATGTACCTAAAAACTACATTAGGACTCACTTTAGTGATAATTACAAGAGGTGGTTGAGTCAAACTACATGTTTTAGCTATTTGAAGACTAGCCACATCAATAAACATTGTCCAACTAGGTCCAAAGCACCAAGTTGTGAAATTAATAAAGGCAAAGGAAAGGCAAATGTTGAACAGATCAAGAATGAGATGAATAAGACATGGAAGAAGAAGGAAGGTTGCAATACATCAATTGGAGAAGGGATCACTTCACTCAATGGGTCAAGTGATCAAACCTCATCAAACTAAGTAAACAAGAGGTATGTGGGACTGAGATTCAAAGTATTATATCATACATTAGTTCCAAAAGAAAATAGCACTAAAAAGAATGGATTAGCATGAATAAATCTGCAAGGTGTTTTGAAAGTTCAAATTTCAAATCTTTTAGTTTTCATGTTATGGCCAAGCATGAAAAGTTTTCAATAGATGCTGAGTAAAATGCTAGTTAGTGTCGAGCTATGAAACTAAGACAGTAGATGCAAAACCTATAGAATTTGTCAAGTAATGGTCATGTCAATAGATGCCAAGTGAAATAGAAATCATGTTGATGTCAAGTTTACAACTATACCAGCATTAAGCATTAAATGTAGAATTTTAAAGGGTATAAGGTCAATTTTTACTCATTTTTCATCATAACAAATTCAAACGAGAGCAAGTAGAGTGAGAAGGAAACTCAAAAACTAGTTTGAAGCATTTACATAGATTCCAATGATGATCCACCATCAATTAATCAAATTTCCAAGGTATTCTTTGTTGGAGTTGATGAAAGCCAACTCTGAAGACGCCCAAGATCCCCTGCATGCGAGAACCTGTCAAAGAGAAGCCAAGGAGAGGAAGAGCACGGAGCAAGGGTAAAACCCTAAACGGACATGAGAGACAATTATGCAAACACAAGAGAAAATGTATTTACAATATACAATATGTGATATGATAATACAATGAGAGAGAGGTTACTTATAAAGACCTCAAGGAAGCTTGTAGAACAAGCTGGAAGGTGGTAGAAGATAAGGATGACAACTCAGCACATATCCACAAAAGATGGAACATGCTAGAAGGGAACAAACTCCCGTGTTGTCAACAACTAACCACTACATGCATTAAATACAAAATATTAAATAAATGTGTTTACGTAAGTAAGCTTAAGTAAATAGAATAAATAATTAACAACTAATTAATTATTTACTCTAACATTCTTCATAAGTTGAGTCACAGAATTTGAAATTTGCATAAACCCTAGTTTGTCAAATGGCATCCAACTCAAGGAATCTAGAGGGACAAGAATTTTTAAATGTTCAATTAGTTAGCAATGAAGTGAAGCAACCAAATTTTAGAGCAATTCTAGATGTTTCTTATAAGCAAGACCCATCAGGTGCACTTTCCATGATTCCCCTGAAATTCATAATGGTCCAAGACATCAAAAAATGCTACAATTTCAAGAAAAGAGGAATAGGATAAGGCAAGCCTATGATAAACTATGTGAAAATGCCATTCTAGAAGAAGAATTTAAGATTGTTGAAAGAAAGGGTTTGACCCATGCCCTAGACTTTCCCACAATGTTCAAAATAGAATGGATCAAGATAGTGTTGAGTAGAATACATGATGGATGCTTATGGTTGGAAGATAGTCCCATCAAAATTTCAGAGAGAATAGTTCATAGGGTGACTAGTTTCCTAACCCTAGATCAGTTGAAGATTCTGTGAAGTGATTCAAAGGAGGTTATAGAGAGAAATATAGGAGCCAAATGGAACAAACATGGAATGACAATTGATACCATAACAAATCCTCTATTGGACTTTTCCATAAGGGTAATTTCTCATAAGTTTTATCAATCAAGAAAGTTAAACAGTGTACCCTACATTATATTTAATGTGGCTATAAAATTGTAAAGAAAGATCATACCTATGATCTTGCTGAGCTTCAATTACAACAATTGATGGAAAATCTTAGAGTAGTCAGAATAACCAAGAGTGCACAATGTAAGTTTGGATCAATACTTTTTTGCATATTTTTCTATGTTCACAACATATTCCCATCTTTTAGCAAGGTGAGTTGGAAGACAAACTTGTAGTTCAAATCAATGAGTCTATTGAGCAAATGGGTGAAAACTTTAAAACTATCGTGACCAGATATTTTGAAGACTTCAAGAAGTCTATGAAATAAAGGATGAGAATACCTATTTCATTGGTTGAACCATATTATAATGACATATGTGTTCTTGTTGATATTCATTATACATATGTACATGCTACCATACCTAGGTTAAGATGGCTAAGACCCTTAGGCTATGAGATTAATTTTGATGAAGCCTCAGTTGCCATCACTACACTTCTTGTTGAAGAAGTTGATAAAATAGCCAAAATCTTTGGCAATTATGATGTCATGAAATCCAAAGTTGAGATGGAATTAAAGATAGCCTCCATATTGAAGAAGAGAGACAAATTGGTAAAGAAATTAAAAGCCAAATTTGGTGAATGCATAGGTGAAGAAGAAGAAGAAGAAGAGGATGAAGAAGAGGAACAGGAACAAACTTAAGAACCTCTTGTATTAACCCAAGGATTGGGATAAGATAAGGATGAAGAAGAGGTAGAATGTGTCGAGGAAGAAGAAACAAAGGAAGCACTAATACAAGAAGAACCAAAGAAGAGAAAAGCCAAGGCATAGCTTGTGGAAAAAACAAAGGAAAAGAAGATTTCTAAGCCAAGCCCAGCAAGGCCAACAACACCAATAACCAAGGCAAGCACACGAAAAACCACACAAAAGGCCAAGGAGAAAAGCCAAAGAGAAGACAAAGGCTATAGAATAAAAAGGCCCAAAGAAAAAGAAGCAAAGAAGGAAATACATTGCACAACCAAAAAATTGATGATGAGAGAATAGAATCAGAGGATACAAGCCAATTTAGAGTGGTAAGTCATCCACCAAAATCTAATCTTGAAAATATCTTTGAATATGTTAGAAATAATGCAGATTTGACTAGTTTGAAAAGTATTAATTTTGAAAAACTTGGTAGAGAAGAGTAGAATTTGATTGAATAATCAATATATGAAATGATGTCTA
The DNA here is from genome assembly GCA_028749045.1 of Cupressus sempervirens. NCBI lineage: Eukaryota > Viridiplantae > Streptophyta > Pinopsida > Cupressales > Cupressaceae > Cupressus > Cupressus sempervirens. The sequence goes on along the minus strand of CM053784.1, from coordinate 85,219,504 downwards.
AATTTAAGAACACCCCACTTGAATTAGATAATAACATGCCAAAGGAATTATATACTATCATTGAAAATAAATGGCATTATTTTTTAAACCCAGAGAAACAAATTAGAGAATCCACATTAGCCCAGGTAATGCTAGAATTGATAAAAGGGTAGATTATCAAGGCCAACAAGAAATATGGTGGAAGGTTTCAACCAAAATACAAGACAGTCAATATTCTTTAGAAAAACATTGAAGATGTTGTAAAGAAATCCACTCAAATGTGGAAATTGATTTATGGTCTAACAACTGTTAAACAAGGAGAAGAAGATCCCTTTGAGGGTAGAAATAATGGAGATGGAGATGATTGCAAGGAGGAAGATAGAGAGAAGGATAATACTAAGGAGGAGATACAAAAGAAAATTGATGACATGGCTATAGCTGAAGAGCAGCAGGAAGAACAGAGTGTGCAAGATAGACAAATTCCAAGTATGAGCCCTCCTCATGACACTAGTATACCTGCAAAAATCATAATTGTTAAGGATGTTCCTAATAGTTTAGCTCAGAACATCAATCCTCAACTATAGAAGATCTGAAGGAAATTCTTGACCAATCTACACTACAAGAAAGACTATGTGAAAATCTAGTATTGGTCAGTGTAGATGAACTTCAGAAGGTAGTAGCTAACATAACAAGGGATAAGGTGGATACATAAGAACCACCTTCTAGCATCCCTTCAGCTACTGGTGATCAACCTTTAATTCAAACATCAGTAGATACATCTATCAAGGTTGACACAAGTGTCAAAGAAGACACAGTTGAGCAGGGGAAGACTACCAAAGAAGAGGAAAAGGAGACAACAACAGAGAAAATAGGATAGATATATACCTTTGTACCTACAACACAACCAGAAGGTGCAAGTCCAATCATTGTGATTGACCAAAGTAGATCTAAAGAGAGCAAGGATACACCAAAGAAAAAGGAGCAAGAAGCTATTCAAGCATTGGTAACATTGCCAACATCAAGCACTCCTACAAAAATCCTTCAAAAGCTTAGCACAGATGTTGTACCATTGCAAATTTTAGTGCCAGTAGGAACAAGCTCTACAAACATTAACAAGGGAACTCACTGTGGTGATTTAACTTTAGATGAAGAAATAGTGATACCTTAATTTGATTATATAACAATGGCACTAGAACAAATAGGAATATTACAACAAGCTTTGGAAAAGAAAAAGCACCAAGAACTGCTTAGATAGGAATTTAGGAAAAAGCAAGCATTGCAAGACATCAAGGAAATCTTCTTAGATGCATTCAGCTTGCCTACACCTGAAGAAACAAAGCCTCTATTGGAAAAATTGTCAAAATTTTTTGAAAAGGTCAATAATGAAGATATTGACACAAGTGCAAAACTTCTTGAGTGGTGAGAAAATAAATTCTAGAGTAAAGTGAACGAGAAAATATCTAGTGAGGTAGCACTTACTCAAGTTGCACTAAGTACAAAGGTTGAGGATGTGAAGAAGGTACTTGAGAATATTTTCTCCTTGTACACTAAACTATGTGACCCCACACTCTTCACTCAAGACATAAGACATAGAATTCTAAGTCTAGAGAGAAATCTCAATATATCAGGTATGCAACTACCCCAAAACCTAGCTCAAAGTGAGATGCATTTTCATGCATTTCTTCCATCACAGAGTCAACCAGTTGTGTTAATAGAAGAAGGGACTAATATAAGAGCCAAGTTGAAAAAAATTAAGCCTCCCTCACCCCACATATGGAAATACTCCATAAAGGGCTAGGATATGTAAAAAAATTGTTAAAAAAAGATCCTCATCTTTCTACATCAGATGGACTAGTTCACCTAGTGGCCAAGCTAGCAATCCAACTCAAGTCACTGGATGTTGCATGTGACAACTAGGATGTAGCTTTGAAGATAATCATGTAAGTCCATAAATCCATTTTGGACAAATACACTATAAGTGTATAGACCCTTTGACATAAGTGTCAAAAAGGGGGAGATAAATTAGGGGAAAATAAAGAAATAAACCAGCCAGGGGGAGATAAACAAAAAAGGGAGATAAAAGAAAAACTAAATGGGAGAGTCAGATAGTAAGAAAGGGGGAGATAATGAAAGGGGGAGAAAATAGAATAAACAAAAGGAGAAAGAAAGCTCATAATAGAAAAAGAATAGGAATAGAGCAAATATTAGCTAAAGGAAGAGATGAAAGAGTATAAGCACATTAAAGTCAAAGAGTATCAGTCAATAGAGAAAAATCTACTCAGAATGGAGAATAGATTTTGGATACAAAATAGGCACATTAACTTAGGAGGAGTTATAAATTTTGAGGTATATAGGTTATTACAAAATTTTGAAATTTAGAAGTTTTGTATATAAGTCGAGTTGTGAATATGTTATACTTGAGAAGATTAGATTGATTATGTACAGTTAAGTGTTTTTGACACTCGTGTCAAAGGGGAAGATTGTTAATCTCATATTGGTTTTGACAATTGAGTGTCAACACACTTAAGAAATTTACTTAGTTCATGCCAAACTAGTAATGCATGTTGAGTATAATATGTAAATACAAGATTGTGCTGAGTTGCAATGAGTGCCAAGTCACTCAAGTGTCAAGTAGATAGACCACACCAAGTGATTTAAGTGTTGAGTGAATAGTAGATGCCAAGAAATTTAGGTGTTGAGTTAGAAATGGAATTGTAGTATGTGTCAAGCATCAATAACTTCAAGTATTGAGTAACTCAGATTGGACATATTTGTTTGTAATTGCACAAACAACTATGTAAACCATTTCCAAGCTAACATAAGGTTAGATTTTGATTCTTTAAAGATAAGGACAAGTCTATTTATAGAATCCTTATGTATTTGCATGTAGCCAATTAGAAAATAGGAAGGATTAAGCAGAAGAAAGAATGAATCTTAATCATAGATCCATACCTAACCATAGGCCACCTAAGTCATTATAACGAAGATTAAGCCCCAATAATTATATTGAATTGTGTGAGAAAGAGATCAAGTTATAGGAGGTAACAAGGGGTGAATGATCATTTTTTTCATAGAGCATTCAAGGTGACTTAGCAATGAGAGTAAATTATAGAATCAATTAGAGGAGAACAAAGAATAGAAGGATACAAAAAAAATTATATTAGATCAAAGAGGATCAAGAAGGACACTGTATGGATTTGATCTTTGATCAAGAAACCAGAGTCAATCATAAGATCTATGCTAAAACATCCTAATAGGTGATTTTAGTTAAATCTCCTAGGCAAAGTAGTCATAACAGGCTATAGTAAATCCTTTAAAAAGGTGACATTCCAAGTGGATGTTCTAAAGTCCTTTAACTAGGTACACTTCTAACAGGGTGTTGAAATCCTCTAACAAGGTGGGACTCAATAGTCTTTGTCAGCCTTTAATAGGGTAGGCCTTTCACAGGGAAAATCATGTTTCATGTTCAAACCATTGTAACCTTAATTGCCTACACTTTATTGCTATAGTAGTGAAGATTTTTGGGTGTCATTCCCACCCCCATTTTACCATCTCATTTGGAGGGATTATGGGTAATCATATTTGGTTTTAAGTGGGTGTGTTTGATTATATACTTACATGATTTAGATGTATGTGCTTTACATGTTATTTTCAGTTCATATATTACATGCATATAATGAATGGTGAAAGTTTTAATCGCTAAAGTTTGAACTTCTGATTCAACCCCCCCTCCCCCCTCTCTAAAGTACATGTTTCCCATTTGTAATTCCAACAAGAAAAAGCTTTCCAATAAACTAGAACCAACCCCAAAGAAAGAAAGAAAAGAGAAAAATATAAGAGAGGAAAGAAATCCCATATCTAATCTAGAAGTGTCACATGTCTAGTTGAATCTTTATCCCCTGCAAAGCATCTCTCTTCTCTCTACAGCCAAAATCTAAAAGGAATCCCATCATTATGTTTCAACAAACTCAAAATATCTTCTCCAAGTGATGAGAAAACCTCATTCCGGTAAACAAATTAGGTATGCATCTAAAATGTTGATAAATCCTTTACTAAACTAACTTAGAGGAGAAAAAAAATCACCAACTACATCCTTACTAAATTTGGCACACACCCAATTTATCATTTTACCAAAAACCAAGTATGAACTGCCCCTACCAAAATACAGCTAAAAAATAAGCCCCTAGGAAAAAAACATGAATAATAAAAATATACTACTTCCTATGAAAAAATAAATGGCAAATCTAGAAACTTCATTCCAAGAGCTTTCTATCGGTATATGATAGTCATAGGTTCACTTATCAAAGATGCCTAGGAGATCAATTTGAAAATTAGGCTAAGGCATGATCCTCAGGACTACATTTGTTGTGCAAGTATTTAATCTTTCCTATAGTTAAAACTTTACATTATATAGCCCCTTTGATTTAAAACTTTCTACTCCTAATTTTAAAAGGAAAATAATTAAATATTATTTTTTAGCACTTTTGTACTTTTCCCTCCAAATTTCATGTAGGTTAACTAGGTTTGACCAACTTGACACTTGGCACAATGTAATTGGTCTGCCCCTACTGAATCACTGTCACCTAGGTAATGCATGGAGCCACCTTATTGGCCCTCAGATTGCCACATCTGACCAGGCCCATTGCCACATGGTGGCCTCTGATTGTGTCAACATGTCGCCTTGTTTTCTCTTGGAAAAATACCAACAATTGTTTATTTGTGCCATGTGGCACAATCTGGTATATTTTTCCTATGACCATCACCTCAACATCAATTTCCATATGTCACTATGTCACTATATCTCTATCCTTATCATCTTCCTCATAATCTACACCATGCCTAGAGACTACTACCACGTGTCACTCTATGATTTGTCCACCTACATGCCATGTGTCATCTTGTCGTTGGTTATCTAATCTTTGGTACTATGCCATGTGTTCAAAACTTTGTCCTTGTCCATTTCACTAGCCAAGTGGGCCCCATGCACACGAGCAAGCCTTCTTGTCAAAAAATATGAAGCTTTAAATACTTAACCTTAATGTGCTTGGATATTTAAAAACCAAAATCTTCTCTTGCTAGGTGACTGTGGGACAAAAAAACACATATTTGTAATGACAAGTACACCAAGTGCAACCCCATCTATGCCTATGTCAATGCCAAGGAATTTGAATGGGCCTTTGGCTGTATTGATCCTGATCCATCCCCTTTTTGCATGCAGACACACTAGTTGAGATGGTATCTAGAGGTTTTTCTTACTAGTGTGAAAAGTGATTCTTGCAAATAGAGGAAAAGAACAATCAATAAGTGAGGCTTTGATGTAAGATGGTTTGACACAAGGAACCTCCTTCCAACTTTCCAAAATATCAAACAAAGACACATTTTCAACTAGAAACCAGAGAACCACAATGCAAATCAAACTTTTAATTTGTGTCAATGTCTTTTGCGGTAGTGTCTGAAAAGGATTTCCATGGTACTCAGCTCCAGCTTCTGCTATGCTCCATGTCCTTCTAGTTTGGTTCAAGGTGGTTCACTTATTCTAGCTCCTTGGGCTTCTATTATGACAAGGTCTCCTCAAAGTCATATTGACTTGACTTCTTCCCAGCCTTGGATCTAACTTGAGATGTCACAATCAGTAAACATCATTTGATGAAGGCATCTCTTTGCCATCGATGGCTTCACTCTATGTAACCCTTGTTGGAGCTACCATTTACTTTCATGTCCACATATTTCCCTAACTTGTATTGTCCTTGGGTACATGCCTAGAGGTGCATAGTCATGCCTCCTTTCTAGGAAAAGATAAACAAATCATGTCATTAATAATTTCACAATCTCCTACTCACGCAAAGATGGACAAATTAGAAGCATTTTACAGTCAAATTTGTCACCACAAAATACATGGTAATAGAAAAAAAAAAACACACCTAGCAACGGATACTTTTCATGGTAGGCGGTCTGCATTTTGTCTCTCTGGCCTATTAATAATTGATTCACAACCCATATAATATTTTACAATTTTATTACAAAATCAATTTAACTCCAACTATAGGCACTTCCTTGACATCTTGCACAAACAACTTTTACCTAATAGAAATTTGAATTATGGTCTTTAACTTCAAAGGGGCTGCCGATTACTAGCTTTCAATGGGCAACATTTTTCTTGGGGTTTGGAAACATCAAGTCTAATTTCCCCTCCATATTATCTTCCCTTACAACTCCAATTCCCATAATGAATGCAAATACTTTTAGTTAAATGATATTTTTTAATAAAAAAGTGAATGTTCTTTAGAAATTCTTTGTGAGAGGCCAAAAATGTTGTGAAGAGAGAAACTCATAACATGCTCATAAAAGATGCATTTAGAATATGTGGAGCAATTAGGCTATCACTCTAAAGCCTTCTCTCTATATACCACTCTTTAATAAGGTTTTCTAACAAATCAAGATGATGAGACTTCACTAGAATTCTTTTGAGTAGCTACAAGATGCTCTAACCTAGAAAGAAGATCATGTCCAACCCTTTTAGTGAATATTACTACAAGGAAATCCTTCTAAGAAACATTGGAATGTCATTAATACTCCCCTTTTCTTTCTTGATATTTGAGCATATCTACTTATTTTATTTGATATCCAATAATGATATATCCACATGAAAACATTATAGTTATTTGGATTATTATAACCACCTATGTTGAGCATTTTCAATTCCTATTGTCTTGTCTATCACATGACTTTAGTCGAGCCCCAAAGTGGGTCTAGCTAAAAAAAATTCAAACTAGAACACCTAGCCCTTTGAACTGATCCACTAAGCCTGCTATACTGATTAAAAACTAATTTGACCACTTAATCATCATTTGAAAATATTTTACCTCTTTGCAAACTAATATGTTCTAACAAGGAGGCCTTTGAGTTGGCCTTTAAAACTATCCAAAACTGACAACCGAGCCCTAAGATCTAACATATTGATTCTTTGTTCGACATTCTCTTACCCTATTAGATCTCATATCATGATGGCACCTGGGTCAAAAGATATTGACTGCCAAAGTTTCCTTCATGAAATTCCCTGCAAAAAAACATGTCATAAAATATTAAAATGTGTTTAGTTTTAGCTTTGAAAATAGGTCAAACTGACACTTCAAGCTATGAAAACTAGGGCACTAGTTTACTATTATGAGAAGAATATAAATTTTTAATTTGGGCTCATGAAAAATAACTTGGCACATTTAGAAAGTGATCAGAGTGGTGTACTCAGAATTGCAGAACTGGGAACACTAGTAGAATGACAATTTTCACAAACACAATGGGCTTGGGAAAGTGTGCAAATGGATTCATCAAGACTTGAAAAATGGCATAGTTGAAATATTTTCAAAGCAGAATATAGTGGTACAATCCATTTGGTTCACACAAACATGGATGGAAAGATATGACATCCCGAATAGGGGTACTGATCAATCTGCACTTCTTGACACTAGTAAAACTTTACAAATTTCATTTGGAATCATGTTTGAAAACTAGTCAAATGTATTCATCACAAGCCCAAAATTGGAACATAACAAGTTGATGGTCCTGACACAAGCAAAGGGTGAATAACTAGGGCCAAAGGTTCACCCAGCTATCCAAACCACCCTACAAGATTTAACACAATGGAAGCAAACACAAGGAACAACAACCAAAGGAGGAGGAAGAGTGAAATACTTTTATTGATTCTTCAAATATTCAACATACATGCCCAGCTATAAGCCATTTTGGGTTACGGCCAATTACAAGTACATTCATATCCAAAGATCTGACAACAAATTTGCACTTTTAGTTCTACTCTCTAATCCTCTTGCCCAAAACTTACCTAACTCTAAGCCTAAACACTCTATCTATACTTGCCAAAATGGCTTACAAATGATTCTAGAACATTACATAAGAGGAGGGTTGACCCAACAATGATCTAGACACATCCCAAGAAAATATCTTAACATAAATGTCACAATCAAAATAAATCTTGCAAGTCAGCTGGTCAAAATCACGTCCAAAGGCTGACACTCAGCATACATTGGGTAACTCAACACATGAAGAAAAATTGGCTCTCAGCAGTAACTAGAAACTGGTAACTTGACATCAACTAGAAACTAGCAACTTGGCATCAACTGGAAACTAGCAACTCGGCATCAACTGGAAACTGGCAACTCAGCATCAACTAGAAACTGGCAACTTGGCATCAACTAGAAACTAACAACTTGGCATCAACTAGAAACTAGAAACTCGGCATCAACTGGAAACTAGCAACTTGGCATCAACTAAAAACTGGCAACTCAGCATCAACTAGAAACTGGCAACTCGACATCAACTAGAAACTAGCAACTCGGCATCAACTAGAGACTGGCAACTCGGTAGCAACTGGCAGAATGAAAACAAAAATGTAGGATTGCAAGGAAACCTAGGATGCTCTTGCATCAAGCCCCTAGAATGCAATGCAAAAGGAAATTTCTCATTTAGGTCAACTGGTCAAAGTTACAATTGGTCAAATAGGGTCTCCCAAAATTTTGAGAAATATGCATCAGCAAACAACCAACTTTGAAGGATTCAAAACCAAGTCAAAACATATTGAAATAACTTGAAAATAGAAACATAGGTTCTCAAATATGCATACTAAAAACTTCCAAATTATTGAGTCATGAAACATAACCAAGTGAAAGATATTCAATTGCAAACTAGACTTCATGTCACTATTTGACACATAGGCAAAAATGGAGATCTGAACATTGTTCAAAACGAAATTTCACAAAATGACTTAAAATGACATTTTATCATTATGGGATGCATGGATATGATGAATGAAAAGTGTTAGAAACATTAAAAACCTCATAGGCCTCAAAAGGATAGCTAGGTACACATGCATTTAAACTGCTTATAGGGCTCAATTTTTAGAATGATACTCAAAATTGAGGCTTCAATTTTGAGTCCCAACAAAATCATCATTATTTTTATTTTTCTACTTGTTTCCTTAGTACTCTCCATCTTGGTTGGTTTTGTAGACACCTAAATCTAATTACATCACTTAAGTAATCCTATTTACTCATCTCTTAAGGCATTTTTGATTAAATATTTAATATTTAATTAATTTATTGCCATCCCCTAGTTAATTAATTCATTTAATTAACTATAGTCCAATTGATAAAATTAAATGACAACCAATAGTCTAATTTATTAACTATATTCCCCTTCTATTAAATTAAATAATTGTACTATGCATATTTTATTTTATTCTAAATCCTCCTTCTTCTATTAAATTAAATAATTGCACTATATCTATTTTATTTAATTCCAAATCTCCCTTTTTATTAAAAACCCCTTTAATAAATTCTACATCTCACTTTTATTAAATCAATCAATCCCCAACCTCTAATTCAAGCCTAATCCTCACTCTAATCATGTGCACAACCTTAATCCTAGATTAAGAATTCCTAAGCCAAGCCAAAGTCAAAATTCTCACCCACTTCTATTAAAATATTCAAACAAAGACTTAACCTCCTCCAAAATTCTCACCCACCTCCATTAAAATATTCAAACAAAGACTTAACCTACCTCATTAAATTCCAACCCACTTACCTCCTAATCCCATCCTAAGCTAGAAATAATCCCCCTCCTAAACATGTGCACAACTTAAAGGGTTAAGACTTTCTAACCCAAGCCAAAGTCAAAATTCTTCCCCATGTTCCTACATTCCTATCCAAGAACTTTAAAACCCTTACATACATTAATGAACCTTAAATGCCTCTAACCCCCCTCTTCCACACTCTTCATCCCTCATAGCTCCCTATGACCCTCCACTTTGACTACCCAATCCCCTTGTGACACTTGTTAGAAGGCTAGAGCTTTGAAGAAGCACATTCCATGTGCTCTCCTCTCCTTGCATCCTAGCCCTCCCTAACCAATTCCCCTTCCTTCCATCCTAACCCTCCATCTCACTACCCCTTTGCCTATAAATAAAACCCTTTCCCTTCACAATTCATAACTAACTTTTATGCAAACTCATGATGCCCCTTGGAAGAATAGATAATTGAATCACACCCTTACCATGTAGGAATCCTCACTCATTTTGTACACCATTTTTTTCCACTTTGAATGCTCTCAACCATTAAAGGCTTGAAGCACATTCAAGCATACATCCCTATTGTTGGGCACATCTATACAATCAAGGAGGCTCTTTGAGTGTTCTTCCTTCAGTTTGCATTCCCTTTTTTACACTTCCTTTCGTCTAATCTATATGTGAGTTTAGTTGTTTGGTTTGTAAATGTTATAATTTTTATTTAATTTTCTTTGCATGCTAACTTCCATAGCTCTACATTTTGGCACGACTGGTGGGTCAACCCACTTCATAGGTCATTTTAGTAACCTTCTAATATGTTTTTTAGTATATTTTTATGAGTTCATAAGCTTGTAGATTGAAGACTCACTTGAAGGTCATCTTTAATTTTTATTTTCATTTTAAAAGTCAATCGGAACAAATTTCCACCTTCTACCTTTCTTCTTCTTGTCTTTGACTTCTAGATCAAAGACCTAAACCTTTTCATGACATAGATTCTTTTGATAGAAAGGAAAGGTATTTGTGTGACTGATTTACTCTTGAGTGAGGGGATTATGCTCTTCTCATTTTAGGAGGATCAAAGACCTATAATCTCTTGATTTGACCATGATCATATACGCCCTCTCTTCTTTGTAAACATCTAAGAAAATACTTACACTCAAATGCTTATAACTTTTGCATACAAGCTCTATTTTGGACAATTCAAAAAGCACTAAAAAGATAGCTTCGGGCTCTTTCTAGGTCTACAATTTTTTATTTTACAACATTCCCACAAATATTGTCCATATTCCCACATTCATGGGATTTTTTTTTTTGGTGTTTTGAGTTGAATCTCCTTGTCATTATCTGTGTTTTTTGGATAACTAGGATCACATTTAATTTTGGGAACTAAAATGAACAAAAAATCCATCTTGAATGCTCAAGTTAAAAAGAATAAATGCAATAAATATTTGATTTTGGGCACCAAAGAACATTTCAAATTTTGGTCTTAAAATGAACTTCACACAATCTTGAATGCATTAAAGAAAACTTGTCTAAATTTTTCACTAACTTGGTTTATTATGTTGACTCAAAATTATTATGTTGACCATCATTGTAAGTTAGAATGAAACTTTTTTATGTTAAATCATGAGTGCCTTCAAATAGTCAATAGAATAGATACACTAAAAGCATCACAAATAGAATGAATCAAGTGCTTTATGTGTCTTGAGAATGTTCCTTTTAGTAAAACTTTGACTTCTCTATTTTTGTAACTTAAGACCATTTAAATATGTGGGACATGTACCTAAAGTTGTTAGCAAGATCATTCACAACAACCTAGGAGTGCTTCTAGTGATTTCATCATCCTCTAGGAAGCACATCTCCTTTGGATAGAAGCTCAAACTAGTAAAATTCTCTAGCTGGTATATAAATAAGAAGAAGGGTATACATTCTTTCTCCGTCAAGAAAGTTCAGAAAGTGTGTTTCTTGGGGTAGCCTAAGGTGGGAAAAATTTCCCACAATTTCATCATGTCCAAAATAGATTCTTAAGTGGATCACATATGTAGCAACCAAGTGGTTGACTCGACAGATCTAAATATGAACCAAACTAGTATCCTACCTAATTCACCTTTGAAAGTATCATAATCCTTATGTAATAGGGATTGATCCAAGTGGATTACCTAGATCACATGAATTTTTTTTACACCCACCATCTATACTCTACAGAATACAAGCATGCATGGGGTTTCTTTGAACTTGAGGTTCACTCATCCCCCAACATGTAAGTCCTTGTGTGATAATTAGTGTAGGAAAGGATTTTGATTACTACATATACTTTTTATTAAGGATAATAGTGTTCTTGAATTGTCTTACTTGTGCAAAAGACCTGTAAAAAACATTTGTAGAACATAAATAGTTTTGTGGTTACTATCAAAATCCCTTTTGCCAAAGAGATCATTTGTCTATCTCTTTCAAATTTTCTTTGTCCTTTGAGAGATTTGTTTGCTCACAACACATCACATCTAAAAGAGTTTTATTCCTTTTATTTCAAGACAGTTGTTAGCAAGTCTATTTGCAACAACTTTAGTCCAACTAGTTTTATTTCAACTTTTTGAAAAATGATTCTTGTTGTTTCAAAGCAGTTGTTAGCAAGTCTATTTGCAACAACTTTATTCTAGTTGGTTTTACTTCACCTATTCTAAAAATGAACATTTTTATGTCATCCTTTGATAGAAGTTGCCACATATACATTCAAAGTCATTCCTTTATCAAATCAAATTTATCTTCACCATCTCAAAAATATTGTTAGAGAGTCTATTCGCAACAATCCTTGTCTTAGTTTGTTCTATTTTTGTTTCTCATAGTTAAACCAAATCCATTTGTGTCCTTTGATAAATTTCATTTTCTTAGACCTATTTTTTCATCCAAGATATCTATGTTGTCCAACCTAAAGTCAAAGGTATACTTACCATAGTCACTACGTTAAACTACTATTGTGATCAACCTATTTAGAATACCTTATCTCATACCAACCCAAAACTAAGTTCAAAAAGGTAAAGCTTCTAAAAATGGCCATTTATAGAGAAATAGAAATAGAATGAAAAAAGTACACACCTAATCCAAGACTTTCAAAGTTAGATCAGATTGAAAAAGAAGTTTCTCTACAAACCGAGTGGGATAAAAAAAATTAGAATTTGACTCTACAACATGGAGTCAATCAAAGTATTATCAACTATACTAGCTATACCTATTTTGATTAGGATCTTCTTATTCCAAACACACTTTGCACTTATCATATTATAGATTAGAAATTTATCATCTATTTAGGTCCCCATAAAGGTCTTTGTCCTACTTCAGCATTTTTTAGATCCATCATCTTTTAGGTCATGCTTTAGGAATCCAAACTCATCCAAATCAAACATCATAGATCATAATCCTATAGCCTCTTCATCATACTTAATCATTTGATATCACTTTTTTGAGAATTGTCTACCCTACATCTTATATCCACCACACTACCTAGGTCACCCCTCAAACTAAGCATTGTTTAGGGTAAAATTTCTTCATCTTGTGTGTCCCTCGTCACCTTGAGCAAAAGGTTGGGCTCCACACTTGATCATCATTTGTCTTCCAAAAGATCACAAATCTACCTTAGAGTTGAAATCATCATCATATCTTGAGAATACATATAGGGGAAAGCATTTTCTCTCTTAATATGGCATCACATCACTCATCTTTAAGCATCCTAAGTATCATATCATTAGACATGAGTCCTTCCTACACATCTATCATACATCTTTGTGCATCTTAAAAGATCCTTACATCACAGTTGACATATCCCTAGAGCATTTTTGAAAATCCTCCACCCATCTCTCCTTACATTCATTGTCCTACCATCTTACAATTCATCTTTAGGAACATCATCATTTCATGCCACCTACCAGACATCTCTCCAAGAATAAATGGAAGAAGAAGAACATGGATCCTAGTTTTAGTGATAGTTCAACTAGTACACAACCATACCCACCAATATCTATAATCACACATGATCTACTACCACAGAATCAAGAGGAATCTAGCTCTTCACTAGACATAGAGGTCTTTATGAATCAACCCAAACATGAAAATATCATCAATGCCATCATAGATTGTAATAGGAAAACCATCATGGAAAACTTCTTAAGAGATCATGTTGGTGCCTTTGACTTTGGGAGACCACCACCTTTTGATATAGCTGATCCTAGACATTGTTTGTTTCGATGACCACCACCACCTATTAGTCCATCTGATCCCAATGACCTCCTTTTTATACCAAATAGGGGACATCAATCAACACAACTTGAACCTGTAGATCCAAATATATCATCAACCCATCTCGATGCTTCCATTCTGCAAAGTATTCAACCTACCATGGCACAATCATTAGTCCACATTATACCCCAACATATCGTTACTACACCATCCACATCTAAAAACACCTCCACCATCACTACTCCAATTTTGAAATCTACTTCTACCCTACCTAGTAGTATTACATCCTCCTTACCTCAATTTCCCATTTTCACTTCATATCCATCTACTAGCACTATAGTCTATCCCTCTTAGCAGCAAAATCATTAGTCCACACTATACCCAAACATACTATTACCACACCATCCACTTCTACAAACACCTCCACCATCACTACTCCAATTTTGCAATTTACTTCTACACCATCCAATAGTATTACATTCTCCTTATCTCAATTTTCCACTTCCACTTCATATGCATCTACTAGCACTACAGTCTATCCCTCTCAGTAGCATAGACAAACAACATCTCATTATACCATGAAGATGCCCTCCTTAGACTCTAGTAATCCACCTTTCATCTCACTGACAATAAGTAGCAACCCATTTACTACAAGTTATAACACTGCCACCTCATTTCCACTAGGTCCTTGGAATTTTACACAACCACAAGGACTACCCACAAACCTTTTTGCTAGCAATCCATTTATGCCCAATTTTCAACCACCACTACCCTTGTTTGTTAACCCCACACCAACCATCATGAATTATTTTTCCATGCCACCTCTAGGAGGTAACCAAACCATACCATGTTAGTCAATACTAGTGTTGGTTACATTTCCTTCCACTAAAGATGGAATTGAGTCCAAAACCTTCAAGTTTGAAAATGACTGACCATATCCATTTGACAAGACTATAACAATGATGCCCTTACCTAAATACTTTGAAATCCCAAAATTTGATAAATTTAGGCGTAAAGGTGACCTGGTCACTCATGTCAAAGAGTTTTATATGCACTGCCAAGAAGTAGCTTATAATGACATATTTCTCATGTGGTTTTTTCCAAATATTCTAGGAGGCCCTGCTCTTGAATGGTTTTGCTGCATATCCCAAGGCAAAATTAGTACCTTTTCTAATCTTTTGGAAGCCTTTGTGGAATAGTACACTCATTTAGTCAAGATTGAGCTATCTATAGTGTATCTGGTTCATACCATATAAAAAGGAGGAAAAAGCCTTGCAAATTACTTACAAAGATGGAAAACTCTCACAACACGGATCTCTTGTACTATCCCAAAGTGTCACCTTGTTAAAATGCTCATCAACAATGCTCATCCTAGTCTTGCACATCACATTGTCATGAATTGTCTCCAAACACACAAAGACATCAAGGAAAAGGCTATGGACCTTAAGCAAGGGCTTATTAAAGATAGTGTCATTAAGATGTAACACCCCACTCGAGAATCCAAAAGAAATACACCTAATATGTTACAAAGTTTACTGGACTATTTTTTTTTTTGTAAAGTTTAAACAACATCAAGATAACAATAATGCAGAAGCAATATATACATACACATCAAGAACACGTAATCAAATACAAATATATTTTCAATTCCTTAAGGGTTCCTTCACATTGAGTCACATTTAATAAAGTTTTATTAATAAGTTTAAGTCTCAATTACAATATCCATAATCATGAAATGAATAAACACATACATAGTCATATTAGCCAATGCATAAGTACAACTAATAATATGAAAGCACATCTAATGAATAACATCCACTGCACATGTCACAAGGTATGTGAAAATAGATACAAGTACATAAATATACAATACAATATCTCATAGGATCTCAAAACACATGATACATAGATACATCAAATGAATAGAAGTCTTCAGGATAAGAGGAAGAATGATAATGATACCATTGTATCAAAGAGCATCCAACATCTATAAATTTGAGGGGGATCCAAATGGTAAGAATACACTACCTCCTAACTATGTGGCCACCTAATTGGGCTCCCACTCCCACCATGTAGGAGAGATAATGTATGATCCACACATAGATAATCAAATCATAAAATGATCCTAGGCAAGGACTCTTGATAGCCAAAACTACCTTAAGGGTACACAAACTACTCAAGAAGAAGAGGTAATCAAAATCAAAAGGACACCAATTCCAATACTAACGTCTCATACAAATACCAAGACCAAAAATATACAACCACCTCGAAATCAATGTCAAGTGTCACAAGCACAATGACCAACAGATAACAATTTTCATCAATAAAAGTAAACTACCAATCACTAACTCCAACAATAGAAACACCATTAATGAATAATTGATCATTCATTAATGAAATTCAATTGTCAACAATAAATGACATCCAATCAATGAGTAACAACTCACAATAAATACACCATCAAAAGTAATATCCAACAAGTAGACCACTAGAGGCAAATATTAAAATAAAACATGAAGGAGACTCAGGCTACATACTATGGAGTGTCATCACATGAGCCAACTCTAAGGTTACCTAGTAGTCTCTAAAGACCCCAGCCCACTAGTGACTCTATAAAAAACTAGGATACCCTCTCATGAAGATGAGGAAACTATTCATATGTCTCAAGGTATCATCTCCATCTCATCCTTAGTCTTTACAAGCATGCAAGGCATGGATGAGGAAAAATCTCTAATTTATCTTTTTAATGTATCTCAAGGAAAAGGGCTAGGCAAGATATTTTAATTACTATGTTATCACTTGTTACACAACTTACAATAAATTATCCTGGTAGCCACTTTGGGCCCTGGCACCCATTGCAAGCCACTCTCATAGACATGCATCTAGACTACCTTCCCAAAAATCACAAACCACAATAGTGTACCATACTACAAGAGTAATATTGATTGAATTTGGTTCCTTAACAGGCAACACAAAAAATAACATTGGTTCTCGAAATCAAAGTTCTCATAAATGCTCAATAGTATAAAGCTCATAAAATGTAAATGTTGATCTCATATTAGCTTTGACAAGTAAGTGTCTACACACTTAAGTCATTTTCTTAGTTCATGTTGAACAAGTAGTACATTTTGAGCACAACATGTATATAATAGAGCATGCCAAGTCCATATTGAGTATCGAGCAACTCATGTGCCGAGTCACTTAAGTGTCAAGAAAACAGTGTATGCCAAGTGATTCAGAAGCCAAACAAGTAGAACGTGTCGAGTGATATAGATGCTAAGTCATAGTATAGAAAATAGTATATGTCAAGCATTAGAGACATCAGATGCCAAGTAAGACAGTTTTCACATAATTTTTTGTAATGGCACAAACAACTATGTCAACTATTTTTAAGCTGACTAAAGATTGAATTATGATATTTTAGAGATAAGGATGAATCTTATGTTAGAATCCTAATGAAAATTACATGTAGCCAATTAGAAAAAAAGGAAGAATTAAGTAGAAAAATGGATAAATCACATTCATTGATTCATACCTAACTCTAAGTCACCTAAGTCTTCTTAAGGAGGACAAACCCTAAACTCTCTAGAATGTGTGGAAGGTGAATAAATGAGAGTATAGACAAGTTTGCATGCACAAATAGAGCATTCATGGTGGTTAAGGAGTTATGATCTGAGATTATATTATAGAATCAATTAAAGGAGAATAGAGGAAGAGAAGAGTATATAGTAGAGAGCCATCTGATCAAGAAGGATCAAGAAGATATCAATTTAGAGGTGATCTATTATCAATCAATCAAGTGCTAACTATAGGATCATTGTTAAATCATTCTAGCAAGTGAATTAGTCAAATCTCTTAATAGACTAGTCTTAACAGGCTGTATTGAAATCCTCTAATAAGGTGCTTACTTAATTATGAGTTAAAGTCCTTTAGCAAGGCACACTTCTAACAAGGTGTTGAAATTCTTTAGCAGGGTGAGACCTAACAATCTTTGTAATATTTTAACAGGGCAGACCATTCATAGGGTAGATCATGTCTCATGATCAAAACATTATAACCTTCATTGGATACACTTTATTACTATAGTAGTGAAGATTTTTTTGTGTCATCCTCACCCCAATTTTACCTTCTCATTGGAGGGTTTCTAGGTAAACATATCTTGTGTCATACATGTGTGAATGTTGATTTACCTATATGATTTAGTTGCACATGCTTTACATGTTATTTCAATTTATTTAGTGAATGTATGAGATGGATGTGTGGTGAAAGTTTTTATGGGTCAAAGTTTAAACTACTGATTCACCACCCCCCCTCCCCCCCCTCACCCCCCCATTTGAGAAATTTATCTTTCCTATTGTAATTTCAATAATTGGTATTAGAGCCTTGTTCTCTAAAAGAGAAGCTTTGTAGCTTTGAGGAAAGATCTAGAAATGGAAGTCTACAAGTTGGGAAAGATTATTAAGAATCAGGGAATTGAAATATAACTCATTCTACATCAATTGAGTGAAACAAGAGAAGAACTAAAGAAATATTTGAAGAGAAGGAAGGAAATTTCTATTGAGGAGAATGACACACAATACAAAGAGATGGACACTACTAATCTATTTACCAATGGATACTCTAATGAATTTGATGCAATTGTTGTAGATCTAATGGAAAAGAATAGAGCCCAAGTAGAGGAAATCAGAAATCTCAAGTTAGAGCAAGACTCTCAAGCCATACTACTATGTGAGGTAACTAAATAGAAGAAGAAAGCCATGGAAGACAAAGCCATGGTTGAAGAAGAAAAAAGAATTTTGAGCAACATACTAGAGGAGAAATCATCAAAACTAAAAAAGATTTCCAACATGCAATTGGATACTTTGAGTCAAATGATGAATGCCAAATATGAACTAGATGTCAAGGACATTGAGATAATAACATTGAAGTTCCAGAATGAGCAATTGCAAAGTGATCTAAAAGGGAAAAAGAATTTGCTAAAAGTTTTAATAAACTAATTGAAGCCATCAAATACTTTGAGAAATTATTGAGATCTCCTGGATCCAATAATGATACATCTAGACTAGGATACACAAGTACTAAAGAAGGAGAGTCATCCAAAAGTGTTGAAGAAAGGAGCAAAAAAGGTAAGAATTCCAAACCTACTTGTCATAATTATGGTAAGAAAGGGCATACTACTAATGTGTGTAGGATAAAAATTGCAAATTAGAATGTCAAACATAAGAACATGGTTCACTATTAGAAGCGCAACAAACAAGGTCATCAAGCACATGAATCCAGAACCAAGACCATGCACACACAAAGATTTGAAAGATATTGTTATAACTATCAGAAGTATGGACATAGAGCTTTTGAGTGCAAATCTAAACCCATGTGGTCATAAAATAAGCAAACAAAGGTAAGGAACAATGGAAACTCTTATAAATAGGATTATAATACAAGGTATAGCTATCATTATTGTCAAGAATATGGACATGTTCTTGAGAATTATATTAGGACACACTTCAAAGGTGACTACAAAAGGTGGTTGAGTCAAACCACATGTTTTAGTTGTTTGAAGACTAGTCACATTAGTAGATATTTTCCAACAAAGTCAAAGACACTAAGTTGTGAATTTGATAAAGGCAAAGGCAAGGCAGGTGTTAAAAATGTCAGAAATGAAATGAACAAGACATGGAAGAAGAAAGATGATTGTAGCACATCAAATGGAGAAGGGATCAATTCACCTAATGGGTTAAGTGATCACACCTCATCAACTAAGAAATCAAGAGATATGTGGGACTAATATTCATAAGGTTATATCATACATCATTTCCAAAAGGATTTAGTACTGAAATGTTTACATAAGCACGAATAAAGATGCAAGATGTTATTGGAAATCCAAGAAAAACCTTTAAGTTTTTCATATTATATCAAGCATGAAAATTTTCTTGTGTGTGCTGAGTGAAATGCTAAAGGATGCCAAGCTAATAGATTTTCTAGTTGATGTCAAGATCATAATGGTTTCTAAGTGAATGAAATGTTAATGGATGCCAAGTGAGACTAACATTTGTTGATGCCGAGCTTATAGCTATGTAACCACTTAGCATTGATTACAGGGTTTCCAAAGGGTATTTGATCAATTTTAACTCATTTTTCATCATTTTGAAATCAAGAAAGAGAAAGGAGAGCAAGAGGTTATCAAAAAAATTATCCAACATGATTGTAGAAGATTTGAGCAGTGATTCTACATCATTTCGTCAGATCTTGCAAGGTATTTATCAAGTGTTGAGCTATGTTTTTTATATTTTCATAAACCCTAGTTTTTCATAATGGCATATACTTCAAAGAATGTAGAGGGTAAGGAGGTTTTGAATGTTCAACTAGTTAGTAATGAGGTCAAGAAATCAATATTCAAAGCCATTCTAGACATTGCTTACAAACAAGACCCCTTTGATGTGTTATCCATGATACCACTGAATGTTTTAATGGTACAAGATGTTAGGAAATGTTATAACTATAAAATTGGTAGCATTAGTGGTATGGAGATAAGGAAATCATATGAAAAACTTTGTGAGAATGGTGTGTTAAAGGAAGAATACAAAATTGTAGAGAAGAAAGGGTTAACATGAGCCCTAGTTTTCTTGATTGTGTTCAAAACATAATGGATTAGGATAGTATTTAGTAGAATACATGATAGTTCACTATGGATGGATAATGGACCTATCAAAATAACCAAGAGGATCATCCATAGGGTTGCATGATATCCAACCCTAGATTGGCCTAAGAACCTAAGAAGTGATTCAAAAGAGGTCATTGAAAAGAGTATAGGAGTTGTGTGCAACAAGAGAGGAATTACAATTGACACCATTAGTAATTCGTTGATAAACTTTGTTGTCAGGATTATTTCACACAAGTTTTACCAATCTAATAGATTAAACAATGTGCCATGTATTGCAGCAGATGTTGGTTATAAGATTGTAAAGAAAGATCACACATATGATCTTGTAGAGTTACAACTACAGTAGCTAATTGAGAACCTAGGAGCAATAAGAAATACTAAGATTGCTCAATGCAAATTTGGTTCTATATTGATATGCATTTTCTTTTATGTTCAAAACACTTTTCCTACATTTGGCAGTATGGGATGGAAAAAAAATAGATCAGTAGCAGTACAGATTGGTGAGTTCATTGAACAATTAGGTGAGAATTTTGAGTCTGTGATGAAAAGTTATTTTGAAGACTTTACGCAATCAATGAAGAAAAGACTGAGAATACCAGTATCACTAGTGGAAAATCATTATGATGACATTTTTTTCCAGTGGATGTTGACTATACTTTTGTTCAAGCTACTACACCAAGGGTAAGATGGATGAGACCCTTAAGATATGAAATAAATGTAGATGAAGCCTTTGTAGCTATTACTACATTACTTGCAAAAGAGGTAGAAAAAATGCAAAGGCATTAGGAAACTATGAGTTGGTCAAAATCCAAGATTACCATGGAACTCAAGATTGCCCCTATCATTATGAAGAAAGATAAGTTGGTGAAGAATTTGAAAGAAAATTTTGGTGAAGGTGTCAAGTAGGAGAAAGGAGAGGAAGAAGAGGATAAAGAGGAAGAAGACTCTCAAACCCAAGCACCACTAGCTTTAACACAAGGAATGGGAGAAGATCAGGAAGAGGAGGAGACAAAAGTTGTTGAAGGTGCCAAGAGAGAAGAAGTTGGGGAAGCATCTACTCCCACTAATCAAAAGAAGAGGAAATCCAAAGCACAACAAGTCACAAGGGCTAAGAAGACTACAAAACCAAGCCAGCCCAGGCCCACAGCACCCACTACAAGGACTAGTGCACATGTGATTGCTCAAAAGGCAAAGGAGAAAGAAAAACTAGTTGAGCAAGAAGGAGATGTGAAAAAAAGGTCAAGGAGGAAATATGTTGCACAAGCTAAATCTAATGAGGAGAAAATAGAATCAAATGACAATACCCAATTCAAAGTGGTGAGTCACAATCCTTTGTCAGATCTAGAGAATCTATGTGAAAATGTTAAGAATAATTTAGACTTGTCAAGATTCTCTCATGTTAATTTTGATAATCTTGGTAAAGTTGAGAAAAATCAAGTGGAGGAAGCTATATATTCCATGATGGAAAATTTCAAGAAAGCCCCACTAGAGATTGCTAACTCTATGCCCAAAAGTTTATATGAAAGAGTTGAGCAGAAGTGGCACTATTGTCTAAACTTGGAAAGACAAATTAGGGAGACCTCACTTGCACAAGTCATGCTTGAACTTAGTAAGGCACAAATTGCTAAGGCTATGAAGAAATATGCAGTTAGGTTTGTACCTAATTATAGAGCCTTCAGCATTTTGCAAAACAATGTTGAAGATATTGTTAAGAAGTCCACACAAATGTGGAAAGTAACATATGGGATTGCTACAATGAAGGGAGGTGAATAGGAACCCATAGAGTTCAAGGATGATGAGGAAGATGATAATAATGAAGGTACTATTAAGGGAGGAATAGAAATTAATGTAGATGATAAGGCAACAACTGAGTAGAGTAGCAAGAAGAACAAAGTGAACTAGATACATAATTGCCTAATGTCATTCCTCAATATGTAACAAGTGTAAATATTGAACAGTTAAGGATGTTTCTGATGTCACGGCTCAAAAAACCAATCCCCTTATAGAGGAAGATCTCAAAAAGATACTTGATCAATCTACATTGTAGGCCAAATTATGTGATAATCTTGTATTGGTAAGTGTAGATGAGATCCAAATATCAATGACTGAAACAACAAGGGAAGAGGTGAATACACAAGAACCACCTACTATCATCTCTCAAGTCACTAATGTACAAACTTTGGATAAAGTACCTAAAGCTACATCAGAAAAGGTTGATACAGTTGAGAAGAGTATAGTGGAAACCCAAGCCACTACAAAAACATAAAGTGGAATTCGCAATATAGACTTATATGCAATGAAAGCACAAGTACAAGGTGCAAGTCAAGGTATTGTGGTAGAAGAGGATAAGCCTAAAGAGATCAAGTTGACACCAAAGGTAAAGGAGAAATTTGCTACTCAAGCCCTAGTAACCTTACTAGTATCTGGCACACCTTCAAGTTATACTCTTAAAAAGCCGAGCATAGATGCAACACCTTTGCAGATCTTAGTGTCGAGTCCAAGCTCATCAAAGGCTAAAGAAGTGATACAATATGGAGATGTAAGCCTTGATGAAGAGATTGTGTTACCCAAGTATGATTATGACATAATGACTATAGAGCATATGGGCATTTTGCAACAAGCCTTGGCAAGAAAGAAGCATTAGGAACTACTTAGAAGGGAGTGCAAGTAGAAGCAAGCATTGTTGGACATTAAAGACATCTTTTTAGATGCATTTAGCTTGCCAACTCTAGATGAGACCAAGCCTCTCATTGAACAATTGACAACTATAGTGGAAAAGGTTAGTGATGCAAACCTTGACACAAATGAAAAATTATTAGAATTGTTAAAAAAGAAATTTTAGAAAAGCAAACAAGAAAATATCAAGTGATATAGCAATCACACAAGTTACATTAGCAAAAAAAGTAGAAAGTGCGAAGAAGCTACTTGAGAACATTTTCTCACTATACACTAAATTTTTCAATCCAACACTCTTCACACAAGAGACAAGAAGTCACATTTTGAGTCTAGAAAGCCAAATTAATGCATAAAGTGCAAAATTTCCTATGACACCAGCTCAAAGTGAGAAGTGCTTCATAACTTTCCTACAAACCTAGAGTTAGTTAGTAGCATTGTCTATAGATGAGGCCAATATAAGGGCCAAACTAATTAGCATCCAAACAACATTGACCCCATATATGAAGATCTTGCACAAGGAATTAGGCTATGTTGAAACACTTATGAAGAAAGACCCAAATCTTTCAACATTAGATGGCCTAGTCCACCTTGCTGCCGAGATAGCCATCCAAATCAAGTCTTTGGATCTAGCATGTGAAAATTGGGATGCAACTCTCAAGATAATACTAGAGTTTCATAAACCCTTTCTAGCCAAACACCCTTTTAGTGTATAGCCCATTGACATAAGTGTCAAAAAGGGGGACATATAGAAAGAGTGTAAAAGGAGGAGATATGTGCAAAAGGGGGAGATGTAGAATTTGAAAGGAGATAGAGAAGAATGGGGGAGAATAAGAAAAGGAATAGAGGAAAAGACAAAATAAGCTAAGGGGGAACAAGTAGAGAAACAACATGAAGTTAAAGAGTATTAGTTGAGACACATTTACTTAGCAAGAGTACAAAATTTTGGATACAGAAAAAACCTATCAACTCAGGAGGAGCTATCAGATTTTGAGGAATCTATGTTGTCACAAAATTTTTAAATTTTGAAGTTTTGTGCATAAGTCAAATAAGAAATATGTAATACTTGTAACATTAAGGATGTCAATGCATGACCAAGTGTTTTTGACACTCATATCAAAGGGGGAGATTGTTGATCTTGGATTGGTTTTGACAAATGAGTGTCTACACACTTAAGTCATTTACTTAGTTCATGCTAAACAAGTAGTACATGTCGAGCACAACATGTATATAATAGAACATGTTGAGTCCATAGTGAGTGTCAAGCCACTCATTTGCCGAGTCACTCAAATGTTGAGCAAATAGCGTATGTCTAGTGATTCAAGAGCTGAGCAAGAAAAACATGCCGAGTGATACAGATGTTGAGTCACAATATAAAAAATAGTATATGCCAAGCATTAGAGATTTTAGATGCCAAGTAAGACAATTTTGACATAGTTTTTTGTAATGGCACAAACAACTATGTAAATCATTTTTGAGCTGACTAAACATTGAATTACGATATTTTGGAGATAAGGATAAATCCTATGTTGGATTCCCAATGCAAATTACAAGTAGAAAATCAAAAAAAGGGAAGGATTAAGAGGAAAAATGGATGAATCACAACCATTGATTCATACCTAACCCTAAGTCACCTAAGTATTCTTAAGGAGGACAAACCCTTAACTCTCTAGAATGCATGGAAGGTGAATGAAGGAGAGTATAGAGAAGTTTGCATGCACAAAAAGAGTATTCATGGTGGCTAAGGAGTTATGATCTGAGATTGCATTGTAGAATTAGTTAAAGGAGAATAGAGGAAGAGAAGAGTATATAGCATAGAGACATCTGATGAAGAAGGATCAAGAAGACATCAGTTTAGAGGTGATCTTTATCAAATCATAAAGTTCATCATGACATCTAATCAAATAATCATAAAAGAAATCTCAAAAATGCGTCTAGTACACATCCTAACTTGGCCAACTAAACAACCCACAAAGAAAAACTATCAAGAAAATAAACATTACAAGACTATCAATAGAATATTAAAAAACACATTGTTTTCAACCACGTGATTTAATTCCACTAATTTCTCTTGTTTAGTTTGGGTCATAAGGATGTGTTTAGAAATAAAGTAAGAATATACATGTTAAAATAAATTTTTATGCTAATAAACTTATTTAAAACAATAAGTATTTAAATATCCAATTTTTTTGTGCATATAAAATATCATGCAATATTATCATGTTATTAATTTAAATAATCTTAAATCATAAATGATTTAATTAATAACATAAATGTATATTATTAGATTACATACCAATATCAATTTCATTTCTAAAATATTAATTTGACTTCTATTTAAGTCCAATATTAATATTTACTTTTCCTTTAATTCATAATGCAACTAGAGAAAATTATAAATTTAATTTAATTATTTATAATTTCTCTCATAAAGTCAAATAGTTATTAACTAAATGATTACAAAGTGAATTCTACCACAACTTCTCTTAAAATATAATAAAATTCTAAATATTTATTTATTAACTTCCCTCTTGCATTAATAATTGTAAAATTATTTATATGCAACTAAGATTTTCATTAAACTTAAATAATCAATAATACTAACATTCACTTTATAACTAAATGGATAATATTTATTTCATTTTAGAAATTAATAAATTATTATTATTTTAAATAAATAAATCTAAAAATTAAATTATATTTTAATAAAATAAAAATAAGCATGCAATTAGTATTTTCCACTAGTAAATTTGGACTCAATTTTTGACAAATTTTGGTTGAAATTTCAATGTAGGTTGGTCAAAATTTCCACCAAGCAATTCGTGGTAGTTTTTCTCATCGAAATTTTCACCAACCTGCACATTGGTCAAAATTTTGACCAATACATTCGTTAAAAAAATTAAATTTTTGCTAGCTCTGATTTGTCATTGTTGATCAAAATTTCCATCCATGTTTGGTCAAAAAAAAATTATAATTGGTAGAAATTTTGACCAAGTCTTGGTAGAAAACTATCAAGAATTGGTCAAAATTTCCACCAATGTTTGGTCAAAACAAAATTATAATTGGTGGAAATTTTGACCAATTCTTGGTAGAAAACTATCAAGAATTGGTCAAATTTCCACCAATGTTCGGTCAAAAAAAAATTTATGTTGTATCAAGCAATTGTTTCTTATCCAAGCCATTTAATTTGCAACCCTTTAAATCTCTGCAAAGATAAAGTTGGAGCTGAGAAGTGTTCATTCCATCAACAGATGATGGAATGGACACTTTACAATCAGAGGACACCATTGAGAAGAAAAATGTTCTTGCTCCAACTTTATCTTTGCAAAGATTTAAAAGGTTGCAAATTAAATGGCTTGGATAAGAAACAATTGCTTGATACAACATGGAACAATTGGACATTTATGCATAGGGTACCATGAATTATGTGAGTGATGCAGATGCAGCCAATTTTTTTGGGGTCAAAGCCACCAATTAATATAAGGTTTCTAAACTCCACGAGGTTGACATTTGTTCATATATCATCAATGATACTCCCTCAATAGTGAATTGGTAATTTTACCACTAAGAGTTTTGATCCTCATCGAAATAAAGCTTACATAAAGATGTAATATTTCTGAATACAATTAAGCTTTATAAATATATACAAATGTAGCTATATGTACACATGCGCATATAGACATATGCATATTTATGCATACACATAACATGCATACACAAAAAAAAAAAAATACATAAATATATCATATATGTGTGTATGTGTATGTGTCTAAAAGTTGATTGCAGTGTTACTTGATGACTTCCACTAGTTAGTTACATTTTTTGATGGATCCGCAAGGATTCAGATTTAAACAATAGCAACATCTCATTTCTAAAGAACGTATCTCAATAGTTGCATCTCATTTTTCAGCAGTAGCCACCAATGTTTCGATATTAAGAGCATGTCCAAAGCTATTTAGAGCTTGTTTGGTAACTATCATGCACAAGCACATGGAAAACCATTAACATATAAAAATATAAGCAATGTCTAAATAGGATATATTATTTCACAAAAAATATCCATGTAATTGATAACTTCAATCTATCTGTCTTGTCAATCCTCCATCCAAAAGATTTGAAAAACCAAAAGAGGAAGTATGTGGTAACATCCTTCTTATCTCTAAAACTAGCATTGCTTAGATGTATTTATATATTTTGTAGATTCCTTTTTCTTGTGATTTTACTGAAGCACATGATAAAAAAGGTCATAGAAGAAATATGTCATGAATATTAATGGAACTTAGTTGCCACAGCTAACTTAGGTAAACAAACAGTTTAAAATATATTTACCATAGAATTCTCAATTAAAATTAAAAAAATTATAAGGTGATCATTTATCCTATATAGTGTCTACCCTCATTCAAATCTTTTTGGACACATTGTTGCTATTATTATCAGACTATGTTAGACTAGCTTTATGTTGATGGATTAGTGGTATTGTTTTGAGACTATCAGATATTATGTTATGGATTCAGTTGATATATGATGAGATCATTTAGACTTTACATTTCATGTATGTATGATGATCATTACATTGCTTTAATTTATTGATGATGATTAGTTAGATGGTTTATTATCTCATGTGTTTTATTATGGACACTTACCCCATACTTGCATGTGTATGGTGTGCATGTTTGTTCTTATTGTATGGCATTTTTGATGTGATTAAGGAAGGGAGTCATAGTCACCTACTAGTCAAAATCTACACGATGCACCACTTCTTGCCATTGCCTGTTTAGCTTAGTATTAAATATATTGTATGTACATGCATGGTTTTTATGCAGGTTGCAGGTACCGGGTATTGACTTCCCTGAATTGCCAAGATGAGCGTATCCTATTATATTATCTCAATGATAAGAGAAGGGAGGTAAATTCTCAAGTCTAAATCCCAAACCCTTAAAACCATTGTCCTAGAGAGATAGGACAAGTATCTGGATATTTTACCTTCTGAATGTGTCGGATGACATAATTCATGATTTTTAACCCTTTAGACTGATTTTGTATGAATTGTTCTATGATGGGTTTTCATATTTTATCTTGGAGGTCTATGGTAAATTTTCTATTAATTAAGTCTTAATAAATATATTTAATTAATAAATTAATTATTTGGAGAAAATTAGTATAATATCATGATCTTTGATATTTTGACTATAATTAATCAAATGAGAATTAATTGAAAAAAAAGAATTAAATAAAAGAAAATTAGAAATTAAAATTAATAATAATTATAAAATAATAATAAAGTAATAAATAAATAATAATAATAAAAGTAATAAAAATTAAAATGAAAGTTATAAAAAATGAAAATAAAAGTTATAAGCTTGCCTAGGAGTTAATGCACCTTTTTATTTCTCATATGTCAAAAACATGGGGGTTAGTGCACCAATTAAGCACATGGTGTCTACAACCTTATGACTCATCTAGAAGGTTGGAAAAAGCTCGTGCTTAGTTGTCTACACCTTCTAGTTGTTTCTAGAGATATTCTAGGTGCTTCCTGAGAGTCCTTTATATTCGGGCACTCCTAGAGGCTTAGGGAGAGCATTTTTGGAGCATTGGAGGACTCGAGAACGTGGGAGGAGCAAGGAGCTTGCTCTACAGTTTCTGAGGAGAAGCAAATTAGCATCAAAATTCGAGTAGACTCTTGTGATTTTTCTTATGTTATTTTTGCATCTCGCACTTCCTGTCTTCTTCGTGTCTTCTGAATACTTTTTGAGGATTCTATGTGTGAATATTCCAATTGTTTTATTCTTGTATATGAGAAAACTCCTCATGTGTAGATCGAATATATATATATATATATATATATATATATATATATATATTTTTTTTTTTTTTTTTTTTTAATTTTTTTTTTTTTTTTTTTAATTGGAAGATCGAATGTTATATCGCATCGCGATTTACGTTTTATGAAAAACGCTTATATAAAAATTAATTAAACCTGAATCATATTTGGGCAAGTAAAAACTGAATCGTATATATAATACGTTTGGTTTTAGAAATGCATATTAAAGTGGGCGAGAAGGGACGAGCCCGTACCCCCACCCCACTCTGTACTCACGGCAGAGGTCGGCAGCACTACTGCCACAGGCTCTGCAGGCCTACGTCAGTAGGCCCGCACGGTACCCCTCCTCACGGTGATGTTTTTTGTTATATATATGTATCGACTCTCATTATTAATAATGTGGGTAAAATTTATGATGTGTTTTGTGATTCAATTTTTATATTTCATTTTATTGTCAATATATATATATATTTATTTATTTATTTATTTATTTATTTATTTATGTATATATATATTTATTTATTTATTTATTTATTTATGTATGTATGTATATATGTATATAAGTATATATGTAGATGTATATAAGTATATATGTATATATATATTATTAGTTATAAATAATTATTATATTTAAAAGATAAATGATCTAAAGTATTAATAATAGCTTGTCAAATATTATTAAAAGTGGAAAGATATTAATAATTAACTTAATTAAACTTAGTTTAATTAAGGTTAATCATTAGAATGTGTTATAAATTGAAGTTTTGAATTATGTAATTATTGGGTTCATTAGAATTGTTAATTGATTATTAGAACTTGATAGGGGTCTTTTTTAAACAATGTTTATATAAACAATAGAACAATTAGAAAATTGAGTCTAATGGTTTTGGGAGAGAAACTTTTGTCTATCAAACAAATACATGGGTTGGGAAAACGTACAAAATGTTCCTCCATTCATTATCCAAAATTGGAAATGAAAACTGAAAACCTCCACATTTAATTCAAGTATGTAATTTTAGCAAAACCAAAACATGTTCTTGCATTGTGTATTCTTTATGTTTCTATTTTGGGTTTTGGGTTCACTAGTGTTGACCAATTATAGTATGTCTATCAGAGGCTTGGGGGTTATGATTGTGATGTCGTGATGATGTCTTATTTTTTATCTTTATAAACCCAACCATGGTTATGTGATGGAATGCTCTATGTAATGTTTGTAATTACTGATTGTTATAGTTGAGATTCTTATGTATGGGACACTTGACTTAACCATTTTTGAGTCATCGATCAGTTATCCTTGGGATATTTTCCAGTTGCCGTGATGGGACTAAAATATTGATTTATGGTGTCATGTTGTGACATGTTTTGACTCAACCATTTTGGAGTCTTCGATCAGTATGATTTGAGATATATTTTGGTTATTGAGAACCATGAATGGATACTTTTGATTAACAGTGATGCTTCAGTTGCCAATAGAGAACTATTGAGGTCATGATTTTTTTATGGATGCTTTTCAGTTGCTCATGGAGATTTGATGCTTTTATTATGGATATTTAATGTTCTTATTTTTTGATATTTCTTTCCAGTCGCTTGTTTAGGACTAGAGTGATTTATGATTCCATGAGCTTAGGGTAGGTAATCTGCTTGTAGTGTCGGGAAGTGGCTTGCAATGGGGGTCGAGGCCCTAAGAGGCTACTAGGGTAACTCATTGTAAGTTGTTTTAATAAGTGAAAACATTCACACCTAATACTAACTAAATGAACCTAAAAAGATTAAAAAAAAATTCTTGTCCATGCCTCAAGTGCTTGTACAGACTAGGATGGGAGTAGAGAGAATGCATGGTTGCAACCTTGCATTCCATAGTATGCCTTGTCAGTATGAGAGGATACTAGTGGTCGCATGAGGATCAGTAGGGACCCGTGGAGTATAGCTAACTTCCAGGGTAACTTCTACATGATATATGCGATGACACTTTCCCACTTGCATAGTAGGTTTCCTACATGTCTTCGTATACTGCCTCTAGGAATTAGTTGTCAGTTTTGTGATTGGAACCTTGAGTTAGTATACTTATAGGTTTCCTAGACTTAGAGAATATTTATGTTATGTGACTTTGATAACCTATTTGGGAGTTGAGATTATCTCCTCAGCACGGTGGGAGTGGACCACTTAGGTTCCACACAGTCGAGTGGTAGTGTTTTTCCACTCTTATCATTTGAGATATGTTTGAGACATCGTGGTTGATGCGTCCTTTATGATGGTGGATATGTATCCTTTCACTAATGATTAGCATATGTTAGATGATGTTATCTTATGCTTATATTTACATGTTAGATTACTTACTGCATATGATGTAGTATGTATAGGTGTGACATTCCTATTATTTTAATACCGATGATCTTTTCGATAGTTTGGAATGTTATGCACGGAGGGATGGCTAGGATCCACGATGGTCTAATGATGCTATTTATGGTTGGGAGGAACCGTGCACTTAGTTTATTATGTTTGATCTTTTATGATGATGTATCATGTATGATGTATGGATTCTTTTATGTTATTGCATCATGGATGAGAATTAGAATGATGACAGACTTTATTTCACATATGTATATTATTTTAAGCCTTTCATACCCTGTGACATGTACAGTGGATGATTGTGCATTTAGAAATGTAATTTATGAACATTGGACTTTTCATTATTATTTCATGTGGTTTTTGTATTAGATGGATTTAATAATGTTGGTTGATTTAGATGTAATTCAACGTTAAGGGATCTTTAAAGAATGTAACCTGTTATGTTTACTTTTAGATGGTCATTGCTATTGTTTCCATTATTGTGTACAAGTTATAAGTGGTATTTACTTTCATGTTTTAAAAAAAAATGCTACCAAACTTAGTGAAATTCTAGGTTAATTCTTTGGATCCCTTGGCGAGGAATTACATTCGCTATCAGAGCCCGAGTTTCTACATTGGGAGCTCTAGGTATTTTGGAACAACTAGAACTTTGAACTATTAAGTGTATCTCTTCAACTTGAAAACTAGGTGAACTAAAACAAAACCTGAACTATTACTTGCATATTTTTCATACTTCAACACTTTGCTTTCAAAACTGAAATCTTACTTAAACCTAAACATAGGCAAAACTGAAATTGAATTTAGTCTATTGCAAACATGTGTCTTTTGATTGTAATAGTACTTTGTGCTATTGTAGGATGGTATCTGGGACTAGGTCTTCTGTTGGAGGTCGTGGTAGAGGCCATGGTCATGGTAGATCTATCAGTGTCAATGAGTTTTCCCATGGGGGATCTGCTCATGAAGAGAGCAGAGGAGAGCACGCTAGTAAGTAGCAAGAAGAGAGCCATAGAGAGGACCAAGATGAGTCTGAAGAGGTTAACTTGAGATAGATGATGCAGACCATTCTTGACTACCTACCTTCTATTCAAGATCAGCCCAAAGCACATTAGGCTGAATAAGAGCATAGACCTAGGTCTAGGAGCCCTTGGAAGGATCGATAGAGGTCCATTGTGTCCACTCAGATGAAGGATCTTTCAAGATCCAAGGTCAAGCCTTTCATTGGGCAAGGTTCTGGTTATGTGGCCGAATAGTGGCTTATTTCCCTCGACAGGATTTTTGCCATGCAAGATTTCGACAGAAATGTTAAGGCAAGATTTCCGATTACCAATTTGGAGAATTTTGGGGCCACTTGGTGGGCAATTGAGGAGAAGAAGCTGGGTATTGATATGAGTAGTTTCACTTGGGAACTATTCTTAGAAAGTTTTCTCGAACGATTCCTACCAGAGGAATGGAAGCAACAAAGGGCAGATGAGTTTCATAATCTCATGTAGTATACTATGTTAGTGACTGAGTATGAGTGTAAGTTTTATGAGCTCACATCTTTTTTAGGATTTCGTGAAAATTCAGCTCAGTTGACACAGCATTTTATTAGAGGTTTGAACAACTGTATAATTGGGGGTGTCAAGGTATTTGAGCCAAAAACCCTCAAGGATGTGGTACGTCGAGCTATCCTTGTTGAGAAAAGTGTCAACCTTGGTCAAGGAGGTTTTTTAGGAGCACTAGAAGCATCAGGATCTAAAGGCAACTACAATTCAGGTGGTAATAGGAAGCCTTCTTTTTTTAAGGGGAAACAGTCTCAGCAGATGCAGTAGTAGAAGGGATCAAATTCTCAGGCTCAAGGTGGTGGAAAAAGTTCTAACTCCAAGAACAACCACAATACTCAGTGCAATAAACAAAATCAGCCCAATCAGCCAGCTCAGAGTAGTCAGTCTTTTGTTAGCAGGAACAGCCGTCAACAATCAAATGCACAACCTATGGGTAAAGGATCTCACAGAAATATAGAATATTTTTCATGTGGTCAGATTGGACATTATGCATCTCAATGTCCATAGCAAGCACCTCAATTTTTAAGACCTAGGCCTATAGTTTTAAAGCCTAAGTTGGTGATGTGGGTAGAGCTCATAGAGTATTTGTAGCAGTAGATCACCGTCAGGCGGATCATCAGGGAACAATGGTTGAGACCACAGGTGCTATTTGAGGTATATCTCTTTTAGTATTATTTGATTCAAGAGCTACAGATTCATTTATTTCACCATCTATAGTTTCTAAGTGTAAGCTAGATGCGGTGAAGCAAGATTATGGTTGGCAAGTGGAACTAGCCTCAGGCATTAAGGTCTCCACATATTCTGTAGTTCATAAGTGTGGGCTTAGTTTAGGATGATTTGATACTGCAGTTGACCTTCAAGTCATACCCCTTGGTCCCTATGATGTGGTTTTGGGCATGGACTTTCTTGGATCTCATAGAGCCATTATAGATTGCAGGAAGAAGATTATTATGTGCCAAGATGACCAAGGGAATGATGTGAAGATAGTGGAGATACCAAGGCCTATATCTCTGTGGATGATTTCTGTTATGCAAATGAAGTAGAGTTTTCATAAGGGATGTTAGATATTTGTTGTTATGGTAAATGATCTTGATGAGGAAGATCCTATGAGGAAGACTTTAGGTCAACCGATTTTACAGGAGTACACAGATGTTTTTCCAAGTGAGATTCTAGGCATGCCTCCAAAGAGGGACATCGATTTTAGCATTGACCTAATTCCTAGAGTGGAGCCTATCTCTAAAGCTCCTTATCGTATGACTATACAAGAATTGGGTGAATTACGTCTTCAGCTAGAGGAACTTCTGTCCAAAGGGAGCATTTGACCTAGTGTATCACCATGGGGAGCTTCAGTGCTCCTTGTGAAGAAGAAAGATGGTTCTTTGCATCTTTGTATTGACTACAGATAGTTGAATAAGATGAATATTAAGAACAAGTATCCTCTACCTAGGATTGATGACTTATTTGATCAGATCAAGGGAGCTACAATATTCTCCAAGATTGACCTTAAGTCAGGATACCATCAGCTATGCATTAAGGAGGTTGACATTCACAAGACCGCTTTTTGAACTCACTATGGGCATTATGAGTTCACAGTGGTACCTTTTGGGTTGACCAATGCTCCATTAGTTTTCATGAGTTTGATGAATAGAGTGTTTTGATCTTATCGTAACAGGTTTTTACTTGTGTTTCTTGATGACATATTGATATATTCTAAGTCTCAGAAGGAGCATGAGGAACACTTGTGATTGGTTTTACAGTGTGTAAGAGACAATCAGCTTTATGCCAATGCAGCTAAGTGTGAATTCTTTAAATCAAAGATTCAGTATTTAGGGCATGTCATTTTAGGTGATGGTATTTTAGTAGACCCTACAAAGATTTAGGTGATAGTAGATTGGCCTACACCAACTAATGTGTTAGAGATTTATAGTTTCATGGGCCTAGTAGGTTATTATCGTAGATTTGTCCAAAACTTCTCTAGGATAGCACATCCTATCACTTCCCTTCAGAGGAAAGGAAAGAAGTTTATATGGATGGAGAAATGTGAGGAAGCATTTCAGAAGCTCAAGGAGCTTTTGACTAGTACACCAATTTTAGCCGTACCTAATCTAGAAGGTAATTTCATGGTGTGTACAGATGCTTCTCTTGAAGGGATTGGAGCAGTTTTGATGCAGAATGGATGAGTGATTGCATATGAATCATGCAAGCTCAAGGATCATGAGCTAAATTATCCTATGCATGATCTTGAGTTAGCAGTAGTAGTTCATTCTTTGACAAGGTGGAGACATTTCTTGTTGGGGCACAAATTTGAGCTATATAGCGATCATTGCAGTCTTCAGTACATTTTCACTCAGCCTAATTTGAATGCTCGCCAAAGGCAATGGATGGAATTTCTATGCGAGTATGATTTTGAGGTAAAGTACATTTAAGGAAAGAAGAATGTGGTGGCAGATGCTTTGAGTTGTAGGAGACATGTGATATCATCTATGACTCTTAGTGTGGATTTGAGGAGTCAAATTCTTTAGGCACTTCCTATAGATTTTTGGTATCAGGAAGTGTGCAGAGAGATAGATTCAGGAAGACCTTTGGAGGGTAAGTTTGCAAGCTACGTTCAAGAGTCAGATGGTCTTTTGAGAAATTTGGGGAGGATTTATGTGCCATTACTAGATGAGCTTCACACCTTGATTCTAGCATAAGCCCATCATACACCTTACTCAGCACATCCAGGTGTCAAGAAGATGCATGCTGATTTGAGGTGTTTGTTCTTTTGGTCTGGGATGAAGCAAGACATTGCTGATTTTGTGGCTAGGTGTCTTGAGTGTCAAAGAGTCAAGGCAGAACACCAGCACTCGGCTGGACTTTTGCAACCAAATCTCATTCCTTCTTGGAAGTGGGACATCATCTCCATGGACTTCATAGTAGAATTACCTATGACTATTCGTCGTCATGATGCTATCATGGTCACTATTGATCGGTTGACTAAGGTGGCACATTTTTCAAAAATTAGGTCTTCCTACACAGTAGCTTCTGTAGCTAATATCTTCATGCATGACATTGTGAGATTACATGGCATTCCTAGAAAGATCATTTTTTACAGGGATCCTGTATTCACATCTGCATTCTGGACATCGCTGCAGCATGAGCTTGGAGTGCAATTAAATTTTAGTTTGGCATATCATCCAGAGATAGATGGTTAGATAGAGAGGATGAATTAGGTTTTGGAAGATATGTTATGGATGTATGTGATGGATAGGTAGACTCATTGTGAGGACTATCTCTACCTAGTGGAGTTTGCTTACAACAACAGGTATCATAGTTCTATTGGCATGGCACCATTTTAGGCTTTATATAGACATCTTTGTCGTACACCCTTGAGTTGGGATAGTCTTGAGGATCACATCCTATTGGGTCCTGAGATGCTTCATGATATAGAGCAACAGGTAGTGGTATCTGTGAGCACTTGACTATGGCACAGGATAGGCAGAAAAAGTATGCTGATGCACATAGGACAGATAAGCAATTTGCTGCGTGAGATAAGGTTTTCTTGAGAGTGCATCTGTGAAAGAGTCTGATCTAATATGGAAAGGGTTCTAAGCTAGCACCTCGCTTTGTGGGACCATTCAAGATTCTAGAGAGGATTGGCCTAGTTGCTTACCGCCTTGCTCTACCACCCAGCCTAGCTCGCATTCATGATGTTTTCCATGTTTTAGTACTTAGGCAGTATATCCCTGATGTTGTACATTTCTTGATTGGAATGCATTGCAGGTACAGGACGGGCAGCTGGCTTTGGAGCCGGTTCATATTTTGGAGCAGCGAGAGTTGAACCTCAGGGGTTGAACCATCGAGCAATTAAGGGTCCAATGGGACCCTACTGATGATTCTTCAGCTACATGGGAGGATGCAGCTAGATTATGGGAGTTATATCCCTACTTGTTTGTAGGCTTCTAGGAGTAAGCCTAACCCAAGGGGAGGTGGATGTAGTGCCTGCCCTCATTCACATCTTTCTACACACATTGTTGCTATTATTATCAGACTATGTTAGACTAGCTTTATGTTGATGGATTAGTGGTATTGTTTTGAGACTATCAGATATTATGTTATGGATTCAGTTGATATATGATGAGATCATTTAGACTTTACATTTCATGTATGGATGATGACCATTACATTGCTTTCAGTTATTGATGATGATTAGTTAGATGGTTTATTATCTCATGTGTTTTATTATGGATACTTACCCCATACTTGTATGTGTATGGTGTGCATGCTTGTTCTTATTGTATGGCATTTTTGATGTGCTTAAGGAAGGGAACCAGAGTCACCTACTAGTCGAGATCTACACGATGCACCACTTCTTGCCATTGCCTATTTAGCTTAGTGTTAAATATATTGTATGTAAATACATGGTTTTTATGCAGGTTGCAGGTACCAGGTATCGACTTCCCTGAATTGCCAGGATGAGTGTACCCTATTATATTATCTCAATGATAAGAGAAGGGAGGTAAATTCTCAAGTCCAAATCCCAAACCCTTAAAACCATTATCCTAGAGAGATAGGACAAGTATCTAGATATTTTACCTTCTGAATGTGTCGGATGACATAATTCGTGATTTTTAACCCTTTAGACTGATTTTGTATGAACTGTTCTATGATGGGTTTTCATATTTTATCTTGGAGGTCTATGGTAAATTTTCTATTAATTAAGTCTTAATAAATAGATTTAATTAATAAATTAATTATTTGGAGAAAATTAATATAATATCATGGTCTTTGATATTTTGACTATAATTAATCAAATGAGAATTAATTGAAAAAAAAGAATTAAATAAAAGAAAATTAGAAATTAAAATTAATAATAATTATAAAATAATAATAAAGTAATAAATTAATAATAATAAAAGTTATAAAAATTAAAATGAAAGTTATAAAAATTTAAAATAAAAGTTATAAACTTGCCTAGGAGTTAATGCACCTTTTTATTTCTCATATGTCAACAACACGGGGGTTAGTGCACCAATTAAGTACATGGTGTCTACAACCTTATGACTCATATAGAAGGTTGGAAAAAGCTAGTGGTTAGTTGTCTACACCTTCTAGTTGTTTCTAGAGATATTCTAGGTGCTTCTTGAGAGTCCTTTATATTCGAGCACTCCTAGAGGCTTAGGGAGAGCATTTTTGGCGCATTGGAGGACTCAAGAATGTGGGAGAAGGAAGGAGCTTGCTCTACAGTTTCTGAGGAGAAGCGAATTAGCATCAGAATTCGGGTAGACTCTTGTAATTTTTCTCATGTTATTTTTGCATCTCGCACTTCCTGTCTTCTTCATGTCTTCTGAATACTTTCTGAGGATTCTATGTGTGAATATTCCAATTGTTTTATTCTTGTATATGAGAAAACCCCTCATGCGTAGATCCAATGAAATTATGGAACTAGGGTTAAAATTTATAATCAAATCTATTAGAGGATTAATGGGTAAATTTAGAGAATAAATGTGTTATAAGGAAAAATTCTTAAGATTGAAAGCCCTTCAAATTATGTATATGTCTCATTTTAAAATGTACATATTTGTACAAATCTGAATACATGTCTATATATATATATATACATATATATATATATATATATATATATATATATATATATATATATACATATATATATGTATATATATATATATATGTATATATATATATATTTATTTATTTATTTATTTATTTATTTATTTATTTATTTATTTATTTATTTATTTATTTATAATTATATATATATGTATATATATATGTATATATATATGTATATATATATATATGTATATATATATATATATGTATATATATATATATGTGTATATATGTGTATGTATGTATATACATAAATATATATATATATAATTATATAAATATATATATATATATCTATATGTATATATGTATATACATAAATACACACACACACATATATATATATAATTATTTATTTGGAAACGTTGTTTTCATATCATAGTGGAATAATGTTTAATAGAATTCCTTATTTAAAAATGAATGTCAAAATTATACTCTGGGCCGAACGTTTAATAAAAACATTATTTAAAAAAAATTATATTAAAACTTTTTGGCAGGGGGGGGGGACGGAACCCGCACCCCATACTCGTTGTCCTTACGGGTACCTATTGTCGTAGGTACTATGACGACAAAGGGTACAAAGTACCCGCTATCGCCGCAGGCCCTGCGACCGCAGGGTACTGCGCACTGATGGCGATACTCACACATATATATGTTTGTTATGCGATTTGAAATTGCATTCGCATTGGTGTGAAATCGAGTTCTTTTCACAGTTCGACTTTTTTATAACATTTTAAAATATTATTATCATTCAGTATTAATTATATATATATATATATATATATATATATATATATATATATATGTATATGTATATATATATATATATGTATATGTATATATATATATATGTATATATATATATATATATGTATATATATATATATATATATATATATGTATGTATATGTATATATGTAAATGTATGTATATGATATTAATAATTAATAATTATTATATTTGTAAAAGAATGGTATTAATAGTTATTTTCTTTAATAATTAATTATTTTGTAGGTGAAATTTAAATATTTATTTGAGAAAACTTTATATGCGTAGATTTGAAGAGATTACGGGGATAGGGTTTAAATTATAGCCAAATCCATTAAGAAATTTATTGAGTAAATTTGGAGAACAAACATATTATAGGTTTCTTAAAATTGAAAGTCTTTAAAAATTGTGTTGATATGGACATGCTAATTCAGATCTGCATACCATACATATATATATATATATATATATATATATATATATATATATATATATATATAATTGTAAGATCAAATGTCATATCGCATTGCAATTTACGTTTTATGAAAAATGTTTATATAAAAATTAATTAAACACAAATCATATTTGAAAAACTGAATCGCATATATAATACGTTTGGTTTGAGAAATGCATATTAAAGTGGCGGGGAGGGATGAGCCCGTAGCCACACCCCACTCTGTACTCACGGCAGAGGCCGATGGCACTGTTGCCGCAGGCTCTACTACACTGTCACAGGCCTGCGTCAGTAGGCTCGCACAGTACCCCTCCTCACGGTGACATTTTTTGTTATATATATGTATCTACTCTCATTATCAATAATGTGGGTAAAAGTTATGATGCGGTTTGTGATTCAATTTTTATATTTCATTTTATTGTCAATATATATATACATATATTTATATATTTATGTATGTATATATATAAGTATATATGTATATATATTATTAGTTATAAATAATTATTATATTTAAAAGATAAATGATCTAAAGTATCAATAATGGCTTGTCAAATATTATTAAAAGTGGAAAGATATTAATAATTAACTTAATTAAACTTAGTTTAATTAAGGTTAATCATTAGAATGTCTTATAAATCAAAGTTTTGAATTATGTAATTATTAGGTTCATTAGAATTGTTAATTGATTATTGGAACTCGATAGAGGTCTTTTTTAAACAACGTTTATATAAACAATAGAACAATTAGAAAATTGAGTCTAATGGTTTTGGGAGAGAAACTTTTGTCTATCAAACAAATACATGGGTTGGGAAAACATACAAAATGTTCCTCCATTCATTATCCAAAATTGGAAACGGAAACTGAAAACCTCCACATTTAATTCAAGTATGTAATTTTAGCAAAACCAAAACATGTGCTTGCATTGTGTATTCTTTATGTTTTTGTTTTGGGTTTTGGGTTGACTAATGTTGACCAATTATAGGACATCTACCAGAGGCTTGGGGGTTATGATTGTGATGTCGTGATGATGTCTTATTTCTGATCTTTATAAACCCAACCATAGTTATGTGATGGAATTCTCTATGTAATGTTTGTAATTACTGATTGTTATAGTTGAGATTCTTATGTATGAGACACTTGACTTAACCATTTTTGAGTCATCAATCAGTTATCCTTGGGATATTTTCCAATCACCATGATGGGACTGAAATATTGATTTATGGTGTCATGTTGTGACATGTTTTGACGCAACCATTTTGGAGTCTTCAATCAGTATGATTTGAGATATATTTTGGTTATTGAGAACCAATTGATACTTTTGATTATCAGTGATGCTTTAGTTGCCAATAAAGAACTGTTGAGGTCATGATTTTTTTATGGATTTTTTTCAGTTGCTCATGGATATTTGATGCTTTTATTATGGATATTTGATGTTCTTATCTTTTGATATTTCTTTCCATTCGCTTGTTTAGGACTGGGGTGATTTATGATTCCATGAGCTTAGAGTAGGTAATCTGCTTGTAGTTTCGGGAAGTGGATTGCAATGGGGGCTGGGGCCCTAAGAAGCCGCCAGGGTAACTCATTGTAAGTTGTTTTAATAAGTGAAAATATTCACACCTAATACTAACTAAATGAACCTAAAAAGATAATTGTTTTGTTCTCACCCATGCCTCGAGTGCTTGTACAGACTAGGATGGGAGTAGAGAGAACGCATGGTTGCAACCTTGCATTCTATAGTATGCCTTGTCAATATGAGAGGATACTAGTGGCCGCATGAGGATCAGTAGGGACCCATGGAGTATAGCTAACTTCTAGGATAACTTCTACATGATATATGCGATGACACTTTCCCGCTTGCATAATAGGTTTCCTACATGTCTTTGTGTGCCTCTGGGAATTAGTTGTCAATTTTGTGATTGGAATTAGTATACTTATAGAATTCCTGGACTTAGAGAGTATTTATGTTATGTAATTTTGATAACCTGTTTGGGACTTGAGATTATCTCCTCAGCACGGTGGGAGTGGACCACTTAGATTCTACACGGTTGGGTGGTAGTGTTTTTCCACTCTTATCATTTGAGATCCGTTTGAGACATCATGGTTGATGTGTCCTTTATGATGGTGGATATGTATCCTTTCACTAATGATTAGCATATGTTAGATGATGTTATCTTATGCTTATATTTACATGTTAGATTACTTACTGCATATGATGTAGTATGTATAGGTGTGACATTCCTATTATGTTAATACCAATGATCTCTTCGATAGTTTGGAATGTTATGCACGGAGGGATGGCTAGGATCCACGATGGTCTAATGATGCTATTTATAGGTGGGAGGAACCATGCACTTAGTTTATTATGTTTGATCTTTTATGATGATGTATCATGTATGATTTATGGATTCTTTTATGTTATTGCATCATGGATGAGAATTAGAATGATGACAGACTTTATTTCACATATGTATATTCTTTTAAGCCTTTTATACCCTGTGACATGTATAGTGGATGATTGTGCATTTAGAAATGTAATTTATGAACATTGGACTTTTCATTATTATTTCATGTGATTTTTGTATTAGATGGATTTAATAATGTTGGTTGATTTAGATGTAATTCAATGTTAAGGGATCCTTAAATAATGTAACTTGTTATGTTTACTTTTAGATAGACATTGCTATTGCTTTCGTTATTGTGTACAAGTTATAAGTGGTATTTACTTTCATGTTTTAAAAATAAAATTAAAAAATGCTACCAAACTTATTGAAATTCTAGGTTAATTCTTTGGATCCCTTGGCAGGGCATTACATCCTATATTGATAAAAAGGGGAAACAAATAGGTATTGGGATGAAGTGCCCAGAAAATTTGAAGTGCAAACATCTTCTTGGTTGGTACAAACACGCAAAAAAGAATGCAATGATTGTCCCAAATTAGCTACAGCATACACTAAATACCTCACATCTAAATTTAAAAAATTAAAATAATTTAAATGTTGACCATTGGAGCTTCGGTTAGTTAAAATAATAATAGTGTCTACATTTCCAAAAGGCAAAATAATTGATAAAGATACTTGGAACTACTGAACCTCAAGAATTGCACAAAAACCCCTGACTAGATAGCATAGATGTTGTTGATCCACTACTAGCTTGTAGAGAAGGTGTTGCTTGAGATGACTAGTCATGCACAAAATTTAAATGAGAATTATATTTCTAGCATTGAACACAAGCATGATTTTATTGCTTACAAAAGATCGCTCTGAAAAAAGGGTTAAAAAATGCCTAGAAATCAAGATTAATAAATGGATGATATATAATAATTTGCTAGAAAAAAATAAACTATTAAGTAAAAAGTAAGATCTTGTTTCTTTCTTATAAAAGGCTACAATATAGCACCTTCAATCCTGGACCAGATTCAATTTGGCCATTGGCTGACATCGTCTGTCCAGTTTTTAGAAGTGAAGGCTATCTAACATAGCTTGCTAGATTTTCCTGCTATCTTTGTACCAATGTATATTGTGATGATGTTGAACCCACAATTGATTGTCATGTAGAATTAGAATTCTAATAAACAAACACAAAGGATGACACTCAGCTCTCACTATGTCATCATTGGACTAACTACCTTCGGGATGTGCTCATTTTGGATAATAATAGGATGTTTTTT
Source organism: Cupressus sempervirens (assembly GCA_028749045.1). NCBI lineage: Eukaryota > Viridiplantae > Streptophyta > Pinopsida > Cupressales > Cupressaceae > Cupressus > Cupressus sempervirens. The sequence continues at coordinate 85,176,165 of CM053784.1, read as the reverse complement.
ATAAAATTATTATATTGTTCCACATGGGATAGCAAGAAATGGTAATTGAGTTGAAACAAATCTATAAAAATGTGTAACATAGATTCAGATGGAAGAAGGTGTAACATAAAAAAAAATTGCTATCAAATATTTCATTCAAGAACAAGACTATTACAATGTGGCCAAATTAAAGCAGAGGTCCAAGTTGACCTATCCATTAACGTAGATGATCAAGTGAACTCACAAGATATGGAAGCCAAGGTTAGCAAAAATGACTTTAAAATAAAGATTAAGTTTCTGATTGGTAGATAAACATTCTATGGGAAAACTTGAAAAAATTAAGTGTTGTCAATGCATATCTAACTCAATGCACATGTCATCTTGCCACTTATCAAAGTAGGTTAGAGAATGTTTGTGATAGCTAAGCTTTATGGGGGTTAATGTCCAACAATGTTATCATTCCAATAATAAGTTGGGAACTACTATCAGAGTATTTTGAGTGTACAAGGCCATGATTGTTGCCCAAATGCCTCAGTCTCCATGCTGATGTCATGCCACCTTAGCAGAATGTTTAGTCTATTTAATCTGTAATTCAAAGACATTGATTTTTGATGAAGTGTTAAAGTTTCTTGAATTTTGAAGGATTCTTTAACCTTTTTGAGTGTTTAACTTTTCCTATTACTTCTACTTCAAAAAGCTACAATGATAGTCATTTACTACTTAACAAATAGTATTGTATGTCCTGTATGATAGAAGCACAACTTGTATCATTGATTATAGCCTATATAACCAAAATATGAGAGCAACTACTATGACAAGGTAATTGCTAAACAGAAATAGGACAAACATATACATTGGATATACAAAATATATTTCAAAATAACTTTGAAACTTCTAACTCTATCAATGTGCTTTCTATCCACTCATGTGGACCAGCCCATTGTGCCTTCCATCCCACTCAAAAACTTCTCACCTTGAATGAACTACCTATAGGGGTGATCCACAACCTTAGCCACTAGTAACCCAATAATGACAATAAGTGATAATACTTCTACAAGAGCTTCTCTTTCTTGTCTTTCCTTCATTCTTTGTTAATTTATCTCAGCCATGAAATTCTCTAGGACAGCCTCAAAGGGAGTATGTTGATATGAGTACAGCAAGGTTCCTCATGAATATCTCTACACTTATTCTTTCCATAACTCTCTTCCCATCTACACCCCTACTCGAATGGTCCTAGTTCTTGTTTGTGATCCTCTGATCTAGGAAAGGTAGCTCCCCCTTCCTTATTTCATTTCATCTTAATGTGCATCACATGGAACTTGAAGTTCATGTGACAATGCTACAGAGCCTTTAGAAGTTCTTCTTCTTGGAGAAAAATTTCCACATGACACCTATACTCAACACTATTATTACTTATCGGATATGCACTAGATTCCTAAAATTATAAGAATGGATGGTGTTCATAAGCAGGGGATCTATTCAAAGTTCATCATGACAGTGATCTAGCTAAAATCTATCTTTAAAATACTACTTCTACACACTTCATTGCATATCACCCCTCATTCTACAACTAATAGATTGATGTATCCAGAAGCAAAAATGAATTGTGGAAAATTTCATGCAATGGTGAAAAGTTACAGAATTATTTCCAGCGGACTAACCTTCACCATAACAAACTACTTACTACAAACTATGAATTTTGAAATCTACCAAGCAACTACACATCCTTATGAAAAAAAGAAATCTGTTTCAACAAAACACCCAATGGTATTGATTAGCATCTATAGTGGTTGGCCCCTACCCATCAATCAACCTAGTACTCTCACCCTCCTTTTATTTTCTTGGGTTAGGATGATCATCATTTATTGAGGTCATAAATTAACTTCCCAATATTCAACTTCTATAAACATAATATTGGGAATTAATATTTATGCAAGCCACAGAATAGCTTCCATATTTTCAAAAATGTTCATGATCAAATTGGAAGAGAGTTAAAGGAAAAGTAGTTCACATCATGATGAAAACATCATTTGCACCAACACTACAAAGTACTTGTTAGTTGAAATCAAAATTTGGGGTTAAATCTAAACAATGTGCCTCCAAAAATAAGCTACATCGCCACCAACAAATTCTTATATTCAAGATCAACCAAAAGTTGCTTGTAATGGATATATAATGAAATATAATAAATTTACAAAGATCACAGGCCAAACATACAAAAAGAACAAATAGTATAATTTTTAACTAAGAGCAAAAATAGAAAAAGACTCCTTGCCCTTAATAATGTAAGTAAATGCCAAAAGCAAATATGGTTAAAAATTTCATTTATTGATATCATAGAGCACATAATTTATAGAGATAGGATATAAATATGCCAATCAACACTTAAAAATAACTAAGATTTCAACAAAGAAAAAATATGATTTCCCATCATTACCTTTAATGCTTTGTCCTTCAAAAAGGATAGTGAATCTTTGGAAGCCTCTTCCAAAGTGATCACAAAGTGCTCAAACCTATAGCAATTAAAAAAGTGATTCGATAGAGATATCCAAAATCAAGGAATATATGACTACAGATATTGTATCTAAATGAACTGTAGTTCTTAAAATATGCATGTTTAATATACTAAAAAGAAATGTAGGAAAATTGCTAAAACATTAGAGAGAAACTTTGCATATAGCAGATGATAGATGTAATACCCAAAAATTGGCTCATTACCATTATACCAATTCTGGTCTATTTCTGATAATTTCAAAGTCCTATTCTAATAGGCAATTCTCATTTTGCTATTCGCTACTTGACTTAATTGTCAGATGCAGAAAACCCTAATCTGCATTCATCATATTTCTTACTTAATTCCTATAGTACGTACTCATATTAGTTGCATTAAACCTACTTGATTTAATTATAATTTAATTATTAAGTATTTATACTTTAATTAAATTAAATTATATCCTAAGGCTAATGTACTATGGAATTAAATTTATTTAATTTAATAAATACACCTATCTTAATTAATTAAATGTAATTATTTAATTAAATGGGAAAGGTATTTCTAATTAATTAAAATAAATTATTTAATTAAATGGAGTACTTACTTCTAATTAATTAAACAAAGTTATTTAATTAAATGGGAAGCCATTCCTAATTAATTAAATGAAGTTATTTAATTAAACAAAAGTGTCTCTAATTAATTAAAGATTATTTAATTAAATAGAAAAAATAATGATGAGAGCATATCTCATTTTATTAAATTAAATATCTCAACAAAATCTTTCTTCAATTCAAAAAGGGGAATTTCTAGTTCACTATTGATCAAAAAAGAGTTAAATCAGTTAACTCCTTTTTCTACTCAAATTAAAATAGTTAACTCCTTATTTTACTCAAATCAAATCTGTTAACTCCCTTTAATTTGGGAATCTCCCTTTATGACTGAACCTCATCTTCAATCCTAACCATTGATCCAAATCGATCTCAACCATTGATGGATTCCAGGAAAGTCTATTTAAGAGACCCTCATCTCTTCATTTTAGAGGATGAATTTGGAGAATTTGCATCGAATCGCTGCTGAAATTCATGCTCACATTTACTTACATTTCTTGCATACATTCTCATTCTTAGTTTAATCTCATTTTAGTTTAATCATGCATATGCTTAATCTAGTTTTCTTTATTTGTTTTTAGATTACATTGCATCTTTTATTTTAGATTAATCTGCATACCCATTCTTAGCTTAATTCCATTATCAAATCCTTCGTTCGTAGAGGGTCTGGTTGCCTGCACCTTGATTCTGAGGATATTAACAGGCAAAATCCCTTTAGATAGAAGGCAACAGGTCGCTTTGCAGGTCAATTTTTGGATGAACAATCCAATGTTCATTCTGAGATGAATCCACATGCAATGACTGTGTTGAAGTGTGTGTGTTAGCATAGGCTGCATTTTCACATATACATTTTTGGCGCCCACTGTGGGGCTCAAAAATAAATTTTTCTAGCCTCTTTCTGTATTTTTTTAATCATTTTTTTGTTCTCTATCCGTACTATTCCGTATAGATTCAAGAATCTTCATGCGAAACTGTTCATTTTCACGTGAGGATCTAGAATCTTCGCGCAAAGATTCTTTCTGCATCACGTGAGAAAGTTCTTTGGAGCGGGAAACTTTGGGCGAGACCTGTTTCTTCGCACGAGTTGAATTTAATTTCGCACGAGCTGAATTTGATTTCACCTGGGCCATAAAATTTCTTCACATAGACTATCAGGAATTTCGCACGAAACTCTACTGACAGAGGCTTTTTTTTGCATTGATTTGCGTGTTTTCTAATTTTTCTGCTAATTGTTCGTGATTTCTAGTGTTTCTGTATTTTCTAATTTTTTTTGAACAACATAGTAGAGGTTTGTGGGATAATGGGAAAAGTGTGCTAAAGTTGCTAGAAATAGGTAAAAATCTACTAAGCGCGTTGCGAGGATTACCAAGTAATTCTTTTTTACTGATAATACTTCATTTGGAGCTAAAATGAACATCTCTTGTGTCAAGCTTGTGTGTGTATTTTCTTTCATGTTCTTATTTTACAACACATGCATAATTTGATACTAGGTTGTGATCTCTATTAGTTTCATTTAGCAGGCTTAGTCTTTAGTGATAGATCTAATTAGCTATCTTGGGTTATTGGACTCGCTAATCCGTCGGCCCCTCGTTCCACCCTATGGTTGCAAGCTCAGCACCATGTTAAATAGGGGAGGGGTCTACAGGACATAAGCCTTAAAGGCTCCACAAGGAAACCCTTTTGTGCTTTCTAGAACTCACTAATTTCTGAGTTGTGGACTCATTTTGGCTTGTGTGAGGGGTTAAATGTTCCACATCTTTGGGCTCACCTCACATTAGTTAAAGCGTTAAGTGTACCACCTTGTGCTTTTTTATTACTTTTAGATAGATTTGTTTTCAGGAATTAACACACATAGTAATTAAGCCCCCATGAACACTATTCGTGGATCTTGAGGGAGTGGGTTCCTAGTGAAACTCCTCTCTAAGACAGATTCCTTATGGGTGGGGAGGATACTTTGAGCATCTCATAGATAGATGAATTTTTGACTTGTTGATTAAGGCATCCTTTCTCCGGAGAGGTTGATAGATCATGGGGAGATGATATCATAGATCTTTAAGAGATAATCTTAGTTTAGCGTGTCAGATTAATCTATCTGTTTTGATTGGGCTAAAGGTGAAAAGGTGTCAAAACCTTGAATCTGGAAGCTAAGTCCCTCGTGGTACACTATTGTGATTCAGTCACCTTTAGAGAGGGTTAATCATAGCAGACAATCCCTCTACAGGGAAAACTGCACGGAACCTCGAGCAGTAATAGCCATTTTTGCCATGGTAGTGCAAACCGCTATATAAATGTCCTTGTGGAAGAAATCTCCATGGGTGTGGTTCATTGTCGGTTGTCAGATCTCCCTAGCAGCTCTTAAAGATTAAGTTCTCAAACTATGTCAAAACCTTGGTGCGCCAGGATTGGAGGTCACCCCTGTGAGTCATAAAAGTTTCAGAGTCAAACCATTACTAAATACCTTAGAGAAGCCAACTTTTATTTTCTAGGAATGTGTGCAATGATTGCAAAACTCTTTGAAAACAGACACAAATAGCTCTCTTAGGGATTAGCACAAACTAAGTTACTTTATTGTTCATGTGCAAGGTTGCTTTTGCCCTTGCTCATTATTTTTAGACGTGCTTGAAATCACTTACTTGTTGTTCTACGTGCCTGTTTATCTACCTGGTTATTGGAACGATAAAAATTTTTGTCAAAATCAGTTGCTATTGTGAAATTGTTCTATCCTTTCGCACAAAATCATTTTGGTCTCACGCAAAATTATTTGGCTCTGGCGTGAAATCATTTCACTCTCACGCGAAGCCATTTTGTCCTCGCGTGAAATTAAATTTTTGTTGTTCATCTTTGCGTGAACCGGTAAACATTCTCGCATGAAATTAAAAACTGTTACCGACCTTCGTGTGAGACATAAACATCTTCACGCGGCTCATAAAACTTCTTCGCGTTGCCCGTAAAGGTTTTTCGCGTGAGACTTTGTATCAGCATTTACAATCTAGGTCTGTTCTAGCTATCTGCAGCCTGCACGCTATCCTTTTCTATGTCTATTTATTGCTCTCTATTTGCAAACAGTCCTGGAACAGTGACACTTTGCTTAACTAAAAACTTGTGTCTTATACCTTGACTAGTCTCATCTCATAAGTAATTTTGGTCCTCATCTTAATGCTTTTCATACTTTGTGCTATAGTGGTCATAATCTCTGGCTATTCTAGCCTTTAAGTCAAACCATTTGTGCCTTAGTGAAGCATTCTTGCTACTATATTGTCCTTTTTGAGACTCAGTCTTAGTATAGTCCTTGTCCAGGTTCTAGCTTCTTGTCCTTGCCTATGACTGTCACAACTAGAAGTGGAAATGTGTTTTATCCTAATAACATTAGACATGGTCATGCTAGGGGTCGTAATCGCAGCAGAGGTAGCTTACCTTTCGCTATGCAATCTATATCCAGTTTGGCTAGTGAGGCGTCTTCACGGTCTTCCTCACCTGCAAGGTCATCTCAAATTCAACAAACATTTTCCAATTTTCAACAAATTAGGAATCCTTTTTACCAAAAGGATACTGAGATAGGTAGGAGTCCTGCATTCTCAAACACAATGTATGATCCTTTCTCCATGAACCCTTTTGAAACACAACATATGGAAACTGAACAAGTTCCTATAATGACTAATCATGAACCTGAACAAGGTAGTCATAGGCGATATCAAGAACAACCTAGGGATGACAAGGAGAAAGAGAAAGAAGATGACACTGATGAAGAACAAGAAGAGGTGGAAATCCTTCCTGAACACGTAGAAAAATGTTGAAGAGACAAAAAAATTTAGAAGGTCATGGGAATCTTACTCCACGAAGAGAAAGAAAAGTACTTTCTCAAACTCGCCCAAGAGGAAGCTAAACTGCCCACACATTTCAATGTAGAGACCATTATCACACGTGAAGAAGAAACTGAGACCACTAAACTCCAAAAACAACTAAAAATTATGCAAGACCAATTGGCTCAGATGATGCATGAGAAAGAGAAATCCAAAAAGACATACACATTGGACACTCTTTGTTCATTTCTATTTGACAAAAGTATAAACATGGCGCCTTTCCCAAGAGGCGTAGAACTACCCAAATATGATAAGTACTTTGGTACTACTGATCCCCAAGATCACTTGCAGGAATTTGGTGCTTTGTTTATGGAGTTTATACACAATCAAATGTACCTCATGCGTTTATTCCCTAGAAGCCTAGGTGGTCAGGCTTTGGAGTGGTTCTCACATTTACCTCCTGGTATCAAGACATTTGACGAAATTGCTAATTCATTTGTTCAGAAATATTCTCATAACATTCAACATCCTATAAATATCCAAGATCTATGCAACCTTAAATAGAAGGTTGGTGAGCCTTTTCTCACTTTCCTCCAACAGTGGAGACAACTTTATACTAAGTACTCCCGTAAAATCCTAGAAACGGAGAAGCTCGACATTTTCACTGATAACCTCTTACCTGATTTTGGGTATAGAGTCCAACTACAAGGTCCACGTACCTTTGAAGACATGATTACACAGGCTATCTGTATCAAAGAATTTATGGTCAAGAAAGGTGAGCTCACTCTTCAGAGAGACAAAAAACAAGGTTCCACTTCCAACAGGGATAAAACCAAACATGTCAACAAGAACTGAGAAATTGTACATGATGGGGTTGTTGATAATGTCACACCAAAACCTGCTAAAGAAGCATTTAATCTCACAGACTGCTTTAAAGTGGCCAAAAGTGCTGAGAAGCCCCCTCCTGATAATAAGGTGTCTAGGAACAAATCGAGAAACTCATGGGCAGCACAACCCAAGCGAGATTATACGCCTTTAGGAGAACCTTTGGATGTGGTTTACAAAATAATTCTACAACACAAGCTTATCTCACCAATGGATAACCCTCATCCCTATGATCCACAACCACGTCCACCATGGTGGAATAAGACCTCATTTTGTGAGTATCACCAAAACAAGGGACACAAAACAAAAAACTGTATAAACTTACGTCATAAAGTCCAGGACATGATTGATGCTGGTGAACTTGTGGTAGATGGACATAACAAAAACTCGGACCACAAGGCATTCAAAGAGCCTTTCCTAGCTTATGAAAAAGGAGAGACTTCAAAACTAGAACCCTACAATAAGGTCAACTATACGTATTCCAATGATGACAATGTCATTCACATGGTTGAACCTGAAGATTTTGAATACTGTGACGTTATTACCATAAAGGGCAAGCAAGATAATCATAAACCCAAGACACCATTTTTCTTGAGAGGCCCTACTGCCAATAACATGGATAATGCATCTTCACAACACTGTGCTAATGCTATTTCTCGCTCTCATGCGAAATTGGTGCTCAAAGGCCCTACACCTCCTACTTCAAATCTTGAACAACACAAGAACAAAGCCCTTGCTAGTCCATCTAATAAAGGTGCAAAACACATGACAAACTTGACTGCAACCAGTTATAGTGTTCTAGATTAGTTGAAATGAACCAATGCTCACATTTCCATATTTGAGCTGCTTAAAATCTTGCCTGCTCACAGGCAAATTCTGGACAAAGCGCTCACTGAGGCAAACATTCCTCAAGATCTTGATCTTGAGTGATTTCAATCCATGGTAGGTCACCTGACCTCACCTCATCTTATTACCTTCTCTGAGGAGGATGACAACTCACTTAATCACCCACACAATCAGCCTCTACACATTGAGGTTATGATCCACCAGACATGTGTTCATCGGGTACTCATTGGCAATGGCGCTGGCCTAAATATTGTTTTTGTTGCTCTGCTTAGACAATTAGATTATTCTGAGGACTTTGTTGATCCTTGATGAAAGATCACTATTAAAGCATACAATGAAGTAGAACAAAAGTCACTAGGTCTGGTGACTTTACCAATTCGCGTCGATCCTGTTGAAAGGGATGTCACCTGTTAGGTGCTTGACATTCCCTTAGCCTACAAAATTCTATTGGGACAGCCATGGATACATGAGATGCACTCTGTGCCATCCACATACCACCAATGCATTAAATTTCCATTTCATGGCTCCAAAGTTACTATTCTTGCTACTACTAGCTACACTTGCAATATGCTCAAAGCTGCTGATTCTTTTTTCCCTACTAACCGTGAGTCTACTAATTTTCACAACAATAAACTGAAACAAATTGAGCAGTCATTTAAATTGAAAGAAATTGGTATGGGAGAGTACCACATTGAACTAGTGTTATCATTAACATCTATTCCAGAGTCCCCTCGACATTTTGGGAGACCCTCAGTAGCAAAGAAGCCATTTTTGTTGACACCTCAGACCAAGTTTAATGGCTCTTTTGTCAAAGCTACAGTTCCCTTAGAAGATGAAAACGAAAATAGAGCCATTGCTACATGGCTTTACAAAGAAGAGTCTCTAGTAGACCTAATAGAACAAGCTTGAGAAATCACTCCTAAGAAGTATGGACCTGGTCTTAAGCTTATGAAGCGTTTTGGCTACAAGGGGACCGGCCCTATTGGGTGCAATAACAATGGTTTAATAGATCCTATCAAAGCAACAGCTTGAAGCAACAGTGACACAATTGGCCTAGGGTTCAAGAAGGTCCCTTTCCATTTGGGATCCAATAAATTCATACCCGTACCTGAGAGTTCATCTGAAAATGAGTCACAATCTGAGTTAGGTACTCGAGAGGAGGAATTTGATGATGAGGATTCTTACCCTCATCCTATTCCTTATCATCTTGCTAAATTCTTTGCTGAGCTAGATGAATTTGTGCCACATGTTAGCACTGTGGATGATACTAGTGATTCTTCTGAGGACAATGCTGAGCAACTCAAACATCATTTAGAAAAGGGAGAATCTAGTCAGTCATGCCATATTGAGTATTTGTGTAAGAATCCAGAGGCTGAAGGAGAGTATGTCCCTATGACTGTTGGGGAGTTCTATAGTCTCTCACCATGTAGCACCGATTCTCGTGAATATGAATTTGACAATCTTTCAGAAGCAACTACTGATAAAGACATTGACCAAGTGCATGTCTATGAAAATCAAATCAAAGTGAGTGAAACATCTAGGGATAGGTCATAGGGGTCTGATCCAACTAGTGTCCTAGAGTCGTCAATTACTAACGCTCGTACTCCGAGGCATTTGAATACACCTATGGGTGAGGTCGTCATAGGTCTCAAATTGTTGGTCCACACATTTAATGACTATACTATGAACACAATTGAACCAGCCACTACTCTCTCACTCGCACATCCCGAGCTTATAGACTGGAACCCCAATGCATCTAACAAAGTCCCCACATTCTAGAATGACTATGCTCTTGCCTATTACTTAAACACTATTGAACCTGTAACATCTTCCACCAATGAGCAGAGCATCAACATGACTGAGGCCAACATCAAATATCTCAGTCACATAATTAAAAAGAAAAAATGCAAGAGGTCCAATGGTGAAAACCACATTGTGGCAGTGTCGGATCAAAAAAAAGTAAAAACAAAAGATGTATCCAAGGGTGAAAACCTCTTTGAGGCACCCGTAGATGAGATATTTGATGTCCTTCCCAGTCACTTTCAGGAGAGATCATCAGTGTTAATAGAGCCAACACTAGTTAAACAGAAGCTTCATAAAATGCATCCTCATGTTGCATTGCTAGTCAAAGCCGAATTGGAGAAACTTCTGAAGGCTGGTTTCATCCGTGCAATTGATTATGCTGAATGGATATCCAATATTGTCCCTGTGTCCAAGCATGATAAGTCTATCAGAGTTTGTACATACTTCCATGATCTTAACTTGGCATGTCCTAAAGATTATTTTTTGCTCCCTAATATTGATATGATCATGGATATGATGGCTGGTTATGAGATGTACTCACTTATGGATGGTTTTTCTGGATACAATCAGATAAAAATTGCACCAGAAGATCAAGAGAAAATAGCTTTCACATGTGCATGGGGAACCTTTTGGTCGAATGTGATGCTATTTGGTTTAAAGAATACTGGAGCTACATATCAGTGGGCTGTTACTACAATTTTCCATGACATGATGCATAGAACTATGGAGGACTATGTTGATGATACTTTGGTCAAAAGCGCTAAACGCAATACTCATTTGCACGATTTGGGACCAATCCTAGATCGTATGGAAAAGTTTAGTCTTTGGCTCAATCCTAAGAAATGCGCATTTGGTGTTACATCAGGAAAACTGTTAGGATATATTGTTTTTGCAAAGGGAATTGAAGTAGATCCAAAAAAAGTACAAGCAATAATGGACATGCCTCCACCTCAAAACATCAGTCAGATGAGAGGACTACAGGGAAGGCTTCAATCTATTCATAGATTTATTTCACAATTGGCGAATAAATCACAACCCTTCACAAAGACCTTACATAAGGGTGTGAAATTCAATTGGAGCCAGGATTGTGAGTAAAGCTTAACACAGATTAAACAATATCTTGTCAATCCACCAATCCTGATGCCTCCTATGCATGGAAAGCCTTTGCTTTTATACATTTCAGCCACTGAAACATCTTTGGGAATCCTATTGGCCCAGGAAGATAATGATAACAAAGAAAGAGCTATTTATTACTTGAGCCAAACTTTGGTCTCTTATGAGAAAAATTACAGCATTATTGAGAAAGCTTGCTTGACAGTTGTATTTTCTTCCCAAAAGTTGAGACACTACGTGCTTGCCCAAACTACATGGCTTGTGGCTAAAATAGATCCATTAAAGTATTTGCTCAGTAAGGCAGCTCTCATAGGAAGATTGGCTAAATGGGTCATGATACTAAGTAAGTTTGACATCCAATATGTTGAACGCAAAGCTATAAAGGGACAGGCAATTGTAGACCAGCTGGCCGAGACACCCATACAGAGTCTTCTACCAATAAACATTGATTTTCCAGATGAGTCAATTCTAACACTCACTCATCATACATGGGTTATGTTCTTTGATGGATCCTTCACACAAGAAGGATCAGGTGCTAGATTACTTTTCATCACACCATAGAGATACTCATTGCCCAAAGCGTACAAGATTCTATTTCTTTATACAAATAACATTGCTGAATATGAAGCTTTGATCAATGGTATGAAAATTGTAGCTGAATGGAGAGTAGATCAGTTGGATATCTTCGGTGACTCTCAGCTTGTCATCAACCAAGTAAATGATGTGTATCAAACAAAGGATGAAAAACTAATTCCTTACAAATGCATGGTTGATGACTTGACAAAATATTTTGCACACATCACCTTCCAACAAGTTCCATACACAGATAATAAAGCGGCTGACGCCATGGCCACTCTAGCCTCCCTTCTACAAATGCCAAAAAATGATCTACAACATGAGTTCTTGGTGGAAGCGTTACACTACCCAGCCTATGACACACCTGATTCCAAGATGATGTGTTCTATTATAGGACAAGAATCATCCCACTACCATCACATCTATTCCTACCTTCATAATCAAACCATTTTGAAAGGTCTAACCCAGAATGAGAAACGTTACCTAATTCGTAATGCTTCACATTATGTCATTATTGCTAACAATCTATATAAGAGAGGTCTCGATAGAACACTCCTTAGGTGTTTAGAACCTGACGAGTCCAAATGCGCACTAATTGACATTCACGAAGGCATTTGCGGATCTCATTCCAATGGCCTAACACTAGCTCACAAACTCCTTCATGCTGGTTACTACTGGCCTAAAATGGAGCAAGAAGCTATTAAATATGCTAGGTCCTGCAAGCAGTGTCAGCTTCATGGGAACCTTGTTCACGCTCCAGCCAAAGAGCTGATTCCCTCTACTACAACATGGCCATTTCAACAATGGGCATTTGACTTGGTGGGGCAAATTCACCCAACCTCTTCTAATGGACATAAGTTCATTATCACCACTACAAATTATTTCATGAAATGGGTAGAGGTAGTCCCTCTCACAATTATTGATGGCAAAACTGTAGCGCTTTTTATCACAAACTACATCATCTGTAGATATGGTATACCATCCTCAATCATTACTGACAATGGAGGACAGTTCAAAAATAAAGACCTTAAGGAACTGTGCAAGAAATTCAAGATCACACAACATTGGTCTTCCATTTATTACCCCTAGGGTAATGGCCGAGCTGAGGCATCCAATAAGGCAATCCTCAAAATTCTTCATCGCATAGTTAGTAAGTCAGGGAGAGACTGGCATCTCCAGATCAATCTAGCCATGTGGGCATATAGAACAAGCATTAGAACTCCAATGGGCACAACTCCTTTTGCGTTGGTATATGGGGCAGATAATGTGCTTCTGATAGAGGTCGAGATTCCTACCTTGAGAATCTCTATGAAAGGTCTTATCATTGATGATGACTATAGGATAGCCCAGCTTCAAGAGCTTGTGTTGCTGGATGAATGATGACAAGTGGCCTATGATCATCTACGATCATATCAACAAAGAATGGCACGAAGCTACAATAGGAGAATTAGGCCACGTGACTTCTAGCTAGGTGATCTCATCCTGAGAGAGAATCCTAAGAATCAACAACAACGAATGCAAAAGGGAAAGTTTGAACCAAACTGGCTAGGTCCTTACATCATTACTGCAGTATATGGATCTGGTGCCTATCAGCTTTCCACAACCAAAGGAGAAGTGCTTAAAGAGCTTATGAACACTCTCCACCTGAAGCAATTTTACAGTTGATTCAATCTTAGCAAGCTCCCTGTACATATCTAAATGTCCTGAAAAAAATCATAAAAATCAAAAAAAGTCCTTAAAAAATGGTTACCCAAGTGAAAACCTAGCAATAGGTGCCTTGGTAACACCAAAAAAAAAAAAAAAAAAATGAAAAGTGCCATTGGTGAAAACCTTGAAACAGGCATCATGGTAGCAAAAAATGAAAAACTTGCCAGGAAGGTGAAAACCTAGTAAACAGGTGCCTCTTGTTCTCAATGCTCCATCTGGCAGCACATCTTCTGGCTATTCTATACAGTCACTTTCATGCTTTTGCTTTCCTACTTCCTGCTCATGTATCCATGGATTGAGTCTTGTCATAGCTCGGGGGCATTCTCCCTTAGTGTCACTCTTTTCGAGATTCTCCTTATAGAATCTCCTTCGTGATAGTCACCAATCGTTCTGACTGCATCTACCTACTGTCACCAATGTCACTCTTTTCGAGATTCTCCTCATAGAATCTCCTTCGCGACAGTCACCAGTCGTTCTGACTACGTCTGCCTACTATCACCAGTGTCACTCTTTTCAAGATTCTTCTCATAGAATCTCCTTCGTGATAGTCACTAGTCATTTTGACTGCGTCTACCTACTGTCACAGTGTCACTCTTTTTGAGATTCTCCTCATAGAATCTCCTTCGTGATAGTCATAGTCGTTCTGACTGCGTCTGCCTACTGTCGCCAATATCACTATTTTTGAGATTCTCCTCATAGAATCTCCTATGTAACAGTCACCAGTCATTCTGACTACGTCTACCTACTGTCACCAGTGTCACTCTTTTTGAGATTCTCCTCATAGAATCTCTTTCGCAACAATCACCAGTTGTTTCAGCTGTGTCTGCCTACCGTTGCTCAGGTCATGTCTCAAGATTCCTTTACAGAAGATCTCTTTTGTGTCAGTCACCAGTCATCCTGGCTATGTCTATCTACTGTCGCTTAGTCCTTCTTAGGTTTTTCATCATGAAGATTCCTCTTTGATCTCAGTCACCAATAATTCTGACTGCGTCTACCTACTGTTGTCACCCTACTGAAGAGATTTCTTTCTTACATGTTTTGGACATTGACACTTGACATCACTCCCAAAAACATTGAACTCAAAAAAAAAATGATATACTTGTTTGGATATGCTGAGCATTTTCTTTGTTTGCTTTGTTTTTCTTTATCATATCTCCTCGAGCAACTCGATGATGTCATCTTTGACTAGAGAAGTAATGACTGGGGGCATGATATTTTTCTTTGCTTTCTGTTTGCGGTTTAGTTCTAATAAGTTGATCTATTCCTATAAGAGGGGTGTCCACTATAAGAGCCTCCATCTCGAATTGGATGGCCGTGTGTACCTCGACTCCTTTTATACAGATATTTTAATGACATTGGTTCTTCTCCTTGTTTGTTGGAGTGAACTCTTCATGCTATAGTACATATTGATACTCATCCTATTAAGTGAACGTACGAGTCACTGTGAGTATATCTAGCACATTTCTATCTTAGGTTACGAATGCAAGGGTCGTTGTGGACAGAATGAATACAGAATACTTAGCATAAGAAGAATCTCCCGTGTGTTTGGTGTGCCTGTCATGCAAGCAACATTCAGGTCATCGTAGCATTCATGCTTTGATGCTTATGTTAACTTGCTACATTAAAAGGGACAAATGTTCTGGTCATTCTGGCTTCTAGTGCCTCGAATGCTTACATTTAATCTCGACATCCCAATAACGTATGTTATATTCATATTTTCATGATTGCAATGTTAGTGGGAATTGTATAACATACGAGCCTTATTTTATATCCAATGATGACAAATTGTCGAAGCTTGGTAACCAGACCTAGGGTTGCATTTAACATAGTCTTGCATTACATGCTCCATTTGCATTAGCACACAATTTGATGGTAATTCTGTTCATACTCCACATGCATCAGATTCTTCCACGGCTGCACAAGCGTTTGATTCGTCAATTCACGCTCCTCAATAGAATACCTGTAACTGTCAAACAAAAACACAGAACACTATGTAAGATGTCAGTTCATGCATATGCATTCTATCTAAGTACAACATACATCTCATGTACATCAAAGCAAAACAAAAATAGACAATGACATGTACACAGGAATACTCAGCTCAAAATCTCGTATATATATATATATATATATATATCAAAGAATGGGTCAGTACAAAAATGGGTGCTACTCAAGTGCAATCGATCAGAAATGGTACATGTGGTGCTGGCACACCAATCGATACATAGCCAGGGATCAAAATCAAAAATTAGGCACAGAGCGTCTAACTCTGTCCCACACCCTCACCTCCAGGAGGAGCAGGGGCAACAAGTGGCAGAGGCGGTGGTGGCATATTTGGCCTGACAGGAGGTCGTGGACCTCCAGACTCTCATGCATACTAAGAGAATCATTGCACCTGTAATGTCTCATCAGGTATGGCACTAGTGTATGCAACATAATAATATGCAGCCTGAGTAGACTGGAAGCGGATCTCATCCTGTGCCAGCTCCAGCCTCTGCTCTGCAGTCTCTATATGCTCTCTCTAACGATCTATCTCTTGCTATCACTCTACCAGCTGCACATCCCTGACTGCCAATGCAATCTGCAACTCTCCCAACTATCAGGAGGCCGCACAAAGTCGCTCTCGATACTTCCATACCGCATCTTGTACCCCACTTTTTGGCTGATCTGGCATATCCTCATCAACCATCTCTAGTGGAGGTACTTGTGGTTGTGGAGGCACCTATTGTTGTGGGACCTCCTACTGAGGGGCTTGCTCCTCTGTCCTCTACCTCCTCCACCGACTATGTCCTACCCCACTACCCCTAGCACCTGGGTCTGATCCCATCTAACATGGAGGAATAGGTATCTGCTGTACCCAGTGCTGGACCTGTGGTGGCACTTATGGCTATGCCTGCTGCTACTGAGGCACCTGTCCCTGCCCCTATACCTACCTTGCCATCCCTAGTGGATCTATGAAGTGTGGGAATGGATGGCTCATCAAAAATGCCTGATATGCAGGCATCATCCCTGAATCTACTACCTCTGGCAGGTAGTCCCACTGAACAGCATCCAAACTATGGATATCTATCATGGATCATCCTGATCCATCCGTGGTGGCCATCCCCGCTCAATATCCCTCTGCACCCTGGCATAGGCACAGTACTTAGCTAAAATGTCCTATGGTCGACCGTACTGCCGCCACACTCATGAGATCACGAATCTCTTTATGATTGATTTTTTCCTTCCTGCCAGCGGTCAAGAACTAAACATCCAGGGTAGCTCTCTTGGGGCATCATCCCTGTCCTCTATCTCTCTCTAGGGTCGCCATATAATAGACACTAGGTCATCAAGATGTGTCCGCCAGTGCTTAGTCTTACCCAGGTGGGCCTGGGTAATATGCCCTCGATATCTGCAGATGTAGGGCTCCATGGGCTCCTAAGAATCCTCAAAAATGGCCTACATACAAGGAGATGCTCCCAGGCCCAGATCTGTAGAACATAAACACCCGCTGCCATGGTCTTCTTCTCGTGGAAGATGACCTCATGCATCTCATAAAAAAGATGGGCCAACATGCACTGACCCCACCCAAAGATCTTAGGTGCCTCAACCATCCTACGGAGCATGACACCCCATCCACACTCCAATCCATGTTGTCCCCTGTCAGGACATAGGAAGCAACTCGAGAATATACCCAGCATAGATGCCAACCTGTGTGTGGGTCCATAAGTATGCATCAGCTCATCCTAGCTGATGGCTCTGCCTCTTGGTAGCTCTCTCCTAAATACAATGGAAAGTGCCTCTATCCCTAATTGAGGCACTGTATCATAGATGACTCGGGCACCTTGAAATGGGATCCTCAGTATCCTCCATATATCCTCTGAGGTAATCATCATCTCATCCATTGACAAATGAAATGTGTTCATCTTCGAATGGAAACGCTCTACCAAAGCAGTCAGTAAACCATGATTCACCATCACGGCTAGAATCTGGCATAATGAAGACAAATCCAATCGGGCAATGTGTGCCCGATCTGTATCATCCAAACTCTGCAATGACTCTCCATAGGACAGATAATGAGATCTAAATGACACATCTCCAAAAACCTCTTGCACGCACAACAAAAAAATGATAAACAAATGATCAGTATCAAGTCGAAACGATGCATCAAAATGAAATAAAATGCAATTTCTAAATGTGAAAATCACAAAACTATCACAAAATTTTGTGCGAGATTCGTGAAGTCTCACGCGAAGACATACAGTTTCACGTGAAATAGTTCTTTCTTCACGTAAAGAATCTAGCCTTCGAACGAAAAAAGATCTCCTAGCGCGAAGATAGATCTTCTCGCGCGAGAAAAGAGGTTCTCGTGCAAAACACGAATTGCCTCACACAAAGAATATCCACTTTCGCACGAAACCAAAATTGCCCCGCGCGAAGATCCTTTGGCCTCACATGAAGAAACAACGCATCTTGTTTCTTCGCGCGAAGAAAGAAGATCTTCGCGCGAGAAGAGATCGGTCTCACGCAAAGAAAGATTTCACAAACCTAAAACATGCTAAAAATGTGCATAAATGAACTCGAAATGTATGAAAATGAAAGTACGAAGATGGGAAATTGATGACTCATCAATGGTCCGTAGTCTACTAGTTGGCTATGTCATCTAGAGTGCTCAAAACAATGATATCTCATGTTCACTTTCATGTCTCTATCAGAGATCAAAATCACTACAAGACAAAAGCACAAATGAATTGAAAATGACCCTTCGAGCCCTTATATAGGTGTTGACCAAATTTTTCAAAGTGCTCAGATTTGTGCAAAAATTGCACCCCTGGCTAATTGGACCATTCTGGATCCATTTTCGAGATCAAATTCAAAATATGACACACCTAAGAGCCTTAAAAATACATTTTAAAATTTTGGGGACTGACGTGATCTAACGCTTGTGTAGCTCAAATATTTTTGATACTTTATGATTCTTGGAATCTTTTCAATTTTACATTCTCCATATTTTTAAAATTCATTTTGAAAATAGTCAACTTAAGTCAATTGTGGCTGAATTTGGTCAACTTTTGGTCAAACTCATTTTTTTTTGTGACTTCGCAATCATTTCAAATCAACCCAATCTTTAGATCATTCTGATCTCTTCTAGATTTTGCTGACATAATATACTGCTTCAAATCATATTTTTGGTGTGTCATCTTTCAATTTCGCTCCCAAGAGGGTAGGATGATTACATCATTGAATACTTAATGCTTGAGGCATCTTGTTCCCTTTTATCTGGCATCTTTGCCATCTATCACTTGGGGCATCTAATCACTCGGGGCATCTTGTTCCTTTCTATTTGGCATCTTTGCTATCTATCCTATGTTTTCATCTACTAATCAATCTTATAACAACTCTTCTTAAATTTCAATGGACAGGTATTGGGACAATCTAAACCCCGACTCCTAAGGATCAAGCCTTGTTATGGGGATGATTCTATGGCTTATGATTGGACCTTTTTATCTTTTATCAATCTCAGGTATCTAGGTGTTCTATCTAGATCCTTGAAGGTTAAGCTTCATGCTAGAGATAATCTTCTAAATGCTTTCAATTCTAGGTATCTAGGTGTTCTATCTAGATCCTTCAAGATTAAGCTCTGTTCTGGAGATAGTCTTCTAAATGCTTTATCACTCTCGAGTATCCAGGTGTTCTATCTATATCCTTAAAGGTTAAACTTCATTCTAAAGAAACCTTTTAAATGCTTATCAATTTTAGGTATCTAGACGTTCTGTCTGGATCCTTAAATATTATGCTTCGTTCTGGAGGTAGTCTTTTAAATGCTATCGATCTTAGGTATCTAAGTGCTCTGCTTGGATTCCTTAGGATTAAGCTCTATTCTAGAGATGGTCCTTAAAAAGCTTATCAATTGGTCTCCGTATCATCACTTTTAGAAAAAATCTCATGTTCGCATCATGCTTTCTGATTATCTTTGAATTGAACGTCCTGCTCGCACATTGATTCAAAAAGGGGCAAAATGTAATACCCCAAAATTGGCTCATTACCATTATACCAATTCTGGTCTATTTCTGATACTTTCAAAGTCCTATTCTAATAGGCAATTCTCATTCTACTATTTGCTACTTGACTTAATTGTCAGATGCAAAAAACCCTAATCTGCATTCATCATATTTCTTACTTAATTCCTATAGTACGTACTCATATTAGTCGCATTAAACCTACTTGATTTAATTATAATTTAATTATTAAGTATTTATACTTTACTTAAACTAAATTATATCCTAAGGCTAATGTACTATAGAATTAAATTTATTTAATTTAATAAATACACCTATCTTAATTAATTAAATGTAATTATTTAATTAAATGGGAAAGGTATTTCTAATTAATTAAAAGAAATTATTTAATTAAATGGAGTACTTACTTCTAATTAATTAAACAAAGTTATTTAATTAAATGGGAAGCCATTCCTAATTAATTAAATGAAGTTATTTAATTAAACAAAAGTGTCTCTAATTAATTAAAGATTATTTAATTAAATAGAAAAAATAATGATGAGAGCATATCTCATTTTATTAAATTAAATATCTCAACAAAATCTCTCTTCAGTTCAAAAAGGGGAATTTCCAGTTCACTATTGATCAAAAAAGAGTTAAATCAGTTAACTCCTTTTTCTACTCAAATTAAAACAGTTAACTCCTTATTTTACTCAAATCAAATCTGTTAACTCCCTTTAATTTGGGAATCTCCCTTTATGACTGAACCTCATCTTCAATCCTGACCGTTGATCCGAATCGATCTCAACCGTTGATGGATTCTAGGAAAGTCTATTTAAGAGACCCTCATCTCTTCATTTTAGAGGATGAATTTGGAGAATTTGCATCGAATCGCTGCTGAAATTCATGCTCACATTTACTTACATTTCTTGCATACATTCTCATTCTTAGTTTAATCTCATTTTAGTTTAATCATGCATATGCTTAATCTAGTTTGCTTTATTTGTTTTTAGATTACATTGCATCTTTCATTTTAGATTAATCTGCATACTCATTCTTAGCTTAATTCCATTATCAAATCCTTCGTTCTTAGAGGGTCTAGTTGCCTGCACCTTGATTCTAAAGATATTAACAGGAAAAATCCCTTTAGATAGAAGGCAATAGGTCGCTTTGCAGGTTGATTTTTGGATGAACAATCCAATGTTCATTCCAAGATGAATTCGCATGCAATGACTGTGTTGAAGTGTGTGTGTTAGCATAGGCCACATTTTCACATATACATTTCTGGTGCCCACCATGGGGCTCAAAATCAATTTTTTTTGGCCTCTTTCTGTATTTTTTAATCATTTTTTTGTTCTTTGTGCATACTATTTTGTATAGATTTAGGAATCTTCGCACAAAACTGTTCATTTTCGCGCGAGGATCTAGAATCTTCACGCGAAGATTCTTTCTGCATCGCGCGAGAAAGCTCTTTGGAGAGCAAAACTTCGCGCGAGACCTGTTTCTTCGCGTGAGCTGAATTTAATTTTGTGCGAGCCAAAATTGATTTCGCATGGGCCATAAAACTTCTTCGCGCGAACTGACAGGAATTTCGCACGAAACTCTGCTGAAAGAGGCTTTTTTTTTGCATTGATTTGCATGTTTTCTGATTTTTTTACTGACTTTTTGCAGTTTCTAGCGTTTCTATGTTTTCGTATTTTTTTTGAACAGCATAGCAGTGGTTTGTGGGAAAATGGGAAAAGCGTGCTAAAGTTTCCAAAAATAGGTAAAAATCTACTAAGCGCATTGCGAGGATTACCAGGTAATTCTTTTTGACTGATAATACTTCATTTGGAGCTAAAATGAACATCTCTTGTGTCAAGCTTTTGTGTGTATTTTCTTTCATGTTCTCATTTTACAACACATTCATAATTTGATACTAGGTTGTGATCTCTATTAGTTTCATTTAGCAGGCTTAGTCTTTAGTGATAGATCTAATTAGCTATCTTGGGTTATTGGACTTGCTAATCCACCGGCCCCTCATTCCACCCTGTGGTTGCAAGCTCAGCACCACATTAAATAGGGGAGGGGTCTACAGGACATAAGCGTTAAAGGCTCCACAAGGCAACCCTTTTGTGCTTTCTAGAACTCACTAATTTCTGATTTGTGGACTCATTTTGGCTTGTGTGAGGGGTTAAATGTTCCACATCTTTTGACTCACCTCACATTAGTTAAAGCATTAAGTGTACCACCTTGTGCTTTTTTATTACTTTTAGATAGATTTGTTTTCAGGAATTAACATCTGTACACACATAGTAATTAAGCCTCCATGACCACTATTCGTGGATCTTGAGGGAGTGGGTTCCTAGTGAAACTCCTCTCTAAGACGGATTCCTTATGGGTGGGGAGGATACTTTGAGCATCTTGTAGATAGATGAATTTTTGACTTGTTGATTAAGGCATCCTTTCTTCGGAGAGGTTGATAGATCATGGGGAGATGATATCATAGATCTTTAAGAGATAATCTTAGTTTAGCGTGTCAGATTAATCTGTTCATTTTGATTGGGCTAAAGGTGAAAAGGTGTCAAAACCTTGAATCTGGAAGCTAAGTCCCTTGTGGTACACTATTGTGAGCCAGTCACCTTTAGAGAGGGTTAACCGTAGCAGACAATCCCTCTACATGGAAAATTGTGTTGATGGAACCTTGAGCAATAATAGCCATTTTTGCCATGGTAGTGACAACCGCTATATAAATGTCCTTGTGGAAGAAATCTCCATGGGTGTGGTTCATTGTGGGTTGTCAGATCTCCCTAGCAGCTCTTGAGGATTAAGTTCTCAGACTGTGTCAAAACCTCAGTGCGCCGAGATTGGAGGTCACCCCTATGAGTCATAAAAGTTGCAGAGTCAAACCATTACTAAATACCTTAGAGAAACCAACTTTTATTTTCTAGGAATGTGTGCAATGATTGTAAAACTCTTTGAAAACGTACATAAATAGCTCTCTTAGGGATTAGCACAAACTAAGTCACTTTATTGTTCATGCACAAGGTTGCTTTTTCCCTTGCTCATTATTTTCAAACATGCTTGAAATCACTTGCTTGCTGTTCTACATGCCTGTTTATCTGCCTGGTTATTGGAACGATCAAAAATTTTGTCAAAATCAGTCACTGTTGTGAAATTGTTCTGTCCTTTCGCGCAAAATCATTTTGGTCTCGCATATAATCATTTGGTTCTCGTGTGAAATAATTTGGCTCTCGCACGAAGCAATTTTTTCCTCGCGCGAAATTAAATTTCTTTTGTTCATCTTCACACGAACCGGTAAACATTCTCGCGCAAAATTAAAAACTATTACTAACATTCGTGCGAGACATAAAAATCTTCACACGGCCTGTAAAACTTCTTCGCATGGCCCGTAAAGGTTTTTTGCACGAGTCTTTCTATCAGCATTTACAATCTAGGTCTGTTCTAGCTATCTGCGGCTTGCACGCTGTCCTTTTCTACGTTCGTTTATCGCTCTTTATTTGCAAATAGTCCTGGAATAGCGACACTTTGCTTAACTGAAAACTTGTGTCTTATACCTTGACTAGTCTCGTCTCATAAGTAATTTTGGTCCTCATCTTAATGCTTGTTATACTTTGTACCGCAGTGGTCATAATCTCTGGTTGTTCTAGCCTTTAAATCAGACCATTTGTGCCTTAGTGAATAGCATTCTTGCTACTATCTTGTCCTTTTTGAGACTCAGTCTTAGTATAGTTCTTGCTACTATTCTTGCTACATTAGATTTTGTCATGCTAGGGGTCGTAATCGCGACAGAGGTAGCTTACCTTTCGCTACGCAATCTATATCCAGTTTGGCTAGTGAGGCGTCTTCATGGTCTTCCTCACCTACAAGGTCATCTCAAGTTCAAAAAATATTTTCCAATTTGCAAAAAATTAGGAATCTTTTTTACCAAAAGGATACTTAGACAGGTAGGAGTCCTGCATTCTCAAACACAATGTATTATCCTTTCTCCACAGACCCTTTTGAAACACAACATACAGAAACTGAACAAGTTCCTATAATGACTAATCATGAACCTGAACGGGGTAGTCATAGTCGATATCAAGAACAACCTAGGGATGACAAGGAGAAAGAGAAAGAAGATGACACTGATGAAGAACAAGAAGAGGTGGAAATCCTTCCTGAACACATAGCAAAATTTCAAAGAGACAAAAACTTTCAGAAGGTCATGGGAATCTTACTCCACGAAGAGAAAGAAAAGTACTTTCTCAAACTCGCCCAAGAGGGAGCTAAACTGCCCACACATTTCAATGTGGAGACCATTATCACACGTGAAGAAGAAATTGAGACCACTAAACTCCAAAAACAACTGAAAATTATGCAAGACCAATTGGCTCAGATGATGCATGAGAAAGAGAAATCCAAAAAGACATACACATTGGATGCTCTTTATTCATTTCCATTTGACAAAAGTATAAACATGCCGCCTTTTCCAAGAGGCATAGAACTACCCAAATATGATAAGTACTTTGGTACTACTGATCCCCAAGATCACTTGCAGGAATTTGGTGCTTTGTCTATGGAGTTTATGCACAATCAAATGTACCTCATGCATTTATTCCCTAGAAGCCTAGGTGGTCAAGCTTTGGAGTGGTTCTCACATTTACCTTCTAGTATCAAGACATTTGACAAAATTGCTAATTCATTTGTTCAGCAATATTCTCATAACATTCAACATCCTGTAAATATCCGAGATCTATGCAACCTTAAACAGAAGGTCGGTGAGCCTTTTCTCACTTTCCTCCAACGGTGGAGACAACTTTATACTAAGTACTCCCGTAAAATGCCAGAAACGGAGAAGCTCAACATTTTCACTGATCACCTCTTACCTAATTTTGGGTATAGAGTCCAACTACAAGGTCCATGTACCTTTGAAGACATGATTACATAGGCTATTCGTATCGAATAATTTATGGTCAAGAAAGGTGAGCTCACTCTTTAGAGAGACACAAAATAAGGTTCCACTTCCGACAGGGATAAAACCAAACATGTCAACAAGAACCAAGAAATTGTACATGATGGGGTTGTTGATAATGTCACACCAAAACCTACTAAAGCAGCATTTAATCTCGTAGACTACTTTAAAGCGGCCAATAGTGCTGAGAAGCCCCCTCCTGACAATAAGGCATATGGGAACAAACTGAGAAACTCATGGGCAGCATGACCCAAGCGAGAGTATACACCTTTAGGAGAACCTTTGGATGTGGTTTACAAAACATTGCTACAACACAAGCTTATCTCACCAATGGATAACCCTCGTCCCTATGATCCACAACCACGTCCACCATGGTGGAATAAGACCTCATTTTGTGAGTATCACCAAAACAAGGGACACAAAACCAGCAACTGTATAAACTTACATCATAAAGTCCAGGACATGATTGATGCTGGTGAACTTGTGGTAGATGGACATAACAAAAACTCGGACCACAAGGTGTTCAAAGAGCCTTTCCCAGCTTATGAAAAAGGAGAGACTTTGAAACTAGAACCCTATAATAAGGTCAACTATACGTATTCCAATGATGACAATGTCATTCACATGGTTGAACCTGAAGATTTTGAATACTGCAATGTTATTACCATATAGGGAAAGAATGATGACAATTTCAGTCACATGGTTGCAAGAATGACAATTGTTTTAGTGATCCAAATACTATAAGTTGGTTGATTGACAAGGAGGTGGCAATCAATAAGATATAACTAGAGTACCTAGAGAAAGGTTGAAGTTATGATTTTGTAATGAAGTATAAGGATCAGCTAAACCATTGATGAAATAGTGTATTGATGACATACTCTAAGACACAAAGGATGGACACACTAAGACATATCAAAGATGTAAGGATTAACTACATCCTAGTTAGTGCCGAGTGAAGATCAAGTGTCGAGTGAAGATCAAATGCCGAGCAGTCTTCAGGTGCCAACCAAGTATCAGGTGTCGAGTAAAGATATAGGTGTCAAGAAAGATACAAGTGTCGAGTAACACAGAAGAAGCCAAGCATCAGTAAATCAATAATGTTGAGTTGTTGCATTATTTTGAAAATCAAAGATTCGCAAGATCTAAGCTGACATGGTAGTTATCTAGAATTTTGTGAATCAAATAGAAGATAAGAATGATGAGTTGGTGGCACAAAAAACTATGTAAAACATTTTTGACAAATATAATTGGATTCTAGATGAAGTTTCTAGACAAGAGCAAGATATGGGATAGATACATTGTATCTTACCTAATCTATTGAAACCCTAAAATTGGAGAGGGAGAATCAAGTGAGAAAGGTATTCCATATTTCTATTTAAGGAGTCATAAGGTCATGAAGCAAATAGAGAGGGTCAAGCATGAAAGCATGAAGTGTTGAAGAAGGTGCTAAGGTGGAAGAGAGCATAGATACTCTGCTTCGATAGGTGACCATAGATATGATTGCATTGGTATGATGAATAAGAAGACTCAAGATGACAAAGCTTGAGATGACAAGCTTACAGAGCTGCAATGATTAAAGCCAAGCAAAGGATTGAACTGAAGTGTGATCTGTAATCTGCAAGATATGTTGTAAGTTGTATCAAATCAAAAGCCATTATTGTTACTCTCTAGCAATTGTAATAGTTAAAATAAATCCTATGGACTTATGTTGGTTTAATAGCCATGTTGTAAATCCTTTAATAGGGTGACATTCCAAGTGAATGTTCCAAAGTCCTTTAACTAGGCCCATTCCTAACAATATGGTGAAATCCTCTAACAAGGTCACATTTAACAATGTGGTGTAGCCTTTAACAGGGCAGACCATCAGAAGTGGTTGAAATCAATTGCGTAATTATTTTGTGGGTATCATCCCCACTCCAGTTTTACCTTCTTATTCCTGGAGGTTTTTTGGGTTATGAAATTCTTAGTGTTATGGTGTGATGCATGTTTACTCTTCATGATTTCTTAATGTTCAAGTGCATGCATGATAATTTTAGTTATGTGCCATTAAGGATTTGTAGAAAAAGTATTATTAGGGCATTTGGACCTTGGATAACTGATTCACCCCCCCCCCCCTCTCAATTATTCTAAAGAATTATAACACTAACAACCTCATTTTCCCAAAATTTAATAAGTAATGAATGAGAAAATAGATACACATGCCAAAAAGACAAAAAGCACAATCCCAAATTACCCACTGGAAACTGAACCCATGATGTTGTGTACCAATAATGCTTTCACAACTGATGAATCCCACCTGAATATTTCAATACAAAAGTAATATGCCCACCCAAAAGGCATTTTAGTCGAAGGGATATGTTCAAGGTAGGTCCCGTTAACAATGTTATGATAAATACCACCATACCTGGCATCTAAGCCCACTAATGAACATGCCATGCACTACAACCCCTCAATGTGATTCTTGAAGCATTAAATTGGCTAAAAAAAAGCCATACCACAATTACCCAACCTTTATCTAAAGTAGTCACAAACATTCAATAAACTATATGAAAACAAAGATAGGTATACTTGCCTTTGTAAATGTAGAAATAGGGTTTAGGATTCAGGTTCCCAAGGGAAATTTTTTATGAGGATTTGTAAAAATGGAGTAGAGTAATAGGGATACGGAAGGTGAATTGAATAAAATACATGTCACCTAAACTAATTAGTTTGCTAAACATTGTTGATTATGAATGAATTTGTGCTTTCCTATATTTGAAACTACTTGAAGGTATTTATATTAATGTTTTTTCTTCATGGTATTTGTGGAAGTGGATAATTTTGGATCTTTAAAGGTGTAATAGATTTCATGAGTTCCTAGGGAAGATGGGATTCCTACTAATGTATCATGTGTGCATTGTGGTTTAGTTCTATCAGAACCTATAATGGTGACATTAACATGACAAATGAAGCATCTGAATAGATAGATCTCATAATCACAAAAGCCCTATTTCTCCTATTATATAGGCATGAGAAGCAGTAAAATACATTGAATGTGAACAAATTTCTTGATTCAAAGATACCTTCTCTGATTCTATTTTTCTAATTAGGTTTCCATAGATCTTCAATAGGTTTGCATATTAAGTTTGAACCTCTAATATTCACAATACAAAACTTGTGGATGAAGACTTGCATCTGATTAAAAAAATCCTTTACTTGGTAGAAATTTTAATTAAAAACTTATGATCCCAACATCATGAAATTAATACAAAAACCCAACTCAAATGACTCTACAAAGCATCATCACAAAATGATACCTTAAGACGTTAGGAGTAGGCAGGAGAAGCAGAATAATGGATTGTATATAGTATTAACATGGTGATAGGTAATCACTAGAAGATCAACAGGATTATACAAAAAATAAGATTATCTATTATTTAATAAAATATTCACATAACACAAGTCTTTCATTTCTCATTAGAGTTGCACTGTTCCACACAATACCCCAAGTCAAATGGCTTTGGCAAAATAGTAGACATTAGACACAGGTGGGACAATAAGAATAACGAATTGTATATAGTATTTCCTAAACAAGCATGATGATAGGTAATCCCATAAAGATCAACATGATTATGCACAAAATAAGATTATCTATTATCTAATAAAACATTCACATAACATTTGTCTTTTATTTCTTGTTAACATACCTACCTTCTTTCAAATTATAAAGGATACATAATGGATTTTGTTATTGTTAATAGGATTTCTAAAATAACACATTCGCTACCCTACACTAAAAGTAATGGAAAATCTAACAGTATAACATGAGATAAAGACCCAAATTTCATGACACATTTTTAGTAGTGATTTCATGTCTAGCATATTTCTTAAAACCCTATAGATAAAATTGCAGATTGTATCTAAGTTTGTTTTTGTTTATAGTTTAAAAACAAGAACTATTCTAAAGTAATGGCATCATTGTAGACTCAAACTTTGAAACAACTAAACAATACTACAAACAATAAAAAAAGATCTATATGAAAAGTACATTACCATCTACGATAATGGGAAGACTAAGTTTCAAGATTACTAAGCTATTGTTTACTGAAAGTTTGTGATCACAAGAGAATTGTGTATCGAGGGTAATTAGTAGATAGCAAGCTATCAAATAATAAATAATTGAATAAAGCATTATAACTAACCTCTAGCACAGACAATGATTTTAATAGTAACAAAGTAGTGCTTTTAACCTCATCTTTAAGGTATAAGAATGACATTATTATATTCTAAAATCAATGCCAAACTTCACCACTGCACAAATCTGAGCCACACATTTTAACTAATAAGGCCAACATAGCTTGCAAAATTATTGCATACTAACATCGGTATTGAACTTCTCTTGCTTTCTATAACCAAGCCACACATAATAAACAACTATGTAGTGCCTCTCGTGTTTGTAGTTTGTACCTTGTCTATTTTGATTCGAGAGATACCTGATACTATTATTTTGTACCTTATGTTGACCTGAGGGTTGGATGTTATCTTGGATTCAGTACCATAGATGCTTTACTGCTATGTTGTTTAGTTTATCATTTTGCATGTTTATGCTATTTTGAGGTGACAGTAGATCTATGATGATATCTAGTTATGTGGCTTATTGGACATATTTGTTGATTATGTCATGAGATGAATTTTATGCTATGGTTATTTACTTCATTTTTCTATCTTTACACTTTTTGCAAATGTGAGTGATGTAAATGGATTGAATAGGTATTTTAATACATGTTGCTTCGACTATGATATTATATGCAATTGCACTTGATCATGTATTTTAGTGTGTAGAAATTATATCCCTAGTAGTGGCCTACGGAATTAGTGATTCAGCTATTCATATTTTGCCAATGTCGTCCTTGTATGGTCGACGTATCCTTATTTTAATTGTTTAAATTAAAACCTTTTGGTGATTAGTAAATTTGAACTCATCTGCGTTATGTGATTAGACCAGTGAGCATGTCTGTGCATTTAGAAGTTTGCATTTGTCGCGAAAGTGTTAAGTGATTTTCTATGATTTTGGGTTTTGGATTTTAAATCTTTTCAGATTTAATTTTTGGCGGCTTTGCCTTAGGTGAATTTCCATTATAGATAATAACCTATTTTCGTTTGGGTCAATTCAGAGTTTAACTACTCTAGCTAGCTATTTTCCATAATTGTCTATTCACTCAAAATGAATAAATATTGAAAAAGTGAATTCATTATTCACTTCTCACATTTTGGAAAATGGTATTTAGAGAGAAAATTTGGAAATCCTCTTCTAAAGGATTTTTTTTTTATTTTTTGTGGGAGTTGTGAGCGTGGGATCTTTGTGAGGTTGGTCTTGTTGGATTCAACTCAAGGAGTTCTTGCTTTGCCATCAGTTTCGGTGGATTATTTATTTTATTCTACAGGTTTTAGTTTCGGCCCTTTTTGCTATCAGGTAGGGCCTTCCTGTTTTAATGTTTTTGCTCCATTTCTATTTTCATTTCTTGTAGCAATATGTTAGGAGGTTGAGAACTAGTGTTCCCCTCTATTTCTATTTGCTAGTTCTACTTGGTTGGTCGAGTATGAACATTTTCCCTATTTTTGGGATTAGGGTTTGAGATTTTGAGCCATTATGTTGGCCATTTTTTCATACGGTATCTGATTTCATTTATTTTCTATTTTTTGGGGTTTTTGAACCCAAAGGCCAAATGGGTTTTAATTTTAAAAAATTTCAAAATTTTGGGATTTTTACCTCAGTTTGTGTGCTGCCTTGTTTTCTTAGGTTTTCTTGGCACTATGTGGTTCATGGATCTAGATGATCCATTTGGATATCAGTCAAACCACTTTTGCATCTTTTATTGCATTGGGATGCATGATGCATCCGTCCTCTCGATTTTGTTTTCAGTTGAGGGACTGTTGCTTTGTATTCTCTTCTGGTCCTTTTGTTATGATCTTCATGATGGTGGTGTGCCACACACGAGTATGTGCACGTACATTGTCAGATGACTTGCAAGTCCTAACCTTCTGTAGTACTTTCAAAAGCTATGATCATTAGGGTTGGGTTGGGAATTTGCATGCCTATGGGCACTCATCATTGGATGAGCATGGGTAGGGTAGGGTAGCATATGGAGGGGGCTTCTATCTTGTAGCCTGACGATCATGACATCATGGGTTGGCAGAGGAAGCTTTAAATAAGTGATAACTAAATGAAATATTGGGTGGTAATAAAACTTAAGAAAATAAAATGTGTGAGCACCCGATTAAGTTTGAGGACACAATGTGTGAGCACCCGTATCTATTTGAGGACACACGATCTGAGCTTGGGATTTTTGATGCCAAGTGACTCTCCATGATGTCAGCCCCTACATAGTAGCTGATTGAGATGTCTTACCAGGACCTGTAGTTGTGCATTGTCTATGCCTTGGATTCAGTCATCATACCACTTGGCATGTGTGTTAGCCATGGATGTTGTTTTGCATGTTTGTGGTTGGATCATTATCTCCATCAGCATAGCGAGTGTGGACCTACGGGTACCATGTGGTTGAAAGGTGTAGCTACCTTCACCACTGCTAGGGTTCGGTGTATAAAGACTATCTTATATCCTAGTGCGACCGTTGTTGGATGTGGTCACTTGGTACTTCGCTTCATGGAGTATGTTTTCTTGTGATTTATGCTTTCCTTGGGATGTTGTTTATCATGTTTAGATGATGTTAGTTTTTAATGCATTCCTTATTATGATGTTTAGCATGTGGTAGGTGATGTTATCTACTTATAGGATTATCTTATGCTTTACTACTAGCATGTTAGATTTCCTTCGCTTATATTGTAGCATATTTTGTAGTGACATCCCTATAATGATAGCATTGATGATCTGATCGGTGGCTTGGGATGTTACGCACGGGGGATGGCTAGGGCCCACGATGGTCTTATGATGCCATTGATGGTTGGGAGGAACCGCATACTTAGTGGTTATTTTTCTCATTGTGATGTTAATTAAGTTTAATTGAGATGCTTCTTTCAATCCTTTGTGATATTTTTCCCTTTCTATACTTTCTCTTCATTGTTTGTTAGATGGTTAGATTTCAGCTTTCTATCTTTTAATTATTTAGTTATAGTTCAAGTGTTCTTGCCTCGAGATGTAGATCTGGTACTCCCTGGTGTGGAGGTTTTATACTCTATTTTTCCCTTTTTGTGTTCTCTTTAGGTTTTTTGTGTTTCTTTGGGTGACACTTTATCAGCATGGTGCAACATAAAATGTATCACACACCCATACAAACTGAGTCGTGCGACACTAGAAAGTATCGCATGCCTATTGGAGAAATGTCATGTGATACTGGAAAGTATCACACCCCCTTTGGAGAAATGTCGTACGATGCCCTAAAAGCATCACACACCTTTGAAAAAAGTATCGCTCAAACTCTGAAAGTGTCGCACTCCTTTGTAAGAAATGTCGCACAACACTTTTTAGTGTTGTATTAAAGTATCACACAGATTTTGCAAAAACCTATGGTGGCCAGCAATAGACACTTTTTGAGTTGATCTAAAAAATTTAAGAGTTGTTTGGGATACCCTCTTCAATGTTCTTCAACCATATGGTGTCGCATTTTGGATCTAGGTTGTTTCTGTTCTTTTCTAGTTTTGTGTCTTCCATTGTTGTTCTTCAGGGTTTAAAATATATCATTTAAGTATAAGTTTCCTTATACTTAAGATATATTTTAATATATGCAATGAATCATTTTAGATGGGGTTCAGACATCTACGAGCTAAGGTAAAGATTCTAGGAAATTTTAGGGCTTCAGAATTCAGACTTAGCCAATTTTCAAGAGTTGCTTTTGTCTCTTAGCTTGGTCGATCTCTTATGATTTCTTATTCATGGTTTTGGTAGTAGTGGCATTTGGAGATCCATTGGTGTTGGATGGTGTTTCAGTCTTCCGTTGCTATCTTTGTGTTTTGTGTAGGTTGCCATCATGTGTGCTTACACTAGGTTTTTAAATATATATATATATATATTCTAGCTTTTTTTCATCCTTATTTCCAAGGATCTTCGGGTGGGGCATTACAAAATAGGCCAACATAGATTGCAAAATCTAACTCCTAACCAAGTGGGAAGGGGAGGACTCATGTTTGATCAGGAGCTTTTATCAATTACTTCTATACCTTTTGTCTTGTGGAATCATTTATGGTAAATTTTGTTGTCTAGTGATCTTAATAACATGTTACCATGTAGTTTATAACTCTTATTCCAAATGAATTAGCAATGAAACTATCTATCCTTTTTCAAGGCATTCCATACTAGAGACATTTTTGTGTCTAAAATGTTGCACTTCATGCATCAAATAATTTATCTTCTTTTCAACTATATTATTTTGTAATTTTGTTGTTGTAAGTGATGCTTGAGCATCTCGTAGTGTAAGGGCAATTTTACATTACCCCAAAAATTTGTATTTCCTTTTGTTTTGTAGCTTTGTTTAGGTGTTTTAGAGCCCATGATGACACTTACAAGGTGTAAGACAGTCAAAAGGTTGAAACAATGTAAAAATCACCACCATTTTTAGTAAGTCAACCCATATGGGTATGTACAGATAGGAAAATTGACCCCAAGAAGCAAAATTCAAAAATGAAGTGAATGGTGAACACCTTAGAAACCTCAAAAGTTTGGTGTCTATTTGCATGCAATTGTGATAGTACATCTGAGCCATTTGTAAATTCATTTCACAAAATAGTCAAAAGAGGGCTTCCTAACTGAATTTTAATGAGATCAAAATGATGGTGATAGATGGCATGCAATGCTAAGAGGGTTGGTTCAAGCATGTCCAGTCACCATCCCTCAAAGCTTGGGATTTTTTTACAAGGGATCTTCTACAAACACATGAAGCTTTCATAAGTGATTGACATCTGCCACTTAAAAAAGCAAGTTAAACTAGGAATGGCCTATTAAGCTTATAATATGTTTGGCATAGAAGCCACTTTCAATCTTACGTTTGTATGGGAAGTACCATTTATGGGGCTTGAGTATTGGTTATCATCCTAAAATTTGTTCCACCTTGCCACTAGATCAATGTCTCAGAGCATTTTGGTTGAGGCGTATTGCGAATTTATTTTTTTTAAATGCCCTCTTCCCTTACTCAAGGAAAGGGTTATCCCTCAACAAAATTTATACGATTGAGATAACCTGATCAGGATTTTGTTTTCTTGTCTTCTCAGGAGAGAATGCATATCTTGCCATCCATACTTGTGGGAAACCATTGGCCTGAGTACTGTTGGATATATCCTTATTTTGTTTCAATTTTAATAATCAAGGAATAAGTATTTATGAGAGCTTAAAATTTCAAAATGAAGGATATTATCTGCTCATTTAAAAAGTACTACAATAGTTGACAAGTATTATCTGCTCATTGCAAATGGGGTTGCAAGCTTTGGGTTTAACTGTGAAGGAAACTCCGCAGTTAAGCGCGCTCAGGCTGGAGTAGTACTGGGATGGGTGACCTCCCGGGAAGTCCCAGTGCTTCACCCCTGTGAGCATCACCTAGATCCAATGAGTGCTAAGTGTTCCATTTATTCTCATGAGAGATGGATTCATGTTGAATCACTACTCATGAAACATGGGTCATCGAGTTTGACTCAAAAATCACACAGTTAAATCCTGATATTCACATCACAATTTGACTAGCTGTGGAAATCATCTCCTACTTATCAAGTTGTATTGTGTTGTATTTTTATTTAGAAATAGTCCTCAAAGCATAAAGATGTAAGAATTATGGAGAAAGAATCACATGAAGACCATGCGCCCAGTGCTATTGCACCATTGGAACCATCATCTGGAATCAGAGACCATGAACAAAATGGACCTATTAGAGAAAAGAATAAGAAAGCAAGATTTTTTAGTGTTGGATACAATTAAGTAATTGTGTATTGTCTTTGATGTTACACAAATGCCATATCAGTTATCAGACAGAGTCTACCGAGTTCTGTCGGTCAGGAAAATAGTTTACAGAGTCTACCGAGCTCAGTCGGTCAGTAAAGCCTTTTGCAGTGTATACTGAGCATTCCTGTATGTCACACGGTGAGTTAGTGTTAATCGAGTTTGCACGGTAAGCTAAGGAAAGTTTAGTTCTTACCGAGATCACTCGAGTATCAAAGGATTTTGTAGCGGACGGTTAGTGTTAACCGAGTTCGCACGGTAAGCTAAGGAAAGCTTAGTTTTCACCGAGCTCACTCGGTAGTCAAAGACAGCTTTTACCGAGTCTAGTCAGTTTCCAAAGGAAGTGGCAAGTTTACTGAATTCCCTGGTAATTGTAGTTTTTACCGAGTTCTGCCGGTTAACACAGGAAGCAATTTTTTTTTTGGTTCTGTATTGACCGAGCAACGTCAGCCAGTGAAGAATTTTGTTTTGATTGTTAGTTCAAGATGACTTTGGAATATGTTTTGTCAAGTTGGTTGGGCCGACCTGGTATTATGTATAGTATAAAAGAGGTTCTCAAGATGCGAAAAAGTGTGGAATAGAGAGTGTAGATAGTGCAAGGAAGTGCAAGGAAGAGACTTGTGTGTGTCTAAGCAGAGTTGAGCAGAGGGAAATTTTGGAGCTGCAAAGATATATTTAATCAGTAAGGATCTTGTGGAGCTAAACTGAGATCTGTATTCAGCAAGATAAGTTGCATGTATTTTCAGATCATTCATTGTTTCTTTCTAACCATTGTAACAGTGGTTCCAAAATCTCCTAACTGAGTTGGTTTAATAGCCATTCCATAAATCCTTTAACAGGGTGGCAATTCAGTTGAATTGTTCTAAAGACCTCTTACAAGGCCACTCCTAACAGGGTGATTAAATCCTCTAACAGGGTCACACCTAACAGTGTGTTTTGTAACCTTTAACAGGGTTGGCTCCTAACAGGGCTCACTTCAGAAGAGTGAAAATTGGTGACTAGTTGCTGGTGGTTTTTCCCATATTGGGTTTCCACGTAAATCTGGTGTCTACTGTGTTCATGATTACTTTCTTTTGCATGGTTTCTTATTTCAGTAAATGCTTAATAAATTAACTAAACATCTATCAAGTTTTAAGCAGTAATTTATGTGCTTACCGAGTAGCAGCAGCAACTAAGTTTAAGGCATCTTTGAGACTATTGAATTTTTTTTTGTGGTAACTGATTCACCCCTCCCCTCTCACTTACCCCATTTTCATTTTCCAACAATTGGTATCAGAGCTTTTGGTGCTTGCAGGAGGAGATTTCAAAGATCTAAGCCAAAGATCAAGATGTCTTACAAGAGGGAAATCCCAAGGCTTAACCGAAATAACTTCTCAGCATGGCAGGGATTAATGAGACTTCATCTAGCTTCCATTGGTGACACTAGTCTGAAATATCTTGATGAGGAATATGTAGAACCATCAGGTACATTATCAGTCAATGACATTGCTATAAAGAAGACTCATAACATTATGATGATTGATATTGCATCTGCCTTGAGTTATGAAGAGTTTGATGATGTCAAGGACTGCACTACTGCCTATGAAATGTGGGAAAGACTGAAAGAGATCTATGGTGGAGATGACAATGTTAGAAGAGCCAAAGCTAAAAGTCTGAGAGGACAGTTCGATCAGATGAAAATGAAAGAAGATGAAAACATTGCCAAATATGTTGAAAGAATTAAAGCATGTGTCAGTGCTATCAAAGCTTCTGGAGGAAGTATCAGTGAAGAGACAGTCATAAGTAAATTTTTTAGAACTCTACTTCCAGTTTATGCCATCAGGGTATCAGCCATTCAAGAAAGAAGGTGTGAGGCCAATCACAAGATAAACCTAGAGGCCATAGTTGGAAGATTGACAGCATTTGAACTAGATAATTTTGATAATTATGTTCCAGCTGCAAAGAACATTGAGTCTGCATTTGAAGCCAAGCTTTCACTCAAGGACAAAGGCAAGAAGAAGAAGGAATCTCAGTCAGAGAGTGAAGATCAATCAGATCAGAGTTCTGACAGCGACCTTGAAGTAATTGAAGCTCTACTTGCAAGGAAATATTCAAGAGGAAGAGGTAAATACAAAGGTAAAGTACCCCTAATCTGCTTTTCATGTGAAGAAGTCGGTCATATTGCTACAAGGTGTCCAAACAAGAAAGATAAAGATGAAAAGAAAGATAATAAATGGAACAGTAAGAAAGATCTCAAATCATTTAAGGATAAAAGTAAGAAATCATGTTTTATGGCTAAAGATTCTAATGATTCTAATGATGAAGAAGAGGATGAGATTGTTTACATTGTTGTAAAAGATGAATCTGACAATGAAGAAATGGCACTCATCTCTCACATAAGTAAGAATGATACATGGATCATTGATAGTGGCTACTCACATCATATGACTGGAGATAAAACAAAGTTTGATCAATTTGAAGAGTATGATGGTGGCAGTGTAAGATTTGGAAACAATGAACCTTGTTGCATCAAAGGAAAAGGAAGAATCACTCTAACCCAAGAACTTGTATGTGATAATGCTTATTGGGTAGAAGGCCTAAAGCACAATTTGTTGAGTGTGGCACAGTTACTCAACAATGGACTCAAAGTAGAATTCATCCAAGGCAAAGCAAGACTGCTGAATGGTAAAGGAAAGCTGATTGGATCTGGTACTCAAACTAAAGGTAACTTGTTCTATCTTGAAATTGGTGAACATTCATGTTTTATTGCTCAAGTAGAAGAGAGTTGGTTATGGCATAAAAGGTTATGTCATGTGAATTTTGACAATTTGGTAAAGATAAGCAAATTCAAGAAAGTGAGAGGCATTCTTGATTTAAAGAAACCAGAGGTCGGTTTATGCAAGAATTGTCAAATTGGAAAGATGGGTAAGTCTAGTTTCAAAAGAAAAAATTATCAGTCTGAAGATTTATTAGAAATTGTGCATACTGACTTATGTGGACCTATTGGAACTGAAAGCTATACTGGTGAAAAATATTTTATTCTTTTTGTTGATGATTATTCAAGAATGATGACCGTCATGTACCTAAAGAACAAATCAGAAGCATTTGAAAAGTTCAAATGGTATTTGGCAAGAGTAGAAAAAGAAACAGGGAAAAGATTGAAATGCCTAAGGTCAGACAGAGGTGGTGAATTTATTTCACATGAATTCAATAACTTTTGTATTGAAAGAGGAATCAAAAGACAGGTTTCAGCACCAGGTACTCCTGAACAAAATAGCATAGCTGAAAGAAGGAACAGATCCATCATGGATTGTGCAAGAACCTTGATGATAGAAAAGAATGTTGCTATCAAATACTGGAAGAAGGCTATCAGTACAGCAGTTCATACCTTAAACCGAGTACAGTTGAAAAAAGACTCATTCAAAACTCCCTATGAATTATGGTATGGCTATAAACCCAATGTAAGTTATCTGAAAGTATTTGGAAGCAAATGTTATATCTTGAAAGAATCTAGAAAAGGTAAATTTGATGTAAAAGGTGATGAAGGTATATTTCTTGGATACTTATGCAAGAGTAAAGCATATAGATGCTTGAACTTATCTACTCACAA
The DNA here is from genome assembly GCA_028749045.1 of Cupressus sempervirens. Lineage (NCBI taxonomy): Eukaryota > Viridiplantae > Streptophyta > Pinopsida > Cupressales > Cupressaceae > Cupressus > Cupressus sempervirens. The sequence goes on along the minus strand of CM053784.1, from coordinate 85,137,914 downwards.
AGTCATAGAAAGTATACATGTGAAAGTTGATGAGTTTGCAGAAAAGACTGAAGAAGAAAGTAGAAGAGAACTAGAAGATTACAAAAGATTCGTCTTCAGTGAACTGGATATAATATCAACTGCATCTGAGAATCGGAAACCTTCTTCTACCGAGTCATCACTAACCGAGTTGCAGGAAACATCTACCGAGCCAACATCTACCGAGCCAACGTCTATCGAGTCAGAGAATATCGAGTTAGAGATTACCGAGCCAGAGGTAACCGAGCATGTGCATACCGAGCCAGTTGATACCGAGCCAGACCAAACCAAGCATGAAGGTGAAATGCAAGAAGATAACGACAGGATTCATCCAAAAGGAAAAGAACTTGTTCTAGCCAAGTATGTCAAGAGACATCATTCAGCAGATCAGATCATTGAAAATAAATCTGAAGAAACCATCACAAGAAGTAAGTTGAAAGGTACTTGTTTACTTGCTGATTTTGAACCTAGAACTGTCAAAGATGCATTAGAAAATGATAATTGGATTGAAGCAATGAATGAAGAAATAGAGCAAATAGAGAAAAATAAGACATGGACTCTTGTACCCAGGCCTAAAGACAAAAATGTAATCGGTACAAAGTGGGTTTTCAGAAATAAGTTGGATGAAAATGGTAAATTATCAAGAAACAAAGCTAGATTAGTGTGCAAAGGATATTCTCAAGAGGAAGGCATAGATTATGGAGAAACTTTTGCTCCCGTTGCTAGATTGGAAGGTGTTAGAACCTTATTAGCATATGTTGCTTACAAAGGATTTAAAGTTTATCAGATGGATGTCAAGTCAGCATTTCAAAATGGTATACTGGATGAAGAGGTCTACATTGAACAACCTGAAGGTTTTATAGATCTAGATAAAAAGAACATGGTTTGCAAATTGTACAAAGCACTGTATGGTCTGAAACAAGCCCCTAGAGCATGGTATGAAAGATTGCATAGCTATCTTATTCAAATTGGATTTCAAAGAAATAATGATAACAGTAGTTTGTATATCAAGGAAGGACCAGAAAATAAGATTGTCTTGGCAGAAATATTTGTAGATGATACTGTTTTCACAGGGAATGATGATCTTTGCAAAGAATTTTCAAAACAAATGAGCAAGGAATTTGAAATGTCAATGTTCAGTGAAATCAAATTCTTTGTTGGACTTCAAATTCAGTAGAACAAGAATGGCATCTACATCACTCAAGCAAAATACATCAAAGAGATATTGAAAAAGTTTGGTATGGAAGACTGTAAACCAATTGGAACTCCCATGTGTACTGGACTAAAACTTACCAAAGAAGATGATTCAAAGGAAATAGATCAGACATTGTACAGATCTATGATTGGAAAGTTGCAATATGTAGTTCATACTAGGCCAGATATTGCTCTTGCAGTTGGAATTGTGGCAAGATTTTCAGCCAAACCAAGAGAAAATCGCATGATGGCAATCAAGAGGATAATGAGATATCTGAAAGGAACTGAAGATTATGGATTATGGTATAAATTTGGAGGAAACCTAGACTTAAAAGTGTTTACTGATGTTGATTGGGTAGGAAACCTTGACAATAGAAAAAGCACAAGTGGAGGTGCATTATTTCTTGGAAAGAGGTTGGTTTCTTGGACAAGCAAAAAGCAAAATTGTACATCTCAATCAACAGCAGAGGCAGAGTATGTTGCTGCAGCAGTAAACTGTTCTAATATTGTTTGGTTCAAGCAATTGGTACAAGGCATGAAGATGGAAATCAAGGAACCAGTTGTCATGTTTTGTGATAATACAAGTGCAATCAACATATCTAAGAATCCAGTAATGCATTCTAAGACTAAGCACATTGCAATCAAGTATCACTTTGTCAGAGAATTGGTGCAGGACAAGGAAATCAGATTGGAATATGTCCATACAAAGGAACAGATTGCTGACATATTCACAAAGCCTTTACCTAAGGATGCATTTTTGTATCTCAGAGGTAAGTTAGGGGTCATTCCCCTATCTGAAGTTCACTAAAAATAAGTTTTAGTGATGCATCAGCTCTTACAAAATTGAACAATCATCAGTTGATGCAGCAAATAAAGGAAATATTGCATATGAATCAGTACTAAAGGTACAATGAAATTCATTGAAATTAGATTATCTTTGGCATGTGTTGTCAAAGAGAGAGAGTTTTACTGTCATATCTTTCCGAAATTTGATTATGTAATTCCTTCACAGAGGGAGATTACTGTAAGAGGGAGAGTTCTCTATCTTAGAGGGAGAATTGTTAATTGTGTTGTGTTGCTGTAGACTTGCTTTCAAATTTCATTTCTGCTATGACATGTTGTTTTGCCATCAATGCCAAATAGGGAGATTGTTGGATACAATTAAGTAATTGTGTATTGTCTTTGATGTTACACAAATGCCATATCAGTTATCAGATAGAGTCTACCGAGTTCTATCGGTCAGAAAAACAGTTTACAGAGTCTACCGAGCTCAGTCGGTCAGTAAAGCCTTTTGCAGTGTATATCGAGCGTTCCTGTATGTCACACGGTGAGTTAGTGTTAACCGAGTTCGCACGGTAAGCTAAAAAAAGTTTAGTTCTTACCGAGATCACTCGGGTATCAAAGGATTTTGTAGCGGACAGTTAGTGTTAACCGAGTTCACACGGTAAGCTAAGGAAAGCTTAGTTTTCACCGAGCTCACTCGGTAGTCGAAGACAGCTTTTACCGAGTCTAGTCGATTTCCAAAGGAAGTGGCAGGTTTACCGAATTCCCCGATAATTGTAGTTTTTACCGAGTTCTGCTGGTTAACACAGGAAGTAGTTTTTTTTTTGTTATGTATTGACCGAGCAGCGTCGGCCAGTGAAGAATTTTGTTTTGATTGTTAGTTCAAGCTGACTTTGGAATATGTTTTGTCAAGTTGGTTGGGCCGACCTGGTATTATGTATAGTATATAAAGAGGTGCTCAAGATGCGGAAAAGTGTGGAATAGAGGGTGTAGATAGTGCAAGGAAGTGCAAGGAAGAGACTTGTGTGTGTCTAAGCAGAGTTGAGCAGAGGGAAATTTTGGAGCTGCAAAGATATATTTAATCAGTAAGGATCTTGTGGAGCTAAACTGAGATCTGTATTCAGCAAGATAAGTTGCATGTATTTTCAGATCATTCATTGTTGCTTTCTAACCATTGTAACAGTGATTCCAAAATCTCCTAACATAGTTGGTTTAACAACCATTCCATAAATCCTTTAACAGGGTGGCAATTCAGTTGAATTGTTCTAAAGACCTCTTACAAGGCCACTCCTAACAGGGTGATTAAATCCTCTAACAGGGTCACACCTAATAGTGTGTTTTGTAACCTTTAACAGGGTTGGCTCCTAACAGGGCTCACTTCAGAAGAGTGAAAATTGGTGACTAGTTGCTGGTGGTTTTTCCCATATTGGGTTTTCACGTAAATCTGGTGTCTACTGTGTTCATGATTACTTTCTTTTGCATGGTCGCTTATTTCAGTAAATGCTTAATAAATTAACTAAACATCTATCAAGTTTTAAGCAGTAATTTATGTGTTTATCGAGTAGCAGAAGCAACTAAGTTTAAGACATCTTTGGGACTGTTGAATTTGTTTTTGTGGTAACTGATTCACCCCTCCCCTCTCAGTTACCCCATCTTCATTTTCCAACATTTAGTACATAAAATTTAGCTGCCTTACCATCAATTGATAAATTAGTTACTATGCTAGCAGATAAAGAATAATCAAAGTCTTATATATAGGAAATCATTACTACCAAGGGAGACAGTGAAAGACTAAGGGAAGAATCAACAGTCATCAAAGCACTGTCTATTTTTTGAGGCTATCTGGTACTAAGTTTTTATCAACAGTTGTTCTGGTGTTTTCTATTATCTATGTTTATTAGTCATTTATTTTTACTGGCCATTGCTTGATTTTAACATGCACTTTTATGTTGGTGGTTATGATCTAAAACCTTTTGAAATGATCAAGCTCAATTTTTGGTTGTGTAGGCCTGAAAAGCTTCTAGAGCTCTAAGAGGCCTTATCAGGCTACAAGCTCTTGTTCGGGGACATTTGGTTAGGTGACAGGCTGTGGGAACCTTAAGTTGTTTGCAAGCAATTATTATATTGCAAGCTCTTGTTCGTGGTTGCCAAGTTAGAATGTTAGAACAAGGATTGGTTATACAAGGGAAACTTGGACATAGACACAAGCATAATCGTCCAAGAGGAAATGAATTGGTAACGGATTGAATACAAATATTTTGTGGAAGCTCATGTTAGATTTTATTAACAATTATTTTGACCGCTGATACAATAAAAATAATTTTTTGGACTGTTTCAGGAAAGAAAGAGGTCCACAGGTTTTGTGGCCAATGGAGCTTCCCAACCTAAAAAATTGTTGGCAAATGCATTTGCTCATCAGGTAATCATAATCTACATAACTAGTTTGAGCAAAGGAATTTCTTCCAATCTATTGTTAAATTGTTGCATATATTGATATTAATTTTAGTAATTGTCTAAGAAAGCTTTTGGAGCATACACCCAAGATAAATTCTCTTTGAATTGATTGTGGTCCTGACGATTCCAATTTGGGATGGGTGTGGATGGCAGGTTGGATGTCTGCTTATCCTTTGAAATATTTTGAGGAGACAAATAATACATCAAAGAAAGAAAAGACAAGTGAGATTGCAATGTCAACTGAGGCTAAAGTGGAAAGGCCTAAGCGCAATGCAAGGAAGGCTTCAAATTTAACATTAGATCATTTTTCAAATCATATAGATGTTGAACCTAAGAACCCAAAGTGTGGTCTAAGAAAGGTCTCAAAATTAGCAACAGACCATTTCTGATCATCATGAAGCTAAGCTTGAGAGGCCTAAATGGATATATAAAAAAGCATTCAATTCAATAGTAGATTAAGTTTCAGAGAAAACTGAGGTTGAAACTAATAAGGTTAAGTGCAACATGAGAAGCGGATCACATTCAATTGTGGAATCTACAACAGATCATCTAGAGGTAGAAATGGAAAAGGTTAAATGTAACTTAATAAATATGTCAAATTCAATGGTTGATTCAACAATAGACACACCTAAGATTAAGGCTAAAAAGATTAAGTGTAGCTTGAGAAAGTTATCAAACCCAATAGCAGATGTTGTATCATTAGATGATTTAGAAGATGAGATAACCAAGCACATCTTTAAAAAGGTGTTAAAGGCAACATTGGATGCTACATCAAATCAAACTAGCATGCAGACTATAGCACTTATCTCCACAGATATAGGAATAGATGATGAACTAGTTAAGCTTGTATCTTCAGATCATTTCTCATTTGATCCATTACATAAAGAGTTTGAGATAATTTCCTCTGTTCAGGAAGTATCTCCAGCCCAACAACCAAGCCCACCTGAAAACATTACCAAAGAGGATGAATTATCACAAGAAAAGAAGGAATCTTCTATTTCAAATGGAGATCTTGTACCTTCCAAACATGATACTATTGATTCAATGATCAAGATAGAATCTAAACTTCCTGTGATAGAGAAAAAGATAGGTAGAAAGCATAGCTAATTTGGATCTATGAAAGGGGATCATTCAAATAACAATTTGCAAGTAAGTCCATCAGTTCCTAGCTATATGGTTGCCATTGAGTTAGTGAAGGAAAAGCTTCGTGCTCAAGCTTGTCCAAGGATGAGTCTAGATGTTCAAGAGAAGAGCATTGGTATGATAAGAAGACACTCTCTTCCATCAGCACCCAATTTAAAGTATTCTTCAGTATCTACAAGAACTCACAAGGTGTTGCCACAAGTTCAAGCAAGGAGTAGAAGTGACCAATCTCTTGGTGCTGGTAGGAAGTTAGCATTATAATTGAGATTATATCCATGGTTTCTTATTTTTAGCCCATTTGGGTTTAAGTTTTAACTTATAATTCACTTGTTTTTAATATGGAAAGTGCTTTGGAGACTAACAATGTTTCTTTATGATTGTAGAAAAGGCAATTCATGTTCAGGCTAACTAGCGAAGGTGATAAGTATTGAGCCTATTTTGATATTTAATGCATTTGCAGCATATGCGAGTGTCTTTTTGTGTGGTTTACAAGTTTAGAGTGTATTCTACTTTATATGCCTTGAAATGTCAATGAATCCTTGAGCTCGTAATCCAACTATAATGTATATAAAAAGCAAGCCCTATGACATATTTATGATGTTTGATTTCTAAAATACATTCTTTATGGGTCTACATTCTGAAATAAAAGAAAATTTGTTGCTACAGTTTGTTAAAATCCCAAAAGCCTTCAACAATAGTTAATAATATTCAGCATAAAGTTCTTAGATCTCAAAAATTTCTCTATCCCCATGCTAAATCTATTAGAATTATATGCAAGAAAATAAAACAAACAATACAACATTAAAAATGTGAAAAGAAGGAACATTTTGGTGTCAGGACTACCAGCAGTCACATGGAGATGACAAGGGGAAGTGTGATAGGTGTAAGACCAAAGACAATCTACTACCTTCGCCTTGATGTATTAAATATGATGGTTTTTTTGTTCTATAATATCATGAAATTCATAATTAAGAAGTGCAGATAAACGCAAACACTTGATTCAATCACATCTAGCCCAACTAATTCCTAAAACCCACCATGAAGACAAAGCACCAGGTGAATGGTGGACTCTTTTTTAATGTTATAATTTGCAAGGGTACGTCCATCTTTAATCTGCTCACTCACAAAAATAAACCTCTACTAGTCAGGAGGAATGTATTCCTTGTCCTATATCTTTGCCTTCACATTATCAATGGTATCAGAGCTCTCCCCCTCCAAAGTAATTGTCTTTCTAGTCAAGGTCTTGAAAAAAATTTGAACACCACCTCAAAGACGAAGCACAAGATGAAGAGTTGATTCCTTTTGGATGTTATAATCAGCCAATGTCTGACCATCCTCAAACTACTTCCCAGTGAAAATGAGCCTCTACTGGTTTGGCAGAATGCCTTCATTATCTTGGATCTTAGCCTTCACATTGTCAATAGTGTCAGAGCTCTCCAATAGAGGTCTTCAATGTGTTCGTGGGTATCATTAAAATGGACTAAGTCACAACAAGCATATCCTCATCTATAAATAGAACTTCTGGTTGGTTTTTTAAATTAGTTTTTTTAGTGTCATCTTCTTGGTATTTTTTAGACTCACAACTTAGGAAAGCCCCTTGGTCAATAGGCAATTCACCATCTTCTCCAACAATTTCAGATTCGTAAGGTAGGCTTTCTAACAACATGTTGATCTTATCCTTTTCAAAATTTACCAAATGTAGCATCCTCAAGTAAATTTACTCCCTCACCAAATTTGGGACCTTTCAAGTTGTTAGTTTTGTCATCCAATACACTATCATGCATAAGTGAACTAATAATATAAATAACACACAATTCATCATACCTTTCAAAGGTGTTGTCAATGTCAGTGGTCCTTAAACTTGGTGTTTGACTGATCTACATGCAATGTCAAAGCTATTGCTATGTCATTATTTTCAAGCAATTTCTCTTTATATGAAGATGTATTTTCTTCCTTAGAAACATCTTGAGACTCCAACATGCTCTCTCCTAGAGTAAGATTGTCATTAAAATATTTGTCAATAAGAATTTCCAAGTCACCAATATAGCGATTTGTATATCCCTTACCCCGACAATAGCTAAATCCATCTCCTCGCAATATATTGTGTTATTCCCTAGGAACAAAACTATGGATTCCTATCTTATTCATCACTCGTCCAAACTTCTTTGGCTGACTTATCTTCCTTACTAATCCTACAATTGTGATCAAGTGTCTAAGCGTCTTGACATGTAAAGCAAGTCATCTCTCTTCTCATTTGGCTCTTACTCTTTTGGGAGACACTGCAACTTGTAAACCCATTGAGATTAGTTCATATTCAATCCTTTATTTCTTGAACCTTTCAATCCTCTGCTCAATCAACCCTTTTGAGAACTCAAAAGCCATAGGTGAGATATTATGCTCTTTTTTCCAAATGGCCAACAAATCTAATTGCAATTTCTTGAAGTTATCATCATCTTCATCTAAGATTATGGACATAATAGTTTGCATAGAAGCCCTCACATTGTATGAATGTAGGTTCTTGATTTTGGTTTTAAAATATTAAAATATTTGTAGATTCAATTTATCACATTTCAGATCCAACTAATGATAAATGATCTAGCTCTTGCCATAATTTATAAAAAATTAGCCCTCTTACCAAAAGTAAGAGCTTTGACATATGTAACCCATGTGGGATCTCCACAATCAGTTGAATCTTCTTCGATATACTATACTTAGTTTTCTATTTTTAGCATATATTTTTTCACATGCATGTAACCATACTATACTTAGTTTTCTATTTTTAGCTTATTTATTTTCACATGCATGTAACCACATTATACTTAGTTTTCTAAATAAATATTGCAATTAAATTATTTTAGATGTAAGAAGAATATTCATCTATATTTAAAAAATTCATGATAATCACATAGTTCTAATGACAAATTTAAAGTTGAAATCCTAACTGTTCAATTTATTATTTTCTTCCAATTTTCATTAATCAAATTTTTATTATATTAGAAATGGGTTTATAAGAATACAGTCATAATAATTTTCTACAGTTTTCTATAATTTTCCTCATTCAAGTTTTCTTGATTAATAAGTTTTTCTTTTTCAAATTCTACAACATAATTCTTTATTCAACAATCAATACAATAAATTAATAAGCATAATACAAGAACCCATGCAAATACGAAGTAGATAGATCTTTCAATAAAATTCTATAATGAGTTTTCAAACCCTACCTCAAAGCCACAGCTAAAATCTAAGACAATCTGTGAATGTATGCAAATCCAAACTCTCCAAAACTATTTATTATGTTATTACCTTTTACCTTTTCATGCACAACTCTTTTAGATATTTAATTACAAAATATCTTAATTTAAATAATTTGCTTTCTCTTTTTAATTAATTTTTGAAGCATTTTTTATAATATATTTATTAATTTAATTAATAACATTATTTAGAGTTTATTATTAAAATAAAACTCCTAAATAATTATCATTAACTTAAATAAATATAACTATGCCACAATTAGAACTATAAACTTATCTTTAAATTTCATTTTTTATATTTTATTTTTCTCCAGTTTATTAATTAGTGCAAGCACTAATTAAAGCATAGTTTATTATTTAAATTGATAATAATAATCAAAACTCATTGTTTAAATGCAACTCTAATTTAATTATTATTAAATAAATAATTATTTTTAAAAAATTAATAATTAATTTTTTAATTCTCTTTTTGTCCAACTTCTTAAATTATACTTTTAAATTAAAACTCTTAAACCGAAGTACATATTTAATTAATTTATAATTAATTAAATATCACCATATTCTAATTTCTCTTTAACCAATTTTATAAATTTAGCCTTCTAAATTTAGACTTTTAAATAAAAGCACATATTTAATTAGTTTTTTAATTAATTAAATATTCTCACGCTTTAATATTTTCTTTTTAATCAAATAATATTTAATTAAATGATTAACCCAAATATTATAATTAAATTATTTACCAAATAAATCACATAGCTAGATCCACATAAAAGCAACATTACCAAAATAAATCAAAACTCAAAATCAAACAACATAGAGAAAGATAAAATCATGGGTTTAAAAAGGGTGGAAAGTCAAATACATGTCCTCCTCAAGACAAGTAATTAGGCTATGGTTGGGATTGGACCTGAACATTATCTCCGTATTCTTAACATTCAGTTATTGTGATAGGGCATGCTCATCATGAAAATTTAGGGAAGTCGATGCTTGGTACTTACATTCTACATAAAAGATGAGCATGTACATGTATATAAATATAAACTAAATAGGTAATGGTGGGAAGTGGTACATCATGTAGATCCCGACTAGTAGGTGACTACAACTCCCTCCCTTAACCATATCAAACACATTAGACAAAAAGATAAAACGGACACATGCACCATACACATGCAAGTATGGGGTAAGTACCATAATAATTATTAGTCAAACATCAAATGCTCAGATAAAATAATGCATCGTTATGAATATAAAGTAATCATCATTAAAGCATCATTAATGCACCAATAAACCATAATCATTAAACAACACATGGAATATAGTCAACTAAGTATTTTTTTATTGATTACATTTAATCAAAGTCATGAAATCATTTCATAATTATAAATTCAATACCCTTGAAACTAATAGATGCATGAAATGGACATAAAAAAAAGTTGGTAAAAATAATGGAAAAGAAAATTATAGGTGGGCACTACACCCACCCCCCAAGAATTAGGCTTATTCCTGGAAGCCTAGTGCAATGACTAGGGTAACTAAAAGTCAAAGAATATTGTCTACAATGTCAAATAAAATGATCATTTAAGAAGATAATATAAATAAGTTATCCATGCATACACTTTCAGCCATTTAAAGCAATTTGATTCTAGTTTAATAATAAACTGAAAACTATATTGATCCAACATTCATCTTTTTAACACATATCGAAATAGATCCCCTACAACACTCCAAACAAAATATCAACATCTCTAATTCCATTGGAAAAACATACAAGTTATAATGTATAGACATAAATTGAAAGTCAAGAATAACAAAAACACTCACAACATCAATCAAAGGCATAACCACCTTAAAGCACAAGCATAAGAAAGCATGTCTGAAATCCAACTCACAAGTTTTTCCTTTTTCCATGTCTCAAGTATCAAGTCTAAAGTTTCAAGTGTTCAAGTTTGAAGTTTTCAATTGTTAAAGTTGCAAAAGATACATAACATTGTTTACATTTCATTTTAGTTCAACTAGTTCAAGTGTTCAAGTTTGTAATAGATACATATAACAGTTCAAGTTTTGCTTCAGTTCAACTAGTTAACAACTAATGGCATTCCAATATACCCAGAGCTCCCAATGTAGAAACTTGGGCACTAATACCAGTTGTAATGCTCCACTTAGGAACCCAAAAGAAATAAACCTAATATGTTACAAAGTTTACTAAACTACTTTTTTTTAAAAGGTTAAAAAATATCAAAGTAACAATAATGTGAAAGCAATATATACATACGCATCAAGAACACGTGATCAATTACAAACACAGTTTCAATTCTTTAACGGTTCCTTCACATTGAGTCACATTTAATAAAGTTTTATTAATTATTTTAAGTCTCAATTATAATATCCATAATCATAAAATGAATAAACACATACATACTCATATAAGCCAATGCATAAGTGCAACTAATAATATGAAAGCATATTTAATGACTAACATCCACTACACATGTCATAGGGTATGTAAAAATAGATACAAGTACATCAATATACAATACAATATCTCGTAGGATCTCAAAACACATGATACACAGATACATCAAATGAATAAAAGTAGTCAAGATAAGAGGAAGAATGATAATGGTACCACAGTATCAAGGAGCATCCAACATCCATCAATCTGAGGGGGACCCAAATAGTAAGAATACACTACCTCCTAACCATGTGATCATCTAATCAGGCTCCCACTCCCATCATGCAAGAGAGATAATGTATAATTGACACACAGTTAATCAAATCATAAAATAATCTTACGCAAGGAATTCTAATAACTAAAACTACCTCAAGGGTAACACAAACTACTCAAGAAGATGAGATAATCAAAAGTGAAAGCACATTCATTCCAATACTAACATCTCATATTAAGTCAATATACAAATACCAAGACCAAAAATATACAACCACTTTGAAATCAATATCAAGTGTCACAAGCACAATGACTAACAGATAACAACTATCATCAATAAATGTAAACTACCAATCACTAATTCCAACAATAAAAACACCACCAATGAATAACTAATCATTCATTAATAAAATTCAATTGTCAATAATAAATGACATCTAATCAATGAGTAACAACTCACAATAAATACACCATTAAAAGTAATATCCAACAAGAACACCACTAGAGGAAAATATTAAAAACAAATCATGAAAGAGACTCAGGCTACATACTATGGAGTGTTATCACATGAGCCAACTCTAAGGTTACCCTGGTAGTCTCTCAAGCCCCTGGCCCCTTAGTGACTCTATGCGAAACTAGGATACCCTCTCGTGAAGGCGAGGAAACTAATCATACCTCTCAAGGTATCATCTCCATCTCATCCTTAGTCTATACAAGAACACAAGGCATGGACGAGGAGAAATCTCTAACTTATCTTTTTAATGTATCTCAAGGAAAAGGGCTAGGCAAAAAATTTGTATTACTATGTTGTCACTTGTTACACAACTTACAATAAGTTATCTTGGCAGCCACTTTGGGCCTTGACCCCATTGCAAGCCACTCTCATAGACATGCATCTAGAGTACCTTCCTAAAAACCAAAAATCATAATAGTGTACCATACCACAAGAGTAATATTGATTGAATTTGGTTCCTTAGCAAGTGACCAAAAAAATAGCATTGGTTCTCAAAACCCAAGTTCTCATAAATGCTCAATAATATAAAGCTCATAAAATGTAAATCTCAATTCAAATCATAAAGTTCATCATGACATCCAATAAAATAATCATTAAAAAAATCTTTAAAACACCTCTAGTATACATCCTAACTTGGCCAACTAAACAACCCACAAAGAAAAACCATCAAGAAAATAAACATCACAAGACTATAAATAGAATATTAGAAAAGACATAGTTTTCAACCACATGATTTAATTCCACCAATTTCTCTTGTTTAGTTTGGGTCACAAAGATGTGTTTAGAAATAAAGTAAGAATATATATGTTAATATAAATTGTTACGCTAATATAAGTATTTAAAATAATAAGTATTTAAGAAACCAATCTTTTTGTGCATATAAAATATCATGCAATATTATCATATTATTCATTTAAATAATCTTAAATCATAAATTATTTAATCAATAACATAAATGTATATTATTAGATTACATACTAATATCAATTTCATTTCTAAAATATTAATTTGACTTCTATTTAAGTCCAATATTAATATTTAATTTTCCTTTGATTCATAATGCAATTAGAGATAAAATTATAAATTTAATTTAATTATTTATGATGTCTCTCATAAAGTCAAATAGTTATTAACTAAATGATTACAAAGTGAACTCTACCATAGCTTCTCTTAAAATATAATAAAATTCTAAATATTTATTTATTAACTTCTCTCTTGCATTAATAATTATTAAATCATTTATGTGCAACTAAGAGTTTAATTAAACTTAAATCATCAATAATACTAACATTCACTTTATAACTAAATGGATAATATATATTTTATGTTAGAAATTAATAGATTATTATTATTATCATTTTAAATAAATAAATCTGAAAATTAAATTATATTTCTATAAAATTAAAATAAGCATGCATTAAGTATTTTTGCATGTCTTTGGTCTCTCAAATCATGCAATTATATGATACTTAGTTTTCTATTTTTAGCATATTTGTGTTCACATGCATGTAACCATTCTATACTTAGTTTTCTATTTTTAGCTTATTTATTTTCACATGTATGTAACCACACTATACTTAGTTTTTTAAATAAATATTGCAATTAAATTATTTTAGATGCAAGAAGAATATTCATTTATAGTTAGAAAATTCATAATAATCACATAGTTCTAATGACAAATTTAAAGTTGAAACCCTAACTATTCAATTTATTATTTTCTTCCAATTTTCAATAATTAAATTTTCGTTATATTAGAAATGAGTTTATAAGAATACAGTCACAATAATTTTCTATAGTCTTCTATATTTTTTCTTAGTCAAGTTTTCTTGATTAATAAGTTTTCCTTTTCCAAAATCTACAACATAATTCTTTATTCAACAATCAATACAGTAAATTAATAAGCATAATACAAGCACCCATGCAGACACAAAGTAGATAGATCTTTCAATAAAATTCTACAATGAGTTTTCAAACCCTACCTCAAAATCACAGCTAAAATCTGAGACAATTTGTGAATGTATGCAAATTCAAACTCTCCAAAACTTTCAACAATTCTTTTGATCCCCTTCCAAATTTTGCTCCCAAAAATTTTTGTAATTGCAAAACGAGCTCTAGATCTCTGATAAAGAGTTCTCCCCTAAATTGGGGCTCTGATTGTGCAATCATGAGAGAGAACTCATTGATCAATTATTGTTTATTACTTTATTACCTTTTACTTTTTCATACATAACTCTTTTGAATATTTAATTACAAAATATCTTAATTTAAATAATTAGATTTCTCTCTTTAATTAATTTTTGAAGTATTCTTAATAATATATTTATTAATTTAATTAATAACATTATTTAAAATTTATTATTAAAATAAAACTCCTAAATAATTATCATTGAATTAAATAAATATAACTATGCCACATTTAAAACTATAAATTTATCTTTAAATTTCGTTCTTTTATATTTTATTTTCCTCTAGTTTATTAATTAGTGCAAGCACTAATTAAAGCATAGTTTATTATTTAAATTAATAATAATAATCAAAGCTCATTGTTTAAATGCAACTCTAATTTAATTATTATTAAATAAATAATTATAAAAAAGTAATGTTAAATCTTTAATATTTTAATTATCTTTTTGTCCAACTTCTTAAATTAGACTTTCAAATTAAATCTTTTAAACTGAAATACATATTTCATTAGTTTATAGTTAATTAAATATCATCATATTGTAATTTCTCTTTAACCAATTTTATAAATTTAAACTTCTAAATTAAAGCACATATTTAATTAGTTTTTTAATTAATTAAATATTCTTATACTTTAATATTTTTTTTAATCAAATAATATTTAATTATATGATTAACATAAATATTATAATTAAATCATTTACCAAATAATCACACAGCAAGATCCACATAAAAGCAACATTATCAAAACAAACCAAAAATCAAAATCAAACAACACAGACAAAGATAAACTCATGGGTTTAAAAAGGGTGAAAAGTCAAATACATGTCCTCCTTCTCAGGATAGGTAATTAGGCTATGGTTGGGATTGGACTTGAACATTATCTCCCCAATATTCTTACCATTGAGTTATTGTGATAGGGCACACTCATCTTGGCAATTCAAGAAAGTCAATGCCCAGTACCTACATTCTGCATAAAAGACAAGCATGTACATGTATATAAATATAAACTAAATAGGCAATGGTAGGGAGTGGTACATCATGTAGATCCCAACTAGTAGGTGACTACAACTCCCTCTTTTAACCACATTAGACACATCAAATAGCAAGATAAAAAAAACACACGCACCATACACATGCAAGTATGGGGTAAGTACCATAATAATTATAAGTCAAACATCATGTGCTTAGATAAAATAATGCATTGTTATGAATATGAAGTAATCATCACTAAAGCATCATTAATGCACCAGTAACTATAATCATTAAAAAACACATGAAATATAGTGAACTAAGTAATTATTTATTGATATACATGTAATCCAAGTCATCAAATTATTTCATAATTATAAATCCAATACCCTTGAAACTAACACATGCATGAAATGGGCATAAAAAGAGTTTGGTAAATATAATGGAAAAGAAAACTATAGGTGGGCACTACATAAGATCTATAAGGAAAACACCCAAGATCGAGGTCAATACAATGACAAACCATGGTATTGGAATAAGAATAAAAACATAGTTATCGATGGAGCCACAGACACTTAACATGTTTACGTAGTTGGAGCAACATCTGACACGCCCAACATATTTTATCAAAAACAATCCTATCAACAACCACAATTGATCTATCAACAACCACTTGTACAAATAATAAACACAATAATCAAGTACCCAATCCTCAAAATTAAACCAATGCTATCACACTCTCAGCTAGACCAAGACCATGTGTTCAATGGCAACCTTGAGCATACACCCCTTTGGGTGAACTCCTTGATGTTATTTTTGAGAAATTGGCCAATGATACCCTTATTCAGAAATGTAACCATTAGAACACCATCAGTCTAGGGCATCTTGGTATAAAGAAAATGAGTTCTACAAATTCTATCATATTAAGGGGTAGACCACCCTCAAATACATGCAGCTCAAGGACTATATCCAAGATCTTATTGACCAAAGAGATCACATTAGGAGCACAAGCCTCACTAAGTGCAAGATTATTAATATATCAAAACGCTTTTCCTCCGCACAATAAAAATACATGAAAAGCCCCTAAAAACAATCTTGTCACCAATAAACCAAACAATGCTCAAAATAAATAGGGTGATAACCGAGACAAGTCTCAAAACTATATGTCTACCTACTTGGACTATGGAAATCTTATCAGTTGCATATCTCAAAAAGAGCCTTTGGTAAATGTCATCAACACCAAAGGCCTAGACAATCAATGTGCAATTACCATAAGGTGAACTTGGCTCAACTTAGTCGGACCATCTATACGTACCCCATTAATACCACCTCCATGAGGACCACCCCTATCAAGACCGCAATATAACATCTTGGAACACCTTGGAAATATGCCAGCCCAAATCTCCATTTTAGATCTCTTGCACGCAAGCCCACTTTATCAAGAGATCCTTGACAATTCTCTTCATGAGTCACACATCCCTACTGATATCAATGCCATGGAATTTCGTAGCCTAGTAAGCCATCTATTTGCCTCATGCACATTATCTTTCAAAACTTTTGACATCCTTTTTGTTGAGCCAAATCATATCCTTTGACTTCACATAGTTGTCATGGTTTCTGACTTTATTGTCAAAAGGGTCATGATAGATAATGGATCAGCCTTAAAACTTTGTAGTTTAAAATTCATCAAACAAGCAAGATACACTGAGGCAGCTATTATAAATGAAGTGATTACTATAAAATCCTATGACAACTTGGAGCAAACCACCGAAGGGACTATCTTGCTAATCATTAAAGTTGTTTCAACCATTGAAGAAATAGTTTGTCATGTGCTTGACCTTAACCTACCATTTAACATCCTCCTTGGTTGACCATGGATTCATGCTATGAAGGAAGTTCCCTCCACATATCACCAGTGCATCAAATTTCCACATAATGGCAATAAGGTAACCATCCACACTGATCTGGAGCCCTTTGCTTATTACAACACAATAGATGCCTCATATGATAACCATTGTCCCAAAATTGAGATTGGTAATACCATGGCTAGCTCCTCTGGTACTTGCCATGATCCAGATATCATACTAGCCTCCACTCTTTCCATAGTTAAGATAAACTGCCAAGGTTGTGGAGAATACATTCTTTCATATGCCTTTTCTATTGGTGTTCTACCATTTGACCCACATACTCAGGAAGCACCCAAATTATCAAGGGCCAAAGCCAAACATGACTCCTTAGACCAAATAGCTTGGACCCACAACATTTGTTGCAAATGGCATCCTCAATGGAGAGGAAACCACCTCGGATATCAATACATGGTAATATAGAGAACCACCTCCAAAAGGTACAAAACTCCTTGACTACTTCAAGCAAAAATACCCACACGCACATCACCTTGCTACCAAGTAGTGGGACTATCAAGGAGGTGGTCTGGGTCATGAAGTATCTAGTATCAGGCAACTTGTTGAAGCATACAAGAAAGAGAAAAAGAAAGGTCTTGGCTATGGATTCCCCGCAACTTGGGGCACCATGAAAGATGTTCATGCCTTTTTAAATATCTAGAAAAACCTCATTAAGCTTGAAGACATCCCTAAGTAAGTCAAAAATAAATCCTACGATGATATTTTTCTTGAAAAACTTATCTTGGGAACCTCTATGCTCTACCAACTATCCATTAACCTTATAGACCTCCCCCTCATTCATCTAGAACTCATCGACTAGAACCAACCAAGAGTTTTTCATGTTGACAAGTTCTTTGCAGAGCATGTGCTTCTCAAATTCATGGGAGTTGAAACACCACACAAGAATCCACCACCATAGTTAGCTTATGTCTACAAGTTGGATCCAAAAGGTTATCTTAGGGAGGAGGAAAACTCTAGTCACAAAAGTGGTCAAGAGAAAGACAATAAAAAGAGAAAAAAAGTAAAAGTATACCCTAGTAAAAACTCTTATGGAGCGCCATCGAATCACTTAAAAAATGAAATGAAAATAAATGATGCATCTAATAGTGAAAACATTTTTGAGGCACTTAAGGATGGAGATTTCATCCTTCCCACACAAGATCATAGGCCTATAGTGTCATCAATTCTAACAAAGGAAACTAGAGCAGTCAACATCAATCTAACAGAGACACCATGGATCACACACATTGTAGCATCTTTACCACCCAAGCAAGTAGACCTTTTCATTGAGGTACTTTGAGAAAATATTGGTCGCTTTGCATGGTCCTATCAAGACATGTCGAGGTTAGACCCTAAGTTAGTGGTACATAATTTGGTTGTAGATCTAAAGTTCAAACCAATCAAGAAAAAGGTCCATAAAATTTATCCCAAAGTGGCTCTTCTAGTCAAAGCGGAGTTGGAAAAATTGCTAGATGCAAATATCATTCACCCAATAGATTATTTAGATTAGATCTCTAATATCATACCTATCACCAAACCCTCTGGTGATATTAGGATTTTCACAAACTTCAGAGACCTCAACAAAGCTTGTCTCAAGGATTATTTCTCATTGCCAAATATAGACATGATTGTTGATCTCATTGTAGGCCATGATCTTTCATCTCTTATGAATGGTTTTTTCAAGTACAACCAAATTCAAATAGTAAAGGTAGGTCAGCACAAAATGGCATTTACCACCCCTCAGGAAACCTTTTGTTATAACATGATGCCATTTGGGCTAAACAATGTTGGGGCAACCTATCAATGAGTCATGACAATCATTTTCCATAATCTCATCCATAAAGCTCTTGAGGATTATGTGGATGACATTTTGGTCAAGTCTCTTTCTGTACTTGATCACTTATCTACCCTTGAGGAAGCATTTGATTGGCTAGCTAAGTATCATCTCATGCTCAATCCCAAGAAATGTGTCTTAGGCATCACATCTAGAAAGCTCCTAGGATTCATTATATCAAGGAATGGACTTGAGATGGACCCTAAAAAGGTCAAGGCCATCATGGATATGTCACCTCCCAAGACACTCAGACAGCTTCGCTCTCTCTGAGGGAAGTTGTAATCAAAACAAATTTTTATCTCACAACTAGCAAATAAGTATCAACCATTAACACACCTACTCAAAAAGGACCAAAATTTTAGGTGGGATCCTATTTTCTAGCATAGCTTTGAAGTGATCAAGAAATTCTTGGCTAATCCACCTATCCTAGTTCCACCAATTATAGGTAGACCACTCATATTGTACATCATAGCTACCTCAATAGCACTAGGTGTGCTACTAGCACAACTTGATGACACAGGAAAAGAATGAGCTATTTACTACATCATCCACACTCTAGTTGGGTATGAGCTTATTTATACACCCATGGAAAAATCCTACTTAGCTATGGTTTTTTCCACTTAGAAGCTCTATCATTACATGCTAAGTCACACTTTGCAACTAATCTCCAAGATTGACCCTTTGAAATATATGATATCCTGCACAGTCCTCATAGGATGCCTATCCAAATGGGTCATGCTTCTTAGTGACTTCAACATCCAATATGTTGATAGAAAATCCATCAAAGGTCAAGTGATAGTAGATCACTTGGTTGATGCACTCTTGGTTGTTGATCAACCTCTCATTATGGAGTTTCCATATGAACATCTATGCCTAATAAAGGAACAACCATCCTAAAAATTATACTTTGATGGATCTTACACTTCTCATGGTTCTAGAGCTAGTATACTATTGGTCACCCCTCAAGTTGACTATATTCCTAAGTCTTTCAAACTCTAGTTTCAATGCACCAACATCTCAAAGTATGAAGCTCTTAATGTAGGGCCCAAAATAGTAGTTGAGAGGAACATCACAAAACTATAGATATTCAAAGATTTACAATTAATAATCAAGAAAGTCTTGGATGAGTACCAAATGAAGGATAATAAACTTCAATCTTACAAAGAATTGGTAGATCAATTAAAGAAACAATTCACTCAGATCCAATTCACACAAGTGCCTAGGTTACAAAATAAGGCCATAGATGGCACAGATACTATTGGTCCACTCTTGGAGGTCCCTTGGGATGCTATACAATATGAATTCTTAGTCGAGCAGCTACACGAGTCTAAATACGAGAATGATGAATCAACAGGAGTATGCATCTTTGTTGGTCCCCAATCCCCATGGTACCACAAAATTAACACTTACCTACTAAATGGTATCACATCTCCCCATCTCACAAGAACCCAATGCTAGAACCTAATTTGTAGAGCATCTCACTAAACTATCATAGCTAACACCCTATATCATCATGGTTATCACAATACTCTTTGTCGATGTTTAGACCAAAATGAGGCTACAATGGCTCTAAAAGAGGTGCATGCTAGACTTTTTGGTGCTCACATGAGTGGTATAGTCCTAGCCCAACAAATACTTAGAGCTAGATACTATTGGCCCACTCTAGAACATGATTCTTGTGACTTTGTCAAAAGATGTCTACCTTGTTAGTAACATGCAAATTTGGTACAAGCTTCAGCTCAAATTTTTCAACCTATTGCATCACCATTGTAATTTGCATGTTGAGGTTTTGATCTTGTTGGTTTTATAGCACCTCTCTCTTTAGAAGGACACAAATGGATAATTACTGCAACTGATTATTTCACTAAGAGGGTAGAAGTAGTGCCACTTATCACTGCCATGGGAGTTGCAGTATCCAAATTCATCTTGTATCACATTATCTGTCACTTTAGCCTCTTGGCTATCATTTTCATAGACCATGGAGGTAACTTTCAAAATCTTAGTATGGAAGAGTTATGCACCTCCCTCCACATTCACCACCATTTTTCCAGCCCCTACTTCCCACAAGGTAATGGTTAGGCTAAGGCGACTAACAAAACCCTACTAAAATTCCTAAAGAAAGTTATCAATGATTCTGGTCGTGATTGGCATTTGTAAATCAATCTTGCACTATGGGCTTATCGCACTTCATTTTGTACATCCATAGGCACAATCCCATATTCCTTGGTCTATGGTGTCAAAGCAATACTATGTGTTGAGGTTGAACTCTCATCTTTACACATCTCATTGCAAGGAAAAATATCAAATGAGGATTACAGAGTAGCCAAACTCAACAAACTAGATCTACTTGATGAAAAATGACAACAAGCCTATAACCATCTCATGCTCTATCAAAATCAGCTCGAGCATAACTTCAATAGAAAGGTCCACCCATGACAATTTCAAGTAGGTGGCATGGTCCTCAAGGAAAATATGAAATTCCAAATAGATTGTGAAAAGAAGAGCAAGTTTGAGCCCACATGGCTTGGTCTGTATGTGGTTACTGCATCTTTTGGTTCAGGACCACCAACATCATTCACCTCAAGAAATCTTATGCCTAAGTCCCTCATTGTATCTTGTTAATTCTACAAAAAGAAAAATATATCCAAAAAAATATCAAAGTATCTATAAAAAAAACTAGCCAAAAATGAAAAATATATCATAAAAATGCTGATTAATTTTGCATAAATTATTTTTATAACTTTCAATCTAATGATCCATTGGTTTCATGTCAAGTTGGTGTTTGTCTATAATTTATGCTCCTTCGGGATAGGTTTGCATACCTTGACTAGTTTTATATGAAATTAATGGTGAGGCCCTATATTGAGACTATTTATATATTTTGTAAATATTGTGGTATTTTTCAAAAAATATATTAGTGTTGTCCTAAAAGGCTTTATGTTCCCTGTTGTCACATGTTATGAAGCCTTATCATAATATCTCTCAATAAAGATGTCAATAGAACCCTTCTGGGGCCCCAATGGCGTCCTTATATGCCTTGTGATTAAGAAGAAACATCATTATATCTTGAAACATAATTCCCTATTTGGGAAAATCTAGCACAATACAGATAGTGAAAAGGAGGGACTTACACTCCTTATCACACCTTTTGCCTCAAGTAATGTAAATCAAGTTGTATTTCTAGACTAATTTATGTTGCAAATACCGTGATTGATCAAACATTCTTTAAGAAATATATCAATGCTCTTCACTTAAAAAATTATTTATTAAACGTGTGCTACTTATAATCTAAATCACAACACACAAACATTTGTTTACAAACAACTTCACACAACATAGTAAAATGACAATAAAGCACCCTACAAACAAGCAAAACAAAATCTCATTGAGCTCCTCCTCATGGAGGTGGGATGTTTTGGTTTCCTGTAAGGGCAATTCCCTCTTGCACCACTCCAGGTGATGATGACCCTAGATTCATCCTCACCCCTGTCCAAATCATATCCATCAAAATTGGGACGCTTCCATACCTCGAGAGAGTGTTTATCTACTCCATGAACAATTTATCTAAATATATGACTCCTCTCCTTTGCTCCAATGGGACTACCTGATGGTATAACCCCATATAGTATGTCACCTCTCATGCAACTTTGATAAATTTCTCCATAACATCTTCCATCTCCACCTGCAATCTCTCTACCCTTGGAAAAATCATCCTCTGTACAATATCATGTTCTCTTTCATATATATTTGCTAGAATTTTCATAGACTCCCTCTTATGTTTCACTGTATTCATATTATTCTAGTACCAAGTAGTGCATGCATTACTTGCATTAAGTTGTTCTTGTGACCTACATGCTAAACTATTGGTCTACACCACTAACTCCCTAAATGCTTCTACTTGTGACCACAACAAAATCAATTAATTTTGGATTCTCTCCATAGCATCTCTCTCAATTGCCAAAGTTTCCTCTGTAGTCTCCACTCATGCTTGCCCCATAATTAGCATCATCACCAAGCACTCAGCTTTGATCCATGCACCATCTTCTCAAACTCTTTTAATCAATCCTTGAAAGAACTCCATGTCTTTCTCTACCAAGTTGGCCTGCTCTTTTTCACCCACAAGTTCTCTTTTCATCTCTTCTCCCATCACTATCATTGCTTCATGCACCCATTGTACCGCAACATTAGGCTACCCCACTTGGAATGTTTGAAATAAAGATAACACTTGGTCCTCTATTTGTTCTTTAGGAAGCTACTTCACCCCCAATATGTTCTTTCCTTTCATCCATAGTAATGCTACTAGCCTCATCATGGATCTATGTTCTTCTAGTAGATTCTCTTCTACAGGTGGTTGATCTTCTACATCCACTCCCTCTGACAACACTCTCACTCTTGGAGCTTTTATCTCTTTCATTTGTTCCCTTGGTTCTATTCTTAGATCACATCCTTTGCTAATAGGTTTCATAAGTTAGGATCTTCTTCTTCCTCCTCATCTTGATCCTAAGATGGATAGCCTTCAATAGCATATTCTTCCTCTCACTCACATTCTCGCACACTTTGGTATGGAGACATTTCCCTTGTTTGATCTTGGCTCCACTTTTCTCCCTGTTTTTATCTCCTTAGCCATTTTCCTTCTTCTTGGTTTTCACTATCTCTTTAGTCCATCCCCCCATTCCTCCTTCTACTGACTCTAGCATTTTTTGTGTCTTCTCTTGTAAATCCTCCATTGATATTCACACAACTCAAATATTATTTCTTTAAACTTCTCTTGCACTTGATAAACATTCCAATGCATTCTAGGAGATCACCAATTTCACTCATGTTCTTATAGAAACCAAAGAAATTTACATAACTTCCACTACATGCTAATAACATCTTTAGATAGAAGCTATGCTACCCTTTCCCTTCCCCCATCAATGTGTCATCATAGTAGTCTAGCCAAAAACCACCTCCATCTTGCCAACAAATTGTATACAATTCCTTTCAATAGTTGTTCCACAATATAGTTTCTTACAACAGACACTTCCTAAGTGCAATCATGCCTATAATCCCAACAATGCAAACTTTCTACATCTAAGCAAGCACATCACATCCCCTATATTATATCTTTGTGACTTCTCCCTTGTACCATGTCCACTTGTACTTATAGTAACAGTGCATCACACCTTATTTCCCGATATCTTTTCATCCTGAGCTTTTCATGTGCTATCTTCTCATCCTAAGATTTTTACATGCTATCACCTTATCTTGAGCTTTTCATCTACTATCTCCTCATCCTAAGCTTTTCTCCACTATATTATGTCATATCACTTCCGATATCTTATCATGGTACATTTTTTACAGTAAGACCTTTTGTAAATATCATGTTCAATTAGTTGTATATCCTTAAAAGTCACTCCTTATCCTAGATCCATTGTACATACCTCAATTTTTTCATGTCAGTTCATGTTTGATTGCAAATTGTAGTTCTCTCGATTATGTGCTTTAGCAAATCTTCATATGAGATCCCTTTTCATTAAAGTGTTGTCCTAAAGGTTATAATTTCCTATCTCATCCTAGTCCTCAATACTACCACTAGATCCTTGTAGGATGCATCCTTCCTCTCATCTAGTCTTGGTCCATTTGTATCCAATCCTATTGATCTCTTTAGAAAAAGGTTAACCTTTTTATGGATTTACATTTTCTTTTGATTTATTTTCTTTTCGAGATTTCAGGTTTAGTTCTTAAAATATCTCTTACATGTGATTTGGATTACTCCCTCCTCAAGTTTTCCATGATCTTTTATATCATGGTGTGCTATGAATGGGGCAATTCAAGAGAAAGGTATTGATCTGGTCTTTTTTTGTCTTCTTTTCTTATTGTGATTCAGTCGGATATGGCCCTTGCATGTTCCAAACATGTGATCACTTATGGCTACATGGTGCACTTGGGAAATATTGTTTGTTTGTGGGTTACCCAGTATCATTTCTACTCTAATTCCTCTATGATTTATGTGTGATATTGGGGCAATCCTTGCATGTTTATTTTGTGTTAGTCCTATGTAATATTGGTGCAAAGGCCTTGATGTTCTTTGTAACCTTGGCATGTCTCCAATATTCCTATATCAAACTCAGTGCTCAACTACGTAACAGTGTTCTCTTTTGGCACACCTCCACACTCAAGCTCTCATCACCCTATGAAAATAAAAGCCCCACTTTAATGTCTCACAACATGCAACCCAAAATCTTATCCTATCATCTAATCCAATTAGCTTTACAATCATGATCCAATAGCTCTATCCATCTTGAAAGTATCCAAGGTTTCAATGTCCCTGTCATCCCACCATCATCACCCCACCTAGGTTTAGTTTAAACAACCAATATCCACCCCCCATCCCAAAATTTATTTATTAACCCATGGTTATTCTTATGCACATGGTTTTCCTTTGTCTCATTCTCTCATAGTGAGAGTCTGAGCCCCTGTTCATCCTATATGAATCCATCTGTGTGCTCCTGCTCACCTCATATTCTCATACTTTTCAAGAATTTGATAAGCCTCATCTTCTCTCCCTACCACCTTCTTGAGGGGCATCACACATTCTAGTCTCTTCTCTTTCTCTTCAAGACTGGGGCAACTTTACTACTTTCAAAATCTTCTTCATATCGTCTATCTTCAAACTTCTTCGAAAGAGTGTTGTCCCAACACTATGTCAAAGAGGGGGAAAATATAGACACCTAAATCTGATTATATCACTTAAGTAATCCTATTTAGTCATCTCCTAAGGTATTTTTGATTAAATATTTAATATTTAATTAATTAATCGTCATCCCCTAGTTAAGTAATTCATTTAATTAACTATAGTCCAATTGACAAAATTAAATGACAACCAATAGTCTAATTTATTATATCCCCCTTCTTCTATTAAATTAAATAATTGTACTATACATATTTAATTTAATTCTTAAAAAAATTCTAATATCAATTTTGATTTTTTAGCTCTGCTCTACTTATAATGTGAATATGTCAAACTTTTACGAACCCGTGAAAAACCCAGGCCAAAAACATCTGCAAAGAAGAAATAATAGGTTTCCCAGGAATCCATGCAATGATGGAAGCTAGAGATACTCTATTACAGATCAAAGGTAGCTCCATAGGGATTTTCTAGGAAAACACGATGCTAGATTTGCAGTTATGATGGCCAATAGTTTTGCAGTATTTGAAGAATCCGCAAGAGAGTCTTTTAGTCAGCAATGGATTAGAGGGCATTAACTCCTTCAGAATGGAAATATTGGAAGGGAAACCATTTTGAAAGCCCCTCTCGCATTCACAGGTGTAACTAAAATCTCCTCCCTTCACCCTTTTTTCACAATCGAGCACCTAGATAATTAATTACAAATTTTTAATTTTACTAAATATGCGAATCCAAATTTCTCTAAGCCTTCGTCCTTCCTAGTATGCAGTCCCCCCCTAGAAATGCCCCATTTAGGTAGGCCTTCATCTAAACTAGATCCTCCATCTTCCTATATTCCCCCACATCGTTGAAAATCTAACAATTCTCCATCATCGAACCCTAAAATTTCCTCCGGCTTGTCTTCACATAAAATTTTGAATAAGCCTATTAAGATTTCAGTCGCAATAGTTGAGGACTCCTAGTGTGAATGTCTTAAGGGAGGAATTTTTACAATCTGGAATGGTCCCATGAAAGATCTCCCTCTTTTATCTATCTTGCTGGAGGAAAATTGCGAGGACCAAGTATTTTCCATTATTCAGATAGTATTTTGTTTTTAAAATGTGAAGAAGAGTCTATCAAAAAAGCATTTATTTCATTCTTTGAATGCTTTTTTAAGGGTCACTATGTCAAATTCATAGAATGGTCACATGAATTTCATATAAAAAAGGTAGATTGCATGATTCCCTCTTGGTTCATTATGCCTTCTCTCCCTCTAGAGTTGTGTCAAGTAGATATTATTAATACCATAGGATCTGTTATTGGTGAAGTTAGAGGCATTGATGCTTTTTTTTATAGTTGGAATAATGTTAAAGTGCTCATTAATACTAATTTTAATCATCCTATGGAATTCAAAAAGAAAATTATCACTAACAAGGCATCATATGATATTACCTTCCATATCTATAAAGGGAAAATTGTTGACATCTTAAAATTTGATGACCTTCATAAAATTAGACCCAATATCCTTCCTCTCACTTTTCATTTCAGAAGTATTTTTCATTGGATGAGAATAATAAAAACAAAAGGATTCGGGATCACAAAGGACAAAGATCCCCAACTATGAACCAAGGAAATCAAGAGCTACTATGTATCAAAGATACAATTAATAAAAGGTTGGAAGAATGTTTAATTGATGAAGAAAGGCTTAAACTAGTATTTGTAATGGATTCCAAAGGTAAAACAAAGTTAGTTGAGAGTTTCATGATCCATAAGAAACATAAGGGAAAGAAGAGAAAGGAAGCAGATAAGGCTAGCAAGGATACAAGCAAAAATGGATTTGGTGGTACTATACAGCAACATCAAACAGATTGAGATAGAGTAATCAAAGGCTAAGAGACACCTTCCTCTCTGTCAATAGATCAGGCAAAGAAAGGTGCAGTGCAGGTGATTATATCAAATACTATTCAAGTTGAACTCGATATGGAGAGTAAAGAAAAGGTTAATGAGGATATGGAGAACCATTTAGTAATTGATCTTGAAACAAATACCACTAAGGGTCTCTTATCATAGATGAAGTAGAATGAGATAGAAAATTATACAAAGGGAGGTATAATAGCTGCCCCCTCTAACATAACTCAATTAGGAGATATGGCCTGAAATATGGAGACAATTAGTAAGGGAATAGTAGATACTTTGTATGAGAAGGGCCCAAAAATCTCTGAACATCCAACAAGTGAAGATATTCACCTAGAAGAATTTTCTACCCCTCAACAAGAATGACAATTAGAGGATAATCAAGTTAGACATTTAGAGGAGCTTGAAACCCTCATGTTGTTCACTTCATGCAGGGAAAGCAGAGAAAAAGAACATCAAAAGGACCCAAGCTCTTCACCTTCGATTCTGCCTCTGGTAAAAGACAATATGGTGAAGTCCCCTATCAAACTCTATAAATTTTGGCAAACTCTAGCTGCCACCAGTAGTTCACCTTTTACTCTTGGTAGTAGGAGTCAACAAGCAGACAAAGACAATACACAAACAGCTAATCTACCAGTTAAAGAGCTTCAAGAATTTTTGAATAAGGAATGTCACACGGATCCTTCAATTGCTGAAATAAATATGATAGAGATGGAAAGAGTAAAGATTGAACAGCTTACTGAAGAGTTGGTCCAAGTATTTAGTCCAGACAATATTGACAAGACCTCGGTAATCCAGAAGGAGGAACTTGTTCAGAAGATCCTCCAATTAGGAGGGGAGAATTATTCATGTAAAGATCTTAGAAGAGATATACTTAACATACAAATGGAAGACTTGGCATCAACTTTCACCAAACAATTTGATCTTGCTAGTCAGATTATTTTAGAAATTGAATCAGAGAATCGGGAACAGTCTCCAACAAGAAAAATTGACATAGTTCAGATAGCAGAAGTCAATATGGAGTAGCTAGGTATCTACATGTCTCAAGAAGGGCCTAAGTCCCCATGTTGTAGCAAGACAAAAGGCAAAAGAGGTAGGAAATCTCTAAAGGAACTTAGAGAATCAGAGGGTCTTAGCAAGGATCAACAAAAGATAGATCAAAGTTTTTACATTGGGAAGAGGAAGTGCCTTCCCGATCAGGTAAGAAGCTCACAACTTAGAATGCTAGGGGCCTTAATGCCCGTAGCAAAAAGAGGTTATTAAAACATAACCTCAAATCTTTTAATTCTGATGTTATTTTAATTCAAGAATCTAAATTAAATTCATAAGAAATAAATAAATTTAATAGGATGCTTGGAATATGGTGTTCTGCATTTCAGGAATCCTAAGAGGCATCTGGGGGTTTGGGTATCCTTTGTGACCCAAGGAAGGTCTATATTAGAATTCTCAATAATTCAAACAACTGGATTATTTGTAAGGTTCAAAGTTTAAAATTAGATCTAAACTTTACAGTTATAAAAAAGAAAATGAATTTTGTATATTAGGAGGTGACTTTAACACTATCTTAGACATTAGTGAGAAGGTAGGAGGCACTTAGGTGTTATCACAAGCATCTAGAGACTTTAAAGAATGGTGTGCTTTGCATAATTTAATTGATATTCCTACTAATAATGGTACTTATACATGGACCAATAGGAGAGAGGACTTTTCTCACATCACAAAAAAACTTGACAGATTTTTGATAAAAGGTGAATTAGACATCAACAATCTAAATATTTAGTCTTCTATTTTACCCATAGTTGGGTCTGATCACTTCCCTGTTAGATTTGAATTCATTGAGCCCTTCAAACCAGCTAGAAACCCTTTCAAGTGTGAGAAGATGTGGTTCCTTGATCCAAACTTTCTTAAGAACATCAAATTTTGGTGGGCTCAAGATAGTTGTGAAGGGTCCAAAAAGTTTGTCTTCATTAATAAATTAAAAATGCTTAAGGAACCTATCCTTAGGTGGAATAGAGAGAAATTTAACATCTTCAAAGAAAAGTTGGACATAGAAAACCAACTTAAAGAATTAAATGTAGAATTTATCCACAAGGGCATGGATAATAGAAGCTATAATCTCGAAAAGGAACTACTAGCTAAGTAGGAAACTATACTCTCCAAAGAAGAAGTTTTCTAGAGACAAAAATCAAGAGAAAGATGGTTGGCAGAAGGTGATCGTAACATGAATTTTTTTCACAATTCCACCCTGTATAATAGAGCTAAGAACAAAATCACATGCATAAAAAACTAGCAAGGTAATTTTACTAAAAAACTGGGAGAAATAGAAGATACCTTTCTTAAATATTTTCAAGATATTTTGAATAACCAGAAAGGTTCAAATTATATTGCACAATCTAGTCTTCTGGAAGTTATCCCTAAAGTTGTTACTCAAGAAGATAACAGACTCCTAACCAGACCCATCACTTTAGAAGAAGTTAAGAAAGTGGTCTTCAACATGAACTCAGATAAATCTCTAGAACCTAATGGATTCCAAGCTTTCTTCTTCCAAAAGTTTTGGGACATTATAGGTATTAACCTTTGGAAAGCTATCGAAGCCTCCAGAAATGGAGGCTCTCTTCTAGTTGAGATAAACCACTCCTTTATCACATTGATCCCAAAGAAATTTGATCCTAAATTGTCAGGAGATTATAGAGTAATAGCCTTGTGCTATATAGTTTATAAAATATTCTCCAAAGTTCTAGCTAACAGGTTGAAAGAGATCATCTCTGAGGAACAAACTGGCTTCATGTCGGGTAGATCCATTCTTGATGGCATCATTACCATTCAAGAGACTATTTACTCTGCTAGTCTTAATAAGGATGCATGTATGCTCATGAAACTGGATATCCAAAAAGCATATGATATGGTTGATTGGAGGTTCCTATGCAAGATGTTAGAAGATTTTGGATTCTCTCATCAATGGATTAATCTAATTTTCAAATTTATCCCTACTCCTAAAATATTCATTCTCATCAATGGTACACCAGAAGGCTTTTTTGATATATCGAGGGGCATCAGGTAGGAGGACCCTTTATCCCCTTGTCTTTATATCATTGTGGTAGAAGCCTTTGGGAGAATAGTGACGGATGCATATAACAACCAGAGAATTTTAGGCATTACTATCACTATAAATCTACCTAATATAACCCACCAACAGTTTGCTGATGACACTATTCTTCCCAAGAAGAGTACGGCCTCAGAAGCTCACTCTCTCAAAAACATTATTAATACATAGATGGAAGCCTCAAGTCAGAAGGTTAATGATCTTAAGTCTAAAAAAAAATTCTTAAACACTAAGCCAAAAATGGAATAGAAAATTTGTAGAATTATGGGTTTTAAGAAAGTATCCTTCCCTTGCAAATATCTAGGTATAGCTCTAGAGAAAGGATTAAAATCAGGAAAGGTTTGGGACAACACCCTAGAAAAATTGGACTATAAGTTATGTTCTTGGAAGGATAGATAGCTCACAAGGGTTGGGAAATGCACCAAGATACATGTTGTCATTTCAGGCATTTCAACTTACCCTCTCTTGTGTCTTCCTCTTTCTAAGTAGAATCTTAAAAAATGTGAATCCAAAATGAGGAATTTCCTTTGGAACAACTAGGACAATGGAAATACCTTGGCTCTCATCAAGTGGGAGAGCATGTGTAAACCTAAGGCTTTAGGAGGTCTAGGGATTAAAAACTTATTATGGAAAAATGAAGCCCTAGGGGCAAAGCTCATTTGGTGACTATACCATGAAAGTAATCATAAATGGGCTAAGATTCTCTATAATAAATACCTAATTGCGGATGACCCTCTTTCAATATTTAGAATTATCTCTCCTCCTAAAGGTTTAGAATGTTGGAACTTTATGATTAAATGTCACGATTTAGTTAGTAAATTCCTAACTTGGGATATCAGGTCTAGTGATGAGGCCCTATTTTGGGAAGATTCCTGTGAAGGTAAACCTCCTCTCTCTTCCTACAAGATTCCTCTGACTCTCAAAAATAGATTAACTAATCTATGGGGCAACAAAGTTAGGGATTATAAAACTCTAATGGACTCAGAAGGATCTCCAGTATGGAAATGGAAATCTCTCCGAGGTTTAGGTTTTGATGATGAGTTAATTAATTATTTCAAGAAGATTTTGGAAGATAGGGTTCTCAAGAAGTCTAACAAAAGAGACACTTTAATTTGGGCCACATCTAATGATGGAAAATATAATGTCAAAAGTGGTTATAAGGCCATTCTAGAAGCTAATAGATTGGAATTAGTGGATATCCCTTTAAAGCTCTATTGGGATTCCTCCTGCCTTCTAAAAGTTGGATTCTTTCTATGGCTGGCTATACAAAATAGAATTCTACCAATAGATAGACTAAACATTCTTGGTATCCAGGGCCCCTCTAGATGTGTTCTCTATCATCAAAACTCTAAAAACATGGATCACCTTTTGTTTCTCTACCCTTACTCCCAAATTTGTTGGGAGTGGCTTAGGTAGATGTTGGGATGGTCTTCCCCTTCCCAAAATCTTTGACTGATTTGCTTATGGGATGTCCCTTGAACATTGTAAAAGGTGTTTATGGTAAACTTTGGAATATTTCCCCTTCTATCTTGATCTAGGAAATTTGGAAGGAAAGGAACTACTGTATCTTTTATAATCTGGAACTCAAACCTAAAGATCTTATCTCCAAAATAGAAGCTAGTATTGTCGAAAAACTAACTCATATTTAAGGAATTCGTGACTATAGAAAGGCTCATTCTCTAATTGGGATGGTCTCATGAAGAAACTCTAGCCTAACTTGATCAATCCACCTTTATACTATTCAAAGGTCAATAGAGAAGCTAGCTAGGAAAAATTGCAAATGGGAGCCTCCTCCTAGTGGTTGGGTTAAACTAAATTTTGATGGAGCAGCCTAGGGTAATCTGGGTATAGCCAGTATTGGATGCATTATTCACAATGAGGATGGGCTTTGGATTTCCAAAAAAGTGATGCCGATACCCCATACCTCCAACAATATAACAAAACTTGAGGCCCTCTGTCAAGGGATCAAGTTATGTCTTAAGCTTAGTCTTCCTAAAGTTTGTATCGAAGGCAATTCTCAAATTATTGTAAATGCTATTAGAAAAAGGTCAACTCCTAATTGGGCCCTTAACTCCCAATTAGAAGTGGTCCTCTCCCTAATAGATAAGCTAGATGATTATAGGATTAGTCATATTTATAGAGAAGGCAACCAACTCACAGATCAATTAGTGAATTCGGGAGCAGATGGAGCTAATTCCTTATTATTAAATAATGATTACTCTCTCTCTCTCTCTCCTTGAATTTCCAATTTTCCTTTATTTTAATCCTTATTAATTAAATTAATAGCCTCTTTTTTTAATTATTTTTAGTGTCATGTCAGGCGCGTCTTGTTTGGTCTTCCATACATCATCCCTAAATATCATGTTCTCTTATAAGGCTCTATTTTGGCTTATCATATAAGTATCATTTATACAAGTTGAATGACTACGGTACTTTTCTCATCATTTCTACATCAACCTCATATGCTCAATCACCTCGAGTTTTGTGTAATTATGCCTTCCATCATGGCATATCATGAGCCCTAGTACTTCGCATTTAATCATTATCTGATGCCCTGCTTTTGTGATTTGGAGTCTGTAGTTTATATGTCCAATTCCAGAAGTTTCCTTGTGTTATCTCTGGGTGTTATCAATTGGGTCTTATGTTTCATTGACATCACTGAGTATGGAATCCAATGTTTCCCTTTTCCATGCCTCTGAGAATCAAACGATGGCCTTTTGTGGGGCAGTGAAACCAAAAAGGTGGAATTGGATTTTATATCTAATGGATGATATGTCTCATTTTGTGATTAACAAAGCTCTAGGTGAGGGAGTATTTGACTACCAATATACATGGAGAATAAACAGTGATATTATCGAGTTATTTATTGGCTGCCTAGTAAGAGCCAAAGTGCAAGTGAATGACATTGGAAAACTTTGTCGTGACTTGTTTGTCCCAACCTGGAGGAAGGGATTAGAAAAAGTGGTATATAGTATAGACAGAAAATTCAAGATCCCCTTTCCTGAAAAATACATGAATCTTCCTTTGGGCCACTCGGATTTAGTCACCGCTCCTCCTCGTTAATCTCTGGTCATCCAAGAGAACATAGCATTCTATCATGAATGGCTTATAATGAAGGCCAGCCTACATTTTCTTCTTTGGTGGAGGGGAATAATTGCTGAAGATAATGTGGTATGGCTCACCAATTATCTTGGCCTCTTCAATGCCTACATTCAGTTAGAGGTAACATTCGATAATCTGGATGCTCTGGACTTCTGCACCCCAAATGTAGAAAAGACAAGCAAAGGGAAATTCAACTTTGAATTCCCTCTCAACTATTAGGTGGAGCCATTCAATGCTATCACATATGTAATCATGGTCTACTGGAAGGAAGATAGAGGCCCATCTTGAATTTGATAGTCTCTTTGGGTTAGTTTTAACATCTTAGGGTTTCTTGGTTAATACTTATTTAGCGGTTTTATTAGTACACTTAATAATCCTTTGGTTTAGACTCTCAGTTTGATATATATGTATAATTCCTGTAAAGCTCTATTTTAAATCTCCAAGACTTATCCTTTTGATAATGTGAACAATTCAAAATATACTTATCATATATGGCAACCGACTATGATCTATTCTATTTATGGTTTTCGTTGGATAAAGTTGTATTTTGAGGGTTTGTTATCCTATGTTTCTTATTTAGGGTTGCTTGTTGTAGATAGTTCCTCTTGGGATATGACTAGATTTAGCATTCATGTATATTTTGGTTTTGTTTTACCTCTTAATATGGGATGTTATTTGATCTGATCTGTCGAACTCATTCTAATATGGTTGTTACATATGATCAATATATGTGATTTCCTTCAATAAGTTGAAACCCTAAGACTCTAAGAAATATAGAAACTAATTTTATGAATACTCTATTTTTTATCAATAAGTTAACTTATCCCTGTTTGAGGATTTGGATGTTAGCACGGGGAGTTTAGTTTTTTTGGGTTCAAGTATTATCTCAGCTTAATCAAATTTATTTATGAATTTCCCTCTATGATAGTAAGAGATTATTTACTTTGGATCTCCATTAAGTTCATTACAACCTCTCTATTAGTGTTTCACCCTATTTAGTTGAATTTAATTTAAGAATTAATTTAAGTTTCCATTATCTTATATTCATGGTTAGCCTTCAGGATTCATGCAATTTTCTATAGGAATATGCTCAGCCTTATGTATTTTTGGAGTAAGCAATATAGATTTTTAGCATGTTTCCCTTTTTTTTTATGTACCTTGTCATTTTAATGTATCTAGTAGGTTTACAATAGAATTATTTAGTGTTCTATCAATCCATTTGATGAGGATAAACTATACTTTGTATAGCTTCTTTGTCTTTCTATTTATTGATAATTGATCCATAATTTCGAGGGTTTTTTTGGGCATAGTGGCATGGGCTCTTCATCTCTATGCTCAAGAGCTTCAGTAGGTTGTATCTTATGACTATCATCTGTAGTTCTAGGACTAGGATGGTTTCATTTTCACAATTAGCCCTCTGCTAGGACTTAATCTGAAGGTTACCCTGTTGCTAACTTGGGAGGATTTCATTGTGTGTCTTAGCTAGAGATGCATTATAGATGTTAATGGCATGCTCTTGCCTTTGATTTAGTTAGTTTGTGTGTCTATGTTATTTGGATATTATGTCACTTTTCTCTGTATGCTATTGTAAGATAAATGGTTTAAGCCATTATTTAATTTTTCAGCATTTCATCCCGC
The DNA here is from genome assembly GCA_028749045.1 of Cupressus sempervirens. Lineage (NCBI taxonomy): Eukaryota > Viridiplantae > Streptophyta > Pinopsida > Cupressales > Cupressaceae > Cupressus > Cupressus sempervirens. The sequence goes on along the minus strand of CM053784.1, from coordinate 85,102,598 downwards.
TAGTGCTTGATTTAAATTACTTAGGATTATTGATCTTTTAACTTCTTCTCATGTTCACCAAGAATTAATTTTTTAACTTATTAAATTATTTTATCTCGTACTCAATGGTGGCTTGTCTATTATTTTATTTTTAATTACTAACCTCTTTAAGTGGCAAGATTGAAAGTTGGAATTTCTCAACTAAGAAGATTGGTCAGATAGAAGGAGGTTTGACGAATTAATATGTTTCATTTATCTGAGGCTAATGGTATATCATTTAATTGTATTGCTCTAGGGGTATGCCCCTATTATGATTGTAATCTATTTGATCTTAAAATGAGTTCACTAGGGTATGCCCCTTTTAATTCTATAATAATATAGGACATTTGTATCGGGCCAGACTGAAGGTTTTCTTCTCCATTCTTTCCTACCAGTGCCCGTTTGAACAAAGTTTAAGCTATTTTAATTTTCTTTTATTAATAAGATTTATCAAGGTCTCTGGCCATTTACTGATCAAAATAATAATAATAATAATTCTAAATCCCCCTTCTTCTATTAAATTAAATAATTGCACTATACCTATTTTATTTAATTCCAAATCTCCCTTTTTATTAAAAACCCCTTTAATAAATTCCACATCTCCATTTTATCAAATAAATCCCCAACCTCTAATCCAATCCTAATCCTTACTCTAATCATGTGGACAACCTTAATCCTAGATTAAGAATTCCTAAGCCAAGCCAAAGTCACAATTCTCACCCACTTCCATTAAAATATTCAAACAAAGACTTAACCTCCTCCAAAATTCTCACCCACCTCCATTAAAATATTCAAACAAAGACTTACCTACCTCATTAAGTTTCAACCCACTTACCTCCTAATCCCATCCTAAGCTAGACCTAATTCCCCTCCTAAACATGTGCACAACTTTAAGCAAGGGTTAAGACTTTCTAACCCAAGCCAAAGTTAAAAGTCTTCCCCATGTTCTTACATTCCTATCCAAGGACTTTAAAGCCCTTACATGCCTTAATGACCCTTAAATGCCTCTAACCCCCCTCTTCCACACTTTTCCTCCCTCATAACTCTCTTTGACCCTCCACTTTGACCATCCAATCCCCTTGTTACACTTGTCACAAGGCTAGAGCTTTGAAGAAGCACAATCCATGTGCTCTCCTCTCCTTGCATCCTAGCCCTCCCTAAAAAATTCCCCTTCCTTGCATCCTAACCCTCCATCTTTTTACCCCTTGGCCTATACATAAAACCATTTTCCTTCACAATTCATAACTAACTTCTATGCAAACTCATGATGCCCCTTGGAAGAATAGATAATTGAACCACACCCTTACCATGCAGGAATCCCCACTCATTTCCTACACCATTTTTTACCCCTTTGAAGGCTCTCATCCATTGAAGGATTGAAGCATGTTCAAGCATACATCCCTATCCTTGGGTACATCTATACAATCAAGGATGCTTTTTGAGTGTTCTCCCTTCGATTTGCATTCCCTTTTTTACATGTCCTTTCATCTAATCTATATGTGAATTTAGTTTTTTGGTTTGTGAATGTTATAATTTTTATTTAATGTTTCTCGCATGCTAACTTCCATAAATCTATAGGTGTTACCTTTTTTCTTGGTTTCCAGAGTCTTTGTGTTAGTTGTATCAATTGGATTATAAATAACAACATAATTCAAAGAATCATTAGTAATAACATTTTTTGTCTCAATTTATGCTTCAGTTCATTTATAAGCCTTTATTTTCTCAATAATAGGTGTATAGTCAGGTATATTCATGGTGGTTGACTTAGTGAATGGAAGGTCTTCAAGATTCTACTTGGTGGTAGTCATCACATCTCGATCCTTATTTACTTCATATTCCTGATCATCTCTTGAAATATCTTAAATTTTTACATCACCATTTGTATCCTTCACCATATTATGGACATCATCAATAACATCTTGAACAGAAGCATTTTTTTTATGCATCATCTTTATTGTCAAGTTCAAGTTGTTTAACAAGATCAGTCCATGACACCTGAATAGCCTCATCAGTATCTTTTCTATTAAGTATTTGTTTCCATGCATTTTTCCTTCTATGTCAACATCTCTTTGTCTTCCTGTCAAGATTTTCAATGTTCTTTGCTTTTGCAGAAATCTCTTTTGATACTTTTGTTTTGCTTCAATCATCTCAAGTGCTAGTAAATTTGGCACAACAATAGCTAGATTACTTTCTCTCATCTAGTTCTCTCTATTCAATACATAGCACCATATTGTAATAATATTTCAATACAAGTCCTTGGGAATCATATTTCCAAACTCAATAGGTGCATATTTAAATTTATACATCATATCAAAAAGTGCATCTTCAAATTTCAATTTATCTTCATCACTCAAAGTGTGATACTTAAAAATGACTAAGTGTTGCTAGTCCTCTGGTTTCTATTAATTATTCCTTAATCTCATCTAAATTTCTAGGCTTCTTGGTCTTAGTCACTCTAAATTGACTGATATCATCTAATTTTGCCGTATCACTATCTTCTTCAACAATTAATTTTTTCTCCTCATCTTAGTTTGTTGTCTTGAGGATATCTATCCATCCTTCCTTTTCTTATATGTTTTAGTTTGAGATTGTATTGGATTGATTATCCTTGCAACACCTTTCTTGGTAGGTAGGGTGGAAAGTGTAACATCTCTAGTTCTAGAATGAGTGGCCTTAGGACTCTATGAAGTAGTAGTTAATTTTCTCTTGCCAATCTTTGACTCAGGTACTTCCACCTCAATTTTTTCACCTTTAGCTTCTTCTTCATCTATATCTTCTCATTTTCCCTCAATTATCATTAGAATTGATTTTTCTTGTCCTTCGCCAAGTGCTCCTTCCAAGTTATCAATCTAATGAAGGGTGATCCCCTTAATACTACAATAATAGAAATAGAGAACAAGAAAAATTGAGAGAACAATAACATGGACTTCTTATTATTTCCAAATATGTATAATTACAATATGCAAACCCACATAGTCACCTTCCTTGCAATAGTCTCCAAGACAAAGCTGCAACTATCACTTAGAACTACCCTAGAAAATCTATAGGCCTTCCTTATATAGGCATTTTCAACTACCCGAGAAGGTTCTAAACACTAAGCCCTAACCCTTGAGGCTAACCAACCTCATATTATATCAGTTCATTATACTTTATTACATAAGATTGACTCAAGATAATTTAAAAATTATATTTTAGGATGAGTCCACTTCTAGAGACCATAACTAGCAAACTGTTGACCCGATGGGCTTTTATTGTTAGAAAGTAAAGTTTAACAAGATAACTAAGATGGGGGGGTAAATCAATTATTAGATCAATAAAAATTTAATTAACCTTATAAAACCTCAAATATGTGAACAATATAAAGAGAAACCATAAGAAGATACACATACACAATAACACCAAATATGTTAACTAAGGAAACCCTTGTTGATCAGAGGGAAAACCCCAATGAGGATGGTACCCATAAAAGGATGTACTAATATATAAGCTCCTTGTAAGAGGATGGAATCTATTAGGAGACAATGAAATATATTTAGTACATATCAATCCTGGTTAGGAGACTTTAAATCCCTATGAGGAGATTTCAACCCTATTAGGAGTTGTAGAAGGTAGAAGGATCCACTATCCAAACAATTTTAGGAGCAAGACCACCAAAATTATTGTCCAACTAGCCTCTATATTATTCCTTTTAGGATAATAGAAATACAACTAATATTGGCAACTCAAACTCTTGCTATGTCCTCTTACCATGTCTTTTCCACACTAAACACTTCTTAGATCTCAATACCAAATCTCCAACTTAGTATCACAATAATCCCTTTGATCTCTAACTCACATTTATTGATCTTCTTTACTTATCAAATACATTTACACACTTTCATACATTTCACACTCCATCACAAGAAAAATAGCTTTCCTTTATACCAAGTCCTCAAAATAATTCATTGAGTTGGCCTTGAGGCTTTCCTAATTAATTACAATAGGACCTCATTAAGATACTATGCTACATTACATCTTCTTATGATTACATCATATTTTTAGCTCATAATATTTACAACTTCTCATAAATGTGACCTTAGACTTCATGTATTCACTAACATCATCAATAGGATTTCTTCTATCTCTATCTAAGTATGCTCAACCAAATTCTATGACTATTAGGAGATATAATCCAAACATCAAAAACCACTTCTCAGTAACTTTCTCTGTAAATTTCATCTATAAACCTAGAATAATGGCTACAAATCATTTACTTTTTGCACATGGTCTTAGCCACATCATCAAGATACTCTACAAAACATGTCCCCAATTGAGCTTGACTTCATCTTTAATCCTTGATCTATACTGTCTCAAACACAATTTTCTACTCTGTCAATCTTCTTAGTATGTTGACATCCATGACAAACATAGTCATAAATGTAACACATGATCATGTTTTCAATCTCTCCAATACTCTAGCAATGATAGGATACTCCCCCATAGGAATATCATCATCATTCATGATAACAATCTTCCCCTTTGGCATTGATGGAAACATAGATGAAAAACATCTAAGTTCCAACAATACCAAATGTATTGCTTTGTTGTTGTTGTTACTCTCATCTTTTCAAATACTCTTCATAAATCAAATTTGAATCTCTTGGGAACAACTCTTCATTAGTATTGTTTCTCCCTTATTGACATATATCTCTCAAATTTACATCAATATGTTGTTCATGTACAACTCTCCCCCATTCTAAAGAGATACTTCTCTCCTCATTCTCAAGAGATGCTTCTCTCCTCATTCTCAGAAGATGTTTTTCATACATTCTTTCTCCCTCATTGAGATCAATGACAAAGTTGTTATTATGTCAATCTAGTGCTTAATGTCTTTAGCCAACTCAAGTGTCCAAAGACAATGTTTAATGCCAACTACCAAGAGTCCTTCATGACTCAACTCAATCATAGATACCCCCCATAAAGGAAGTATCTACATTCAATCCAAATAAAGAATAGTGCTCTATACCACTAGACTAATGCAATCTTTGCATTGTCTACTCTGAAGTAGGTAGGGGCATAACCCCAAGTATACCTTGTAAGTATTCAAATGTATCCTTAGGAAAAGGCTTTGTAAATATATCTTTATAGGATTCTTAGACATACACATTGTACTTGTATTATCACAATGTATGATAATAGGTTCTGAAAACTCTATCCCAATATCCTTTAGCATTTGTTTCATCCACATGATCTGATTGCAATTTTTTGTTGCTACTACATATTATGCTTCTATTGTGCTCTATGAAATAAAATATGTTTTCTTTCTTAGACAAGAAATCAATTTTCCTCCAAGGAAAAATATTCCACCACTTGTTCTCTTTCTATCATCCATATTGTCTATCCAATCCATGTCAATATATGCAAATAAAGTAAAGTCATTTGATCGGTCATACCATAATCCAAAATTAGGTGTACCCTACAAATATCTAAAAATCCTCTTTATAACTACATAATTTTCTTCCTTAGGATAAGCTTGAAATATTTCTATTATACCAACTGTATTTACTATTTTTTTTTTTGTGTGAGTCAGATATAGCAAACCTCCAATCATGGATCTATACTCCTCAACAATAGGTGTCTCATCTTTGCTAGATATTGTTTGACCAATTATCACAGGTGTACCAATAGGATTACAAATATCTAAGCCAAATCTCTTCAATAAGTCTTTAAAATACTTACTCCAAGAAATAAAAATATATTCATTGTTTTGCACAATCTGGAAACCCAAGAAATGTTTCTTCTCACTAATCACGCTCACTTCAAATTCCTTCTTTATTTCATTAGAAAATTTGTCACTTGCATCATCATGACCTCTAAAGATTATGGCATCCACAAATATCACAATAATCAATAGACCATTCTCAATTTATTTTAGATACATATTAGTATCTACAGTACCTTTACCAAATCCCAATTTTACCAAATACTTGTTCGACCTCGCATACCAAGTTCTAGATGCTTTCTGTAATCCATACAATGTTTTCTTCAATTTGCATAATATATTACCTTCTTTTGTAAGACAAAATCCTTTAGGTTGCTCAATTTATAATTCTTCTTCAAGTTCTTGATTCAAAAATGTTGCCTTCATGTGCATCTAATACACTTTGAACTTCTTGTTTGTTGCGTTAGCCAAGAACATTCTCACTGCTTCAATTCTAGCAACACATGGAAATATCTCTTCATAATCTATACCTTCTTTCTATGAATATCCTTTGCATACCAATCTAGATTTGTTTCTCACAACCTCATCTTTTTCATTCATTTTGTTTCTAAAAACTCATTTATATCCTATTACAGTTTTGTCCTTAGGTCTAGGAATTAATCCCATGTCTCATTCTTCACAATATGATCAATTTCTTCCTTCATTATTGAATCCAATAATAATCCTTGCAAGATTCATCATTTCTTTTAGGTTCTACTTAATAAATCAAGCATAACTCTTCATCTTTGCTACCAATAATCTGATCAGCAGGGTGATTCTTTGCCAAATTCTTGTTTAGTGTCACTATCTCAACTCTAGGTTCAAATAATGGTTCCTCTCTTTATTCCATAACTTGGATGTCATTTTGAAAATCATTATTAGTCTCATTAAACAACTAAAAATCCTCTCATTTAGCCTTAGGATTCTCATCTTCATTAGAATTGTAATCAGAATTCTTTCTTGAACTCCAAACTTATCATCCACTTGCACATTTGTGATCTCAACAATAGTCATAGTCCTTTGATTAATACATTTATAAGCTTTTATTTTCAATGTATAACCAAGGAACATACCTTCATCACTTCTTGAATCAAACTTACCAATGTCATCATATCTCTTGATATAACACTTACTTTCAAAAATTCTAAAATACCTTACTCATGGTGCATGTCGAAACCATAATTCATAAGGGGTCTTGTTTATACCTTTTTTTATTTGTACTTTTTTCATTGTATACATTTTTTTATTAATAGCTTCTCGCCAATATTTCTTTGCTACATAATTTTAGAACATCATATCTCTTGTTTTGTTTTCTATAGACTTATTTCTTCTCTTAGTGATACCATTATGTTCAAGTGTTTTAGGTTCTAAAAGTTGTCTTTTAATACCATTCACTTCACAAAAACTATTAAACTCATTTCATGTAAACTCTCCACTATATTAGATCTTAAACACTTAATCTTTAATATAAACTCATTTTCAACTATGTTCTTAAACACTTTAAACTTTTCAAATGTTTCAAACTTTTCCTTAAGGAATGCTACCCACGTCATCCTAGTAAAGTCATCAACAAAAATCATAAAGTGCCTTTCACCATAGAATCCTCTTGTCTTTTTAGGAACACACAAATTTGTGTGATCAATCGCCAACTTTTCTTTTGTAGTAATCCTCTTGCTAGGAAAAGAGCTTGTCTTCTACTTAGCCATAACACATTCCTTGCGTACAACATTAGTAGGCTTCACAATTTTAGGAAAATAACTAACAAAAATGTAGTACTTGCTTTCACAATATTTTCAATATTTATATGAGAGAAAAATTATTCCACAACCAGCTATTATCAACTTTAGCAACTAAACATATCATCTCTGTAGGATTCAGTTGAAAAATATTACCTCTGGATCTTGTGCCAATGCCAATCATCTTACCATTCATATCCTTGATGATACATTTCATTTCTATAAACTATAATTGATATCCCTTGTCAACCAAATATCCAACACTTAGAAGGTTATGTTTTAGTCCATCAACAAAATAAACATCATATTCCATTAGTATGACAAGTTGTACTATTACCAACTCTAACAATTCATACATCACAACTATTGAACTAGAAAAATTTATTTATATTACCAACCATATGATGTGAACAATCCTTTTCTATGATCCAATCATCTTTCTTCTCAACTTGTGACACAAGGGTGGCTTCTTCTCTAACTTCCTTGTCAAGATTTTCTTCTTTTATAGAAACAAATCCCAAGTCATCATCACTTTCTCTCTGAACTCTTTCATCTAATTCATCAACATTATTTGTATACAAAAATTCTCTAGGCTTTCTAGACTTGAAATTATTTTTGTACTTCTTTAATCTCTTGGGACATTTAGAACCATCATAACCAAATTCATTACAAGTATTACATTTAAATATTTTTTGACCATCTGGTTCTCTTCCCACAAGTAGGGCAATTCCTTCTTCAATATTTATGTCTTCTTTAGATCTTGACCTATTGTTTCTAGCATAATCTCCATTGGTTCTTGCACTCCTTGATAGGTATAGATGAACCCTTAGTGCACTAAAAATAGTCTCCATTCTAGGAAAATCTCTAGCTTGTTTGAAACTTATTTATGTTTCTTACAATCTTCCAAGAAGAGCCTCTCTAGAGAACTTCTTTGTAAAGGGTGTTACTTTCTCAATCATTTGTTTTATCCTCTTGAATGGTGATGTCAAAGTTTTTGAGATTTTTCATATGATCTCATCGTCTTCTTTATTTCCTTCACAAGCTTTGATTTCTGCAATAATTTATGATATTCTTCCAATATATCTTCTTACAGATCCAACTTCCATAATTTTAGATTCTTGAAATAGACATATTCAATTTTTTAATCTTTCCC